>CM046452.1:97180810-98653310 GCA_025506515.1 Flaveria trinervia
TGTTCCTCTCTTAGATGCTTTGTTTCAAGGATACAATGGTACAATTATAGCGTATGGCCAGGTAATCTTGTTCAGATAAGACTTTATGGGAAGTGACACACTTTTGTTTTTGTTTTCTTGTGTTAAAAGTTGACTTAACAATCATTCACAGACAGGTTCAGGCAAGACATATACCATGGGCACTAACCCGAAAGAAAGTTCCCACAGAGGACTTATTTTTCAAGTTATGAACATGATATTTAACAAGATCGAGGCGTTGAAGCATCAGTCCGAGTTCCAATTGCATGTTTCCTTCATTGAGGTTACATTCTATATTTTTTTAAATGACTAGTGGATGCATATATGTTTCTGTATATATCGAAGTGGTGTTATATATTTAAGATTGAAGTTGTTGATGGGATTTTTTTATACATTACTCTTCTTCTAAATGTTTATCTTTACAACTATTTTTAATTAGAGGGTTTGAATTTTAAGATTCTAAAAGAAGAAGTGAGGGACTTGCTGGATTCAGGCATTATTGAAAGACTAGAAACCAGTGATGGTCCTGAGAGTGCTATTCTTGGAAGGCTTCCTTTACAAATTCGCAAAGCATCAGATGGAGCTTTAAGCTTAAGTGGATCAACTGAAGTTAGTGTTAGCACACAGAAAGAAATGACAGCTTGCCTAGAGCAAGGTTGTTCAAATCGCTCAGTAGCATCAACAGATATGAACAATCAATCAAGGTGACCTTTTTCATAACAATCTTACCCCCTTTATCTAATCCATAGGGTTATCCATAAAGTCAAATTATACTTCTCACAATAAATCCTTAGAAGTTAGAACAATAGCCTGACATGTCAACTGGAAAATTTTCTAACCGAAGAATATCAAATTGCAATAATTCTACATTCTTTAAATTGCACTAATAGATTGGCTGAGGCACCCACACTAAGTGCAAGCGAGTTATCCATAAGATACTAGTGTTCTATATGCTGGTAGACCTCCAAGTATATCCCAAAAGGGTTTGTGTGATCTGTTTTGATTGTCGATTGATATTTTCTTTCTTTAAACTCCTAGTTCTCAGATAATTCAGTCATGGGTTATTTATTATTTCAGGCTGGTTCTGAAAGCATTTGAAGTTATTTTTAGTACTATATGTCTCAAACTAGAGATAGTATCAGCTTCTAGTTTGTACTTGTTTATAGTATATTTGTATTATAGTAGATAGTATATAAATGCTACTTTTCGTGTGAATTCTATGTTAGTGTTCTACAGCAATGCATTAAATTTCATGTTCAGCATGTTTGTAACAGCCGTTCCCATGCAATCTTCACCATACATTTAGAGCAAAAGGATAAGAATAAAGGTGAAACCAATGCAAGCGAACTTATGGGTGAGGAATACCGATGTGCAAAATTACATCTAGTAGACCTTGCAGGATCTGAGAGAGCTAAGAGAGCAGGTTCAGAAGGGCTTCGTTTGAAAGAGGGTTAGTGCAGGTGTTATCTATAATGTAGCAATTATGTTTGGTTATTTTCTTTGGACCTCTCGTTAATGGCTATAGCAGTTTTCTCTTTTGGTTTTACTTCTTACGGACAGGTATTCAAATCAATAAGGGACTTCTTGCACTTGGTAATGTCATAAGTGCACTAGGAGATGACAAAAAAAGGAAAGAAGGAGTGCATATCCCTTATCGGGACAGTAAACTTACTCGGTTATTGCAGGTTTGTGTGAAAGTTTTAAATTCTTGTGAAAGTTGGTTATGAGAAAGTGTTCTTGATTATAAAGAATATTAATCAGGCTTTCACTTTTTCTTCTTCCTACATGCTTTCTGTAGGAATTGGTGCTCGTGTTAGTCCTCAAGGTGTACCCACTAGAAATAAGTCTGATTTCAACCATAAAGTTTATGTGTGACCTGACACAATCAACACCATAATTAGCCTTAGTGGAATATAAGTCGTCATAGATGATTAGCTACACTGTATGCTTATTTTTCCTAGAAGAAAATGTGATAAATGGTGCACTCTCAGATTGTATGCAGTATACAGTTTTCTGAATGAGTTGCAATGCTTGAGCAGGTAGCGAGTCAGGTTATAAAATTTGACTATCAGTAGCCTCTTAATCTTTTTGAGATGTTCTAAATAATTAATAGATTCACCGAACTGCATAAGATCTGCTTCTAGAAACTTGTTTAAACTATATCTAAGTATCTTACTTGCACTAGTTTATGACATGAATTCTTCATGCATTCAACAGGCTTCACTTGGTGGGAATTGCAAAACTGTTATGATAGGTATCTCCCTAATTATATCATGTTTCTACCACCTCCTCATGGTCCAGCTCAATGTAATTAACTTCATTTTGGAACTTTTTTTGAGGAAAATAAAGTAAATAGTAACCAGAAAACTAAGTATAATAACTGTTTATGGATTTGTCAGCTTGTGCATTTTGTATTTGTATTACTTACAAGTGCCATTTACTTTTAGCTTGTGTCAGCCCTGCTGATTATAATGCTGAGGAAACTCTTAATACACTCAAGTATGCTAATCGTGCTCGCAACATTCAAAATAAAGCTTCTGTAAGTTTCTTTAGTTTATTTTTTCCTTCAACCATGGTTTCCTTTAAACCATGGGTTCAGCATGCTTAATTTTGTTTTTGTTCATGTGTTAATGGAACTTTTTTCCCTTCCATATCTGGCAGGTTCAAAAAGAAGTATTTCCTGCCGACACACACAAACTGAGGCAGCAATTAAGATTGTTGCAGGCAGAACTAGCTCACAGAAAGGAAGCTGAACTTGCTGAACTGCAGGTATTCTGTAATGTTTTTCTTATATATATTTTGTGGTTACCACTTGTGATAAAATCATAAAACCGAGTACGCTATTAGAAGGGAGGTGATTACACCATACTTTTTTGTCTTTTCTTGCGAGGATAACTTTATCAAAAGAGTGTTTTTGGTGTGCAAATCAATTAATGTAGTGTACAAATTATCTCATTTTTAAGACGTGGAAAGGAATATGATAAGGTACTGTGCTACTTTCTTTTAGGATCTTAAAAGAAAAATTGACTTCCTAGAGGCTACCAACTCAGAACTTCTTGAAAAGATGAATGGATATCACAGAAAATGTGCTGTTCTGGAGGCTACCAACTCAGAGCTTCTTCAAAAGATTCATGAATATCGCAGCAAATATATTGTTGTGGATACTTGTGACACACATTCTCACGTATGTTCAATTATACTTTTCATTGACAATCAATTGACGACCTGTTGACAACATGGGTGATTTGCATAGCCCCTGAGGCAACTTATGATTTAAGGTTCAAACAGTATTTATTTATTATATTGAAAAACCTATTATTCATAAATAAATAACTTCCAAGTCATTTTTATTCTTTTTTTTTCTAAAAAGAATTCTCCCATTTAAATCAAATTACATAGCAAATCAAATTATTCCGTCAAACAAGTGAACAACAATGGTCAATTAAAAAGTGCAAAATATATTTTGTGACTTTCTATGCAATATAAAATTTCAAAGAAAATGTATGTACATGTTTAGATTCACTTACAATAGTATTTATAAAGAAATGATACATTGTTTGATATATGTGAGTACATATATAAACTTCCAGTTGTTAATGAATGACAGTAAAAAACACCTTCTTAATGTTATAAATTAAAAGATCTAACTTTTAAATTCACTTTAGGCCTCTGAACTATCAAGATGCCTGTTGACAGTCTTGGTGTTTATGCCTATATAAATGGGTTGATTTTTGTTTCATATATAAGATTCAGGACATTTGACTAACAGGATTGATCGACCACTAATTGATTCTATCTCAGGAACATACAAGAGGCCCACAGTGCATGACCTCCCCAGAGGCAATCAATGAATCTACTGCAAGTAAGTAGCCAGTAACAGTGTATATAAATAAGAATATTTTCACAATAATTATAGAAGGTATCATCATGCTTCCAGATCTATATGCTCTTCTTCTTGCATTAGCAATAATATACAGAATATCTGCTGTACTAATCCTCCCTTATTTATTTTGGGAATTAAGGTGGTGATATTGCAGGCAATAATTTGAGAGAACCTGATAATATGATGATCAAACAGGAACATGGAATTCAACAGAAGACACTGTCCAAAGAGTTTAATGATTTGGACAAACATTTGGAGCAGCAAGAGGTGCCCTTTACATGCCTTGCTTTGCGCATTTTCTTTCTTTTCTGACAAATGATTATCCTAATGATCAATTGTGAAACTCATATAATTCATAGTTAAATGACTAGAGATTGTTAAGTAACATCTTTTCCTGCTGATTCATCTTCATTCAGGTGACCCTTGTGTATCCCACATGAAAGCCATTGTATAAAATCTGTTTCTATTGGCTTATTTGCAGTCTGAGATGAAGCTTCATGGATCTCTAGATGTGGAAGCACTAAAGCAACGATATGGGGAGAAAATCATAGCACTCGAGGAAGACAAAAGATTGTTGCAGCTAGAAAGAGGTCGCTTGCGAGATGAAATTGCACGACTTGAGTCTCTTGGTGAACCAATAACAAAGGAGAAAGCCATGAGTGCAGAGAATCCTGAAGCAATTGAGGCAGGTGATTGTGATCCACATTATCATGCTGCCCTGGAGCTCTTTTTAACCAACTGCTAAATTGTTTAATTGAACTTTATACAGATTTCAGATTTGGAGAGAAAACACGAGCATGAGATTGAACTTCTAAAGCAGAAAAGTCAGGATGCAATGAAACGACTACAAGATGAAATACGTTGTATCAAGTCCCAAAAGGTAATTCCTGAAAAAATCTTACAGTTTCATTAAGTTTACAGAATGTCATAGAAGCTCTTTTTTTTTTAATTACAGGTACAGCTACAGCAAAAGGTGAAACATGAGGAGGAGCAATTTCGGCAATGGAAGTCCAATAACGAGAAGCAAATGATGCAGGTAACATTATGATAGAACTCAAGAATTCTGATGGAATAAAAAGATAAATAGCTAGATAGTCAGCCCGATTCGAGAAGGGCAATTCTCCGATTACAAGTCACAAATAATTCAAATAATCAAGACAAAAACCTATAGCTAGAACACTAGATTAAATAAACCTAAATAGCATAAGTAACTGCTGCAATTACCCCCTAAACATTAGCTGCTCAATTACCCACTAGCCTGCCCAACAACTAACTGTCTTGACTAAGGTGGAATGGGTCAAAACTATACTTGAATACCTGCTAGACAGACCAAACTAGGTTGACCCGGGTCCTAACCATTAGAATCGTATCACATTAGTAACCTATTGATTTTGGGTCTCACTCTTAACTCTAAACTGAACTTATTGATGGGTGTTGGTGTTTTGAGATTATATGTATGCAATATGCTGGCATCAGGACCTATTAAAAGGTTTCAAACTAATTTTGTATATTTGTAAGCAGATAAAGAAGGAGAGCAGGAAGACTGAAATTGATATGCAGAAACTGAATGCTCTGTATCAACGCCAATCACAGGTAAGGATATTACTTTTAAGTATGCTTCCATCTCCTTAAATTTCATCTAAAAGATGCAACATATGGTATTTGCATCATATCTGATTTTGGAGTAACTTTCACAATGAAGCTATAACTGATGGTTAAGTTGGACCAACGTAGGTTCTTCAAAGGAAAACAGAAGAGGCTGCAAGAGCTACCAAAAAGCTAAAAGAGTTGCTTGAATCACGCAAGGTTGCCGCACGACGTGAAACTGTTGGTAAAAAATATTTATATATCTCACTATTGTCCACAACCTTTTCCTACTTGTAAATAACTTCATTATTTCCCTTCCAGTTCAACCTCGAGGACAAAATCGATCTGGACAGGTAACGGTAAACTTTATTTTCCTGCTACCATATAAATTTATTTAAGAGGTTAATTAAATTCCATTTGTAGATCAAAACTTTGAAGAGATGGCTTAATAACGAACTTGAAAAAGTGATGCACATGCATAAACTTCGTATCAACCATGAAAAAGAAAGTCAGAGGTATGTATGAAAGGCACCACACACTCTTGTTCAGTTTATGCATAGTTTCATATCCTTTTAAATCTCACATAATGATTTCTCTCTTATATATCCAGCCTTGCTAAACTTAAAGAGGAATTAAGCTTTCTGAAACAACAGGAAAAGCTTTCTTCTCAAGGAAAGTCTCAGAGGTAGTTACTATTCTTTTTTCCCTTTCTTAGAAATATTATGCCCGGAATCATGGTCAATATGGTTTTTGGTGTTAAGGGGGCCTTCATTATCACCAAACACAAGAGCAGCTAGGATTGTTTCACTTGAAAGCAGGATAAAGTCTTCTTCGACTGCTCTTGCTACGTTGTCTTCACAGATTTCAGAGGCTGGGCAAGGTGATCATGGCTCTGCTGCACGATGGAAGATGTTGCACGCATTGGGAGATGCAAAGGATTTGCTTCAGTACTTGTTCAGTGTTGCTATTGAGGCAAGGTAAAATATATTTTCATAATTTCTCGAATTAAATTGCTCTCTTCTAAAAATCCAAATTTTAATTTTAAAATTTTTCTTTGCATTTTATTTATTTGCAGACGACGGTTGATGGAAAAGGAATATGAAACAAAGGAGACAAAAGCACAATTTGATGAATTGAAGCCACAACAATGTGATAATAGAGATGGTGGCGGCTCAACACAAAATAATTCTATCCAAAATGCAAGAGTAAGTTTGTCAACAAAGAAATGGAAAGAAATCGAAGATCGAGCAGTAGTGCAAAATGCAAGGGATAAGACTCTTTCCAGGAAACCAAAAGATACAGGGAGCCAAGCTGCTTCATCCTCCTCGGTTACTTCTTCAAAGGTCAGATAGTTATTTATTTATTTTATTCAATTTCCTTTTCTATTTGATTTAGGGGTAAATAATTTGTGTTCCTCATCTTTTTATATTATTGAATTGTGATAACAGGGAAAGGGTCCAACTCCGTTGGATATTTTTGCAGATATGGGTATTGAATTTCCTTTGCCATTCCCAGAATCAAGGCAAGTTGAGTCTAAAGCTGGAATTTGCAATAGGCCACTCCAAGTAGTTTTTAGACAGACACAAAAGGTGAACCATCTTTTCTCAAAATTTATATTACTACTGCACGAGAACAAAATAGTAACCTATCTTTCAACTAGGGTAGGCAAGTTGAATTGATGAAACCGAAAACCACCTAAATATACCTATTCACGTCAAACTCATCGACCATCATGAAGACTATTGAAGAGACACATTTAAAATCATGCAACCTAGAGTTTGACCATCATGAAGACTATTGAAGAGACACATTTAAAATCATGCAACCTAAACACAACCTGTGTAACCCATTTATCCAAATGAGTCAAACAGGTTGACGTGTTACAAACAGGTCGAACGGCTCATATCATGTCAATTGTAAAATTTTAATTGAGCGTGTCATAAACAGGTTGATGGTTGACCTTATAAATTATATTTTTAATACAACATTGAACGGATTGAGTAGTTGATCATTTATATAAACAGATTAACCATGTTAACCTAAAAACGTCATGTTTAGTAAATAGTTATAATATGACAACCTGTAAGTTCATTATTTCCATGTTGTATTAAGAATTGCCATACCTCTATGACTCTATCCCTAATAGTTTTCATCAAGTGCATCAAACTGGCCTCCTAATCATGTATTACTGATTGTTGATTGGTTCAGATGATACCAATGGCACATGTGTCAATGAAAAAACAGCCACTTGAGGAACAGATGGGAAAAATCTCTAGGTGGAGACGAAGTCATGACGAATGGTTGATACAGTTCAAGTGGAAGTGGCAGAAACCATGGAAACTGTCACACCTGATCAGAACCAGTGATCAGATTAGAAACAGTGATGAGACTATAAAGGGTCAAGATTTTTCCCTCCGGCTTGGTCCAACCACATAGCTGCTCAAGTCTTTTGTTAATATTTTTAGTACAACATTCTCTGTAATCAGTCAATCTTCATTTTTCATCAGGTTAAACTTAGCAAAGTACCGTATTATTAACGTGCTCCATTTGTTGTCACAAGCATATCATACTGACCTCCAAATGCTTCAACCACCACAACTATCATAAAAGAAAAGATAAAAAAATAGAAGTGGGTATATATATCCCATAACAATAGCTATCCGTCTGTATATAAAGAGAAATTGAAGGATCTTACAGTACTTAAGGATGATCTTTACACACATATCATCCTCCGAACCAACACCAGATTGTGCAAAAAACATCAAGTTCACGCTGCTGAATTCTCTCGCTATGGCTCTGTGCTTACATGTCTGAAACTATAGTCACGACTGACCGGTTATGAATATCCATTATACGTGTTATCATTGTCGAAACTGGCAGTCTCCTTAATCTCTTGTAACATCTTTAACACTTGTCTCATCACGGGCCTCTGTTCGGGTGATGTCATGCTACAAACCCCTGCTACTTCAACAAGCATTCCGAGCCTATTATCATTTGGCATGTCATCATTCTCCCTCATTGCTCTCACCCATTCAGCCATATCCTCAGGGACTAGGTGCGGATGCTGGGAAGGAGGTCTACCAGATAAAAGCTCCAACAAGAGAACCCCAAAGGCATAAACATCAGATTTGGTTGTGGCTCGGTGGAAGGATTTTCTTAATTCTGGGGCTTTGTAACCTTTGGATATGGATTCGTCAATAGAAGTGGGGTCTGCAAGTGCTAAGAGGCAGTAGTCTGTGAGACACGCCTCGAAATCAGAACCAAGTAGCACATTGGTGGATTTTAGATTGTTGTGAATGAGTCTCGATGCTTGGTGGATGTAAGCGAGGCCAAGTGCTATATCTTCAGCAATTTTCAAACAAGACGTCCAATGTAGTGGTTTTGCCCTTGTTGATCTTGATCCTGTTCATTTAAACAAAAAAAATTGAAAAATCTTAAGATGTAAATCATATCTTTTGGACAACCTGAATTAAAGATACCAATTCACATTAAGAAAAGCATGTTCTACATGCGACATTCATAAGGCCATCTGGTGTGGTCGGTGAGCGAGGGGGTGTGCACGCCATGTTGGCTCACACTCGCTAGTGCATCACTCCCCTCATATGTAATTGGTGAGTTAGAGGCTCACGTGTGAGTGCACTGATAGACGTGAGTGAAACACTATCTCATGTTCACTCACACTCATTAGCACACAACTCCTCTCATGAGTGAGTGGTGAGAGCTTACATGGTCCTAATTCACACTCGCACTCACACTCGCTCATGTGAATATACCTGTGGCCCAAACAAGCGTTACGACGTGTCCATCAGGACTAACACCCCCGGATCCGCGCATAAAGAGCTCGTGTACTAGGTTTGCCCTTTTATTCATAAACAACTGTAACATAGCTAATGTTCCAAGAGAGAATCATATGCCATCATCATGATGACTTCATGCTTACTAGTCAACAGTCAACACACTTTGTTCCACTAAATAGTCAAACAGTGGGGAAGCACAGTCCCATGCGTCTCTACTTTCCCAATAAAGTTCATAGGCTCCCATTAACCCGAGTCAACCCAGTGAGTTCACTCACACCATCAATTTAAAAAACATTATACGCACCGAGTTTAGAATAACAGAAAGCTAATCAACTCACCATGGATGAGGTTGAACAGACTACCATTCGGTTGATAATCGTAAATCACAAGCCTCTCCTGTTTCGCCTGAAAATAAGCCCTCACCGGAACCAAATTAGGATGCCGGAGACCTCCAACAGCCTCCAAATGCTTTTCGAAAGCTTCACCGGAAGTTATCGCCGTCTTACCGGCGTCAAGCCTCTTCACCGTCACAATCAACTGGTTATCCATCACCGCTTTATACGTCGTTCCGATCGTCCCTCTCCCTAACAACTCCGCCGATGCTGACATCAGCTGTTCGAGGCCGTACATTGCCGTTTCACCTTCGCAGAAGATCAAATTGCCGCTCTTCTCCCGGTGTTGTTGAGGTAATTGCAGTTTCTGCTCTTTAATTTCAATCTCCTTGTTAGCAATTTGAACAGCGTTTGCTGTGTTAGTTGAAATCGAAACACCTGCGTTTTGATTTTCTGCTTCTTCTTCTTCATCTGAACTGAACGCCACTGATTTTGTTCGATGTAGATACCTTCGCTTGTTCAAAACGGCGAAAAGCGATAGAACAATAGCTATAACGATCAGGAGTCCGATAACAAACCCTAGGATTACACCGACTCTCTTGTGCCTCTTCGGTGACGGTGGAGAAACGATTAGACCTTGCGACCCTGCGTTTTGCAGCAGCGGCGTCGGAGCCGAAACGCCTGAAGATGCATCGAAGAACGGAGACTTCGAGTTGCAGATTTTGTTCACAATCTTACCGCAGAGGCCAGGGTTAAACAAGTAGGACGAAGTATCAAATCTCGAAAGCGCCGGCGTCGCCGGAATCGCTCCGGTGAGGTTATTGCCGGAGACGTTGAAGACCTGGAGAGTAGTTTGGTTGAGAGGCGGAAGAGAGCCGTTGAACCGGTTCCACTCCAGCCGGAGGTTGGTGAGCCGGTCTAACTCGGTGAGCCGAACAGGTAGTGGACCGGAGAGATTATTGCGAGCGAGATCAAGCGACAGTAGACGGTGAAGCGAGACTACTGACAACGGGAAGGTGCCGGAGAAAGTGTTGTGGTCAAGGAAGAGTGATTTGAGGTTGGTGAGGGTTGAGAGGTCGGGTATGGCGCCGGAGAGTGAGTTGTTCCGGAGGCTGAGGACTCGAAGCTGGTCAAGACGCGACAATGTGTCACCGGCGAAGGTGCCGGTGAGGCCGCAGCTCTGGAGGACGAGGCGAACGACTCGACCTTGGGCGCACTTGACGCCTCGCCATTGGCAGTAGTCGAAGCGCTCGTTGAGGTTGTAGAGGAGCTTGTTTCCGACGTCGGCTTTGAGTTTGAATTTGAGGAGGGCAACGGCGTCGGAGGGGAGTTGTGTTGCGACGGGGTTTGGGGTGGTGGTGGTGGTGGAGGTGGTGGTGGAAGGGGATGAGATGGTGAGGATGATGAAGAGGGACAAGAAGCGGTGGCGGTGGTGGCGGTGGCGGTGGCGGTGGTGGAAGGGTTTAGGTAGGGCGCACATCGTTTGAGGAGTGGACTAGGGAAAAAGATGGTTGAGAAGTGAGTTGGCTCTTTTTGTTTGCTTCTTTTCTCTCTTGGTGATTGAATTTTCCATAATACAGGGGAAGTGCAGAACAGGTATCAAGGTCAGCAAAATGACAAACCCATTTGCTTCAGAAAAACTAATAACTAAAACTACAAATTAAAGTAGGGTGGTATCCAGAGGTGTAAAAGCCGAACCTTTTTTTCAAACCGGGATGGTTTTAAACCGAACCAACTTTTTCATCATGTGGTTAAAACGGGTTTTTTCCGACCGGTTTGGATTATAAATTGGTTTGGTTTGTTGAATATTTGAACCCCTTAAACCAATTTGGATCAGTCCTGTCTTTTTTTATTTTTACCTTTTAATTAGTTTTGGGTGTCAGCTACCAAACTGGTATACAAACCGATGACTTGAGTCGGACTAGGAGCCGGTTTGGCTCAAATATATTTTCTTTAGTTGTACTGGTTTTTTATACACCTCTAATGGTATCTAATGTTTACATATCAATTAATGATATACTTTTTTTATAAGATTAAGGGTTCATATCAAAGTAGATGATTATATAGATTTAAAAGTAGTATCAGACGATTATGTGTTTAAACTTCAAACTCATAGATTATGTTCGCTTTGATCTTGAATAAAACATGTTAAAAGCTAAATAGAAACTTATAATAAAATAATAGCCTGAATATCAATCTGGTCCTTGTTTGTTTAATCTTACATTTTATTTTTGAAACAAGACTTAAAGAGTCTTAGACAGTTGACCATATCTAATAGGGGTGTAAACGTTGGTACGTGTCTTATTTTCTTTTTGACTTTGATGTGTACCTCGTTAGAAAAGCAAGATATTAAAAGAAATAATAGGAAGATAGAAAATAAGATATTGATTAATATAAAATGAGATATAAGACAAGTATAATTTTTGTGTTAGATATTGTATTAATCTCTATTCCATAACAACTTCAAAGTTCCAAAGTTCCATTCCCTGATTATCTTGCCCATGTAAACTCACACATGTGACGCTAGTGGCAGAGCTTGAACACTATCGTAAGGGGACGAGAGCGAAATTAATATTTTGTACGGGGTGAACTTGATATTTATATAAAAATTTACACAACCAGACTAAAATTTAACACTACCGACGAAAAGGGGGGACACTACCGACGAAAATGGGGGACACTACTGACGAAAAAAAGAGCCCCCCAGTCTCCCTTATGCTTCGCCTCTGTGTGTCGCATTCATGCATACTATTAAGTGAGACGAGAAACGGGTTTGACGAACAAATTATATTAGATATAGCTAGGCTTGTGTTAACGAACTTGATAAACACGAGTGGGGTTTGTTTGTGTTTGCTTGTAATTTTTAACCTCACAAACGTACAAACATAAAAACTAAAGCAAATGTAGACAAAAGTTTACAAGCATAAATGAATGAAATTGACAATTGTTTGTTATCATTTGTCTGACTAGATGAACAATAATTTATGTTTATGTTTGGTTTTTTTAAATACACGATAATAAATGAACTTCACGCTAAATAGTTTACTAAACGTTCAATTTGTTTAAAAGCTCAAACAAAGTGAAAAAATACAAAATAATAATAATAATAATAATAATAATAATAATAATAATAATAATAATAATAATAATAATAATATAATAATAATAATATAATAATAATAATAATAATAATAATATTGAAAAAGCTGTAAAAGTAATTTTCATTAGAAGCATACAACAACTAGGTTCAAGTGTTTCAAGAGCAAATCAAATGTATATGGCACATGCTACTCTCTAAATCAAAGTTGGTGTTCATACTATCTTTTAACTTTTTCTCGATGTCTAGTTTTGGTTCAACACATAGTAATGTCTTATGATTTAAACCCTAGGCTCCCTAGCCACATTCTTAAGGTCTAAAGGTCCGTCATGCTTCACCAAATTCGCCACCTTTTGATTACACAAACACAAGTAACAAGTTTGAACACCGAACTATTCAACTATTTATTAATGTATGAACTAGAAATATAAAATCACGCTAATTACTACACCATTAAACCCTGATTTATATTAAATTATATTTTGAGGAACAAGTAATCTGTAAACTATTAAAATTAAACCAATATCTATGACCCATAATATAAAACTAATAATTATCCACATCTAAAATCAATAATTACTAATTTATTAAACCAAACTTTTGGTTTTACTTATTGATCTATTTTACTTCGTCCAAGATAAGTTTTTTAATCGTAAACATATCAAGATTAGATCCCTCATTCACCCTCTAATCTTTGATATTTATCTTCACTTGAAATGCAAGTCTCACGACCATCTCTTGACCTCTTTTGGACCTTGACCACGGGTCCACATCTTATATCTTCTATGGTTTAAATCCTTGCTTTTTGCAACAATTTATCTAATACCCGTTTGTTGATTATGAACACAACCTAGTTGATGCCTTTATTATGCCCGCTATTCAATTTGTTTATAATTTAAGTTTTTTTTTAAATCCCATTCAAATAATAAACTTCACACTTGCTTTTTACACATGATATTTATCTTTGAGTTGTAAATATGCACTTTCTAACTGAAAGTAATAAAATGATATTACACGTTGTAAATTAATAAATATGTAAAAAAAGTTGCTTGAGAAGTCAATGATTTAGCAACATGATTGGGGTTAAGTTGACGAAGCTAGGCCCTCCTTTATTCGAAAGTATACGTAATGGGCAGATGAATGGTTTGTGGGAGCCATCTCACTTTGGAAAAGTTGGAATGCTGACACAACACAACGTGATGATAACAACTACATACTCGATATCAACATGGACTATATATGGGTTACTTCACTCGGTTGGTTTTGGGTTTATGTTAGTTACGTCATTAGGTTGCTTTTGGGTTAATGGTAAGTTTAAGGTTTACACGAAATGCTCTCCTGAAAAAGCGGAACGGACAAGGTGACCCGCCCAGGCTAAGGTGCACATGATGAGGGAACAGTGTGTAACCACCACATAAACTCTATCCCGAATGTGAGAGGAGCATTCCTTTGCTTCGACCGAAGAGGATTAAGTGAGGTGAGAGAAGCGTCCCGTCCACCTTATTAATTTTTTTATTATATACTGGATCTTAATTAAAATTATTAACTATTTAGAAAATATTTTTTCATTAATACATATAATATTTTTTCATTAATACATATAATATTTTTATAGAGAAATATATTAAAATTGTTTTGAAATTACTCAATGTTGATATTCAACATCAAAATATAGAACACAGTGTTGAAATTGACGTTTAGATATAATAAACACGATGCACAAAAACGCAAAACACATTGTATATTAACTTGAAACCCACGGTTAAAAAAATACAAATAAAAAAACATACATATAGCCATACTCGTATTAAAGATGGAAATCACTCCATCTTATAATGTATTTTTTTTAAATAATGTCTTATAAAAAATTATAAATAAATAAAAAAACTTGAACAAAGTCACTAATAGTTGTCTATTACTACTCTACCACTCCACCATTTAAATAAAAACCTTATGATAAGGTGCATTACAAATCAAAAGCTGGTATTTCTTCATATTTTTGTGAGGTTTTTCTAGTTTAATCTCATACTAATTTAACGAGTGTATGCTAATTTTAAGTAAGAGGAAAATTTCAATATCGCCGATAAATCTTCAGTTACGTTTTTAATTATGAGCAGTTATGGTTTTAATATCTACTTTTCATCCCCCGGAAAAGAAAAGGAAAAAAAAAGAATTATCGCCCATACAACGGTGACCTTAAATTTTATTTAGATTTAAGAAATCTAGGTAGTGTTTGGTATGCAGGAATGAAGGGCGAAATGGAATAAATTATTGAGGGTGAATAAATAAAAACATATTTGGTTGGTGGAGGTAATGGAATGACTCATTACGTAGTTGATTCCATTCCCTCACTTTCATTTCATCCACTCCACCTTCTTTTTTTTTCCATTTCATACCTTCTTCCATTAATAGTCACCAACACCACCCCCCACAACAACTACCACCAACCACCAAGATCACTTGTCACCAGCAACCACCACCGGCCACCACCGCGGTCGGCCACCACTACCCCGGGAACACTATCGTTGGACACCGCCATCACCATCGCCACCGGAAACCACTGAAGGCCACCATCACCGGCCACGGTCGGCACCGGAAACCACCACCGGAAACCACCTCCGAAGGCCATCGCCGCCGTCTGGAACCACCACCGCAAGAAACCACCTCCGAAGACCACCACCGCCATCCCAAGAAACCACCTCCGAAGGCCACCACCGACATCGCAAGAAACCACCTAAGGCCACTGCTGCCTCCGGAAACCATCTCCGGCCACCACCACCGTCGAAAACCACCGCCAGCCACCACCGTTGCCGTCGGCTACCACTGCTGTCGGAAAATGCCGCCAACGAAAACCACTGCCAGCCACCACCACCACTGGAAACCACTGCCGACCACCAACGACACCAGAAACCACCGCCGGCCACCACCGCCACCGAGAACCACCGTCGCCGAAAGCCCCCGCCACCGCCGGAAGCCACCGCCGGCCACCGCCGCCGCCGCCGGAAACAGCCGTCGGCCACCACCGCTGCCGGAAACCACCTCCGGCCACCACCTCCGCTCGCCATCACCATCATTACTACTTTTACACTTTATGTTTTGATTTTTATACCTAACAAATAAAACAAAGATATGCTTTATTTATTACTAAAGGACAACCAAACGGAACAATGAAATGTAATGATTGATTTCATTTTCTTATCCATTCCATTCCTTTATTCATTTCATTTCATCGTTCATTCCATTACCACATACCAAACATACCCCTAATGTTGATATTTTTCTTGTTTATAACATAATTTTTTTATATTAATTTGTTTGGTATTTGATGACATATTATTTAATAAGTTATATTTTTAATGGTATAGATAATTATTTTAATATACAAGCATGAGGGTTAATGTTATTTACTCTTCTAGAAGATAAATGTTATGGAAAAAAATGATAAAATAACATGCAACATTTTTTATATTGGTGCATGCAATAGTAAGGTGTAAAAAATTGGATATTCGAAAATCGGATATCCGAAAATTTCGAATAGTATATTTCACTATTCGAATCTAAAATTTCAGATATTTAAATTTTTAAAGCTTGTGCTTGAGCTCGACTTGTTTAAAATTTAAAAAAAGAATCAGACATATGTAATCATTTTGCCTTGAAAGAACACAAACTTGTGTACGAACTTTAATTCTAAAGTTTGAATTCAATTAATACAAAAGAATTTTTGTAGTTTTAAATTTTTTAAAGTTCGAGCTTGGCTTAGACTTTCTTCTTTATTAATCCACTATATTTAGAATTTTTTATTTATGAGATTAAATTTAAAAATATACTGACTTGTGGGATAAATAAATTTAAAGGTTGACTTCAGGGGTACCCGCCGGTCACACCGGCGAGTTCTCCCTTCTTAAATATCGTACCATGCAAGATCCAACACAATTGTCCTTTTTCTCAGAACTCGCTGGTGTCATCGGTGAGTTTTGGTTTTTTCTTTAATGACTTTGATCGAGTCTTGAAAAGAGAGAACCTGCCAATGGGACCATCACAAGCGAGTTGTTTAGTATCCGAACTCGAGTTGAACACCAAAAACCTCCTAATATGAACTCAAGTTGTTTAATATCCACAAGCTGGCTTGACTCATTTACAAGCCGACCCTTAGTAACTCACAAGCTGGCTTGACTCATTTACAACATTGGTGTTAATTGTTGATGTTAGTTTGAAAAATGAAAAATGTTGGTAAATCAATTTTCAGATTAATTGTTTTAATATAAGGTTTTAATCTTCTTATTGTATGATTCGATTTGACCTGTCCTAGAATAAAAAAAGTTAATATGGGATGATAAACAATTGAATTAAAAAAAATTCCTAACCCAAAAAATTTTTTAGGAGTAAGCCACTGCAATATCACGTCTACAACACCTAGTTTGCTTGATCGAAGACATTTTTCCTGATTAAGCGATATAACATGCGGTTTGCTAACATATATTTTATGTGGTAAAAAAACACGTAATATTTTTATAACGACACGAGTTCAAAATTGTATCAAACATGACGAGTATCTCTAATATAATAATATTCAATGGTAACTTTTAAGGTCATATAAGTAAGTTGGTAAAGCAAAATGAAAAGAAAATAACAAAAACATATTTATAATCATTTAAATTATGCTTTTAAAAGCTAGGCTCCGTTTCATTCAAAATTTTGTTTGGGTGGGTAAACGGATAAAATTGAAATTGGAAATTTTTTTAAAGTTAATTGAAATTCATATTCATTCCATTTATATATGTAATGTTTAACAATTCAATTGAATGTTCAAAATTAACATTCTAATACCAATCAAAATTGATCAACCAAATACATTATCAAATTTAATAATATTACAATTCCAATTACATTTCCGATTTCAGTTTTGTTTGCAAAACATTTCGCGAACCAAACAATTCCTTAAATTTCAATAGAAAAGATATACACGGCTAAAGAATCGTATATGGATACATTATATATCATTAAAGGGCATTTGAGTTTGTAATGATAAAAGCAAAAGAATTTTACAATACATTAAAGTTTAAACTTGATAAAAAGTATCTTAAGGCTCTCAATAAGGTATTGGTGTTAAAAAAAATTATTATTAAATATAGATCACGTTACGATGATTCACTAAAATATTATAGTTTATATGTATTAGTTTATTTATCATTTTTTATGACAACATTACAATACCATATGATCAGAAAACAGAGCATGTCCAGTTCTTAAAATATTATTAAAAATACAATGAGTTGCTTTCCACCGTTTCAAAAATTACGGTCCTATCAATCAGGTGTCACGTGAGTATTATTTTTTTCTTTCACCTTTTTTGCTTTTTTATTAGTTGATCCAATGTTTTTTATCGATCAGGTTTTGACATACGTCTTTAATTTATACGAGATCCCATAAATACAAAATTAATACAACAATTAAATGAGAATTAATATCATTAAATCTTAATTTACATATTATTATATGATTTACTATTTCTTCTTTTACTATAAGCATATCATACGACTTTAGAGCAATTACTAAACCATACGCATTTAGATTATATGGCGTTATCCCTAATGAAAAAAAATGATATGATAAGAAATACTAAACTCATAATGATTTTAAATCTATACATCTATACATGTAATAATATATTAGGAAAACTTCATACCTTAACCAATTGTTTTTCAATATTTCACTAACGATACGCATCTTTTTTGAATTAGTTCACCTTTTAAACTAGTTGTTATAATCTTAAAAATCTTTCATAACGTTAAAAAGTATTTTACATTTATGTAGCCTAAATGAAATGTCGATAAAACGCAGTTACGATTTAGTGATTAGATTTTTTTTTTAATTTGACTTAACTAAAATTTATGAAGCTTGATTATTATGTATAATTATCTATATTATGAGATATGAAGATAGAATTAACCTAAACTAAACACTTAAGCTTTAATAGTCGATGCCATACTAGATTATTAGAGAATACAAAGAAGGGCTCTAAGCAATAAAGGGCTCAATGAACGATCTGAAACGGTGAGCAAAAAATAATTAAAAACTTTTTCATGTAACTATATGTCAAAATTCCTTAATTGATGATACTACCAAAAATGCCTAAATATGCTAAATGTCTAAAGGCACTACTTGCAACAAATTCAGCTGACATTAATATCGTCTCATTCTAGTTGTTAGTAGTATACTCTCTAATCAAATATTTATCTGTTCAAATCCTATAAAATATTAATGCTTTGATTATAAGTAGAGTATTTCTAGAGTAAAAAGTTGGTATGTTGTCGTTAAATAACATGAATATCAAATGCCTTATTGAGAAACCAAACTCCCTCGTAAATTTCAATAGTTAACATATATCTTTTTATCCATATTTTTTTGAAAGGGAAAAAAAGGTCCGTTGATTTTTTTTCTATCATTTCTAGAATTAAACATGTATTTCTTTATTTTAATTTTGATTTTAATCATCCATAAAAGTCTAACGGTTATAATTTGTATTCCAAAGACATGAATGTTGACGTACAAAGTATAAGTAAGAAACAAAGGAAAAATAAAGAGAATGGACAAGACACTAAAAGCGCTTAAGCGCCATCAATTGATAGTGACCCAAATATTTATGGCCATATATTACGCTGACCATGTTTTTTACCAGGCCTCGTAGTAAGGTTTGGGCCCACCCCAATTTAACCCACAGCCAACTCCCTCTATAATCTATACTAAATCAGTTCCGTGTATTACACGCAATAAATAAATAAAATATTAAATAAATAGTAATTAAAATTTATATATTATAAAATTATATTTAAAGATAAAATATTATTATAATTACATATAAAGAGTTATTTAATTTTAGTAAATAAGCAATAATGTATTTTTCATAAACTTTGTTTTAACAAAAAAATTTGATTTTTAAATATTTTATTTTAAGAAAATATAATTTTTTAAAGAAAAAGTTCGTTGTATTATGTATTTTATAAAAATTTTACTTTTAAAAAGTGTGTTTTAATAAAAAAATAGGTTTTTATTTATCAAATTATTTATATTTTTTAATTTGAAAATGGTAATAGTAAAATTATTAGTATTCATTATTATTATTATTAAAAAAATGAGAAAATTAGTATGATAAGGCTTACAATTGTTTTATGTTTATTTTAGTTCTTTTATAAATAGATATATAGGCTAAAATCCCATTAATTAAATGAATTATAGTTAGTAAAAAAACAAAGAGTTAGATTATAATATTTTAATATTTAATATAATTAAAAGTTATATATACATAATAGTTCGAAAAATAAAACAACTATACTATTTATAACACTTTTATCTAAATAGTTTTATTTTTAGACATTAGTTTTAAAAAAGTTATTAAAAAATTATTTTTTTATCAAAATCATTTTTTAAGACGGTTTTTAATTATTTTTGTTTTTTTAATAAAACAGTTTTTAAAAATTTGAATTTTATAATTTTTTAAAAACAAAACAATTTAAAATATTTGCTTAGAAAAGGTTTAGTGTTTTAGAAAATTTTATATTATATAAAATTTTTGTTTTTTATTATTTAGATTTTAATTAAAAGATGTAATTTTTAACTTCCTTAATAAAATATATATTTTAAAAATATAGTTTGATTTCAAAAAATCTAGATAAAAAGAGAATTATAGCAATTAATAGAATTAATTTTTAATAAGAGAGAGAAACTTGTATTAATATTTAAATTAATATAATACCCATTGAATGGAAAATTAATGTGTGAATATATAAAAAATTGACAAGTGACAAAAATGTGGGTTAAAAAATAACAAGTGGCAAAAATACATTCATTTTATTGGTATTGATAGACGGTAGATTGATAGATGATAGATTGATAAATGATAGATTGATAGATTATCTTTTGGTAAGGTTACTATAAAAAGATAGTAAATTGGTATTTAATCTAAATAAAATTCAAAAAGAAATTTAGAATTGACATATGTTATTCTACTATTTAAAAAAAGATATTTTGATCATTGTTTTATTACTTCAAGTTATTGTGTCAATTATATTTTACGTTATAGATCATTTCATGATATCCCTATCCATTGTTTTTTTAAATTTTTGCTATTTATTAATGTGTTTTCCAAAACTATTAGTGTTCAGGAAAGCATAATAACAAATAACAACACAAATAATCATTTTATCATGGGATTTTATATCTTACATAAAATTGTTATTATCTTATCATTATGTTTTATAATTAAAAGTACATAACAAATTACTTTATCATTGTGTTCTGTATAACAAAAAACACAGTGTACTATTTTATCATTGTATTTTATGGTTATATATCATTTGTGTTTTTTTATTATTACTTTGAATCCGTTAAATGAATTAGTTGTGAATTTATCATTATGCTTTACATACTAGAAATACATAATAATAATATTTCACCATTATAAAACACAATAGTATTAAAAAACACAATAATAAACAAAAAAAGACATAATGAACCTCATAAAAAACAATGACAAGCAAAACTCATACGAGCTTAAAAACGTAAAAAATATTATCCTTTTATGTAACGTTAGCGTACTTGTTTTAAAAACAAATATGCTCACTTTTATGTTGTTATTTTATAAAGAAATATTATTGTATATAAAAATTATAAACTTTTAAAACATGGGAGAATTTGAAAAAAATAGATTATTTAACCGGTTTGGTTTATTTATTTATTTATTAATTAATTTTAGTTCATGTTTTTTTTCTTTTTCGGTAGTGTCAATTACTTAGGAAAATATTTTTTTTATTATGCTATATTATTTGTGTTAAAAAATTTAAAAAGTGAAAGATGAAAAAATTAAAAAATGACCATATAACATAGCCACATAGGGTGAAAGATGGAAATGAGAATTGATGATTTAACTTAAGATGACAAAATATCCTATAGAGTGAAAAAATAACCAAACACATGCCCTTATAAGTATTTTCAATATAAATAAATATATATATATACAGGAGATATAATTATAAAAAAAACATGATAGAACGAGCCCATGGTAAAATGATTACAGAGAAAAAAGAGTCCAATCATGTAGTGATTCATAAACATACATCTTCTGGTAGGAGTTTCTACCAACCAGCTTTTTAGGAGAAGAGTTTACAAAATGTGACACACAAGCAACTAACAATTATGCAGTACATAAATACGTAATTTGTTAATGTACAAAAATGGTACCTATACTGCTATACATACACATATAATATACTTAATGTAAACGTTGTATGAATTAAAGAATAAAACAAAGATAATGAAAGTGATGTTAGGATTGTAATTAGTTAAGTAGTCGCTTGAAACGTTGCCAAACGGCTCCCTCCCAACCACCCTTTGCCGTTCCCCGATTCATGAACCACCCAATCGGCACGTTTTTATATTAAATAAAATAGCTTTCTATGTTTTAAACAAAACAAAACAAACACCATCAAACTTATTATAATCTCCTTTCTAGAAAATACCTTTTTCAATAAAGAATTTACTATGGTTCATTCAGACTCAATAAACTTCAATTCTTTCCTCATAAATAATAACAATGTAAATCGTCTAAAGATCCACCTTAAAAGTTACCATTTTGTGTTTTAACTAATGTTTTCAAAATCAGATTGAATATTGTATAATAGTTCATTGATCGGATCATTTAAACTACATAGAGGAACCAGGACTATTTATGAATAATAAAACATGAACTTATTTGTGTGTATTTATCCAATGTAGATAAAATATAAAAATACTATATGTTTTGATGCAAATTTATAATTTTAACAAAATATAAAGACTTCTAGAAATATAATATGGATCATGAAATACCAAACTAATCAAAAAATAGATTTTCTAAGAGATCATCAGGTCCGATTCATCCAATTCACCGATCAATGGATATGGTACATATATACATAATCGGATTGTTCTTATGACCGGTTCCAATCTAACCAACCCAACCGAGCGGTTCATTCTGGTTCTAAACACATTGGTTTCAATCTAATAAGAACAATCATAATGGTCCATGAGAGGGTATGCTAGAAGCTATATCTATATCAGCCCCATGCACACAACGTCGCATTGCGATTTCATGAATAGAGCGTGGTGATGAATTTTTTTCGTCGGCAGTGTTAAATTTTAATCCGGTAGTGTTAATTTTTGACCTGGCAGTGTAAATTTTTATATAAAATTCGAGTTCGCCACCCTTCTCGATATAATTTCGTCTCCGCCCCCATTACGATAATGTTCAAACTCCACCACTGGAATGGAGTGAGGGCGGCAATGAGCATGAGAGGTGCTATATGAGGCATTTGGCTCGTTGACCATGAAAAACAAATAGTTGTCGTGCTCTTAAAAAACACATATATATTTTATAGAAAAATCTTATAGGTACAAGTATACAACTATATTTTTACAATTTTACGGTTGGCTACACCAATCTCTACATGTAATTTTATATAACTTCAACATCTTCTTCTATAAACATGAACCCAAATAATCCTTGTCTACGAGTTAATTAAAGGAAAGACAATAAAAGAATTGAAAGGGGAAGAACAAAAACTACTTTGTTTCATAGTTTTTTTAATGAAAGAAAATAAAAAATAAGAAAGTTGTGTTTTCGAGTTTATTTAAAAAGAAAAAAAACAAAGTAAAAGAAAATGAAGTCCAAAATCAATAATTCCAAATTAAAAGAAAATAGAGAAAAAAATAAAAGAAAACATAGAAAAAGAAAAGCAAGAAAAGAAAGAAAAGAAAAAGAAAGTTTTTTTTTATTTTCTCTTTTTAAGTATACTCGGAAACATAATGTTAAAAGACTCATTGTTTATTTTCAGAATACAACTAAAATTAGAGATAACAATGATTCTTAACAAACGGTTAAAATGCTAGACGTTACAAGCAATTGTTTTGAAACCCGTTGTTTCGATGGATTGTTGATGGGTTTACATTGGCGATGATGGTTTTCAATTTGCGGCTTTGGATAGATGATTGAACGAGGTGATGTAAAAATATATATTTAATCCAGAAGTTTAACTAAAAGTAACTAAACTACCATATAAGATAAATTAAACATATATACGATAGTTAAAATAATTATTTTAGGTACATGATTGAAGGTAAAACAGTGTAAAGCAACATATTACTAAAAATAATATTATATTTTTCTTGCATATTAATTTATTAATTTATTTATTTATAAGAGATTAAGGATGGTTTAGAGAGTGCTTAGCTGTACATTTGAGTGTTTGACCCCTATTTTGTTATCTAAAGTCAACATATCAAGTAAATTAAACTAAAAGATTAGGTGCCAAACAGCCTAACTCAGCAGCTACCATCTCACTATCATATGTTGGTGCCACTTTCATGTCATCACCCATTTCTTTTCGATCTTTTCTCACTCATATATAAATTGTATAAAATATTCCTATAAAACACGATTAAAATATTCAATTCTATTCCTTCTTTAAAACCACCCCTTTCTTGCTCCAAAGCCTTCATTAATTCACAAACACACAATGAAGAACACCATTACTAATGGCAACACAAAGCTCATTCTCCTGCATCCCTACATCCAGAAACAAGGCAACCCGAACCGCCTTTGGCTCCTCGCTATCGTGTCATTGTTCACAGTAGCATCCCTCCTGACCCTTGTATACACCCGCGAATCGTTCCACATAACAAACACAACTACCACAACAACACGCATCACTGGCGCCATCAACCACGACCCACAAACACTGCCCAAATCAGTTATGAAAGCTCTTGTTCACTATGCAGCCAACACCAACAGCAGCAATCACATGTCACAGACCGATATCAAACAGATCACTGATGTCCTCAAACAATGCACCTCCCCTTGTAACTTTCTTGTATTCGGGCTCACTCCAGAAACTCTCCTCTGGAACGCTTTGAACCATTATGGCCGGACGGTTTTCATAGACGAAAACCGCTACTATGCTGCCTACATGGAGGAAAAGTACCCAGAGATTGAAGCGTATGATGTTCAATACACCACCAAGATCAGTGAACTTAAGGAGCTTGTGACTTCTGTTAGAGAACAATCACATAACGACTGCAGGCCCGTGCAGAATCTGTTATTCTCTGATTGCAAGATTGGGTTAAACGACCTTCCTAACCATTGTATGAATTGAACTGGGATGTGATTCTGGTGGATGGTCCACGTGGGTATTGGCCCGAAGGTCCAGGGAGCATATCAGCAATATTCACCGCCAGCGTGCTTGCCCGGAGCAAAAAGGGTGGGAACCATAAGACCCATGTGTTTGTGCATAACTACAACAGGGAGGTGGAAAGGGTGTCTAGTGAAGAGTTTTTGTGCAAGGAGAATTTGGTCAAGTCTTCTAAGGATTTGTTAGCTCATTTTGTGGTAGAGAGGGTGATGGATGAGCATGGCGGAAACCAATTTTGCCAAAACCGTTCGACCACATCCTCCTAGGCCGCCTGTGGCGCCATCGTGTATTGTTTACAACATAACCGGTACTTGTGATAGGTGTAAACGTTGATTATTCATGTTGAATTTGTTTTCAACGGCTCATAATCCATTGAACCCATGGTTCATTTGTAAAGGGCTCCATAGAATGTGGGTTAACCCCTTGTAACTAAGCCCTTGTTTAATCAAGAACTATTTGTTGTAGTATGGAGACATTTTATGCAAGCCTTTCTGTCATTTACAACAATTTTAACATCTGAAGTATGGTATAAGGTATAACCGCCTTTCATGTCTTTTAACAATACTGAATGTTCATCAAGAACAAAACTACAAATAGTTATCTTAAATGATGATAAACTAGTATGCAACACGTAGCATTAAAACACACCTGTTAAGGCTTTAAAATCACGGTAGACCCTGTTTGAAGATACATTTCAGGTCAAGTGTTCTTGACATGAAGAGGCCTTGCAACACCAAGTTCTCTTATAAGCCGATTAACCATATCATAAAGGAACTCGAAGGTTAGTATGAATTGTGCATTTGAATCATCTCTTACGTGTGGATGCATCCTAAACCGCTCCTCTAACATCTTGTGAGCATGAGCACGAATCATTCTCCATGGCACTGGATACTTTTCACAAAACTTCAAATATTCAACAACTAAATCAGCTTGATCCAGTTTACCATTCGAGCTCAATCTTCACCGTCAAATACCCTATCAACGGTCCTAAATCCAGCAAACAGGCTGGATTTTCTAGACGGGTCTCCACTGAAATTACACCATCAGCACCAGTTTCTTCTAAGCAGTGTTTCACATCATCCGTGTGAGCTATAATGCTATATTCCGATTTGCAGGAACTGGCATTCGAAGAGCTCTTTTAACAGCTCATATCGCATTCTAATTTGCCCTGATCTTTTTGAATCATTTTTACTCTCTGGTGTGCCCGTCTACTGCAAGAAGTGCACAACTTGCATTTTCTAACATTTTGGCATAGTTTAAAGTTTCTTGTAAATCTGGAAAGATTCTTGCAAGAAGCAGGAAGATTAAGGTTCTAAGCTAACTTTACAACCAAAGACTTCACTAGAGGCAGTTTATCCACTAGGAAAGCTCCATGATTTTCTCTTTAATTTGGCGATACACTGTGGGCACCTACAGAGTATGACTAAACCCTAAGACTGACTCTAACGCTTTCATCTTCACAGCCGGGCTGCCTGGCACCAGACAGTCTAATAATGCATGCCTAGTAAGTTACGATCTGAACCTAGAAGCTTTTATCTTGAACTCATTCACATCTTAACACTCTTTCTATAGATTGTAAAGCCTATGTTATCTCAAAGGCCATTTATGTTGGTATTCAATAATCCTAGATAAACTTCTTAGAGGCCATTCATCCTATGCTTGAATTTTGCAGTCATGTTCTTGCATATACGTTGATATAAAGAGAATATACAGCTCCCATGAAGAACAGACATTGTATTCCAGTGCCCAAAATCCAATGTATAAGAAGAACAGAAGATAACTAACCCCAAACCAATGTCAGCGTAATCGCAATAAGGCTCCCCCTGCATCATGCTGCTTCCAGTTAGTGTCTGGATCATCGGCACAAAATTGAACAAATAATTGCCGATCTTCCTGCATATTTCAGTCAAAGGAATCAGAGTTGTCATATTACATAGCATATGTGAGAAGTTAGAGTTGATCATAGAATCAATAAGAATACTTCGGAAGAAAATATTGTTGGTTTCGGAAGAAGCAGGTTTTGGCTTCGGAAGAAGCTGGTTTATTCTTCGGAAGAAGAGTGTTTGCTTCGGAAGTATTTCCATAACTTTGAAAGTTAAGTTTACCTTCGGAAGATATGTTTTTTTAACATAAAGGGGGTAAAATGTAAATAGGTAGTTATGTTTGTTAAGTCTGATTTATGTATATAAGGATCAGATGTTGTTTTAGAATAAAGAATATATTCAATTCATATTAGATAGTTTTTCCCCAGTTCTCAATTGTTCTCAGTATTCAATAACATTTGAATCATTTTGATAGTGGATTCATTGTCAATTTCGTTCTTTCTTTGAATCGGTTTTATAACAATTGGTATCAGAGCCAATTTCGGCTCAATTGAAGAAAGAAGAAGATCACGGCTGTGATCAGAACGGAAATTGAAGAATCAAAGATGGTGTTCACGAAGTTCGATCTTGAAAAGTTCGATGGGAAAAATGATTTCGGGTTATGGCGTGTAAGATGTGAGCGCTGCTTGTACACCAGGGATTGGTGGGAGCGCTTGCAGGGCAGGCAAGTTGCCGGCG
Source organism: Flaveria trinervia (assembly GCA_025506515.1). Taxonomy (NCBI): domain Eukaryota; kingdom Viridiplantae; phylum Streptophyta; class Magnoliopsida; order Asterales; family Asteraceae; genus Flaveria; species Flaveria trinervia. The sequence continues at coordinate 97,208,307 of CM046452.1, forward strand.
GATTTGTTAGAGAAAGAGAAGCGTGAGATCATGGAGAAGGCACACAGTGCAATAATTTTGTCCTTGGGAGATCGGGTTCTTCGAGAAGTGTCGAAGGAAGACTCGCTGCCGGAATCTGGACGAAACTTGAAAGCTTGTACATGACGAAGTCGTTGGCAAATCGACTGTACCTAAAGAAACGTTTGTATACGTTTCACATGGCGGCAAACAAGACTTTGGAGGATCACACAGATGAGTTTAACAAACTTATCTTGGATCTTGAAAACATTGACACGAAATTGGGAGATGAAGACCAAGCTATCATCTTCTTGACTTCATTGCCAAGTCATATGAACATTTTGTTGATACATTGATGTATGGTCGAGAGACGTTATCAATGGATGAAGTTCTTGCAGCCATGAATTCCAAAGAAATGAAGAAAATGAGTGATGTGCAAGAAGATTCAAGTGATGGCATGGTTGTGCGTGGGAGATCAAAACAAAGGTCGTCTAAAGAAAAGAGCCAATTTAGATCAAGATCAAGAACCAAACGAAGGTGCTATGTGTGCAATTCTGAAAAACACCTCAAGAAGACTATCCGGAGAGGAGGAAGATGGGAGCTGAGTCAAGTTCGGGAAAAGGGCAAAATAGCCATGTATCAGAAGGATCGTTGGATGGCTATGACAGCTCTGATGTCCTAAATGTGTCTTGTGATGAAGACATGAGTGAATGGATATTTGACTCAGGGTGTTCTTTTCATATGACTCCTGTCAAAGAGTTCTTTAAAGAGTTAAAGATGGAAGATCTTAGTGAAGTAAAGCTTGGGGATGATCGGCCTTGTAGAATTCTAGGGTCAGGTACTATCACTTTTAAGTTACATAATGACACTGTGGTTGATATTAGTGATATCAGGTATATTCCTAGTTTGAAAAGGAGTTTGTTATCACTAGGGACTTTTGAGGAGTCAGCTATTATGTTGGGTTAAAGGATGGTAAGGCTAGAATTGTTCAGGGTTCCTTAGTATTGTTAACTGGTACTAGGAGAAGTAATAATACATACAGATTAGAGGGATCTGCAGTGTATGGAAGTGCATGTGTGGCACTTACTAAGAATGATAGCTCTCTGGTGTGGCATAAGAGATTTGGTCATCTTAGTGAATAGGGTCTCATTGAATTACGAAAATAAGGCATCATTAGTGAGTTCAAGGTGAATGATGTAGGGTTCTGTGAGACATGTGTTTTGGGTAAAAGTAAGAGGGTTCAATTCAAGACTGGTAAACACATTTCTACTAATGTGTTAGACTATGTTCATTCTGACTTGTGGGGGCCTGCTAGAACTAGTACTATAGGTGGAGCTAGTTATTTCTTGTCTATCATAGATGATTACTCACGAAGAGTTTGGGTGTATTTTCTTAAGCATAAGAATGAAGCTTTTAAGAAGTTTGTAGAGTGGAAAACTCTAGTAGAAACTCAATGTGAGAGGAAGGTCAAGAAATTGAGGACTGATAATGGGCTTGAATTCTGTAATAGTGAGTTCAATGAGTTTTGTAGAACTCAGTGGATAGCCAGACATCTTACTGTACCCGGTACTCCTCAACAAAATGGGTTGGCTGAGAGGATGAACAGAACCTTGTTGGAGAGGCTAAGATGCATGAGGATTAATGTTGGGTTTCCAAAAGGCTTTTGGGGTGAATTGGTTACATCTGCAGCTTATTTGATTAACAAATCTCCATCTAGAGCTTTGAATATGAAGACTCCTATGGAGGTGGACAGGTGTTAAACCTGATTGTAGCCATTTGAGGGTGATTGGGTCAGTGGTCTACTTTCATGTTAGTCAGGATAAACTTGATGCAAGGGCTCAAAAGGGTGTTCTTTTGGGGTACCCTGAGGTGTCAAGGGTATCGAATATGGAGGTTGGAAGGAGAAGGATCTCGGGTATTAGTAAGCAGGGATGTAGAGTTCCAAGAAGGCATGGTGTATAAGGATGTGGTAGGTGTTAACATCCGGTTTCAGTCTCCAGAGAAAGTTGAGATTGAGGTGGAGTATGAGGATGATTCAGACAAGACTGTTAGGTCAAGCAGTGGGATTGAATGTGAAGTGAATCCTGAGTCCCATACTACTCATAGTATTGCCAATTATAGACCTAGAAGAAAGGTTGTAGCCCCTCTCAGATACAGGCAGGGTCATGATGTGTCAGTTGTTGCCTTCACAGTTGCTTAGGTGGAGAGTATCTATGAACCTTTGAGTTTTGATGAGGCTATGTCATCAAATGAAAGTGAAAGGTGGCATGATGCTATGGTTGAGGAGATGAATTCCCTGGAGAAAAATGAAACATGGGAATTGGTTGGTAAGCCAGTAAAACAAAAGCTGGTAGCTTGTAAGTGGCTGTATAAAGTCAAGGATAGTGTTTCTGGTGCAGAGGGTCCTAGATTCAAAGCTCGGCTAGTAGCTAAATGATTTACTCAAAGGGAAGGTATTGACTATAATGAGATCTTTTCACCGGTAGTAAAGCATACTTCTATTCGTATAATTCTGTCTATTACAGCTGCTCTTGATTTAGAGTTGGAACAACTAGATGTTAAGACAACATTTTTACATGGGTTCTTGGATGAAAAGATTTATATGAAGCAACCTATGGGTTTTGAGGTTAAGGCAAGGAGGATAAACTGTGTTTGTTAAAAAGGTCACTGTATGGTCTGAAGCAGTCACCAAGACAGTGGTACAAGTGGTTTGATGAGTTTGTCGTGACTCATGGTTTTACTAGAAGTGACTATGATAGTTGTATTTATCATAGGAGATGTTCTAGTGGGGATTATTTGTATTTGATGTTGTATGTATGATATGCTAGTTTCATGTAAGGTACAAGATGAGATTGAAGCTACAAAGAAGTTACTCATGATGGAGTTTGAAATGAAGGAACTTGGTAATGCTCGAAAGATTTTGGGAATGGAGATTACCAGAGATGGGAGTTCTAGGTAGCTGAAGTTGTCACAAACTTCTTATGCAAATAAAGTTTTGAAGCTTTATGGTATGCATGAGTGTAAGGGTGTTAAAACTCCTATTGGGGCTCATTTCAAGTTGTCCATGGAAGATAGTCCTTGTACTAAAGATGAGTTGTCATATATGGAGAAGGTGCCATATGCTAATGTAGTGGGAAGTATTACGTATCTAATGGTGTGCACTAGGCTTGATTTGGCTTATGTTGTGAGCCTGGTTAGTAGGTTTATTTCATCACCTGGAAGAGTTCATTGGGATGCTATTAATGGATTCTTAGATATCTTAAGCTTACTAAAGATTGGGGATTGCTGTTTGGTCTGAAGTTGTATCCTGAGATTGCAGTCAGATGCTAATAACAAAGAACCTCGTTTACCTTGCAGGTGGTGAAATCCTGAGATGGATACTTCTCATTTGCAATGAAAATGCGAGAATGAAGCATAGATGTGTAGGCACGTTAAGGCACCGTAATCGAAAACGAAACCCCGAATTATGGGCCATCGGTGCTACAATTAGTGGTTCGGATTGACCAACTGTGAGGCTTCGTGACTTAATGCAGATTCTGGAGCACAAACATCTATTGTTTGACATTGTGTGCCGGAAAGTCTGAGGTGTGGGGGCAAGGGGCTAGGGTTTGAGTGATGGAACACGAGGCGACTAGTTAAATGTTGATTGGTGATAGTAATGAAGAAGGCGTTTTTTTCCGGTGAAGGTCAGGATGAGGCAGTGATTATTCATTATAGTGAAAGCAACGTTGGTCTCTTTCAAGTACGGAGCTTGGGGGCTCAACCAGCGTAGTTAGGCCTAGGGGGACGGTCGGTAATCTTTCGTTCTACTCTCTCTCTCTCTCTACATATTGTATATTATATTATCATCGGTGAGTGTAACCGCTGATTGAATCAATCTGGGCCGTTGGATGAAGCTAACATGAATCCTGACCCTGTAAACTCGACGGTTTTGACGGTTACAAGTTGGTTTATGGCGGTTTTCTACGTTCTGCGAAATTTTAGGATGCAGTTATGCACAACCTGGAATTCAACAACAAAGCATAGTGGGATGATAGTATCCTGTAACCGTTTCATGTCCTCTATAAAAAGCAACCATTATAGTCCTGCCCTCAAAACCTAAATCTAGTTCATATGATCAACTTGAAAAAGCAGAGGGTGTATTTATCCTTCAACCACCTGAAGGAAGGATAGAAGACAGGTAATTGTGACCTTAAATCATCCTTAAATCATCGTTATTCATGATTTTTGTTCTTATTTCATGATTTGTTGATTCGATTGCGCCCTGGATTTGCATATTTGTCAGATTGACTGAATAAAATGGGTGAGAATTGATTTTGGAGTTTCAGATACGAAGATGATGAATAAAAAGTTTATAAAATTACATTTTGAGGGATGATTTTTCTTTTGGGAGGAAGGATGTTTCATCATATTTGGCTTTGCAAGTTGATCTTATGAAGATAAGTCATTCTCTCTATCCATACCTATAGTCATTAAATTAGAATATTTGACAAAGATATTTGATTTTGATTATCTTTTTCTATACCTTTAGTTTATTCGAACATTAAACACTAATTATTACAACTACAGGTCAGAAAAAGTAGTTTCAAAACAGTAATCCTAAGACAATAACACGATATTTGTAATTTTTTGTTAGTTAAGTTTGCATCTGGATGCTTTTGGAAGTTTCGGGACTACTTTTCTTCTCAACGTATACTCTCCTTGTCCTATTTTGGGTTGATATATCATCAGACGTGACATATATATTATCTTCTTTAATCTTATATGCAAGTTGTTGATCTAATCTTGCTATTTCCTTTCAATATGCAGCAGGATAGAGTTTGCCAACATATAAACTCAGGACAAACTTATGTTTGTGTTGATATAAGAGTTTATTTCATTCAGGTTAGCTATCTGTACACATATATGTTTCTGTATGCTGAAATTTTTGATCCATCTACTTAATACTCCATAGATTGGGATATGTTTTATTTTAACGAGCAAGATACAAAAGAATTAACTCATAATGAAAAATGTTGATCAAAGCTATGTTTTCATAGCAAAAAACCTCCTAAATCAATGCATTCAAAAAATGAGATTATTGAAATAATATGATTTTATTATTATATTTATAGCTGGTAGTGTTAGTGATATACATATTTGTGACTGTACCTCACCATTTCGCATGATGAAAGCTTGAATCTCTTCATCTATATGCTACATTTAGTTGTTATATATTGTTAGTAAGCAATTTACTTGAATCATACATAGACCATATTACATAACGTAAGCACGAAGTATTAACTGAGAATTTTAATTTCGCCTCTTTTGTTAAAGCTAAATAACATTTTATCACTAAAAGCCTTCCTTTTGATGATGTTCTTGGCTTCATGTTAATTATCAAGTGAAAGTTTTATTGAGAAGTAATTCCAGATTTCTAGTGACATATGTGAGAAGGGAGAGTGCCCTAAAAGAAAGAGAACTTTCATGTGGCTTGCTTATTTATCTGCTTATTCGGCCACTTTTCCTATTTGGATTTTACCATGAGGTGCAGGTATGTGTGATATACAAGCTTTTGAGTTGTTTCTCTTTCACTTCTTTCCATGTTTATAGTTTTGTATCTTTATCTATTATTTCCATGCTTTTATCATTCGGTTGTAATTTATTCTCATAGTTGTTGGTATATATCATAGTGTTATTCGGTTATCTTAACTTGTGCATATGATTGTGCAACAACTTAGAGAGTAAAGTGATTTGTCGTTGAGGTTGTATTGACCTAAGCCTACGTATAATTTCAAATGCTCTTTGCTAATGTTTGTTTCTTTTAGTCTATCTTGTAATCACTTAATTCAAGACACCAAATGGGCTTATGTTTCTGTATTTTTATGTTATGCAAATTTAAATTTTGATCAAATTTACAAACTATTGACATGGACAACAAGACTTACCTTTCCCTATACCTTTTTTACATAATATGAATTTTATTTAATTTTTAATGGTGTGATTGATATAACTTAATTTAAGTGGTATACTGGTATTAACCTTGTATATGTCTGCACTAGAGGTAGAACTATGATAATTGCCAATGAGATATAATCTTCAAATTCATCACCTAAATGATATAACACACTTTTTTTACAATCTTAAATGTTGAAGCTCCAAAATATTAAAGAAGCTTAGTTCTTTCCTTTCGTTTGGAACAAATGATATCACCTAAGTAACAGTTTGATACATTAGAGATGATGTTATCAAGTTTCTTCAAGTTTATCTTTCGCAAAGCTAGCTATGGTCCAATGAGGTTAGTAACATGACTTTTAATATACACAAATAGATATTATGGGTGAATGTTATTGATACACATTTCAGTTTTGTTTGTTTACTTGTAACAAGTCTAACGACGTCGACCTCGGTAACTTCAAGTGGTATTATAATTCTTAAGTTTTTGTGTGTGAATTTGAAATTTTTATTTACTTGATTTTGTTTTTATCAAACTAGCAATTGTTTTTTTGTAAACTATTTATAGGTTTCATCCAGTAGCTTCCACTATAAGCTCATCTCTTCTATTAAGAATTTACAATCTTCTTTATACAAATTCTCAGGTACCATTGATTGATAACTAATGAGAATGTTGAATGGTTCTAGGGAAACACCATTTCTGGTCACAATTACAAATGTGTTTGTACAATCTAAAATTTGAATAATTTTAAAAAGAAGATGGTTGGATCAAAGGTTTCTTTGTTTGCTTTTGGTTGTAGGTTACTATGAATAATGCATTAGCTTGATAAGGAGTGTTATGGTCTAGAGACCCCAAATGCTTGAATGTCATGTATATTGTTAGTAAGGTGAATCTTTTTCTACAGGTAACACATTTATACATGTGTCTTAGTGTATCTGTTGAATGGTTTTGACTGAAAAATGGAAACTAATAGGTTTTAGTAAACGCCGATGGTGAGCTATCAAAGTTAGTGCATGTTCATGTTTTAAATGAAGTGAATGATTGCCTTGCTTATGACAAGCCTGCAATTATTGTAAAGGTATTAACAATGGTTGTCATTTCTATGCCACATATCACATATGCATATGTCATCTGATTTTGTGTTTTATGTTGCATTGTTCATATTTTGTATGACCTAAAATATTGTCTATTATTATAATCAACTTTCTAGGAGTAGATTATTTGAGCTTTTGTGAAATTCACTTGTAACTTAACTTTTTAATTGGACAAGTTCATGGTCAAAACCTACTTATTCTTATTGCTATCTTCTGTGGGAAAAAGAGAGTTATCATTTGCTTTTAGCCATTAAATTATTTATTTGTTTTAAAATTCAACCATCATCGATTGCCTAAGTTTTTTACTAACCTCTTTTGGCTTAAAGTGAGGTATGTGATAAGTTTCATGTATGGAAATGTTAATATTTAAGTGTCCTCTTAACTTTTTATTATTTTACTAATTTACAGACTTAGAAGATCTGTTAAGAATTCTTTGAGGGATGCAAAGTTATCCTTTAAAAATATAGATGAGGTCAAATGGTTAACTACTTCTTGGTCAACATGCAAATCCTCCACCCCAAGTTAGTCACCATGACGTTTTACGATCCAAGATGGACTACACAATCCTCTGTTTCAATGACTTATTGATTACTGATTTGTTTTGCAGTTATATTGGCTTAGGCACTCGTGTTTTTCTTTAAAATTAATCGAGATTTGCTTTGATTTAAAACTCAATCTTATTTTCTTTGGGAATTTGAAGAACTATCATATTAAAATACCCGACCACCGGACGAGTATAAAACTAGTATTTATATACCTCTATATATATCGATATATACGTGTGTGTGTGTATATATATATATAGAGATAGAAATAATAAAATAAATTCGATGTATATATCAATACATACCACTTATCCAAATGATCATTCCAAAAAAAAACACTATATATTAAAGGTTATCAATTAGTTTTGCATAATTTTGTTTTTGAATTTCGACACCATGAAAAGTTTACAAATTTAAACCAAAATATTTTTCTAAAAATATCTTTATTTAATTAAATTTTAAATTAAAAGATTGTATTTGTTATAATAATAAATCTAAAATATAATCACCGCTTAAGGCAAGATATAATAGCATGTTTTTCGAACAATGAAAATACGTAGGCAACTACTATAAAATTAAAATGTCTAATTAAGATATTTTGATATTGTAGAATTTCTTGAAAGTATGATTGAAGTTAAATATATTTTAGTATTGTGCTTGTTGCTAAGACATTGGTATTATTAACGGTTAATTCTTGCCCACCCGATCATCTCTTTTACTCGAGTACGAAACCATGGGGCGCTAAAATGACACGTCCCCCGAAGAAAATCTCTTACAATAGTTCGTTTTTAGCAGTCTCGAATTTGAGACCACCCTTAAAAAAACCTGAGAAAATCCCCTGACTTAACCTAGTGCTTCTTATTTACTTGTTCGGATAGGGTTTAAACTCAAAACATCTTTTATTTTAGTAAAATCTTAAGATATCTCATATTAATCACTTGAGTTAATAATCATTAATTTAAACACATATATTCTAAAAATTTCCCATGTCATGTCGTTTGACTTTTACATATCTCGCCTTTGCTTTTAATCTGCATCAAGTGTTGTTATGAAAATATGTTTCGATAAGTATTATGTAATAGAATTTCGAAAATGTTTTGCGTTACTTATTTTAAAAAAAGACACGTATCTATGGCTTATGAAGCCTCATGACAGAAATGTTTTTGAGCCTAATAAAATCATAGGCCTTAGCGTTACTAGTTAGACAAAAATCTTTAGTTTCAAAAGTTATATGTCCACAAGAGAGAAGCTCTTAAAATTCAAGAGATCGACAAGAAGGTCTTAAAACTTTTTAAATGAAAAAAAACATCAATAAAAGGCTCTCCTAGGTATTAGATAGTTGTCGTAAAACTAGGTCAAATGTTTTATGAAATGGTTGTATTAACAAAACTAGTCGAAATGTCTCACTTTTATAGCAACATGATATACGCTTAGTGGACTTTTTGCCATATTAAGTGAAAACCTTACGATGTTTGGACAACAGATGTAATCCATTTAAACGTAGAAAACATCAAAATGAAGATAATACATATGAATTTAAAACAAATTGAGCTGTTCAAACTCAGCTCCTCAACAAAGCGACCCCATTCCAAACAATTTTTTTCGAACGTATAACAAGTCACAAGCTATTTAAACACTCGTGTGTGAGAAGAAGAAATAAAAATAAAATAACTTATTAAAAAAATTACGTGTTTATGTATTTTAACATAAACACATAATCTTATAACCTTATTGCATTGTTAATTATATCACATTTAAGATGAAGCCTAAAATAAAAATCATTGAAAATTCAAATCTAATAGTATAATGTAACTTTATTTATTTTTATTGCCTTTATCTTAATCAAAATTTGCCCATATGTATATATCACATTTAAGATCAAGCCTAGAATAAAAATCATTGAAAATTCAAAATTATATACACGTGACATACACGCCCCATCAACCTCCCTCCAAATTTTCAACTTCTATTTTTGTCAACGACAACCCACTTCCTCTTTTTATCACTAAAAGGACCCCCTGAGAAACGACGAAAAAATAAAATGCATATCCAACTCTAACAACATAATTTGTATACCTTTAAATCATAATATAATATGCCCTGAAAAACAAGACTTACTGGAAATTAAATCTTAAGATATTGGAATTTAAAATTAAAATGTAAATCACAATTACTACCTAGAGGCACAGTTGTATATTCATCGTCTCACTTGAGACATGAAGCAAATTTAGGTTAGAGTTCAATACGATCAATGCAAAAAGTTATAAATCACAACCAATTAATTATTATCCAACATCATCTTAACATAGTATCTAAAATAATCAACTTAATTATTCTACAATCGAATAGGTTTTTCTTAATACGGAAACACACTATAACTACTTAAAATCTACACCACCGCTAACAATAGTTTTTTAGTCTTCAATCTCATGAGAAATAACACCGCTACAAAGATACCACAATCAAGTAGATAAAGCCGATATGGAATTGATTCCAAAGGTCTTCACCAACTTTAAGTCTTTAACTACATAATAATAATTACGAATTTAAACTAATTTCGCTCGCTAATCATTGTATTTATAATCTAATCAAGAAAAAAAATGAAGAAAAATAGATCGATGTTCATTGAAATCAAGACGATTCTAAGATGAGCCAGAAGTTTGTGCAACAGAAAGCGCATGATTATGGTCTCCTTCGTAGGTGACTATCAACATGGTCGGATCATCCAATGCTCTCTCTACATGTTTTCGAGCAGGGCATCCTCTCACACTACTGCACTTGTAGTATCCTCTGTAAACAAATCAACGATGAATTCATGATGGATTTCTTAATTCGTTCAAATTTTGCAGGTTTTGTAGTTTGAATTTGGTGTGTTTAGTGAGTGATTTTACCTTGGATGAGGGGATCCTTTAATGGGCTTCTGCCCGTACTTTCTCCACGAGTAATCGTCCGGCGGGATATCCGCCAGCTTCATGCTAATCGCCTTAACCCTAATCACCCTCTTCATCCTCAGCTTTCTGTAACACGGGTGAATTTGTGAAATTAGCTTCAGTTACGTGAGAAATTGGTGATGAAATGATGTGGGTTTGATTCGTTTACCTTCGTTTAGTACAGTGACACCTGCCGGAAGAACCACCGGAGGCGCCATTTTCCGACGAGCTACACTTCCTTTTCACACAAGACGAAGAACAGAACGGAGATTTACCACCGGCCGACGGTTGTTTCCCGTCGGAATCTCCGGTCAACGACGATACAAACGAACTAGCCCTTGAAACCGCAGGAGAATAACCGAAACTAATCGTTTTAGGCAGAGAATCCTTCCTCTGAAACAGCGGCGGTTGATTCCCGGTGGCCGGAGCCGCCGCATGCGGAGGCGGAGGCGGAGGAGGAGGAGGAGGAGGAACAAAAGGCACCTGTTGTATAGGCGTTGGGCAATAGACCTTATTCTCACCCTCCTCCAAAACGACATCGTCTTGCTCGTAATCCTTCATTATCGTCTGATTCTGATAACCACTTTGGTTAACAGGAGTCACAGGACCTCGTCGGAACCGTGCATGTCCGGTGAGCTCCCGTTCGGGTCGACCCAACAGAGAGATGACCCGTTTGAACTTCGTGACGGCAGCGTCGGCGACGGCGTTGTAATCCGCCGGAGACTGCTGTTGCGATTGCGATTGCGATTGAGATAGCAGACGAACGAGCTTTTGGGCGGTTTCGAGGCCGGAAGCAGCCTCTTGTACGGCGGTGTGTTCGTCGGAGACGGTGGTTCTGAAACCCATGATGAGATCTACGGCCATGGCAGTTAGGCCATGAGAATGGTGGTTGCAGGGGTTTGTTACTTTGTTGGTGATAAGAAGTGGTCAAAATGGTGGTTTTGATGAGGTAAATAGGCGAAGAGGGTGAGGAAGAAGAAAGCTGTGGGTGACAGACATGTCGTTTTATTCTTCTGCTTAGTCAAAAGTAGGTTTGAGTAAGATCCAACCACGTTAGTCCACCCCGTTTTACTTTTATTATTCTAATTTTTCTTATTCTTAACCAAACTAATCCTAAGTTTTGGTTTTTTAATTACCAATAATGGTAATTACAAGGTATTCAATTTGGTACATGATTTTTTAATAACGAGATTGCAACGATTTGAGTGTCGCTTAAGATGTTAGGCGGTAGCTTCTTGGTGAGAGATATCAGCTTATCATGTTAAAATGTTTTTTTTTTTAATTTATCATAGCAATCTTTTAGTTGTTACACTACATTCATGTTGTTAAACCAAAAACCTGTTGATTACAATTTATTTTGACTCGATTATTACAGCTTCCTCATAAGACTTATGGATCCCTTTGTAATGTTATCTAGTGTTAATATTATATTTTACTATCATATTAGAGTCATATCAGTCTTCACATACTCAACACTCCTCCGTAAGGATTGTTTCAACATTATCGTCACACACCTAGACCACAACATGAGGCATAGTTAGTAAGTTGGACGGTCTAAATTCTTTTGTTTGATGTTACTAGGCTTCTAGTTTGGGATAATGAAGAAAGGGCTTTATGATCTTGTTCTAAACTTTATGTTTTTTAATTCCTTTTCTTTAAATGGTAGAGTGTTTAGAAAAGTGATAAATAAGAGAATGTGAACAACCAACTTTATACAACTAAAAACCAAACTCATAACTTTTCAAGGAACTCAACCATACAACAAATAAACATAATAACAACTAACAATCACAAAGAAAAACAAACTGAAACATGTGCTAAGCTATGACATGAATCATACAAGATACTAGAAGTTAAATGAAATTACCAAAAATTAGAATGGAATCGTGGAACAAAATTCATAAAACAGTAGAGTTTAAACTAGTATCAACATAAAACTATGTAAAATTTCATAAGTAATGGTGAACATCGGGGTAAAGCGGCTATAATTATTTTGAAAATATTCTCACCTATACCGATTGTACTCCCATGTTTATTTCGAGCCCTTAGTAAAAAATATATTCTTGATATTTCATAATCCTATATATTGAATATCGGAAATGATAGTTGGTTTATATTATGTTTATTAACTTTGATTTGTTCATTTAACTTTAGTTACATACTAGATATATGACTATTTTACATGTAAATCATCTTATATATATTTTTCTTTATGTATTTATTTAGTGTCCTGATTTCAACAACTATACGTAATCCCATATATTGATGTTATCAACAATACTTTTACAATGGTTTAAGCAAGCCTTTCTTTTTGTTTGAATATGAAAATCTAAAAATAACACAATACTTCAATAAAATTGCTAACTAATACTAAATATATTTTGATGACTTTTTTTAATGCATAATGGGAATATATAGTTAACTAGATTTAGTAAACCCGTGTTACACGAGTTGAATAAATAAAATATTAATATAATAAAATTTATTAATTATAAAATGATATTCTAAGATATTTATAAGATATAATATGAATGAAATTACATATGAAAAATGATTATAACTAATAAAATAGTGATATCGACAATTAAATTTTTTTTCTAAAAAAATAAATATTTTGTTCTAAAACAAACCGTATAAAAATATCACTTTTAAAAATTTTCTTATTATAACTTCCAAATTAATTATATTTGGTTTTAAAATATTGAATTTTTTTAAAATACCAATTTTAAAATATTTCGTATTTTTATAAAAGTTTTATGCTTTAGAAAAAAATTATTATTTTAAAAAATTGTTTATTTAGAATAACATTAATAAATAGATCTTTTTTTAGTTTATTAAATGTAAAAGAATATAAATAATATTATTAGTAACTAAAATAATTATTTAAGATGAGATAGACTGAAATTTTTTTGATGAGAATAACTTTAATGCTGTGACGTGACACCTTAAGTTACTCTTTTATTCGAGTAGGAGGATGGTATCTCGTTTTTTTTTAGGTTTTTTAATTATATAATTTACAAGGACAACAAAATAAATAATGAAAGTGAAAGCAAAAGGTCAAAAAGGGCGAAAGGGGAGAAATAAATAATTCATCAATGAGGAGGTGCATAATGCATAATGTGTCGGATGTAATACGCTGAAGCTTTTGGACTATGACTATGAATCAAGAAATTGACCGTTCCTTTCTTGTCTCTCGTCAACAAGATATTTCTGACCGTTGGATCTTCGTAACATTCTTTATAAATTTTATGTTTGTATTTACTTGACCTTGTTAAAAACAGGGAGACTTACTTTTACTGATTTATGTAAAAATTCATGATATATTGCTCTGATTAAATCTGCATATATAAATTATATCAAGAAAAACAAGCTTTATATTTTACATTTGTCTCACTTTTGAAATAATCACACATACGCTCGTGAAGACCCATGCCTATTATGTTGGATGGTACACAATTTTTCACAGAAAAAGTATGAGAAGTATAATATATCAACAATAAATATTCCTTTTTAATATAAAGTACACATAAACCATTCATTATTCTTTAAGATACAGCTAAACACATATCACTCCCATCTAATCACACACATAAACAACCATTTGTGTATACAAACAAACGACAGTTTGGTAGTTTTGTTAATTTTAGCAACTATGACATAAACTCTTCATTTGATGAGGTCAACCATAAAGTGGTCAAAACTCAGACGATCATATTCAAAAAGTAACCGATGTGAGATCAAATTTCAGGTGGTGTGGATTAGTTAACCCTCTTTCTTGAATGGCTAAGAAGCTAATGTATAATTATAATTGTTTTCCTTATTAATAGTTTTTTTTGTTTTATTAACGATATTTTCTAAGTTAGGGAATATTATTATCAGAAATAAAATTTACGTTCATAATTAAGGTTTATAAGTGTCTTTAGCTGTGTTGTTAAATAATAACTATCAACATTAGCAAATACAATGTTAGCTTATATTATTTAAGTTTTGTTCATTGTTTGATATGTGTTGCATGGTTTTTGATATGTTGATATGTTATATTTAAATCATATTCATTATGTGAAATGAAAAAGCCAATGCAAACCTACTTTTATTTATGGATTTTTCGAGAACTAATCTATAAATCATAACTCAAAAGTTATTCTATGTAACAAATTAATGTTTTAATTTGATATCTAACCTTGCATGTATCATTTTTATTTATGTATGCATGGATTATGATGAGGTCATGATATGCAAACCCTGGAGCACGTGATGGGCACGCAATCTGACCGATAAAGAGCGAAGGTAGTGGCAACTTTCAAAGACGCCGAAGAAAAAGTCAAAGAAGGGTGCTTTAGCAACGACAACCAATCAACACTTTTTCTAGACCCACCAATAACCACATACGATCAATTATCATATCGAAATCTTCTCATTATAGTCCAATGGCACGAATTTAACATCTTCAAAGTTTCAGGTTTAGTTGGTTAGGTTTTTTATTTTAGGATGTTTATAGACGAATCAGATATGAAGCGTCAAAATCAATATTAACGATTGACATTCCGTCTCAAAAAAAGTCCCTTATGTATTTGCTTAGTCTTAAACACAATTAAAAACAAATTGAAATTAGCTATCACATAATCTAATTGAAATCAACTATTAAAGTTTATTGCCTCTGAGAGGAAATCTAGCTGCAAATTGTTTGTTGTCTATCTTAAAAATTGAGTGTTTGAATGCTTTGTGATTTAATGATGGATGATTAATATGAGTATATTACTAGATGTTCTAAAATGACTATTTAAAGTTTGTTTACGAGCCAATACCTAACCCCAAACCTTACCGCACAGTATAGACATATTTATTCTATCAACGCCTTGTTAAATTCACATGCAAGCTAGCCCCCACTAACTCTCATAAACCAAGAGTCTCATTGTTCTTATATTATCTTTTGAACAACTTTTAGCTCCTAAAAACCAACTAAACAACCTGCACTATAGGATTCGGATGCACGTTATTTAAAGGTCAATCACTAACAACACCAAACCACATACCTATAAGACTGTGTATGGGCTTATTTTTATATTCTATCTTTTAAAGGTTTTTTTAGTACATTTCCTTTACTTGTATCCATCAATCTGATATTTTATTTCATATATCAAAATCATTACATTCACTAAAGGACTTGTAATTTAACATAGTATCTGTTTAAAAGGTTTCATTCTATAACTTTGAGGGATTAAGTCCCGTAATAAACAAAACGTGTAAATTTAAGAGTATTACTAGATAGTGTAAGAGTTACGTGTTTCTTTTTTAATTTACAACTAAATAGTTGATGATTAAAAAGTTATGTTACAAAAGTTAAAAGTAAACCTATTAAATAAACCGGCCTTTCTTATACATAAGAATTTTATGTTTTCACAATACTCCTTGATATGCTAGAAGAGATGTTGAACAACACAAATGATAACATAGCATAGTTGAAGATAGTATTCAAATAGCAACTTTGAAGTGAAAATATAACATATTGATTTGACCGAAGGACCACCACCCAATAGCATGTTGTCATCTAGAGAATATTTTAATTGTTTCGTAGCAACTAGAAAAAGATTTTTTTAACTAGAAAAAATTCGGTTCAGATATAGGATACATATCCAGAATTTTTCACAGCTCAATCATAGATGATGGGAATCATCAAAGATTTGACCGGTGAGAGCAATATAATTTCCTATATACAGAATAAGAAGAGAGAAACTTAATTTGTTTCATTTTAGAAATAAAAAGTTATAGATTAAATTTTTGGTTTAGTGATCTCGATTTTTTTAATTAATTATGAGACATGTAAACTTATAAAGTTGAAATACTATTTTTGAATTCATTAATCTCATTTTCCGTAAAAATTACAATATAACCGTGTTGAATATCTTGGGTTATTACATATAATAATGCTTCTGAATGAATTGCGAAATATAATTTATTAGACATAATAATCAATACGAGTGTTCTGTATTATCAGTTCCTTAAGTTGGTTAATGTTAACATATATATTTGTACAATATTACTAAAACTAAAAAAAGTAAATCATGCAAAATAATATAAGTGCTTGAGTTTTGGCTCATCAGTATATCTTACTAAGTTTTAAAATATTAATTATTTAAATTTAAGTAAAAGGGTTGATTCTGGTGTTTCTTTAAAATTTAATCAAGGTGGAAAATAACCATCAAAAAATTAAAGGATAATAAAAATGATAATGATCATATGACCCCGTCCAAGACCCAAGAACCGTGTTGGACTCTTTCTCTATTTTGACATTTTATGGTCGCCTACATGGAAATAAAGTTCTCTTCAAGTGTGCTAACTGCTAAACTCTCCTGCTTGACTACATCCTTTTACTTTTTCACCCTTATCCAAATAACTTGTCTAATTTATGGTAAGATTTAAATTAAATAGGTTTTCTAGTGTAGCTTATCTCAACTCGAGTTTGGTTTGTTTAAATTGGATGAGTTCAAGTTCTAAATACTAATGTTTTTAAAACCGGACCGGACGGTGAACCGGACGTCTTACCGGTCCGATGCGGTCGGACCGTATATAAAAACCGGATAAAATTATAAGTATTTTTTATAAATATATGTAAAAATTACAAAAAATAAAAATATATATAAAAAAACCGATTCAACCGGTCCGACCACCGGTTCAACCTGTCCGGTTCCCGGTTCGACCGGTCCGACCACTGGTTCAACAGTAAAACGGTTTTAAACATCGAACCGGACCGGTTCGATGACCGGTTCCCGGTCCACCGGTCAGACCGGCCGGTCCGGTCCGGTTTTCAAAACCATGCTAAATACGACTCTCTTGGGCTCTATGTCACCTTAGGTCAAGAATGAATTTGAAGTTTTGAAAAGATTTGTGCTCTAGTCGTTAGTTAGTTATTTACTTTTATATAAATATACACTTGTAAGTTTTTACCCCGTGATGCTGGTAGGAATATATATATATGTATATAGATATATGTATATATATATGTATATATGTATAGGTATATATCTATATATATATGTATGTATGTATGTATGTATGTGTATATATATGTATATATATATATGTATGTATGTATATATATATATGTGTGTGTGTATATATAGAGGAGAGTGATTCTCATTTGATCCCTCCCCTATATATATATACAAATATGAAAATTTGTTCATGCCTTTTAAGTTATGTATATAAGTATTAGATTAATTAAAATTAGATTTCTCCTTGAGCGTTGCATGAGGACCTACGCTATGATCCTAAATATCAACACACCATGCCAAACACGTTGTTATGACTATTGTTACAAATTGTTGTTATTCCAACGTAAAACCCTCAGACATATAGAAATATAAAAACACACTGCTACGACTTTCACTCCGTCATAAAAACACTAATGCGTACTGCGTTGTAAGAGTGACATTATCATTTCATTGATCCAAAAAATAAGATAAAAGAAACACAAAACAAACCATAAAATATAAAACAAAATTTACATAATCAAACTCTAACAAAACCCAACTCAATCTTATATTATCATGTTTTCAACAATATGTATGTTTAGCTTGAAAAAAGAAACAAACAAAGCAAATAAAAATAGAAAATAAGAATAGGAAAAAATAAAGTTGTTTGCTAGATTCAAACCCTAATCCGTTAAGTTGTAGCACATTCTTCTTAAGGCATGTTTGGCAAAAACAACTTATTTGCTTTTTGACTTTTTAAAGAGGTAAAAAGATCAAAATACCCATCCGAAAAAGCTATAAAGTTAAATTTTTTTAACTTTATAGCTTTTTCGGAGAGGTATTTTGATCATTTTACCCCTCCAAAAAGTCAAAAAGCAAATAAGTTGTTTTGTCAAACATGCAATTACCACCGGACCAAATGACTTTTTGGTTAACAATATTTAAAACAATGGCGCGCTGCCACAAAGTTGGTACTATTGAAGTGGTCATGCTGACAAAACAACTAATCACATGTGGACCAATCAGTGTCGGTTACAGTAACCGGCGTAGCCTTCTAATATTTACACATATAATATTTTTAAGAGCTTTGCGCATGGGAACAAGTTTAAAAATAATACGGTCGAAGATCTTTAAAATTTTAGTTTTTTAGTTATAAAAATCTAAGTGTTTTAGAAAGCTTTTATTTTATAAAAAAAAGTCAATGTCGGTGCAAGTATTGTGACTATTGGCCTTTAACAAACTTTACTTCCTCACGTAACCACATGTATCTTATACTAAAAAAATTTCCAAAGGATCGAATGCCCAACTTCAATGTCAAATGGAACTATGACACCAACTGCTCTAACTCACATATGTTAATAATGCAAACAAAATATAAAAAATAAACTAAAAAAGTTAGAATTGTAGCAACCTACATCTTGTTTTAATATATATTATCATAACCGCTATATTATAAATAAAAATATTTATTTACAGTAGTATTAATTATACAAGATATACAAAAGGTGTCACTCATAAGTAGCATATAAAGTCAAAACATGATGCAACTCTAGCATTAGATACACAAAGTTGGCTTGAAACAATTGAAAGTTGACATGCAACTCGGTCTTAATCATAACATCATAGAAGCGGGCGAATCCATCTTTCCTTATCCTCAATTATGATTTTTCAATTTTTTCTTGTTCATTTAGAATTATAGACTTTACACAAGTTTATCTATTCTCGCCGGTCATTGCTAAACCATCCAAACAGGTGCATTGTATTTCCACCTTTTTATGTATTTCATTTAAAATATAATAATTAAAATAAATTAATTTTATAATAACTCTTTTCTTATGAATAAAGTAAAGATATAAATATATATATAGCGACGAAAAATTGGGGTGTGTTAATATTCATATACATTAAAAATATTTATGTTTAGAATGAACTTTGATTTTAATAAAATTTATACGGGAGCGTTCACAAATTCTCGTTTTAGAAAACTATGTATTTAGCATTTTTTAAATAGTGTAAATATATGAAGTTATTTTAAGTAAATTAATTATAGGGGAAATAGTAAAAAGAGGTCAAGTAATTGAGCAATGAAAGTGAGACAAGTGGTAAGTATGCTTCTAGACCAACGGCCCACACGTTATTATCTTTCATGGAGCCCTAAAAGGGCGAGAAGGTGTTCGTGTATAGATAATAGTGGTATCAAACCTAACATGCTTCCACTCTATTTACGTAATGGTAATTCTCAATTAGATTAGATAGATTATCAAGGATGTCTTTAGACACCTTGGGATGCTCATAAGCATTATGTTCTGAATCAACTACCGTAAACAAACAATTTTAGATAAAATCAAATTGAGTTTCGACAACCCATTTGAATCTTCATAATTATAGATTCATGGAGATTTCCGTTGAGGACAACTACTCCGATTTCATACTTTCAAATACATACATTTACTATATTATTTTTTTGAACATTTACTATATTATTTTTTTGATATTCCTTGTGTAACTTATTAGATTCTCATTTAACCTCGATTCTCAGATAAGTAATGGTTAGACTTGCATTGTTTTGTACACTCCTCACATCTTTCATGAGATAATTCTTGAAGTCATTTCTTGAATTCACAAACTCTTTGTCCAACACGCCTTAACTGATTGTGTGAATCCTTATCTTGTGTCTTCAACTTGATTGTCTTTACATCCATGACCCCTATTGTCTAAAGTTGCAACCATGTATTTCTAATGCCTAGATTCTTCTTAGTCACTTACCATGATCTATCTTAACCAAAATCCTCTCCACCAACTATAGCACTTTATGTATCCACTATCTTGTCGATATTGTTTTCCATTCTCTTGAATTGACTTGACTTGTGTATCACTTGTCACATACATATCTTGATAAATCATCTACACAATATTTAAGTCTCTCTACTAAGTCAAACCATAATTGATGGTTGTAATCTGCTCAAATACAATAAGCTTGAGCTAAAAATCTACAAATAAAGTCAATGAAACACAAGCTATAAGGGGGGTAGAGTGTAAATTCAAGAAAAATAGACACCGAGATCTACTCCATTCTAACAGAAGAAACCTACTCATCATCATCAGCATCATGTCCAAAACATGTAAAATAAGAATCTCATTTCATCTGCAACGAAAACGACCCCAACAATGGCTTCCTTTCTCTCTCCATCTCCATTGAATTCACAATATTCAAACTCCCAATCATATTGATTCGTAGATTCAAAGCATTCTTCTTCGATTTAACAGCTCATTCTCAAGTTAGTTCAACCCACCGCCATCATCGCCCCAACCACCAATCCCCATCACCAAACACCAAATTCAAGTCTACATACTTCAAATCCCACACAGATTGACGGAGAAGAAGAAGTTTGGAGGTGTTAATTTGCGAAAGAAGAAATGAAACTGCTGGCGTTACAGCAGAGCTACGCTAATCGCCGGAGCAACAGTTTCAGAGGTCAATCGCCGTTAGATTCGTCTGTCGATGGAGGTAACGCCGTTAAATCTCCGGCGAGTGTGTTCTGGTTAGTCCTTCATTGCTTATGCTGTCTCATTAGTCTAGTGCTTGGATTTAGATTCTCTCGTCTCGTCTTCTATCTCCTGTTCTCAACTACTTCGATTAACAATCTGTACACCACCACAACGACGTCGTTTGGAAGCGCAACCGATATAGCAGAAACGCTGTCGTTTACCACTTCTTTCCGGAGCTTCTCTCCGCCGGCGGTTAATACGACCGCCGCTGTTGGCAGCAGAGTGGTGGTCGGCCGCCATGGGATCCGAATCCGACCGTGGCCGCATCCGACCCGGTGGAAGTCATGAAAGCTCATAAGATAATTGAAGCGGTTCAGAGAGAACAGAGAGTTCAATACGGGATCAAAAGCCCTAAAACTCTGATTGCTATCACTCCGACGTATGTTCGCACTTTTCAAGCTCTACACCTAACTGGATTGATGCACACGTTGATGAATTTGCCTTACGATGTGGTGTGGATCGTGGTTGAAGCCGGTGGCGCCACCAATGAGACTGCGGCGTTGCTGGCGAAATCGAAACTTCAAATCAAGCACATTGGATTTGAGAAGAAGATGCCTATATTTTGGGAGGCTCGACACAAGATGGAATCTGAAATGAGATTGAAGGCTTTGAGGTAAACTTGAGAATTCAATTGAATTATGAAGTTTTGATTTTGATTTGTGATGAATTTGATTGTAAGTTGACCATGTTATTCATGATTTAGAGTTGTGAGAGAAGAGAATCTCGATGGGATTGTGATGTTTGCTGATGATAGTAATATGCATAGTTTGGAGTTCTTTGATGAGATCCAAAATGTCGAATGGATCGGTGCTGTTTCTGTTGGGATTATTGCTCATTCGAGTCGTTCTGATGAAGACCCCTTTGAGGTGCATAATATACATAAGACCATGGATGAAGAAGATGAGAAGAAATCATCTTTGCCAGTTCAAGGTCCAGCTTGTAATTCATCTGATCGGTTAATCGGATGGCACACATTTAATGCCTTCATGTACAAAGGCAAGAATGCGAATTATATTGGTGATATGGCAGTCGTGTTGCCAAGGAAATTAGAATGGTCAGGGTTTGTGTTGAACTCAAGATTGGTATGGAAGGAAGCTGAATTTAGGCCAGATTGGATTAAAGATCTGGATATGGTGGTTGGTGAGGATGGAGATGATATTGAGAGTCCTCTTTCTTTGGTTAAAGATTCTTCTATGGTGGAACCACTAGGACGGTGTGGGAAGAAAGTGATGCTTTGGTGGCTTCGGGCTGAAGCGCGTGCTGATAGCAAATTTCCTTCCGGTTAGTCATCTTTCTTTTGAAAGTTACAACATTTGGATAATGCTTGTGCTATCTTTTGATATTTTTTTGACTCCATTAATTATCTTTGCATCAAATGTTTATCACTACTACATATGCATATAGTGTATAGCCGCATGATCAATTTCATAGGAATATAGGTTTGGGAAGTTGTGACAATGGTCAGTGTTCTAGCAGGGTGGTTTGATTTGCATTTTAGAATTGTTAGATTAAATTAACAATTTATTAGCTGTAATCAAACATGTTGCCGTAGATAGTTTTTGGACTGTTCAAGTGTTTAAAAGATCTAGAATACTTGAGGAACTAACAGATTAAGTAACCAAAATGCCTATATTGTTTAACTAGTGAAATTTAAATACAACTTATTTTTTCAGTTAGTAAATATATGTTCCCTATTCTTCTTGTATTTGCACTGTCTTCCAGCTTCCCGTTGGTCCTTGTGGAATGTAATTCTGCTTGTTGCTGCTCAAAACCACAAGGAAATGCATTGTTTTTATACGTTGTATTTCAACAACTAACAAGTTTTTAATAAACTTTGTACTGCATAATTTTGAAATATATATTTTTTTGGTATTAATGAAAACATGGGTTAATAAGAGGATAACAACTGATCCTAAATTCTTAATATTCCTCAAGTAGTAGGATAATCATAATCAAAAGATCATGTTGGCTTCAAGATGATATCTTTGTTCATTTTTAGTGGTTGTTTGGCGAAGTGTGGTTGGTAGAGTTATTTTTGTGACACGATTGCTTTTTATTATTTTTGGAAAATATAACACCTTGTTCATTGTGTTGGTCAGCATTGATACCCATAGAATTACAAATGTATGTGATGTGAGCCATTTTAAGGATCTAAACATATATGTATGATTGTATGTTCACATTAATGTATAAATATGTCGTTATATGCATGCGTGTACAAGTATGTGTTTTATGCAGATCCTCATGAAGTAGTGTTAGAGATCTAATTGACACAACGATGCTCTGATTTTTATGTGTTAGAACTCTTTGGTGCCTTGTTATCTTGATTTTCGCCTTTATAGTTGTCTAAGAAATACTACATGATACCAAAAAGACTTAGAATATTTTAATAGACTTGCAAGTCTCAAGGAATTCTTGCGATTCATATATGGGGGAGTGTTTGTTGGGTGTTCTAACAACCTTTTTATAAAATACCTTTTGTTTTTGAATTTGAGTTTATTGGTTAGACTTACATGTAATTTGATTTTCTAAGACTTTAGATTGATATACTGTACTAGTATTGGTTTATTGGTATCCTTAGTCTTTGAATTTGTTGGGAGATCTAACAACCTTATAATTTAAACCACATATGATTCATGGCAAATTACTTTCTTGGTTTTCCAAGTTTCATGAGGGTAAAGGTTCGGTGCTTAGATATTAACATGGGTTTGTATTGTTGGCTTTCGTAGAAGTGGCAAGATGGGTGGTTTGGTTTGGGCAGCTGGATAATGGGTCAAAGCAGGTTGGGATTGAAACTGCTCATTTCTTTAGTACCGGCTGGGTTGACCCAAAGACACCTTTTGTCCAGTTTTATTATAGGGAAAATTACAAAATTGACCAATTGACCAAAACTAATTATCAAAATAGCCGGTCAAAAATGAAATTTTAAAAAGAAAAATCCAATCGTAACCCGCCACATGTCATCCCTCGCTGATGTGGCGAGGGAATATGGGAATCCCTCGCCTCGAAATATGTGTCAGGTGAGGGAATGACATAATCCCTCGCCCACGTGTCATCCCTCGCCCACCTCGCTGACGTGTAAGCCTTTCCCTCGCTGAGTCAGCGAGGGATTATGAGAATCCCTCGCCCGTATTTACGAAAATGCCCATCCTCGCCCAATATTTAAAAAAATTATCAAAAAATACGAGATTTTTAAATATTTATTATTTTTTAAATACTTAAAAATTTAATTTAATTTTATTTTCCCCTATATAATACCATTTTAACCCTTAACAAAAATCTCACATTCTTTCAAACCTTCTTAAAATTTTCTAAAATTTATAAAATGTCAGTTAATATCATACTATGCAGTGGTGGTAAATGATATTTTGTAAACAGTGTCGAAGAATATCTACCATTAAAAGGTAATGTGTTAGACATATTCTTAGTTTATATAGTAGTATAACGTGTGATAAATTAAAGGATACTAAATGACTAAGTGATGCATCATTACTAATACATTCACATAATAATCATTTTGCAAAATAAGTGTTTTTAAACATAAGAAGGTGATCCGGATTATCTTTTAATTTATTTTACTCTGTTTTACAACTTTTACATTACATCTAATAGTAATACTATTAGATGCATAAAAACCCTGCAAAAATAATAAACAAATTCAAAATATAATAAAAGCAATGAATAATAAAAATAACAGTATAAGTAGAATGTATTAAATAAAAACTAACCTCGTGCTCCATCACCATGATGTTTGAAAGATTTTTTTAACGTAGATTTTTTATAGTTTACCGGAAGATTTTTTAAATTTTTTTTGAAATTTTCGGAGACCCACCCACTCTCCTTTCCCCTTTAAATAGTCCTTGCCATATTAATGATCCTCGTCTCGATTCTCGAGTTCTCGCTAACCAGGCGAGGGATATGTCACATCCCTCGCCGACATTGACCTCTCCCTCGCCTTGGTTATGGTGCCCTCGCTGATGTCACATTTCCTCGCTGACGTGGCCGAGAGGAGGGTCAAATCCCTCGCCTCGTAGGAAGTGCCCCTCGCTGACTCGGCGAGGGATGTGACCTATCCCTCGCCTAGATATACGAATCCCTCGCCGAACCCTTTTTTTTAATTTACAATTTACGATTTATACGTGGACGAGATATTACACGTGGGTGAGGAAAATTTTTCCACGTGGGCGAGATATTATGAGTTTTCCTCGCCCGTGGCGAGGGGTCAAAGTCATTAAGGTCAATTTTCGTATTTTTTTTGGTCAATGGTTATTTTGGTAATTTGTTAAGGTTCAATTGGTCAATTTCGTAATTTTTCCTTTATTATATCCTTGCATCAACTTCTTACCTGTTTCTCTAAACTTTATTATGTTGACCTTAAAATTCAGAAACTATAACCAGCTTTCTCCAAACACTCCCTATCTAGTACCGTGTTAGGCATACATTTGACATTACTAGAAAGTAGAAAGTCAAGCATCTTCATGTGAAAACTTGGTTTCACATCTTGAGCTTAACTAGTGACTTCAGCCATTGGGTTGATAATTCATTAAAACCTTAATGTTGTGTGAAAGCTTTCTAAATGCCAAATTTTTTATAACTCAAGGTATCTCGTCCTAAGAGTTGGCTCATTTTTGTGATGCAGATGGATAATCGATCCTCCATTAGAAATGACGGTGCCAGCTAAACGAACACCATGGCCTGATCCTGAACTCCCATCTAATACCCAGAAAGTGATCAGCAGCACCAACCAAGAGAACACTGAGAAGCGTGCAACAAAAACTCGAACCCCTAAATCAAGGCGTAGTTCACGCAGCAAAAGAAAACGTGAATCAAGAAACGCAGATGCACGTATTTCAGCTAGGAATTCTGGAGAAAAAATCAACATTTAGACATATTGGGTCAATACTTAAAAATGCTGGCTGGCAAGAAAGGAGGTGAAGAAATCTTTAATACAAAGTAAATAGGTGGTGTATCTTTAAAGCAATTTTCTTAATTTTTATTCTATTTCTGGGTTGGATACATGTTTGTGGTTGATTAATATTCAGAGGGTGGCGATTTGCTATGGTGCTTGACAAAGGGTAAAAGCTTGTATACATTTTTGCCTCTTTACACATGCAACTTTTCAGAAAATACTGAACTGGAAATCAAGAACTCGACTTAATTACATACATCCACTCTAAAAGTCTTGATGGATGGTATAATTCCATCCGTCTATCGAGTCTTATTTCCAACTCATAACGTACTAGGAACATTTGGTGGAGGATTAAGAGCATTTTAAACCTGCGTTCATCTTGTCTTTGGCATGTTGAAGCCACTTGGTTTCGTAATATGTTTTCAGACTTGTATTATCTTTTATTATTTTTTCATGATGAAAGTACAACTTATCTGTCATCCACGACAGCACACCAAACATTTAGAGATCAATTTACATTTTCTTACAGAACGTGTTGCTTACATGTCTATGTGTTACGTGTGAACCTGAGTTATAAGTTTGTTCCTCATACGCTAAAGGTTTCTTTCACAATTATTGTTGGAGTTTAATTAGGTTAAGTCTAAGAGTTCAGGAGCTCCTGCTCGGCTTTGGAGAGTAGGGGTGTGTTAAGTATCAAAAAGATAATGGTTTATAGCTTTTAGGGGTTGTTTGATTACGCTGACTGAGTCAGAAGCTAACCCAGTTAGAAGTTCTGACTGGATAAGCATCTGACTGAAACTTGATTGTTTGATTCGGTATTTAAATAACAAAACTCACCGGAGTCACACTACCGGTCGGAACCACCACCACTATCATCGTACACCACAATCCACCGTACACAAAGGCAGTGCCGAAGGCGGGCTGCGGGTCGCGAGGGGGTGGCGGGCTACTGGTCGCGAGGGGGTGGCGGGTCGCGAGGGGGTGGCGGGCTACTGGTCGCGAGGGGGTGGCAGGCTCGGGTCGTGAGGGGGTGGCGGGCTGCGGGTTGCGAGTGGGTGGCGGGCTGCGGGCTGTAGGCGCGAGTCAGGCGGTTAGCAACTTTTTTTCAAGGTTTGGATCAGCAATGGAGACCCGGTCAGCCGGTCCGAAAGCCAAAATCAAACGGACAGACCCGCTGACTGAGTAAGCCGGTCAACCGGGTCAACTAAAAAACAAACAACCCCTTACTCTTTTAACGTGTCTATAATATATGTATCAGACTTGATATATGAGACAAATGTAAATAGATATACAGGATAATCTTTGTTTATAACAATAACATACAATCATCACTATCGGCTTTTACCATTAAAGAGCTTCAATCCCTTCCCATTCAACAAAAATGATTTGGTTATAATGTTTTCCATATTTTCTTACCGTTGCCATGACATGCTAGTTGTTACTATAAACCCACATATGCTAGGTAATGTTAACACTCATTATGTTTACCAAACTAAAATATATAATACACATGTAATAAAAATATATTATGCGATATCCATCTGAATACCCAAAACCAATACCATACTCGTTTATCCCATCAAAAGCTGACTATATCAATGTACCGTATATCATATTAAATATAATGATAGAAGTTATTAAAAATTATAATAATCTTACTATTATAATAAAAGAGTAGCTTTAGGTATCACATGACGGCACCACAATCATACTCATCAAAATTTTCTCGTCTCTCTCTCATATTAAATAATTACCATAATTACTAATAATATTATTTAACATTCTTTTACATTTAATAAATTAAAAAAGATCTATTTATTAATGTTATTTCTAAATAAACAAAAAAAATTAAAATAATAAATTTCTCTAAAGTATAAAATTTTTAAAAAATGAAATATTTTAAATTGGTATTTTTAAAATTCAACTTTTTAAAACCAAAAATATTTAATTTGGGAGTTATAATAAGAAACTTTTTAAAAATTATTTTTTACGGTTTGTTTTATAACAAAATGTTGTTTTTTTGGAAAAAATTTAAAACAAAATTTTAAAAAGTTGATATCACTGTTTTATTAGTTATAGTTATTTCTCATACGTAATGTCAATCATATCATATCATATTATTTTATATTTAATAAATTTTATTATATTAATATTTTATTTATTATACCCGTGTAATACACGGGTTTACTAAAGTTAATTAATAATATAATGAAATCAATAATCCAGTAGGTTAGCACTCAAGTAATATATATCTAAATTTAAAATATTACTAATACTTTAAAAGACAAATTGAATGCAATTTATGCATCGATTATATTACTCAATGCACATAATAATGTAATTTCTTTAACTTTTAGACCTTATTTCATGTATTGATCTAAGGTTATATTTTTAACCCTACAATCTAACTATTTGACCTCCTAAAACTTAATTATAGGTACATTTTATATCTTACACTTATTTATTTGTCTTTTGCTCGCTCATTATTTTTGATATTTTCTAAAACTTTTCTCTAATGGCAGTTAAAAATTGACGATTTATAAATTTTCATGTATGACGTATTTAGTTTTATTTATTTTGACTTATTTAATTTATTTATGTTTAGGTGCGAACCTCATTTAAAATGAAGTTATGTTTTATAATATACAAGTTATCAAAGCACGAATGTACATGTTGTCAAACTTATTCAACGAAACATTTTTTTATAGTTTACTTTTTTCTTCCTACAACTTTAAAATATGATGTTTTATAAAACCCAAATTTTGTACTTATTGCTATCAACATTTTGGCATTTCATTACAACGTCCTTATTTGTACTAACCTTGTGACGTATAAAAAAATTTTGCGACTTCATTTTTACATAAGCTTTCATATATTATCAACAATCTCGTCACAACATACGGGTTTGCAAGGGTTTTATTTTTTATATAAAACTCTCAATGACGTTCATGTTTATTTTTCTTATATAGTGTAACATGTGTCATCGACACCCCATTCAACGTGTGTGTGGGTTCACAATGACGTTTCGAAGTTAGTTTTTTTCACAGTCTTAGGTGCTGTTTGTTTTTTCTGCAAGAAAACATCTGCAGTCTGCGGATCACATCTGCAGCAGAAGAAATGGACCAAACGTCTGTAGTTTGCAAGAAAAAAACTATTTGTTTTTAACATCTGCATAATGGTAAAAAAATTATGTAATTAAATTAAACCTATTTTTTAAACCTATTAATTAAACCTATTTTTTAACACTTGTTTCATTGGACTTGTACTACACACACACACATCCATACGTACATACAACATATATACACATCCATACGTACAAGCAACCGGCGGGCGAGGTGTGGGGAGGGGGCTCGACGTCTCAGGTAGGGGGAGGGGGAGGGGGAGGCGGGCGTAGGTAGGGGAAGTGGAGGCGGCCGACGAGCGAGGTAGGAGGAGGGCGGGAGCAGGTGGGGGGAGGGGGAGTGGAAGGGGAGGCGAGGGCGGCCGTGGTTCGGCCAATGGGGGGTGGTGGGGCGGCCGGTGGGGGAGGTGGGGGGAAGTGAGAAGAAGTTAGAAGATTTCAGAAGTCATAGGTTCACATCTTTATCATGCAGATCTTAGGAAGACACTTTTTAATGAAACGTCTTCTAAAAACAAACACTCTGCGCACTCAAAACCTCTTCCCGTATTTGCGTGCGCACATATGAAGAGGTGGGAATGAGGTTTTGGTAAAAAACAAACACCACCTTACGCATCCGTCATAATGTGATGTTTCGTCCTTTAATATAATGTTTCATGTAATATCAATAACGTATAGAAATACAAGATGTGTCTTTATATATGAAGTTATGTATGTTATCAACATCTCATTTGATGTGTGGATTATCAACAACATTTCGATGTTAGTTTTTTCATGGTTTTATGCCCCTGTCATAACGTGAAATATTTTGTATATCTTTAGTTTTTTAAACCATAAACATACACACGTATCTAACTTTATTCTTAAATCTATAACATATCTATTGAATTCTCAACGTCATTAGAAATGAATATAATAGCAAACACAACCGCATGGGATATGAATAAGCTTCAAATCCTCATTGTATAAGACTATAAGTAGTGGTGCTTCTATGGGGCTTTAAAGTGACTGATATAGACATAATTGGAGCGTTAAAACCATTATTTTCTAGTGAAATAGGGTTTCAAACTCATTCTAGTCAAACCCTTACAAACATTAAAAGAGATGATAGAGTTTATTTTTTCTAACTTTTAACTAAAAAGAATTCAAACCCACTACGCTTAATTTAAAATAATTCTAATAAACTCATATTTGGCGTGTGAAGAAGCCCAAATACAAAACGAGGCTTCCTAACAACCCAAATTTTCTCTCGGGTCCATCAGATCCGAATTTACAAAAGGGTTGAGGGTTAGTACTGGTATTATTTTGCAAAGAGAATAGGTTTCTTGGGAAGAAGGAAACTAGAAGAACAAACCTACACCGAAGAGAGAACAGAAGCAGGTATGGATCCCAAGCTTACGGAGGTCTCACAGCTTTTCGAGCGATTCAAAGCTGCCTTAGTACGAAAAGATTTTGATACTTGTTCAAGACTTCTCTCTCAGCTTAAGGTATCCCCCAAATTCATCATAAACCCTAATTATACTCGTTGTTTTTGTTGATTTTTGTTTATATTCGTGTTAACGTTCATATGAAATCGTAATTTGAGTAGATTCATTAGTATTTATATTGAAGTTTGTTAGCTTATGTTACTGTAAGCCAGAATTGAGATCTGAGAAATGGTATATGATTGAGATTGGCGTGTTATTGCATTTATCTGTGCTAGAAGTGTAATAATGGACGGTTGTAAGATTGATTTGCATATTTCCTTATTATATGAAACTCTATGAAATAGGATCAGATTCATTCCTCTGTTGTTAAGGCTGTGACAATACCTTGAATCGGCCAATATGCTTTTGGATATCCTGTAGCAGAACCTTTGATGGTAGGGCTGTGACAACATGTCTTGCATGAGTGTGCACTACATAAGATCTTTGTGATCACACATGTTTTGAGACAAATCTTAAACTTGTAGAGTTCGTGAGCGTCTGGTAAAACGATGAGAATAACAAACAAACATACCCAATGAAATTCTACTTAATGGGAGAGTCTGGGAGGGGTGAGATGAGGGCAGGCCTTACCTTATCTCATTGGTTAAAAAAGGTTGCTTCTGAATAGACCCTGGCTACAAAAACCTGATTGTTCCTTTTTCTTTCAAGGCAAGTCCAAAGAACATATAAAAAACATAGTAGAATACTAGAATTTAATAGTAGCGAAGATACCATAACCATAACCAAACCTAGTAAATCTCATCTATAGCAAGGTTATTGACAGGTTTGTGGAGGGTGGGATGTAGGCAAACCTTACCTCTATCCCAGGGGATAGAGACGCTGCTTCTAGTGAGAGCCCTGGCTCCAACGTATTCAATAGGAAGTAGGAAGAAAGGCGCCGATAAGAAGATAGCACGATGCTCGGTAGGCAATCAAGTAGACCACAAGACGCACACTGTGAGCAACAATATACAATAATGAACAAGAAGCACATATTGGCAGTAATGAATTAATAAGCAGTTTAGCACACACTGAGCAATCAATATTCAGTAGAAAACAAAAAACATACGAGAACAAAGTATACAAGGATCAACAAGCAATCAAATATACAATTGTAGCGAGAGGAGCAGAAGATAAAAGAGTAGGAAGGCATAAAAATTCCTAAACCTATACTATCTAAGGCTAACTACTCCTAAGACGAAAGGCCACTTGAACTAAAGGCACACCCAAAACTACCGACACACCTAATCTAAGGCAGTTCTAATCCTAAAGGCCAACCTAGCAAGTATCTAAATTCTAATGCCAACATCTATGACTGAAGACATCATAAGTGTAGTAATAGTAAACAAAGGAAGCCCCGTAATATACTTAGATTTTAAGCTCCTCTCAAAATTCCTAACCTTTATCTCACATATCCAAGAGCTCTTATCATTAATCATGTCCTTAGATTGGTGCAAATCTAACAAATTTGGCCTAATCTGCTCATCCCATGTTAGTTTTGGTCTGCCTCTGCTTCTCTTTCTTTCCACTATGAGCTTCTCATGCTTCTTACAGGTGTGGTGGTGATATATGTGTTCGCTATGCCCGAACTATCCCAATCATTTCCTCCCTTCTCTAAATAAAAATCCGTGCTACCCCTAATTTATTCCCAAAAAACTTCACTCCTTGTCTGATCCATCCTTGTGCACCCACATATCCACCTAAACGTCTTTAGCTCTTCTCCCTGAAATTGATGCATTTATATTTATTGATTGGCCAGCAATATGTTCTGTATGACACAACCGACGAGCTGCAACCCCATAGAATTTCCCTTTTAACCGCTCCGGGAATCTTTTGTCACACAACATACCTGAAACCCTAGCAACTTTCCCTTTTAAAACGATGAGAATACAAATAACAATATTTCTTGGTTTGATTTATTGCCACCAAAACACAAGTGGTTTTTTCCCTCCAAAAAAAGCTGTGCAGTAGTTTAAAAAATAGTATGGAAACTGGAAAGCAGTGCAGCATAAATAACTGGCCCAAATCATCATACTTGCTGACTCAAAGTTGTTCAGAAAATTTGTAGTCAACACTAGTATGGCTTGTTAGAATTTATCAGGTTAAGATCAAGACTGCGAATTCTTCCCAAGTCTCAAGTTATGACTGATTAATTAGATTTCACATCTTCTTACTCAACTTTAGTCACAAGTATTAAGCTCAACCAATTTTCAAAAAAAGTTACACCTTAAGAAATACTTCGTATATAAGTTGGGAAACATGATACTATGCAGGAGTGTAGGTTGCTATTTCAGTTTCATGTCATGTGTTCAAGATTGTATATTTGTATACCATCCGGTTGCCAAAAAAAGGAGATGGAACAATGTTACCTTTTCATATCCTGTTTAACTTGATAACTCGCAGCAATAACATTGTATAGCAGCTATTTTGTAAAATTTAATATAATTTCTTTATCTTGCAGATCTTGTTGATAGAGTTTAAGAGCCTCCCACCATTATTTGCTGAAACTCCTAATGCAATTCAAGAGTTAACTCTAGCAAGTAAGTATTCACTATCCTTTATCTTCCGTTTATATTTCATTTCTTATGATTTGAATAATCAACCAATATGAACATCTTTTTACTTGCATTCTCCATGCTTCTTTTTCAGCTCATATAAAGTCTATATTTGATGACAATTTCAGGGGATATTTACGAACATGCTGTTGTGCTTAGTGTAAAGATGGAAGATCAAGATGCATTTGAGAGAGATTTCTTTCAGCTGAAACCGTACTATACAGATGTTGGGTAAAGTTCCTTGCTGTGGATAATTGGTCCACAAAATTTGTTGGCAATTTTTCATTACAATTACTGGTGATGATCATAATCTTTTTTTGTTGGAACAGGGGCCGGCTCCCGCAATCCCCCCAGGAGTACCCCATTTTAGGTCTAAACCTTTTGAGACTTCTGGTTCAGAACAGAATTGCTGAGTTTCACACTGAACTTGAGTTGCTTTCGGCCAATGCTCTTGAGAATCCTTGTATCAAGCATGCAGTGGAGCTTGAGCAATCCTTCATGGAAGGTGCATACAATCGTGTATTGACAGCTAGACAGACTGTTCCCCATGAAACTTATGTTTATTTCATGGATCTCTTGGCAAGAACAGTCAGGTGAGAACTGTTTGATCTGCAATTTTAACATAACATTTTTTTCTTAATCCTCATAAAAGCACAGTCATGGACAGTGGTTATGGTATAACTTGATTAAATTCATTTGCAGGGATGAGATTGCAGGGTGTAGTGAGAAGGCGTATGACTCTCTTAAGGTTGAAGATGCTCGCCAAATGCTGTTGCTCTCTTCGGACCAAGAACTCTTTGAATACATCAAAGAGGTGCCTAAATACTGCCCTTCTTGATTAGCTTAATTCCCATGGACTGACGGAGATACAGCAATTATCAATGTCATGTCATGTTTAACCATAATGTTCTAAATAATAATCATTCTGATATTACAATTACTGGTAGTGTTATCATACTAATATGAATTATGGATATGAATTGTTGAGCAGGAGCATCCGGAGTGGGAGGTAAAGAACGGATGGTTGGTATTCAACAAGGCAAAAGAATCAACTGCATCATCCAAGGAGATACCGTCTCTCCAGCTCATAAACCAGACTCTCAGTTATGCAAGGGAGTTGGAGCGCATTGTTTGATCCATTTCTTCAAACATCGAATCAAATGTTTCTTAGTTTTGAAGAACTTGTTGTTTGCTTTCCAGACCTTAAACTGGGACTGCTTTGTAATTTACTTCTAATGTCACTGTTTTGTGTTATTTTTAAAGTTGACCTCTAAACTCAGTGGGACTGCTTTGTAGTTTACCCTGATTTCAACAGATTTACAAGGTTGCTTGTTACAAATTTGCTGACTAGCCATTCAGGAAAGATTTAGGCGGTGAAAGGGTTATGGTTTGAAACAGCCAAACTGGTTTGAACCAGCTAAGTGCCTTGTCTTTGTGCAATGGCTCATTGGTTGGGATCAATTGGGTGAAAACAGTAATTGCCATTCTTTCCAATGCCTGTGGGTACTGACCCTAGTCACACTAAAGGGCAAAGAGCTCACCATCTTTCTATAACCAAATCCTACAGCTGTGAATGGATAATTTGCGATAAAAGGTGGTTGATGGTCTGGTAAAAGGTGCCATTTGTGGCGTTTCATTAGAAGAAAATGATGCTTTTGGCAGTGGTAAGGCCTGATCTAAACCATGTTTGAGCTCTAAGATCTTTTGTTGGCTTCGCCTAAATATTGGGGACTCCATAAATGCATGATTTACGGGCACACATTGTTTCATTGTCAAGCAATTCTTTCTTGACCTTGGCTCTGATGGTGACCCGCTATTTGGATTGTGGCTTTTGGTTCCATTTTGATTGTCATCCATATTTTTGGTCGGAAATGACAAAGTCGGGATTTTTTATAGCTTGAGGTTTATAGTATTGCACGTTTTAGAAAGGTTTGACTGGACAAGTATCATATGCTGTCCATACATAATGGAAGAAAAGTCATATTAAATTGTCAACTAACGTTCCTACCCAACGTGATTGATTGAATCTTTATTATATGGACACACTTGTGCACGTCCACTTTCAAAATTCAAAATCGATCAAACACGTTTAATATGGTGGTTTAACACTTCTAATTTTCTAAGATGATCAGATTGTTGACCAAATTTAATCAAATAATCTAAGAGATCTGTTCCTAGGCAATTAGGAATTTAGGATTATCCTTAACGAGTTGATACTACGGATCCTCAAGAGCAGACAAACCAACAAGCTAGATACAGACAACAATAAGCTAACGGAAATACTTAATCCATATACTACAACGGACTACCACCATGAATGACGTCTTACTACTTTTAGAGTAGGTCTAGCCTAGAGTGTTAGAGTCTAAGATGCTTTGCGCTAATATGAACGAGGTCGTATGCTTACGGCTGACACAATATCAATATCTCATACTTGTTAAAGGAACCCAACTGAGACACAAACAAAAACATTTTTTGCCCAGATGACGTGAAAGTGAAAGCTATTAATACCATAATCTACAAATAAGGCTCTACCGACCTACATGTATGCAAATACTACACATTTACTCACTTGTACTTTGCCTTCTCTACCTACTAACACTATCAATGCTTACTCTCACACCGCATGAGACGCCTATTTGTGGTGAGACAAATATATTATTTGTTTTTATGACAGCCGGATAAGAAAAGGAGGTACAATTAGCCTCTCCCTTAATCAAATTACAAAAAGTCGAATTTTTGTTAGTACAAAATCATTGTTGGTCTCTTTATAACATTATACAACCTTTAAGACGTGTGAAATGAATTACTTAGTTTCAAAAGCTGCAGTTGGTTGTAAACACATCAGCATCCCCAACCTTATCTGTCCCCCATTTGAAACCTACTTATGAGTCACCCTTCCAACAACTTTTACCAGCCCCTGAAGAAACAACATTGTATCTAACATATTATTAAGGCAGGTATAGGATTACCAAAGAAGGTAATATAACGACCACATAAGCTACTAACTAACTAAGTTAAACCAATTTCAGGGAATGATATCACTTTCATACATTTTAAATTTTTATAATCAATTTCGTCACATGAATCTAATCTGTCATCTCAGATTGATGATTAAGATTATAATTTAATTTTAAACAACGTGGAAAATATATTAAGGAAGTGATTTCAAATATAGTGTTTAGAGTTAATTAGCAGATAGCCAGATAATCCATGTGGTAAGATTATGTTACAGTTTTTGTTCCATGTTATTAAATTACATCTATAAACCACAACTTTCAATCTTCATCCAACTATAATAATTTTGGTTATTTTTACCAACAGCAAAGAAAGTATGTTCATCATAGTAAAAGCCTAATTCAACACATCAACTGTATGCACTGGCTCAAGAAACCAAAACAAAATTAAGCACCAAATAAGGTCGATTTTGACACAAATCATTTTGCATGCCACAAGTTACAATTTTAATCGCACATGGTACCATAACAACAGCAACAAACAGCGATCATATGGTATGCGAAGTAATTTGTGTTGCGTTCAAATTACCTCTCATGAATTACACAACAAAAATGAGAGAAAAAAAGAAACCAAATGTTGGATCAACTCTAGTGTAGTTTTAATGGAAAGATAATCACAAGCTACCACTGGAACTACTGTTACCACCTGACCACCTCCTGAAAGTGCAAGCCACAAGACCCCTGCCACCCAAAAGCCCAAACCTTGTCTTGAAAATGGACCCTCGACCACTGGAGCTCGTAGCCAGTGGCTCAGGTTGAGCTGCAGCCACTTGGTTTGTGATAGCTGGGAACTCCAGTGGGTCTTCATGTACACCACCTTCACTCATGCTTGCATCCACATTTTCAACTTCCACATCCAAATTAACCACCAACGATCCCCTCCTCGCCATTAGCAAATCACGAACTTCACCTGTAACATTCTTACATTTCTTCACCTTAATCTTTACCAATTAGGGCACCCCCAAGCAAAAGCCTCAATCCCTTCATCAGATACAGGACAACCCTTGATGCAGAGCTTCTTCAATGCAACACACTTTGATGCAATACAAGAAATCTCACCATCAGCTATCGTCTCGCTTCCACATAACGCTAATCTTTCCAACTTCTGACAATTCATAGCAATTGCTTCTAAACTTATGGAACTAGGGTTTATCCCAATCAAAACCAGTTCTTGAAGGTTTGCACTGTGTTTCGCAATGGCCATTAAACCATCATGCCCGATCCTATTCGTCTTCCAACCATCAATATGAAGCTTTCTCAAGTACTTACACTGGCCAGCGACTGCAATCATCCCAGCATTACTGCAGTCTGGAGTCTTCACAATATGTAAAATCTCCAAATTTGAACAATTTGAAAGTGCAGAAAGACCTGTATCACTCACCTGAATCCTCTCCAAATGAACTTCAGATAAACAGCTATCGACACCAACGGCCGATTCAA
Source organism: Flaveria trinervia (assembly GCA_025506515.1). Taxonomy (NCBI): domain Eukaryota; kingdom Viridiplantae; phylum Streptophyta; class Magnoliopsida; order Asterales; family Asteraceae; genus Flaveria; species Flaveria trinervia. The sequence goes on from CM046452.1 coordinate 97,245,836, forward strand.
GTATCCTATCCCAATCGCCTAAACAACGAATCAATTTCAAGGTTTTCAGCTTCTTCGCACCGGAGATCAACGGTGCGAACAGCTGGCCATTGTAAAGCTCCTTAAGATGCACCGATTTGAGCGAAACAGCAACGGCGCCGGGGCCAATCGCCTCCGCCGCTCCGCCATCGGTGACGCCTCGTAACCGCTTGACCGAGAGTTCCTCAAGAGACGAACAGTTATCGAGAAGCGCGTTCATACCTTTATCCCCAAACATACAAGATCCACACGAGAATTTCTTCAATTCCTTACAGTTCTTCCCCAACGCTGTCATACCTATATCGGTGATTTCACGGCAACCACGGAGCTTGAGGCGCGTGAGCTTCCGGCACCGAATGGATATCAGAATCAACCCACTGTCATCTACGCTAACGGATCTACGGTCGCATCGTAAAGAGAGCTTCGTCACGGAATCGAACCGTGAAAACATCGAGGAGATGAAGGGGAAGATGTCCGATTGGGCGTTGAGCGCGAGGCGGTGGCGACTCTGGCCTTCGACGAGCAGCCACCGTTTGCACACAAGCGAGCAGCTTTTCCGGTCGCCGGAGCCGAGGAACTGGAAAACTAGGGCTAAACAATCATCGGGAATTTCGGCAGTATAGTCGATATAACCATCGGAAAACTCACCGTAAACGTCATCTTTGAAAGCAAGAATCTCCGATCGAGAAGATGAGGAAGACGATGAGAGAGTGATAGGGCGGTGGTGGGTAGACGCCGCCGGAGACGTCGACGGCGACGGCGAGTGGGAGGAGGAAGATTGCCCCATTCAGATGAAAGTTGTCTGGTACTCTGGTGGGTGGTGATTATTATTATTATTGTTATTGTTATTATTATTTTTTTTGTTCAGGTTGGTTTGTAACTTTATGTTTATATAAATAACAATAAATCAATAATAATAACAAGTGGGTTTGAAAAGAAAATGGGGAGTTCGTGGAAAACGGGTTGGAATGATACGGGTCGTCGCTTATGGCCGACCCAACGTCAACTGGTGTGGGTGGGGGTGGGGTGGGGGTGATTACATATGTTGAGCTTTGAGAATACTTGGTTTATATTTATTTGGACTATGGAATATGGTAAACAAAAAGATGCCAAAGTGCTTTTTTTTTTTTAATTTGTTTAGTGATCGTAAGAGTTTGTCATTCTTTTTAGATGTAACGGTTTTGACTTGTTCCTTATAAGTTGTTTGATTTGTGTTTTTATTTCTTGAGTTTTAAAAATATATGGATGGATGGATATAGTGTTTGACACTTTGAATGACTAAATCGTAGTTTTGAAACCAAAACGGTTTAATTGTAAAAACAACTTTTTGCATGTTAGGTTAATATTTATCGGATTGCATCTAACTAAATTGGCGGTTATGGTTGAACTCGTAATGCTTGAGTGATTTTATATGATAAGACTTACTGAACTTATATTTCAATTTCAAAATATGTTACACACGGCCGGCTCAACCGAATTGGAGGCCCCAAGCAAACTAAAATTTTGAAGCCCTTTTTGTGTATTTTTTTACTTTTTTACATACGACACATTCACACTTTTGATTTTGATTTAACATTTATATTACTATTTATAAGTTTTATCACACAAGGTCAGTCTAAAACAAATGTGGGTAATTAATTCGTAATAATTAAACAAGTATGAAATAGTATACTAGTAAATAAAAATTTTAAATCTAAAGAGTATACTAAAAAAATAAATGAGCTCATGCTCAAAAGTTCAAAAACATTTGAATTTTATAATATAGCTAGATAACTTATTTAATATTTTGTCATTTAAAAGATTCAATTAAATCGTTAAACAATTATAATTGAAAATTAAATGAGTCAAATATTAAGAACTTAACTATTTAAATATGGCCCTAAATCAATATTGTAAAAACTATAGAAAGCTTAAAGGGAGAGAAAATCAATATTGCAATATAATTCTTAAATCAATAACTTAAACTATAAAAACTAAAATAAAAACAAGATGACAAAAATAAGAATTACAAAACTTAAACATAAACTAACCTTAATGTATTTTTAGGCTTAAAATCTTATGACCCATGTTCCCACAAGAAACCCATGTAATATTTAAAAAAACCCAAATATATACATACATATTTATTTATAAATTATTAAAATGAGGGCCTTAATTTTTTGGGGACCCCAAACCCGTTGCTTCATTGGGGCTTGAGTTGAGTTGGGCCGGCTCTGATGTTACAGTTGTTATATTTGACCGGAACAAATAACCTTATCATTGCCGGATGTTGACAAAATTTAGCTAACCATTAGTTACTAATATAACCATAACTAGTTGTAGTGCTAATAAATGTTATCATATGACTCTATCCAGGAGGTTGAGCTTTGAAAACCTATCCCCAAGGAGCCAATTAATGGTCATAATTTTTTTAAAGTCTAAAAGATTTTTTATTAAAAAACACTCTAACGAAGCAACCAATGGATGGAGATATTTAAAGTTGCATTAGTCTGCCCAATTCAAGGAATAGATATTTGATCTATATTTTAACTGTAAAAAGCTTGAGTATCTCATCTCATTCAACTGCTGTTTGAAGACAAATTCTGACCCATGAATGTCATCCCATTCCTTGATTTCCATACGCACCATATGACTCTATAAAACAATGGCACAATTTTAATTCAATGTAAGGCTTGAGACGAAGTGAGAGAGGATTACTTTTCTTATATAATGTACATGACTTGTTTTTAATTAATGTTACTGATTTATAAACTACAGATTTTTTCCCCTTCTTGTATTTCAGTAATGCTTTTATCAACTTTGTTTTAACTAGTGTTTGGAACATATGTAATTATTAATATGTTTGTACTCTTATTTGTTTGATTAATTGTTCTGGTTAATAAGTTTAGTAGATTAAGTAGACAACATCTTAATAAGATTTGTATTTCTCATATGTTTTCTAGTTTACGGGTCTCTAACTAGTTTATCAAGCTGGTCAATTTGATTCCTTTCCAGTCGTTTTTAATTATTGATGATTTTTAAGAACACCTAAAATGTCTTTAATCAACAAAATCATATAAATTTGACTTATATATATTTAATTATTTATATAGTCACATGAGCTTATTTAAATGTGAAATGAGGCAATTCAGGATCCAAAACGTTTGAATTCAGTAGGAAGGTTGGATCTGCATGTGTAGTAATAAGCAAATATTAAAGTTTGACTTTTGAATACAATCGGAGAGGTCGTCATTTTGACCAGCCAACATAAAAGAAACGAAGACGTGGTCATTTGATATTTCAACTTCATTGACAGCCATTTACGTTACCAAACTACTGCATCTTTTTTTTTCTTTTTAATATTTTAATCATCATTACGTTTTTTTCAATTTTTTTAGTATGACTTAATACATGTTATTTATATTCTCACCGTCTAACACACATATTTCTCGTGGTTTTATTCTGTCTAAATGATATTTCTTTATCGGACTATCACAATTATATAAAACACTAGTCTATAAATTTGTGTGACATACATTATGCAGATAATACTATTATACAAATAATAAATAAAATTTTATACGTGTAAATTAAAAAACTCATGTATTACACGAGTTGCATAAAAATTTAATAAAATATAATATAATTCATAAATTGTAAATTGAGTATTACATATGATAATGAAAAAAGATGAGAAGTTGTAGTGTAACTATCTTCAGTGGTTGAAGTAGATATGTTTTTTTAACTATTGTATGACGTATTTCTACGGGGTTGCATGTATGGGTGTCATTCGGGTTTTTTAAGCGGGTTTCGGGTTGTCCGGGTCGGGTTCCTCGGGTTTTTAAATGTAAAAAATCAACCCGAATACCGAACCAAATAAACTATATTTAATCGGTATTCGGGTTTCGGTTTTCGGGTTTGTTCGGGTCGGGTTAATCGGTGATCGGGTTGTCCACTAGTAAATCTAAAAATCAAAGAAAACATTTTTGAAAATGTTTTAGTTTTGGTAATTGGATTTGATATATTTTCACAAGAAGTTTTGGTAGTCATAGTAAAAAAAACTAAAACCAACTTCTAAATCCATATGTTACTCAAACATACACTTAACACAAACAAACATCATAATTATTATCGCTCGAACAAATGTAAAGCCTTAAAAACGTTACTAGGCCATAAAACATGTTACCTTTATATTATTATGTTCGGACGTACAATGAGTCACAAAAAATATAGTTTAAACAAATACATGAGAATGCTTGAGTATGGAATCATTATACATGTTTATAATCGTTATAAATGGTTTAGTATGGAAGATAGATCGATGGAATGATCGATTTTAAAATATGTGTCATCAATTGAAAATGAAGTGAATAAATAATTGATCGAGTTTATAAAAAGTAAAACATATTTAGTGTCGAATGAAATCCTAAAATATAAAATTTGGATTATCAATTATGACGATATGGTATTCGGGTTATTCGGATCAACCCAAATTGCCAAAACACAACCCAAAGACCGACTTTAATAAGAAATTCGGGTTCGGGTTTGATGTGTATTTGGGTTCGGTTTGTTCGGGTTATGCTTTAATCGGGTTCGGGTAGAGTTTAATCGGGTTAGAAATTCGGGTTCGGTCAAAAATGACACCCCTTGTTCACGAACCGAACCAAACGCACCTTCGCTCGAACTCGGTTCGGTTTGAATTTACAAATTCAAGCGCTTTCATGCTTAAACTCGGTTCAGTTTTAAATCGAGCGCTTGGTTTTGTTTGGTTTCGTGTTATAATTTAAAACGAAACTAATAATTCATTCAAAAGTTTTAATTTTCAAGTTTCAACTGTAGTTTCTTCATCAATGTTTGTGCAAATGTTCCTTAAGACCAAATCATAAAAATTCTAACATTAAGATATCACAGTTATGAGCATGTTAGAGTGTTGGGCTTCGGACTTTGGAGGCGGATTGTCGGAGGCGAACTTCAGGGTCGCATGTCAGAGTGCCGAAGGTTGGGGGTTACATGTCCAAGTGTCAAAGGTCACGCCTAGGCAGTCGGTAGGGAGGTGGGGGATACGAGGGACGGCTGGAAAGTGGTGATGAGTGGAATGATGAAATGATTTTGAAATGTGAAGTGATGATTTGATTAAAGAATTAAATTTTTATATTTGGGGTTGTTGATTTTTTGATTAAATAATAAAAATAGAAGTAATTGGTAAATAACTAAATAGATTAACAAACATATAATATATAAAAAGTAAATTAAAAAATGATTCGAACGAAACCGAACAAGCGACGGGTGAGCGTACCTTTGCTCGTGCTCGGTTCGTTTTAAAACCCAACCGAGCCAAAATTCGAACGAGAAAAAATCTAAGTTTTTTTCGAACGAGTTTCGAACGTCGAGTTATTTGAACAGGACTACATCAACCTGTGTTTCATGTTACAAAATACAACGAATACATTTCATGGACTCTTTTAATTTGTTAATAAACTAACATAATAATGAAAATATAAACACCATAGATTACTACCGCATAAACAACCGTTAAAAATAGTAAAATATACAACTTCAATGAAAAAATTTGTATGATTAGCAGATGAGGCAGTTTGCTCAGCCCCAAGATTGCAGTAGAAAAGCAAACATATATTACTAGTTTACTACAATATCTATCCTTCCCATCTAACCCAAAACGTTGATGCAAGAAATATAGTTTTACCACCTAAACAACAATTTTGTAGTGAATTACTAGATAGTATTCAAGTTTTATTATGCGGTACAAGTTATTTATATTCTCGACATCTAACATATGATATTTCTCATAGTTTAATGCCTTGTAAATAAAGTTTCTTTATTCGACTATAACAGTTATATAATAATAATGCATTTACGTATACGTGAAAGATAAAAGGAAGCCTAGATCTTGATTCTTGAAATGAAACAAACATAGATGATAAAAATCTTAACCACTGATTAAAATATGATATAGAAATCTAAAGTATTTGTGATTGTATAATGGTTCTCTTTAAACCTTCCAACATTTTTAAATACATATACATATACCAATTCGTAGGTACACTTAAATATTGTTTATCAATAGAGAAATCCAACATCTTTTAAACTTGTTCGTCATAAAAATGTTTGACAAGATGAGAGGTAAGAAGTTATTCATTTGACGAGGTTCTTCATTTAGCAGGAGATTATATTCAAATGTTGGTCGATCAAGAAACCCATCGTCTTCTAATATATTTATTTCTAATGACAAACTCATACAACCACTAATTCCCTACCAAACTACAATATATGTTCACCACAAGACTTGAACTCTCATCACTTGAAACCATGTACTCTCACTCATCTCATCTCAACGACTTTCGAGTTCTCCCGGCCCGCTTCACTGAGACCGTTGTTTCTGCTACTTCAAAACTAGAAAAACAAACTTCACGGACCTTCCTTGCCCATCTTAGATCAAACTATGAATGAAATTATGAGGACATTCATCATTGGCTCTTGGGTTTAAATCCGTTTTTTAATGTTTAATATAGTCTTTAATCTAATACATCTTTATCGTCTATATGGACGCAATTATGCAAGAATGAAGTATCAAATTGTATAATTAGCTCACCGACTTTTTGTCATAAGGCGACGTGTATATATACTCAAGTCAATGGAACTAGAGAAGTTTATGTTTCTTTTGACATATCCGATCTAGACAAAAAAAAAATTGAAACGGCTATTGGTTATAGGAAAATCATATATAGTTTATTCTTGAACTATGTCTACTGTTAATTTATAATATTGAACACGAATTCAATTCATAACTTCTAGTCAATTATCATGTCTTGTGGTGTTAATTCGTGACACAACACAAATCTTACTCGTAAATAATTACAAATTTGTTTGTCATGTTTATATATAATTTATTAGATGGATCATGTTCGAGTTGACATGTCTAATCCATCAACCCATTTTAAATTATGTTTTATCATCACCCCAAAACAATTTAACCTATTTACAACCCCAAACAGGTTTAACACATTTGTAATATGTTTGTAGGTTGATTACGACTGATTTTAAATCAAGTAGTATGTTTACAACTCTGACAAACCTATTTGAGTATTTGACTTAGATAATAGTCATGTTCAAACAATACGATTAATTGGGCACGAGTTAAGTTTGATGTTTTTATCGCAAAAAGTAGATATGCTATCAATTGGATTATCAATTTAACCCACCACGACAAATTTACCAGATACATAAATTTTTTATTTAATTTTAATTTTACTCTTTAAGCTTTAAAAAAGTAACTATTTCCCATCAAAATATCAAAAGGAAAAATTTACTTTCACAAGTTTCATAAGTAGATTCAATTTTAATCCAAATGAAACTTATGAAATGAAATTGAAACAACTCATTAAACTTTTGAATGTAAATTGATGTTTTTAATAATTTGAAGAAAAAATGATTATTTTTGATAAACCTTAGGAATCAATATCAAATTTAATTCTAAACTTTTATAGCTACTCTTTAATATAAGTAAATCAAAAGAATACTTTAAAACATGGTTTCTTTAAAGAAAATAATAATTAGATTGTACAAACATGACATGCGATGAGTGTGGTGGACCGTTTCACTTTCACAGGCCTTGATTCAGCTTATAATTGTTTCAATGAGAAATGGCCTAGTTTTCTTAAACTAAAAGGTGGGCCTGATCTTTTTCAAACTAGTAAGTGGGCCAGAGGGAACTCAATTGAATAAAGCTTAGCGTTCAACTGTTTACATTTAACAGAAAAATTGGGCCGACTGTTTTTCTGTAATGGGTCAGTTTTATTTGTTTACTATTAAATAAAGCTAGTTATTGACTTATTGGTGTAAAAAGCCAATTTGGAGTTCAAACCGATTCGGATTTAAAAGCTGATATGATCGAACCGTTTTTGCTATTGCTTACACATACTACCAAAAAACTAGTAAATCTTGCCCAAATAAAAAATATTTTGAATATTATTGAAGTATTAGAGTTTTATCATTTACTTTTATTAAAAATAAAGTTCGTAAAATTCGGAAGATAAAGACTCCTGTATTAAAAGGTTTTGTAATCCGGGTGAACCCAATAATTTGAGTAATCCAATAGAAATAGCCTTTTTAGGTTCCCAATTTTTTTGTGAGTAATTGTTTCAATTTTGGATTGAATAAATTACCATTTTTATCATTCGAGTGTATTATGAATTTCGTTTTTCACCAGTAAATGAAGAAAAAAACAAAAAGAATCTTTTATATGTGTATTTTGTTATAGTTTTAAGTTAATTAAGCTAAATAAATGTAATTTTTAAGCCGTGTTTAGTAATTCTCAACATATTTGTTGTTATTAACAAAATGTACCTTATATATAATATTATTTTTTACTAAGTAAATTCTTATTTTAATTGTTCTTGCCTGCTACTAATTTAATATGTATATTTATAAATAGTTTCTAAAAATCATTTGTTTAAATCAACATAATAAAGTTCATAAGCTAAGTAACATTTATAATTGAATAAAATGTGATTATTCTGAGAAAACTCCAAAAAATTTATAAAATTTTCACAAATAAAAAGTATTGGCCGTTAATTAAAATAATTAAACATATAGTTATATTTGTTTCACGATTTTGCAATGTAAAAGGATATTCGACGATTTTATAAAACCAAACATTCAAATATATTGTTAGTCCGAAATATTCAAAGAAGTCTATAAAACCAAAAAAACCCTAACTATAGAATAGTATGTATATTCGTTTTGTCATTTACTTGTTAACTTATTATATTCTTCATTAGATGCTAATTAAAGTTATTATCAGAATTTATTTATTAATTAATTACTGTAAATACTAACTTAATAATATTATCAGAAGTTGTTTATTGAAAATTACTACAACTGATTCTATAAACATGTTAGTGAATTTAAAGCATTAAATTAGATGCTAATTAGAAATTAGATTTTACGTAATATCATATATTTTCAAATTTTTTTATTAGTAGGGTAAATTTTAAAAAAAAATCACTTTTGGGGTAAAAAAAATACAATAGGGGTACCCGTCGGTGCCACCGGCGGATTCTCCCCTCGTCCCATCAACTGTCAGTCAACCACTTTACCAGACCACCTTGACCACCATTATTGCGACCAAGAACCCGCCAATGCGAAGGACGGGTACTTGGTTAAGGTTTTGACCGGGCCAACATTCAAGTGTGACATATTTAAAAAAAATTCTATTATATAAACCATCTAACACAAACTTTACTCTTCACAATACACACTAAACTCACATTCCACATTCTCTATTTTTCAACAAACTCACAGATTTTATTCCATGGCGAATTGGGGTGCTACATCGGGTCCTTTGAATATGGAATTGTTATTTTTGGTTGGTGAGCATAGAGCTGCTCACTATTTTCAGAATCCAACGAATGATGCCGGTATTTTGCGTCCTATACGGGGGGATACCAATTTTTGGAGACTCATTAAACACAAGCTTATACCCAGTAATGTTATGCCTTATATAGGATAGCGGGTTTTGGTGGTATTATTGATTGCGGTTACCGTAAGTTTGATGGTGGTTTGATTACGGCTTTGGTGAAGAGATAGCGACCTGAAACCCACAAGTTTCATTTACCTGTGGGAGAATGCACGGTAACCCTTCAAGATGTTCAAGTCTTATGGGGTTTACAAGTTGATGGTGATGCAATTACTGGCACTAATGTGGCGATGAACAAAACTAAAATAATAGATTTGTTCGGGCGTTTGACAGGTTGTTTTCTTGATCCCCATCATATCGAAGGTTTAAAAATAAATTTGGTTGCCATTTTAAAAGAAATTGAAAAAGATTTCCCTACAAATGCCTCTATTGAGCAATGCCAGCAGCGTGCTCGATTAATAATATTATACATGATTGGGACGATTTTATTCCCCGATTCATCTTCCAACTGGCTCCATGTTAATTTTTAACACATGTAGAAGATTTAGAAGAGTGTGGCCAATTAAGTTGGGGAGTGCTACTTTAGCATGGTTGTACAGACAGTTATGCAAGACAACAAAAATATCAGCTACTGATGTTAGTGGACCGTTATTTTTGTTACAATTATGAGCTTGGGAAAGGCTACCTACCCTTTCTCCGATTAATGACCGTAGTCTTGACCCTAATACACCATACGTATTACCATACGGTGCAAGGTATGTTACAATCATGTTTATTCTATTTTTTGAATTTATATTTATTAATTTTGTTTAACCGATATTTGTTTTGAATTATATTTAAAGATGGCGGGGAGGAAAACTTAGCTATATTTCAACCACTCCGAGCTGCTTGAGCGCATATAGATCATCATTGCATTCGATGAATAATAACATGGTATTATTTTTTATTATTATTAATCACAAAATGTATATCATGAAAAGTTTAACAATTTAAATTTTGTTTTTGTATTAGTTTAACTGGAGGCCTAATGATGAAATTATACACTGTCTACCTGAGATTTGTAGAAGTGGTAATTTATGTTAGAATAGTGATACATTTCTCATATTTTGGGAATATATTGAGCCACACAATGCTAGCAGGGTAATGAGGCAATTTGGGATGATTCAAATGATCCTTAGAAGGTTACCAATTTCACAGCAGGAACATGTTCGACTTCACAATATATGGCGTAAAGGGGGAGAATAGTAATTGGGCACAGAAACATATTGTGTATATCCAAGCGTGGCATAATCAACATGCTACTGTTATGAATGGAACCTACACAAATTTAACTGTTGCTTCAGAAGAATACATGCGGTGGTATATGGATCGTACAGTTAGATTTGTAACGAACCCGGCCCATCAAGCCCCAAATTCGCATGGGTTCCAAAACGATGGACAAAATTTGGCAATGATGGTATTATTATTATTATTATTATCATTATTATTATTATTATTATATTATTATTATTAACTTTTGTAGATGCAAGGAATGAGCCAGTTTTTCTCAAATGGCTGGCAATGAAACGGTTAGCAACTTGGCTAGTCAGTATTTGAATTATCGCATGCTGATTATGGAGGTTATCTACCAGCTCATGTGATGGAAAATCCAGTTCATGTTCAACTTCCACCTGTCACTCAACGTTTACATAGGAGGGGTAGAGGACAAGGACGAGGAATGATGGAAAATCTAGTTCATGTAGAGGAACAACAAAATATGAGTCCACAAAATATAGAGAACCAAAAACGTACCATCAACAGATATCACAGGTTGACTATGCTTGAATGTGTTGATTACCGGACCAAATGCCCAAAACACATACTTAAACATATGATATTGAGATGAACTAATCGGATGATGTAACCATTCCATAATAATTTGGTTTGTTTCTTGTAGAGCATTGATGTACCTTGGAAGTTCTTCAAAATTATTGTCCCAAGTACCGTATATTATCTCAATGGCAGCCTTTCGAGCTCTCCACGCCTTATTATACGAAACATCAACATTCAACGTGTCTTTAATGTGTGCCTGAATTTGCTTGACTGGAAAAGTAAGGTCTTGGCGAATAAAATGGATGATGCGATTTACAATATCTCTAGATTTCAAACCTCTGTTGTTGTTGCCAACAACACTACCAAAGCAATTGTGTGCATTGATCCATCTATATATTCTCCACATGTTGTGATGTTTAGGCTTGGTAGCGTACACAAACCAACTACATTGAGGACCAATGGGAAGATCACTGCTATAATTGGGGCTAGTTGTGTAGCATTTTGCTCTATACGCATCACTTTTACTTTCAACAACAAACATTTCCCGGTTACGTGCAACATTCAATAATCGCACCGCATACGTTAGATCATATTTTGATTTAAAGAACATGCCGACATGGATTTCTTTTGTTTCTTCATTTCATACATCCATGTAGTCTTCATCATCAAAATTAGTAGCTTCATAGTCTCTTAATTCTCGGGGATCTTCAAAAAAGATCATCTCCCCGTAAGAGATTCCTTGATTAACCACAAAATTATGGTGCTCACTAATTTCATACCCATCTTCATTATCGGTTGATTCATCACGTGACGGAACGGATTCAGAATCTTCACTTCTTTGTAAACCATCATCATCCGAGTTATCAAACCCTCCGTGTTCATCATCATTTAGATCAACATTTTATTGATGAGTTGAAATATACCCCATGTTAAAATTGCTTGACGGACCGACTTGATGATCACGTAAACTTGCATTGCCTGGAAAGGTAGTAACTGTTTGTGTAGGTGATTCGGATACAGAAAACCCTCGTAGGAGATCCATACAATTTGATTGTTGGAGTGACATTATTGGATACAAAATTACGTGAATATTTCCAATGAAATTTTCCACATAATCTGTCAATTGATACAATACTTCAAGACTCGAGTCATTAAAAAATTTTGATGTTTGAGAAAAACCACCATACGTGTAAAATAGTTTGAACCTCAGATTATAATATTCTCGTGAAAGTTGAAGATGATCGTAAATGAAATCAACAAACGCCTCGTATGAAATTTTTTGAAGAACAATAGTGGTACTTCTGGTAGAAGCATCACACGTAATATTTCCGTTCACAAAAGAAACATCACCACCTCAGTATATTTGGATAAAATAAGGTCTAGACATGATGAAATTTGGTTTAAAGAGTCGGGGGTTGATAAGTTTAAAAGGTTTGGTTTTTGTTAAGTGGTTTTAAAAGGGTTTGGTTTTTGGTTTAAAGAGTCAGGGGTTGATGGGTTATATGGGTTTGGTTTTAAAAGGGTTTGGTTTTTGGTTTAAATGCCCGGTCAAAACCCTAACCAAGTACATGCCCTTAACATTGGCGGGTTCTTGGTCGCAATAATGGTGGTCAAGGTGGTCTGGTCAAGGTGGTCACTTTTGGGCAGTCGGTTGATGGGACGAGGGGAGAACCCGCCGGTGGCACCGGCGAGTACTGATCGATGTTGAAGTACCAATAAAATAAGATGTTAAAATGTGTGTTCCTATTCACCTAAACTAGTTAGGGTAAGTAGGGTTGTCGAACCTCGTGGAATTAGTGGTCGGTGTATTGTGACTTGATTTATAAGAAACGATTACTAAATTATCAAATTACTTAAACTATTGCCTGTTGGCTGTAAAAAGTAAATCTTGGAATGATTAAGAACTTAATTAAGAAAAAAAAATTGCAATTACTGAAAATTAATTAGAAGACGATTATGAAAAGGGGTAATCCACCCCGGGATTCAGGTTCGGTTCCTGGTATTCTCCTAGTTCAACTTGGTGGAAATCCTTAACGGGGATTCTATACGTGTAATGATTAAGTGACAGAGATAACCAAGACTTAACGGGTCCTAGTACACCATGTCACTAGAATTAATAACCAAAATCTTGCAATCATACAACTCGCGCTTAATGATATAAAATTGAAATCAAGAATTACTAAAACAATTGTTTCAACAATCAAGACACAAGTTAAACTCAATAAAGAACTTAACGGGTTCTAAAGTTTAATCCCACACAATTTGAACATAACGAAAACCTAAAAACACGAAACCTATCACCCGAGGTAGATCACGAAACGTTTAGCCTCGCATCTTCATGAATTCGGCAACAAGAACGGATTGGAACATGATTTGATGGATTGGCATGAGTTGGAGAAGTAGAATCAACCTCAAGAATCGTCCCTTTTTGCTCCCAATGCGAATTAGGGTTTTTAGATTGATAATCCTCCTTAAATATGGTCAAAATCCGGAAAATTACGTCAAATCCGACCCTACGACGTAAGTTACGTCCTTTGGGACGTAAATTACGTCCTCCCCCATGATATACGTGGTTAGCCTTTGTCTTACGTCAAAAAACTATCAGTTTTAGAAAGGACGTAGCTTACTTCCTTTAGGACGTAAGTTAAGTCGTATGCTCATTTTGCACCAATTTCTTCATTTTCTTCATCTCTTTTCATCCATATATCATCAATCTTCGTGCAACCTTTGAGTACATCATTTAAGCTTCCCACACCTATAATTCAAACCTAACACAAAGTGGATCATACCTGCGACCACTTATGATGGTCGAGTAGGATGCTTGACTCTGGTATTCTTCAAATTGGTGGATCTTCAACTAGATCGTATTGTGAGACAAACATTAATGCCTCGACTTTGTCTTTTATAGAATCAAGTGGATCGTCAACTTTTTTCTTCACTTTATGCTTTTCATCTTTTGTTTCCATCATTATAATTGACTCTTTCTCTTCTTTTAAATTAATCACTTCCTTCAAGCCTATATGCTTAACCCTATCATACTTATAACCATTCTCAAAATTGGTGTTTATGCTTAAATATGAAGTATAAGTAAGAACACACACGTTAGTCATATCTGCCATAGAAACTTCATCATTAACATATAATTAACCGACTTGGAAAATACATCAAAACGTTGGGACATCAATCAAACAAATAATCGATTCAATCACTCTTAAATTGGACTCAAACTCCAACACTAACAATGAGCTTATTCGAAGATATAACCCCCAAATTGCACCTGCATATTAAGGGGAAAACGTCAGGAACCACACACACAAACTCTCTGTCACTTCAATTTGATCAAACGCACACGCACACTTCGATTCAAGATTTGGTTTCAAGCCGCGAGCACCTCGAACTCAACTTCAACGACATCGACATCATACCGGGTAATTAATCACACCCACATGCTCGATTTTGCATGGGGAATCAAAGCCCCATGTTTGATTTGATTATCGAAATCGTTTTCATGTCCAATTTGATCATAAACGAATTAGGGCTCATATGGTATTGGGGGGAAATGATCAATGAGTGCTTATAATAATTAAACCGGGTTCTTTTACAAGATCTGGGCTCTAGCTCAGCTGGTAACGACACTCCCTTCCAACGGGAGGTCCCGGGTTCGAACCGGCCTTACCCTTTTGTCTCATTTTATTTGTTTTACTTATTTTAAAATTTTCATTTTAATTGTTGTTTATTTTAAAATTCAGAAAGTGTAAATTTTCTGAAATTAATTGCAAACTATTTCTGGAATTATTTAAAACAAAAAAAAACTAACAAATAAACTTTCCAAATTAATTATCCCTTTGACCAATATTATTTATAATTATTATTTTTATTTTTTTTATATTTCAAGCTTTAGCATTACAAGTTGACAATTTCATAGAATCATAAAAAAAATCGATCTAAATCTTTTCAAATCATTTTCATTTCTTTTAGTCACTTAAACAATTAAATATTTTAATTATCATATAATTAGTTAATAAAAAAAATTAATTATTTGTTTTTCCCACACTTAAATTCAAACGATTACGTGTATTGACACATTTATTAAAATTCTAAACATAAATATTTTCAACAAATCCGTTTATTTATTTCAAGACATTCAAACTAAATAAGTTATTTCATTCAATACCCAATCCCAATGGAAACCCTAATCCATTCCCAATTTTCATATCATTGTTATTCTAACTCGAGACACCGATTCGTAGGTTACTCGTAAGAATATCGTTGGTGCCTAATCTATCACATTCAAATTCTAATCTCATCAATCAAGTGAGTATTCATTGCCCTTTTTTTATGTGTTTATATTTTGGGGGAAATCATGTGGCACTATAATCAAACGTTGTTATTACATTTTATTTCATTTATAAATTCAGTTCTTTACATGTTATGTCTTTACTTGTAATAGCGTATTGATAATTAGATAAATTGGACGATGACACAATTAATAATTCATACAACCACGGTAACAATGATAGATCTATTGGTTTGACAACCCACCCCATTTGAATATTCGAGTGGTGATTGAAACCGGATTCACATATTCTATCACGACTTTGTCTGCGGATCAAGTCAGTTTAGTCCATTGGATTAATTATGTTGATTTGTCTGTTATGCTACATTATTATACTATAAGTCTTGACATTGCCATGAGAATTGAATTATTCAATCATTTGATCAACCTATATATATATGTATATCAAAACTGTGATTACTCACCAGCTAATTCATAGCTGACTGTTACTTTTCACATGATTTCAAGTTAAGCAAGTTAGTGGACTTCTACATGCTCATCTAGGACTGGACTTAGACAAAAATAAAAGACATTTATATTTATGTTATTTGGTTTATTATTTAAATGGCATTAGTATTCTTTAATGAAACTGACGTTTAATATTATTTCGGTTTATTTAGTTCCATGTGCTATGAACAATCGATTCCTATTAGTCTGCCATGATGATTCCGTCGTCGGTTGGGGTGTGACAGATTGGTATCAGAGCCATGGTTATAGGAAATTAGGTTATTAGAAATGGAATGACCTAGACTATAACTAAGACCTTACCTAAGAGTCCACTCGTTCTTAGATAAGATTCTAGTGCCTTACACTCTTCTAGGTTAGGTGCCTTATATGGACACCTTTCTACTTTTGATTATGACTAATACGCACCTAAATTCCCAAAACATATACTAAGGCATTGGTGCCTAAATCACATGATTTCCAAAATTTCAAATTTCAAATCTTAAATTGATACTTATGGTTTTCAAAATCTCGTCAAAGTCTGAGTCCCACCACTGAACACATGCAATGCTGGAAGAGTGGGATGCCTGTATCTCGGGGTGTTCTGTCTAGGCAAGGTACTCATATAAATCCAAATCAACCGATGGATCCGTTTACCTTACCTGGGAACCCTTGGGGTGAGTGTCCACTTATAGGTACGCATGTCTTCAACAAAGTGGTGGTTGACCAAATACTTTGGTTAGTCAACGTACTCGCTTTGATTTACGAATCAAACGAATACACTCGGCACATCTCATTGATATTACGCCTGATTCCCGATTTTCGTTTTCATGTTGAATAGCTCATATTGCCCTTTTCTCATAAAATTTCTTAATAATCTTCCAGAATGGCTTCTCGTCAAATCCGTTCTCGATCTAGAAACTCCGGCCGCAAGATTGCTGCTCTCGTAGCCCGGGAAGTTGCTGCGGTCATACCAACCCTCCTAACCATCTGAATCAAGGCGCGAACCCTGCTCCAATCCCTGTTGGTCCTAACCCTCCACGTGCTTGTACCTACAAGCATTTCAGTTCTTGCAACCCCACTAAGTTCAGCGGGACCGAAGGTGCTACTGGCCTTCTACAATGGTTCGAGAGCATCGAGAATACGTTTCTTAACAGCGAATGTCCCGAGAATCTCAAGGTTCGCTATGCTACCAGCGTTCTTCAAAAAAGAGCCCTAACTTGGTGGAACGGGGAGAAACGAACCCGTTGGACTGATGCTGCTCTGGCTCTAACTTAGACTGAAGTCAAGGAACTGATGACTCGAGAATTCTGCCCGAGGAACGAAATCAAAAAGCTAGAAGCTGAATTTTGGGATTTGGCTCAGGAAAGTGGCGAGAATCTGGTTTACACCGCCCGTTTCCACGAGTT
Source organism: Flaveria trinervia (assembly GCA_025506515.1). Taxonomy (NCBI): domain Eukaryota; kingdom Viridiplantae; phylum Streptophyta; class Magnoliopsida; order Asterales; family Asteraceae; genus Flaveria; species Flaveria trinervia. The sequence continues at coordinate 97,263,270 of CM046452.1, forward strand.
GAGTCTCTTGGTCCCTCATTTGGTTACTCCATCATCTCGAGCTATCGAGAAGTACATTGGTGGTCTCCCTATGCAAATTCAGGACACCGTGTGGGGTAGGAACCCTACTAACTTGGAGGATGCTATCCGTCTAGCAGCACAACTAACCGACAACCATGTCAAGACTGGTACTCTAACCAGAAAGGGGGAAAGGAAGAAAACTGAGAAGCCTTCCATTGAAACCACCAAGGAAGACAAGCCTGATACTTTTAAGGAGAGAAAGAGGAAGGCCAGATCTCAAAATGTTGCTGTGGTCACCCCAGCTGTTCCAGTCAACCAAGTCACACCGACTTATCAATCGACCCTCAACAACCAAGCACCGACAAAGAAACCTTACACTGGCCTTTTCCCCAATGCAACGTCTGCAAGTATCACCATCCTACTCATGCTCAGTTTCGTCAGTGCACCAACTGTGGTCGATTCGGCCACACATTCAACTTGTGCAAGAGTGCTGCTAAGGCTTCGACTAATGCACCTGTCCCTCAACACCCTCCTGCGGTTGCTCAAGGACGTGCGTGTTATCAATGCGGTGATCCAAACCATTTCCGTAACCAATGTCCACAGCTTATCAATGTCGTACCTGTAGCACAAGGGCGTGCGTTTAACATCAATGCTCAACAAGCTCAAGCCACCAACGATGTGGTGAAAGGTACGTTTCCAATCGATCACCAATATGCTTCAATCTTATTTGATACCGGGGCCGATAAGAGCTTTGTATCCTTAGAATTTGAGCCCTTGCTTGTTAACACCCGAACTAAGTTAGGGAAATTGTTTACAGTAGAGATAGCTGATGGAAAATCTGTCACGATTGATTCTATTATCCTGAATTGTACCCTTAAACTTAGCGACCACAAATTCCCTATTGATCTTATACCAATGCAACTTGGAAGCTTTGACGTCATTATAGGCAAGGATTGGTTATCGAAGAACCATGCTGAGGTTTTCTGTTTTGAGAAGATCATCCGGATCCCTAGCGCATCCGGAAGCGTCCTAAATATCTACGGGGGAAAACCTTCCAAAGGACTAAAACTCACGTCCTGCACCAAAGCCCAAAAGTATCTCCGCAAGCATTACGTGGCTTTCTTAGCCCATATTGTAAAAACGGATGGGAAATCCAGGAAGATTGAAGACATTCCAATTATTCGTGAGTTTCCTGAAGTCTTTCCCGAGGACTTAACCGGTCTTCCCCCTGTTCGTCAAGTTGAATTCCGTATCGACATTGTGCCTGGCGCAACTCCCGTAGCAAAATCTCCCTATCGACTTGCACCGTCTGAGATGCAAGAGCTTACTAACCAACTTCAAGAGCTCTCCGATAAAGGCTTCATTCGACCAAGTTCCTCACCTTGGGGAGCCCCAGTTTTGTTTGTGAAGAAGAAGGATGGCTCATTCCGTATGTGCATCGACTACCGGGAGCTTAATAAGCTAACTGTCAAAAACCGGTATCCCCTACCGAGGATCGACGATTTGTTTGATCAGCTTCAAGGAGCCTCTCATTTCTCCAAGATCGACCTTCGTTCAGGCTATCATCAGTTACGAGTGCACGATGATGATATTCCTAAGACAGCCTTTCGCACGAGATATGGCCATTACGAGTTTACAGTAATGCCATTCGGGCTAACCAATGCACCTGCTGTGTTCATGGATTTGATGAACCGCGTGTGCAAGCCATATTTAGACAAATTTGTAATTGTCTTCATTGACGACATTCTGATTTATTCAAAATCCAAATCCGATCACGAACATCATCTTCGTTTGATCCTTGAACTTCTGAAAAAGGAGAAGCTTTATGCAAAATTCTCGAAGTGCGAATTTTGGCTTAAAGAAGTTCAATTCCTTGGTCATATCGTAAACGATAGGGGAATTCACGTGGATCCTGCAAAGATTGAAGCAGTGAAGAATTGGGTAGAACCTAAAACTCCTACCGAGATTCGTTCGTTCCTCGGCCTAGTCGGTTACTACCGTCGCTTCATTCCAAATTTCTCAAAGATCGCTATGCCTCTTACCGCCTTGACTCATAAGGACAAAAATTTCTTGTGGGGACCAGAGCAAGATAAAGCTTTTCAAACCCTCAAGCAAAAGTTGTGTAACGCTCCAATCTTGACTCTCCCCGATGGGAATGACGACTTTGTTGTCTATTGTGATGCTTCGAAGCAAGGTCTCGGTTGTGTTCTTATGCAACGAGGCAAGGTCATAGCATATGCCTCAAGGAAGCTCAAGATCCACGAGAAGAATTACACAACACATGACCTCGAATTGGGTGCTGTTGTTTTCGCACTCAAAATCTGGAGACACTATCTTTATGGCACCAAGTGTGTTGTATTCACTGATCATAAGAGTCTCCAGCACATTTTCAATCAAAAGGAATTAAACATGAGGCAACGACGTTGGGTTGAATTACTTAACGACTATGACTGCGAGATACGTTACCATCCCGGGAAAGCGAATGTGGTAGCCGACGCATTGAGTCGTAAGGATTATGTCATGCTTCACAACGTTACTAATCAAACCGACCTTAAGACTCGCATTCTTCAAGCCCAACATGAGTCAGTCACCGAAGGCAACTTGTACGATGAGATGTCCTGCGGTGCTGAACTGCAATTGGAAACAAAACCCGATGGTTTATTGTACTTTCTAAATCGTCTTTGGATTCCCAACCGCGATAACCTCCGGACCCTCATCATGAGTGAGGCTCACAAAACTCGTTATTCCATTCATCCCGGTGCGGATAAAATGTTCATGAACCTCCGTAACCAATATTGGTGGCCTGGCATGAAGAAGGACATAGCTTTGTACGTGTCCAAATGTCTCACCTGTTCAAAGGTCAAATCCGAACATCAACATCCTTCTGGATTACTTGTTCAACCCGAAGTGCCCGTGTGGAAATGGGAAAACATATCTATGGACTTTATCACTAAGCTACCTCGTACTTCGAGCGGTTATGATAGCATCTGGGTCATCGTTGACCGTTTGACCAAGTCAGCACAATTCATTCCAATTCGGGAAGATTATCGAGTTGAGAAACTGGCTCGTATTTATATCAATGAGATAATCAGCCGACATGGTGTGCCATTGAACATCATTTTCGATCGCGATGGTCGATTCACCTCTCGTTTCTGGCAAAGTCTCTAATCGTCCTTAGGGACCCAACTCAACCTCAGCACAGCTTATCATCCCCAGACCGATGGTCAAACTGAAAGGACAATACAAACTCTAGAGGATATGCTCCGAGCTTGTGTCATCGATTTCAACGGCTCTTGGGACTCTCACCTTCCGTTGATCGAATTCTCATATAACAACAGTTACCATACTAGCATCAAGATGGCGCCGTTCGAAGCCTTGTATGGACGCAAATGCCAGTCCCCTATCTGCTGGTTTGAGGTTGGTGAAGCACAAATCACCGGCCCAGAATTTATCCAAGAATCCACTGATAAAATTTTTAAGATTCGCGATAACTTGCTTGCCGCTAGAAACCGTCAAAAGCATTATGCAGACAAAGGGCGAAAACCCATGGAATACAATGTCGGTGATCTCGTACTTCTTAAAGTATCACCTGGAAGGGAGTGATTCGCTTTGGAAAGAAAGGGAAGCTACACCTCGTTACGTGGGTCCATTCAAAGTGCTCGAGCGAATTGGGAAAGTAGCCTACAAGCTTGAACTACCCCAAGAACTCAGTAACGTGCATCCGACGTTTCATGTTTCAAACCTCAAGAGATGCCTCGCCATGAAAACATCCACATTCCACTCGACGAAGTCCAGATTAATGAATCCATGCACTTTGTTGAGAAACCTGTGGAGATTATGGATCGGGAAGTCAAACAACTCAAGCGCAGCCGAATACCGATTGTCAAGGTTCGTTGGGAGTCTAAACGTGGGGCAGAGTTCACCTGGGAACGTGAGGACCAAATGAAATCCAAGTATCCTCATCTTTTCGTTTCAGCTTCCTCGTAAACAAATTTCGGGACGAAATTTCCTAAAGTAGGGGAGACTGTAACATTCGACCCATTCCGGCTTGTAACCCGAACCCGTTATTATTAATTATGGAATCTTTTTATTCATTTCGTTGTGTGCATTAATATTATCATTTAACCCGAACTAAACTCATACGGCTTATGAATATAATTTTATAATAATATTACTAATAATGAAATCATTATTCAAAACTTAAACCTTTAAAGTTTTGGGGTTGAAAGTGTAACAATTCAAAACTTATTTTATGAAACTTTAACTTAATATATCAAACAACATAAACCCCAGGGGGGGGGTACAAACCTTATGGCGAGGACTATACTACTACGACGTGAACTCCCTCTATCCATATATCATGAAGGAATACCCAATGCCTGGTGGTGTACCAGTCTGGTATGGAAATCTGGAGACCCCCCTTCCCCCCTCCGGCCACTTTTCCGGCCACTCTTCCGGCCACTCCGGCGAGCCTCAACACCCCAAAACACGCGGTTTCAATCGAAATAAATACCCCCGTCAATCTCGCGACCTCGATTCCAATCTATGACCCCATTCAATTCAAAAAATTTGCCTCGTTTACGCGTTTTAGAATCGAACCCGGATACTCCATTTAAAACCGAATCAAAACGACTTGGAAACACGATAATTGGTTCAATCAACTAACCTAAAACGCGTTAATCACAATCCTAACCATAATTGGGACATCAATCAAACAAATAATCGATTCAATCACTCTTAAATTGGACTCAAACTCCAACACTAACAATGAGCTTATTCGAAGATATAACCCCCAAATTGCACCTGCATATTAAGGGGAAAACGTCAGGAACCACACACACAAACTCTCTGTCACTTCAATTTGATCAAACGCACACGCACACTTCGATTCAAGATTTGGTTTCAAGCCGCGAGCACCTCGAACTCAACTTCAACGACATCGACATCATACGGGTAATTAATCACACCCACATGCTCGATTTTGCATGGGGAATCAAAGCCCCATGTTTGATTTGATTATCGAAATCGTTTTCATGTCCAATTTGATCATAAACGAATTAGGGCTCATATGGTATTGGGGGAAAATGATCAATGAGTGCTTATAATATTAAACTGGGTTCTTTTACAAGATCTGAGCTCTAGCTCAGCTGGTAACGACACTCCCTTCCCAACCGGGAGGTCCCGGGTTCGAACCGGGCCTTCCCCTTTTGTCTCATTTTATTTGTTTTACTTATTTTAAAATTTTCATTTTAATTGTTGATATTTTAAAATTCAGAAAGTGTAAATTTTCTGAAATTAATTGCAAACTATTTCTGGAATTATTTAAAACAAAAAAAAACTAACAAATAAACTTTCCAAATTAATTATCCCTTTGACCAATAATTATTTATAATTATTATTTTCATTTTTTTTATATTTCAAGCTTTAGCATTACAAGTTGACAATTTCATAGAATCATAAAAAAAATCGATCTAAATCTTTCCAAATCATTTTCATTTCTTTTAGTCACTTAAACAATTAAATATTTTAATTATCATATAATTAATTAATAAAAAAAATAATTATTTGTTTTTCCCACACTTAAATTCAAACGATTACGTGTATTGACACATTTATTAAAATTTTAAACATAAATATTTTCAACAAATCCGTTTATTATTTCAAGACATTCAAACTAAATAAGTTATTTCATTCAATACCCAATCCAATGGAAACCCTAATCCATTCCCAATTTTCATATCATTGTTATTCTAACTCGAGACACCGATCCGTAGGTTACTCGTAAGAATATCGTTGGTGCCTAATCTATCACATTCAAATTCTAATCTCATCAATCAAGTGAGTATTCATTGCCCATTTTTTATGTGTTTATATTTTGGGGGAAATCATGTGGCACTATAATCAAACGTTGTTATTACATTTTATTTCATTTATAAATTCAATTCTTTACATGTTATGTCTTTACTTGTAATAGCGTATTGATAATTAGATAAATTGGACGATGACACAATTAATAATTCATACAACCACGGTAACAATGATAGATCTATTGGTTTGACAACCCACCCCATTTGAATATTCGAGTGGTGATTGAAACCGGATTCACATATTCTATCACGACTTTGTCTGCGGATCAAGTCAGTTTAGTCCATTGGATTAATTGTGTTGATTTGTCTGTTATGCTACATTATTATACTATAAGTCTTGACATTGCCATGAGAATTGAATTATTCAATCATTTGATCAACTATATATATATGTATATCAAAACTGTGATTACTCACCAGCTAATTCATAGCTGACTCGTTACTTTTCACATGATTTCAGGTTAAGCAAGTTAGTGGACTTCTACATGCTCATCTAGGACCTGGACTTAGACAAAAATAAAAGACATTTATATTTATGTTATTTGGTTTATTATTTAAATGGCATTAGTATTCTTTAATGAAAGTGACGTTTAATATTATTTCGGTTTATTTAGTTCCATGTGCTATGAACAATCGATTCCTATTAGTCCGCCCCGATGATTCCACCGTCGGTTGGGGTGTGACAATCGGTGCATAATTAAGCACCATAAAGTCCACTGGGTAGTGAAATTCTACCAACTTAATTATAACATTCTTTACCGTTCCTCGAGGACTTTTTTTAGTTAAGTCAGCTAATACCAAAGTGGTGTTAACTTTCTGTAAAGAACCGAAGTCATACTGATCATATAACATACCTGGCAAGATACTAACAGCTGCTCCATAATCCAAGAGTGCTCTTTTTATCTTCAACTTCCTTACTTTTATTGGAATGATTGGTGCTCCTGGGTCACTATCTTCCACTTCATCGGCTTTCTCTTCCTTATCTGCAACTTGTTGTGGAAAAGAAGTAAAGTTATTGTCAATAATTAAAGAGTTAGGAAGGATACTAACCGAATTGATATGAACATTTCTCATGTTTTCCGTGTCCGTTTCATGATGTTAAGGATTAATTGTGGTATCACTCGATAGTTTTCCGATGTTCCTCTTAATCTTGGCCACATCCTCAGCAAGTTGACCTACTTGTTTATTCAAAGCTCCATAAGCTTTATCTCTGATTACATTTTCCCTCTTATTCTCTTGCATATTTTCTTTCATCATGTTCATTAAAGCATCTAACTTTGCTTTTGTAGAGTCTTCACTACCAAATTGTCCCGATGAAGGATTTCCTTGATAACTTCATGATGAACTCCCTTGTTGACTTCCATGATTATAGTTCCCTTGATTGTATCCTTGAGAATATGAATTTCTTTGATAACCACTTGGTTGTAGTTCCCTTGTGTTCGATTTTGATATGTTTGACCGCCTTGATTATTGCCTTGAAAGTTAGGGTTCATTTGGTTTGAAGCATTACCATATTTGAAATTAAGATGATTCCTCAATCCAGGATGATAAGTATTGGAACTCATATAGAATTGTTTCCTGTCTCCATAAATTTGATTGACTTCCTCACTCCTTCCTATTACCACGGGGCAAGACTCACCATTATGACCTAATTCACCATATTCTTCGCATACATTATAGCCCACATTTGCAACCTCCTTCATACCTGTTCTTCCTAGATTTGCTAATTGTTTCTCCAAAGATGAAATTCTCTATTTGGTTTCATGATCAATTGTGGTTGATCTTGATGAATTTGATTTAGATCGCCTACTAGCAGAAGCTTGTGCTTTGGAATTCCTATACATCCTCTCTAAAAAGTCCCAATCGGCGTCCTCATGATTAGAAAGGAATGTGCCATTGCTTGTAGAATATAAGTACTTTCTTTTCTCATTAGTTAATCCATCTGAAAAAGCCTTAATCAACTCCCAACGTTCAATTCCATGATGTGGGCACATACGGATCAGTTCCTTAAACCTTGTGAATGCTTCATGAAACTGTTCTCATGCTTGTTGTTGAAAGGATCGAATAGCATCTCTCGCGTCACTAGTTTTACCCATAGAATAGTATTCATCCAAAAATGTTTGTTACATTTCTTGCCATGTGTGAATACTATTATCAGGTAAAGTGAGGAACCATTGCTTTGCTCTATCTTGCAAGGTGAATTGAAACAATCGTAGCATTACTTCATCTTGTGTAAAGTGAGTTCCACCAATGGTGCTACATATGGCATCAAATTCAGCAAGATGTACATATGGTTCTTCTGTTGCAGTGCCTCTAAATGCAGGAAGAATGGTGAGATAATGAGGGCGTACATCAAAAGCTCTTCCTCTACGATTTGGAGGTGCAATAGGATTTGGATTTTCAGAAATAGTAGGTCTGAAATGGCTATCCACACCTCGTACTTAAGCTCTTTGAGGTCTTCTTGGTTGATTGGCATTATTGTTAACCCTACCCCGTTATTGATTGATAGGTGGTGCATTCCACCCAAGTTGATCGTTCCCCCAATTATTATTTCCATTCTGTCAATCACCTCCACCAAAATTTCTATCCCAAGCATCATAACTTACACCATTATAGGGTTCTTCATTGTTATTCCACTCATCTATATAATCTTCATCACCCGTATGAACACTATGCATGCTCACATGATCAAATTCCTCACGTTGATTGAGGTTGTTTTGATTCATATTGTTGTTGGGGGTGGTTGATTCAGGTTATTGTTGCGGTTGTTATTTGGAGGTGGGGGTGGATTTGGGTTTTGGTTATTAGGAGGAGGGTTTGGATTTTGAGGTGGTTGGTTATTTGGGTTTTCCATTTGGGTTGAATCAGATGAACTGTCAGCTGCTTGATCAGTAGCTTGTGAAATTGATGTAATTGGTAACCCTGATCGATGTAGAACATGATTGTACCTTGCTGATTTCTCTATCTCTGGATTGAATACTAGTGGTGATTTCCTACCCGAATAACGAGTATGCATGCAATCTGTCACCTACACACTGAAAAACACCAAGCGTAACAAGGAAATAACAAAATAAAGCAAAACGAATAGCAAAACTACAAACAAATCAAATAGCAAAACACCAAGCGCACCGATTCCCCGGAAACGGTGCCGAAATTTGATCGATGTCGAAGTACCAATCAAATAAGATGTTAAAATGTGTGTTCCTATTCACCTAAACTAGTTAGGGTAAGTAGGGTTGTCGAACCTCGTGGAATTAGTGATCGATGTATTGTGACTTGATTTATAAGAAACGATTACTAAATTATCAAATTACTTAAACTATTGCCTCTTGGCTGTAAAAAGTAGATCTTGGAATGATTAAAAACTTAATTAAGAAAACAAATTGCAATTACTGAAAATTGATTAGAAGACGATTATGAAAAAGGGTAATCCACCCCGGGATTCAGGTTCGGTTCCTGGTATTCGCCTAGTTCAACTTGGTGGAAAATCCTTAACGGGGATTCTATACGTGTAATGATTAAGTGACAGAGATAACCAAGACTTAACGGGTCCTAGTACACCATGTCACTAGAATTAATAACCAAAATCTTGCAATCATACAACTCGCGCTTAATGATATAAAATTGAAATCAAGAATTACTAAAACAATTGTTTCAACAATCAAGACACAAGTTAAACTCAATAAAGAACTTAACGGGTTCTAAAGTTTAATCCCAACACAATTTGAACATAAACGAAAACCTAAAAACACGAAACCTATCACCCGAGGTAGATCACGAAACGTTTAGCCTCGCATCTTCATGAATTCGGCAACAAGAACGGATTGGAACATGATTTGATGGATTGGCATGAGTTGGAGAAGTAGAATCAACCTCAAGAATCGTCCCTTTTTGCTCCCAATGCGAATTAGGGTTTTTAGATTGATAATCCTCCTTAAATATGGTCAAAATCCGGAAAATTACGTCAAATCCGACCCTACGACATAAGTTACGTCCTTTGGGACGTAAATTACGTCCTCCCCCATGATATACGTGGTTAGCCTCTGTCTTATATCAAAAAACTATCAGTTTTAGAAAGGACGTAGCTTACTTCCTTTAGGACGTAAGTTACGTCGTATGCTCATTTTGCACCAATTTCTTCATTTTTTTCATCTCTTTTCATCCATATATAATCTAATCTTCGTGCAACCTTTGAGTACATCATTTAAGCTTCCCACACCTATAATTCAAACATAACACAAAGTGATTACGCTCGATAGAAAAATCACGTTAAAAACATACATTTAAACACTTTAAACACATACAAAATATGATCGCATCAGGTACCCCTATTGTATTTTTTTACCCCAAAAGTGATTTTTTTAAATTTACCCTACTAATAAAAAAAATTCTATATTTTCTATTCTGAACGAATTACATTATACATTATGCATTTTCATTAGATTATTTTAATATTCAAAAGTGAAACTTCTCATCAAGTCATTTTGCAAGAACGACCCCTAGAATCAACTTTGTTCTCTTCAATCCCTCAATGTTTTATTTCCTATACCTAAGAACCCAAATATTAAGAATCTGAAAACTTTAACAAAATACACAGACATCTTACAATAATCCTTAATGATATTATAAGAGCATCCATATCAACATCATAATCATATCCTCATCTCTCAATTTTAAGACAAACATAAAAAAACATAATTTACACGGTTTTCTTTTATGTTCTCCTATTATATTAGAGGAAACCATTTTGATTTAGATCTTACTATCCATCCCTCAAATATATTATTTTATATTTTTCATAAGTGATTGTGAGTGAAATAAAAAGAATAATAAAAGTTAAACAACTAAGTATTATTTAATTGAGATAAAGATAGATAAGAGAAATGTTACGCGAGAGAATAAGTAAAATTTTTAAAGGATGATGATGGTTTTATGTTAATTATGAGATATGAGAATAAAAAAGGTAATATGAATGCTATAACAATTTAAGTAATAAAATAATAATTTTGATAACTCATAATAGAAATCATGTCACAAGTGTTAAAGTTTAAAATGCACGATAAATTAATTTTACTTGATGTTTCTTTCATATACAATTATTTAAAAGCGGCTGGTAACTTAAAATTCTGATTTTTCCTAAATTTATTAATATCAATTTCTTTTAAGATTTACAAAGTAACGGTCACATATATGTCATGCATTCGGTGATGAAATACGACAAACAATATATATTCTTGAAACATATTTATTAAAAGGTCGTCTAAGATTCACATGTTTGATCCATCCCTAAAGCATAAATCCCGTGACACCAATTCACGTTTCTATTCGAATCTATGTATTAATCATATGGTAGAGCGGTTTACTTATAAACATTTTCTTATGACAATGAAATTTATTGCTAGCAAATTTATAAAACATAACAATATTAGGCTAACCAATAGAATCAAGCAAATTGTAGCTTGCTTTGGGTATGTGATTTTCAAGAGTTTACAATAAACGAGAATAAAAATCAAGTGAACCTAAGATCTGTGATTTGAAAAATCAAATGTTTACCATTACACCACTTTAGAATAACTTTATTTGTGATTTGTAAAACGGTTAAACTTGAAGACTAAATGCAAAAAACATGTAGAAGCATAGGGGCACATTAGCAATATTAACCTATAAGATCCTGCCAGAGACTAGTCACAACCCGTATATGCAATTGGATGTTGCAATTACATCAATTTCTTGTGGCCAAACAGCCCCAAATCTCTTATTAAAACCTTCATTAATATATTGAAAAAGCATTGTGTGTTAAAGAAAGGGGAGGATAGGGGTGGGTTGTCTTTCAAATACATCCCCTCCCTGTGCTTGCTTCTTTTGGGTTCGCTGAAATTGCAGAGGGATTAGTGTGTAGACATATATATATATACAGAGTGTGTGTGAGAGAAAGACTGTGATACACAACACAAAGCTATGTTACAAAACCTCTGTTTCTTCTTCATTTTCTTGGCTTCTTGAAGACAATGAATAGAGCCTCTTACATCCTCTTCTCAAAAGAAGAAGAAGATGGTGTCGAAACAACAGAATGTGTGTCCCCCAAACCCTATCTTTGCTATTGATGATGCCCTTTTGTGCGACGAACAAGAAGACGATTTCGATTTCGGATATGGTTTGGTTCATCAGACCAAGAAAATAAAATCTTGAAGGAAAAAGGTCCGACCTTTAGTCATTTTCAGCAAGATCTTTTGTGGGAAGAAGATGCGCTTTCTTCTCTTTTATCCAGAGAGAAAAAACCCCATTTGATCTACGATGAATCTTTAATTGTTCTTAGAAAAGAATCTGTTGATTGGATGATTAGAGTCAGTACCCATTATGGGTTTGTTGCGTTGACAACCATTTTGGCTGTTGATTATTTCGATAGGTTCTTGATGACTCATTCGTTTCAGAGGGATAAATCATGGATGAATCAGTTAGCTGCAGTGGCTTGTCTTTCTTTAGCTTCTAAAGTTGAAGAGATCCAAGCCCCTTTGCCTTTGGATTTGCAAGTAAGTCTTTTATTGAAATTTAACTGCATTTTATGTGTTTGTGAAAGTGCAAAAGCTTGTGGTGGAATTGATGGAATTTGTTCAGATGGAAGGATCAAAATTTGTGTTTGAGTCAAAGACCATTATGAAGATGGAACTTTTGGTGTTATCCTCTCTTGAATGGAAGATGAATCCAGTGACCCCTTTTGCATTCTTTGATTACATTATGCGTAGGCTTAATTTAATGACTCATAATCTACATTATGAGTTCCTGCGGAGGTGTGAGCGAATTGTATTATCTGTTATCAATGGTAAGCTTACGAATGTGCTTCCCAAGTCACTGATTTAATGGTGAATTCATGAAATTGGTTGCAATTTCTTTCGAATAGAGTGGCTGATGTTTGTTACAATGAATGTAGATTCAAGGTTTCTGGGGTTTGCTCCATCTGTGATGGCTGCTGCTATAATGTGCATTGTTAGCAAGGAGATTGAGCCTGACAACACCTTGGATTATCGAAATCAGCTTATGGATCTTCTTAATATCAGTGAGGTTTGTTCTTCATTTCTTTATGTAGATTCATTTTCATTAAAAGATATTTGATTATTAAGCATATTGAGTCCTTATGTAGATTCATTTTCATTAAAAGATATTTGATCATTAAGCATATTGAGTCCTTTCTCACATGCATTTCATACAACTTTAGCTTATGGTTTCGTCAGATTGAAGGGACAATAGTGTTTGCATCTGATTCTGAACACATGTTTAAGTCTAATTTGATACCTATAGCAGCTATATCTGCTGGATCATTAATCAGCTGCATTGAGTAGATTTTATGATTAAATCATTGTGCATTTCCGGTAGGCCTTTTATGAATCCAAATAAAAGTTACCATTTGTATCTACAGTTTCAAGAAACCATAATCTCTATTGCTTTGACACGTTTTTTAATTGATTTCGTAACCTTCTCATAGGCAAGGATACACACACATTATGCACATGATACATGAAGTGCATACTGCATACCCATGAAAATCATGGATCTCCCACCTTACCTTTTTAAAGAAATGATGCTAAGATATGTTGAATTGCTCATCTTTACAGGAAAACATAGATGGGTGTTCTAAATTCATCACGGATGTATCAAATAATCATGGAACTTGTTATTTCCAAACTCACAAAAGGAAATACTCTTCGGTTCCTGGAAGTCCAAGTGGTGTAGTCGATGCTTACTTCAGCAGTGATAATTCTAACAACTCGTGGGCGATTGCATCATCTGTCACATCATCACCCGAAGCTCAATTCAAGAAAACCAGAACTCAAGAGCAGCAAATGAGATTGACTCCAGTCAACCGTGTTTCCATCAGTGTTCTTAGCAACCCCCATTGAACTCCGATTAATCTGCTATCTTCTTGGTATGGTATTTAATTTATAATCTCTTCTTGGATATTCATTTGCCAAAGTATGTTGTTATCATGCTGTTACATTGCTACCCTTATTCTATAACTTTGTTTCTGGTCAAACCCCTGTGCTGGAAGAACACATGTTCTACATTTGCTTCAACTATGGATATCTAAATTTGATTTAGACATATGAAGTTGCATTAAATTGAGAGATTCGTGTAGTTTTCTCTCAAATTGGCTACATTTTATCTGTCATTCAGTACTTTCTGATATCAAACTGTGTAAGGGGCAGTGTTGTCTATAGCTATTAATGCAAGGCATACTTTTCAGTTCTCATTTTGAATTATGACACTTGTTGAATATCATAAATCAATAAGTTAAAGGTGGGTAGGATCATAAATATATACACTGGTGCCCCGGTAATTGTCAAGTCAGTTGAACATTCAAACATAGGAGATGTATGTTACAAAGCTAATAATTACTTATTTAATTAAAAGATTGATTATTTAAACGTAGGAGGTATATATTACAAAGTTAGGACTTTGATTCTAGTTTGCAGACTACTAATTACTTCCTGCATTATAAGATTGATAATTTACATATTTTTTTGAGATGAAGCTGTATTTCTGCACAATGAACAATATGGACAAAAGGGTAGCTCCTTGTCTGTTGACTTTTGAATTTCTTGAATTGAAGCCTCCTAATTTGTTATTAAGGATTAGACTTTCAAGATTGTTAATTTTTTAAAATAGATAGGATTAAAAGGTCCTAATTTATATTCATAATCATTAGCTTTTCAGGATTCTGAAGATACAAACCATAATATAACTCCTTTACATCTGCATAACAAACAAAGTCAAGAAAAGCATATGGGTCAAGAATCCAAGTAATACACCCCGCACTTAAAGAGTGATAAATCATGTTAACAAAAAGGGTCCTATAGATAGTCCATATATTCCTCATTTCTAATGGAAATTTAAAAAGAAAATTAAACCAATTGTAATTGGATAAATGGATTATTCAATCGGAATCGATAACATAACACAGTAGTTGTTAGAAGAAGTCCTAACATGCGTATATTGTATTGACTGTGATTTATTTGGCCTTTGAAATGATTAGAAAACCTTGATTCTACATTTCCCATGTCATAATTTTTCTTTTTTCTAATATAGTGAAAATCAATAGAAAAAACAATTTGATCATTGAGGGACAGGGGCAAAGGGAAGATCTTATAAAGATCAAAAGTAAAATGTGGTATGGATGTTTGGGAGTATTTGACTATAGAAATAAAAAGATATGGGGAACCTCTTGAGTTTGTGGGGTCTGTCTTTGTCCCACTTGGCACTCCTGTTCAGTATTCATTGCTTTTCCTCTACTCTAAGGTTGTTTGGTGTATGGTTTGACATTAGTTGTAAACCAACAATAATTTTTCATTATAATAATTCTGAGGTGATAGAGAGATTTCAATGTCTAGCAATGCAAATATTAGGGTCCACCCAAATAACTTTAGAATGATATATGATGAATGCTCTCTTCCCTCTAATGTCAAACTTTGACTTAGTCAACTTTTCCATTATTGGTTCACTCATAAGTAAAAAAAGTAAAAACCTTGGTGTGAAATGTGAATTCACTTTCTTGTACCTTTTGCTGTATTCTTGGTAGATTTGTGATTAAATTTTACTGAATTCTTGCAACCCTTTTTACTGCTTCATCCTTTCTTTCTGGTGAAAGAGAAAACAAACTGAAACATACAAATCAAAGACTTATAATCTCAAAGAACAAATATTTATGATATAATTTTGTTGAATAGTTTAAAGCACTTTTTATTACTGTTTGAATCTTTTCTTTCTGGTCAAAGAGAAAGCAAACTGTTACCTACAAATTAGACACTTTGCTAAGGATGGGTTTCTGCTAGGCTTCCCTCTTTGAGTTCTTTTTGTCAGAGAAAGAAACAAAGTGTGAATACACATCATTGGGACCAAAGTTACAGTTTCATCACACAAGATTCTCTTCATCCCTTTTGTTTTTGTGTGTATTTGTGAAAGAAGGAATATAATCAACATATAACAATACATAAGTTAGTATACTGTTTTTTTATAGGATTATAAACTATGTTTTGGTCTCTTTAATTGATTTTCCAACGGGGTATCGGAACACATTTAGCTAAGATGACTTGTACGTTGAGCAAATCTAGTTGTTTATGTTGGGAGAGTAGAGTGATCTTTCTTTCTTATGTTTGCAAGGTGATTTTTATTTCTTAGAGACTCAAATCACATTGTGCTTTGGCTTCCCTCCATAACCGCTTTTGAGATGAGTATCCTAACAGTATTGTTGTAGGAGCTTGTACCTTATGCAGTGAAAGCTGTACATTGTACTAGCTTTGTTCATTTTAAACATTACCTTTTACATTTTTTGACATCATAGGAGCAGTTGAATTGGTCAAATGTTGATGAATGACTATTTTGGCTACTCTATCAAGCAGAATTTTTTTGACTCTAGGCGTTGCAGGAAAGTTGAAACAAATTACTGTAAAAGATGCATAAATTTAGGGTTTGTTTATCTCAAAATTATAAATTAAAACTCTAAATTTCTATATATGTCGTATAGTCTCATGCGTGTCGTATAGGAGGTTATATAACCCTATACGTGGCGATAACCCGTCTGTCAGCCCCCTGAATTTTTCCTCCTAATCTGTTTCGAAATTTGTTATACGTGTTGTATAACCTTATATGTGTCATATAAGGGGTCGTATATGGCTATATGAGGTGTATAGCCCTCTAACAGCCCTCCCCCGTTTGAGTTTTTTTATCGTTTTCAGTGTTTTCGATTATATACACCGTGTATAGCGACATACAAAATGTACAAGGGGATGTTGTTTATAATACGAGGTGTTTTTATATTAGAACCCTAAATTTACGAGTTATTCAGCTTGATTCCTCAACTAATTTAGAGCCCTATTGCTCCTAGAATATGAATCAAGTTACTATGCTTGTACGGAATAACTAAAAAATAATGTAAAACATTGTATATTACTGATCAATTATTACTAGTATACAAGTGTGATTGAAAGAATTTAATCAAATCATATTTCATAATTATTAAAATATTACTACAATATGCAATCGGAGAGGAGAGGAAAACAAATGGCTAGAGTAGAGCCAAAACAATGAATAAGTTAGACGTTGGTTCCAAACAAAACTTGAAACACAGTAAGAAATTTTGATGGTGACAAAAGATCTAAGATCATAGCAGTGACTATAAAACTATGGTGATTACGATTGGTAAGACGACAGAGAATAATAAAATAGAACATAGAACATAATCAATATATTTGTTCAATGCCTAACCTGGCCGGGATGAGAAAGAAGAAAAACCAAGTATTTGAGATATGTTAACATGAAATTGTTATTTGGTATTTAGTAGACGTCTTCGTACGTAAGCATCAATTATTTATCAATAAATGAATTGTGAAACACATATAACTCATATTTTGTAGTTAAGTCCATATACCTATGATCTAGAATATTTTATAACGGGAAAACTACCAAAATGATCAATTGACCAAATCGAATTACCAAAATAACCGGTCAAATTTGAAGTTTAAAAAAATACCAATCGGAACCCGTCACGTGTCATCTCCCGCTGACGTGGCGAGGGATTAGGGGAATCCCTCACCCAAAAAAGCATGCCCGGCGAGGATATGACATAATCCTTGCCCACGTGGAACCCTCGCCGACAAATCTTTAATCTCTCGCTGAGTCAACGAGGGATTATGAGAATCCCTCTCCCATAATTATGAAAATACCATCCCTCGCCCAAAATTAAAAAAAAATTAAATCAAAAAAATCCGAGGGATCATGACTTTTCCTCGCCATAGGCGAGGGTCAAAGTCATATGTATAATTTCGTAATTTTAAAAGTCAAAGGTTATTTTGTTAAGTTGGTTCAAATGGTTATTTTCGTAAATTTCTCTTTTATAACACATAACTTTAGAAACAAAATGTCACATATATCTAGAATATTAACTTGAGTATTTTAATTTGTTGTAAAAGTGACATTCACATCTGACTAAAATTTCAATCCAAATTTTACGTAACTAAACTAGGTGTAATTCAGTGATTTTGCTCAATGCTCAAGGTATAAAGACCCTTATTCTCTATAAATTGGTCTTTGAGGGTCCTTGCTCTAAAATGTTGATGACAAATATTTTGTTTTATTAGTGATAATTGAAGCAGTATTTGTGTGGTTTGCTAGCTTTTTCTTTGGTGAAAAATGAATTCTGAACAAAAGAAGGTGGCCGGATGATTGTATTTATGAAATAGAGGAATGATTTCTTCTTAAATATGTTATACTGTTGCAGTAACATTTGACATGACCAACTATTTAATACTATGTTGGCTCTCGTAGTCGTTTTGATCATATTTTCTGAACATCGTATGCCTTAAGTTTCAGATATTCGATTTCTAATATGATTTTTAGTTTATCATGGAATTCACATGATTGGGAAACTAGCTTGGTGTTGTTGAAAAAATTGGAATACAAAACCATTCAAGTGAAATGGTTATTAGCTTTTAGAGGTGAAGGTACAACTTTAGATGCTCACTCCAAAACGGGTAAGATCCAAATGATGATAGATATCATGTAAACAGCAAAAGCAAAGGGAAGAAGTGGTCACAACTCTTGAATGTACAACACTATACTGCACAAAAACAAAATCAAAGCTGTTACTTATCATCCATGTATGTTTAAAGTTCTGCCCTTTTCCCATAACCCATCTTGATATGTCAATTTCATAAGCTATTTATCAAATAATACCAACACTTTTATTTATTTTGTTATAAAATATCTTAAAGGTTATTAATTAAATACGTGGGCAATACGTCATTCAGTAAATTTGTATGTGAGCTTTAAGTCTTGAACAGTGCTTATGTTACATGATTATTTTAACCTATAAGTTTGAGTTGATAAATATAACTAGTTAAAAGTAAGATTATTAGTTTTTAAAAATTTTAGTAAACAAGTGAACTCTAAGACAAGCTTATCCAGACTTTTCACTATTAAAGAACATTAAAAACATATTTAAAGTTTATCATGCTATCGAGATTGTATTATTTCGCTCAAACTACTATCTATATTGATAAGATTAGAATTACGTCTAGATGCTATCAACAACATACTCAACATGAAATGTATCAGTCATACTTAGAATGATATTATGACTAAAAAAACAATTATGTAATGCAATTGTTTTGTAGTGTACACTTGATACCGCTGACTATATAATATGTAGAACCAGACATCAAACATATGCATGTTTGACATATATTTATCCATCTCTCATTTTTCAAATACACGGATACTCGGGTAAAATTGTAAAGTTGAGTGTGATATTGATCATGTAGGAAATAAACATGCATTTGACGAGGTTTAAATCCTATGACACACCACTAGAGTTTCACGTACAATATACCAAGATAATATAAATCACTTAGGAATAAGCATGTATTTTGATGAGGTTTACGGTGTATATATTAGCCCACATGGATATACGCACATTTTCTCAAAGCAACTCACAGCCATAAACATAATTGATTTCTGACATGGCTTGAAGGGTATGTCACATCTTAAAAATGGTTGCTTTCATGTTTTTCTCTTAATTTTACAATGTGATGCTTCATAGAAGTTAGACTTGTACAATAAACATGAGAGAAGAATGCTCTTTAGCTATGATCCTTGAATTCTAAGATTTATGAATGGAGAAATGCTATCATACATGATTTAATTCGTCATATGGTGAAACATGTAACTTATAATTTGATACTAGTTATTTTGTGTGTTTGCTTAATAAACCGACAAACTTACAAAGAAAGAAGGTAAATGTTGACAGTTTTATGTTAGTTTTAACTTGTTACGTTGTGAGAATGACCATGTTCACTTATAATGACCTGTTTATTTGTATATGGTCTATTAACTTGTAACTAAATACAATTTCAAATTTTACTAGTCCTGGTCTTGTAATCATCCGGTTTTCTAACAATTTCCTACTCTACAAATTCTTTGACTCCCTTGGTTACATATATTGTTACTTTATATCTCATGTACAAGTAGATAACACTTAATTAAAGCTATTTGTTTTTGGTTGCTTGAAAGTTTAGAAAAGGAAAGAAGAGGACTAGAGGGTAGTGGCTCAAAACTTTTAAAAAAGAAAGTTCTAATAATTTAAGCTGCCATGTGTTACAAGTTTTGATGATTGTTATTTTATTTTAAAGTTACTTGTTTGATTTTTCAATTATTTTTAGAAGCTATAAATAATGATTTTAATTTCAGTAATGGACGTACATAAATACAAAAAAATATACCTGATATTAAGATCTATTTATATTAGAAAGTGTTAATTTTGACTATAATTAGACTCGTTTATAAAGTTTAACGAAAATATAGAGATTCAATTCAATGATTTTATTAAAAATTTTAAAATGCACGTGAAATATCATATTTGGTATGTCATGTTATGTAATCCTTCACGTTTTGCCTCTTTGGAGCGTGATTGGTAGTTCGATGGTCCATGGCATTTATACTGTTTAATTTAATTCATCTATTATTTCCTTTGACCACATTGTTTATTTCTAACATTAAAGTAAAAAAATAAGGGCCAAAACTGCAATTTAGTGTAGATATTGTCAGGAAAAATTGAATTGAATACGTAATAGGTTTAGATTCTTAATATTTGCTCCATTTTTGTTGGTTAACAAAAATATTATGGCATCTCGAAACGTATCATGAGTTGTCATTACATAAAAAGAATATTGTTTGATAGAGTTAGTTGTGTTTAAAAAGAAGGTGAGAACTGATAGATGTATTTATACTTGATGATGTTGATTTTGATTTCAATGACTAAACTTAATAGTGTTGAAGTACAATAAACATAAGGTGATGATGACTCAATGGCAAAACCAGAAATTTTATTCAATGGGGTCATCTTTCCTAATGATTATCTCTCAACCGATATTAATAGTTTTCGGGTTGGGTTTTTATCCCTAAATTTCCCATCAAGAACAACTAAAAACACTAAAATTCCGCAAAATAATTTCAATAAAACTTCATGTTTCAACCAAGAATCAAATTTTACATATAATTTTAATACTAGTGATGACTTCATATATATGTTCAATAAATACTATTCTGAAAAACAAAATTCATTAAAGAACTACAAACACGAAATCAAACCTTATTATCAAAACACACGCAAAGCAACAACTAAAATATTTTCACTCTCACCAAGTCTTAAATCAGAAAATCTAAAAGAAGATTTACTTAGTGTTTCAACTCTCAATTTAGGTAAGGTTTAGGGAGGGGTCGGATCGCGAGATGTATACAATCTTATCCTGCACTTTTGTGTAAGAGGTTGTTTCCATTACTAGAACTCATGACCTCAAGGTCATAAAACAACAACATTATCTGTTGCTCCAAAGCTCATCCTCATCAAAATACATACAATAAAGACAACGAGAAACGACATAGCAGAGAGAGAGAGTGTACTTTAAATTAGAAAAAAACTAAATTATACAATTTAAAAACATCTTAACTTGTTTTTATTTTCATCTAAGTTTTTTCTCAGGGTCACCTTTAAAAAATAATTGGGGTCAAAATATTCTCTCTTAATACATACCATATATGAAACACAAATATGAGTGGGGTCACTTGACCCCATTCTTCACTAGCTATCTCCGCCCGTGGATGATGTATCTAACTAGTGTCTTACGCTCAAAAGACTATAAGTTTAAATATTTGGTTAAATAAATTAAATTATTTTTTAAAGGGTGTATTTTTATAATTATGTATAACTAGAAATTAAACATGTACGTTGCGGTGAGTTTGCGCATTTCGTAAGTTCAGTTTAAAATATAGTATACAATTTTATGTCTCACATATAACTGCCTTTAATTTATATAAAAAATATTATTAGATTATAATAATCTAAAGTTTTATTTATCGGTCGGGATTAATCTCAACTCAGTAAATATTTACGGATATTTTTAATTTTGAGTTTATTTTCCTCCAACGATCTCTTACTAACTAAAAGTTAACCCCGTTAGTTATTAAATGACATGGAGTGTTTTGTGGCCAAATCACTAAATAGAAAGTTGAAATATATCATCAGGTTTGTCAATTTAAAACTTTTGCACCTAAAAACTAGTCAATCTCCACCTCCTGATTTGAATCATCAAACTCGTTGGAGGTAGATTTCAAGTGATGATGGAGGCTAGACAATGAAAAACGAACCTAACTAAGACTAGGCGGTGCTATAGTTGAATAATGACTAAAACTTGGCCCCATGTTATCAAAGAAAACTAACGAGAGTTAACTTTCAGTTAGTAAGTGATCATTGGAGGAAAATAAGTTCAAAGTTAGAAGTGACTGTAAACATTTCTTGAGTTCGGATTAATCTCGACCAATAAATGAAAGTTGGGATTATTATAATCCAATGACCCTATAAAAATTTAAATAACAAAATAACAAAAGTAAAAGGAAAAAAACACATAAAAACCAAAAACAAAAATAATGCATGGGCCGAGGTTCGAAGCCATGTTGGCCAAGTGAAAGAGAGCATATGCTATCAACCGCTCTAATATACTTACCCTTTATAAGATTCTGAAAAAAAATAAAAATTTTACTAACTAATAGAATGATAACATGTGACATAACGCGTTCGCCGAACGAAAAAGGCCCTGACCCTGCCACTTACTATTTAAAGTATAGTACAACGTGGAAATGTGTCATATACTCATACTGCAGATAAGTTTAATAATATATCTAAGTTTATAAGTTCTACTAGAATTTGGAAACGAATGTTGGGCCGTGCTTATGGCGATTAAAGACTTTTAGTTTTAAAGTGCTATATAATAACCCAAATTGGAGCCCATGAATGACAGATTGACCATGGGCTAAAGAAAAACCTAGCAAATTAATAAAAATACTAAAATTTAGCCCAGTAAACTTATCATTCATTTCAAAGGCCCAAGTTAAATCTAGAAAGTAGTACATGACATCAAGTACAATCGTTATAATATTAAAATTTGAAGTATTTGTAAACAAGAGTTTTAGAACCCGTGTCCATGCAGTCTACTAAAGTAGGTATACCTGCAAGTTCAATTTAAATATACAATATAGTTTACTACATTATTATTCGGTCTAATATATCAATAGTTTAAAAAATAAAATAATGAATAATATATAACTTGTGTAATTAATAACACACAATTAATGAAAGTGTAAATATGTGACAAGGTCGAAAGTTCTCAGATGGATTCAAAATATGTAAAATATCTTAAATTGTTTTATTAGATTAATAATCATTTGAAAATACTAATATTATGATTTAGTTAGCATTTTAATATAACTTAATTATTAAATATAGAACATTATATATACTGGTCAACTACATGTATCAACTAGAACCGTTTTTATATGTATAATAAAAATTACCTTCTTTGATCTACTATTTTTTAAGGCATTTGAAACTACTTTTTAAGGCTTTTGAAACTACTCTCGGTATTTGATTGATTGTTTTTGAGACGAGGTTTTAACCATCTATACTGATTGTGAAACTTTAGGCCGGTCTGTCTCACACAGAAACATCATCAAATGAGAAACTTATCATTGTAAAAAACTCAATTGAGTTAGAGGCTGTTTGGTTGGGTCTGACTAACCCCGGCCAGACGTGCAAGTCTGGCTCGGTCAGACGTGAAGTGTTTGGTTGGTTACCTTTTACCGGAGAAGAGGTCTGACTGAACCACTTATTCGGTCAGACCTAAATCAAGATCTGACCCGAGTCAGACGTGGGGCGGGTCCGGTGAAGCGGCGAGGGTCTAGTTTGTGATGGTGAGGGCGACGACATGGGGTCTGGTCAACGGTGCTGCAGGTGGTGAAGCCGAAGAGGAAGGGGAGACCGAAGACGGCGATCGGAATTTGATCCAAGAAGATATCTAACCAAACAGACTTATTGGTTCAGACATTTTATTGGGTCAGACATCTTATTGGGTCAGATATCTTATTAGGTCAGACCTCTTACAGGTTCAGATATCTTATTGGTTCAAAACTTACCCATTCAAAAGTTGTCAAACAACTACTTAGATTTGAATCTAATACTTTAAAAATCCCAAACGCAAACATCACTTCCCATGTAATTGGACCAAAAGACTAATTTTATTTGATCTATTACTTAATCCGCTTATTTTATCATCAATGAACTTTTGATATAAAAGTAAACGATAATTTTTAAATATTATAATTGTTAATTTAATATTTTCATTCAATGCATGCAGTAAACGGATTTTTAAACTAGTTATCAATATAATAAAATATAGGGTATGTTAATTTATATATTTTTTTAATTTCATTTTACATATTTTATTACAAATATACTGTGTGTTTCCACATAACAATGCAGCAACTAAAGTAGTTGTTTCCTAAAGTTGGCCAACTTTGTAAACCAATTAGAGTGTAAGTTGGTATTAGCTTCAACTAATATGGATTATTGTATTTAATAAAAACAGCACAAAACGTTGAAACTATTTATTTATATTTTATTTCATTTTCATTCTCGTCTAGGTTAGTTGATATAAGTTCTATTGTTTACAGTTTGATCTTTTATCGTTATTTTTGTCAATTTTATATCAATCTTACATTTTTTCATATATTCAAGCTAATTAAGAAAGATGCATGCCACGACTTCTTTTAAAGTCTTAATCTAGACTTGTTATCTTACATAAAGTTATGAGTATTCTACTATTCTGTCATTGAAAGCTCTAGATTATAATTGCAAATTAAATAACATTTAAAAAAACTAAAGTTATAAAAACGAGAGTTGCCAAGGAGGTTGCAAGAGAATACTTTTCAATACGTTATCTGTTTTCATCTTATTTACTTTGCATAGAGCAATTAGGATCTGATCAATATTGTGTGGTCGGTCAAAAATATTAATTAACGATTTCCTAATCATTTTTATTAGTAAATGGTAAGAAAAATATCGAATCCATATAAAATCACAGAAAAATACTAGTAACTATTAAACAAAACGTTAAAAAAACTTGTTTGATCAATTGATTTGAGCAATAGTTAAAGTAATAAAATAAAAATTTACATTTATAACAATCCTGAGGAAGGAGCAACTCACTTCGGGATTTCGGTTTGTCGATGTTGTGTTTCCTTAGATTAGTTAAAGCTACTGAGAGGTCGTTCATTTATGAAACCAAGCTTAAAGGACTTTATTTGTACAATTATCCATTTAGGTTATGTAATCCTAATATAAGAACAAACACATATATGATTAATGAAAATCAAAGTTATATGAAACTAAAATTAGGTTTAAACACAATCAAATTGTTTAACTAATCAAATCACAAATTAAATCCAAGAAAACTTAAAAGGGTCAAGATCCAATCCCAACATGAGGTTACAAACTAAAGAAAACACAAACTTACACAAACCCAATCACCCAAAGATAGTCATTTTTCGTCCAAGCATGTTGTGTAAAGAGGCGTCTTTCCCCTTAAATTAGGTTAAAATCCACCAAAATGCGGGGCTGCCATCGTTGCCACCATCCATGACATTGGTGGAACCCCTAGCACTAACTGGCCTGAAAGATACTGATCAACAGTGGCTTGAACGATGTTTCTAACAATATTGGCGTCGGTGGCGCAACCTACAACAATTTCTTGATTTGTGCTTGTAACTTTTTGAGACATTTCCATTGATAGGTTGTGGGTCTTATAACTCTTTTTCTAACTCAAATTATGCTTGTTTTTATGTTATTGCGATCTTTCAACTTCCCTTTTACATTTCTTCACCTTCCGGCTTTCTATGTCCCTTTTCTTCCACATTTTGGTATACTTTATGTTTAACTTACAAGGACAAAAGTCTTTCAAAAATACGATATTTCTTGTGAATTAATGCATAGAACACGAGAATAAAACACTCATACAGTATCTGAATATACATGCATCATATGGACCAGAATGTTTCAACAGGCTTGCATGAGGCACATTGTGGACTTCGTGTACCCAAACACAAGAAGGTTTCATATTCTCTTGGTGCATCTACTTGGTGGCACTTAATAGAGATCGTTATGATTTTGTTAGCTCTATTGGTATTAGTTTCGTGCTTGGGTATACGATCAAATACTTGTACGGTATCCATTATACATTTGCTAAAGATGAATAAGGTTTAACATGCGCGGGAAGAGAATACTATGGCTAACAATAGGATCTTTTAAGAATTTTATAGAATTTATATCATCATAAGTTAAAATGTATTTACGTTTTTATCAACAAATTTATGCATCAAATTATTCGCGTTAAGTTATTTTTGTACTTTTACATTACTTTGTTTTAACTAAATGAGTTTGTTAAAAAATATATAAATAAATTTAGTGAAATAATTTTATTTTTAAGGTAAAAAAACTTATATTGATGCAACGTAATATATAGGTAATTCAATTTTAATCAATGGTGTAGTTAACTTTATTTATATCTATGTATTTTAGAGTATACTTACACAATTCTACAAAAATAATAATTTGTAAATCCGCTTTTTATGTTTAAGGTAGATTGTTTTTAAATACAGTTTTAATGCTGAAAGTTTACTTCTGCACCGATTATCTAACAATTACATAAATTAATTAAAATAACTTCAAAACATGAAAATTTGATGCGATGAGTAGTTTTACATCAAATTTTGATAATAAAAGTAATTTTAGTAAATTCTATAAATAGTCAACATACTTTTTATTTTTTATTACAAAAATCACTTAATATTTCTTTTCACGTAAAGTTAAGCATGTTTTCTAATATTTTTTTTCATATAACAGTCTTTCGATTACTATTTATGCATTAAAATCCTTTCACATATTAAACTTGAACAATATTATGAAATTCTTTAAAACAATTTGAAATCAGTATTTCGGTTTTTGTTTAATTTATGTTACATAAATTATATCAAAATTACGTCATTTTGATTGTTTTTATGTATATAGTTTGTGATGTTATAATAAAAAGCTATACTTTCTCTACAAAAGAATGCAACATTGATATAATAGAAAAGCAATCAAATCATGCACTCACGCCTTTTTATATAATAGATAGATTTATATGAAATGTGTCTTTCATGCATTGATTTCATCATGGACCATGCCACGAAACAATAACTATTTGAGATTTTCAAATTAATAATATTTTCTACTTTATCTTGTTTATATAGTTAAGGTAGTATTAGCTTGCAAAGTAGAATTTGTATTCGTATAAGATTCATGAGTAATTAATTGGAAGTTTGCATACTTCTTGAATATTGTTATTTGGTTTATAAACTAAGTTGGGATGTTAGTTCCAAAACTGTTTGTTTCTTTATCTTTTAATATAATATAAAGATATGGTAACGTCTGATATAAAACAAAATTACGTATCTTTAATAGTAATTCAAATTCCAACATATAAAACAAACATTTGTTTAAATAGTATACATTTTCAAAAAGTAAACGCTATTGAAGTTAAACAAACAATGTAAAATAAGTCCATATCAATCTTCACTGATGCAGTCAGAACAGAGAGATAGATAATTGAACCTGTTGATTCAACGATAATACCATGAATAATCCTTCCAACTATCGTTGATTCACAAATAATACCAATAATCAGGTTACGCTAACACACACGGTGATAGAGAGAAAACAGATTTTTCATAAACTTCAATAATCCCTTTCACCCATCTCTTACAAACATATAAAGAAACAAAACAAAAATCGAATGAGCCACAAAACATGAACGGACCGAAAACTAGGCCCAATGTAAAGTTTAACAAAATGTAAAAATAAGACAAAAACGTAAATAACTCATAAAATAAGCCATTTTTGGGCCTAAACGATGACCCAAACCGCCTACGGCTGTTTGTGAAAACGGGCTTCTCGCTCCGACGGTCGTTTTGACTGGTCACAGGCTCAAAACGGAGACTTCTAACCCAAGTTATGATCGTTACAGTAAAACTCTTTTTGATAAACGATCTTAAGCCTCTAAAAAGGATAAAGCTCCGTGTACCCACATCAATGTTAGATTGAGGAAGGCAATTGTGTGGTCGGTGGCATTGGGGCAATGAAAGAAGGAAGTGGTGATTTTATTTTCATTTCTTTGTTTTTGTTTTATTTATTTATATACGTATATTACTATTCACCTAAACAAGAACTAATGTACTTTTAAAATAAAATATAAAACCAAACAACTACTATATATAACATTTTAGAATTTTTAATAGTTGGATTGTTGATTTAAATAAACAGTGGACGGTGAACCAAAAGTACGACTGTAATCCTAGATAGCTTCGATAATGACCACGATATCCACAGTTTTAACTAAACAAATCATATGATTGTTGTAATTTACTTTAGTTTAGGTATTAAGATTATAAAATCAAGATTCTGATCAATGTTATTAGTTGAAAATGCTTAAGTAAAAGAATATTGTAACCTAAAGGAAAAATTACACATCCTGATTTAAAAAAAAACATCTCAGTGCATTCAAAATAATTACAATAGCTAGTTTCAAATATTTTTTGTTTTGGTATTTAGATGTAAAATTATTCATTTCCACAATAGCTCAAATATACTGATTATATAAATCAAATTTGTCTATTGCCTTGTGACTTAAAGACATCAGAATTGTCCATTACAAATATCGTTGATTCGCATAATGTTTTGCAAAGGAATTGGAATTGGAATCTTATTAAAAATAATAACATGTTCGTTGGTTAATTTTGAGTGAAATTGAAATTTTAGTTTTGAACATTTCATTGGATTGCTAAACATTTCATGAGTAAATGAAAGAAAGTGAATTCTAATAGACGGGGCCTAAGATGCAATTGATCGTTTGAAGGTCCAATTTAAGAAAAATATTCATGAGTGACTAAATTAGAACACATTTGAAACTTAGTTACTATTATATGACATTTTTCCTTTATGCAATTAACTTCTATAAAAGTAAACAAATATTGTGTTTGGAAAATAAAATCTTCATCAAATTTAATTATTTTTAATGAGAATGAAGATGAGCTTGGTTGACATTGATGAATCTTGTCCTTTTTATGGTATTTCAAGAGGCACACAAATGATAATGAGAGGGCAGTGATAAATGGATAGTGAATTAAATGTTACAATTAATTGTTGTTACTAAATGATTTGTCTACAAATATAATCTTGTTTTCTTTATTTAACATACAATGATTGTTAAAAACAATCAGGAACCGAAGAATCGTGCGATCTTTTTTTTATTTGGGTTTTTATGTGCAATCCCTTATCTATTAGACTAACTTGTTAATACTCAACGTACAAGAACAAAAACAAAGCAGAATTTGTCATCTTAATCCATTTTTATTTATTTCGACATCTATTTGTCCTGGTTGCCATAAGGTCAATCCTAAATTTCTAATCTGCCCTATGTTCTAATTATTAGTCACATTTGATGATACATAATTTAAGTATTTTGAATAATAAGAAACAATGCGTAGTATTAACATTAAGACTAAGCAATATTAAGAATAAAAAAAGAGGTTTATTATGTTTCTATGAATTAATAAAAACTGGAGTGTTAAAAACATTTTTTCCCCTTAACATCCTAAATTAGCATCACGTATCATCCCTTATTAGTTATTCACTTATGATATGCGTCTTAAACAAACATATTACATATCCTTCTAAACATCTACAAATCAAAGTCAGTGACACAAATTTTAAAATTATTTTCAAACATTATTTTATACCAATTACAAGTCCTCTATAATAATGTTTAATCAATAAGTACTGATATCTTTTCATATATATATTATTGTTTTCTATTGGTTAGTTTGAATCTGAAAACATAAAACAAATATTAGTGGATCCCATATGAGAAAATTAGGTGACCTTTAGTGTTAAATTAATAACAAATAAATCCTACTTCTAACTCGACCCTATTTTAAAATAAACATACAATACCTACCTTTCATTTTCATTATAAATACATCTCTCTCTAGAAATTCCAATTATTAAAATTTCCCCGTCATAATTTATACGTGACCGTAATAACTAGAAGAAGCAGAAGGGAACTTCTCTAGGGCATGAAGGACCTCTTTCATGTGTGGTCTTTTTTGCGGCACCGAAGATATACAACTATAACCTAATTTTAAGATAGTAAAGAATGCTTCCTCTTTCCCTTCTATCTCGCCCCGAATTGTCACGTCAGCCATTCGGATCACCTTAATTTTTTCTTCATGTGTCAATGTGGAACTCCACGTCATGCTAGCGGGCCCAAACTCGTCTGATACGATAACCTTACCAGTCAAAAGTTCTAGCAACACCACACCGTATGAAAACACGTCCCATTTTGCATTTGGCTTTATGCTTCTGAGTGATTCAGGAGCGTATATGGTGATATACCCATTGCACTAGGACTTGGACTAGGGTTTGACCCAGCTGTGACATCTTGGAAACTATCACGAGATGCAGTTGACCTCTTGCTACCAAAATTTCTTGATGAACCTCCCACTTTACAACTATTTTCGCCCACAACTAGTCTTTCAAGCCCGAAATCGCCTATCTTTGGCTCCATGTCAGAACCTAATAGGATATTACTCGGCTTGAGGTTCCCGTGTACTTGTTTCTTGTCATGAATGTACATTAGCCCACGAGCCGTGCCTTTCGCTATTTTGAGCCTTACCTCCCAAGGTAATGGACATGGTGAAGATCCAACTTTTCCTGCATGATGTACAAGTGGAAATTATGATATGATTAAAAAGTGAAAAATGAAAGACAAGGGGAGATGTGTCAATTTCAACAAGAGTGACCACCATGGAATGCCTTTTTTATACATTGAAATCTTTTGGACAGGTCAATTGCTATAATACGCCATAGGCTAAAGGTAAACGCTACGTGACAATTGACTTGTGGTGTACCACTCGGTGCGTTAATATAACAAAGGCTTTGGTTACAACCACTCCACCATCCACCGTCAGCTCACCTTAGTCAGCAGAAATATAGAATGGCTACACTGCGCATGCGCATATGCATGCTGAGATTATTACTATATTTGGTAATCCATTAACAGCATCATGTTATACTAAAATTTTCCAATTGTTTTTAGTGATAAATCACTATTTCTGATATCATACGTTTTACCAAAATAATCATAATATCAATACAAATTAATATCACTGCAGCAGATTGATTTTTCTTTTAAATTATCAAGTTCAATATAGCATTAATCAACAAATGATGTAAAGTATCATTAATCAGATAACTTTAAAAACAATTGTCAATTTTATTGTCAATAGACTAAAATTATTAATGTATTCGTTGAAGTAATGAAAAGTTGTCAAACTTTGAACGCATATTTTTCCCTAGTTTTGTTCATTGCCTTAAGAAAGAATCTATAAATCGGATCCCAATTTCTACTTCCCTTTATGCCCAAAAAAACAAATTAAAAGCTTGCATGTTATAAGGAACCTTTAAATCCTAAAATGCACACTTTAACTTAAGTAATTTCATACCCATCAAACTTTGGCTTTAGATGCTTTCAAAAAAACAATTGTAGGGAACAATATTATCTTAGTTATTCCTTTAATGTATTTTTAAGGGTAAACTCACACTCACCTATAGTAGTAAAATGTAAAATCTACTATAAATCCACCTATTGCTCGTTTTTTAAGCCTTAAATCTGCACCACTTAAATAGTAAAATTAAACACTAGAAAGCGCTAGACTAGGAGACTATCAACATTTATATTATTAACTAAAACAACAATCATCAATAACTCTAGCGTAATTAAAACATTTTTATAATATTAATCAGTTATAGTAACCAAAAAAGATATAGGTGTGACAAATTTATTTAGATAATTTTAAAGAATTTATAAACATAAAGTGAGACTAATCTAAAAATCAAGAGAAAAACAAAAAACTTACTGTAACGTGCATTGGCCAAGCTTCCATGAGGAACGTAGTCATAGATAACAAGTTTCTCATCCGCACCCCAATAGAACCCACGAATCCGCACCAAATTCGGGTGCACCAGCTTCGCAATGGTCCGCACCTGGTTCTCAAAATCCCTGAACCGCTCCAACCCACTCTCCCCGATCCGCCGGACCGCCAACGCGGTCCCGTCCTCTAGCACCGCCTTGTATATTATGCTCGAACCACTCGCACCCAAAATGTAAGCCGATGCTTTTAATAGTGTCTCGAGCTCTAACTCCTTCTCACCACCATCGACGGTTACTAGTTCCCCTTTCTTCTCTCCTTCATGCTTCTTTGTATGTGATAACGATGGAGGTATCTCATTGTCGTCGCTTTCTGATGTTATGCTGTTGTTTGAGGTGTCTTCTTCTTCTTCTTCGGTGATTCTTCGTTTAAACAAGCATGGCCATGAACGGAGCCATGTGCGTTCTTGATCTTCCGACGACGATGCCCAATCGAAGTGTTTGTTGTCTGCATTGTCGTGCTTGTGATTGCTGTTTGACGCGACCCTTTTGCGTCTTTTGAGTATGTAGATGGAAATCATGGCCAGAATTGCGATTCCGGCGATGTCTCCGACTACAATTCCGATGATTGTGCTGGTTTTGAACCCTGATTTTGATGATGCAGATGAGGTGTTTGATGAATTGTCTGAGTGGGATGAGTCGGTTTTGGGAATCGCTGCTATCGCCGGAGGAGACGTCGCCGGTGATGAAACGGTGGGTGGTGTGGAACCAGAGGAATGATTTATACATGGATTGTCTAATGGCTTACCGCAAAGCTCTGAATTTCCGATGAAGGATCTCTGGTTTTGATTGAGGAAAACAGTGGATTCCGGTATTGCTCCGGTGAGATTGTTGAACGATAAATCAATTGTGGCGTTTGGGGGGATTTTGTTGGTGAATTCCGGTGGAATTTCGCCGGAGATGTTGTTGTGGGAGACGTTGAAGTAGACAAGATTACTACTTCCGAAATCTCGAGGTAATGATCCGTTGATCAGATTCCCTGATAGATCTAGATATCTTACGGAATCAAAAGGTGGAAGATTTCCATGAAGATAATTGTTCTTCAAATTAACCACCTTCAAATTAGGAAGACGACTGAGATTCTCCGGCAGCTTTCCGGTGATCGAATTACCGGAAATGTTAAGAACCTGAAGCCTCCTCCACCCACTAACAAGCTCCCGAAGCTCACCGGAGATCAAATTATTCGAGAAATCAAGAACCTGCAACTCTGTAGCATTATACAACGACAAAGGGATCGACCCATTGATCGAATTGTTCGATAAATCAAGTTTTCTCAGGTGTTGAATCAACCCAAGATTGGCGGGAATGAAGGCAACGAGTTCGGAATTGGGTAGTGAGAGTCCGGTGACATGGTGGTCGCCGGAGTTACCACAAACGACACCGTTCCATGAACATGGTGATTCGTCGGAGTAATTCCAGCCATCTAAAACCCCTAATGGGTCGTTTAAAACAGAGTATTTGAAAGAGAGTAACAGAACTCCATCTGTAGTTAACCCAATAGATGGATTAGCAAGAAATAGAAGAATAAAAGGGGTAAATGGAGCATGATCATCTTGTTCATGGTGTTTTAGAGTGATAATCCACCATGTTTGTCGTTGATTTTAGAGAGAGGGTAGAGGGAGAAGGTAGAATATTGAGTGAGATTTATGAGAAGCAGAAGTCATGTGAAGAGAGTTAAAGTAATGTATAATGAGAGGCAGAGGACCAAATTAAACTACAGATCCACAAACCAATATGCTCGGTGTTCAGACCTTTTTCACATAAATAAACTAAAATTATTTTTCACCATGGATGTGAAATCAATGAACCTTGAGACCAGTGTAGAGTGTAGACATCTGGATAAACATTTTACAAACAATGTGTTGTACTTGTTAAAGATAAAATATAACTTAAAATATGTTTTTATTGTTAATTTGGTAAAAGGAAATTGACAAGTTTTTTCATCATAAACATAAGTAAATGCATTGTTGACAGGTCGCTATATAAGTTTCTAATCATGATTGTTGGAGTTTTATATGATTTTAGTTAGGATTTTTTAAAAAGTAGCTTATTACTTTATAAGTAAAGGCGATGGCAGTAAATGGTGATTTGTAAAATCACGGCCGTTCGATTTCTAATCTACGGTTGCATGGAGCATTGATTCTTTAGTTATGAACACGTATTGCCGTTAACCCCATCATATGCCACGTGCCCCTCCTCTCTCTCTAAAGCAAAAACCAGTCTTGTTAATATTTATATTATATTAATTACCAATATTTCTATGTATATTGGTATTGTATCTTATGTATAGGGTTTTTTTTTTTTAATTGACTTTTTACTTTTAACTCAAAGGTTTTTATATTTTGCAAAATAACATTCTAAAATTTAATTATTTTACTTTAAACACAACACTATTTATCTTTTGCAATTTAATCTTAAAAATTTTTAAAAGTTATACTTTCAACTTTGGTTTTCTATACTTTTCATATTTTTGCAAATTTGCGTCTTAATTTCATTCTAGGTTTTGCAAGTTCACATGATACAAACATGCATGTGCAATTCACCAATTGTGCATTTCGTTTTACGTTTCGTTCTAAATTATATGAGTTAACACAACACAATGTGTGAGCGTGGTTTATCGTTTTTACGTTTATTTCCTTCCTTAACATGTTTGTCGCAACACATGAGTTTTAAATCGCCGCAAGTCTCTTATATATTAACTCATACGTGTTATCTATACACTTTGAATATGTATTTTATTATCCAATACAATTCATATTGTTTTCTAAAATATCAAACCAATCAATTCATGATATTTTGTGTCTTGTGATGATTTTACTTTAAGGGTTGAAATGAGACTTATTGTCGTAAGTATGTTTTTGTATTTTTGTTTTCATATATAAATTTAGGTTTTTTTTTTGTTTTTATTATGTTATGATTTATTAATTTATATTATTTTTTGGATTTATTTTTACTTTTGTAATTGGATTCATCATATCAAATTGGTAACTAGATAGAGGATGATCAGTAAATCGATTTGTTTCTTCACTCCAGATAAAAAAAATTATGTGGATGCAAATTATAAAGACGACTAACAATAATAGCATGCTTATGTCTTTCAATACATTTCCACCGTTCCCAAAAAAAGCAAAAGTCAGCCTGTATGATTACATATATAAAACACAAATTACTGTATCTTGAATTGAAAGTTGGATGTTAAGAGGGTGATTTGGAATTTGAGTAAGGGTACAAGAAGGAAATGACAAGAATGAATTCCAGAAATAAATGATTGGGATCCACATGAAATTGATGGGGGTTGATCTTCAAGCTACATGTACTGCAACTGCATGCCTTTAATATTTTGTTGGCGTATTCATAACGACATATCGATGGGTTTCAATTGGGGATTGTTAGGTACTTGGGTATCTGATTTCTTCATCGTTTCAGGCTGTACAGTGTAAACTTAATTTGGAGCTACCTGCACCTCACTCAAACCATATGTCCTTGGCTCGATGGTACAATGGATTGGGCATTGTGAAACACCAAGTTGTTTTCTTTAACCAAAGTACCAAACCGAGTCAAATCTAAAGTTCGGTCACCCAGGTAAACCCATTGGAGAAAGGTCATCCACGCCCGCGAACACAGACAGCGTTGGTGACCCGGCTTGCCCATCATTCCAAAGGAAACTCACCATCCAAAGGCTTACTGTGGTAAAACTCTTGGTCCACTTGGAGTATATTGCATTTAGTGAAACTACAGCCCATCACCTCCACTTTGAAAAGTCATGGGATGTCTCCTTTAAACCATTTGATCTACGACTCATTAATGAAAAACCTTACCCCTATTACAGGTAGGGTATGGGAAGGTTTAGAATTTATTTTTTTTAAATATGAAATATTTAAAAATTGGTTTTTTTATTTGTTCCATTTTTTAAAACAAAAATAATTAAATTTGGGATGTTAATAAGAGAATTTTAAAAATTGACATTTTTATATGGTTTGTTATAAAACAAAATGTTTGTCTTTTTTTTTAAATATTAAAATATTGATATCACTGTTTTATTACTTGCAGTCATTTCCCATACGTAATTTCAATCATAACAAATCTTAAAATATTATTTTATAACTAATAAATTTTATTATATTATTTTTATATTTAACACGTATAATACATGGGTTTAATAAAATTGGTTCAAATATATACACTAATTAATGAACTTCATAAAAATATTCAAGTTCTGTTTTCCTTATTGTTTATTGTTTGAGAAAAATAAAACCCAAAAATGTATATTGATTTCGGTTGGTTAACAGATTTTAGCCAAAACCCAAACTTCCCCACCATTTACAACCAATAATCGACCGACCATCTAACCAACCGAAATATTGAGTATTGTTAATTGTTCATGTTATTGTTAATTAATTGTTAATAGAAACCATTGAGAGATTATTTATTTATGACAACCAAATAATTAATATATTTATTTATTTTTTACTATTATTTAAAACAAAACCTTGGTCCAATTAGTAAATTAATTTATTTTTATTTTAAGACACCAAGTGAAAAGTCACAATTTATTCTTGCTTCTCTCTTTAGATTTATTATATTTGTCCATTTTATCATAATTTTTTTTACTTTTAATGTAATTGTTTTAATTAATAAGAATTTTTACTTTTAGCATATTTGTTTTAATAGATATTCATGCCCTATCAAATACCATATATTCAATAATAGTATCATAATATTATAAGAGTTTTTACATAACAAATCAGATGTTATTAATTATATAAATTTGTGCAAATTAATTAAAGACTTAACTAAGTACAACTTTATATTCTAAGAGCACTCACGTCCCATCTATCATCTCTAAGATATCATTTGGTTCGTATAATGTGTTATAAAAGAACTGGGATTTGAATGAAATCTTGTTAAAATTAATAAAGTGTTTTGTTTGTATTTTTTTGAGTGGATTGGAATGTTACTTTTAAACATTTCAATGAATTGTTGAACATTTTGTAGGTAAGCGAAAGAAAGATAATTTTTAAAAGAATGTGAAAAAAAATTCAATTCTAAATTTATTTAGTGATTAATCAAACAAGATTTTAAATGAAAAATTTTTCATTTCCAATTTTAGATAAATTTATGAACCAAATGCGGCTTAACTTTATTATCACATTTTAACAAAATTATTTAATATTTTGCTTCATTTCGTCCTCCATCATATCTCGTCCGTATATTCTTAGAGCATTCACATCTCATTCTTAAAATATATGAGTGTGAGTTCTTAAATTATATAAATGGTTTAAGTGGTATGAGTGAAGGAGATAAAAAATGTTAATGTTCATGTATAAAATTAAGGATAAACTATTCAACACTTATAATTTTTTTATATATTTTTAAAAGTAGTTATAAGTGGCGGAGAAAGAAAATGTAATGAAAAATCTTTACAAATATATTATTTAATTGAAATGAGAGACAATTAATAATGATTTTTAATATAATTATAAGAATATGTGAGTGCTCTTAAGACAAAACAAACACATCCCTTATTTTCAGGATTTGCTATTCATCTCCTATATTTATTTACTTATATATTGACTTTGTGAATGAGAGAAAGAAAAGTTAATTAAAACTGATAAAATAGTGGGATAAAAGTTTAAAAAATTAGAGCTTTAATTAGAGAAAAGTTTAGAAAATAAGATAAATTTTATAAAATTAAATCTATACTTATTAATAAAACAATAACTTTAGTGCCACATGACATTCTTTTAAGTATCTACTTTTTTTAATTTCTGCCTAAATACGTGTTTGTTTTTAGTATTAGTCTAGTTCATTTGACTAAAAATCAACATTTAACACAAGAGATATTTAAGGAAATTTTGTAAATGTAACCCTAAATTAGAGCACACGTCTTTTTTTGAAAATTAAATCAAACCCGACATTTATTCTTTTTATTAATAATTCATCAAAAAAACTGTAAACATCATCTATGATTTTTTTCATCTATGAAATTGATTCATTGATTGTGTGTTCTCATTAAATACTTTGTTTATATTCGAATTTTAACAAAAGTTACGGGGTTTTTTCATCGACTCCTCTCCAATTTGAAGGAATTCATGTGTATCTTTTTTTGGAAATGAAATCATATCTGATTTTAAAATATTTCTCGACCATCTCATCTTGTATGACCCTCGTGATTTTTCATAGACGATTTCTATAGGTTTTTGCTGATAAATTATTTGAAGAAAGAAAAATTATCATGTAATTAATTTCCAAAAAAAATGTGCTCCAATTTAGGGTTAAATTTTCAAAATTTTCCTAAATATCTTTTGTATTGGAAGTTGACTTTTAGTCAAATGAACCTATACTAACACTAAGAGCATATACATATTTATGCGGCAATTGAAAAAGTAGAGTCGTAAGAGAATGTCGCGCAATACTAAAGTTATTGTTTTATAATTAGTATAGATGTTTGATTAGAATTCGTTTAATATCTGCAAATTATTTTGATATATCTAGAAGTAATATTAAAAATCACACTTTTATTCTATGGTTAACTTTAACATCTTCAAACAAAAAGATTCCTTTTAAATCTTAAAGAAAACAGTTTGCGTTAGCAATGTGTTTTGCAATGATAATAAACAAGAGCCAATGACAATCATTATAAAGTTGGTTTGTTCAAAAGTACCACATGTCGTTCGGTTTGTTCAAAAGTACCACATGCCGTTCGGTTTTAAATTTCATAGTGAAGTGTTGAAGATTATCTCAATTCGGGATCCAAAGTCGATTCAAAAAGTA
This sequence comes from Flaveria trinervia, assembly GCA_025506515.1. Classification (NCBI taxonomy): domain Eukaryota; kingdom Viridiplantae; phylum Streptophyta; class Magnoliopsida; order Asterales; family Asteraceae; genus Flaveria; species Flaveria trinervia. The sequence continues at coordinate 97,301,869 of CM046452.1, forward strand.
CCACATGCCGTTTGGTTTTATCTCCTGTTGTGACCGAACATTAGACACCAAATCTTCATCTCTCCCTTTGTCGGTTAATACTACTTGTTGAGCCTCGCGAATGCATAACTCGAGATCACTATCAGTTCTTATGTTTTGAAGCATGATAGTAGCCTCGTTAACATCCACATGAATCTCGGTATCAAATTCCCCTGACGTGTCAAACCATTGCCTTCGATCACGGATTTCTTGAAGCGAGACAATCTTGTTGTGGACCTTGCGACTCGGTGTGTCGGCTACAACATTCACCTTCCCAGGTTGGTAACGAATGTCGCATGTCACACCCCGACCGACGGCGGAATCATCGGGGCAGACGAATGTGAAACGATTATTCATAATATATGAAACTAATTAAGTTGAAATAATATTAAATACAAATATTCATTGAACAATACAAGTCAATTAAGTCATTACAATACACATAAATATAAAAAACAACATAAAATGTTTAATTTATCTAAGTCCAAGTCCTATATAAGCAAGAAGAGATCTTCAAATATCAAACCTGAAACATGTTAAAAATAAAAGGTTAACTTTGAAAGTTGGTGAGTTCTCATGGGTTAAACATACGCATATATATATATATATATATATATATATATATATATATAATATATATATATATATATATATATATATATATATATGTATGTATATGTATATGTATATGTATATGTATATGTATATATGTATGTATATATATATATATAAAGGTTTACAAGTAGCAATTCATGTCAATGAGTATGAGTTAGCAAGTTATAGAACACATATATTTACAACCAAACCTCGACTTGATTACAAGTTTATAAGATTGGCTAAGTGTACGCGGTTCACATGATGTGTAACATCTTGCAATTTTGAATTAATGAAATGTTTGCATCGTTAAATTCTTGTAAGGGCCTTTTCTATTATTTATGGAACTCGTGGATTTGTTTAGGTACTCTTGTTTTTAGTCTGAAAATTTATAGTTTCATTGAACTAAACTTAATGTATAATAATCATACTAATAATAATAACTAAAAAATTGATAATGTTAATAATAAGAATAATAATAAATTATAAAAATGTTTTTTATAATAATAATAAACTATAATAATTAAAACAATAATAATAACAAAGTTTAATATTAATAATAATACAAATAATAATAATATAATAATAATAATAATATTAGTAATAATAAAAATAAAAAAATAATAATAATAATAATATTAGTAGTAATAATAATAACTATTAGAAAAGCTTAAAAATTAATAAATTAGTTAAAATCTAAACTTTAATTAAGTTTGGGGGGCTAGTTTTGCAAATTATAAAACCTTAAAAGAAACTTTTAGCATTAGATAACAAAAGTATAAACAACAGGGACCATTTGTGTAACTTGCGAAACACACTCTTCTCTCCCCTCGTTTTTCCGGCTAATGTCCGGCCAACATCCGGCCGCGGCTCCGGCAAGGCCAAAAACCGGGTTTTAAGCCTCGGTTTCGACCCCAAGTTACACCAAAATAATCGTGAGGCAAAATCGAACATGTATGCATCGATTAATCGCATTTAAACATCCGTTTCTAAACTAATAGACTACATAACCGCAACGCATTAAACTACCTAGCCGTTCGAACATTAAATTGTAATTATAGTCTAATTAAACGCACATACACAATCATCTAACTATCCCCAAGCGTTTAACAATTTCAATTTCATCTGAAACAAACAAGAACAACAGTCTCGATCCTCACCCCCTGTCGCGTTTACATCTTAATCGAAGGCCGCCTTTCGAACAAACTAAACAGAATTAGTAGAGGGTTTTTGATCAAAGTGATCCTTGGAAGGTTTCTGCAAAACGAATTGGATTATTATCCACAATTGCATCTCGGTTCAACTTCGAAGAAATCGCTTCTGTTCTTCGTAATGTTCGTTCTTAAAACATCATCAATATGGTAATTAAGATTATCCACACCCTCGATTTGACATGGGGAACAAAAGCCCCATGTTTATTGCTGTAATCATCCGCATTTTAGCTTTCAATTTGGATTGAATTAGGATTAGGGTTCTTGAGAAATGGGGATCTATTGAAACTTGTGTTTTTAAGGTTTTGAAACCAACATAACTTGCGGCTGAGGCCTTTGGTTCCATGGTTAAGGTGCGTGTGCTTAAAACATGAGGTCCCGGGTTCGAACCCAGGGACCCTCATGTATTTTTTTTAAAGGCTTTTAGCCTTAAATTAAATTCTAAAATATTTCTAATAAATATAAAAATGGATTTTGTAAACTCTAAATATTTTTAAAAGCATCAAATCATTTTCTATATTGTTTTATAAAAAAAGATTAAACAAATAAATATTTAAAAAAAATATATATATATATATTAATAAAGTTTATACTTGGTCGTTTTTTTTATGAATCTAAAATACTTATTGGTTCAAACATTGCTTTTAAATTATTTTTTTAAAACGTGTTAATCACATTTGGTTACAAAACTTTATTTTAACTTTATATCTAAATTCTTCAAATTATTGCTTTAAATTGTGATTACTAAACTTTATTTAATCTTCATATATATATATATTCAAATTATTATAAATGTTATATTATCTTTTATGTATATAAACATAATTATAAGACAAATCCCAAATGCCGAATTGGAACCCTAGTCCTCGTCAATTCGTTAAACTTCTTATAATTAAACTTCAATTTTGTAAATATATTTATATACTTAGGTACCTTGTGAAGAACCATGTTGGAACGTTGCTTATTATATTTTCTTATTAATCATCTTTTTTTCTATACTTCTTGACAAGTGAGTATTCTTTACCCCTTTTTCCTATTTTCGCACTTTGGGGTGAAACATGTTAACTTATACAATTGCACTTGTAAACTTATTTGAGACTTGTAAACCTATGGCGATTCATCTTGTAAAGTTGTGGTTAGTTGAACTTTGGTGATTACCATGTTATGGCGTTATATGTACAATCATTAACTATTGCTAGCCCAGCGAAGTCATAGATCTATGGGCAAGACAAGCCTGCTTTGGTTGATTCAAGTACACTTAGCTGATCGTATAATCTTGTAAACGTTTGAGACTTGTAAAACTTTGTCGAGGTTTGATTGTTGCATTGTTCATAACATCCCTAATCACTTTTATTCACTAACTTATGACTTGAATTGCCATCTTTTATATAATCTATGTATTAGAAACTATGGAATGCTCACCAACATTTTTATGTTGACCTTTTATTTTTAACATGTTTCAGGAAACGCCCAAGTTTGATTCCTACACATTGAAGCTTACATATCTAGGAATGGACCTAGATTAAGTAGTGAATTAAAGACTTGTTATCTTTTATGTTATTTTGTTTGTTTCTTTGAGACTTAAGCTTGTAATGATACAATTGAACTTCATGAATATTTATATTTGGGTTATTAATAGCGTTATGTGGCTGTGAACGATCTTAACTCTCACTCCTTGATGTTTCCGCCGTCAAGGTTAGGGTGTGACAGATTGGTATCAGAGCCCATAACTATAGGGATCTAGGTTATTAGAAATGGTGACCTAGACTATAGTATGCATGAACCTTATAGAATTACAAGTCTATTTTGTAAATTATATAGTTTGCATGCTACATAATGCTATGCCCTCTTATGTGCAATTTGATGCCTTAGCATGGGATTGCCCAAACATTGTTACTTGTCTCCCTAAACTTAACTTTGACTCTTTGACTCTCCCCAAACATGAAACTTCTTAATCCTATTTTCGACGACACGTGGAATCTTATGCTTATGCTTATGACTTGGATCTTTAGACGTTATGTCTAATCTATATAAATCTCATCAAGATTTTGATTCCATGAATCTAAGAAATCTTGTGTGACACATAGACACCTGTATCCTGGATTTCCTGGCAAAAGGCCTTCGGGCTAAGGCAAGCATATCGTATAAATCCTACGGGACTGGTTATACTTACCTGGGGATTTCTGGGATGAGTGATAAACTATGGTAACATACACAAGTTTCTAAGGTAAATGGGTCAATTTACCTTGACGTGTCAACGTTCCCAAATGGTAATGCGTTACCAAATGGAACCATCCGCTTTATATTTAAATTGTCAAAAATCCTTGATTCCTTGGACTGGTTTATCATCGAAACTCTAATATCTTCTCATTCCCATCTTACAGAATGTTCCTGTTAATATTGAACTCGTTATACTCCTCAATTTCTACGTTTAAACAACGTTATACGTTGTGCACCTTATGTAACTATCTTCATACCTTGACCAACATGTACATGGATCTTAATATATTCAAAGATATTGGTCGTCTAAACCGAATGGTTATTTTTTTTTAAACTTAAAATTGTTACTTAGGGTTTCCAAACGTCCTTAAAGGGTGTCCCATAACTGAAATCATGTAATGCCGAAAGGTGGAATACCTGCAACCTCGGATACCTTGTCTAGGCAAGGTATACACATAAATTTGATTCGATCATTGGATCCGTTTATCCGACCTGGAACTCATGAGATGGGTGTTCGCTTATAGGTACGCGGGTTTACCGTAAAGTTGTGGTTGACGTAACACCTTGAGAAGTCAACGCATTTTCCTTTTATTTTGAACCGAACGTTTACATCTTATTATTGTGTTGAGTCATTTTCGTCCATTGATCTTGTTTTCCTGACTTAAACCATTCAAGATTTAGGAACCTGACACAATTAACTCCGTTATCCCGAACTTTAACCTTAATCCTAGCAAGCATGATTTTCTTTCATGTTAATGTTACATTAATGTAATTTGAAGTTTCTGAATTTCTAGCTGATATTCTATTCGTTTGCTAAGTCGAGCTTTATAAAAACAATAACATGAGGTTGGTATTCATTACAAGAAGTTAGGACGTTTAGAGAATGCTAAAAAGCGAAAGGTAGTTTGAAAAAAATTATTGCATCAATTTTAGATTCTGGACAGAATGTTTGGTATGTGTTTGAACAGGTTTTAAAAATAGAAAAAAATTTCATAAAATTATAGAAACTTTTACTTGAGTAGTTCAAAGTCTCCCGAAAAAATTTCATTCGGAAACAATTTTATGATAAGATCTTTAAATAGGTCAAACAAGCAACACAAGACAGAAGGTGCTGAAATGCGCACTTATCTTGCGAAGGCTATTGTTGAGTCGTCCGATTGAGTTTGAAGACGTATAAACTGTCGCTGAAAAGATAATTCAATGAACTTAATATTGGAGTTTTATTTTACTCAAATTTGAAGTAAGATTATATTCTGCTAGAATTGTAATAAGGCACTTATGTGCACTTTTAAAATCGTTAAAGCATGAAACGAGTTAGAACATTTTATTATGTCAATATATGGTATATTAGTCTTTATTTGAGTTATAAAAATATTCTAAGACTTTGGCATAGCCATCATTTAGAACAATAATCTTGTGGAATAACCGAATGCGGCGTCATAACCGTCCATATGCAAACGTGATTCTTTGTTTATGTTATTGTGCTGTTAGCTTAATTTAGGAATGTTAGTGATTGTTACAAGGTTAGTGATTATTAAAATGTTAATTATAAAATGATAATGATTAAAATAAAAAGAGATTTGGTAGAAGATGTTACATCGCAGTCGTAGTCGCTAATCAACTCGATCCAACGTCTTTGCCTCGTGTTGAGATCTTTTTGACTAAACATGTGTTGGAGACTCTTATGATCGGTGTAGACTATGCATTGCGTCTCATAAAGATAGTGTCGCCAGATCTTCAAAGCAAAAACCACAGCACCAAGTTCAAGATTGTGGGTTGTGTAGTTCACTTCATGAACCTTCAATTGTCTTGACACGTATGCTATGACTTTTCCTCGTTGTTGAAGAACACAATCAAGACCTTGATTAGAAGCATCACAGTACACGATGAAATCACCGTTCCCATCGGGGAGTATTAGAATAAGAGCATTACACAGCTTGCGCTTCCATGTCTCGAAAGTCTCCTCTTGTTCGGGTCCCCATTCAAAAAGTCGGTTATTTTGGGTTAGCGTCGTTAGTGGTTTCACAATCTTTGAAAAGTTTGCTATGAATCTACGGTAATATCCCGCTAAGCCCAGAAAAGAACGAACCTCGGTTGGGGTGTGGGAACACACCAATTTTCACGGCTTCTATTTTAGCAGGATCAACGTGCATTCCTTGGCTATTCACCACATGACCTAAGAATTGAACTTCTTCTAGCCAGAACTCATACTTGGAAAACTTGGCGTATAGTTGTTCTTTCTTTAAAAGTTCGAGAACTTGTCACAAGTGCATCTCGTGATCAATTTTCGTCTTGAAATAGATAAGAATATTATCAATGAACACGATCACAAATTTATCTAAATGCGGTTTACATACTCGATTCATGAGATCCATGAACACGGCAGGTGCATTGGTCAAGCCAAAAGGCATAACCATGAACTTGTAATGTCCATATCGAGTACGAAAAACGGTCTTTAGAATGTCGTCATCGTGGACACATAATTGATAATACCCAGAACGTAGATCAATCTTCGAGAATTGGGTTGCTCCTTGAAGTTGATCGAAGATATCATCGATTCGAGGAAGAGGGTATCAGTTTTTGATGGTAAGCTTGTTGAGTTCCCGGTAGTCGATACACATACGGAATGAACCATCTTTCTTCTTCACGAACAACACAGGTGCACCCCATGGTGAATAACTAGGATGAATGAATCCCTTATCGGTCAACTCTTGCAGTTGACTAGCCAATTCTTGCATTTCTGACGGTGCAAGACGATAAGGTGATTTAGCCACAGGGTTTGCACCAGGGATCAAGTCAATATTGAACTCAACTTCTCACACGGAAGGTAACCCCTTAAGATCCTCGGGAAACAATTCAGGCTAATCTTGCACGACAGGAATATCTTTCAGTTCATTACCCTTGGCTTTCGTATTAACTACATATGCCATGAAAGCTATGTAGTTCTTACTTAAGCATTCTCGGACCTTGATGCAGGACATAAGTTTGAGTCCTTGGGATGATTTCTCCCTAAATACTTTCAAAATATCACCCGATGGTAAGGGAATTCGAATGCACTTATCGAAGCATAGAATTTCCGCGTGTTGCTTGGATAACCATTCCATGCCAATAATAACATCAAAACTTCTCAGTTGCATAGGAATAAGGTAGATAAAGAACTCGTGTTCGTTAAGGCTCAAGGTACAATCGTGCATTGCGACGTCAACGACGATCGATTTTCCATCGGTGACTTCGACCGCAAAGGATATTTCTAGGTTAACATGCGGCTTAGAGAGCATAGGCTCGAACTCCAAATGCACAGAATAAGGATAACAAAGGATCGTAATTTAAACAAGAATAAGTCAAGAGTGGTAAGGCACGCAGAATGGTTCCATTTGGTAACGCATTACCATTTGGAAACGTTAACACGTCAAGGTAAATTGACCCATTTGCCTTAGGAACTTGTGTATGTTGACCATAGTTTATCACTCATCCCAGAAATCCCCAGGCAAGCATAACTAGTCCCGTAGGATTTATGCGAAATGCTTACCTTAGCCCGAAGGCTTTTTGCCAGGAAATCCAGAATACAGGTGTCTATGTGTCATACAATATTCCTTAGGTTCATGAAATCAAAACCTTTATGAGATTTGTATAGATTAGCCATAAAGTCTAAAGATTTAAACAATAGATATAAGGCGTACGAACCCACGTGTCGTTGAGAATAAGTTTAAGAAGCTTCATTTGTCGGGGAGAATCAAAGAGTCAAAGATAAGTTTAGGGGAGACATGTAACAAAATTTAAGCATTCATAAGGCAATCCTATGCTAAAGCATCAAATTACACATAAGAAGGTATAGCATTATGTAGCATGCAAACCATATATTTTTTACAATAATAGAAATATGATTCTATAAGGTTTATGCATACGCTGTAGTCTAAGTCACCATTTCTAATAACTTAAATACCTATAGTTATGGGCTCTGATAACAATCGGTCACACTCAAACCTTGACGGCGGAAACGTCAAGATGTGAGGGTTAAAATTATTCACAGCCACATAACACTATTATTAAAACCCAAATATGATAATCATAAGTTTCAAATGTAACGCTACAAACATAAGTCTCAAATAAGAAATTAACAGTACGTAATAAGAAATAATTCAAGACAATTCATTTATTTAACTAGGTCCATTTCTAGATGTGAATAAGCTTCAAAGATGGCAATCAAAATCGTGCGTTTCCTAAAACATATTAAAAATAAAGGGTCAACATAATGTTGGTAAGATTTTCATAGTTTTCATACATAAATATATAAAAAATGGCAATTCATGTTATAAGTTAGTGAGCAAATTAACTAGGGATGTAAGACAGATGCACAATCAAAACTTGACAGTTTACAAGTTTCCATGTTTACAAGTTTATACGATTAGCTAAGTGTACTTGGATTAACCAAGCAGGCTTGTCAAGCCCATAGATTTATGACGTCGGCAGGCTATCAATAGTTAATGATTGCATATATAATAGTTAATACATGGTAATTAGTAAGATCAACTAATCACAATATATAAGTGAATTGCCAAAAGTTTACAAGAATCAAATGAGTTTACAAGTGCAATGTTTATAAAGTAATATGTTTCACCCTAAAGTGTAAAAATATGCAAAAGGGGTATAGAAATACTCACTTGATCAATAAGTATATATTTGAAGATTAAATAGAATAATAACTTTGTTTCAACATAGCCCTTCACAATGTATCTAGAATGTATATTTACAATATTTTTAAGTTTAATAATAATTTTAATGGTTCAACGAGAACTAGGGTTTCAATTTGGTATTTTTGGGGTTTTGTCAAACGCTATTTAACTAATGGAAATCAATTATATTTTCTTGGAATAAGTGCTAAGAAATATATTTATATTTTATATAAAGATATGAAGGAGAAAATATTTATAACAATTCGAAGAATTTAGATATACAGTTGAAATGAAATTAACACGCTTTAAACAATAATTTTAAAAACAATGTTTGAACCAATAATAATCTATTATTTACTATTTAAAATTCATAAAAATAACCAAGACTAATCTTTGTTAAAATATTTTAAAAATAAATTTTTAATTATTTAATTAAAAAAACAGAAAATGATTTGATGCCTTTGAAAATATTTAGAGTTTACAAAACCCATTTTTATATTTATTAGAAATATTTCTAAAATTTATTTAAGGCTAGAAAGCCTTTAAAAAAGTACATGATGGTGCCCGGGTTCGAACCCGGGACCTCATGTTTGTGGGTTAAATGACTTAGCCAATAAACCAGGGCCAAGGCCTTGGTTTAACTTGACTTTTAAAATTTAAAAACACAACTTCAAAGATTTCCCCTAAATCCTAAAACTCTAGAACCGGATTAACACCAATTGAATCCAATTTCCCTGATGATAATGGAATTAAACATGGGGCTTTTGTTCCCCGTGTAACAATGTTTAATTACCCCGTTGGAGTTAGTTTCGATGATGAACACGTACAGAATAGATCGCGACCTCTTAACACTGGTTTTTAACTCAACGATGATGATAATCAAATTCATTATACAGATAGCTTCTAATGAACTCAAAGATGAAAAGCCCTCTGTTTAATTCGAGTTTTGAAGCATGAATGGTGGCATTCGAACAGTTACAGGTCACGATGAGATTGCGAATCGAATAGCTTTGTTTGTGTGTTTTTAGGTGCAATTGGAAGTTGTGAATGATTAGGATTAGTTAGATGATTGCGTAGGTTCGTTAATTATGGTTTAAAGCTCGAACGACTATGTAGTTTAATATGAATCGGTTATGTAATCAATTAGACTTGTAACTGATGTTTAAACATATTAAGTGATGCATTCAAGTTCGCAATATGTTCTAGAATGTTTTGAGACGGCTTTTGGATTAGAAATCGATTGATTATAGCGGTTTTAGGACTTGCTGGAGGCCGCCGGCGACGACCGGGGATGGCCGCCGGAAATGCGGGGTAAAAGGGGGGAACGGTTTGGGTTTTTAAAATTTACACAATCAATCCATGTAGTTTGTTTGTTATAATTTCATATACAAACTTTATTTTTAAACTTTCTAAATTGACACTAAGACCCCTTAAACTTAACTAAACATTATGTTTTACATGATTTAATTTGTTAACTTTTATAACTTATTATTATTATTATTATTATTATTAGTGATATCATTATTATTATTAATATTATGTTCAATTTAATAATTAAATTATTAACTTCCAAATTAAAGAATTAAAGATAAACTAAGATATAAGCATAAGTAACCCATAAGTTTTATAAATGCCAACAATAGCCCTCGCAAGAATTAACAATGTTAACTTTTAATTAACAAAAAAATGTATGATGTTAGATTTGTTATTTGAATATCAAACAGGTATGAAAAACACATAATGTTAATGTACGGATTCGAGTGAGATCTTCACATGTTAAAGACAATTATGGAGAATCATATTTCAGTGACAGAATCAAATTAGATAAAGTTTGGGACATACTTTTCAATTAGATGGCTCACTTGTCTAATACATAAGATATACATAAGTTTTACTCTAAGACCAATCAATAGTGAGTCATGAACCTAAAAGATAAATATATACTTCACTTGGTTAAAAACTCGTTTAGTAAACGTATCGAATGAAAAAATAAATAGTAATTAATAATGATAATTTAGAAATTATAAAACAATTTATTAATTTAATAGATGATAAACAAAATCTTAAATTAAATTTTTTGTAGATATCGATTACATTATTTTTTAATATCACTGTTTAATAAAATAGAAAAACAAAAAAATAAAGGTAATGAATCATGAGAGCGTGAGGTGTGACTCTCGTTAATATGAAAGTGACAGAAAAATAATGATCATTAAGTAACAAGGAGTGATAAACTAAAAACCCTTATTTGTTATGTTATAGAGTAATAGAGTATAGATTTGTTTTGAATGTAAGATTTAAATACCAACAACGACATGACTGTTACATTTACTCTAACATTAGACGACTTGTTTCCGTTAAAAATAAGATAATTATATTCTTGTATAAAAGCTTTAAAATTTCTAAATGAACTTTGATGCAATTACGCAAAGATAGAATATAACTTTGGTAGATTCTTTTTAAAACTATAAAGTCTAATTTTAACCGTAAAGTATCCAAAGTCAAGTATTTCTTACGCTAGAATGTTGTTGATGGACAATTTATAGTAGTGTGTATAGTTCGTTTTTTAAAATTTTAGGCACAAATCAAACCAAAATTGTATAGCTAGTTTTGGCTGATTTTAGGTACAAATCGAACCAAAACCAGATATTTAGTTTTATGGTTTTTAAGAATTTTATCAGTTTCAATTTTGTAGTTTTCAGAGAGCATCATTTTTGGCTTGACATGTTTTGTGAAAAAGTTGACCTAGGTGAATATGAGATTGGAACTTTTGCCATAAATTCTCTTAACGGCTTATAATGAACTTCAGTCTAAAACATTTGACTCAAAATAATAAGTTTTGGCAAGAAATCCTAGAACGAACATTTAAACAAGTTCGATGTTGTTCGATTTCGCTGCGGTTCGGTTTAATTTTATTCTGTTTCTGTTTCAATTGAGGTATAAAGAACCGTAATTTTCGATTGTAAGAAACAAATTGAACCGAGCTGTATCATTTAATTTAATTTTCGTTCGGTAATTAGTTTTTTTCTCATGCAGACACTTTATTTGTTTCTATGACATTTTTCATGATATGTTTCAAAGTATTACAAGAAACCGTATATTATTGCAAAAAAGATGAAAATTAATTGTGACTGTCGAATAAAAAGTGTTTCATGTTTTTTTTCACAGTTAATAAGCAAAAAAGACACTCTTTATTTTACCTGTAGGGGGAGTATGGGTGAGGGAAAAGGCCAAAGGGTAAACCATATGCAAAGCAAAACAATCGTAACATCTTCCCTTCAAAAAGTCTACTTGTTATTTTTATAAGTGTTACATCATACGCGGCGTATAGGGTCGAATATATTGAAAACGTGAAAAATTCAGGGGGACTGTCAGATAGTTATACGTCTCATATAGCCCTATAGACACATATAGGGCAACACGATGGGCATAGCAAATTCCGACACTGACTGTTAGAAAATTTAGGGGGCTGTCAGAGGGATTATACGTCCGCATAGGGCTATACGACCCCCTATACGACGCGTATAGAGCTATACAAAACGTATAGAAATTGATGTTAATTTATAATTTGTGGGTGTCCTAATATCCACACATTTTTATAAAAACTGATGGATTTTATGTGAATGTGATGATACTTTTCTTTTGTTGTATGGTATGTTTTTGTCGGTCTCACGGATTATGTTAATTTAATAAATTACATATGATATACATCTTATGCATCTTTTTAAGTTCAAATAACCTATAACAATTACAGAAAAGGAGAAAATCAAGATATTTATGGTGCTAGCGCTGTAATAAATAATAAATAATAAAGATTAGTCACATACTATAGTAGCCATAATACACCCGTTTATAAATCAATTACAATCCTATTTTTATTTAGAACGACAATTAATTATACATTTGTTTGCGTTTTCTTTCAGAGTAATTTCTATATTTTTTAATCATAAAAAACATCACAACATGCACCTTGATGCATTTAAACTCTTAATCTTTTGTTTATAAGACACACACTTTAACCACCAGAGAGTCCCATTATAAACACTCGTTTTATATTTGATGCTTGAACTTATAATCTATAGGTTAATGAATCACCTTTATAATGTACATGTTGATCTTAAGATAAAGAACCTTTGAAACTTAATAGTCAAATTTTTACCTCAATAATTGTCTATATAACTTTTTTTATCAATTGTAACTTTCTCCTAGGCGGGTGGGCTAGGTCATCACGTTCCGTTATTCGGATGGAAGGGTGATTCATTTGTCAGGGTCATTGATAATGTTTGGGTATTTGTCGTTAAAAATATTAATTTATAATAATAATAATAGCACTCTTTTTAGGAAATCTAATCGCATTAACGACCAAAGGTAGAAAAATCAAGCTTTTCTTTTTCAGCCAAAGTTGTTAACTATTCTTTTAGATTAAGAAAATTAACTAAGAAAATAGCATCATAGAAGTTGATTACCACTAAATTTCTATAAGTTGTTTGAGATCTATCAATACTAATAAAAATATATTCTACTAACAATAATATATCCTGTCAAAAAATCTGATTTTATTACTTTAGTTGTATCAATCTAAAGTATCTGATTGACAACTAGATTTTTTATTACACTCTTATTTTGATATGATTCTAGTATTGAAGAACTAAATGTTCTTAAACATTATAGTACAAAAGGGTTTAATATATTTTTATGTACTGATTGAGTGAAATATACAATGATATTTAAACTCCGTTCATTTATAGAATTGGTAATTTAAACGGAATTCCTAGATAAAGAACAAACTATTTGATTTAGCAGAGAGAATTTCATGTCATGTTATTAGAATTTGATAGGTCATAGGCTGATGATTCTTGTTAAGGGATAACAAAAGGCAAATTATAGGTTGGAACAATTTGAAAAAGAGAGAATCAAGTTATGGTTTAAGACGATCATAATTTTTTTTTATATAGTCTGTTGATTTTATCTTTTCACTGAATCACGTTTTATTAATGCTCAAAACATCTTTGTAAGTAGCTTAACGCTTAAGTGTGTGCCTTAAGGGTTAAGTTTTTTGCCCTTATTGACTTGAATCGAAACCCATTTGTAATAATTTGCTAAAAAGTTACAAGAAAGGGAAAAAGAATATAAAAAGGCTGTCGTTTGATGCTCATGGAAGCCATCACCCATTCATAGCTTTACCAAAAATACTTTAAGTTTAACATTCAGATAATTATTATTAACGTTAAATCATTTATACATTGTAAATATGTAACAAAAAATCTAAAAGTCGTAGAGCATTATATCAATTATTTAATTATTTAATTTATACTACTATTTAAAAATTGATTAATTTGAGGATTTAACATTGAAATAGTACGGATCCTTGCTAAATCTTTGGTTAGATTCTTTATAATTGCTTAAGTCCAAAATCCCTGGTTAGTAAAAAAGTTTATGCTTTGCTGTTGCCCCACATGCTTATGTCTTAAATAAATTTCCAAAAACTGACCTATTAAAATAATTCAGTTCATGACTTTTCTAATTATAGTGTTGTTCGGTATTAACAATTACATATTATTTCTTATAAATTTGTTAATAACGGATTCGGATTGGGTTCCTGACAATGTCTGGCACCAATCATTCACTCAAGTGAGAGCAAAAGTTGGTTGCAGCACGTTCAGAAGTGGTTCACTAACAATGTTTTAATATTAATGGGTTGATCTAGATTTGTTTTAACGGATTCGTGATTATTAGGTTTTGGGGTCGATTAACGTATCCAATTTTATAATGCAAGTCAAGCTAAAACAACCTGACTAGTAAAGTGATTAACCAAAGCACCACCGATTAAATCAATGTGTAACCTACTAATAGTTTAAGAGTCATTAAAAAGGTTCATACTTAAGCTTTAGATGTTAATGAGCTTCAGCTTAATTGGTGTGCAAATAGACACCTTTTATGATTATTCAATCAAGGTTGTGAGTTTTAGTTTCACTTGACGTAATATGTTTCAATTGGGCTAGTGGTTTTACCACACTAGGTCTTTGGTTGGTGGGTTTCACTTTAACTGATGAGTGGGACAGGTCATCAATGGTGTTTGTGTTAAAGCAAAGTGACCTTTCGCCAATAAGTTTACTTGGGTGACCGGACTTAAAATATTATTTGTCCGTTAAAAAAAGGTTAAAAAAAGTTAAAAGGTGCTAAAACTTAAAGTTGAATATTTTATTTTTCTCTCCAACTATTAATTCTCAACCTTTTGTTTAAATTCCCCTTTTTAAATCTTTATTCGCTCTTAATTTTCAACGACTTTAATTGTTAATTGTAGGAAGCCATTTTACAATTTCACTTCCTTTAATCTGAAACTAAATATATAAAACCAATTATATGTCAATTAAGAGTGAGAAATCGGAAAAAGTAAACAATTATAAAAATGTTTCACTTAAACCAAATTAATTATTGTTTAAACGTTTAATAAATCATTGCATGTTAGTTATATTCGTAAATGAATATTAAAGAGATGTATTCTCAAATCAAAACATCACTTGTAATAAGCTAGCACTCGTATTCCATTTGTGAATTTCGACTTTTGCCTTTAGTTATAGTACATACATTTTCTTTTTTAATTATTTAGAATAAACCATTTGTTAAATTTTATAAAACTTGCGACTCAAGCCGATGCAATGATAATCTAAACTAGCCTAGTTTAATTAAGTTTGATTTGGTGGAACAAGACTTGTAAAATTACAGAACTTTTGACAATCCGACTTCGTGCCCTGATTTTGTCGACTCCAAGACCATCAGCGACCCAAGTTGGGTTTGCGTAGGGAATCACAACATCGCAAAACGTTTATAACAAATACCACATGCGCATCCTGATTGAGTCAATCGACGACTCCCTTTTTATGGGTTGGTTTTCATTCTCCCTCACACTTAGGATTGCTGTTCATAACCTTAATCCATACTCAAAGTTGTTCTTGTTAGCTGCCATTAAGTGCTTCAAAGTTCAAACGTTTGTTCATTGTTTGACTGTATGTTCATTTGGTTTAACGTAATTACATGTTTTCATTAGCAAACCTAACTTGATTTTGGAATTTACTATATCTTCAAGATTTCAACTCCTTTAAGTAATCGAATTGGTTGTAAATTTTAATGCGGTCCAATAGGGAACCAAAATTAGGCCAAAAGTGGTTATTCGATTGAAATCAATTAAAGAATGGTTTATTCAATTTTCACTCGAAACCAAACGAATTGGATTCAATTAGGTTAGAAAACTTTCCAATTCGGTTTGGTTGTGATATGCCTAAAGAATTCAAAACCGAATAAACCAAAAAATCTAAAACAATCGATGACAAAACATTTTAACAAATCAAGTCTTCTCTTATTTTCTAACAAACTTTTTATTTTTTGAACCACTTTTTGGATCATTGCCAAACTACTGACCCACCCCAATTTATATCCACTACTCGAATGCGGAACCTTGGGGTTTTAGGTTAGCACATCCCCGAAAAGAAGCTCACACATGAGTTCGACCCTGTCATTCCCAAGCCCGAGACCACACTCAAGAGGAAATCCGGTGAAAACCGTCCGATTCAACCATTTTGTTTGGACTTGGATCAATACCCACCCATTGGCCCATACTAACAAGCTGTTACATAAATTAGATCAGGCCCCTCCAAGCTTTTAGCAGGCCCAACTAGTCACGAGAAGCCCACATTCCAGCAGGCCAGCTAGCCCAACGTTTTGCATACCTACGCGTAAACCTCACAATTATTGTTTTTTGTTTTAATATTTTATAACACACTTTCAAAAGTTAAGTCATCCGGTTGGGTGGAACTGAAACCCTAAACCGCTAAAACCCTTGGCTCCATGTGTTGGACTCAACGATCTTCCTTTGCAGTCGCCTCTGTGCTTCTCTTCTTTCAATTGCCTGTGCAGCAAGGTAAGCCGTCTGTTGCTTTGTCAAAAGCTGAAACTCCAAGCTATATTGTTATTGATAATTGAAAACTGCAATTGAAATCTCCCTCTTTTGCGACTTTTTCGTTGCATTTTTGTGAAATTATATGTTTAGTGTCAGTTTGATTTGATTTGATTGTTTTAATCTGACTTTAAATAAACTATAGCTCTTTTTATCTGATTCAAGTAGATGTTTTTTATGCTTCCTTTTGATTGGTTTACTTAAAAGTTGTAGTAAGTTGACATCACACATTGGAGTATTGGACACCCAGGTTAGATTGGTTCAATAAACTGCTAAAGAATGGAGGATTTAGAGTTTGCATTTGAGCCTCCAAGCGATGAAGAAATTGACTATGAAGGTGTTAGCAGTGGTAGTGAAGATGAAGAAGAAAACAGTGATGTAGAAGAAGAAAAAGTAAAAA
Organism: Flaveria trinervia; assembly: GCA_025506515.1. Lineage (NCBI taxonomy): Eukaryota > Viridiplantae > Streptophyta > Magnoliopsida > Asterales > Asteraceae > Flaveria > Flaveria trinervia. The sequence continues at coordinate 97,318,939 of CM046452.1, forward strand.
GTAAAAAGAAGACACAATCTCCATGGGACTTTTCTTCATACACTGAATCAGTTGCTGAGGAACACGCTCGCAGAAGTACTACTTCTATCGATGAGAAGATTTCAAAGCTCATCCAACAACGTAGTCATGCAGAACTGATACCAGACAAAGATGAGGTTGATGAAGATAGCTCCTCTGATTCTGAACCAGACCGCCAAGTAAGCACTTTGATTTATATGTACATAGGATTTATACCAGTAGTTAGAATTAGATACCTTAGTACTGTATTTTTTATGGGAAAAACTCCTAGTGAGGTAAGCTTAATGTCAAATATGTATATTCTGGGATTATGTCAAATAAGTACTTGAGTTGGATATTAGAATCGTATGAAATTCAGTTCAAACCTTCAGCACACTGTGACTTAATAAGTAGAGTCAAACACTTCTGTGATTTGTTAATTTGTTGAAAATATGACAGCTTTATGGTTCTGAATGGTTTTTGTTTGCTAAATATTGAAAATGAATAATATTGCACTTCAAGCTTAAACATATTGCATTGTATGCTCATTGCGGGATACTGCTTACAGTAAAATTTCTCTGACATAGATTTTTTTAAATGCTCAGTATTTACTAGTACTAACTGAAATAAGATTAGCAATCATACCTATTAGGTATACATTCCTATACTAGTGATCTTGTAGTTGAAGAATGTTAATAGATCTTGTCCATAAAACAAGATAACTTCAAGTGTTTTTCAAGTAAACCAAAGTATGTAGATTTGTTATGGGTCTGCCATGGGGGTGATGTTAAGTTTGGTATGTAATAATTATTATAAAATTGTTGGGAGTTGGTGAATGGTACTTCAAATTATCATAATATGTCATAAAATTGGCTTGCTTTAGGAAGATTTCAAACCTGAAGAAGACGATGATGTTCCTACCACAGCAGGTGGGGGAGATAATCGATCATTCTTTGCAAAGGCAGATGGTGTTTCCTTTCATGCAAATTCTTTCATGGATCTCCACCTTTCTAGGCCATTACTTCGAGCTTGTGAAGCCTTGGGATACACCAAACCAACACCTATTCAGGTTATGATAATCTACTACCAGTTTAAATGACATTTAGTTATTTCATTTTTTGTTTATAGACACAAACATGCTAAACGTTAAAGTTTTAAATTTTTAGGCAGCATGTATACCCTTGGCGCTTACTGGGCGTGACATATGTGGTAGTGCAATTACAGGCTCTGGGAAGGTATTAAACATTTGTCATCATTCTAGATGTGGCAATTTTGACCCCTTTATTTATAAATGGGTTATTTTGGTTATTTTATCTATAAACTTGTGAAAGCAGAAAAAAGTTAGCCAAATAGGAAATGGTTCGGTCGGGCTTTAGAAGCTTTCTAGTGTGTTTTTAATGCAAATAGCTATATATTATTGTAGTTTAAATATTACACCAGTTACTTATAAAGAAGTCATTCTAGGTCAAAAAGTCTTTTGGGTCAACCTAACTTCTTCTGTACTAAGTTGTTACCTGTTCTGACCTGAAATGGTGTGACAAGGAGGTTAACGTGCCCCATCCATCTTTTGTCTATATTCTCTATTAGTTAGTCATATTAGCAGTAATGCTATTGGAAAGTAAAATATTTGTTTTTTTTGCATAAATAGAGCCCACTTTATTTTATCAAGTGAATAATTGACTCATTATTAGAAAATCTAAGCTCACTAATTACTGTTATATTTGTAAGGAAATGCCTACAAGTGAAGATGAGTAATATGTAGTACAAATTTTGCAGACGGCTGCCTTTGCTTTGCCAACACTAGAGAGATTGTTGTTTCGACCCAAACATAGGCCTGCAATAAGGGTCCTCATTCTTACTCCTACAAGAGAGTTGGCAGTTCAGTAAGTTTCTAAACTTTTAACCTTGTTAATCTGGTTAATTTTGAAAAGTATGACTTTTTTTCTTTCTTATTAAGCTTTAAGTTTGTGAGGTTTATATATATGCTAATTAAAGTTTCAGGTTTCATTAAGCTGATATAGCACTACAAGTGGTGCAATTTTTTAATCTTATCTTTTATGATTTTAGTTAGGAGTTTTCAAATGGGTTCACATATGATACTAGCAATAGGTAGAATATTCTAGGAAAGGTATTTTGCATATGTAGTAGCTTTTCAATTATGCAAATTGGACCAAAATAAGTTTAAGCACTCACAATGCTTGCTTACGAGACTATGGAAACTCTGATGCCACTTCAGTCTGGTTGGTATTCTATAAGTTTATATAATGTTGGAGTAGAGTATATGTTTTGGTTTAACAATCACATGTATTTGGATAACCAATGAACTATAAGACTTTCATATATGCTACTTCATTATTTAGAAACTGCAATTTCTACCCTATTTACTTATAAATGGGTTGATTTTGGTGTTTTTTCTATCTCATTTGAGTCAAATGAAATTGTTTAGTTAAAAAAGGAAAAGGCTCAATCGGCCCAAGAGTCACCAAAAGTGTATTTTTAATGTATGCAACCGTTCACGGTCTTCTAAGTTGGCTTTTAATAGGTTTGGTGTAATCTTATAATAACATAGTTTTATGTATCATATTTAACGTATAAATCTTTATAAAATTTAAAGAATGACATGGAGGTGTTTTGCCAAACCTACACTACTTGGCTCATTACACAAATCACCTTTTTATTAACAAAATTTGCCTAATTTGCCACCACTTCATGTAACAGTTGTGCACTTCTTTGTTTGATGTTGGAAATTGAATTTTATATAATTTTTTTGACTGGCTAAACAGGATTCATAGCATGATAGGAAAACTTGCACAGTTTGTTACAGACATCAGATGTTGCCTTGTTCTCGGTGGGCTTTCAGTGAAGGTTGTTTACCATCTCATACTTTTCATATCATTTCAATTAATTCCATCATTATTCTTTCTAATGGTCACTTGAAGTTGGTTTTGCTTGAAATGGCGTTCATCTCTTGTATCTATTATTGAGTAGTTGAAACGAAATTCAGAAATATTACTTCTTCATTTCTAATGAACACTTATGTACTGCAAAGTGCAAACATTTTTGATAGCTTGTATAGGGCTAGGGTATAAGTGAGCTAGTGTTGTGTCTGTCTAATGCTCGTTATGTGCTATTCTTTTTAAATAATACAGTTATATTTTGAGAATAAAATTCAGTAGATTTGTAAAACTAATCAAGAAAACATATTTTAAACCTAGGCAGTCAAAGGCACTAGGCACTAGGCACACTCAAGACGCTTACAAAGCGAGGTTTTTGTAACGCACACACTATAAGCAGACCATTTTTAGAGGCTTTCAACATGTGTTAGGCTGATTTAGGGCTAGTTTAGGCTGGTTCCAGACCATTTTACTGGTTTTAGACCACTAGCTGTTCAGACTGAAATTTGGCTGCAATATTGCTGGAGCGCCTTGATGGTGGCAAGGCTGTTTAGTTGCTCTCTTGGCGGTTAAGTGAATTCTTTTGCTCCTTTGACTACTATGTTTTTTAACAATCTTAAATGAAAAAAAGCGATGAAGTTTAAAGAATAGGATCTGACAGATGTTAAATGGGACACCGATAGGTTCACATACTTTCCCGTATATGTATAGCCAAACTCAATCGTGTTTTTGAGTATGTGTATCCAGTTAGTCTAATGAAAAATTGTTTCTACAGTACATGATAGGATATGCTTGTTATTGAAGTTAGAAAAAGGAAAAATAGACATTTTATTGAAAACCAAACCAACCAAAATAATTTTTCAAGTTTAAAGGTAATCAATTTGCCTTAAAAACAAGGGCATAATAATCATATAAGAATACGTCAACAGCTACCTAAAGCAGTATAATTGATTTGGTTAGAATATGAAATGAATTATTCTGCGTATCTTACGTATGTATTTTATTTTCTATAACGAGTTTAAATTACTTGTCAGGCTCAAGAATCAGCATTGAGATCTTTGCCAGATATAGTGGTGGCCACCCCTGGACGTATAATAGACCATTTACGCAATTCCATGTCTGTAGATCTAGATGATCTGGCAGTTCTAATCCTTGATGAAGCAGACCGTCTTCTTGAACTTGGATTTGAAGCTGAGATTCGTGAACTGGTAATTTTAAACTTTTAAGCTTTTGTGAAGCAGGCCGTCTTCTTTGATTCTTGTATATTTTTAAAAGTGGCATCTAAAACGCTCTTAAGTTTTTCCGTAGTGCCTACTAGGCTACTATCTTGTTGTAACATTTATTTGCTTGATAAGACTTCTAGAATATTTTTGTTTGTTAACTAAACTTTGTAATCTTTGCAGGTGAGACTTTGCCCGAAACGAAGACAGACTATGCTGTTTTCAGCTACTATGACCGAGCAAGTTGACGAGCTTATTAAATTATTACTAAACAAACCCTTGCGTCTATCTGCTGACCCAACCACAAAGCGTCCATCAACTTTAACAGAGGAGTATGTGCAGTAATTTTGTTTTAGTTAGGACTTGCAGCTGTTATTTCTCTAAAAGGGACATCATAAAAAATTATGCTTTAACTTCCATTTACAGGGTTGTCAGAATACGGAGGACACGGGAAGGAAATCAAGAGGCTGTTCTTCTTGCCTTGTGTTCTAAGACATTTACGTCCAAAGTGATCATATTCAGGTAACTGTAAACATTAACTGGTTAGAGGTGGCAATTTCGACCCATTTACTTATATATGGGTGCCTCCCTTCTATCCAAGAGGTTGAGGGTTCAAGTCCTGCAGGGTGCAGGTATAGGTGGTTAATAGGAGTAATTTAGGAGCTGTTCTAGAAAACTTATATATCGGTTGATTCGTGTCTGCTATACACTAACTGGTCAAACAGTTAATACCAAAAAATATAACTGGTAAAGTTATTCAACACAATGATACATCTTATTATCAGAACCTGTTTGTTGGTTTTTATTATAGCATATATGCTAAAAGCTTGAAATTCTTATAGGAAATTTCTTTTCCCATGTGCAACTTATAATGCTATATGCTTGTTGCACTTGAACTTTGGACTGACATTTACTATCCTAATGTTAGTGGAACAAAACAAGCAGCACATAGGCTGAAGATTTTATTTGGTTTAGCTGGCTTCAAAGCTGCTGAACTTCACGGAAATCTTACACAGGCACAGCGTTTAGATGTGAGTTGTGAATTTTTAAGCCTTGCTTTATAAAAAAGATGTAAAATAGAACAAGAAATTGATGTAGTTACTTGTATGACATTATACCCTTGTTATCTGTATAGGCCTTGGAACTTTTCAGAAGGCAGGAAGTTGACTTTCTGATTGCTACTAATGTTGCTGCTCGTGTAAGTGGCCCCATATTGACTATTATTCTTTTTAAAGCTACATAAAGGAGCTTAAATCATTGGAGATGGCTAGAAAATGCTAACGATGATTTGGTGAATGTTAATCTAATAAATGGTTGTTTATAGGGGCTTGATATTATTGGAGTCCAAACGGTTATCAACTATGAATGTCCACGTGACCTTACTAGGCAAGTTCTCTCTGTTGCTACTGTTTATTAATTAATATGTATATGCAGTTTATTTGATTTTCCGTACATTCTTCTGTTTAGGCCATAGGGGCATTTGAATTTGTTTTTGAAACTGAGAATTTGATTATGTTTGGACAAACATTCTGCTTTTGATTCTTTGAATATTTAGTTCAGAAACAATGAGTGTTGTGCATACTACTTGTATCTAGTCTGATTATCTAAGGATAAAAAGAAATCGCGTTTTTATCACTTTTAATGTATAGGATACTCTTACTCTTGTTACATTACAGGTTTGTTTTATTTATTACAAATAATTAAATTTATGGTTTTTTTGTTACTCCTTTTTGAATAACAATTAATCGGTATTTGAAAACAATCCAGCATCAAACTTTATGATTATTACAACTTCAAGCGAAGCCAACCTGTTCTATTTTAACAGTCTATTTATTTGAAGCTGATTATTTCATTCTGGCTATCCTTGTTTGTCACTTTTAAATTGCACATTCAAACATCGCCTCTATGTCAAATTGTGCATCATTTTTATTATCATATAATAATACATCATGGTTGAAACCTAACGAGATTCTAAATGTTTATGCTGCTCTTGATCAATCTTCTTCTTTATAGCTATGTTCATCGAGTGGGTCGGACTGCTAGAGCTGGTAGAGAAGGATATGCTGTTACTTTTGTCACTGATAATGACCGATCTCTCCTAAAAGCTATTGTGAGCACACTTATATTCTTTAATATGTAGATTTATTTAAATTGTTTTTGTCACTTTTCCCATTTTTAAATCTATATGACTTATATTATTTAAAGGTAAAAAGAGCTGGTTCAAAGCTCAAGAGCCGTATCGTTGCCGAGCAATCAATAACAAAATGGAGTCAAATAATTGAGGAAATGGAGGATCAAGTAGCAACAATTCTTAGAGAGGAGAGGTTCATATCATCATTAATTTATAATGTGTTATAATCTATGTATCCCATTAACATCATAATTTATAATGTGTAAATGATATAGGGAAGAAATGGCCCTAAGAAAGGCTGAAATGGAGGCAGACAAGGTATTTACAGTTTTATTTATTTACTTTTTTGTAGATAGTGTCGAATATGATCGCATAAAAATTTTTGAAACATTTTTGAGTAAGATGATTTTAAAAGGAATTACAATAAAGTTTCTGATGATTTTCAATCTGCTTGACATACTGTACTCATAAACCCCTGAGAGAAGAAACATCATTGGAATCAACCCATGCACAAGTTATTGGACCTTAATTGGGTCCTTTACTTACTAAAATTGAAAAAAATGTGTATTCAATGTTTATCTACTGGGAAATATCTATCGTATATCTCTAAATTTTGTTTTTGCAGGCGGAGAATATGATTATACACAGAGATGAAATACTTTCGCGTCCGAAGAGGACTTGGTTTGTTACAGAGAAGGAGAAAAAACTTGTTGCTAAAGCCGGAAAGGTGATATTTCCAGTTATATGTTTCTATATAGTAGTGAAGTATGATCAAAGTTGTCATAATTTTCTTGGGCAGTCTATATGCCATGCTGCAGATTTTTCAAAGACAGTTTTTTTGTAAGGGCAATCTTTAGATATCAAATGAATGCTAGACTTACTAAGCTGCATTTTTGTAACCTGCACACAATGTGATAATTTAAGTTATGCTAGTTTCTTGTTTGCTTAGACTGATTTTCTTTTTCTTTTTTTGTTTTCAACTTGTGCTTCTAGGATACATGAGTAGTTTCTTGATAGTTCCCATTCTTTTAAACTTCGATGTCACTGTTGTTTTGTATCTGACTATAAATATTAGTGTCTTTTAGCCAATATTTGACCCAGAAAATATGAGGAGGTATGATATTAACACATTGGTTATAGTTTCTTTTATATTTTGGTTCTGGACATATTTTTATTTTAAACTCTTCCATTCAGTTTTTCTGGTGGAAATATAGTTATACTGAACTGTACCAGATTCTTTGTTAAATATCATAATCATTTATTCACGCTATTACACTAAAAGGTTATCTAGTAAAGCAGCATTAATTCTCGTATTTATCTTAGTCAGTTATAAATGTATTGTGAATTAAAACCAATATGAGGTTATCAGAGGAAACTGATGAATGTGTTTGTGTTTCCTTATTTGACATTATCCCTGCTAACTTTATTCTACTGTTTTGTCCAATGACTGATAAATAATTGTGACTTGGCTATTCTCTTTTGTCACTAGGAGGTTGAGAAAGGCTCTAAAAAGAAGGTGATGAGTGCTGAAGAAGCTGAAGAGCGCAAGAAGAAAGAAAAGAAAAAGAGAGAGCATGAGGTGTAGATATATCTCCCTTCTATTATGATCATTGTGTGATATGAAAATCGAAGAACAAGATGAAAGATATAAAGATTATTTGTACCAAACATTCAGGAAAATAATATACTAATAGCTCTTGACTACTTTTGGTGGCAGAAAAATCTTCCAAGAAAGAAACGAAGGAAACTTGAAGCATCTAGAGAGATGCTGGAAGATGAAGCAGAAAATGAGGTATGTCACACTCATCTTTTATCTGTTTTTCTTTTCTGTTTTATGATCAATGGAAACACAGGTCCTTGTGATCTTAATCAGTATGTCTAGTTTGAAATTGATTTTGTTTAAAATTATACGTAAACTGACTAGAAATGTCGAAACAGGAAGGTGGTCCAAGTTAAAATAGTAGGTAATTTTAAGTGAGCCAAAATGGGTGGGTTTGTTAGGTTGACCCACCAACACTGTATGGTCCACCTTTTGGGATTTTTATATGATTAAGAAAATAATATTGTTAAATTAGTACCTTGCAATTTGGATAACATAATTTAGGAGGTGCCAAGCATTTAAATGCACTTTAGACCCATTTATACTTGTTTCCTCTCTAGTCAATTTTTTTAAACCTATTTGACCCTTATGCAAATAACACAACATCCATTCTTTTAATGAACGGGCTGAAATTGCTACCTAAATTTATGCATCAGAAAAATCCCTTTAAGTGCTGTGGGAAATTTTATTGCAACTGGAATGTATAGAACTGTGTTTAGTAATTAGTGATCATCAATTGTATTATCACTCCTGAGTAGATATAATAGTAATTGAATGCCAATCAGCCTTCTCTTTTATTTAGGTTGAATTTAGAAGAAATGGCACACACCTTGTGCCTGATTCGTTTTTAGGTTGTAGATGTAGGTGGAAAAATAATTAGGTTTTAAAGAAGTTTTTTGGTTTGATTATAACTCATATATGTGGTAGGTCAACACTGCACACACCTAGGGCTCATCTCACTTAAGATTTAAAAGTTATTTACATCATAATTTTATAATTGTTATATTTTTCTAAATTATAAGCTTGTTTAGAGTACCAGGCCTAGTCAAGCTAGGTATATGAATCAGCTTGGGTTTGAACTTTTTATAGACTTGTCTTTGTGAGCTTTTAGCGAGCAAATCTTAGTAATTTAAGAGCGGTTGGGCTTGTTTTCAGGGTAACAAGTACCCGTTGATTTCATTGTCCTGGTGACTATTGCATTTACTTTTGAATAATTAACTAGTACCGTTGAGTCATTTTCAGGGTAACAATAAAAACAAGAAAGAGAAATCCGGGATTTCTCTTGTTGATTTCGGTTATAGGCGTGCAAAAGCAGCAAAGGGTGCTAAAAAAGCAGCTGATGCCGGCAGAGCCGTGAGGACCAATCAGAAAGGAGCAAAGAAGCATTCTTCTCATTCAAGTAAATCAAGACCAGAGGAAATGAAGGAACTTTTTCAAAGTGACATGAGCGAAAAGAAGCAAAAAAGAAGCATGGGTAGCAAAAAGTCTTCATCATTTAAGAGCAAGTCAAGGTATTTACATTACTACTAAAGGAGAAATGAGAACCACTTTTTAGCCCTTGGATCATGTTTCAATGGGCGGTGGAGATCCCCATCTCTTATGTTTCTTCACTCCATGAATCACGTTCCTTTTACGATCTATAAGGCTTAAAAGTGGTTACTTTAGCTTCTAGTTATTAGTTTTCGTTTGAACTCACCCTATTACAAAGCATGCCCAAAATGACAAGTATTATGTCATTTTAAGTATTAATTTCGCCTAAACTACGATTTTAAGGTATTTTATGTAAGTTCAGTTTTTTAAGAGTGGTTTGGTTCTGTTGTTTTTCTGAGTTGTGCATCTCATAAATTGTGTTACAGGTACAAGCGGAGGTAGTTGTGTTTTATTGACTGCTGCTGCTACTATGGAACTTCACTTGAGCCGAGTTGTATTTGCAGACTTCAAGATTGTAGAAATTTGCATCTTTCCATTTTGTCAACTAAGTTTGCAGAAATTAGCATTTTTTATTTTACTTTTCCTCACCCAAAATGTTTACTGGCAGACGGTTTGGACACGGGTGTCACGGGAAGCCATTAGTTATGTAGAACTTTGAAGATTATAGAGGTGGAACTGTTATTTAACTTTGTTTTATAAAACCTTAAACCATGAATCAAACTGTTTAATATGTAAAATTTTGAACTGTTATCAAAGGACGGTAGCTCTTGAGGGACGATGATGTTCGCTCTTTGAAGATTTGGATGACGTTTTTTGTTTCTTTAAATTGATTTATAGCATTTGTTTGTGAGAATCATTTATATATAGCATTTGGGTTTGCCTCCGTTAAAAAATTTACTTTTTCCCCTAAGCCCCTCTATAAACTAGTTTAAGAAAAATTACTTTTTCTCCTAAGCCCCTCTATAAACTAGTTTAAGCTTCACCTTAATATACTATATACCAACCAAGGCTTTTGTATATTTCATTTAGGTTCGTTTAATTCTTAAAACTATTAACCTTTATAAAAGAATCTCTCAAGTTTTTATTTCTACGTTTTTAATATGCAATAAGCTAGTTTTTATTGAGTCCAATTAATAAGATAATGATCTAGAAAGTTATTAGTAGAATTGTAGTGGCGTCAATATGAACTTAATTTCAAAATCAACTATATTAATATATGTATGTTGTAACGTTGTATACATGGGTGTATTTAGCCTATGTTTTAAGTACATCTTTGGCTTTATTGTTAGCTTTTTTGACTTGACAAAGGGTACAAAAGGGAACAGCAAGACGTACAAGTCCGTATGCATGGTTTCCTGAAGCCGAAGTAATCATAAATTAATCATAGGGGGTGCGCAAATTAGCCTGGTGAGTGGAGGTTAAGCAACTTGTATTTGAGCAATAATTGGAAGAGCAAAACGACAACAAATAAAAGAAAAAGCGAAAAAGCGGTGGTGGCGTACGAGGGTGGTACTTCAACGGTACGATGAGCGCATACGGCTTATGTTAGCGGGAATCCTGGCTTAAAGCCTTACTAAAGGCGTCTATGGCTTTAAAAAAGATAATAATCACTATACCTAATGACTCATTTATTAACTTATTATATTTCAATTTATTTCGTGTTAACGCATTATACTTTTATAACTTTCCGTGTCGCGTTTATAAAAATAACCTTGTTGTTTTACATGCTCACGGCCTTATAGTCTACTGCTATTAGTATTGATCATGTAAAAGTTTTTTTTTTTATAAATATAATGTTAGATATTATATAAATATTTTAAAAAAATTAATATTATTTTTAAATATAATAAAACATTATTATATTTCTATTTAATATATTATACTTCTATTACCTTTTGAGTCGCAATTATAAACTAAGCTAGTTAATTTACATGTTTATAAACTCGTAGTCTAGTGTTATTAGTATTTAGTATAATGTTAAATAGTAGATAAAGATTAAAAATATTAGAGTTAAGTTTGATTTTACTTTTTAAAATTGTTAAAAATAATTATTTTTTCCAAAAGATTAAAATATTAATTTACTTTCACATGTTTCTGAAATTGTTTTAATTTCAATTCAAAATTTGATTAGTTGTTTCAAGTTTATCTAAAATAATAAAATTTTTGTAGTAAAGTTGAAATAACATATAAAACTTTTGAAGGTAAATTTATGTTTTTTAGTTTTTTTTTTAATTATTACTTTAATCAAATCTTAATAAGAAAAATTAAAATTAAGTCAAAATAATAATAAAAAGTATGGTTTTCATTTTTAACAAGAAGTCGCACGTGTGGGGGTAATGCACAACCCTTCCCACGTGATGAAGTTCTCTTGTGTTGTGGCACATGCTTGGTAACGGAATATGTACCAGGAGGAGTTATTGGGTGGTACGCAGTACATGATACGGCTCCACAGCTGTAAAGTCTGGTACGGTACGACCTACTTTTATTAATTTCCACATTATACAATTAAATTAAATTAAATAAAAGGTTCCAATTACCTTTCCTTTTCAATATTGATCATATGTGTTAGTTTTAGGGTGATGTCACCAGGTTAAAATGACGCCCCCTTGTAAAGGTATTAGGAACATCTTTACAATTCTTCGTTTTCTTTATAGTAGATTGGACTTGTGGTCACGACTGGGGTTAAGAAATATGTGAGTTTTTACTTTTTGAAGGTCGATATACAAACGTCATGGCTCGAGTAATATGCACTGGATATTGACACGACGTAAGATTCTTTGGTACACATGCGGATTATTTTTACCGATATAATATTACTTGTTATATGCTTTATGTATTTGACACGTATTACTCTATATCTTTTTGCGAAATATATCTACACGTAATATTATTTGATATGTGTACTTATATAAAGCGCTCATCAAGATTAAAAAATTTAACATTTACCCTATACGACTTGTATGACCTTACATGAGTCGTATGGGGTCATTGCCAGACTAATGTGACATGACTAAATTTGTTAGGTCTAGGGCGTCCAAAAAACTGTCGTGATGTCCAAATAATCTAGGACTAGTTTTATGAAGATAAAATTAACAAAAGATGATTTTAAAAATATAGATATTCTTCATGCCGTTAAAAAAGTGTAATAAATATGACCATTTTCTTCCCTTCTATAATATTAGTAAACTTTAGAGGAGTACTTGAATAGTTGAATTGGTACAAAATCAAGAGAATTGCACGACCAATTTGTAGAAGAAATACTATGACCTTGAGTTATCTTTAGCTTGTGCTTAAGGATATTAAACCCATCATGTCCTAGTCTAGAATTATGGTTTTGTTATGGTGTTAAATTTAATTGCTCATTACTTTTATTGTTTCTTATGATAGAGACTTATCATATTGTCAACCAGACGCTCCTTTGCCTTCCTCGGGCTACCACTCGCATATTTTTGAGATGTTATTACTATGCAACCGCTTTTGATAGGGTAGGCCCTTGGTGATCATCATTGGTTATTGGTGATTTCAAATCTGTATTATATGAGGTTCTAACTAAAACACATTTTCAAATCTGTATTGACCAGTTTCAACCTTTTTGAAATATTAGAAAACGTAAGAGGAATACTTAAATTGATACAAAATCAAGGAAATGGCATGATCAATTTGTTAAAGGATACCACAACCTAAAAAAATAAAAGATTAGTGTGTACACACATTCTGATTATTGTAAAAAGTGACTAGTTATTATTAAAAATGTGACAAAGATCTTAATAAGGCACATCATTAGGCTTGAATTTTGTGGTAGATGGTACTTGAATTAGTTAAGTACAAAAAATCTTGGTTGTGATGCAAAGGACATCCTTAATGTGCACACATCGTGCTAATGGAATGATATCTATGTAAGTAAAATTATTACAACCATAAATCAAATTTAAATACACTAGATGGTAAATGCATACATACATATATACATGGTAGGGTTCATGAGAAAATCATACCATATGATAAAACTATAAAAACCATGTGTTACTACTTAGATGTATGTAAGCACGAGTTACATACACGTAACCTATAGTTTTACAGATTTCTCATAAATTGTGTATGTAAGAATTATATGCATGTAACCCATGTAAGTACGAGTTACATATGTAAAAGTATTTGTTACACATATGTAACGTATACAAGTTTATTTAATTTACCCATGTAAGTACGAGTTACATATGTAAATGTATGAGTTACATATATATAACATATACAAGTTTTTTATAGGTTACAAATATGTAGCTCATTATGTATGTTATCATCTTCTTTTTATCAGGAATTTATATAAAATGATTCAGACAATTAAAACAATAGGGTGTTTTAGTATGTGTAAGCGTATCTTTGGAAGAGCCAATATTAAAATTGAGAAAGATATCTCCTTGCACATCCAAAGTTGATATAGTTGTAGACTATATAATTAGACTTCAAGAATTTCTTTCTCAGTTTGAAAATATGAAATACACTTATCGATTATCATGGGATCAATTAGGCAATTCTGAAAGTTAAAAGCTTAAAGTATCCTTAGTTGTGTATTGTTAATTTACGTGTGTATGTTAAATATTACAAAGTTGGTGCAAATTTATATTTTATAATTTATAAAAAGTTAAGTTGGTATAAAATTTAGAGGGTTATTTACATGAATAGTTTTTGTAGTTTGTCAAAGTCACGCCTTTATGGTTTAAGTTTAAAAGTTTGTATGTTTGAGTTATATGTTTACTATTAGTAAAAAAGTTTAGGTTTTAACATCAACTATGGAAAATAGTTCAATTAAATTTGTGTAAGATTAACCTTACACTCTTAAAAAAACTTAAAACTCTTTTCATAACTCAGACTATTCTAATTGCACGATGAATAGAGAAACTTTGAATAAGAGGTTCAATAAGACATGCATTTGGGTCATGGAGCAAATGTTGTTGTTACTCTAGTTGCACCATGCATCTATGCTTTAGCAACCACATCCAAGCATACCGGCGTTTATTCCTTTGATGTTGTTTTGGAATATTAGATAACCACATTAGAAGTTGTAAGTGTCTAGGCATGTTTTGAGTGTATTAGTTGAAGATGAGAGAAAAACAATACAGTTAAACGTATTCTGATGAGAGCAACATAAGAATGTGTGACTTTTTAAAGAGTTTTTACTCGACCAACAAAAAACAAACCACTAAGCTTCTCTTGACTAAAGGGAATAATACTAGTTTGTATGAGAGGTCGGATGTTAAATATATATGAGGTATATTGAAAATCATAAAGTGCGGTTATTGTTTAATTAAATTTTCTTCATGATTACCTATGTGTTAAACTAGTTAAGAAAACAATCAAACTAGTAGTGCTTAAGATTCATATATATGTTTCAACCAAGTCTTTTACTTTTATTTTTGTTATCATTGATAAAACAGAAAAGTAAAATAAATAATGAAAATTAATGATTCAAGAAAAACAAAAGAAACTTTAATTCCAGTGACTTTTATGCACCATTAAAACACTTAAATAACATAACATGAAGTTACATCATCATATTTGTTATGCAAATAGTTAGTTCATATATATATATATATATATATATATATATATATATATATATATATATATATATTAATAAATAAAAGTGACTTAATAACGGAAATAATTGAAACATAATGATCTGTTAAAAAAAACATGTGCATATTAAAATAAGATTTAGATAAATTAAAGAAATAATAAAAAAGTTAGTAATGGTTTCGTCGTTAAGCCAAAGGAGGAAAAGGAAGAAGGCGCCCAGGCTGGCTTTTATTCAATCCATCAGTCAAACTCAAACATACTTATGTCATGGATCATGCATCAACCGTTATTTTTCCGTCTCCTTTTTCAACGGTCGGTATATGTTTCCTTCAACCTTTTCTATTTCTTTATATATATATATATATATAAGTAGTTAATTACTTAGGGGCTTTATACAATATGACATGCTCTGTCTTCTATTTTAATCCAACGGTATTATAATTTTTAAACTTGATGAGGTGGTAGCGGCGTTTTAAATACCAAAACGTATGTAAAGATGATGTGACAAAAGAAAATAAAAAAAGCGTTTCGAAGAAGTAATAAAGATAAACAAGCTACAATGTAAATCTGGAATTTTATAGAAACATCATATTTTATGAGTTGTAATAGAAAAACAAAAGGCGTAAAAAGAAAACGAAACATTAAAGTGATTTTGACAACTTGTACAATAGTGTGACGATGATTTGTATATTATAACAGACAACTACGTTTGAATGAAATAACACACATAAAAGTAAACGTGCCAGGTTTATGTCATCACTGTTAACTTGTGATTGTGTGATATGATATATAATGGTTTTCTTTATACTGGTTTTTGTAAATTTTCTTAAGATCAAATCAACAAATAAATCCATCCCTAAAATAATTTGCCATCTCCGTACATCTCATGTCTTCTTGTACTCAGGATAGAATAGAATTAGACGACTGTATAAAAAGATGAAACACAAAAAAATAAACTTGAGCAATCGTATTATAGGTGTAGATGAACATATAAATAACTTATGATGGAGTAAGACTTTTGTTTTATACAGTTGAACAACCGTATAATAGATTCATGGCACTATATGATATATGTATCCCCATCAATGTTACAGAGGATATTAAAAAAAAAGAAAAAAAGTCTAATGAACTAAAACAAGTAATTATATTGCACAAAGGTTACGTTAATCCACATCCTTAAGCTATCAAGCAACTTGAATAACTTGAAATACAGATACTAACGTTGATCAAAACCAATTAAGTTAAATACGACACAAAGATTTATCATTTTCTGAAAACTAGAATACGATTCTTGTGATTTGTAACAACATGAGGGTGTAAACGGGCTCATGACCATATTTCGACGCGTGTTCGTTAGCCAGCTGTATCCCAAACACAACCTCCTGCTAAACTCACAGCCTGTGACCTTCACTCCCATCACCCCCCCTCCACCCTATATAAAAACCACCATTTCTGCACTCCCCACCTTCGCACAAAACCCCACCATAACTGCAACCTTCAAACCTTCAAATGGATCGGATCAAAGGCCCATGGAGCCCCGAAGAAGACCACATGCTCCAACAACTCGTGGAGAAACATGGTCCGAGAAACTGGTCTCTCGTCAGCAAATCGATCCCCGGTAGATCCGGCAAATCTTGCCGCCTGCGGTGGTGCAACCAGCTCTCGCCGGAGGTGGAGCACCGTGCCTTCACGCCGGAGGAAGATGACACCATTCTCCGGGCCCATGCCCGATTCGGGAACAAATGGGCCACCATCGCCCGATTGCTGTCGGGTCGGACCGATAACGCCATTAAGAACCACTGGAACTCCACTTTGAAGAGGAAGTGTTGTTCCATGACGAATGAGGAGTTTAACGAGTTTTCAATCCAACAACCGTCGTTGAAACGATCCGTCAGTACCGGGTCGGGTGTGCCCGTTTCGGGTTTTCATTTATCCCCGGGTAGTCCGTCGGGATCCGACGTCAGCGATTCAGGTGCTCCGGCGATCTCCTCGTCGCCGGTGTACCGCCCGGTGGGGAGGGCCGCCGTCACCGTTGCCGATCCGCCGACGTCGCTGAGTCTATCGCTTCCCGGAGCCGATTCGATTGAAACGACGTCGGTTGCGCATGCTCCGCCGGTTCCGAAACCGGCGACGGTGGTGTTAGGACCGCCTGCGGCGGTGATTGAGGCGCCGGAGAAGGGGTTTACGGCGTTTAATTCGGAGTTTTTGGCGGTGATGCAGGAGATGATTAGGATGGAGGTGAGGAATTACATTAGTGGTGTAGATCTGCAACAGCCTGTACGTGGCAGTGGCGATGGGTTTAGGGCGGCGGCGACGGTGGCGCCGGCGGTGGCGAATAGGGTTGGGGTTAACAAGATCGATTAGTGTTTGTGTGTGTAGATTAAATTTGTTGGTGGCTGATGATCAACAGAAGATGATGATCGGATTACTTGAAGAAACAATTGGAAATGTGAATCAGTGGAGACGATGATGTCTAATCATTCGTTAGAGATGGATGTTATCTTCGGGTTCGAATATTGCCCAACAAGAAGTGAAATAATTTTGTACAGTAAATGGGTTAATTTGATCTTTTAAAAGTCGTGAGTTCGAGATAAAAATATCAAAAAAGAATAATAATAATAAATTGAACCATGTCCTCACTCTTGCTTTTACTTTCTTTTTTCTTTTTAGTTTGATTTTGTCTGATCATGATCATGGGGTTTTTACGAAATCTCATAAAAAGCACAAAAATTGCATCTTTTGTGATGGGTGCTTGAAGAAACTGAAAGCAATTTTATATGAAGAGAGTATTAAATCAAAGACTAGAGAAACATGAACAATATTCATCTGGATGAGTTTTTAAGTTAAGTGAGGCTAAGACTCGCAACCTAATTTTAGTGTGAGCAAGGTTAAATCTCAATTATAGGACTCACTCATTATGTTGTGCCCTAACTCCCACCAATTATAGATTAGATTATGTGATGAATGGTTAATATAGAGTGAAGTACAGCTTGCAGATTTGAATACAATCTTGAATCATACACGCTTTTGACACCTAACATAGATTTGAATGGTTTAATTTATAGATGGGTCCATTCTTTTTCTTCCTAGATAACAACACTCGGTGGCCATACTTGTATTCAATTACACCCACGAATGTCCTGTGTAAACCGATTTCATTTGAACCAATTTAAATACAAATTTCATTTGAATTGGTTAACAGGTTGATCAGCCTTCATTTTGAGCCTTTTCTTTTCTTTTCTTTTTCAGTTTTTTCGTTAATATTCGTAGATTAATTACAATCCGCTCTTAATAACTCAAAACAAACTGTGTTTTGTTAAAGTCTAAAGGTAAAAGTTTTCAATAAAATAATCCTCAAATACAACATTAATTAATGTATGTCGCTTTCACTCGTCTATTTGTCCCTTTCAAATTCGGATCTCAATCCAATCTTATCCACGTAACCCAATCATTACTTGTTGAACAATACAAAAACTAACATTAAACGCCATGTCAAATACTAACAACATCTCTACAATGTTATTTCCCAATTATTCGCTATATAACCAATAAAAAATGTTTGCTGAGAAGTTGAAAGGTAATACCAAACCAGACAGTTAAAAGCTGGTTATGATGATCTGATTGCAGTTGAAACCCACACGGAACCTTTTTTTTTCTTTTGGTCAAAGTGTACAACTTTCACTGCATCATGTACGATATTATAACTAAACTATCACTTCACCTTTCCATCTTTCTACCCCTTACACATACGTTTCACATGGATAGTCTAACGTACCCTCCTATTAAATTAAAAAAAAAAAAGATGACACATGAAATAACTGATTTTGTAAAAGATGAGGAACATTAAGTAAAAATTACACAACCATTTTCGGATCATCATCAAATCTTTCCATAGTGCTTTGGGTCAAAGATACTTCAGCTGACTCCATTCATATAATATGGCTCAAAGAAATGGTCCTAATTATCTAGCCAAGTGCCAAATATCTAAACTACCCTAAAAATAAGGCCAAAATGAAAATAATCAATTCAGTCATAAAAGTAAAGAAAATTAGGTACTTTAGCTACAAAACCATCCAAAAGAAAAAGATTTTACAATCTTCAAAAGGCGAAGTGTTATAACTTTAAGCTGTGACAAAGGGACAGCAATATATGGAAGGTTATGTGTCTTCATCATCACCATCTACCTTCTTGTGATTTCAGCAACTAACTAACTGCTTTGTTTTCATTAATGGGGTTGACTAGAAAAACCAAACCTCCATTTGACTTTCAAATAAATAAACAGAATTGAACATTAGAAAAATTGCATGATAGTGACAGAGACGCGATGATTTCAGTTTTATTTATTTAATTGCTGTTGAATAACAAAAATTTGTGCATAATTTACACGAAAAGAAAAGTATAGCCTAAATAGTTGCAGTAGAATGTACCTAAAGCTAAAATGGTTGCTGTCTTTAGGAGGGTGCAGCCTGGATTGTTGGGGTGTTTTTAGTGATGGAGGTGAGCGTAGACTTGAATTTATTGAAAGTTTCTAGAATATCCGCTCTCCATGACCATGATGGCTCCTCAAGAGCACGAATAGAATTGAGACAAACAAGAAGAGTCCCTCCTTCATGTAGAAGAACCTGCAAATTTACCAAGTGTATTTTCGTATTAGCCAATTGACATAAAATATATTTTATACAAGACTTTGCAAGTAGTTTCATACCGTAAGCCACAGAGGAAGAAATCCCATAACTGAAGTAAGGGATGCCATCAAAATGCTACATAAGGCTATTGCAACATTAAGTTTCACCTGCAAGAAAAAGGGAGTAAACTAAAATAAGTACACAATTAATTATTTGAGTGAAATATAGTGACGTAATAAAAGGTACCAGGGTGGTGGTTTGGCGAGATTTTGCAACACAAAATGGAACACCAGAAATATTATCTCGAAGTAGTAATATATCTGCAACAGCTATAGCAGTTGCACTAGCACGTTGAGCTAGCACAACACCAACTGTAGCGGCAGCAAGTGCTGGGGCATCATTTATACCATCACCAACCATCACCAGACCTCTTCCTGTAACAAGACTAAACATATTAATTTTTAAAATATAAGTTTTATACTTAGGCTGGTAATTTTGAGGAAGTAAAGATATAGATTTACGACCTGTATCTCTAGGGATGTTGGTGACATGATTGAGCTTATCCTCGGGCTTTAAGCTACAATGAATTTCATCAATGCCAACCGCATTAGCAACCCTACGTGCACTAAGCTCATGGTCACCAGTTAACATCATTACATGAAGCTTTGCTTTTTCTTTTATTTCCAAGATGACATCTTTTGTCCCGATTCGAGGTTTATCCTCAAAGTGAAACAAAGTCACCTGCATGTTGATTGTTTAATTAAAGTAAATTGTCTTTTCATTCAAAATTTTAATTATATATGTTCTAAAAATGATATGATCCAAGAAAGTGTGACCTTTTTGTTGTTAACAGAGAGTGCAGCACGGACCAAGTCAGTTCCATATGAAGACTTGATTACTGCATCCTTAATCTTTTGTGATTCAGATGTAGAGTTGAACTGTGATGTAATGTACTCAACAGAACCAAGTGATGCCTTTAACTCTTGGCGCCCTCCAAAACCTGGCTATAACCAAACAAAAGATAAAAAATAATAATAATAATTAGAACGGTAAAACAGATGACTGAAAAAATAACAAAGATTCAGTTAGTCACTACCTGAATGCTAGATAGTGTAGCAAAAAGGCCTCTACCAGGGAGATTCTCAAAGCTTTCAACATAAACAGCAGGAAGCTCTTTTTCTTGACTGTGATTTATGACCGCCCTACAATATAACAAACAGTGGTTGGCTTAGTGTGTTTTAAAGAAAGGAACATACATTCAACAAGGAATACCTTCCGATTGGGTGAGTAGTGCCTTTTTCCATAGCTGCAGCAACAGCAAGGGCTTCTTTCTCACAGGTGGGTACACAACAAGATGTGGAGGCTTCATGTCCATGTATGGGCTCAATTGCTTTGCACATAAACTCCCCTGTTGTCAATGTCCCTGTCTTGTCAAATGCAATGGTGTGACAGGAAGCAAGAGAGTCAAAAACATGTCCTCCCTTCAGCAATATTCCCTACACAAACAGATTTCTCAAACCTCAAACAGAAGTACAGGAGGCAAGATGGGCGGGATTCATGATGAGACAGATGACTTTAAGTAAAATCCATAAAAAGGTGAGTACCTTTTTGGCACAGGCACTGATTGCAGTTGCATAAGCCAAGGGAGCCACAGCCAAAGCACATGGTGATGCTGCAACCATGAGCCCTAATGCTCTGTAAAATGAACCCCTACAAGCTACACAAGTACATAATTTAAAACAAAGAACACACTAGATGATTTTACATATAAAATAGGAACATAATGTGTAATATTCATTTTAGATGACGTTAAGGACATCACATTACCTGGAGTACTGAAGAATGGCCACTTGAAAAGAACGGGGCCAATGAGGGCAACTGCAACTGATAGAATGATAACTGCCTTGCTGTAATTCTCACCAAACTGATCCAACCACCTTTGAAGCTTCGGTTTCCTTTGTTGAGCTTCTTCGGTCAGTTGCACTATCTTATTCAGCATAGATTCTTTCCATGTCTTCTTTGTCTGTTAAGTAACATTCCTAGTTAAAGTTATTTTCTGATGAGGAACCCACAATTCATACATATAGAGAGAAAAAAAAAAGTATATCATGAAACAGAGACTTGAGAATAGTTGAGAAACAAATACCTTGAGAATCATCATACCATCTATATTCCTTGCGCCGCCAGGAATGCTGTCACCAACATCTCTTTCTACAGGTTTCACTTCACCAGTCAAGTGCTCAATTGTGATTGTTGACCTACCTCTGAAAACTTCACAATCTACAGGAACCGACTGACCAAAATACCAACCAAAATTATTGCACTTTCACCAAGTCATAACAATTTTTTCAATAGGTCATCATATAAAATATCTAATATCTCAGCAACTTCATACACATACCTCTCCAGCTCTGACCAAGATAAATGATCCAACTTCTAACTCATTAACAGGGACCTCATGGTATTTCAAATCAGAAAAATTTAGTAACTTTTGGTTGTTAACTTCAAGCACAAGGGCAAACTCTGGATGGTTTTCTTTCAACTCCTTCACATCAACCTTTGATCGGCTAGTGAAGTACTCTTCAGCTGCAGTTTTTTTTTCTTTTCATATGTTAGCCAAACAGCAAGCAACATATACCATCTAAAAATAACTAACTGAAGGGAGTACCTATATGCGCCAAATTAAACATTGCTAGAAGCAAGCCTCCTTCTAGTGCGTTCCCCATAAATGCAGATGCAAATGCAGCAAGTGCCATTAATACATGAATATTAACTTTCCCACCAGCAATATCTAGCAGTGCATCATATGATGCCGACACCTGACATAAAAGACAAAGAAAACCTTAAGCAGTCGTTAATGACCTAACAAAGCGAAATAACTTCCAATAACAGGTGAGCACAGAGAGTGAGAACAAGAATGGAAGAATAAAATAAATCCTAGTCATTTAAACGGATTGATTTCTTGCCAATACAAGTTAGGTATCAAATGGCAATCAAACAAACACAAGCTACAAAAAGGGTTTCTCAACTTAAACATATAGACAACTTGTATCATTACAACCCTCTTTGTAATGGAAGATTTGACTAAATGTATAATAACACTTGTAGACATATGATCCTTCAGTATGCCTTAACATAATGCTATTCAAATAAGAACTACTGTCTCGGTTAGATTCTCCTAAATGCCATCATTCACTTTCTCAACGAAAACCCTAACCCTCAAATTATCGAAAACCGTTTCACATTTAAACGCAATACCCCAAATCGTGAAACTGAAGGAGATATGCGATCATAATTAGAAACATAAAGCATATCCACAGAATTCAAAGAACAAACAATTACCCCAACAAGAGGGAAAGCAACAAGAGCTAAAACATGTTGAACAGGCTTCAAAGAAGCCTTGGGAACCAAATAAGGGCACGCAGCAGCAGCTAAAAACAAGGCAGTGGAAACACAACAGAGCTCCAAATGCTCCCTCAGGAAGTCAGCAAGGTGAGTCCACTTGATCGCCTTGGCGAAATCAGCAAACGCAAGCTGAGATTTCGTAAGCTTGAACTCACCGCCGTGATGATGGTGATGATGATGATGATGATGATGACTGTGACCATGACCGTGATCGTGATCATGATCATGATCATGCTCATGCTCGTGGCTGTTAATCTTGTGATCATGATGGTGGTGGTGGTGGTGATCGGTGGTTTTGGAATGGCAAGTAGTGGGGAAAATGCGAGTATGTAAGGGTTTTGGAAGGGAATTTGGGGGGGAAATTAGGGATTTGGGAAGAAGGGGGTGGAGTGAGTTGACTCGGAGCCTTCGAGTTGAGTTAGGAGATACAGTGAGGGAGATAGGAAGACGAAGAGGAGCCATTGATGGTGAAGAAGAGAGATTAGTGGTTGATGCCATTGACGATGGATCCATCTATAGAGCTGCCGTAGCAGCATGCCCCACGCTAGTGTTTCTGCTTTGTCGATTATGTTAATGGCCACACGCCCAATGTTCGCATCATATCCGCCACATAATGGTCCTCGTTTTTTATTACCATGTGAAACCTACTATAATCAATGATTATTAGTTTAAGTTATTGAGTTAAGTTATTTTAAAATTTTACTTAAAATACATAAAAGAGAATCTTGAATTTAAGTCTCACACGTAACTATAATAAGGGTTTCTAATAATTTAATTAGGAGTTCAGAGAAAAAAACTAACCGGTAATTATAATATTTCATGACAAGTTGTTTCAATAAAATGTACAGTAAATTACTTTGATTGTCTATTAGGTTTGGTCAAATTTTACATTTCTTTCTCGAGATTAAAAAATTAGTTCTTAGGTTTGGAAAAACATAATTTGTTTTTTCACTCGGTCAAACAGTCGTTAATTTGTTTTGTCAAGTAACTATAAATTGATTGTTTTATCATTCTTCTTCCTCATTTTCTTTTCTGATCAATCTCAACTCAATCACCACCATCACTTCTTGTCACAACTACCACACACCACCATCTGCATCAGTTCATCACTACTCTTTTCAACTTATGTTATAAACAGGTTTCTAAACTACTGCTAATATGATAAATGATTCAAATAAGTTGTTAATAATTTTTATCAAGTCCGTAACATATAAAATTATATGTCATTAGTAATGATGTCATGTCATATGTTTAGTATTAGACACAAATCCAACAAGAAACAATAGATAATAACCGCCTAACCGTGGCAATTACTGTAACATAGATACCTTTCAGACAACCTAAAAGTATTCTCCTCTTACGTTATATTCCCTATTCCCTTTATATAGTTATTACACCAAGTCACTAACACCCTGTGTTTCACATGTAAAGCTGAGTACCCACAATCATGACATTTTAAGGAAACAATAAACATGCAATCATGATCAGAAACATTGAGATTTAAGAAAGCAAATTAAAAAGAAACAATTACCCCAACAAGAGGGAAAGCCACAAGAGCTACAACATGTTGAACATGCTTCACAGAAGCCTTGGGCACCAAGTAAGGACTCGCGGTAGCCGCTAAAAGCAACACAGTGGACAAACAACACACTTCCAAATGTTCCCTCAACAAGTCAGCAAGGTCACTCCACTTAATCGCCTTCGCGAATTCAGCAAACGCTAACTGCGATTCTGTAAGCTTGAATTCACCACCATTATGATGGCAATGATTGTGGTGCCCATGGTGACAGTGATGATGATGATGATCGGTTGTTTTCGAATGGCAAGTTATAGGAAAAATGCGAGTAGGTAAGCACTTTGGAAGCGAATTCGGAAGACTAATTAGAGATTGGCGAAGAAGGGGATGATGTAAGTTGAGTTGGAGCCTTCGTCTTCTTGCTGGAGAATTGAAAGATGCAGCGAGAGAAGCAGGAAGACGAAGAGCAGCCATCGTTGACGCCATTGATGATGGGCTTATTAGAGTTCAAGTTATAGAGCTAGCATGCCCCACGGTTTTGTTTCTGTTAGTCAATATGTTAAGTGTCCACACACGCCCAATGTTGCAACATATTGCCACATGATGTGCTCATTTTTTATTACCAATATCAAACTCTATATACTCTGGTATATTAGTTGCACTATTAGTCATTAGACATCATGCTCATAGTGAGGTCTATATGATGAGTATTATGCTCTTAAAATAGTCTTTAATGCTCTCTGAAAGGTATGCCTCACCAATGATCAAAACTTTATGCATTGAAGAACTCGTGCGTTGAATGAGAATACCATGTATGACTCCAGTAGTGTTGTTGGTTTCGAAACTTATTGACACCAAGTTACGTTTATTTAAGGCTTATTGGATTTTAATAATCCAAACTTTTATGTATTGGTCGGAACTAATCTCAACTCAGCAAATGTTTACAAACACTCACAACTTTAAGCTTATTTTCCAGCAACGATCTCTTACTAACTGAGAGTTAATATCGTTAATTTTTTTTATTACTTGGACTACTTATATGGCCAAAACACTAAACCAAAAATTGAAATCAATAGTCGGGTCCGCCTATCTAAAACTTTTACAACTTGAAATCCGTCAAATTTCACCTTCTGATTTGAATCACCTTACTCGTTAAAGGTAGACTTCAAGTGAAGATGGATGCTAGACACCTAAAAAAGATCTAATAGAGGTTGAGCGGTGGTGAAGTTGAAAATTGACTCAAATTTTCAAAAAAACTAACGGATGTTAACTATCTGTTAGTAAAGGATTGTTGAAGAAAAATAAAGTTAAAGCTAAAAATGTTTGTAAATATTTTCTGAATTGGAATTAATCTCGACCAATAAATAAAAGTTAAGATTATTAAGATCAAATAACCCTTTATTTAAAAACCAATATTATGTGATAGTATTTCTTTTAAAAAGATTTTAAATAGTAGAGACTTTCATTTTTGATGAATTTATTATTTGTCAACAAAAGTTATAGTTATGGTATTATAGCATTTGGAAAAAAAAATGATATTTTCTTATATTCATAATTCAATCCGCTATAGTCCTGAACACATCATCAAAAAATACATCTTTACAAGTTCAAAACCAATTTCTTTATTTTTCTAGTTAAACAGAGTTTGCATGTATCAACCACATTTTCTTAAAAGTTAAATCTGTACTCGCAAACCATTTATGATGATACATGAATATGTGATATTTGGTCACACATTTCATGACTGATAAAATCTGGTCTAAAACGAAATTTGCCGGTCATAAAAATTATACAAAAAGAACAATAATTCTCATATATTTCTCCAAAAAAAATAAATAAATAAAAATAAACAAGTAAATAAAACTACAAATTTGAGTAGCTTCAGGTATTTGAATCAAGAATTACGCTAAGAATTTACCAATCCTATTGCTGATGAAAATATGATTCTACAACAATTTGGCTATTTAAACCAAGATCG
This sequence comes from Flaveria trinervia, assembly GCA_025506515.1. Classification (NCBI taxonomy): domain Eukaryota; kingdom Viridiplantae; phylum Streptophyta; class Magnoliopsida; order Asterales; family Asteraceae; genus Flaveria; species Flaveria trinervia. The sequence goes on from CM046452.1 coordinate 97,345,313, forward strand.
ATTCTCGATTGTACATAGGCTCAACTAAATGTCAGCTATTTTTACGAGCCCAACAGACAGGTTCATTATCGATAGAAAACAAAAAAGAAAAGAATGAGGTTATGTTACAACAAAGCTGACATGGCAGATTGTCAAGAAGCTACCAAGGTCAAAAATGGTAACAGCTAATGCTACTCCTGATTCGTTTTGCCCCTCCCTGCCGAGCTTTCGGAATCCTTTGAGCCATCATAAGAAGAAATGAAGAAAGATGCTTGATTCTTTTGCAAAAACCTACAATAGCGCATATAAAGGTCAGCCTTTTTTAACGCATATATGATATGCAAAATGAAGCAGTTTTTCAGTGTAAGATAAAGGTTGTACTTGAGAAAGTCAAGAAATTTCTGCTGCAAACGCATGGCCAGATCCTCTTCTATGTTGACATATGGCAATAACTCGGGCAATTTTACTGGGTAAACAAGAGAACCATGTGAGACGGTTGGATAAGACGATAATCAAGAAGTCACGAGCCCACAGCATGTTAATATTAATATTAATATAAAAACATATATACCAAATAGACGCAGTAGATGTTCAGCGCCATATATGGTTGAAGGAGAAACATTATCTGTAACCATTTCTTGAAATTGTTTACGTTCCTTATTGTATAAAAGAATAACTGGCAAGGCTCTGTCAAAATAACACCTTAAGCCCTTTAATATCTCTCCAACTGCATCCGTCATCCTGCATTCATGCCAACAAAATCAATAAACATTTTTATAAGAAATGATTACAAATGAGTAAATTGACATTTATGGACTTACATGCCATCTTTCTTTGACCTGTATTCAAGGTATTTTGCCAATATGTCATCAACATTTGGAGAACGGGGAAGTTTAACAAGCTGGGAAAAAAAGTTCCAATGATAAATTTTCTGGACAATGACTAAAGAAATTACAATTTAGAGTTGTACCTTATCTTGATGATTAATAAATTCCCAATCATCCACAAGTTGTTTTTTTAAGGTTGATGGAATTTGAATCTTCACTGGCTTTTCAACGGATGCAATCCCTTTCTGACACAATTAACAAACAATCAAACATCAATCAGCTTATAGCACAAGATTATACATTTATACAAGATATATGAATTTACCTCGGTACTTGAATCATTCTTTCTCTTCTTCCCTTTTGCCCCTGAAGTAACACCCAAATAGAAACATATTAACAGTAAAGATTTCCAAGATATAGCACAAGTAAACAAACTGAGAACCACAAATGACTAAACAGTAGAGTTAAAAGATTATACCACTACTCTTGACATCCTCTTTTTCCACCTTTACATCTGAATAAACAAAAATATTTATATGTTATTCATTGAACAGAAGAAAGCCGAGTGTATGTCAGTTAAGAGATGATATTTAAATTAGGTTTGTATATCAATTTGAGTTATTGCAAGGATTGAGGGGAGAAATACCATTTAGAATTTTTGGCTTAGTTTGAGTTGAGCGTCCAGATTTAGGGTTCTTGTCAACACCCTGTTTTTTGTCAAGGGCTTGCTGCTTCTGGATGTTCTCTTCAGTATATTTCATCAGTCGGTCAACACCAACCCATTCATCCCAACTGTTATCAAACAATATTAAAGCTTCATAACCATTTTTATACACCTTTTGGATAAAAACTAAATCTGTTTTGATAGTAGTTTTATTCATCTTGAATTTCCTAGAGAAAGGATTCTAAGCACTTCCTGCAGTTCTGTAGGTTCATGTTATTAGTAGTTAAATAGTTGAAGTCCTATCACTTAGATTGATTACAAAAACACTTCCCACTAAAATAGGTATTGAAATTTAATAAACTCATCTAATGTGCAGTATCCATCTAATACTCCTAGTACTAGTAGAGCGTAAAAGAGAGATGATGCATGGTATACAGCAAGCACCTGTTTCATAAGCCCAAAAGGGAATATAAACTACAAAGCACAGACAACCTATCCCTTCATGGTCACCTTCTTATTTCAGATAATAAGATAACACCACAAAGAGGATAAATAGCCACCCAAGGTAATAAAATAATTTTATTAAAATTAATGCTCTTTCACCTAAGTTGCAAACTTAAATTTTTGCTGCACTGAACATTTAAATCAGAAGAACCGTTTGCATTGAATCTTAATTTTACCAGAGGATCTCAAATTCTCAAACTTTAAGCCTTAACACACATTTGTACATAAAAATTTGCTGTTTCAAAGTTTACCTTACCTAAATCCATTGGTAATTCATATTCAAAAGCACATAGTAAGTATACAAATGAGTATACTAAAAAAATAGTAGCAGGCGTTCAATTGTTCTTAGTGCATAACATGATAAATTTATTTATTATATGTCATTCCTATAACATTGATATTACTGCAAAGCTAATGGTTTCACTTGTATACCCAACATCCTAGTGTATGAATCTATAAGACTCAAACCATGACCTTCCAATCACAAAGTAACTTTACCGGTTGCTACTCCAAAATATAATGAAGAATATGACATTGAATATTATATAGGAGTAAATACCGCAGAGACAGAAAACTCACTTTTTATTCCAACCCTGCAAAGCAGAAAGAAAGTAATCTATTACTTAAATGTTGTAGATGTAACATTGGGGGACAGTACAGCAAAATAAAAAGCCAGTGTCAAACTTACAAGGTAATGGACGAAGTATTTCCACTCATTCTTTCGTATCTCCGCCTTTTGAACCTTTAATGTCAAAGGAAGAAACAAAGCTTAAAAATACTATAAGTACTTGTAACATCTACTGCAGTTATAAAGAGCCATAAGTAGGGAATAATATATTCATGGTTATAGTATGGTCGCCTGGCTTCATTAATATTAATGGCATACAAGCTTCCTCAATATAAATGCTTTCTTCTGAGAGGTAATTCATCTGTAATGCCTTTATGGAATGTGGCATTCTTGTTCATGTTGGGTTTGTAAAGTCTTGATTGGCTCGTGTAAGTGAAGATCGGTTTAGGCCTATATGGGATTTGCAAAGAATGGCAGTGGGGGTGGTGCTAATATTTTAATATCAACACATTTATCTTTTAATGTTCATTAAGTTAAAACCCTAATCTTGTCCTTATAAATACATATACTTACACTTGTAATTCCTCATGAGTGAGACAGATAGCAATAAAAGAATTACCCTGATTACAGCCAATAGACGTAGGTCACATTTATCAAATCACTTAAATCACCCGCGTTCATCTTTATTCTTTTTTCTTGCGATTGATTTTGTGTGTGTGTGATTCTAAGAGGTCTAATCCTAACAATTCACTTTATTTCTAGTTGGTCACTGCAATATCAATAACAGATGCAGACATTTTACAGTTCCCACCAACTATGTATCACAATCTAGTACAAAGCAGAAGGTACTAAATGTGACCAAACAAGCCCCAGGGATACAAAGTACAACCTGGGTTAATGCAGCAAACATTTGGCAAGTTAATAAAATGAACACCACATCCTCAATGTATATATTTTTGTCACAAGAACCATAATATAGGAAACATCATCCCAATAACTATATACAACTGTACAGGATATTATCGATCCATCAGTCCAATGATTCTCAAGTTTTCCCTACAGAATTACATGCATCCCTAGAGTACACGTACGACAATGAGCAGAAAATGTTAAACAAAACTCACTTCTGTAATTTCTGAACTGGGAACCCTAATACCAATGTTCTTGAAACCACACATTACAAAAACCTAATCAAACCAATTCTTCTTCCTCTTATTTCTGTTCCGCATTGCAAAATCGCTAACCCTGGTATTCAATCCGCTAATGCAAAAGTAACCACACGCAACGAAACCCTAATCAATCCGGTTCACCCAAAGAACACAGCTTATCTGTTCTGTGTTCCTCCTATTCAACCCCAAAACGTGCGATATTTAAGATCCAAACTTGAATTACATGAATGAGACGAAAGCGGTTGTTTATGGAAGAAACGTATAGAAGATGAAGATGGAGTATGCGAATGCTTGTGAAAGGGGGGATTGTGGATGAAGATACCTTGGCTTCGTAGATACGAGGGCCGTGATAAGCGAGGACTTTCTCGCCGTCGGAGTAGAGGTTGGAATTGGAGTCGGGACGGCGGCGATTGGCGGTGGATTTGTCGCCGTCGGTGGCGGAATCGTCCTTGGAACTACCCATCTGATGATGAAATTGTTTTTGTGAGTTTTGGATCGATGGATTGATTGGCTTTCACCCGCCTCTTTTTTTGAGTGTTTCTCCTAGACGTTCTTTTCCTCTTTTTTCTTTTCTTTCTTTTTAACATATCACCTAGATTTTTTAATGTTATTAGGCTCGGGTCCGATCCACCACAACTCGTTTTTTTAATAACTGGTTTAGCGGTTGGATCGGAAATCAGGAACCGAGTCGCAATTTTTTTACTTTTTATTATTTTTGGAATTTAATGAATTTAAAGGGTAGGTCGAATAATGAATTATGGTGTTGAATAATATAAGTATTGTTTAGTTTTATATATAAGTATAAAATATACATATAAGTTACTTATATTAAGTTATATATATACAATTCTCTATATAATTATCAAACCATCGGTTTAACGAGTCAACCAGTAAAATGAACTGTTCACTATCCGATCCGATTATAAAAATATTGAAATTTTGTCATATAAACTTATCATATTATACATTGAATACTTAGCATAGTCTATAATCTTGAACCTAAAGTACACCGTTTTATCATGAAGATGTCCAAAATCATATGACTAATTATGGTTTTGGAAAATGAAAATTCAATTTTGCTTAGTTGTTTGTATAGTTACTCAAAACGTTTTGTTTTTCATTTTTTTGATAATTAAGCAGTCATTCTTAAAGCGGTGAACATTGTGGTTCTTGATAAAATCAAATGCTTTGAAGTTAAACTCAATTGAATTAGTAGAAAGGTTATGAAATTATAAAAATGGATACTCAGATTAAGATACTAATGATTTTACAAAAAAAGTTAAGTGGATAACTAACATGATCTTTTTGTGAATAAATAAGGTAAATTATATTTTTGCTATTGAGGTGCGAAGTTAAAATATTAAATAAAGTTGCAAAAGTTGAGTGTATATTTACATTCATTAGTTCATTTTGTATTATTTGTATATTCGCAACATTAGGTTACAATCCCGTGTAATACACGGACTAAATAAATTTACTGTTACATTATTTATATTATAAAAAGTTATGTTTTAAATATTGTGTATTGTACGGATTGAATAAATCCATGTATTACACATTTGAAAATTTGAAGTTAATATATTTGGAATTGTAATTATGAATAGTTATTAATTAATAAATTGTTATTATAGCATCCATAATTAAAAGGAGAGATAAGTGTGAAAACTAATTATTAGATGACATAGAATGTTGACAAATATGAAAATTTATTTTTCTTTATTTGTATAAAGATTAGTATAAAAATTCTATGCATACTCAACTAAAAGTAACGGTGGGTTTCTCGTTAGCATATAAGTTGATGACTTATTATTGGTCCGCATCACTTTTTTTCCCTTATGGTTATTTTCATGCATGACATAATCCCAAAAAGCTTAGTTGGTTAAACTAAAAAAGAAAAGTGTGCTTGTGTGATTAAAAGGACCTTGGAAGGTCTTAAACATATACCGGTACATCTCTATCCTCTTGCTTTTATTTCTTTATTAGATTCTAATGTTCGTTTATATTTCTTGTCTTGGGTTTGTGGAGCTGGGCTGCTGTTGCTGAGCTTATGGAGTTGGGCTTATGGGCTGCTGTAGATGGAGTTGTTCATGGGCCTTATATATGTGAGCGTGTATGTGGGATTATCATCGAGCATTCTCAATTTCACATACATACAAGCTTTCTCTCGAATATTCTGTTAGGGTTTCATTGTGTGGATGACCCTTTTTTGATTTGTCTATCGATCGTGTTCATCTAGTCTTGTTGATGTATATTCAGATCATCATGTTGATGATCTGATTCTGTTTCTGTTCTTGTTTCTCTGATTCAGAGATTGAGACTTATGGTACATTCATTATTTGTTACTATTTGTTGGATTTCAAGTATTGTGTTGTGTTATTGATCTTGTTATTGTCAAGAAGAGTTCAAGTTTTGACATGGTATCAGAGCTCGGTTGAGCTCTCATACGTTATCTTGTCATTGGTGCGTTCCGCTGCTCTCCTGAATCTTAGGGTTTCCGGTGAAATTCGTCTGGATACCTGTGTTTGCGTTGAGTCTCACATCAAGACAAGAATCTAGGGTCAAAAATAAACCCTAGATCCAACAACTGAAGGCGGCGTTCTAGGGGTCATAAAAACCCTAGAAATTGTATCGTCTGAGCCCCCAATCAAAGGGTTCAGACTCTTTACTGACAAGTGAAACCCTCGCTGTGAGATCGCTCATTCTCTCTCTCTTTTACTTTCTTGTGTCTATCTGATTGTGTGTGTATCTGCTGCTTGACTCCTGTTGATTGATCTTACTGGTTAACTCCCTGATTAAGACTTGTCGAACCACTGGAACTGGTGAGAATCTGGACACTGATCAGGCTCCGTTAACTGGTTGAGATCCCTCAGGATCTTGGTAATCGTCCCTATTTGCTTTGTGCTTTCTTTGCATGTGTGTATTGTGTTTGTCTGGTTTGATGGGTTCATCATCCGAGGGTCCTAGTGATTCGGGTGAGTCTAGTGAGGCTGTGGTCAGTAAGTTGGATTCTAGTAACCCTCTATACTTGCATGCTAGTGATACAAGTAATCTCACAATTACTGGAATAAAATTAAAGGGTGCTGATAACTATAGACTTGCACTAGAAGTTAAAAACAAGATAGGTTTCATAGATGGTACATTAAAAAAACCAACTAGAAATGATGTTCTTGGGAGGCAATGGGATAGATGTAATGTTGTGGTTATAACGTGGATTTTAAACTCTATATCTGAAGAACTATATATGGGGCAAGTTTTCTCTGAACTTGCGAGTGATATCTGGAAGGAACTGAAGGAAACTTATGATAAAATTGATGGCTCGGTTGTTTTTGGCATGTATCAAAAAATAAACTCATTAAATCAAGAGGGAATGTTTGTTTCTGAATATTACCACAAATTAAACACTCCATGGAAACAATTTGACCAAATACTTGCGTTACCTTCATGTTCCTGTAAAGCATCTAAGGAATTTAATGATTTTAACCACCTTATTAAACTAATGCAGTTTCTTATGGGTCTTGATAATGTATATCAACCTGTAAGATCAAATCTGTTACTTAGAGATCCTCTCCTAACAATTAAAGAAGCTTTTGCCATAGTCTCTAGAGAAGAATCACATAGAAACTCCTCGTCTGTTCCGAAAACATCTATTGGTTTTTAAAGCAAAAACTAATGTATCTTTTGATAAACCTAGTTCTTCAAATGAAAATAAAAATAAATTCACTAGAGGTCCAAATCCAAACCTGAAATGTTCCCACTGTAACAAAGTGGGACACACAGTTGATAGATGTTATGAACTGGTGGGATATAATGCAAAAACCAATGTATCTTTTGATAAACCTAGTTCTTCAAATGAAAATAAAAAAAATTCACTAGAGGTCCAAATCCAAACCTGAAATGTTCCCACTGTAACAAAGTGGGACACACAGTTGATAGATGTTATGAACTGGTGGGATATCCACCTAGTTTCAGGAACAAAGAATCTCTATCTAATAGATCTTCAAATAATTCTAAATATGATCCCACCTCCTCAAATGGTACTAACTCTCTCACACCTGATCAGATCTCTAAGTTGCTTGGTCTCTTAACGAGAGAAATAGTGATGATCACAAACCACCAATGTTGCAGGTAACTGCATAGACACAAATGTGTCCTACTCATGTGAAAAGAAATCTTTCACTTTTAATTCAACTGGAAATAACCTTCCTAACAACTCAAAATGGATAATTGATTATGGTGCAAACCAACATATGGTTCAAACCGACAATTTCTAACAAATCAAATTGATGTTTCTGAATATGGCATTAAAGTTACCCACCAAAATGGGTCTAGTGCTCATGTTACCAAAATTGGAAACATCAATCTCATTGATAAAGTCACTTTTTATGTTGTGTTTTATGTTCCAGATTATTGTATTAATCTGATGTCTGTCTTTAAGTTAGCTCGGGATGCCAAACTCAAAGTTGTGTTTGATGAAAATGTATGTCATATTCAGGATTCTCACACAAAGAGCACCCTGGTGACTGGTAACCAACTTGATGGCCTGTACTTCTGTGGCAACTCATCTATCGTTAATAAGGTGTGCTTTAGCAGCAGTCTTAAAGTTAACCTATGGCATGCTAGGCTCGGTCACCCATCTAATCAGGTCCTAAATGTTTTGAAACAAAGTTTAAATCTAAATCAAATCAATGATAATGCTCCTTGTGAAACCTGTCACAAAGCTAAACAACACAGAGAACCATTTCCTATAAGTGACCATAAAACTAGTGCCCTAGGTGAAATCATTCATCTTGATGTTTGGGGTCCTTATAGAGTGTCTAGTAGAGAAGGTTTTTGATATTTCCTAACAGTGGTTGATGATTTCACTAGAGCTGTCTGGGTTTTTCTAATGAAACACAAAAGTGAAGTGTTTGACAACATAAATACCTTTGTGAATCTGATAAAAAACCAATTTCATTCAAAAATTAAAGTTTTCAGAACCAATAATGGTACAAATTTTTTTAACCATCAAGTCAGTGATTTCCTTGACAAACAAGGAATTATTCATCAAACTACCTGTGCTTACACCCCTCAACAAAATGGTGTGGTTGAAAGGAAACATCGCCATTTGTTAAATGTTGCTAGGGCTTTGCTTTTTCAAGGGGTTCTTCCATTAAATTTTTGGAGTGAATGTATTCTAACTGCTGCATATCTTATTAACAGGACTCCCTTATCTGTCTTAAATGGAAAAACACCATATGAGTTAATTCATGGATTTAGACCTTCCTTGAACCATCTTCGTGTGTTTGGATGTTTATGTTTTCACATTGTTCTTAATAAGTTTGATAAATTCAGTAATCATGTTGTTAAATGTGTATTCTTGGGATATTCTTATACAAAAAAGGATATAAATTATAGGATTTAGAGAATAAACAAATTGTTTTTTCTCGAGATGTAAAATTCTATGAATCTATTTTTCCATTTAAATAAAATCATAATAACAAACTTGATCACACCAAACAGCATGAATCCTTAAATCAATTAAATTTCTTTGATCTATATGAAAACAGAACATCTGATACTCACAATGGTGGTCAAGTTCCTGATGATGAAAATAGAACCGAAAAACAAATGTCTCATCGGTCCTTGCAGCCTGGTTGTAGCGATCCTAATGTCACTGATAGCGTGGTTGAATCCCAATTGCCCAGTGACTTTACTGCTCCTAATCGCGGGGCAAGGGATGAGGCTACCATTCCTGAGACAGCCATTGCTGAAAATAATCTCAGTTCTGAGGGGCCAGGTTCCCGAAATTCTGAACCTGTCGAGTTAAGAAGGTAGTCTAGAAACATTGTTTTTCCCACAAAACTAAAAGACTATGTCCTTAATAGCAAAGCTAAGTTTGGTCTTGAAAAAGTTCTAAACTATTCCAACCTCCCATCTCAAAATTGGTGTTTTGTGTCAAACTTAAATAAAAACTTTGAACCAAAAACATATAAAGAGGCTACAAAAAATCCAGCTTGGATTGATGCCATGAACCTTGAAATGGAAGCCCTTTATCGAAACAACACCTGGGAATTGGTTGAGCTGCCTCAGGGTAGAAAACCAATAGGCTGCAAATGGGTCTATAAAATAAAATATAAAGCCTCAGGTGAAATAAAGAGATATAAGGCTAGACTTGTTGCCAAAGGTTTTGCTCAAACAGAAGGGGTGGACTTTGATGAAACTTTTTCTCCTGTTGTCAAGATGATCACTGTTCGATGTGTTCTTAGCTTAGTTGTTGAACAAAACTGGTCTATATACCCACTTGACATTAATAATACCTTTTTATATGGTTATCTAAATGAGGAGGTGTATATGCTCCCTCCTGAGGGGTTTCACTCACACAATGATACTAGGGTTTGCAAACTGCGTAGATCATTGTATGGGCTAAAACAGGCCCCTCGGATGTGGAACCAGAAATTAGTGGGAGTATTAAAGGAGTTTGGGTATGTCCAGAGTAGGTGTGATCATTCCTTGTTCATTTTTTCAAATAAATCAGTGTTTGTTGTCTTGCTTGTTTATGTCGATGATATTGTATTAACTGGAAACTGTTCATCTGCTATTTGTGATGTTAAACAACTTCTTCAGTCTAAATTTTTAATGAAAGATTTAGGTCTCCTTCAATATTTCCTTGGTATTGAAGTTGTGAGATCTAATAGAGGCATTTGCCTCACTCAAAGGAAATACTGCCTTGAATTATTATCTGAGTTTGGGATGACTGCTATTAAGCCAGTTTCTAACCCCATTGAACCTCATTATGTGCTATCTGAGTTGTGCAACAAACACTCTGATCCTCTGCCGGATATTACTAGTTATTAACAACTTGTTGGTAAACTAATATATTTGTCTCATACTCGGCCTGATATTGCCTATGTTGTGCACTTTTTAAGTCGTTATATGCACAAACCATTAATGGGGAATCTTCATATTGCTCTTCGATTACTTCGGTATCTCAAGAATGCTCCTGGAAAAGGTCTTCTCTTGTCTAAGGGAACTCATTTTAGGTTGTCTGCCTACTCAGACAGTGATCGGGGAAAATGCTTGGATTCTCGACGATCTGTTACAGGTTTTTGTATTTTTCTTGGTGATTCCCTCGTATCTTGGAAGAGTAAGAAACAAAGTACAGTTGCTCGATCTTCGGCTGAAGCTGAATATCGTTCAATGTGTGCTGCTGTATGTGAAGTCATGTGGCTTAACAACCTTCTTAGTGAATTTCAAGTTTCAATGTCTTTGCCCATTCCTTTGCATTGTGACAACAGTGCTGCTATTTCGATTACGGCTAATCCAGTGTTTCATGAGCGCACGAAACACTTTGAGATGGACTTGTTCTTTTTGCGCGAAAAAATTGCAGATGGGTTGATTCAAACTCATCCTATCAAATCTGAAACTCAATTAGCTGATGTTTTTACTATGGGGTTGTCTGTGAAATCTCATATGTATCTATGTGATCAACTCACAATGTTTGATCCCTTTTCTGGAGAGAGCTGGGGGGTGTTAAACATATACTGGTACATTTCTATCCTCTTGCTTTTATTCTTTTATTAGATTCTAATGTTCATTTATGTTTCTTGTATTGGGCTTGTGGAGCTGGGCTGCTGACAGGATCAGTGATCACAAGTTTGATGTAATGGAGCGTAACGCAGCGGAATAAGAACAAGAATTAGACAAATTGTAGCAAGAATTTGATACTCGTATGCATTAAGAACAAATACGGTTATAACGAGAGAATATATTTTTGTAACAAGGAATGTTTCAATAATATTGAATATTTCTGATCAAATCATTCCCCTATTACAATAGGTTGACACTCCTTATATAGAGTGCAATCGTTGCTGTTATCACGGGAAAGTGACAATTGGCAGATCTATTACAAAAATAACTAACTCTTAACAAACTACTGAAATGTTCACAACTACTGAGAACATATCAGAGTGTTAAGTACAAAATAAGAAACTACTTATAGAAAACTACTGAAACTACAACGACTGAAGAACAAGCTCTTCAGTCGTTTTACAAAACTACTAATAAATATAAAACTACTGATGAGCACAACAACTGAAGAGGTATTCTTCAGCTGTTGTGTCAAACTACTGAAAAGATAAAACATAAAACTACTGAAAGGTAAACCGTCACAACTACTGAAGAAAACCTCTTCAGCTGTTGTGACAACGTCTGATACTTTGGTCTTCAGCACTTGTGTCTTCAGACTTTGTCTTCAGCACTTGTGTCTTCAGACTTTGTCTTCAGCACTTGTGTTCAGACTTTGTCTTCAGCACTTGTCTTCAGACTTTGTCTTCAGCACTTATCTTCAGACTTTGTCTTCAGCACTTGTCTTCAGACTTTGTCTTCAGCACTTGTCTTCAGACTTTGTAATCAGCTGTTGTCTTCAGCTGTTGTGGTCTTCAGTGTTGTTGTGACGTCTGTGGGACTTAAAGGTTTTTCTGATCCGGCTCATTGGTTCTTTTGGTCCAACAAACTCCCCCTGAACCAATGCAGCCAAAACCTTTAACTTTATTGAGGTCCCACTTATTGTTGGCAGAATGGTTGGTCTTTTTCCTTCTTGATCAGTTGAGAAGATGACCCATATAAGCACTGGCCTGGAAATGAGTCTCTGATGATTTGATTGGCAATGTATGGATGGGACCTCTGTATTGGGGAATTGGACACTGAGTTGTTCCCCCATCCATGAGACTCACTTCCCATGTATAAGCTTGTAGGATTCTCTGGTGTATGCTCTGAGAAACATAATTTGTTCTTCCATGGTCAGGTTCTCGGCTTCACCATCAAACAATCCTTCACGCCCATACAGCTCTGAGATGTACTTGGCCTGTTTACCATTTTTGAGCTCAACTGTTGTAATCTGTCTGTATGCAAACTCATCAGGATGAGTCCCTTCAAGTAACAGACTGAGCTCATTTTGTTTGAAGTTCTCAAGCCTCTTGTAGACTAACCCCTTTTTAATAATTCTGTTCTCTAACATCTTTTGGGGTGGCTGTTTAGTCTCATAGGCCTTCTTGAAATCTTCTACAATCTCCCAGGGTGATACTATAAGGACCACTATGATCTCTTCATCTACGATCCTTTTTACTTGGCCCTTTTATCTCGAAGGAATGTCTTTCTTTACAATCCTGTGAGCCACCCTAGGATCAGGCCATACTCTCACCTTTTCTTTCTGATATTGAAATGTGTTGGCAAGGGTGTACAACCTTAGAGCTTCTTTCTTCATACTTATTATTGATGACGAAGCAGCATACGTTTTGTCGATGCTTTTCAACATTTCATCATCATGAAGCCTTTGCTGCTGTTCTTCTTCAATCTTTACTCTCACAGCTTCCATCTGTGAGGTGGGAGTGATGGGCATGGGTTTGGCTTTAGCCAATGTTAGGACTGCAGACAGAGGCAGCCTATCTTCTTCCACATCATCCTCTTTTTCTTCTTCTTCTAGCCTCAACACCCTTCTCTTCTTCTTCTTAGGTGCATCATCGGCTGTTGATTTAGAGGGTAAGGGAGTTGGTTTTGTGGGTTGTGATTGTGGTTGTTTTGGAGAGGGAATGTTGACAGGCTAAGTTAGCATTTTGGAGGTGAGTGTTGCTTTTGAGTGTTTGGCTAGCTCAGTCCTGCTCCCTGCTCCTGCTTCATTCAAAGCTTCGACTACTAACCCCTTAGTGTATGCCTCAGACGAACAGATCTTGGAGGTTATGGCCAAGATACTGTCCCTGGTCCATGATTTAATCTCGATCAATGATCTCCCAAGATATTTTGCAATGAATCTGATCATGATCTCTAGTCTCTCTCTTTCTAATGCATCATAACTTGCCCATCTTGAGTTAATTTCTTCAACTTCAAGTCTCCTGATCTCTGAGTCAAGTTGTGCAGTATCGAACCCTTGTCTATAGAGTTGATCAATAATGGCATCCATTGATTTACTATGAGTAGCATCTGCCATTTTGATCATCTCATCGAGTTGGAGCTCTTTCTCTTTTCCTTCACCCTTCCTCTTCTTATATGTGACATGAAAGTCTTTGTGACTTTCACTCACTTGATCATTTTTGGTTCCCTTCACAGACTCCTCTTCCTTCTCAGTTTCCTTTTCTTTCAGTTTGCTCTCCCTATTTGCTTTCACTGAATGACTCTCCCCCTTTTTGGTTGCATTGGTTGAAAGGGTTTGAGTAGCAGAAAGCCTTGTGCTCACAATCTCCTCCACCAGGGTTGTATGATTGAGGGAAGCCTCTCATCCATGGTTTTGATCACAATGTTTGTGATCATTGGGGTGATGAGAGGTAGAGTTTGCTGAAAGATAGCAACTGTTTGCTCAGAGGGGTTCTGTCCCTGAGAAGCAGTGCCAGAAACAGAAGCTGGTGGCTTGGAAGTTTTGAGTGGCTGAGTGTATGGGAGACCTTCAGGTGAAGGTGCCATCTGTGGGTTTATGTTGGTGGCAAATGGACTTGCTTCTTGAGAGAATTGGTCAAGTAGTCTTTGTAGTCTACTGACTTCTTCCTCAAGAATTGTGTTATGGGCCAGAACATCATAAAAGAAGCCCAGGTCATCATCAGCAGACGCTGAATCACCTGACCTCCTGCTTGTAGCAGGATGTACATGCACTGGGTGTAGACCAGTTTTAGCATGTGCCCCTTTTTCTTGGAACTGGGGACTTCCAGCCTCAGGACTATGTCCTTCATCAGCTGTTGCCTCTAGTGAGGTCTTAGCTATGTTACCAGCCTCATTCTGATCATGTGCTGATTCAGAAGAGGTGGCAGCCTCACTAGATGTTCTAATCTCCATATCCACACCAGGAGATAGAACGTGTAAACCCCGGTGCTGTGGGTTGTCAGAAGCATGGTGATCCTCGTCCTCAATAGCTATGGTTCTCCCCTTTGTAGGTGGTTGTTGGGGAGGAGGAGAGGCATGCAGCTGAGTCAGCACGTTTGCAATGATAATGGTTGGACTTTGGGGGGCGGTTGCATGGGGAGATGGGGTAAAAGTAGTGTGCACCTGGGGAGAATGGTGATCTTCAATGGCAATCTCCTCAAGTGAGGAAGATCCCAGATTTGTGGGTACCCCTTCTGTGGTTGCTGCAGGCTCCTTTTGAGAGGAATCCTGAGCGGCTGTGGCTGGGAGAGTCCTTGTATCCACTAGGGGGTTTAACCAGTGGATATAGCCTGCGTTTGTGTTGCAGGGGCATCCTCAGGGGACTCATTTCCCTGAGTAGCCTTTTTGGTCTTCTTTTTAGTGGGTTTGGTGGGGACTTTGGATTTGGAGGTGGTGGCTGTGGGTTCCAGCTGCGTGGGTTTGCGCAGCTTGGCAGCCATTTTGAGTGATTGGTCAGAGTTGTGCCGGGAGTATACTTCAGGCAATACAGCCATAGCAGGGACTCCCAGGCCAACAAGTCCCTCAGCTTGAAGCTGGTTTTCAATTATGGCCATTATGAACTGAAGATATAATATCCAACGGTTAGCAGTTTGTTTTTGGGCCATATCCTTGAGCTCTAAAAATAGTATTTCAGAAAAATTTAAAGGTTGTTGCTCAAGGATGAAGTACATTACCTGTTGCCACCTTGTGGACATTTGATCCCATGATGAAGTCTTGGAGGCAAGGCATACATTTACCATATGAAATATGAGACGTTCGGCATCCGGGAAATGTTTCTTCAGTAAGGTAGATGCACTCAGGTTACCCTGGTATCCATGGTGGGCAAATGATTGATCTGTTGTGCCCTTTGGATAACCAGTTGGGAAAGTAGCATCATCTAGATTAAGGGTTTGGCGAAGAGTGTCTGGAGTGATGACCACTTTTTGGCCATGGACAAACGATTGAAGAGACTCTGTGTCGTTCTCCTCAGAGACCACGGTGACGTTTGTCCAGAATTGGGTAAGGGATTCGGCATATATGGTGGGGTTTACCAGAAACGCCGTTTTGTAGGGTGACTGAACCATTAAATCAATGGTGTTGTGAAACTTGGTCCAGTATGGCGATTTGGTGAGATGTGCGACACAGTTGTGTCGTGGTTTTAGTTGCAAGGTCGCCATAGATGAAGAAAGGGTAGAGAGTTTTTGAACGTTAGGTTTGAGAAGAGAAGATAAAAACTCTGAAGGTGGGATAAGGTATTTAAAGGGTCGGGTTAGAAAACGACTGAAGGTTTTGGTGTGAGTCATCAGTTGTTGAAACTACTGATGACGTGGTATTAACCGTCAGACGTTGAAACAGCTGAAGTCTCTGATTTAGTCATCAGTAGTTATAAAACTACTGAAGACAGTTTTGACTTCAGGTGATGAAACAACTGAAGACTTGGTATTAGTCATCAGTAGTTGTGAAACTACTGAAGATAGTGGTTTTGTCAGCAGTTGTTGTAAACAGCTGAAGACTTGGTGTTAGTCTTCGGTAGTTGTAAACTACTGAAGACATGGTTTTGGCTTCAGGTGTTTTGAAACAGCAGTTGTAGAAACAACTGAAGAGAAATTACTCATCACCTGTTTTCGTCAATTCTTAGCTTTTCAACAGTTTCATACTGTCCTCAACACTTACTCATCAGACTTTGCATCTGCTTTTCAGGTATTTCATAGGACGTCAGTACTTATCTGTTTGTACTGATTTCAGTAGTTGTAACTACATCAGTAGTTGTAACTACATCAGTAGTTTAGAACAGATAAAGTACTTCAGTACTTGTGAGGCATTTAGCCTTCAGTAGTTATAAAAACTACTGAGGGTGAAAGAACTCATCAGTACTTATATGTGACACATGAACGAATGATCATCGGTACTTGTGAGCTGAGATCATTAGTAGTTGTCACTTATTCTAGCTGCAGCATACCAAGCCTTAACACCAGGTTGTGGAAAGTTGAACTATCCAAAGACTTAGTAAAAATGTCTGCAAGCTCATCAGCACTAGGAACAAATTTTGGATCAATCAAACCTTTTTCAAAACAATCTCTAATAAAATGGTGTCTGATTTCAATATGTTTAGTCCTAGAGTGCTGGACAGGATTCTTGACAATACAAAGAGCTGAAGAGCTGTCCATTAACAATGGGGTCTTAGTCTCTGTTATGCCATAATCCAATAATTGGTTTTGAAGCCAGAGTACCTGAGATGTACAACTTGCAGCAGCAATGTACTCTGCTTCAGTAGTTGATGTAGCAACTGAGGTCTGTTTCTTGCTCTACCAAGAAATCAAGCAGTTGCCTAGGAATTGACATCCACCAGAAGTTGATTTCCTGGTCAACTTACACCCTGCATAGTCACTATCAGAGAAAGCAACTAATTTACAAGAGTGCCCAGTGGAATACCATAAACCTAGAGATTGTGTGCCTTGCAAATATCTAAAGATCCTCTTGACTGCAATCAGATGAGACTCTTTAGGTGCAGCCTGAAATCTAGCACAAACACATGTAGCAAACATAATATCTGGTCTAGAAGCTGTTAAATACATCAAGGACCCAATCATACATCTGTAAAGTGTTTCATCAACCACTTTACCTTTCTGATCTGTATCCAGTTGTGTGGTGCTGCATATGGGGGTAGAACAGGGCTTACAGTTTTGTAAATCAAACTTTTCCAAAAGATCTTTTGTGTATTTGGACTGATGAATGAAAATTCCATCAGCCTTTTGTTTGATTTGCAAACCCAGAAAGAACTGTAATTCTCCCATGGCACTCATTTCAAACTTCTGTTACATCAACTTTGTAAAGGCATCACACAACTGAGGATCAGAGGATGCAAAAATAATATCATCTACATAAATTTGAACAAGTAGATTATGCTGCCCAGTTTTCTTAATGAATAAAGTCTTATCAATGGAGCCTCTAGTGAAATCATTTTCCAGAAGAAAGTTTGATAATGTCTCATACCAGGCTCTAGGAGCATGTTTCAACCCATAAAGAGCCTTATCAAGCTTATACACCCAATTGGATGTTTATTGTTCTCAAAGCCTGGTGGTTGACATACATAAACCTCTTCTTTATTTTCCCATACAAAAATGCACTTTTGACATCCATTTGAAAAACTTTAAGTTTTTGATAAGCAGCATAAGCTAAAAACAATCGAATTGCTTCCAGTCTGGCTACAGGGGCAAAGGTTTCATCATAATCAATACCTTCTTCTTGTGTAAACCCCTGAACAACCAGTCTGGCCTTGTTTTTAACAATAAGCCCATTTTCATCAGTTTTGTTCCTAAACACCCATTTAGTGCCTATTGCACACTTACATGGAGGTAGAGGAACCAGTTCCCACACTTGCTGTTTCTTGAACTGAAGAAGCTCAAGCTGCATGGCATCAACCCATCCATTGTCCTTTAAAGCAATGTGATAATTCTTTGGCTCTTGCTGACTGATGAAGAGAGCATAGAAGCAGAAATTTGACAATTGACTTCTTGTTGATACGCCAGCAGTGATATCACCAATGATTTGAGACATAGGGTGATTCTTCAGATCTTGATACACAATGAGATCTGTGCAACAGATGGTGATGGTGAATCATTTCCTTGAAACCTATCAGTGGATGGTAATTCAAAGGAAGTTGAATTTGAAGAAATCTCATCAGCATTTGTTGTGGATGGTGCTACTGGAGCTACAGGAACATCAGGTCTAGCTGAATCAGGCAGTTGATCACTAAACCTGAAGAGGTGAGTACTGCTATCATCATCATCATCAACACCAGCAGTACCACCAGGTGGTGAACTGTTGACAGGAGCAACAACAGGAGTTTGATAAGGAACATATTGCAGTATGTCCAAATCAAATAGCTCCACAGGGCTTTGTGGAATCTTGTCCTTAGGAGATTCATTAAACTTAACATGTAGAGTCTCTTCAACCATCTTGTTCTGCAGTTGAAGACTCTGTATGCTTTGTAAGTTGATGAATAACCAACAAAGTACCCTGCATCCACCTTAGGATCAAATTTTTGGAGTTGATCCCGTGTGTTGAGAATGAAACAAGGACACCCAAATGCTCTGAGAATGAAATTAGAGGGGCCAAATGATGAAGAACTTCATATGGAGTCTTCATCAACCTCTGATTTACTAGAACTCTATTCTGTACATAGCAAGTTGTATTGATAGCTTCAGCCCAAAAAGTCATTGGCAGTCCAGAATCAGCCAACATGGACCTTGCAGCTTCAATAAGGGTCATGTTCTTTCTCTCCACTACTCCATTTTGCTCAGGAGTTCTTGTGTCACACCCTCAAAATCCACTTGCGGAGTTTTACCGCGAGGCGTGTGAACAAACCAGGATCACAGTCAATAGTTACTCAGAACGACTCTATATGCCATAAAATAACAAAATCAACCAAAACACCAACGTTAAATAATGCGGAAGCGTTTTTGAAAACAACCCAAGTCTATAAAGTATAACTTATGGCAAAACAAGTGCCAAACCAAAAATAAACCATAATTGTTAAAATGTCACATTGTCTTGAAGCATAATGTCTTAAATGAAGTGAACCGTGCAGTGCTCCTATGGCAAGCAAGTTAAGGACCTGAGAAAAGCATACTAAAATGTCAACACATAGGTTGGTGAGTTCAAGAGTTTGAGTTCAATAAACATGTAAACAGTTGCGATATATATAAGCAGTGTATGGTAATAGATAGCTAGTCTATTATCAACAAATATTAATACATAGTGATTTTGCAATTGAAGCTGACTGTGATAGTTGTTGCCTCCTGTCACGACTTACCATGTCGTGACAATGATCAATAGGACAAATTGCACCCGGTTGACCTCGAGTCACACAGGTGGGGCTCGTCAGACCCAGTAGTACTACCCAAGTTTCCCCGCTATTAAATATTAACAATTCAAAAGTGAGGACTTTTCTCATGGTAAACAACACTATATTAATATTATACACAACTTAAATAGTGAAAGCGTTCGTATAAGTACCAGTATGCTATCTCCCCCAAAAGATATTAAGTAAAGAGTGGGGCATGAACTCACCTGATGTATGCAAAGTACTTAGGGTTTATTTTGAGAAACGAGAGGATAGCCAACCTTCACAGGTTACCTAGATCATGTGAGTACATAAGTACGTGTAAATAAAAGACATGTGAAACCCTAATCATACCAAAATCAAAGACTCAAGCTTCCAGACAAATAGACACGTTTGACCTAGTTGACCCGTTTGACCCGTTGGTGACATTATGAGTTATAATTCAAACAAAGCCAATGAGCACATACAACATACATGATAAGCATTCAAACAGTATCATACATATGCTATATCAACCCGGTGTATCACATAGATCATCATACAATCAACTACTATACAAGTCATGCGAATCTAGCACATTAACATAACCATTAGCTACAATACAACTAACATGTCATACAAGGTTCAACCATTCATCACATGCCATGTGAAGCCACTCACGACTTCACATCCTAAACCCTGCCAATCCCACTAAGTAGGGGCCTCAGATCCGCACGCGTGTATAATGATCACAACCAAATTCTTTAAGCATATACATTGCATCCACAACATCACAACAATCAATTACCAGACCCAAGCATGATGTCCTACTACTACACACATCCAAACCATACATGATTACCAATTCCAATTATCACCCATGATCATCCAAACATGCCATACAACTAGTTTAACACGTTCTATTACACTAGGATCCATCCTTGAACATATTAGCAAGTTCCTATCATCTCAAACATGATCACAACATCATACTTCAACATTTACACAAATAAAGTTTCCCTTTTGGAAAGAACATCCAAAGTCTATCAAACATCCAAGGTATGCATGAATTCATCAATAATATACCAATTCAAGCTCATACTAACATCTAGACATGATCAACAACACTAAACACCTCAATCCAATAATCTTCAGAAACAAAAGTTTCTACTTTTGGCAAGCTATGATCAACATCATCAAATAAAGATTTCTAGCATTCATAATATCAATCTAGCATCTAATTATCATCATGAACCCATCCATAACATCAATCCATCAATAGATCACTACTACATGCAAAATAAAGTTACTATTCTTAGTAACCTATGAACAATGCATCAAAATCCCAACTTTCTTGCATAATCAACGTATTCTAACATTCATACAACCCAATTATCATCAAACATTCATCAAACAATGATCAATCATACAAAATCATACTAGAATTCGAATTAGGGTTTGACTAGGATTAAAGTCTATGAACAATGCATCAAAATCCAATCTTTCTTCCATAATCGACGTTAACTAACATGCATACAACCTAACTAAGATATTAACATCATCAATTTACCAAAATTCAGCACCCATAACATCAAAATCGAACTACAAGTCTCGGCCAAGAAGAATCACTTGAACCAAACCCAAACTAACCTTTAATTCGCGTGTATACTTGTGAATGGAGATCCAATTGTCTTCTAGCACTTGAAATCGATTACTTAAATGATGTTTTGCTAAATTTTGAGGCTGATTTCGAATGGAGAGGGGTGTTCGAAGGTGGTTTGCGGCCGAAGGTGATGTTTAGGAGATTAGGGTTTGTTTTAATTAATTTAATTTACATATTTACCCTTTAAACCCTTGTGTTTTGGTATTTTATAAAAACTAAACTTTAAACTCTTTGTAAAGTGTTTTTAACTTCATAATATAAAGATATAAACTTATAAAGTTCATTATATATCTTATCTTTATAAAAACACAAGACATACGAATAAACAGGCACGTTTCCGCGTTACGCGATAAATTCTTTAATTACCGTTTATAAATGTGTAAAAACATAAACATAACCCAATATTCACATAATCACTTAGATTCACATCAAATTAACATTAATCATTATTATTAGGTCACCAACGTTAAACGACAACTAGTGTGTGCTCACGACACGTGTATACAAGACTTAACGGAACTAACGGAGTTTGGTAACGTAAATTTACCGGATGTCACATCTTGGGATGCTATACTGCCTCTTGATTCCCTTTGATAAGTAAAACTCATCAAGTATGTGGTTTCTGAATTCAGTACCATTGTCACTCCTCACACACTTAACTGGTAGGGAATACTGCTTCTCAACATGTAACACAAAGTTCATAATGGACTGGGCAGCCTCATCCTTTGAATGCAAGAAGAAAGTCCATACAAATCTGGAGTAATCATCCACAATTACCAGACAATATTTCTTCTTAGCCATACCCATCACTTTCACAGGACCAAAGAGATCCATGTGAAGAAGTTGTAAGCAGGCAGTGGACTTAGGTTCTTCTATGGAGGGAAATGAAGCTTTGTGCTGTTTTCCTTTTAAATAAGCAGTGCAGTTATCTTCACACTTGAACTCCTTCATAGGCGGTCCCCTTACTAAACCATGGTTTATCAGCTGATTCATGTTTTTTAGATTAACATGACCCAGCCTTCTATGCCATAGAATAGATTCTTGGGGGGAAACCTTGGAAAATAGGCAAGGATGGCCTTTGAGATCTATTTTCTTGGAAAGATCTAAGGCATACACTCTTCCTGTCCTGTTGGCCTTTAGGAGAGTGTGTTCATCCAGCACCTTATCAATCAAACTTAGAACTTTGGATGACAGAATCCGATAGTTCTGACTGGTGAAAAGAGCAACATGGCCTTTGTCACACATTTGACTGACACTCAAGAGGTTGTACTTGAGATTTTCCACATGGTTAACATCATCAAACTTTATTTTCCCATTGGAAACAAAGCCTTTGCCGATGATGTAACCCTTTAAATCATTGCCAAATGACACAAACCCCTTCCTTCCTTGAGAGTAGTCATTAAGAAGTGATCAGTTTCCTGTCATATGCATGGATCCTCCACTGTCTACATACCAGATGCCTCTGAGGTATGTTGAAGAACCCTGAAAAATACAACAAATTAGTTAGATTTTGAGACCCAAACCTTTTTGGTCTTGGGCCTGTTCTCATCAACAGATGGTAAACTAACATGTTTGTTGGAAACAACAGCCTGAGAGGAAGAAGCTGGTGAAGAAAAGGAATCCTTTGGCTTGGACCTCCTTTTCTGTGGTTTCAACATAGGAACATCTAATTGGTTAACTCTTCCCAATAGATGTTGAACCATCATAACCAGCTGTGTCTGATTTTGGGATAAGGCTTTCAGCTCTTCAGACACATTGGCATTGGAGTTTGATAAGTTCCTATGTTGCACCTTCTTCTTTTGAGCAATCTCAGCTGTTACATGTTTAACCCATTCCTTTTTGGATTTCTGTTTGGACTTGAGGGTTACAGGATTTGATGTTGCTGGTACAAATGTGGCTCCAAACTCAGTTTTCATTTTAACCATTTTCTCTTGAATTTCTTCTTTATGTTTGAGTTTGGATCCCCTTTTGTACCAACAATCATCTGTAAGATGATTGAATAAACCACATACTTCACATGGTTTCTTCTTCATCTTATGATGATCATCAACTAAAGGGGATGAAACTACTGAAGACTTGCTCTTCAGTACTTTGGAAGCATTATTTGCTTTCTTGACTTCCTCTTTAGTAGTCTTCAAACTCTTTCTACTGACAATTTTCTTCTCTTCAGTGCTGACAGTAGTTGGAGTTTGAACTTCAGGTGTTAAATCTTGCTCTCCAGTCCTTTCAGGACTTTCAGAAATAACTCCTGAGTTGATCATCTCTTTTATCATGTGAGTGTCAACAATAGAACCATCAATATCAGCTGATGGGTTCTGAGAGGGCTTAGTGCTGACTTCAACTTTTGATGATGCTCTATCAAAAAGTGAATCACATGATGAGGTGGATTGGTTATTGCTTTCTCCATCAGATTTCACTTCTGCTCTTGAAGCAAAATCTGTAGGAGGAGCAGTGTGATTGTAACCAATACCAAATTTCACATTGGAAGCAGATTGCTTACTAATAAGCATTTCAAAACCTTTGCATGATTGTACCCATCGATCACACTCTACCTGGGTGACTGCAAGGGTTACTTTGAGACTTCTCTGGTCATCCAGAATAACCTCTAGCTTAGCCTTTTCATCATTTAATTGGCATTGGAGTTTATAAATCTCATCATTTTTACTATTAAGAGCAGACTCAAACTCAGCTTTTCTTTTGGAAATGGTTTTCTCAAACTCAAGTTTTTGATTTATTAATGCTACATTTGCCTCTCTAATGGAGACAAAGGCAGCAATGCATGATTCAGAACATAACTTGGCTTTATGTAACACCCGAATATTTATTATTTTGAAGCCGATGAAGAAAGAAAAGAAAATAAAGTCCAAAGTCGAGGGACCAAACTCGCCCACGAAAGAAAGTCGGGTGAGGGGGAGTATATAAGGGAGAGGGCAGCCCTTACCCTCTCCCCCACACTCACAAATCAGCCAAAGAAAGGGGAGAAGAGAGAAAGAAGAGAAAAAGAGGAAAAGTGCCGGTTCGGGTTGGTTCGGGTCGCCAAAATCGTCGTGAAGCAGGCCAAATCGAAGCTCTTGTCGTTGTGCTCGTTTATGTGAGTTCTAAGACCCCTCTTTTACTTGTTTTCAAACGATTTGGGGCTGGAAAACATCTGAAATCGGGTTTTTCGTATGTGTGTAAGTTGACCCGTTTGTGTATGTGTATGTGTATGTATGATGCGTTGTGACTTGATTGTGAGCTTGTGTGTGCTTGAATGGTGTCGTGGTATGCATCCCTAAGGTTTAGGATGGTCAATTTGGGCTTACAATGGGTTTAGATGAGTTTGGAGGCCGAAAACCCTCGGCTGCAATCGGGATGAACTGCATTCTGCATCAGTTAGGGCTAGGCGACCGACTGGAGGCCGAATGGAGGCCATACGGCCGATTAGGGTGCGATTGGGGTCCATTCGCACGATTAAATGTCCATTCGCACGATTGAAAGGCCAGTCGCATTGAGGTCATGCGACTGAAGGTCCAGTCGCATAAGTGCTCATTCGCATTAATCCCATTCGCATGAGGTCCATCCGCAATGTCCATTCGCACGACTGGATGTTCATTCGCATAGGTGTTCATCCGCATCAGTTCAATCGCATGATGTTCAGTCGCATGGCCTCCATGCGACTGAAGGGTGTCCATACGCCGGAGTAGGGCTGTCACACCCGAGGAAAGTGTAGTTTGACTTCTGACTTTCGGGGAAAAGTGTAGATGTAAGTTTTGACGTAAGGGTTCCTGTAAGAGCACGTAAGATGACGATTGGGGCCTTAGAAAGCATGTTGGGCATGATGATGATGTTGCATGTTTATGCATGTTATATATATGTATGGTGTTGCCCTGTATGATGATGATGAATGTGTATGATGTGTTGCTTATTACGATGTATGTTTATCTTTCTTGTGACTTTACGTGTTACGTTAATGAATGAATGAAGTATTATGTAACGTAAAGTGAAAGATAATGAAAGAGGAACATAAAGTAAGAATGCATGCATTATTGAATGACGAATGAATGAAGGAAAGGCTTGCAAGCATACAATAAGGTGAGCAACGTGTGGTTGCAAAAGACTCGGATCACAAGCAATCATGGAGATTGTCAATGGGGTGAGCAACGTGTGGTTGCAAAAGACTCGGATCACAGGCAATCATGGAGATTGTCAATGGGGTGAGCAACGTGTGGTTGCAAAAGACTCGGATCACAGGCAATCATGGAGATTGTCAATGGGGTGAGCAACGTGTGGTTGCAAAAGACTCGGATCACAGGCAATCATGGTGATTGCCAATGGGGTGAGCAACGTGTGGTTGCAAAAGACTCGGATCATAGGCATCATTAAGATGGCCAGAGAAAGGAGGTGAGCAACTCAGTTGTTGCAACAGACTCGGACAACGCGTTATTGTGAAGTTGCCATGAGGTGAGCAACCCTATGGTTGCAAGAGACTCGGAAAGCATGCTATCGTTGAGATTGGCAATTGGGGTGAGCAACTATATGGTTGCAACAGACTCGGATCGCGCGAAGTCGTTGGGATTGTTAATGAGGTGAGCGACCCTGTTGTCGCAACAGACTCGAAGGAACGAACGTATAAAGGAACAAAAGATTATGTATGAAAGAACGAAGTATGAATGAACGTAAATGAATGATCGGAATAATCTACAGAATAAGATCCTTGTCAGTCGACCTCAGTAATCGTGGCTGAGTACCACGAAGAGGGTAAAGTTTGACCGGATCTAGATATAGAAACGAACGATAATGTAACACGTGAATGAGTAAGTTAATGAACGGAATGATGAGGATAATACTGATATTATCTGTATGTACGTATGATGTATGATCGTGAACAAATGTAAAGTAAAGTATGTTTTATTTATAAAACTAGAACTCACTCAGCAACGCTGACTTTGATGTGTTTCCAGTTGGCAGGTAATGATTGCTGAGGATGGCACGGACGACTACTCAGCTCTTTTGGGATGACATTCTTTTGATTAATGTTTTTGCATTGTAATGCGAACAAGTTATTTTGTAATGAATGTTGTATTAATTTGCAAAAGCATTTACATGGAAATGAAAGATTGTTTTAGTTTTCCGCTGCGATTTTATGAAATACAAATGTAATTATACGTTTTATGTGCGATGAGAACCCAGCTGTAAGCGTCCCGGGAACGGGGCCTTACAAGTTGGTATCAGAGCCAAAGTTTAAGTGAAATGGTAAATTTTCAAAATAAACCTAATCTTAAACTGAGAATGGGACGGAATGGGAATGGGATGCCAATCTGAGTAGCTGCGTGCCATCAGGTATTTTCGTTAAGTTAACGGTTTTATGTGCGCATGGTATATGGTTATGTGTTGTATGTGGATTTAAATACTGATGTAGTCAGGACAGGTAATGCTTGGGGTGTGAAGAGTAAAGTAAGTGGCTAATCACAACTGGCCACTGTAATTAGGGACTTACTATACTTAACATAAACTGAGTTGTTCCCTTGAATGACTGTGTTGGTGTTTGAATCTTTCAGTGTGCGCGTGATGGCCGGAGGTAGATCTTCGAAAGCTTCTAGGGGTAGAGGTCACGGTGCTGAACCGTTGTAACATCTTGTATTTTTGGTTAACTAATAGTTAACCTCATTTATTCTTGTAGGGACTAGTAATACTTTTCATGAAACTTGTGGCTATTTGTGCTTATTTATTTGTTAGTCTTTAATTCTTTAATGTAAAAAGTTTATAGTTTATCTATTAATTGAACATGATAATAATCACAAAAAAAATAATAACAATAATAACTATTTATAAGAGTAATAACTATGTTATTAATAATACTAAAAATAATAGCAAGTTATAATAATAATAATAATAATAATAATAATAATAATAATAATAAATAATAATAATAATAACAATATTAATAATAAATTGTAAAAGTTATTAAAGTTAAGAGATGGTTATAACTTGGATTTAAGAAGTTAAGGGGGCCTTATTGTCATTTTGTAAACATTAAATAAAAGGTTTTTGCATAAAATAACAAACAGGCCAAAGTTGTAACAAAGCAAAGTTTGTTCTTTCCCCCTCTCTCTCGCGTATTTCCGGCGGCCGGCCGGCACAGCTCTGGCGCGGCGCCGGTGAACCCCAATACATGGGAATATTTCACATTTTCGACCCAAATTAACGCCAAATGACTTGGGAAAGCATTTTCAAACTCGAACCCACGTTCTATTGGACCATAAACACTCGGATTTAATGGGTTCTAATCGAAATCAATGTTTCGATCGGTTTAAGACCGATCAACACCTACCTTAAGTCGAACAATCAAATTAAACGTACAATAACGTTCGGTTAATCATTATCAAGCTTAATGCTTGGTTTAATTCGAGTTAATCATCCATTAACACACCTAACCATAACCGTGGCAATCGAATTAAAAACAAAGCTCAACGGTACCTTAACGTACGAATCAAACCTATATAACAGAGGGAAAATACTCCCTTCGATCCCTTTAAACTCCTTATACACTCAATTGCTTGAAATACAACTAAATATTGAAATCAAGGCCCCTGTTCATCGCGAAAAAGGACCAAAGCTTTATCGGGCATAAACACTCCAATTCGGATGCAATCAAGTAAGTTTAATACACCATCGTGCTCGATTACACATAGGGATCAAAATCCCTATGGTTAATCTGATTAATAGCAATAAATCGACTTCAATTGGGGGTTGAAGAAACTAGGGTTTATACGATTTGAGTTTCTTCAACATTTTGTGTTTTTAAAGTTTTAAAACTGGAGATTAGCACGGCAACTGCCCTCTGGTTCACTGGTTAAGATTCCCCCCCCCCCCCCCACATCCATGAGGTCCCGGGTTCGAACCCGGGCAGCCTCATCTTTTTTTTAAAAGGCTTTTTGGCCTTAAAATAGTTGTGGAAAATTTATAATAATTATAAAAATGACTTTTACAAACTTCAAATATTTTTAAAATCATCTAACTAATTCTCTTGAAATTTATTTCTCATAATATTTTAATATTATTATTAATTATTTTAAACAAATGATATAAGTAGTTCAATTTCTTGTAAAATAGATTTTAAATATGTTTAATTTATTATTTGTTCAAATAATATATTTAGATTATTTCTCATAAGTTAAACTTAAAATATGTTTAATTTATTAAATAGCTATTTGCTCAAATAATATAATTATTTTTCCTATAAAATAGACATTGAATATCGTTATAACTCACTAAATCATTATCTGTTCAAATAACAAGTATAAATTATTGTTTAAAACGTGCTTATTTTATTTAGCTATGAGACTTTATTTTTATATAAATATTACAAAACTATTATAAATGTGATTCTTATTTCACATCTTTATATAAAATATAACATATTGTTCCCAAGAAAATATAATTGATATCCATTTGTTAAATATAATTGACAAAGCCCCAAATATCAAATTGAACTTTAGTTCACGTTAATTCGCTAAACTTATTATAATTAAACTTTAACCTTGTAAGTATATATATAATTTTAGGTGTCTTGTGAAGAACTACATTGGATCGCTGCTTATTACATTTCTTATTTAATCGTCATTCTATACTTATTTGATCAAGTGGGTATTTCCATACCCCTTTTTGTTTATTTTCACACTTTGGGGTGAAACATGTTATCTTATTATCATTGCACTTATACACATCTTTGAGACTTGTAAACGTTATGGCAATTCTTCATGTAAAGTTGTGGTTAGTTGGACTTTTTGTGATTACCATGTTATGGCGCTATATGTACAATCATTAACTATTGCTAGCCCAGCGAAGTCATAGATCTATGGGCAAGACAAGCCTGCTTTGGTTGATCCAAGTACACTTAGCTGATCGTATAATCTTGTAAACGTTTGAGACTTGTAAAAATTTGTCGAGGTTTGATTGTTGCATTGTTCATAACATCCCTAATCATATTTATTCACTAACTTATGACTTGAATTGCCATCTTTTATATAATCTATGTATTTAAAACTATGGAATGCTCACCAACATCATTGTTGACCTCTTTATTTTTAACATGTTTCAGGAAACGCCCAAGTTTGATTACTACACATTGAAGCTTACACATCTAGGAATGGACCTAGATAAATAAGTGAATTAAAATGACTTGTTATCTTTTATGTTATGTTTACTTTTCTTTGAGACTTAAGCTTGTAATGATACATTATATTTTATGTTTAATTTATTTTTGGGTTATTAATAGCGTTATGTGGCTGTGAACGATTTTAACTCTCACTCCTCGACGTTTCCGCCGTCAAGGTTGGGGTGTGACAACCGCGACCCAAGAGAGGGAGACCCAGAGTTGAGAGGGTGGTTCATGAAGAACCAGAGACCCCCCATCCGGAGGGTGGCGACGAAAGCGCCAATCTAAGAGCCTTAGTAAAGGAGGCTGTTGTAGAAGAAGTCCATCAGGTCATGCAGACAATCTTACCGTCTGTGGTGACTGAAGTTATTAAGGCTGTACGAGAAGGGGAAAGAAAAGAAAGAAACAGACCCTCTGGAGAACGGGAACAACCAGAGCCGGAAACAGTTCTATCTGATGATGAAGAGGAAGAAGAAGAGCCTGCGCCGGAGACGGCACGAGGATGTAATTATGGGGCTTTTATGAGATGCAAGCCCCCTATTTTTGATGGGAACGGCACAGCTGCAGCTGCTCACCGGTGGGTGAGGGAAATGGAAGCTGTTCTCGATATCAGCGAGTGCCGAGAGGACCAAAAGGTGAAGTTTGCTACCCACTCTTTTGTGGATTCAGCTCTGTGCTGGTGGGACAACATTGTCCAAGCTGAGGGTAGTAGGACCATCGGGAAAATGAAATGGCCTGAGCTGAGAAGGTTGGTGATTGAGGAATTTTGTCCTCATCGGGAAATGGACAAGGTCGAAAGGGAGTTCTTGCAACTGGAGGCGGGAACTATGACACACCAGCAGTACACCACTAAATTCAACGAGATGGCACGTCTGGTGCCGGATGAGGTGACACCTTTGTCACGAAAGATTAAAAGATATATTCAGGGTTTGCCAGCGGATATCCGCAGGCACATGATAGCTGCCCAGCCGAGTACGTTTAGGTCGGCGGTGGATTTGGCAGGGAGATTGCACGATGAGAGAACAAGGGTGGTGACTGAGGGTGGCAAGAAGAGCGGTGGTGATCGAAACTGACGGGGGATCAGGTTTGGTCGGGGTGATGCCTCGACGGGTAATAAGAAGGCACGAGCGGATGATCGCCGTGTGGTCACATCAAGTGCGGGTCGAAAAGGTGTGGCAAGTGTGGAAGGGACCACGGCGGAGAATGTAGGTTTGGGTCAAACTTATGCTTCAAATGTGGGAAGGCGGGGCACCTGGCAAGGGACTGTCGTATAGTCCGGTGCTATAACTGTGGTGAAGAGGGTCACGTAAGTAAGGATTGTAAGAAGTTGAGGGCTGAGAGTTCTGGGATGAAGAGAACTGGAGGTGAAGGAACGAGGGCGAGCGCCAGGGCATTTACCATGACACAGGAGGAAGCTAGGACAGACCCTGATGTCGTGTCCAGTACGTTTCTGGTGAACCAAACTTTAGCTTCTGTGCTATTTGATTCTGGTGCTAGTAGGAGTTTTATTTCTGCTGCTTTTTGTGCTAAGCTGCCTGTTAGTAGTAGACGTGTTGATGCGTCCTTTGATGTAGAAACTGCCATAGGTAAGTCTACCAGGATTTCGAAGATGATAGAAACTGTGAGGTGGAATTAGAAGGTCACAAGTTTCCTGTTAGACCGTTCGTGATGACCTTGGGTGGTTTTGATTTGGTTCTTGGGATGGATTGGTTGGCGGACTTCGAGGCGAACATTGTGTGTCGCAAGAAGATGATTCGGTTGACAGCGCCTGATGGAAGTTTGGTAACGGTTTATGGTGATCGGGTTACTACGATCCCGAAGGTGATCTCAATGGCGGTGGCGGAAAGTGTATGAGGCGTGGAGGTAGCGCCTACTTGGCTTATGTAAAGGATGTAGATGCACTAACACCACAACTGTCTGATGTACCGGTTGTGTGTGACTTTCCAGACGTATTCCCAGAAGATTTACCAGGGGTACCACCTGACAGAGAAATTGAATTTCAGATTGATCTGATACCGGGTGCCCACCCGTTGCCAAGGCACCATATCGGTTAGCTCCGACGGAGATGAAAGAATTGATGGAACAGTTGCAAGAGTTGCTTGATAAGGGGTTCATTAGACCGAGTATCTCTCCTTCGGGTGCTCCGGTCCTGTTCGTAAAGAAGAAGGATGGTAGTATGAGGATGTGCATTGACTACCGCGAGCTGAACAAGTTGACAGTGAAGAACCGCTACCCCTTACCGAGGATAGATGATTTGTTTGATCAGCTTCAGGGTGCCAGTTGGTTTTCAAGAATAGATCTTCGGTCTGGCTATCATCAGTTGAAGGTGAAGGAACAAGATATCCCTAAAACAGCTTTCCGCACACGCTATGGTCATTACGAGTTTCTTGTCATGTCCTTTGGTTTGACCAACGCGCCAGCTGCTTTTATGGATCTGATGAACCGTGTGTGTCGGCCTATATTGGATAAATCAGTGATTGTGTTTATTGATGATATCCTGATTTATTCGAAGAGCAAGATTGAGCATGCCGGTCACATTCGAGAGGTTCTGGAGACGTTGAGAAGGGAGAAATTGTATGCTAAATTCTCCAAGTGCGCATTTTGGTTGCGCGAAGTTCAGTTTTTGGGTCATGTGGTGAATCCTGACGGGATTATGGTTGACCCGGCGAAGGTGGAGGCGGTTATGCAATGGAGGTCACCAAAGACGCCATCCGAGATCCGTAGTTTCTTGGGCTTGGCGGGCTACTATAGAAGATTCATCCAAGACTTCTCTAAGATTGCTTCCCCACTAACTAAGTTGACCCGAAAGGATGTGAAATTTGTATGGGGTCAAGCTCAAGAGAAGGCGTTCGAAGAGCTGAAGGCAAGACTGACTCAAGCTCCTGTTCTGTCATTACCTGATGGAAGCGAAGATCTGGTGGTTTATTCTGATGCTTCCTACTCAGGGTTGGGGTGTGTGTTAATGCAAAGAGGGAAGGTTATAGCCTACGCATCCCGACAGTTGAAAGTTCATGAGGTTAATTATCCCACTCATGAATTGGAGCTAGCAGCCGTGGTCTTTTCGTTAAAGATTTGGAGGCACTATCTTTACGGGACGAAGTGCACCATATTCACCGACCATAAGAGCTTGAAGTATTTCTTCGAGCAGAAGGATCTGAACATGAGGCAGAGGAGATGGTTGGAGCTTATAAAGGATTATGATTGCGAGATCCATTACCATCCAGCAAAGCTAATGTGGTGGCGGATGCCCTTAGCCGAAAGGAAAGGCCCGAACCGATTCGGGTGAAAGTTTATCAATTAATCATGACCTCCGATGTGATGAAGCAAGTTAAGGAGTTTCAAGATGAGGCATTGAAAGAAGATCACCTTAACTCGGAAAGAATGAGAGGTCTGGTTGGGGAATTGGGTGAAAACACACTCGGTGTTAGAACTCGATTCGGTCGTGTGTGGATTCCTCGTTTTGGGGATCTACGGGTGAAGATAATGGATGAAGCCCACAAGACTAGATACTCCATTCATCCTGGTGCCACGAAAATGTACCATGACATGAAGAAAGATTATTGGTGGCCGGGTATGAAGCGCGACGTGGTGGAGTATGTGAGTAAGTGCCTTACTTGCTTACAGGTGAAGGCCGAACACCAAAAGCCGTATGGGAAGATCCAACCTTTGGATATACTGGAATGGAAGTGGAGCACATCACCATGGACTTCATTACGAAGCTGCCACGTACTCCGAAAGGGTATGATGCCATATGGGTGATAGTTGATCGTCTGACGAAGAGCGCTCATTTTCTACCGATCCGCGAGACGTATTCATCTGAGAGGTTGGCTGATCTGTTCATCAAGGAAATTGTAGCTCGTCATGGTGTGCTGGTGTCTATTGTGTCTGATCGTGACACTCGGTTTACATCTAAATTTTGAAAGAAATTCCACGACGCTATGGGGACGAGGTTACATATTAGCACGGCTTATCATCCCCAAACCGATGGTCAGTCAGAAAGAACCATTCAGACATTGGAAGACATGCTCCGGGCATGTGTGATCGATTTTGGTGAAGTTGGAATGACCACTTACCGTTAGCCGAATTCTCATACAACAACAGCTATCATGCCAGCATTGGTATGCCACCATATGAGATGCTATACGGTAGGAGATGCAGAACACCCGTTTGTTGGGGTGATATTGGTCAGAAGGAATTGGAGAGCGTCGAGGTAATCGAGGCTATGACAGAGAAGCTTGAAAAGATTAAATCCTTTATGAAGGCAGCCAAAGATAGACAGAAGTCGTATGCCGATAAGCGACGTAGGCCATTGAGTTCCAGGTGGGTGACCGGGTGATGTTGAAGGTCTCACCTTGGAAGGGTATTATCCGATTCAGAAAGCGGGGCAAGTTGAGCCCCAGGTATATAGGCCCTTTCCGAATCATTGCTCGAGTAGGGGAGGTGGCCTATAGATTGGAGTTGCCAGATGAGTTAAGTGGGATTCACCCGACATTCCATGTATCTCATCTGAGAAAGTGTATAGCTGATGAAGACATGATTGTTCCCCTGGAGGACATTGAAATAGATGAAAGGCTCAATTATGTGGAGCAACCAGTGGCAATCATCAATCGTAAAGAAAAGAGGCTAAGGAATAAAGTGGTTCCTCTTGTGCGTGTACAGTGGAAGCATAGGAAGGGATCCGAGTCAACGTGGGAGACTGAGGAAGAAATGAGACAGCATTATCCACGTTTGTTCGACGAATAACAGGTTTTGGGGACGAAACCTATTTAAGGGGGTGGACTTGTAACACCCGAAATTTATTATTTTGAAGCCGGTGAAGAAAGAAAAGAAAATAAAGTCTAAAGTCGAGGGACCAAACTCGCCCACAAAAGAAAGTCGGGTGAGGGGGAGTATATAAGGGAGAGGGCAGCCCTTACCCTCTCCCCCACACTCACAAATCAGCCAAAGAAAGGGGAGAAGAAAGAAAGAAGAGAAAAAGAGGAAAAGTGCCGGTTCGGGTCGCCAAAATCGTCGTGAAGCAGGCCAAATCAAAGCTCTTGTCGTTGTGCTCGTTTATGTGAGTTCTAAGACCCCTCTTTTACTTGTTTTCAAATGATTTGGGGCTGGAAAACATCTGAAATCAGGTTTTTCGTATGTGTGTAAGTTGACACGTTGTGTATGTGTATGTGTATGTATGATACGTTGTGACTTGATTGTGAGCTTGTGTGTGCTTGAATGGTGTCGTGGTATGTATCCCTAAGGTTTAGGATGGTCGATTTGGGCTTAAAATGGGTTTAGATGAGTTTGGAGGCCGAAAACCCCCGGCTGCAGTCAGGATGAACTGCATTCTGCATCAGTTAGGGCTAGGCGACCGACTGGAGGCCGAATGGAGGCCATACGGCCGATTAGGGTGCGATTGGGGTCCATTCACACGATTAAATGTCCATTCGCACGATTGAATGTCCATTTGCACGATTGAAGGTCCATTCGCACGATTGAAAGGCCAGTTGCATGGAGGTCATGCGACTGAAGGTCCAGTCGCATAAGTGCTCATTCGCATTAATCCCATTCGCATGAGGTCCATCCGCAATGTCCATTCGCACGACTGGATGTTCATTCGCATAGGTGTTCATCCGCATCAGTTCAATCGCATGATGTTCAGTCGCATGGAGGCCATGCGACTGAAGGGTGTCCATACGCCCGAGTAGGGCTGTCACACCCGAGGAAAGTGTAGTTTGACTTCTGACTTTTGGGGAAAAGTGCAGATGTAAGTTTTGACGTAAGGGTTCCTGTAAGAGCACGTAAGATGACGATTGGGGCCTTAGAAAGCATGTTGGGCATGATGATGATGTTGCATGTTTATGCATGTTATATATATGTATGGTGTTGCCCTGTATGATGATGATGAATGTGTATGATGTGTTGCTTATTACGATGTATGTTTATCTTTCTTGTGACTTTACGTGTTACGTTAATGAATGAATGAAGTATTATGTAACGTAAAGTGAAAGATAATGAAAGAGGAACATAAAGTAAGAATGCATGCATTATTGAATGACGAATGAATGAAGGAAAGGCTTGCAAGCATACAATAAGGTGAGCAACGTGTGGTTGCAAAAGACTCGGATCACAGGCAATCATGGAGATTGTCAATGGGGTGAGCAACGTGTGGTTGCAAAAGACTCGGATCACATGCAATCATGGAGATTGTCAATGGGGTGAGCAACGTGTGGTTGCAAAAGACTCGGATCACAGGCAATCATGGAGATTGTCAATGGGGTGAGCAACGTGTGGTTGCAAAAGACTCGGATCACAGGCAATCATGGTGATTGCCAATGGGGTGAGCAACGTGTGGTTGCAAAAGACTCGGATCATAGGCATCATTAAGATGGCCAGAGAAAGGAGGTGAGCAACTCAGTTGTTGCAACAGACTCGGACAACGCGTTATTGTGAAGTTGCCATGAGGTGAGCAACCCTATGGTTGCAAGAGACTCGGAAAGCATGCTATCGTTGAGATTGGCAATTGGGGTGAGCAACTATATGGTTGCAACAGACTCGGATCGCGCGAAGTCGTTGGGATTGTTAATGAGGTGAGCGACCCTGTTGTCGCAACAGACTCGAAGGAACGAACGTATAAAGGAACAAAAGATTATGTATGAAAGAACGAAGTATGAATGAACGTAAATGAATGATCGGAATAATCTACAGAATAAGATCCTTGTCAGTCGACCTCAGTAATCGTGGCTGAGTACCACGAAGAGGGTAAAGTCTGACCGGATCTAGATAGAGAAACGAACGATAATGTAACACGTGAATGAGTAAGTTAATGAACGGAATGATGAGGATAATACTGATATTATCTGTATGTACGTATGATGTATGATCGTGAACAAATGTAAAGTAAAGTATGTTTTATTTATAAAACTAGAACTCACTCAGCAACGCTGACTTTGATGTGTTTCCAGTTGGCAGGTAATGATTGCTGAGGATGGCACGGACGACTACTTAGCTCTTTTGGGATGACATTCTTTTGATTAATGTTTTTGCATTGTAATGCGAACAAGTTATTTTGTAATGAATGTTGTATTAATTTGCAAAAGCATTTACATGGAAATGAAAGATTGTTTTAGTTTTCCGCTGCGATTTTATGAAATACAAATGTAATTATACGTTTTATGTGCGATGAGAACCCAGCTGTAAGCGTCCCGGGAACGGGGCCTTACACTTTAGCCTCTGAAGATACCTGAGTTACCTGTGAAGATGATGCATTGAGCAGGAACCCTCAGTAGACTCCAGGGCCATGAGAGCCAGATTCCCAAAAGGACTGTCACCACCATGCTGACCAGCACCTGTGAACAGTTGTTCATGACCAGACATGTCATCCGGTAAACTGCTCTAGTTAACACCTCCAGGGGTGAAGAAGCTGTGTGTTGAGGTTGAGGAGGTTGATGAGATTGAGATGGTTGAGGTTCTAGTAGTGCATGAGGTTGTGGTACTATAGGAAGTTGAACTTGATTTGACTGTGGCATGTAATAACAAGGGTAAGGATATGGCATTTGACCATGAGGAACAAAATATGCAGGAGATTGTGGTTGAGAATGATGACTAGAATTGACAGGATGTTGCCCTCTCTGTTGTTGACTATTGCCAGGGAAAGTCACAAAAGGTGTAGAGGAATTAGATCCAGATGATCTGCATTCTCTAGCAAAGTGTCCAAGCCTGTGGCATTTGTGACACTTCAACTTACTTTTGTCAAAACCAACTTTGGTTTTGCCAGAGAGTCCTGGGAACTTTCTTCCAGTTCTTTTGTAGAACTTCTGAAATCTGATATTTATCAAGGCCATTTGGCTCAAAATATCCATCTCTTCTAAGCCATCATCAGCAATCCCCTTGAGATCATCCATGATGAAGCATAGATTGTCATTATTACATCCAGTAAACTGACTATCAACACTCACAAATGCAGAATCAGAAGTGTTTGAAGAGAAATCAATATGCTCATCATACTGGCATTCAGATGAAGCATATTCTAACTCATGACCAACCAAGGCAGTGTTGCCTGGTACAAAGTCTTTAGTGAGCTTTCCAGATGAAGACAGTTTTCGTTTCTGTTCTATCTCTCTCTCAAATGTGAGCAATTTCCCATGGAGTTGGGTGAGAGATAGTTTGTCCAAATTTGCACTGGTGCGTAGGACAATAGTATATGTGTCCCATCTCTCAGGCAGTGATCTGAGAAATCTGTTATTCATCTGGCTATTGGTGTACTCATGTTTGACCATTTTTAATTCAGAGATCAAACAAGAGAACCGCTCGAACTGTTGAGTCAGTGTCTCACCCTTCCTATGAGAGAATGTCTCATATTGTTGGGCAATGATTTCTCTATTATTTGCCAAGACCTCATCTGTTCCTCCAAATTGTTCTTACAAGGCATTCCAGAGGTCATGGGCAGTTTCATGATGCATTAGCCCAGAATAGATTTCATTAGGCAGTGCCATGGCCAGAATTCCATGGGCTTTTGCATCAATCTCAAACAACTTCTTATCCTCATCTGAGTATTGCTCCCTCCTCTTCGGAACCATTTGATTGGTTTCCGGGTTATTCACCATAGGCTTGTGTGGACCATGTACCACTGATGTCCAACAACCTGCGCTGTTACAGACAGGTGATGGAGCATTCGTCGTTGCCATATGTTATACTCATTCCTAACCAGCATTGGAGGCTTGGTTGAGGAACCAGTATTGTGAGGATCATTGGAAGGAGTAGTCATTTTGAGTCCAAATACAATTTAATTCAAGCTTTTAAACGTTTTCATAAAGACCACAACAGACTCAATGAAAACCAAGAGAAAATCTTAGGATGAATGACCAGAAAACACAGAAAATTCAATCTCTATAACCGTTTCTTGCACAACACAAAAATGCTAATTCAATCAAACTTGGATCTTGAATAGCAGTTTCAATGATCAATTATTAGATCGATCAATGATTAACCGCTCTGATACCATTTGACAGGATCAGTGATCACAAGTTTGATGTAATGGAGCGTAACGCAGCGGAATAAGAACAAGAATTAGACAAATTGTAGCAAGAATTTGATACTCGTATGCATTAAGAACAAATACGGTTATAACGAGAGAATATATTTCTATAACAAGGAATGTTTCAATAATATCGAATATTTCTGATCAAATCATTCCCCTATTACAATAGGTTGACACTCCTTATATAGAGTGCAATCGCTGCTGTTATCACGGGAAAGTGACAACTGGCAGATCTATTACAAAAATAACTAACTCTTAACAAACTACTGAAATGTTCACAACTACTGAGAACATATCAGAGTGTTAAGTACAAAATAAGAAACTACTGATAAGAAACTACTGAAACTACAACGACTGAAGAACAAGCTCTTCAGTCGTTTTACAAAACTACCGATAAATATAAAACTACTGATGAGCACAACAACTGAAGAGGTATTCTTCAGCTGTTGTGTCAAACTACTGAAAAGATAAAACATAAAACTACTGAAAGGTAAACCGTCACAACTACTGAAGAAGACCTCTTCAGCTGTTGTGACAACGTCTGATACTTTGGTCTTCAGCACTTGTGTCTTCAGACTTTGTCTTCAGCACTTGTGTCTTCAGACTTTGTCTTCAGCACTTGTGTCTTCAGACTTTGTCTTCAGCACTTGTGTCTTCAGACTTTGTCTTCAGCACTTGTGTTCAGACTTTGTCTTCAGCACTTGTCTTCAGACTTTGTCTTCAGCACTTGTCTTCAGACTTTGTCTTCAGCACTTGTCTTCAAACTTTGTAATCAGCTGTTGTCTTCAGCTGTTGTGGTCTTCAGTAGTTGTTGTGACGTCTGTGGGACTTAAAGGTTTTTCTGATCCGGCTCATTGGTTCTTTTGGTCCAACAGTTGCTGTTGCTGAGCTTATGGAGCTGGGCTTATGGGCTGCTGTAGATGGAGTTGTTCGTGGGCCTTATATATGTGAGCGTGTATGTGGGATTATCATCGAGCATTCTCAATCTCACATACACACAAGCTTTCTCTGCTTTCACTCAAATATTCTGTTAGGGTTTCATTGTGTGGATGACCCTTTTTTGATTTGTCTATCGATCGTGGTTCATCTAGACTTGATGTATATTCAGATCATCATGTTGATGATCTGATTTTGTTTCTGTTCTTGTTTCTCTGATTCAGAGATTGAGACTTGTGGTACATTCATTATTTGTTACTATTTATTGGATTTCAAGTATTGTGTTGTGTTACTGATCTTGTTATTGTCAAGAAGAGTTCAAGTTTTGACAGAAGGTACAAAGGAAGCTAAAAGAGGTGGGCTAGAGATCATTGCGATGAATTGAAACAAAAGAGGCATCTATGGTGTAGAAAATTCATTCATAATTATCTTACAAACCCTCTTAATAAGAAACTTCATTGTCATAATCACTCTTTCAGGTTATGATCGTAATCATTCATCGAAATTTATAGGTTATGTTTCTTATGAGGTTGTAGATATTCGCTAATAAATATAGGTATACGAGCGGTTGCTTTGTCGTATATTGCTCTAGAGACTAATCTTGTGTTTCTATTTGTTTCAAATCACATGTGTTCTTTTTTTTTAACTTTGTAAATTAAAAATTGGTTGATAAGAGTATTTCACATCTTTTTCTTGTCTCAGATAAGTAACATAAACCAGGACAATGAAACATAAATTATGCATTACAATGATTGAAATACAATGTTTTGATTCAACTAATACTGTGTAATTTTGAATAAGCATTTTGTGAATTGAGGCTCACCAACAATGAATATATATATATATATATATATATATAATATATATATATTGAGTTTAAAAATAAAAGAACTATCATGTTGTTTGTATGAAAAGACCGTAAACATGTTTGTGAACGATTTTCTCCACTAGCTAGTGACCCGCACCAGGGCTTGGTCCAGAGTTCTTGCGTTCTCCAAGTGGCTCAACATCTATAGTCTTGTGTCCAATTCCAGGACTTGGGCCTTCATCTTTGATTCCACCTAAAGTTTGAACGCTTGCAAACTGATGTCCAGCTCCATGACTAGCAACATCTCTGATTCCACTCAATTGAGACTCATGTTCGATTCCAAGACTAGCTCCGAACTTAATTCCTCCTAGTGGGACCTTGGCTTCGAACCCATGTCCTATACCAAGACTCAGTCCATTTGTAATGGAACCCAAGGAAAAGCGATCTGAAAATCCTTTGTCAGCATTAGAACAACTAACTATTTTCAAACAACTTAATGGTCGAGCACCAGTTATAAAGGCTAAATTGAGTAACACAAGAACGATCATGATATTGTGGTACTCAATAACTGCTCCAACCATCTTTTAAATCTTTGTTTCCGTAGATGGGAGTAAAGGGAAATGTTTGGTGCAAAACAAACAAGTTTTGGGGTGATATTTATAGACAGATTTGTTAAATGAATAGAATAAATGGGATACATTTTGTTGACTAGGAAGTAGAAAAACATAGTTCATGCAACGTGGGGAAATTTGAGGTTGCGAGTCCAAGTTGGATGGAGTGTTTGCAAAATTTCTTTAAAAGCCACTATAAGTTGCAATATTTTGTTTGTAAGTGTGTAATATGCATTATAAATTAGTTTTAATAACATTTAAATGTTTTTGGGTTGTGTTATATAAATATTTTTTTTTGTTATTTGGACACTCTATTATTTTTATATCTCTTCATGTATCTATATCTATATGTATGTATAGAAAAAGACAGAAAGGTGAAATTAAATAAGATGTATCTGTAATATTAATAATATTAATAATATCAGTATAATAACAATTAGCAAAGTTTGTGAACGTGTCATTGTACAAGTTCCTACCATAGCATATATATGGTGGATACAACAATTTTTTTATTTTTCTTTTTTAACAAATACTGTAAAACTGCTTCAAAGTTTCAATGTTCTTGCATTTTTAAGTTTTCAATTTACAACTTTTAAAATCATAAAATTTCAATTTTTTTGTTGTCATGTGTTTATATTTATCAACATATTGACGTGAATTGTTTTCATAATTAAATTGTTGCTGTAATTTTTAATTAAAATTGTGTGCATCTCAACGTGCGGGTTTTAATATTATTTCTTTAACATTTGTTATAATTATAAGAAAATAAAAAATACGACATTTTTGTACTCTGATGATGAGTGATAGACCATGACCCAAAGCAATCTTTGAACATTTGGTTCTCGATATTTCCGCATGTGGTGGCTATAATGACTTTTCAACCTCAACATTTGAAAAAAATCGGTTGAAAAGGATGAATTGTGGCCTATAAAATTAGTTTATTTTGAAAGCGGTTAAAAGTATAATAAACTAAACTACTCCAAAGTCCAAACCAACTACTATTTCACAATCCAATGATCTAACGAAACCCATAATCTGATGAAAGTATGAAACCAACAAATTTTGGTCTTATGCTCTTAGCCGCCAATCAAACCACCATATGGTTTGGACCCACCAGGACACCACTATCAAAACCCAATTGAAACCCCAAACACCACACAAGCGATAGCCCACCACCGGATCAGAAGCCACCCAACTTGAAAGTTAATATCAAACTCTGGTGTAGTTGGAATAACTAGTTTTATACCCGTCCGGTGGTCGGGTATTTTCATGTTATATATCATCACTATATTGAATTAGTTTGTTTATGACCAAAGTAGAAATCATTAACACAAGTAGTCCTTAAATGACCAACAACAATAAAGCAATGATAAGAAGTAATTGCTGAACAACTTAAAACTTAAGAACATAGATAATTAGGTAAAATCAAAATGTTAATTAACGACCATGTATGATAGTTAATAAGCAACATGTGGGGAATGTTTCGTAAACCACAAATGCTATCTACATGTGAAATCGTTTGTGTTTGTCATCGTAGGCCTTAGATTTTCTTGTTGTTGACTTGTGGCGTATTTGACGAAAATAATATGTGTTTAATATAAAGTACATCTCATTTAAGTAATTTTTTTGACAAACATCATAAAAAAAACATAAAGCAATGTTAATAGAGTATAATGTTGACTAAAATCTATCATTTCAACAACATAAAATAGCATACAAAATCGTCAATGCAATGTATATAACTGCAAGAGATGATAGACTTGTCTATGAAAATAAAAAGAATAAAAAACTAATAATTAGAACTTGATAGAACGTCATGCATGAAGAATAAATGTCCATTAAGTCTACCTTCAAATCCAAAGCAACGTCAAAATCCTTTACCTATTACATAAAGCAATGATCACAAGTTCATTGTATAGTATATTTGTTTAGAAAAAAAAACCACAAGACATTTGTACAACGATGATAGGAAGGAAACATAATGTAATACAGATTCTTTATATATTTTTCAACAACATAGCAGCAATAGCCCTTTGATACACATACTATGTTTGAGCTCTCAATGCTTAGCACACATGTTAAGTCCTTGATCGTATTCCCACAATAATAGTTGAAAATGATCAGTTAAGGACAATGAGAGAAGTAAACAACATAATGTAAAGTCGAAACCAACAAACTCATGAATAGAAGACCAAATAGGTCATTTGATATGGTTTTATTTCTCAAAATATAATTTCTCTCGTTGCAAACAGAAGATATGATTTTATTGGAGTGAGTATTCAGAATGTCGGTGTGTATGTGCGCGCGCGTTTGGGGAGGGGCATTTAGTGACCACACTTATGATCTCTTATAATAGTCCATGCAAATGATTTTCTTTAGCACACATCATCAGGAATTGCAAAAAAAAAATGTATCACCATAGGAGAGGAAGAAGCCACTGGTGATTACAACTTTCAACTATATGATGACCATCATTCTAGTATGACAAAAAATATAACATAGAGCAAAATTAACATAGAGCAAAATTATAACATATCAACAATACATTTATTGTTAATTATTCAATACAAATACTTGAGTAATTGATGCATATAATTTAGAACTTGATATTATAAACAGACAAACAACTATAGACAAACAAAAAGAATAGTGCAACAACTATAAACAAACAAAAAGAATAGTGCAACAACTATAAACAGACTATGAAGTCTTAATATTAACAAACAGATTCATTTGAGTGGGAATCCAAAGGATTATAATGCTGGCAAACAAATAAAAAAACATGTATAAGGATTCAAAAGATTATAATACTAACAAATATGCAAGCAAATAGATTCATTAGTTTTGTTATTGTAGAAAAGGACTTGAAAGTGAAGTGAAACAAAAATTATATCATCTGAACATGTACATGAACCTATGAGCTAAACCAAGAAAAAAAACATGCAACAATGCAAGTATTGTACTTGGGCCATTGAAATGCATCAATAAACCAATTTAGGAAAACCTAGTTGATGATAATAAGAACCCAGTCCCACAATATGAAAATCATCTCTAAAAACATGATGCTATATCATCACACATATATAAGTACCAAAGAAAATATTTTTCATGACCTAACGCATCCAAATCTAATATCTTTCACTTAAAATGAGCAGAATAACTCAAATTACCAGGGTTTGCAGTTCTAAGTGCTCTAATCAACCCACAATAAAAACTCAATTGACCAAAGAATATATTAAACTTTCATCACAAACATAAAATGTCATTTAATTGAGTTTTAAGGAGAATGATAAATCATAATACAATTCAAAATCATAACCGGGTAGAAAACCACCAACGCTGTAAGGTTATATATTCACATGCAATACAAAGATTACCATTTAGTTTGCTTGAGAACACTAACATGTATAGCCACAGAGAATGATTATAAAAACCACAATTCTTCTTTAATCTATCTAGAAGATAATAAATAGATGGCATTGAGCATTAAGGATTATCTCCATGGATGAAGATTCTTTTAAAGCATGTACTGTAGTAGAAAATCTTATATTCTTATGAGAA
Organism: Flaveria trinervia; assembly: GCA_025506515.1. Classification (NCBI taxonomy): domain Eukaryota; kingdom Viridiplantae; phylum Streptophyta; class Magnoliopsida; order Asterales; family Asteraceae; genus Flaveria; species Flaveria trinervia. The sequence goes on from CM046452.1 coordinate 97,389,447, forward strand.
ATAACTTCAAACTTTGTCCTAGACAAATAACAGAGGATTAGCATCACACTTTTGATTCTTTGAAGTAATTTGAATACACAGACCAACACAAAGTTTTCAGTTATTCAGATGTTCGAAGTATAAAAGTAACTCACCTTAATAAGTACTCAATCGCTAGGAGACATCAAATCCTTAGTTATTCTTTGAGGCATATTATCGAACAACTTGCATGCGATTTAAGAACATCAATTTCCACATGTCGTCATGGGTCATCATTGCCAAATATAAAACTTAGTTTAATAAAAGAAAATATATTACTCATCGACGGATCAGTTTCCCAATGATTCCATATCAAAAACTGTCATCAAATCAGAATTTAAGCAAGCTTTTGGGAGTATGAAAATCAAGATTTGAAAAGACATTGAAGATTAGTATGTCCATTCATTTGTATACAATGAATCAGAAACTTAACAACTAAGTGGGAATCTAACGGTTTGCAATTTATAATCCCAAGTAATATTTATATATATTGCAAGTCAAAGAGAAAGGGAACTCAAGATCAGAATATCAAAATTAAAAACAAACGGTATATGGATGATAATTGTTATCAGAAATAAAAACTAAAAATTAATCAAAACAAAATTTTACCCTAGGATAGCATTGCATTTGCTAAAATTCAAAAAGAGAGGCCGCTGGACCCAAAGAGAGAGAGAGAGAGAGTAATGGTGATGGTGCTTTAGGTGGTGAGACTAATCAGACTATCAGAATCTTTAAGGGAATGAAAAAGTATAATGTTCCTATTTATATTAGAGCATCAGAGGTTGTGGATGGAGGTTACCAGCGGTTACCGGAGATGTGGGAGAAAAAGAAGGAAGATGGAACCGTGATTGAGATTTTGATAACCACTCGTAAGTGGTCCGTAACCGCTCTAACCGCCGAGTTTACACGGCTGAGATTTAATCTCAGCTTAATCTAGCGGTTGTGATTTAATTAGCCAGCGGTTACACTCACCGCTGGTAATATAATATATAATTATTTACCAATATGGTGTAATTGCTAAATTATTTATTAAAATAGTGTAGTTTTGAAATTTTATTGTTTATTGACTACTTAAAGAAATATTTTTAATGTTGTATAATACCTTTAGGTATAATATCTTTAAATTCTTAGAAATGTTTTTTATGAAACTTTTTTTTATGAAATAGTTTCTAATTTTTTTCTAAAAGTAGAACAGTGTTTTCATATGTTTGATTATTGTATTGAAATATAATTTTTTTGGTTTCTTTTAAAAATCTAAACTCGATATGTAATTGTTTTTGTTTCTTTTATTCTTTTACACTATATAGTAATGCTTTTCCAGATTTTTCTTTTTTTGTACTCATTTGACATTTTGTTAGTAATTATATATATATATATTACTAATTACCATCTTTTTTGTACATCAAGATTGGTACCTTAGGCTTAATTTGTTGTACCCACTTTTGGAGTTTTTAATCTTATTTTTTTACTTTTAACCCTAATACTTTTATATTTTTTATAATTTAACATCTATAAAATTTCACTTTCAAATTTATCCCATACTTTTTACAAGTTTTTCGTTTTACGTTTCGGTCTAAATTTAAAAGTTGACACACTGCAACGTGTGCATGTGATTTTTGGTTTACGGTTATTTCCCCCCTTTAACGGCTCGTCACAACGCGCAAGTACTAAATCAACTTAGTTATATTTTAATGTTTTATGTTTCACGTGTGTGGTTTGATATTTTTATCTCTACTTTACTTTCGATTTTATATTTTTTGTTTTTATTTTTTTTTTAATACGAGTTTTTATGGTGTTAGTGGTTGTTAACGGTAGTATGACATTGTTATTATTTGGCATGATTTTACGTACACACTGCAACACGGGGGCTTAATAATAGTTTAATATATTTCATAACTATATAAATAAAATACATATAATTAAAAATATCTCTCGGCTTTTCTTTTTCAAGGTTTTGTTTACAATAAATTTGTTTAATTTAATATTTTGATAACTATAGAATGAGCTACTTAAAAAAGATTTTTTCTCTTTTTTTAATTGTTGTGAAATACTTTTAGTGAGGGGATCATCCTTGGAGTTTAAGTTATGGTTTTAGAATCTAGATTAAATACGAATTTCTTTGATATGTTCTTGAGATGATACAAAGTATCCCTAACCTGATTAGTCATCACAGTAAAATATAATCTTAGATTTTTAGCAATGTTTTTTTAATTGAACTTATTTTATAGTTATGAAATAATTAAATTCAAAACCTTGAAAAAGAAATGCGAGAGATAATTTTTAATTATATGTATAATATTTATATAGTTATAAATTTAATATATTAAATTACTAACAAAATGTCATCAGAGTAAAAAGATAAAGAAAAACCTGGAAAACATTACTATATAAACTGTAAAAGAACAAAAGAAATGAAAACAATTACATTTCAATTTAAATAAATTAAACAAAACCAAAAAAATATATTTTAATACAATAACTGAACATTTATAAACACCGTTCTTATATTGTTAGAAAGAAATCAGAAACTATTTCTAGTAAAACTATAAAAAAAGTTTCCTAAAAAACATTTCTAAAAACTTTAAAGATATTATCCCTAAAGGTATTATATAACATTAAAAATAAAAATGTATTTTAATGAAAATAGGAGTGAGAAACAATAAAATTTTAAAACTACACCATTTAGGTAAATATACCAACTATACCATTTTAGTAAATAACTAGTTTTAGTAAACTCGTGTGTTATACGGGTTGTATAAACAAAATATCAATATAATAAAATTGATTAAAATGATATTTTAAAATGTTATATGATTGAAATTATGTATGAGAAATACTTATAAATAATAAAACAATAATATCAACTTTTTAAAATTTTATTTTATTTTTTTTTTTAAATATACATTTTGTTCTAAAAAACAGTATAAAAATATCATTTTTAAAAATTTCCTTATTATAACTCCTAAATTTAATTATATTTTGGTTTAAATAATTGGCTTTTTATAAACATCAATTCGAAAATATTGTATTTATGAAAAAGTTTTATTACTTTATAAAAACTAGATATTTAGAAATAACATTGATAAATAGATATCTTTTTTACTTTATTAAATTTAAGAAAGTGTTAAATAATATTTTAGTAATTAAGATAATTATTTAATAGGAGAGAGACAGAAAAACTTTGATGAGGATGATTGTGGTGTTGACACGTATCATCTTAAAATATTTTTTTATTAGAGTATGAAGATGAAGATTGTTCTGACTACACCATTTTAAGAAAAAAAAAACTCATCCAATCCTAATATAAAACTCACCCTAGAAAAACCGATTTAAATTATCAAATACTTAATATCATGCTCACCCTCTTTTAAGTGTTTATGAAGTTCAATAATGGAGTAGTTGATTCCATATTTGATCAAAATCGAAAATACAAAGAGTTGAAAGAGAAAAATATATTGAATGCTTAGTTTAAAAAAAAGACAATACATATTTTTTTACTTCACTTTAGGCTCACAAAAACGGTTGAGACTCAATGTTCATATTTTCACTTAATGCTGCTAGTCATTGTTTCAAATAGTACCCATTGAGGCACGATCTCAAATTACATGTTACATAGAAAAGTATTCCATACTCTAGATGCGGATAACAACTAAAACATAGCAAAAAAAACAACTTTAAGGGATCTCTATCAACTCTAAAAATGAGAGTTTATTTTGTGAAATGTGTAGTATAGAAGTCAATTTTATTTCTCTTGTAAACAATAAGGACTATAATGTAAATATGCTAATTGATAGTTAGCTTAAGTTGAGGGCTTAGTTTGAAATTAGTTTGTTAAGAGGTAGTTAGTCAGTGGATGTATAAGTAGTGTTATGTGATTACGGAAGAATAGTTTTCTCAAATCGGTAAAACCTTTGTTTCTTCATTATAGAAATTGATCTTGTATTCTCGTGAAATCAATCAGAGTTCTCTTGATCCTGTTCTTGAATTGCTTAATTCGTGAAAATAATACAACAATTGGTATCAGAGCTGTAAGGGCTCGATCATTCAAGAAGACGATTGGAGGTTGATTCAATTGAAGGTTGGAGGATGGTTTCCACGAAGTTCGAACTCGAGAAGTTTGATGGGAAGAACATTTCGGGTTATGGCGACTCAAAATGCGGGCGTTGCTTGTTCATCAAGGCCTGGTAGATGCTCTCGGAGCCGAACCGAAGATACCAGATGGAATCACAGAAGAACGCAAGAAAGATTTGCAGGAGAAGAGGAAAGAGATGGTTGAGAAGGCCCACAATGCAATAATTCTAAGTTTGGGTGATAAGGTTCTCCGTGAGGTTTCAAAGGAGGTAACCGCTGCATGTATATGGACAAAACTTGAAAGTCTTTACACGACAAAATCACTAGCGAATAGGTTATATCTAAAGAAACGATTATATACCTTTCAAATGGCCCCAAATAAGTCCCTAGAAGACCATACAGATGAGTTCAATAAGTTGATAATTGATGTGAAATTAGACGATGAGGATCAGGAAATCATCTTCTTGACCTCACTGCCTCAGTCACAGGAGCATTTTGTGGACACACTTATGTACGGAAGGGATAGTTTGGCTTTAGAAGAAGTGTTAGCAGCTATGAATTCAAAAGAACTCAATAGGAGAACTGAATGCCATAATGATGGTGCTGATGGCCTATTTGCTAGGGGAAGGTCTGAGCAGAAATCAACAAAGTACAAAGGAACCAACATGTCAAAGTCGAAGACAAGAAGAAGGTGCTTTGTGTGTAATTCTAAAAAACACTTTAAGAAGAATTGCCCTGAGTGGAGGAAAAGAAAACTTGAGTTTCAGAGTATGAACACTCGGGGTAATCATAGTCAAGAAGGGTCTTCACATGGATACGAAAGTGCTAATGTGCTGGTCATCACTAATACTCAAGTTGGTCTTGAATGGGTTATGGATTTCGGAGGGTCATATCATATGACTCCTTGTAAAGAGTTCTTCAAAGAATTGACCTTACAAGATCATGGATCTGTGAAGTTAGGTGATGATAGACCATGCCAGATAAAAGGCATGGGTTCGATCACACTTAAGTTGAACAATGGCTCTGAGGTAGTGTTGGAAAAGGTAAGATATATTCGAGATTTGAAGCGTAATCTGATCTCATTGGGAACATTTGATAGTGAAGGTTGTCATGTAAGTCTAAGGGGTGGAAAAGTAAAGGTAACCAAAGGCTCGATGGTGATAATGACTGGGACCAGAAAGGGGAACAACATCTATTTGTTGGATGGGCAAGCGAACCATGATACTTGTCAATGTGGTAACTCATCAGAATAGAGATATGGCCAAGTTATGGCATGATCGGCTGGGCCATATAAGCATATAGATTTAAAGCTACATTTTATCTAGGATGTTGTGAATTCAAAGATAGTATTGGTGAAGTATGTTCCTACTGCCAATAATGCTGCAGACGTGTTAACCAAGTCACTCCCTGAATCAAAGTTTGGATATTGTTTGGAGTTGCTGAATGTACGTTGATCCATATTTTCATTGACGGTTTATACTAAGGTGGAGATTGTGAAATGTGTAGTATAGAAGTCAATTGTGTTTCTCTTGTAAATAATAAGGACTATAATGTAAATGTGCTAATTGATAGTTAGCTTAAGTCGAGGGGTTAGTTTGAAATTAGTTTGTTAAGAGGTAGTTAGTCAGTGGATGTATATGTAGTGTTATGTGATTACGGAAGAATAGTTTTCTCAATCGGTAAAACCTTTGTTTCTTGGTTATAGAAATTGATTATCTTGTATTCTCGTGAAATCAATCAGAGTTCTCTTGATCTTGTTTTTGAATTGCTTAATCTGTGACAATAATACATATTTGATGCTATCTGATAACAACATAGGCATACCAATGCACCTTATGGAAACACAAGCAACATACCTAATATATATGAGTCACATTCCACTTTCGTGTAACCTTTTTGTAACGTTAGAATGAAAGCTACAGTCTCACGTTCTCCACTAATCGTGTAAAAGTAAACTTCTTTAAAATGCCAAGAACATATATACCATAATAATAACTCTAAGTACTAATTTCAATGACCACGACCACGACGGCTTGGGCCAGAGTAAGCTCTTCTTCGTATGACGCCTCCGGTCATACCACATTGATCTGGGAAAAACGGTCTACAGCCTTCAACCACCGTAGTTGTAAGCAATAACATATTAAAACGATTAATGTAAAATGAAACCGAAACATATGTGGTGTTCTCTCTTTTACTAGGATATTTTCTCTCATTGTTGGGGTTTTAATCAACTCTTCCTGCTACTAAATGGGGTACATATATATAGGAAATAAACTTACATAAGCTATCACATTGGAGGAAATAGTGGAGTTTGTTGGAAATTAAGGAACAATTAAACCGTAAAAAACTCCCATATATTTTTCTATTTGTGGAACTCGCCGACCCACAATTACCGGTTAAGCTAATTCTACAGCTTCCATTGGACCGGGTTTTTGGGTATCTTTAGACAAATCTTGTTCAACATCACGTAAGTAAAAAAAATTATGTGTATTATCGGGTATTTAAGTTAAACTGTCACAAAAGTTAGTACACAATATTAATTTGTGTGTGATGTTTTATGTGCCACATTCTAGATGGTACGGTAGCCTGTAGCTCCAGTTTGTGCATATGTATTTAAAGTAATAACCTCTAATTAGCAGTTTTTTAGGTTGTAATCTTTAAATACGAAACTTATTTTGTTCACAGGATATTGGTTTACTATATGAATATTTATTTATATATATTATAATATTATAATGATTTGAAACACTGGTGTTTTAATGTTTATGAAGGTTGCAATTTTGTTGCACGAGTATTAATTATTATTTATAAGAAAATAGTTCTAATTAAAAAATTTAAAAATATAAGAAGAATTTTAACTATTAATTAATCTTCTTAATTAACAATATTAAATTGTGGAGAAAGAAATTTTATTTTAAGCAAATCCATTTTTTGATTTTTTTCAAATTCATTATTCTTTTAAATGTTGATAACCTTTATATAGAACAATAATTTTTATTAAAGTTACATAAAAACAAGTACTTCATTATCTTTAAAATAAGTATAATATTATCATATTAAAAACAAACATTTTTTTTTTGTTTTTCACCCGTATGATTTTTATCCGTCATTGTATATTTAATGTAGTTCACTGTTTAATTTCATTTGTTATTGTATTTTTCTAAAATGGTAAATAAAAAATAACTATTATTAAGCCCTCGCGTTGCGCCGGCAGGCGTAAAATCATGCCAAGTAACACTAATGTCACACCACCGTTATTTACCACCAACACAAAAAAACCATAAAAACCAAAAAAATAAATCGAATGAAAAGTAGACACACACATTATGGCGTGTTAACTCGTAATATTTAGACTGTGACGTAAAACGAAAAAATTATAAAATACGAAAAGTATAGGGGACCAAATTTGAAAGTAAAAAAAATTATTGAGCCTGAATTGTAAAAGATGTAAAAGTACTAAGTTAGAATAAAAAAGTTAAAAATTTTAAAAAAATCAAATGAGTACAACCCATGAAACATAAAGTACAACTTACAATACATAGAAAACTAGCTAATTAGTATATATATAATGATAAAATAACACTCTTATGTAGTTCTACAATATAAAATGTCACACCCCAACCTTGACGGCGGAAACGTCGAGATGTGAGGGTTAAGATTGTTCACAGCCACATAACGCTATATTAAATTGTAATATTATTATCATAAGTCATGAAATGGAAAAAATTACAATCGTAAGTCTTATACAAGAAATAAGTTCAACATAACATAATATAATGTAACTTTTTATTTCATTGTCTAGGTCCAAGTCCTAGATTATAGCATGCTTCAAAAGGTTCACTTTAAACTTGAGGTTGACCTGAAACATGATAAAAATAAGAGTCAACTAAAAATAGTTGGTGAGTTTCCAAGGTTTTCATACATAATAAGAAAAAGGTTACGAGTAGCATTCATGTCATAGGTTATAAGCTAGTAAGGTTATAGAACACATAACGTTACAATCAAACCTCGACTTGATTACAAGTATAAAAGATTGGCTAAGTGTATTTGGTTCCCTAGTGCACAAGCATACGGCTCCTAGGAGTCGGCAATACATCGACTTTAGCACCAAATAGGCTTGTCAGGCCCAAAGATCTAAGATGTCGCCAGGCTAGCAATAGTTAATGATTGTAAACAAAACTATGTATCTCATATAAACACTTACAATACACAAATAACCATGACATAATAATAAGATGAATTGCATGTGCTTACAAGTCTCAAACGTTAATAAGTGTACAATGTATAGATAATCATGTTTCACCTCAAAGTAGCGTGAAATAAAATAAAATGGGCCAAGGAAAACTCACTTGATCAATATGTATATAATAAGGATCAATAAGAATAATATATACCGTTCCAAGGTAAAACGTCACAAGACACCTAAATATATAAATATTTCAAGATTTAGATCAAGGTTTATCAATTAAACATGAACTAGGCTCCTTGGAATTTAAGAGAGTTTTGTTAGCCAATTTAGTTTATTAATAATATATTTATATATATATATATATATTATATATATATATATATATATATATATATATTTGCAAAAATAAGGAAATATTCTTACAAAATTGTAAATTATTGCTTTTAGTTTGAGTATCATATAACTTTAATCGAAGAAGGTGTACGATTATTATTGATTCAAGTAACAAATTAATTTTTACATAAACTCATTCTTATAACAATAATTAAAATTTAATAATTAATTATTAAGGTATTTTTATAAAAATAAATTTACAGAAAAATCATTTTGTTAATTTAAAGGTTAAAAGTTTATGAAAATTATTTTTTTGTAATTTTTAAGAATTTTCTAGTAAAGAATTAAGGCCTAAAAAGGCTTTTAAAAAAAATAAGAGGGTGCCCGGGTTCGAACCCGGGACCTCTGAATGCAAGGGTGTGTTGTGAACCGTGTACCATGGCTTCCAACCGCGGTACAACTCGGTTCCATTTCCTTTTAACACCAAGTCCCCAACCTCAAGAACCCTAGTTTAGATCCGATCAAATTGATCATCTAAACGATGTTGATAACCAAATTAACCATGGGGCTTTTGTTTCCCATGGTTAATCGAGCATAACCATGTATGTAATTTACCCGAATAAGTTCGAATTAAAGCAATCCTAATCGAAGAACAAGTCGCGGTCGTCGAAACCAGTGGATGAGAAATCCCCAATGATAATCCAATTAAACTTGCAGATAGCCTCGAATGATGATCCCGATGCGAAGCCCTATGCTGATTCTGGTTCAATTCGTTCGGAGATAGGATTTTGGCAAGGTTACAGGTCGCGAAAGAAAACGGAAATTGGATTCGTTGTTTGTGTTGTTTCAGGTGCAATTGGAATTGATAAAAGCTTTAGACTACTTAGACGTTCGATTAAGAATCATTTAATCTAGTTATATTGAGTTTTAATGGCCGAACGGCTATATGGTTAAAAACGCTCGATTAATCACTCGATCGGGTTCATAACCGACGTTTAAACGCAATTAAAGTCCATGATTGTGTTCGAATCGTGTTCAAGAACGCTTTGGGGACGGTTTCAGATAAAAAAAACATCGTTTTTGGCGGTTTTGGTGCCTCGCCGGACTTGGCCGGAGTCCGGCCGGCGAGGTCACCGGAAAAGCGGGGATGAGAAGGGGGGGGGGGGGGGGTTGGGTTTTGATAAATTACACCTTTGGTCCCTCAACTTTGATTTTCTATTATTTTATACATAAAGTTCTATTTTCAAGTTTCTAAAATGACAAATTAACCCTCAAACTTAATTTAGGTTTATAATTTAAATATGGTTAAGTTTACTAATCTTTACTAATAGTAATCTTATTATTACTAATACTATTATTCAATATTATTACTTATTATTATATTTACTTTTATTAATATTAACCTTATTATTATTATACATACTTAACAATTCATGAAAACCCAATTACAATAAATAATAAACACAAACAATCACGCAAGTTTCAAAATTGACAAAAATGACCCTTGTAAGAGTAAACGAAGTTAACTTTTAGTTAACGAAAATACGAAATGTTACATAAAACACAATGATAAAATAACAACTAAATAATATAATATAATAAAACAATGAAAAAATAAAATAAAATGATTTATAATGTAAAATACAATTGTAGCTCGTCGTTGTGGTTTTCCTTAATACGATGGCTTTTGAATTTTTTTTTGAGAAAATAACGCCATTGTGTATTTTTAATTGTAAACCGCAATGATAAAATAACAATAAGTTATTAAATATAAAAAAATAACAAAAATAACATGAAATGATTTAAATGTAAAACATAATAATAAATACGTATAACAAATGATAAACATATTTAATACAATAACCTAACAATTGATACAACAACCTGACATATTAGACACAATCACATGACAATCACATGACGTATCAAACAAAATTATTAGAATGTCATCCATTTTGAAAATATTATAAAGATACATATTAAACCCATTTTTTTAAATATTTTCAAATTTAATACTACTTTTATTATAACTTTACCATATTTATTAACTCTAAAAACAAGGTTCAGCTAATTGATATTTGTATTAATTAATTTGGTCAATATATTTAATTTATTTTATTGTCCGCAATGCCGTTTTCTTACATTACAACATTCACAGACCATTCTCTAAATTTATATGAGTGTATTTCTTATATTATATAGTGTGATTATAAGTGGTTGTGAGTGAAAGATATGAGAATTTTACTATTCAATTTGTATTTTTTTAGAAACACTGTTTAAAACCCTATAATGTTTTTTATATATTTTAAATGGTTATGAGTAGAGGAGATGAAAAAAGTAATGATAATATATAAAAAATATTATTTAATTAAAAAGAAAAAAATAAAATAATAATTTTTAATGTAATTATATAAATAAAATAATGAATGAGTTGTGAATGTTATTATGTAATTAATCAAATTTTCTTAAAACCCGTAAGCAAACGTACATCACAAGGGAGCAGAAAACTATGTCTACTTTATTTGGTTTTTGTGTTCAACATGAGAAACGTAACACATAATGAGTCAAACTAAACAACTTATTTAGAATAACCAAATGCTTGATAAAAAAACAAATAACTATATATATATATATATATATATATATATATATATATATATATATATATATATATATAAAGGAAATGTTATATCTTATAGTTTTCATACCATTTTTTTAACAACAATTCTTGTTACTAGATAAATATCACCAAACATGCAATCCACAAAATTTTAAACCCACAATTATTTGGTTAGAAAATATACATTTTACAACCAAATTATGTTCTTGAGGACGCAAAAATCTTTCTAAAAAAGTGATCATGTACCATAACAAAATAATAAAGAAAATAAATGATGAGAGAGAATAACAACTCAACAAGTGTCCTAATAAAAAAATATCTCATTTTATAAATCGACACTCATCTATACGTCGCGTATGGGTTCATACGCGACGTATATGGTAAAAACGAGGAAAAATTCAGGGGGGTTGTCAGAGAGCTATACACCCCATATAGCCCTATACAATCCCATATACGACACATATAGGGCTATACGACACGTATAGCGAATTTCGACACTGACTACGAGGAAAAATTCAGGGGGGTTGTCAGAGAGCTATACGCCTCATATAGCCCTATACGACCTCCTTATACGACACATATAGCCCTATACGACACATACAGCCTTATACGACCCCCTTCTATACGACACGTATGGGGCTTTACAACACGATAGAAATTTTGGGGTGTTGATTTAAAATATTGGGGTGCTGATTTAAAATATTAGGGTGTTTATTTAACCAAACCTCTCAACAAACTTCCATTATGCATATAACGTATAATTTTTTTATTGAAATGTATTTTTTTTTAGAAAACTATGATGGTATATGGGTTGATTTGAAATTTTTTTTCTATGGGTATTCCGTAGGTAGGATTTATGAAATCCACATACAATTATTGAATCCTTAATTTCGATTACGGAATCCATTCCGTTTATTTTGCCGTTTGTTTGTCCATTTGTGTGTGTAGGAATAGCCTATTTAAATTGCCATTGACGCTAGACATTTACGGATCCTACTTGATAATGCTTAGAAAGGGTCATGTAATTAATTAAATGGGTTAATGATACGGGTGTATAAATGACCATTTACAAATCCATTATGATGTTCTATTCCACATGCATGGCAAATGCCTATTTATAGCAATTAACATGTATAATTTTTTTAAATTAATTAACACACATCAATAATTTGCCAATCATCTCCACAAACGAGATGGATTTTAACCAATTACCTCCACAAATGAAAAGTTTCATCATACATCCTTTGAAAGAAAGTTGTAATAATCAATCTAATATACGTCCCTGATGCTAAAGGCTGATTCGGAAGCCACTGTTGTGATCGGAATGTCAAAAATGTCATTTGTCATTTTACTTAAAACAAAAAACTTGGTTTAATATTGACTCCATTTCAACAAATCAAACCGGTACTCTAAACAAGTATAATTAGGTTCTTCTAAGTACACATCAAGTTCAGTTTTTTATACATTATCAACGGGTCTAGATGTAAGAAAAGCAATAAAATCATCTCCATACACAACTTGATTGTCAGAAGATGTTGAGGACGAGGTCATTAAGCTATTTGTGGCAGTCTTGAAAGCCTTAAACGAGTTGAGGTGAGGAGTCGGGGGGACGGTTGGTGATCTGTTGAAGGTGATGGGTTGTGAAGTTATGATAATGTAGTTAGAGAATTAGGGTTTTTACATTTAAGATTGTTGACTTTTTTATTAAATAATTAAAATAGTGGTAATTGGTAAATAAATTAATTAATTAACAAATATATAATATATTAAAACTAAACTAAAAAATAATTCGAGCGAAACTGAACGAGAGACGAGCGAGCGTACTTTTGCTCGTGCTTGGTCGGTTTGTTTACAACTGAGTCTAAAATTAAATGAGCAAAATTCCAATAAGCTTTTCTCAAACGAATTTCGAACTTCAACCTATTTATACAACCCTATCGAGTTAGGTTGCAAATGAATGTTATGTAATATTAATTCAGAAAGAATATATACATGTTAATGGCTATAACGGATCCGTAAATGTCCATTAAAACGTCCATATCATTAAACCATTTAATTAATTAGTCCCTTGCTAAGCATTATTATGTAGGATCCGTAAATGGCACTAGCGTAAAAGGCAATTTAAATAGGTCCTTCCTACACACACAAATGGTCAAACAAACGGAATGGATTCCGTAAATTAGGATTACGGATTTAATGATTGGTATGTGGATTTCGTAAATCCACCTACGGAATTACCCATAAAACAAAAGAAATTTCAAATCAACCCATAAATCATTACGATTTTCTAAAAAAAACCCATTTCTAAAAAAAATTCATTTAACATACATATGTGAAAGAGTTTTTCAAAGAGTCCAGAGAAGGAGACCGATGACAATAAGTTCTTCATCGCAATAAAAGAGCTCAACAACAATATTTTCGAAGGAATGCCGAAGGATGGTCAAATGTACCCTCTTTTATCGTCTCAAATCTACGAGAAGCACACTCAAAAACTCTATTGTGAAGGTGTTCAAGTAGTTTCGGAATATTGTTGCTTTCTATGTTGCAAAAAATAGAGATATTAACAGTTATCTTTGCTCCTTCCATTTTAATAGTGTTTAAGTTGACGAACATTGCATTTAATATATGATTGATTAATTTGAGAATGAATAATCTATAGTACATAAAAACAATGTGACTGGTAGTTTTAAAATTATGCTTAAAAGTAGACTATAATATCTTTTAAAATCGAAAAGTAAACATAAATGGGGTCATTTGTTAAGTTTAAAAATATAAATGACTTAATGTTGATTTTTAGTCACAAGTTCATAGAAAAATAGATACCATGTTTGTCTTGATCTGCTATAAAAAAATTTATGATAAAGAAATTACTTTAAGCACTTTCTTTTTACGATATATAATTATATAGTTAAAACACTTACATATTAAAAATAAAAAATGTATCGCTTTTACATTGTGGTAATTTACACGTGTTATTACAATATCGGGTCAAACGGAGAATCATTAAACTTTAGGTCCAGCGATACAAGGTAACGAGAGGGTATAAAGCGCATGGACGAATCCTATTTTCTTTTTGTCGTGTTATCAAATTAAGCCCTCAACTTTGTTTAGACCAATTATATTTTTTTAGATATAAACTTATTACTTATTTCACACATACTAAACTGCTAATTGATGTCACAATATACTAAAACAAACAATTTAACTTAATTTAGTTTCATCGTAGTTGTAATTTAGAATCGAATGTAGGACAACTGTTATAATTATATGTCTTCTATCTTATATAACAAAATTATATGTAGAATCGAATGTAGGACAACTGTTATAATTATATGTCTTCTATCTTATATAACAAAATTACATAACAGAACTGTTTTCTTACATGTAAAAAACTATGTTTGGACTTTTATTGAAGCAATCGTCTTCCTAGTCTATTACTCATTGAACCGTGGTCACTATACCGGAGGGCGAGACATGACCACGACTTAAGATTCAAGTACCGTTGAAAAGACTAAACGGACGGGGGAATGACTGCCTGTAATAAAGCACAAGCTAATACGAGCCGACCAGAAGAAGCAAGGCTTTAGATTACCAGATCCTCGACACAATCTTCCTAGAGATGGAGAGCCCCTGCCTTTTCTAGCCTCTCCTTTCCCAGTAACCCTTTTTTACCTGGGTTCCTCCCAATCCAATCTATTGCAGACTCGTTAGTCGGTTTTAGGATGCCTCACCAGCTTCACAGGTGAGTTTCCCACGCCCCGAATCCTTTTCGAGGGTGCATGCGCGTGTACACATACACGCGCGAACGCCCGCCCCCTACCCAGTGTGTGGGCAATGATTCTCTACAATGACACTGTAGACCAATTGAAAGGGATGTAGCGCGGCTTGGTAGCGCCTTTTTTTGGGGGGGTCAAAAATATCACGGGTTCCAATCCTGTCATCCCTACCTATTCTTCTCCTCTGGGCAGTCACGAGGGATCCATTGAGATCGATTCGGACATACATCATTTTCATTTTATGAGACTATATGCATGTTTAGGGGGGTACAAAAAGAATCCTTTTCTTTTTAGTCGTATCTACTGTGATAAGAAAGCGTTCTTAGTTCAGTTCGGTAGAACGTGGGTCTCCAAAACCTGATGTCGTAGGTTCAAATCCTACAGAGCGTGATTCTGTTCTTGTTAGGTCTAATTAGAATTCAATAACTTCACTCATTTGAACAGCAACCTGAATTGAACCTCCTGCGGATAAAAAAAGGAGGGAGTAAAAAAATAAAAAAAATAAAGAAATGAAAATAAAAAAAGTAAAAAATAATAATAAAAAAAAGAATTCGAAAATCAAATTACATCATGAATAATTTTAATATATTCCTAATAACTCGTATTGTTTAAAATAAAATATGAAACTACATTTAAAGACATAGATCTGAAATATCAACATAATATAAAGCCCGATGTAAACAAATATCAAAGCTAAATGAATTGTTTTATAAGGTAAATCGGTAAATCAAACCGATTTACCGATTCAACCTGTTTTTCACCTATCCATAGCTAGGTACTAAAACAATTGTCGATATAAGACTAGCTCATTTGATGGAGGCTTTGCTTATTAGAAGAAAGATTTTAAATTTAAAACTAAATAATGATATAATTTAATGTAGTGTAATAGATTTACTATTAAAAAGTTTTCTAGTCTCAAACAGTAAAAGATTGTCGTAGAATAAACTAGTTACCAATCTCTAAAAAGAATCCCACATGTATTGGAGAACCATAAAAAGTGTAAGTTTCAATCTACAAAACTCCACCAAACAAAATAAAATTCTTATTCAAACATTCAAAGTCAAATACAAAAAGACCCCTACAATAACTCAAAAGACACAAAAAGTACCCCACAATCCTAAAGGCCCTTCACAAACGAATCCCCAATTAATAAAGACAGTACGTATCTACCCCCCTACGGTGGAGATTCTTGCCTGCAGCCGCTACACCATTCTTTCCACCCTCATTTCTCCACCACCCCTTAGTTATTTTACATATTCTTTTACCCAATATAGCAACCACCACCACCCATGCACACCATATAACCACACACACTCTCTTATGCCCAAACTATCATCAATGACTAGCATCAACAGCAGCTTATGGATGTTACCATTGATCTTGTTTATGATAATGGTGGCTTTCGCCGAGTCAAGAACCATGGCTCCACCCAAGTCGGTTCATACGTTGGAGAACACCGGACTATCGCCATCTTCTCAGCCTTCGGGCAATGATTATCAAGTTGATCATCATGACGCGTTCTATGATTTGTGAAAAATGTTAAAGGTTATAAGGCGGCTTTAACCGGTCCGAGCCAAAAGGGTAGAGGACACAAGTGAAGGTGTAAATAGGTTGTTTTGTCAACCGGTTTACTGTGAACTTGTGCTTGTTTGAGTCTAGACACATTTGTGTTTGTGCTAGTGTTGATAAATAGGCCATGGTTGTTATGTACAATTTAAGAAGCTACATGTCTTGTAGTGTATGAAACATATATTTGGCGATAAGGATTTGTATCAATTGTATTATAAGTCGATTAACTCTAGGATTCACAAGATTTCTATATATCTTCTATAATTGAAATAATATGAATTCATGTAACTTTGATATGTGCTATTACATTCAAAGTTGATGAATATATGCTTAAGAAGAGGGTTATCTTAAAAAACATCTAAACCTTAATTAAGTGATGCTCTTAGTCCAAGGGTGCCTGCTTTACGGCATCCATTGGGATGCTCTTAGATGACATACACACAAGATTACAAATCATGAGATAACGAACTAATTGGGATAAATCAGAATATATGTCAACATTAAATACAGGATTAACAATTACTCTAAAAACCTTAGTGAATGCACACTCAAACTTACTATCGAGCTTCATCCATCTTCAACTGGGAAAACACTTGGCTTTCACTAGGGTAACTTATGACCGAGCTATCATTCACCCAAGAATCATCGTCGTTACATTTAGAAGGCACGCGATCAATCATCAACGTAGGTAACTGTAACGACGTGTTCATGGTGGTATCTTCATATGGCTCTTTATCCTCCACCATTAGTTGAAGCTTCAATGCATATTCTAAGTCCCATAACACATCAATCATATTTGGCCTCTCATCTCCTGTGTTCTTCAAACATCTCTCAGCTGTTTCTAAATACTTCCTTAAAGAATTTGGGTTTATCTTACCTGCAAGATACGGGTCGATTATCTTCTCCTCCATCCCATCCTTTATATGTGTGATCGCCCAGTCGGCCAAATTGCTTCCTTTCGAGGAAGTGTGGTATCAAGTGCTGGCCTCGCACACAACACTTCAAGCAAAACAACTCCAAAAGAGTAAACATCCGACTTTTGAGTCAATTTCATGCAACTTATGTATTCGGGATCCAAATACCCGAAACTCCCTTTGATAGCCAGCTCGCTTTCCTCCAGATTTTCTAGCAGGGATATCCCGAAATCAGCCACTTTTGCAACATAGTTTTCGTTAAGCAAGATGTTTGTTGACTTAACGTCGCGATGAATTATCCCAGCATCCGTACCTGTGTGTAGGTAATGTAACCCTCGAGTTGCACTGATGCAAATCTCAAGCCTCTTGTCCCAAGAGAGTTTTTCGTCATCCTTATTCGTGTTATACAAATGGTCTTGAAGTGTACCCTTTTCCATATACTCGTACACAAGTATCATCTCTGACTTATCATCACAATACCCTATTAAAGTAACTAGATGTTGGTGCCGTATTTTCGACAAGACCATAATCTCTGTCACGAACTCTGGTCGACCCTGCTCGTGTCCTTTCTCGCCTCGTTTCACCGCAACCGTATTTCCATCAGGAAATGTTCCTTTATAGACCTTCCCAAACCCGCCTTTTCCAATCACTAATCTCTCATCGAAACCATTCGTCACTTGCAGTATATCCGCAAGCTGGAAGCGAAGGTTGAGATTAGGAATTGGCGACGGGTTGTTAATGGTAAAGTCGATACTTATGCTCGTGTATGAACTCCGACCGTACGATGGTATTGCGTTAGACCCCGTTTTCGCCCCTACCACCGGCTTCTTGTCTTTCGGCACATCAAACCGATGCAAAAACCTATTAACAAAACCAACAACGAACCTCCAACAGCACATCCAGCCACAATGTACACTTTCTTGCTGCTCTTCCCATCGTTCACGCCATCAACCACACCCGAATTCATCGATAACTCCATGATCTCGAGCCCGTTCAAAAACGCGGGCTGACTGATACCTTTAATCGTCCCGATACTAACATTCACAGACCCCGACTCCTCGGAATCCACTACAAAATCCATATAAAATGGAACCTGCACGGTTTGCACAATATCTCCCGGATTAATCACCTTACTATAATGACTGTAGATGAAGAAATTGAAGGCGTCATTTGAATTGTTGAGACCTTTGCTTTTAATGTCACAGAAATGAGCTCGAACAATGAACATGGTGTTCTTATCAACCTCAAAAGTCCACGTTAAATTGACCAAAGAATTGGTCAATTCTCTTGCTGTTATGTAAACAGCATCAGGAGCATCAAAACTGCTAGCCGAATCTTGCTTATGAGTAAGCGCAGGTTCAAATGAACTCACGGTTTCCGCATGCTCAATATCGCTGATGAACTGATCATCTGATATCCAGTTTCTTCTTAAAGTGTCACGATCTGCGGCAATGCTCTGTCCACCAACGTTAACTCTGTACACTGGTTTAAAAGCATAAGATGATGATATGTTATTCACATCATCAATTTTTCCGAAGGGTGATATGTAAGGTGTAAGGGCATCATGCACGAACAGTTCAGACGGTGTGGTGAAAGCTTCAATGGCGTTCACAAACGCAGGGGATGAGCCTGAAGAGGGCGTGAATACAATTCTAAACTTTCGATCAGATCCAATTGGGATTATAAATTCTTTAATTACAGTCGAATCTCCCGCGTTAAAATTGGATAGCAGGGAGAACCCAGAAACCGAAACGTCGAATTTGGAGTTTGATAAATCGAACCCATTGGCAGAAAATGGGGAGAAATGAAGGCGTACCATTACGAAAGTGTTGGTAACATCTGCTTCGAGTTTGTAATCTGATTTCTTCGTGAAAACTCTTGCTGATTGGTAGATTTCGGGCGTGCCGGATGTGGGGTGGTTGTTTACGGCGGTGCGGCCACCGGAGAACGAAAAATCAGTGTGCTTGTCGTCTCCGATGAATGTCTTGCTGGTGAATTCGATATCGGAGTTTGATCCACAGTTAATGAAGTAGTGATCTGGTAGAGTATACCATGACTGTGAGGAAATAAGTGATAGAGTAGAAAGAAAAATGAGGAGAGAGAAAGAAAGGGTGGAAGCCATTGAAGCAGGTGAGTAATTTCTGGTTCCAATTGAATTATTTATTGGTGTGATTCGTTTCACGAGGAGGAAGAAGACATCTTTCAAACGTGGAGGTTGACGAAGACCTCAGACCTGTGATTGAAGACGAAAATTCTGTGGTTCTAAAGAGATTAATAAATTATTGAAGAGTAATAAAACTATAAAAGTCAAGTTGCCTTAATTTTGTTTTTATTATACCTACTTCAATTATTGTTTGCAAATTGTAATTGGTTTTATAAATAGTAATATTTTCTAAAGTTTATAAGAAGTTGAGGTGGTAAAACGAAAAAAGAGAGTGGAGTAGTAAATTAATTTGTCGCACGTAACACCTAGTCAAACTTTCAATACTTGCTATCTTGATTTTAAATTAAAAAGATGAAACCTCACTACCATGTGCTTAATAAAGAAAATTGGCACGTGTCTAGTAAAAAAAAAGGATCATGCCATCATATCAAGCCGGTTTCGAACAAGAGACTGCGGCTTCAAGTGATCTAAGACATACCCTTAGGCCAATGGAACAATTTGTTGATAAATGATCTATTCTTCTACTAAATATTATGGATTTATATCTACAGACTCAAGTAGGTTATAAATTTAAAAGCAGAGTAGTTGTAAAATTGAATATGTGTATTCGCTATAAAAAATTTCATTGACATTTTGGTTCAGTTACACGTAGCTTACACATAACTCCATCTTGTCTAGTAAAAATCTAAGGTAAAAAAACACTAAAAACATAAGCCACGTCATCACATGTCCGCCTCCCACAAAGCCACAATCACCGGTTAAATTTTCGATCCTCAACCAACTGAAATAAGTTTGAAACTCCAGAATATAGTTGCATTTA
Organism: Flaveria trinervia; assembly: GCA_025506515.1. NCBI lineage: Eukaryota > Viridiplantae > Streptophyta > Magnoliopsida > Asterales > Asteraceae > Flaveria > Flaveria trinervia. Next base: position 97,409,921 of record CM046452.1, read on the forward strand.
TTTTTGAAAGAATATAATTTTTTTTAAACTACTAAATGAGCTTCATAAAAGATGATACCTGTTTTTCCAGTAAGTTAAAATGCATATATATGTATGATAAAATCTCATATTTTATTTTGTGTATTTGACTAATTAAAACTTTAGCACAAAATGACATTTAAAAACACAGAAATCAAATGAACAAACTTTAAATCACAAAATGTTATATAATCGCTTATAAACTTATAATTATGACAAAATATGCTCATTTCATTATATGTATTTATGTTTATACACTATTAATTTAAAGTCAAATTCATAATCAAAAATTGCTAACGGTTCGTAAAACATACAAAACTATAAATTTGAATAAGTTTACTTTTTAACCAATAAATGAAAAGTAAAACTTATTACATGTAACACTTGATTCGTCACTTGGTTTAATGACTTATTCACGAGAATGTAAGCCTTATTTGCACACCGCGTGTATATGTAGGAACTGTTTCGGTTTAGATGCAATCCCTCTTGTTTCACGTGATCCGTATCAAAAAGTGAGTTCTTGTAGCCTCTTTTTCTTTTACCAATTTTAGGAGAGAAACATGTTACATAACAACTTTACATGAATCATTACTATTATATCTTATGCTTATACACATTTTGATGATAAATGTTAATTTATTGGGTTGGACTTACAAAGACCTCGCTATCTTACACAACTACTTAACTCCGGGTTGGAGCCGCAAGTTTAATATAGATAGTACTATCGGGACTGACAATCCCCATTCTCTCGACTGATTGGAACACGTAAATCCACAGTCAACGATATTGAATGATTATTGCTACGCAGACTATAACTTGACTTTTAATTCCGTACTTGGAATAAGTATTGGACGAGGCATGCAGTCAAAGGCTTAGTTGTGGACTCATAAATACATTTCATCTTACTTGTGTTATGACTACTTCACATGATAAGTTTTTTATTCATACTTAGACTACTTACTTTACAATTATCGAATCTCAAAATTTAAGAACTTACCAACATTATTGTTGACCCATTCTAACATGTTTTTTAGGAGACAACCAAGGTTAGCGTTTTGGACTTCACTTAAGTATGGCACGACTAGGGCACAACAGAAGATTATTTTGTATAAGCTTAGGATACTAGGCTCATAAACTTGAATATTTAAAAACTTGTACTCTAATACTTTGTTGCCTAAGTTTATTTTGAATGCATGAATGAAATTAAAGTTTTCATAAGTACCACGTGTTCAAAATATCCAATTACGCCACCTCCTTGCGATTCCGCCGTCGTCGAGGGGTGTGACAAATTTTCTCATCAACATTGTGATTCTGTTGCAGCAACCATGGCCCGCTCTATAGTGTTATTTATGACGTATTAGACTTGGGCCCCCCTGAAAATAAGGGCCCTTATTTAAAAAAAAGTTATAGTGAGCTTTGGTATTATACGAGCCAATGAAAATATGAACCGTAATTTGATCGGTTATTGAAGAAACAAAATCAAACAATTCACAAAACAGATGATGAGTTTCTTTCTCTCTGATTGATTTGATTGACATCGGCTAGCTCTTGTTTTGCTTTTTTTTTTCTTCAAAAAAGTCAACTTTCAAAGACTAAGGTTAGTATATAAATTTTCATTCATTTACTATTTTTGTTTAAAAAAACTTTAATTAGGTTGCTTTTTGATTTTGTTACATTTGTTCAGATTGTATTTTTGTAAAAATCCTATTTCTTTTAGTTCGATTGAGGTCCTACAAACATTGAGCAGGCGCAGACGACAACTTATCTTCAAAATGATCTTTAATCCATCATTGTATGTTCTTCATCTTCATAATTCGTTTTCTTAGGTTGTAGTATAACTTCAAACTAATGTAAATTGTTTGTTCCGGTGGTGGAACTACATTCGGGTTTTTTAGTTCTGTCGTGGGTTTGTCGAATGTTATGTGAAGTTTGTGATTCTGTGATATCAATTTAAGGGCATTCACAGTGAATTACTCATTTTTATCCATATAATTAAATTAAAAATCACAATCTTTTCTTTTTACTTTTCAATTAAACAATACTTTTTATATATTTATCATTATTTTTTTTATCTCTACTCCACTCACAATCACTTTCAAAAATATTAAAAAATTTATAAGGATTAAATAATGATTCACTACATATACTAATTAATAATAACATTTTTTCTATCTTTCATTCACAATCACTCAAAACCATTTCATATAACATAAGAAACACACTCATATGTTTTTAGGGATTCTACTGTGAATGCTTTAAGAAATCGTTAACCGGGCTTTAGTATACCTTAACTTGATAGTTGAATGTTGTGTATCAAATTGATAGAAAACCAGATGTAGAAGAAGATTTAAAGAGAAGAAGAGGGACATTAATTTGCTTAAGTTGGTAATTAAATGCATATATCAAAACACATGAACACCTAGAACATTTAACAAAAGTAGGGATGACATTGGCATACTTTTCCATTTCATGGTAATAGGTTCAAGTATAAATGAATCACATATACACTTAACATGCAAGAACCGAACACTTTTAAGTCTAAATTTCTATTCTACAACACCTAATTCTCTTAAACAATAATCATAATATCAACTTGTAACATACATATTTAGAGATCCAACATAGAAGGATGTTATATACACATTAATTTGCTCAAATTTGATTATGTACGTCGTGACATTAATTTGCTCAAATTTGATAAATCGTTTGCTGTCAATGTTCCTGAGTTATCAACATCCAAATTCTTGAATCCTTCCATCACATTCATGATAAGTTGTTCGTTCACCAACCCCATCTCCTTTAGCTTAAACACCACATATTCTGCAGGACTGCACAACAAAGTTCATAACATTATGTTGTTATTAATATAATCTAGTTATTAAATAAAGATAATCTTACCTCACACTGTTATCATTATCAAGATCAGCATTCTCGATATCTTGAACTGTTAATTTCCTGTTAAGTACCCAATCCACAAGCTGTCGTTGCCTACTTTCGGTCCATAACTCAACCAAATACATAAACAGTTGTGCTAACGAGATTGTACTCGTTAAGATCCACACAACAGCAAATATACGTCCCCCAGTGGTTGTAAAGCTCTTATCCCCGTAACCGAGGGTGGTTATGGTGGCACAAACACAATAATAAGCATCAATTACACTCATGTCTTCAACTAGAATCAAGACGACGATTCCAGCGATTACATGCAGGACAATAAGTGCAAGAACTATAAGAAACTTTAACTTGAGTTTATCTGATTCTTCAGCAGCGTCACTGAGCATTTGATCAGGATCAAATGCTTCATGAACTTGTATGGCTTTTACAAACATGGTCACCTCCTTTTCAACTATATAATCTGCTGCTTTACTAAGCGCAAAACCGCCAAGAAACATGCCCAAAAACACGAAAACACAAGCCAAAAGTTTTGCGAAATTGGTTTCTGGGACTAGATCTCCATATCCTACTGTTGTCATCGTCACAACACAAAAGTACATAGAATCTAGGACTCCATTTGTTTTCTTACCAGTGATTTGATCGCGAACTAGAAAGAAACAAACGGTGCCTAGAGCCACATAAGCTCCCAAAAGTACCGCGACACGTTTCAAACTAAGATGGATGCCTGGGATCGATGGTGGGGGGGCTCGATCACTTCTCTCTTCGTCCTCTCGATGCTTACCTTTACGTTTACGCTTCTTGTGCTTTTTCTTTTTTATGAGTTTCGTGTCATCCACGCCATCTTCCGCCATTGGTTATATGTATGCAGCATATATGTCACAGATTTTCAGATGATCAATTAAGAAATACATACACAAGTATCTTGATTTGTGAAGATCATGCATTAATATCTAAAACAATTTTAAAACCCTTTTTTATAACAGGTGCAAGATATATGATCATATATGCACAATGAATGAATTAAGGAAAATGAATTCATTGTTGTGAAAGTTCTAATTGTCTATCTCAGGAGGATTGAAAGATCCATAAATGTAGGAACACTAGTTTGGTGAATCCAGTCAAATTGTTTGGTGGTTGTTTGAAATATAGAGTTATTATCATGTGGCCACTTTTATTAAGTTTTATATATAGATCTATTCCATTGGCAGCCCACTTTTTGTGCACAGGTGGATTGTACAATTTGCATCAGTAGCTCGGGTTTATTCTGAGCCTACGGTGCACGAACCTTTTTTTCTTCCAAACCGGTTCCTATAGGTACCAGGGTCAAGTCAAACCGGTTATTCACCATTTGTGATTGGTTTCTTGGTTGGTTAGAGCGGTTTTTGATCAGTTTTTGGTTGGTTAGGTTCGGTGTGGTTCAAAGCAAAGCATACCCGGTTTGGACCCCCGGTTTTGTTTGGTTGAGATCAGTTCCGCTTGATTCCGGTTGGAACCGTTCGGGTTGGGTAGTTGGGCTTGGTTCTATTACCGGTTTTTTTTTTCACCTCTACTCATATGGGCTTGACTGCTTGAGCATTCCTGTGACAAGTGGAACCGTGGGCCTGTGAAATGCATTTTTGGGCTTGGTCTTAGGGATACCAAGTATATATATTTCTAGCTTGGGCCTGATTGTATGGTAATGGTCTCATTATGATTTATGAGAAAATCTTGGTTTGGTTAAAATATTTGTGTAGAAAGTTATTTAACTTTCATGTTTCAAAAAAGTTACAATAAGCTTCAAAATGATTATTAATCAACTCGTTTGGTTTCTGTATTTTTAAGTATCTGAAGTCCATCAAAGAAATTAATTTTATTTCTTTATAAGTTTGGTTGGGAGAATGAAATAAAATTCAGATTCTACTCTTTGGTATTTTCCTGTCAAGTTTGTAAATGCATTAAACGGATTTAAGTGAAAGTGGTTATAGGCATAACTGACTCTTTTATAACCTTTTGTGATTTTTTCAAAACCCTTTTACTTTATAAAAGTTCTTATAAATCTTTCATAGTTGCAAAATAAGATTTTCAATCTTTATAACATATCCAGTTAAATAAAGGTGTGCATGTGTATATATAATGTTATTTATACATTTGTAATTTCTGAATATAATAATAGAAATATATAATGAGAATTTTAAAGATAAATATAGTTGTCAAACGTCTTTTTACTTTTACATATTTACTTTTTTTTTGGTTTTTGCTTTTACTAATATATCTTATCGTTATATAATTTGAATTTTTCTTTGTTTGAAGTGTTTTAATTTCCCTTCTGTCAACCCATAAAACTTTGACCTCTTTAAATTGATGGATTTTGAATAGATGATTCAGTTTCACCCTCATCTCTAAACAACCAACCACATTTTTAACAGAATTAATTTCCATTTGAACTTGTACTAATAACCTAACATATACAGCCTAAAATGTTGATCTAAAAGAAAATTAAATGACGCATAAAGGTTGACATGGATATTTAAAGCTTCGGCTTGTTGAACCCTCAAGCTTGAGCCATACTAGTATTAAGCTTGATAGGATACTCAAAGGATCGGCTCGGTTGGAGATGAACTCTCTGAGCTTGTTGTATACTGAGTTGTCTAAATAGGCGGGTCGCAACATTATGATATATGGTCTGATTTATACTCTTAATAAAAATTTGACTTTAACATGTTGTTTCTTATGAAATTCCTATTTAAGCATTTACAATAAATAATAATAATTTTAACATTATTCTTACATGAAATTTGATTTAAATTTTAAACCTACTATAACTTTTACAAGGAGTAGTTTGTATGTAATTTTCTAATAATTTATTTATTATAGTTATAAAACTAAAAGGTGTTTCTTTAGATTGCAAACTATGTTATCCTTCCACATGTACTTTCACTTAGGTTTTTCCAACTGTTTGTAGATTGTGGTGCCTAGACATGTGCCTTAAATTCTTGAGGTTCTACTCTAGACAATGAGTTTGATTGGATGAAAATTCATTAATTCAAGCACATGATTATATCCTTGTCAAAGACATACATTAACATTATGTTTTTCAACCTATATTACCTAACATCAAGTATGTTATTATTTAAAAAAAATATTACAGTATCACTTCTCTTAATACTCAAACTCATTACATAATTAAAAGTTTGTACAAAACATGTTACTATCTTGTTTAGCGCTCAAACTTGTTACTTAGTCAATAACACAAATACAATTCTAAACATGTAAAACAAGTCAAGTGAGTTTCAACAAAACTTGTAACATATTTTTCATAATCAGTGGTGGCATGCACTAAATGTCAGAATTTTCTTGAATATTGCATCAACGTGTACATTTTGCAGAAAAATGTGTACAACTCAGGAAACCAAAGTTGCCTTTAGGTTGATGAATTGAAATGAAAGACATGCATCATTGCAATCCAGAATCCAGATAGTGTTTAGGATGTATGTGAACATTGACAACATTATTGCAAACAAAATAAACCTTAATAAACACTGCACTGCATTTTCCAGCAGATAACAACAAGACACACAACCCTTTACGGTAGAATCAGTCAGTCAGTCATATAATTACATACATGGTTTTATTCTTTTATCCCATAAAAGATGCTGTAACTACGAATAAAGATGCATGTTTTCCCACTCTTACTGTTTAAGAATCACGCCATATTCCTACAACCTATTGCGCTATGTGTTTTTATTGGCAAATGTGCATCAAGCTGGATTGTACTACCATTAATGCGTAAGGTACAAGAAGCAGGTGACATTTATGTCAACAAATAATTGTTTGTATATCTTTCATGAACAATGAATATTCCGTACGCCACTATGGATAGAGTTGGCTAAAAAATCCGGTGCGGGAACCGGTTCGATCAAAAAAAGAGAACCAGTTTAAAATAATAACCGGTTTGGTCCAAACCGGTTTGGTCAAAAAAAGAGAACCAGTTTAAAATAATAACCGGTTTGGTCTAAACCGGTCCCAAACTAACCTGAATCGTCGGTTTATATGCTGGTTTGGTAATCCCATGCTCAAAACCGGTTAAACCGGTTTGAAACCAATCCAAATTGGTTTGACAGGTTTGAGTTTCCGCTGAGCCAAATCAGTTTGTAACCCGAACCGGTTTGACCCCACGACAAAAAAACCGGTTCGGTTTGAACCCGAAACCGGTTCGGGTAAAAGAACCAGTTTGTGCCCCTCTAACTATGCATGCACCAAGGTCTCCATCGATTCTTTGTGTACAATTGCAGACTTGAGTTGAAATAATATATCTTTTAAGGTGAGTGTTTAAGTCTTATTGTTATTAGATAATATAGATTAAGAGTGTTTAGTGGGTTTATGAGTTTGTTGTTTAAAAATGTATTCTTTGTGCCAAATGTAACATTGATGCATTTATCTTGAGGTCGGGGAGTTTGCTTCATCAGTATTCACGATCAAGTCTGTTAAATATAATTTCAAGTAAAATATATAAATGATTGTAAAAACAAATGACTATAAAAGTTTACTTTTTATTTTTTAAATATGACAATGCAATAAATTCATAATATACTAATTACTAAGTTTGTAGTGCATTAAGGTTTGTATCTTAAGTTTAATGGGTTGTGTTTATTTTTGGATTTTTTTAATCTTTAATTTTTTTTAGTTTTAGCTCTTATACTTTTTTATATTTTACAATTTAACCCTTATAAATTTCCACTTTCCATTTTACCCTTATACTTTTCATATTTCTATAAGTTTTTCGCTTTACGTTTCGGCCTAAATTTACGACTTTACACACTGTAACGTGCGCGCGTGATTTTAGGTTTACGCTTAACTTTCATTTGTAACGGTCTGTCACAACGCGTGAGTACTAGATCAACATAGTTATTTGTTTTAATGTTTTACATTTTACGTGTGTGGTTTAACGTTTTTAAGTCTACTTTTCCGTTCGGTTTACATTTTTGTTTTTATTTCTTTTTTAATATGCGTTTTTCGGGTGTTGTTGTTTGCTAACGTTAGTATGAAATTTTTGCTACTTGACATAATTTTACGTTCCAATCGCAACGCGAAAAACTTAATACTAGTTATCACTAAATATGAAGTTTAATATTCACCGGGTAAACATAGTTAACTTTTTTGTCGTTAAAAAAACATGAAATGGTATTCTTCTGATTTTTTGGACAACAAATATTATTTGTGATTAAGAAAGTAAATATCATTTGTCAAATTCTAATCTACACCTTTTAGTACCGAGTTTTTGAGTATTGTTATCATTACGTATAACATGTAAATAATACCGACATCAAATGTCATATAGACGTCTAATTGGTCACTTTTATGTTGAGGTTGAATTGTTGTTAACGTGTCTCACTTTTGGTAGACTTTACATTGTCGTTTACTGGCCTTTTGTACGTCAATAGGTGCAAGTTCATGCACCCAACATTATCCAATATAACATATCTAATATACCAACATGCCGTACAAATTATTTAACACGACGGTTAGAACTTATTAATATGTAATATTGATCTAGGTGGTTAGATGCGTTAATAATTTGCATACGATACGACATCTGTATATATGAGATGTTTATATATACAATGTCTGGTATTTGTCAAACCGATTGAAAACAACATGCATGTATTATAGAAGTATACGCGATACATGTTGAGCTTGTCAAAATAGCTACAACAACTCTATTTAAATAGGGACAAAGACCTTGTAAAGTCAATTGTCGATATATTAGAAAATATTTAGTGCCGTTTCAAACTTTCAGTGTAGCCAATTTAGAGTCGTAGAGGATAAGGAGTAGGTTCACGAGAAGGAATTGATCTAGCTATACACCTAAAAGTTAAGCTTTAACAAAGAAAGTCTATATAATAATACAAGTCTTGTTTGATTTTAAGTTTACAAATCTTGTTTGATTTAAGGTGTCTTATTCGACAATTATTTGTAAGAGTTAACGCATTTATGTGTAATAAAGCGTGATTGTTTTGAATGCAGACTCCATAACTATTTTTGCTTGTTGTTTTTACCTCATAATTATAAAGGCATTAAGTGTCATTTGACCACATTTTTTTAAGTTATGTATTTTGCATAGTTTACTAATTAAAATTGTTGTAAACTTTTTCATGTATTAATTCTATTAAATATAATCGTTTTTTTAACTCAAATTTAAGGTTTTGTTCCTTTAAAGAGAAATCGGTTTGGAGCATTAAAATAGGGTTACTATCCCGTAAAATATTTGGGATTTTTATAAATCATTAAGTCAGGTATTTAAAATGTTTCAAAATAATATATTTACATACTCGTGTTTTTAAGGAACTCTTAATCTACTCATAAATGCACCTATTATACACTTAAATACCATTAATAAACATAAATAATTTAAAAATAATTTAACCGACTCAAAAACCCACAAAATCTAGATTATTTGCCTTCATTTCATACACTTGTGAATTCATGTATTTACTATTAAATACCCTTTTGTTAAACTATTATGATTATGATACGTGTATTTAATTATGAATACATGTATTAATCCCCAGCAAGATATGTTATAAGTAGTTTCATCCAAATACAACATTATATATGTGTGTACGCACTTCCATTAAAACTTAGACCTAATAAAATGTTTAGGCGCTCAACATTGGAGATGTAAATCGTGTAAATAGTAGACGATTAGCTTAACATTTAAACTTAAACTAAATCAAATATCTAGGCACTCAACATTAGAGATGTAAAACATGTAAATAATAGACAATAAAAAAGAGGCAAGAATTTGATCTTAAGTGTTTTCTGTTGCATATCATGACACTTAAGCCACCTTTGCGAAACAAGCTACCAAATGAGCATGTCGTTTTTATAAAGAATTGTATGTGTAGACCATAGTTTACTTATAAGGCAATTTTATGAAAATTTCCGATCACATATATATGTGTGTCTTGTTCATGACAAACATACTTGATATCATATGATTCCATTCTCATATAAACTACAATGCACCATCATTGGTCACTACTCACTATTAACTTTGCTCTCATACATCAACTTTAAGCTTCACTTGTTTTACCTTTCGGGTTTTTATAATATGAATGCATGATGTAATAACAAAATAGAATGATGTCAGCCAACTAATAACAATCGAAGATGAAAACGTACAATAGAAAAATCAAACTTGATTTGAATTTTTATGAAGCTAAAGTCAATAAACATGAAAAAATCATTCACAAGTATTGTATACCCTACCACATGCTTGTTGTTCCCTAAAATTGACAATCAAAGTAAGGGTTACCATCCTTTCAAATCCGGTGTACCCCCTAAATTAGAACCAACAATGGTTTTGAGGGTTTTAATTCTTTTTGTAGTAAGTTTATCAATATGAAACAGTATTTATGTAACATCAATGTTGAAAGAAGCTGTATAAATCACAACAAACATGTGAAAGTTGGTCGCTAATGAATTTTCTTGGTCGCTTTATGTCTCTCTAAAATAAGTTCTACATACTTAAGCAAGTGATCTTTTATTCATAAATCATAATCACATGAATCTTTCCTAGATTATGTTGTTTATATGATGTGGAGCAGTAATCAGATAAATATGTGACATTCGGATATTAAAAAAATATGTATATGAATATGGCAAAATGCATTCGGGATTTAATGTAGGTGTAATATAAAATTTATTGCTTTGTCATTATAATGTGAATATATAAAATAGTTGGATATTTTACTTTAATAATTTCTAGTATGAAGGTGTTTTATTATTTGTGGAATTATATTCGAATTATAAGTTTTAAATTCACTGTGAAATAGTTTTACTATTACGATAAATTGTAAGAAGAACTAATTTATTAAATTTATATTTTCAATTCCTAGTTATTATACATAAAGGTCCTTTCTATTTCTTAATGAGCTTATATAAATTTAAAATTACAAATTATAACTTTGATTCAGAAGGTATGGAATTCATTCCAATGTAAACTTATGTAGTAAATTTACAAATTTAGTAATTATTGCATTCTCACGTTTCCACGTTTTTTCATCAACAAAAAAAGTTTCTCGAATCCTCAAGCATAATATGTACCACCAATATAGAAAAAGAAATTAAGGGTAACTAGAAATGAGCAAGTTACCCTCGAATCGTTTTTAATTGTTAGAAGATGATACTTTATTATTCATATAATAATTATTTAAAATAATTTACTTGTAAAAAAATCACAAAAATTGTTATTATTTTTACCATCCTAACAATATCACGCATATGATCATAACTTACATTACAATATGTTCACATAACTTTTACTCATGTATCATTTTGTGTATTGTTTGGTATGAAAACATAAAATTGCTTTGTGTCTGAAGATACACACCTGATCATTACTCCTATGTTTTTGATTATTTGTTTGAATTGAAGACAATTATGCTTGTTAATTAAAATGTGATTGACATTTTTTTGGAAAAACAAATTGTATAAATTTTATAATGGTGTGATTGCATTTTAGTCGTTAGGCGTTGTCACATCAGTTAATTGAGTTGTTATGAGTGTTTGGTCTTTTTTTTATGGGGGTGGAGGTATAGTCGGACATAGTAAATTATAAAGAAATCAATTATTGAGAAATTATATATTTATCAAATATCGTAAGTTCGCTAATATTTATAATAAAACATATGAATATCAATATAATATATATATATGTGTGTGTGTGTGTCCAAATATTAAAATAATTGAATATTTAATATTTAATTTTTAATATCATAGACATATTAATAATTTAATATTCGTATTCCATGAAAAACAACGAAAATCCAAGAAAAACAAATGAAAATGTGTGAAAATTGATGAAATTAGCTAAAGTCCGAGTTTTTCGATTTGGGCCAAGTCGGACCCCCTAGCTTCGGGTTGGCTTGAGGTTGACTGATTCTGAGCTACAAGACCAAGTTGAAGAGACACACTTTAGTGAATGACCAATTCTCGATATGTACACCCGGACTACTAGGTCGAGTTGACCGAGTTTTACAACACTGATCTAAAAAGACTCGAGACGTGTTATAATGTCTCATTGGTACAACCTATGATTGTGAATGTGTTACTATATAATGAAATATTGTTGAGTTTCTAGTAGGGTCTTTTCTATTTAGAAACACGTTAGATACGTCTCACATGTTCCATTGTTGTTGTATATTAATAGTATGTTCTAAGATTTATGCGAAGTGATATGAATTATGATGCGGAATACGAATGCAATCAAATGAAAAAAAGAACCGTGAGTTTTAAAAGAGCTCCTAAGGTTTATTAATGAAATGAAATAATCTGCCTAATTAACTACGCAGCAAAACATCAACCAAAGCATATTAGGGTGGAACAAGATCTAATCAGTATTTAATAGGAAAATTAAATAAAACAAAACAAACTCAAATAACTAGGTAAAGTAAAAGATAATCAAATAAAAAAAAAACATTTACATATTTTCCTAAAATTATCTTAAAGAAAGCGTCACTTTCCAAATAAGTAAATTTCCTCCACCACCGCCCTTTTTTCAAGTGAATCTTTTTGATTTATGATGGTGGTGGTGATTTCATCAATTCTATTAAACAACCAAATTAATTCTTTTTTTCATTCCATCATAATGATCAATTTTATGATGTTTGTTGTTCATACACATCAAATGCTACTTAAGAGTTGCTTAACGTATGGACAACTATAAGACTACTTGGGGGCATGCATGGATCCGCAAGCTCTATTATTTGGTTAATTTTAAAAATTACAAAATACGATGCAATTAGAGGTTTTGATAATGATATAGATTAAATGAAACCACATTTTGATTTCATTCTATGATGCAGGCAAAAATCAAAATTTACAGGTGAAATGTGAAACGAAAATCATATCATTTGTTTGAAAGTATACATCTTAGTAAAATCTAAATTCTTTTATAATAAAATGTTTTGTTGTACTATTTGATGTAATTTTAACGTCTGAGTATAGAAATGCGAAATTTATATTGTACACATGTACTAAACAGAGAAGTAGGTCAAAATGTGAATCAATAAATATTCAAGTAAACGATTTCGCCATGTAGAATATCTTCATCAAATCTACTTGTACTACAAATAATATTCCCCTTCATCATTTAGAAAATATTGAAATTTGACTACTTCTTGAGGTTGTTTAGATCTTAGTTAGTTAATAATTATTGTTACGTTGTAAAATTAATACTTCAAATTATATTCCCCTTTATCATTTAAAATATATTGAAATTTGACTACTTCTTGAGGTTGTTTAGATTTAAGTTAGTAATAACTCTTACATTGTAAAATTAATATCAATCAACAAAATAAGATTGAGAAAACAAAAACAAATATGCAAGTTTAGTTACTGTCACACCCCAACCTTGACGGCGGAAACGTCGAGATGTGAGGGTTAAGATTGTTCACAGCCACATAACGCTATATTAAATTGTAAATATTATTATCATAAGTCTTGAAATAAAAATACAATCATAATTCCCAAACAAGTAATAAGTTCGAATGCAACAAAACATAAAGTAAACTTTTTATTTCATATACTAGGTCCAAATCCTAGATTATGGCATGCTTCAAAAAGATCACTTTAAGCTTGAGGTTGACCTGAAACATGTTAAAAATAAGAGTCAACTAAAAATAGTTGGTGAGTTTCCAAGGTTTTCATACATAATATGAAAAAGAAAGTTACAAGTAGCAATTCATGTCATAGGTTATAAGTTAGTAAGGTTATAGAACACACATCGTTACAACCAAACCTCGACTTGATTACAAGTATAAAAGATTGGCTAGGTGTATTTGGTTCCCTAGTGCACAAGCATACGGCTCCTAGGAGTCGGCAATACATCGACTTTAGCACCAAATAGGCTTGTCAGGCCCAAAGATCTAAGACGTCGCCAGGCTAGCATTAGTTAATGATTGTAAACAAACTATGTATCTCAATATAATCACTTACAACACACAAATAACCATGACAAAAATATGAATTGCAAGTGTTTTACAAGTCTCAAACGTGTATAAGTGTATGATGTATAAGTATCATGTTTCACCCCAAAATAGTGTGAAATAAAATAAAAAGGGGGCAAGGAAAACTCACGTGATAATATGTATATAATGGAGATTATTTAAGAATAGTAAACGTCGTTCCAAGATGAACGTCACAAGGCACCTAAACATATGTAATTACGAGATTTAAGTTTAATAATTGAATTATTGATTTAACGAGAGTTAAAATTTCGAGTGGAGTTTGGGGATCTTTGTAGTCGTCTAAATAATGTACAAAGAAATATACCATTTGTGTAAATTATTATAAAGAAAAAAAAATAACATTAAATCATCGATAATAGCTAGTGAAGTTTAAATATAAACTTGAATAAATATTTGAAATAATCAAGATTTTAACGATAATAACTTAATAGTAATATTTGGACCAATAATAATTTATTAATTTATCATTCAAAGTCCATTTTAATAGAAATTATCCAAGAACATCCTTTGTTAAAATTCTTTATTAAAAAGAGAATTAATTAATTAACTTTAGAAAAATTATAGAAAATAATTTGACGTCTTTGAAAAATATTTAGAGTTTACAAAAACCCTTTTTATATTTATTAAAAATTTTCTATAATTTATTTAAGGGCTGAAATGTTTGAGGGTGCCCGGGTTCGAACCCGGGACCTCTAAGTGGTGATGAGAGCGTTTAACCAGTGAACCAAGGCATCCAGCCGCGGTAGATCTTGGTTTTAAAACATTAAAAACCCATATAAACAAAACCCCCAATTTCATAAGAACCCTAGAATCGATTTGATTCCAATTGAACATCGAATTGATATTGATAATGAAATGAATCATAGGGCTTTGATTGCCCATGTGAAATCGAGTATAAAGATGGTGTTAATTACCCGAATTGTTATTGAATTGGTGTTTGAACACCCGAAGAAACGTTGCGGACGTGGGAGTCTTGATGGATAGGCAAACCTCAACGATAATCAAATTAAACTTGTGGGAAGCTACGAGAGTTGGTCTTGACTCAAAGCCCTATGTCAATTTCAACAATTGAAGCTCGGAAGATGATGAACCCGTTGGTTGCAGGTCTCGGTGTTTGTGGTGATTGAACTCAATGATTGTGTGTGTTTCAGGTGAAATTGATTGTTGTAATCTATTAGGAAAAGTTAGATGATTGTGTAGGTTCATTTAATCGGATTATTATTAGAGATTTAATGCCCGAACGGCTATGGAATTAAAGGTATCAGTTATACGATCGTTTGAGGTTTGTAACCGGTGTTTTAACAAAATTTAGTTCGTGATTAAGTTCGAATCGACTCCACGAACCGGTTAGGAGCGTTTTGGGGTTCATTTTTATGCGTTTTAATGGCTTTTGGTTGTTGCCGGCGCCGCGCCGGAGAGGAAAATCGGGGAGAGAGAAAAGGGTTTTGGGTTGGGTTTTTTAAATAATTACACAATTGGTCCCTCTAGTTTATTATTTAACATTTTATGTTTAAAAGTTCTATTTTAAGTTTCCAAATTGACAAATAAAACCCTCAAACTTAATTTAAGTTTATGTTTTAAATATGGTTAAGTTTAATAGCCCTTATAAATTATAAGTAACCATATTAAAAGTAATCTTATTATTACTAATACCATTATTCATTATTATTACTTATTATTATTGTTAATTTTATTAATATTAACATTATTATTAATATTTATGCTTAACATTTCATAAAAACTCAATGACAATAAAGAATGAGCACAAACAACACGCAAGTTTCAAAATTGACAATAACAACCCTTGTAAGAGTAAACGAAGTTAACTTTTAGTTAACAAAAATACGAGATGTTACAGTTACGCAACAAAATGTATCAAAACCGGACTAAGTCTCTCAATTTAAACTTGATTGACCATCATAACATATTACTTGACGGATAACTATCAACATCTATTTCGTTAAAGTACCTGAAAATCTTAAACAAAACTTGACATGAAACCCTATCAATAGTAACTCAATTATTTCTATGATTAGTTAATAGTGACAACCAAGTTGTTACTGATAAGATCCCATTTGTCACTCCTGGATCAAAGTTGTGCCATTCAATTAATAAAATGTTTACATTTAATCATGTTAAAAATATCACTTCTTGTAACATTATTATTAAACATGTTAGTATGTCTTAAAAAAAATAAAAATATTAGTTAAACGTGTCATGTCAAACACGACATGTTTAAAACAACACAATACGTTTTGTCAGCTTTATTGGTAATTAAAAAGAAACACTTAACAATGATATTTTTGTTATTTTCACTTATAGCTTACTAATGAGCCTTAAGTACAAAATTTATTTGAACTAGAAGTTATAATTAAAAGTTGTAACTTTGACCCTAAAAGTTCATTTATTGTCCAAGTAATTAAAGATTTTGAAAGAAAGAATTACATATATATATCTTTCTATCTGATCAGAATTACATAGTTCTTTAAATTAAAAGTTTTTAATACATAAGTATAATGCTCTTTAAGTATGATTTGAAAAACTATGTAATTTTATAAGTTTAGAACAGAATATATACAATTCTTCCATTTTAAAAATGGGTAACTTTATAAATAAATAATTAAATTTTAGAATTGTTCTAACTAAACCACTAATATTTTTTTATCCCATTCAGTTCACTCATAAATTTTTATATCTCAACAGGTTACTAAGGTTTTAGATTATTTTAGTTATTTTTTTTAAAAATTTAAATATCTAAAAATTAACAATATTAACAAAAACAAATTATCTAAAAAATCAAATTATTTAACCGAATTTAAAAAATATGAGTGATCTAATTGAAATACTTTAAAACTTTAGTAACCTGATTAAAACATATAAAAACAGTAACCTTATTGGAACAAATTAAAATATAAGTTAAATAACTGGAACACTACTAAAAGTTATTTATTATTCTGTAAAGTTTTTCTTTATACAAATTTCTTTTGGTTAGTAATAAGCTACTGTACATTTTGACAAAGTTAATTTCAATTTTATATTTTTTAAAAAAGAAGTTAACTGACTTAGGTGGGAGGGATGCACTCGTCGTGAGGGCGCGGTGCCCCCTACGCCGCAAGGCAACACCTTTGCTGGCCTCCTCACACTGTGAAAAATCACGTAGCTTGGCAAAGACACGTGTGAATTCTTGTGTGTGTGTGTGGACTATGGTATAGTGGTGTAGCTTGGTATAATTTGAGGTTGTGATGTAGTGTGGTATGATGTGATGTGACATAATAAAATATGATCGTTAAGTATATGATATGACTAGTTAGTCCCTGTGTATTACACGGAATGAAAAAATAAAATATTAAATAATTAGTAATTAAAATTTATGCATTAAAAAATCATGCTTGAAGATAAAATATAATTATAATTACATATAAATAGCTAATTTAAGTAAATAAGCAATAATGTATTTTTCGTAAACTTTGTTTTATAAAAGAATTATGATTGTTAGATGTTTTATTTTAAGAAAAATGTTTTTAAAGAAAAAGTTTGTTGTATTATGTATTTTATAAAAAAATAATTTTAAAAAGTGTGTTTTAATAAAAAATAGGTTTTTATTTTATTAAATTATATATATATATATATATATATATATATATAATTTGAAAATGATAAGTGTAAAATTATTGGTATTTATTATTATTATTATTAATATAGAGAAATGAGAAAATTAGTATGATAAGACCTATAATTGTTTTATGTTTATTTAAATTTTTTTATAGATAGATATATAGGCTAAAAACCATTAAATAAATGGACTATAGTTAGTAAAAACACGATAACTTAGATTATAATATTTTAATATTAAATATAATTAAAAATTATGTATACTTAATAGTTCAAGAAATAAAACAACTATAATATTTATAACTCTCTTATCTAAATAGTTTTATTTGTTTTAAGATTTTTTATTAAAAATTAATTTTTAACAAAATCTTGTTTGTTTTAAACTATGATTTCTAATTATTTTGGTTGTTTTAATAAAACCTTTTTTAAATTTTCACCTTATATTTTTTTAGAAACAAAACGATTTAAAATATTTGCTTAGAAAAGGTCTAGTGTTTTAGAAAATCTTATATTATATAATTTTTTTGTTTTTTATTATTAAGATTTTAATTAAAAGATTTAATTTTTAACTACCTAAATAAAAAATATATATATAATATATATATTAAAAATATAGTTTGATTTCAAAAAAATCTAGATAAGAGAGATAATATAGCAACTAATAATGTTAATTTAAAATAAGAGAGTGAAACTTGTATTAATATTTAAATTACTATAATACCCTTTGAAGTGAAAATCAATGTGTAAATATATAAAAATTTAATAAGTGACAAAAATGAATTAAAAAAATGACAAATGCTAAAAAAATTTATTTTATTAGTATTGATAGATGTGATGTATGGTGAGAACACTCCTTCACCCTTAGATGGTGAGACATGGTGTATCATCAATCGTGTATGACAAACTAAAAAATTAATTATAAAATTTATACTACTTATAAATGAGATTGCAACACCATCAATTGCCTAGCAAAATGCAGCCCATGTAAGCAGATCATATTAGTCCTAGGATGAAATATGATGATATTGTAATGCACGTAAGTATACATGTTAGCATTATATACTTATCATAAGTGATTCTCTCATTAATGACCATTATATTAGGTTAGAAACCAAATTCATCCTTAAGAGGAATATATAACTAGATTGAATGTTGAGTAAACCATTTATGAATTATTTGACGTAAGGTTAGTATGTTTGTTTATTACTAAATGAATGAAATGAAGAACAAATTTGTTCATTAAATTAAAATAATGTATATAAACACTATAATCACCCATTTTGGCCCTTTGTGTTTCTAATTTTTCATTTATATTGGTGAGTATTTGTTTCCGTTCATTTGTTCGTGTTGATTAAATGTTTATTTATTAATTTTTATTCATTTATATCCACTCATGTACTCATTTATTATAAATTAAATTTTAATACACGTAAAGTGAGTAGTCATTCTAGAACTCATCATCCTATCGATCTAGAACACATTGATCTATTTTTAAATTAGAAAACCTAATCACTCTTCCTTCTATCATTGGTTTTCAATCTTAGGCTAACCTATATTCTTCATCCACATCAATTCTTGATTGTTATGAAGATCGCACAAGAAATATTAAAATGTAATGATTTTTTTCTGTCCAAGATAGTCATGACTAACCTCTAGAAACCAAACACCCAAAATTGTTGCAATTAAGATCCCTAAGATATGAAATATCAATAGTCCTAGGGTGAAATCTGATGATATTTTAAGGAGATATTGTGGGGCTATTGTTTGTTGTCATCACCCCAATGTCTTGTGTAGAAACTAGTGGTCCATATCCCTTGATGATGATCAATATTTTGACATACGTTAACTATTTGAGTTCATTTATTATTCTATGTATGTTTGTGTTTTGGTTTATTTATTAACAAACAAACATCAACAAATACATATACTAGATAAACAAACTTGGAAAACAAAATACGCTTATGTAAGTGTTTTGTTCGTTAATTTATTCCTTTAATTAAGTATAAATGAATGGACATAAACTTAGCTCTATTTGTTTACTTCCTCTAAAGATGTAACATTTTACGTTATTTAATGGAAGAGTTAGAAAAACATGAAAGCAAGTAAATTATCATAAGAGGCTAAAGTTATTTAATTCAAGATTAATTGGAAATAATAATTAATTATGTTTGGTATCATGGATTTTAGGTGAAAAAGGTTTTCTTTATTTATATGTATAGATAGCTATTATTATACTTATTAACGTATAGGGAGAGATTTTATATATACACTATATATACTTCTAGAATATATAGTCCTAGTTGTAATTAATGTACATGAATGCTCTTATATCTTTGATACAAAGAAATGTAAATATAATATGTTTGATATATTACAAATTCTGAAAGATGTAATCACATGTTAGCCTATGTATATGCTCCTTTTCAAAATTTAATTAAATCAACAATATATTGTGATTTACTCAGCCAACAACTGACCATTATTATATCTCTTGTTTTTTCGATTTATACTCAAAACTGTTTCCATTTTGGCATTTTACAACAAAGTTTCCTGATAAAAAGATGGAAATGATACTACAACAACAGTATTAAATGAATACAAACACAGTTCCGTGAAAATTAACTCATAATAGAGGAGAATAAGAACAGACATACAAGCAAGGAAAATGCTATTCAAGGAATGTATGAAGAAAAGCATGCATCATGCCGTAATACATGAAAATACAATCAATTTGCATATTTATAAAATCTCCAAATGCATCTTTAGATACGTATGGAATTCTAACATGATGCGACAATTCTTTTAAGTATATATTACTAGACGTGGAGTAATATTTCTTTTAATTATATTATCACTTCAAGTAAGCTAAAGACACAAAAGAAGTATTAATATATCCATACCAACTTTTTCCTCCGTTTGAAGTTGTATAACAATTTCTAAATTCTTATTATAAAACTATATTTTTAACTAGCTTTACATCTAATCACACGGTACATTAATATATTAATGTCATAAATATGTAATATTTCTTTACATCCTAAACAATAGCAAATGAAAATTAAACCTCAAATAGATCCAGAATCAAAGAAGAAACTCAGCCGTGATTTGAACCCAATATTAATCAAAATCCGTTTTATTCTTCCATTTAATTGGTTCGTTCAGACAAATACTAGCTTCTCTTCCACCAGATCGTTGCCGTCTTCAAGTTTCATACATAAAGTGAAAGAAACTGATAAACTTAAAATCACTAATAACATAACATGCTTATATCTTCTATAGAAAGCAGCAGCAAAAGACGATTAGATATAGGAAGATAATTCAAAGAAATAAAAAAAAGCACCATAACTGCTCCACAATTGAAGGCAACACAAGGATTGAAAAATAAGAGAGGAAGGGAAGAATAGACATTAGTTTTCATAACCTCTTTAAACAACCGCTTCTAGATTGGTTTTGAGGAAATAACCTACTTACCGCGGTTATGATATTATTTCATTTTGATCCAACGGTTAATATGCAAGATGATAAGTCCTACAGTATGAAACACTATCCATACACAATAAAGTATATAATTTCTGAGATGAATGAAGTTGAAGGCTGAAAACTGCCGGATCGCCGGCAAAACATCGTTGTCAAGCAGAAGAACACCACCAGAAACAGCCGTCTGCTCCGGCGTCCGGACAAACTCCTTATTCCAACGCCGATCTGACGTGTCATAAAACCGGTCCCCACCTGAACATCTCCCTGATAGACATGATTACATGGATGGCCCCACCTGCCCCCTCCTCACATTACAACGACAACACCTATGCAAAACATTTACATGCAAATCTCCGTCTAATACCCTTCGGAATAAACATTATTTATTCATTTGCCCTGTTCTACCATCGTTCCCATCCGACGTGGCACCTCACCCCCACCCTATAAAACCCCCCTACACACTCCACCAACAACTCACAACAAGTCGTCAACAACAACAACAACAACAAAACACACACATACATTCTATCCTTTTCTCTCTGAAAATGGCTGTTGATTCTTCGATCTCTTCGCCGTTGGGACCTCCGGCGTGTGAGAAAGACGCTAAAGCTCTTCAGTTCATCGAAGACATGACGAAGAACTGTGACTCTGTTCAGGATAAAGTGTTGTCGGAGATTCTTTCTCAGAACGCCGGTACGGAGTACCTGCAACAATGGAACCTCAACGGAGCAACTGATCGGAAAACTTACAAGTCAAAAGTTCCCGTTGTTGGCTATGAAGATCTTCAGCCTTACATCCAACGTATCGCTAATGGCGATCGATCTCCCATCTTGTCATCTCACCCCATCTCTGAGTTCCTCACAAGTTTGTTAAATTATTTTGATTTTTTTTCACGTTCCCGACCGCTAATGGGAACAAATTTTGTTTTCTTTTGTTTAATATGACAGTTCTGGGACTTCTGCTGGTGAGAGAAAGCTCATGCCTACTATTGCTGCTGAAATGGACCGTAGACAGAAGCTCTACAGCCTTCTCATGCCTGTAATGAATCTGTAAGTGAATTACGTGAACAACTAGTTTCACATTTTCTGATTTTCATACATGCAAATTGAAGAATTATAAGCTTAAGATGTTGAATATTTTTATCTTTTTGTGACAGTTACGTGCCTGGGTTGGACAAAGGCAAGGGTCTTTACTTCTTGTTCATCAAGGCTGAGGCGAAAACCCCAAGTGGGTTAGTCGCTCGACCCGTGTTAACAAGCTACTACAAAAGCCAACAGTTCAAAACCCGACCCCATGACCCGTATAACGTCTACACCAGCCCGAATGAAACAATCCTATGTGTGGATTCTTTCCAGAGCATGTACTCTCAAATGCTCTGCGGGCTCATTTATCGCCAAGAAGTACTCCGGTGCGGGGCGGTTTTCGCCTCGGGCCTTGTTCGGGCCATCAAGTTCCTGCAGCTCAACTGGCAGGAACTGGCCCGAGATATCGAAACCGGAAAATTGAGCCCGAAGATCACCGACACCGCGATTCGGGAATGCGTGTCGAACATCTTGAAACCGAGCCCGGAGCTGGCTCGGTTCGTTAGAGAAGAATGCTACGAGGGGAAATGGGAGGGGATTATTACTAGAATTTGGCCTAATACTAAGTACCTTGACGTGATCGTCACTGGTGCAATGGCGCAGTACATTCCGATACTTGATTACTACAGTGGTAACCTACCTAAAACTTGTACGATGTACGCTTCATCCGAATGTTACTTCGGGCTGAATTTAACCCCCATGGTGAAACCATCGGAGGTGTGTTACACCATCATGCCAAACATGGGTTACTTCGAGTTCATCCCACACGATCCGTCAAACCCAATGACCATTTCACCCGATTCACCCCCTCATCTTCTCGACCTCGCTGATTTGGAGCTCGGAAAAGAGTACGAGCTCGTGATCTCCACCTACTCGGGCCTCTGCAGGTACCGCGTGGGCGACATTCTGCAAGTAAAAGGGTTCCACAACTCCGCCCCTCAGTTCAAATTCATCAGACGAAAGAATGTGTTGCTAAGCATCGACGCTGATAAAACCGATGAAACTGAATTGCAATCTGCAGTCGAAAACGCCTCGGAGCTGCTGAAACAATTCAACACCACGGTGGTTGAGTACACCAGTTATGGTGACACGAAGACGATCCCGGGGCATTATGTCATCTACTGGGAGCTGTTGATCAAAGATCCGTCAAATGGGCCGACTGATGACGTGTTGGATCAATGCTGTTTGGCTATGGAGGAGTCGTTGAACTCCGTTTATCGCCAAAGTCGAGTTGCGGATAACTCCATTGGTCCATTGGAGATTCGCATCGTGCAAAATGGAACATTTGAAGAGCTGATGGATTACGCTATATCACGAGGTGCTTCGATCAACCAATACAAAGTCCCACGTTGCGTGAGCTTCACTCCGATCATGGAGCTTCTTGACGCTAGAGTCGTATCGGCGCATTTTAGCCCGGCGGCACCACACTGGAGTTCCGACCGGCGGTTTTAACGTTTTAAGTCTTTAACTATGAAAGATAATGCTAATTGGTTACCAAACATGCATGCTGCCTAGGATTTAGAAGTTTGTTGTCAAGAATGGAAAACTTGAAGGGTGTAACGTGTAACATTTCAGATGGTGTGTACGAATAACGTTTTCCGTTTGTCTTATGTTGGGGTTTAGGTGAGAGATGACAGAGATTCTGTTTGTGGTAAGTGAAGCTCTTTTTCCGAAAAGCAGATTTTGTGTGGTCTCGAGGAGGATCTTGGGGGTTTGTTGTAAGCTATTATGTTGTTGAAGGACTATTATTGTTTGTGTATGTTAGTTTGTGGGGGTTGTTGTAAGTTAAGGGCATATGATATGTGAAGTTGGTTGCTGCATTCTGTGGGTTTCATATGCATGGATCTTTATGCACGTGATGTTATCTTAGTTTTCGTCACTTGTTTTTGTTCTTACGAACTTTTGAAAGTATTTTAGTTATTAAAATATATCTACAATGTTGAGATATGCAAGTTTATTTTTTGAATTTTAAACGTTATAAATTTGTATTTTTTCTTTAACTTAAACCCTTAAACTTTTGGTTGGCGGTGTCTTTTTTTTTGTCCTTAGTGTTTAATTTTAGTCCACTAGTACGTAGGCATCGTAATTATAAAACGTTTTTCTTTGAAAATATTATGAGTATGTAAAAATAATGGATATGGAAGCATTGAAGGAAAATGAGTTTATGAGAAAAATAAGTCAAAAGCTTATGTTACAGCAGATTAGACTGACTTGTCTTATTTGTAGGAAAAATGAGGGTGTAGTTGGAAACGTTTTGTAAATCAATTCCCTAGCTAAGATACATATAATATGCAAACATGTATATATAAATAAGTGGAAACATACGATCAAACTTTTTTGTATGTTTAGTTGTTTTGGATTTAACTTTATATAACACCTAATGTCACTTGTCCTTTACTTTCCTAGAAAAGCTGCATTCCCTTTTGCTTGTCACCACTAAGTTTTGGTTTTTCTTGTTTCGAAATTATATGGACCAAGTTTCGTCTTCAAGCAAAGTAACCTTTTTATTTTATAATGTCCAAGACCAATGAAAATTATATAATACTGGATTAACAAAAGTTACTCATGAAACACCTCTTTTAATTTGTTTAATTATTGCTTAAAATTTTACTTTCATCATGAAAAATTATAAGGGTTTTTGAACTTGTTTAATTATTGCTTAAAATTTTACTTTCATTATGAAAAAATTTAAGGGTTTTTGAACGACTTACTAACACAATGGTAATGCAGTATATTTGGAACGACTTAGTAACACGATTTTTGGAACGACTTAGTAACACGATTTTTGGAAGGACTTTCCCAACAATAAATCATGTTAGAATTGTTTATTTGTTTATTGTCTTCGTTGCTACTATACAAACTGAGTGACAGTTTTGGTTTTGCATCACATGATTTATTTTTAATATTGTTAATAGATTTATAGAAAATAACAAAGTAAGTAATTTTTTTTGACAGACACAATATATTGTTGCAAGGGGTTCAGTTTTGGATTATCTAATGTCGAAGACTAGGGGTAATGGTCGTTGTCATTAGTTAGAGGAGGGGGATTAAGGGAGTTGTGATCATCAACTTAGAGGGAATTTTAAGTAATTGGCTTCAATGGAAATGATGCAAAATATATAGAAGCGTGAATGTTGTGATCAGCTTCTTAAAATGGGATTGTTAAAGTTCAAACAGGTCAAGATTAAAGAGGCTTAGAATCGGTTTGAGCCCAAGCTCAAGTGAGTTTAAGCTTTTTTAACGAATGTGTTCGAGCTAAAGCTTCACATATCAAATTTGACAATATGCTTGAAAGTCTAAATAAATATGCTATTTATTAATTAATGATTATATTTTATTACATATAAAACTATAACTAAAAGTTTATATGAAAATATAGTTCTTTTAACAGCATAAAAATAGTTACATATGTATATAAATAAATATATATATATATTATAAATGATAACAAGTCAAGAATTAGCAGATGTGGAGCTTTAAACATAGACATCGATACTAGCTTAAGCGACCTTTGGGTTTGACTCAACCTAAATACAACTATAGTGATGAGTCGTTTAAAATTCATTTTTGTTTATTGTTGTACGTAAAATGACACAATGTAGTGATGCATCGGAAATTCATTTTGTTTATTGTTATGACATGTCACAATTTCAGTTGATTTCTTTTAACCAAAAATACTATGCTAGACTGCTAGTAGCATGATTATCAAACAATTGCAGTTAAAAATATAGCATATATACTACATTAAGATGATGAAAATAAGTGCAACTATCAAATAAACAACTTACCAATGAGATCGAACAGGAAAACTTTGATTTTTTTATCACAACTGAATAATGATCATGTAATAAAAATCATTTGGTTAGGTTATTATTGTGGAGTAAATATATACTTGAGAATGAGGATGAGAAAAAGAAAAAGAAAAAGAAAAAGAAAAAGCAAGAAAGCTTTTGGATGAAAAAGAAGACTGGAATTCAAGAAAGATCAAGGACACTTGTATGCTCTTTCTGCGTATGGTCGGCCTCGCCCTTTTTTCACAGTCCAAAATATCAATCTTTAACTTTTTATCTTTAAAAAGGTGGTTATTTCAATTTTCCCTCTAAAATTATGCTTATACTACAACTTCTTTTAATTAACTTTAAAGGTGTATATGAGCAAAACTAAAGGAGGGTTTGATTAGCATAAAGTTTTAAAACGAATTGAAATGTTGTAAATGATTTATTACGGGTGTCAAAAGTCGGTTTGATTAAGTTTCTGTGGTCCAACGAAAATCAAATCGATGGTTTAGTTATTGGAATTCGGGCTATCAAAACCGAAATTGAGTATCAGTTCAGATCGGTTAGTTGGTAATTTATACAAGAAATTTGGCTTGCTAAGAACTCAAAATGACAAATGTACTCCTCATAAATCTTCTTTTAAACAATTAATTTACTAATACATTTAAGGGATCTGAAGATGTCTCCACTTCAATAAATGGTTGCATGCAAAAACATTCACCGGTTTCTTTAATTATTGCACAACTTTATTCGCTACTTTGCACTGTGCATATGATGGCTCATATATACATAGCAGTATAAATTGATGAGTACGTATATATATATATACAAGATAAAAGAACTTTATGAGTACAATGAGACAAAATAGTATCAACTGTTGTCATTTAAATCTCTTGGTTAAAAAGAAAATTTACGAAATTATTCATATTTATCTTTTAAAATTATGAGAATATCCGTTAAGTCTTTAATCACGCCATTTCTCGATCGGCTAGACTTTCACAAAAAATCTTGTCTTGAACACACATCTCGTCACGTCAACGAGATTGCCCTCAAAAGTCTTGATCATTAATAAATTATTTCTGATTGCTTATAATTTTATTAATAAAAATAATATATATTAATTATATTTTATCTATAAACCTTACCCTTTTCATGTATTTTTAATACATAAATATTTGAATTAATAAAGTTACAAATATTTTATGGTTTTCTTTAAATCTCACCGTAAATTCATCTTTGGCTTATGTAAAAATTTTATACATCATCAAAATCTTACAATTTAATAAGCCAAAATTCTAAAATTATTGATGTTCAATTGTTATATCCTTATTTTCTAAATAATTATGTACCATCTTAATTTCTCTTAATACTCATAATATACCTTCTAGTTTATTTATAAATAATTGCAGGGTCTTGATTTATAAAGTTTTATTCTAATTTTTTTATTTTACTTTTAAAATTTTAAATTACTGTTTTTTATACTTGTTATCACATAATTCTAATATTTTTGTAAACTAAAACCTATTAAAACTTAGTAAATAGTTTTATAAATTAATTCTAATATATTTTTTTGGTTTTATTATTTTACGCACTAAGGGATTCACAACATATTATTTTCATTGGTTATTATTGAAAATATTGAAAATTTTATTTTAAGAAATCTATAATATATTAACTTCTACAAATAGGCAAGAGAGATTTGGTGGGGAGATTTTTGAAAAATCTCTCGTTTAGATGTCGAGATATATCAAAAGTTCTTTTGTTTATTTTAGTGCTGAGAATTTTGTGAAAATCTCAAGAACGTGAGATTTGAAAACATATCACCACTCTTCTAGAGAAATTATACGGTAATTTTTAATGGTTGTTTATTCAAATGTTAATGTTAATATTTTTGATAAATAAATAACTTGAGTTGTCACACTTCTAGTTAAAACTATATTTTTTATTTTCATCTCTTTTCCATATTAAACAATAGTGATTTTAAATTAACTAATTTCTTTTATTAAATAGCGATATATATAGGGAGATTGTATTCTAATAAATTATCTACAAATTAATTTCTTATTTTAACAGCTTATAAAAACGTACTCTATTATAAGAAGATTATGATAATACCTTAATTATGATAATACTATATCATTATTAGATCTTCATTATATATTATATATTATTTATAATTACTTAAAGTTTTATTATTTCTTACTAAACAGTGGCCGGTGACATTAAATATACAAATCTACACACATGTTCATCAATTTGCTGTTTGATAGTTTTTGTGTGGAAAAAAGGGTGTTTATATCGTTTGTATTGAGGGGATTTTTTTGGTTTGTGTAGTTCGCACACCAAGTGTTTGTTTAAACTTGGTGTTTGTTTAAATGTCTAAGGAACAACTTCATTAAAACAAATAAGAATTATTTAGCGCGGGTAATGCATAAACTTATAACATAATATTTGTATATATAAAAAAACTCGATGAAGAGTGTAAATAAATAAAAGAGATTTGCGTTTATGTTTCATTCTTTTGATTTTGTTTGGTCATGAACTTAATTTAGTCGCATGATGAATACTACTTGAGGAAACAAAATGTACACCGGTTGGCTTTGACCCAACAAAAATGCCTCTTGAATGAACAAAAATATTTTGATTCTATTTATAACAACCGTAAAATAATAACACTATGAGTTTAGCCGGACGAAGGGGGTTTTCTTATGACATCCTTAGACATAAGAGTAAGTATTGATCAAAGAAGATAAACATAAGAGATGAATAAGAGAATTCAAAGTAGTAAATATGTGTGTGTAAGCATGAATGGTTTATACCTTAGCATGACTTCCCTTATATTGCTTAGATGTCGCTCTTCTCATGCTAGGCGCATGATGTCTTTTCCTTGTTTTCTATTGGTTCTTACCATTCACATGGATTATTGTAATAGCCAATCCCATAAATATGATAATATTACTACCACGTGATTATTATGGATGTGACCTACTAACCCAATGAGTCTGGCCACGTGTGCAAACGCATTTACGATCAAACCCATTTTGCTTTGGATTAAAAGGAGAAACATGATCAGAGAATATATGAGTCCATATAAATAAGAAATAAGAAAGTGAGAAAATAACTTATCACTTGTACAGTCTAATCATAAGATCTTAATAAATTTATTTTAGCGATATCTATGTGTATAAAATATTGTTGTTTCCCATGTGGTCTTGTGTTCGATTTTATAGTCGACAATGACATATCAAGTATTGAAAATAGATTAATAATTGTTGTTAATAATATGTTATAGCAAAAAAGAAACCACATAAAGTAGCATATAAATGCAACTTTCCCTGCGTAAGTCACTCTCTCTTTTATTAGAATTTTATAATTAATCCAAAGAGTATTATAAAAAGCAAATGGTCCTACTTGGCTACTTTAGGTAAGTAAGCATGCAAAGTACCGGCAGATAATGCACTATGTACGTCTAAAGTTTAACATAATTACCACAGTGATAAATTAAATTTATACAAACAAATACACTAATGAATGATTTTGAAAAAAACAGAAGCTGTTCAGTCGTAGTAAACGACGTGATAGAGTTGCTTCAATTATTAAAAACAGAGTGATAATTAATTGGCAATTAATGCTTATTATTCTAATTCTAATTGTTATTATTGTTTATTTTTACTTTTTTGTATGTGTTTGTTCCCAGTTAAGAGACCATGTATTCAATACACTATAGAGACTGATAATGACTCTTGTGAAGGGTAATCTTGAGATTTTCTTTGAGCATATTTTATTATTATGTTTATCTTAGGTAAATATCAAGTTAAATAATAATAGGTTGACTTATTTTAGAGTTAGTAATAGAGTTTATTATGTTTTCTAATTCTAATACGTTTGGGAATTTTGGTGATCAAGTCTTATGGTTTGTTTCAATAGAGGGTTAATGAATATGTATGGTTTGATTAATACAGTAAAAAAAGTGTCGTGAGAAGCTTTCTATAAAATATCAGTGTTCTATTGTATCATATGTTATTGATCCAAGCCAACAAATTGTTCTTAAATAATTTTACTATACAACCTATTTATTTCTTCATATGTAGTGTGGACTTTATTGTAGAATGTTGATTAGATTGATGATATAAACATATTAATAATTTTATTTATAATTTGCATTATATGTTATATTTGGATTCATGTGTTTTTTAGTTTTAATTGAGTATTTAATTTGTTTTAATTGAATAATTAGGGTATGAAAAAATCTAGAATACTCTCATTTTTAACAGAGATTTTAACTGAGTTAGTAAAATGTATGAAAATAACAACATTTAGTAACCTATAGTGATTGAAATGTCAGAAAAAAATTTTGGATTGAAATAGCAAATTTAACAAAGCGTCACGAACGAAAATGACATTTTACTCTTTTAAAAAATAAAAGAAGTATGTTTTGCTAAATATTAATAAAAATATAAAATATGCTGTGCAAACAGAATTTAAAATAACCTATTGTAGACACGTGATTTGTTTTTGAGAACCACTTGACAACTGTATATACATATTGATTAAGGTTCATTTATATTATTACGATTATCGTTTCTTATTGTAACAAAAACAATTGTACATACACTCGATGAAATAATAAAAATACATAACTTTAAAATTGTTTGCCCATAAAAGAGATGATGAAAGGCGCTTAAGAAATAGATAAAGGTAAAAGAGAATAACTATTTGTACCCAAAAGGACCATACATTCAAAAGGCATTGTCTATTACTGAAGGATGAGCAAGCAATTGGTAATTTAGTGTTTTCTATCTTTTAAGTAAAAAAAATACAAATTAAGTTATATGTTTTTATATGTTTGATTTAAATACCATAGCCCAAAGGGCATGTATCACGATGATATTAATATGTTGGATTGATTTAAATGTTAAAGATTTAATTTAGGTAATTAGGTATCATTCGTAAATTAAATTATCCCCGAATAACAAAAGCACTCAACGCTTATAGTAGTAAGATGTAACGAATCATGAGAACCAATCGTCAAACAAGTTCGTTTATTTGCAGCAGGTTCGATCTATTACACGATATGATATTTTTCTTTGCTAATATTATTATTTGTACTGAAACAATTTGGTTATAAACCATATATGCTAATAACGGAATATGTGTGTATTAAATGAAATAATGAAATTATAAAGCTTAAAGTTTAAAAATCGTTGTTTTTTTCTTTTGATGATGCTACCGATCATTCCGTGGATGAAATGATCCTCCTACTCTAATAAAAAAGTAAATGGGTGTGCCACTTGTCACCACCATATTCATTTTCATCAAACTTTTCTCGTTTTTTTCTCCTATTAAATAACCATATTAATTACTAATAATATTATCTATTTATTTTTATATTATAATTAGCTTTTTAATAAAAAAATAAGAAAGAGAATTTTTTTATTATGCTATTTCTATAGAGATGGTTTTTTAAAATGATTTTTTAAAAAAAAATAAAGTTGTTTTTATGTAATATTTCAAAATTCAAAATTGGTTTTTCAAAGTAAATTTTTATTAAACAAAAATAATTAAAATAAAGAGTTATAGTAAGAAAATTTTTAAAATTGAAAATTTGTTAAAAAGTTATTTTAAGACAAAATTTTAATTTATCTTTGAAAAAACAAAAAATAAAATAAAATTTTCATATTATTATTTTATTACTTTGAAAAAACAAAAATAGTGTTACTCATACATAATTTTAATCATATCATGTCTTCGTCTATTATTTTATAATTAATAATTTTTATTTTATTTAATATTTAATTTATTCAATTCGTATAATATACGGAATTATTAAAACTAGTGAAATATTAAAGCTTAAAATTAAAAAGTGGGGTAGAAACTGCATTTATTAATACTTTGCTGATTTGGGATGCTGTGGTGCATTCGACATTTCGACTAGAAAAGAAAGCGGCCCGTAAAAAGAGGAATTTGGGCTTGCGAAACGGAACGATACAAAATATATAAGGACCTTTACAAAAACTAAGAATCAATAAATCTGAGAATTATTGAAAAATAAAAATCATTTTTTATCTTAAAATCTACTTAATTATATTTAGAGGCCAGATATTATTTATGTGTGAAGCGTACGAAGTAACTAGAGCATGACACGTGTTTTTTGGCGTAGAGGTAAATTTGTCCATGCTACAATTACGTGTATAAGGTACATAATTACGCAAATTATAATTATTATAACGAAAGTTATATCTATTATTATGCAGGTTATATTTATTATTAAGCATATTATATTTATTATTATGCAAAGTAAATTACTTACATTATAGAAAATAATTATGCAAATTATATAATAATTACACAGGTAATAATTATCTAATTACATAAGTTATACACACAACACATTATGTTTTTATAAAATGTTATTTAATAAAAGAGTATAGCAATACTATACTCAAATTAAATAGAAAAAATGTTTGAAATTAATGTGTTGTTTTAAAAAAAATATATAATGTCATATAAAAAATATGTATGTGTTTCAAGAAACTAGGAAAATTTGAACTAGTCAATAACTATAGGTTATTTTCAAATCTAACCCTCCACACCTCTTTATTTGCCTGATTATATCATTTTTAATATCAACCGTTATTCTATAAAATCAATTGTTATTATTATTTTGATACATTTGTCACAAAACAACACCTTATATAGTAAATTTCCTCTATACATATAAGTGATGATGTTTTCCTGGTTGACGTACAAAGTGTTAAGTTCACTAGTGAATACGCTATATGTGAACGTATAATGTATCCACATATAAACAAAAATGAAACAATACGTATTTCTATTGCTATCTACTAGGAAACATGTATTAAATCAAGGGTAGGTTTATAGTAAAAATTGTATTTATTTTAAAGAATCTAAAAAATATTGTAAGTTTGATGTGTGTCATTTTATTGTTTTAAAGAGAATAACATTTTAGTCATTATGTCAAATATGTCAACTCATTATGTTTTATACGTTTATTGTGACAAATATCAGTTCATTACATCATATATTTAGCATAATTTGTTATATGTATTCACCATTGTATTTTACGTTTTGAATAGTTTTGTGTTCTTGTTTTTATATATTATATAAACTTGTTATCTATCATTGTGTTTTATAGTTAAAAGCAATGTTGCAAAAATCAGGATTAATCGGCGATTAATTGGGAATTGGCACATCACCTAGGAAATTTTGGTTAATCGGCCAAGTAATCGCTAGGCGATTAATGGAGGTCAAAATCGGACCTAGGCGGACCCTAGGCAGACTTAATCGACCAAAAAACTGTAATTCCGGCGAAATTCTAATAGGATTTCGGTGACTTTCGCCGGAAGGTCAAAAATTCCGGCCAAAATTTGAAAAATCCGGCTAAAATATGGAAATTCCGGCCAAATATGTTAATTTATATATAAAACTTAACGTTTTTATTAAATTTACATATGAAAATGTGTGTATTTATATATAAAACTAAAAATTATATATAAAAATCCCAATCCGATTAGTCGCTAGTCCCTAATTCTCTGTCCGAGTAGCGCTTAGCGATTTTTACAACATTTGTTAAAAGTATAAAATGATATATTTTCACCAATGTATATTTCAAATTCATAGTGTTTATGATAACATAATTTGTTATTTTTGTCATCCTTTTTTATAGATTATATAAACTTGTTAATTTTCATCAACTTGTAATTAGAAGTATGTAATGATGTTATTTTATCAAATTATTATTCAAAAGTTACAGTGTTCAAGATAATACAATAACAATCGAAAAACACAATAAGACATAGTGTTATGTTGTTATTGTTTTAACGTATTAGATTAACTAGTTGTTAATTTAATATTGTGTTTTACGTATTAGAAATACACAACACTCTTATTCGACCATTATATATTTTTAAGAATTCATCATTTAAAAAGAAAAAATAGTATTTAGAAAAACAATTCTAACAAAAAATCATGATAAACTGCACTAAAGATACATTGAGGTGTAGATATAATATGAGCTTAAAAACTTTAAAAATCTACTATCTTTTTATATAACAATACCGGAGTCATTTTAAAAATAAAAAACACTCATTTTTATTATTTTATTTAACAAATTAATGACATATATAAAAATTATGAAAGTTTAAAAAAATATATAAGTGAACTTGAAAAAAAATCAATAAAAGTGATTATGCCTAAAATAGTCTTCTAACAATTTTTTCCATACAATTTAATTTCAACAATTAGTTACGGAGATTGATTGTTAAGATTACTTATTGTACTTTTTAGTTTTAATAACCTTTTTATTTAAACCAATTCCTTAAAACAATATGATAGTTTCGTAATCAACGTAAAAACACATTGTATTCACCGGTTAATACGTGTAGATAGCCCTAATACACGTGAATAAAATGTTAAGAACTATTTGGATGCACTACAACATGTTTTTAACTTGGTTACTTTGACATGATACATTGATAGCCATTATTTAAAATGGTTCTTATATGAACCTGCTCATATATATTAAGACCATCATCAACATGTTTTGGTCATTTTTCCTTCATAATTGACCGCTTTTGTTAGTGTTTCTAGGTTTTGGGTTGAAACTTCCTGTAAAGGAAAGTGGAAAAACGAATGGTTTGGCAAAAGATAGCATGTGGTCGAGGCTTGGGGTTGGGTGATAAATAAAAACCAATACTCTTTGTGTATACACATCAAAACAATTATGTTAAATTTTAATCTTTCAATGTAAAAGATAGTGATGATGTGACAATATTTTTAAGGGTTTTTACGTGTTTTTATTGGGGGGGGTTTTAAAAGATTAGTGTCTTTATGATATCATAACTGACTAGACACGTTTCTAGATGTTTTTAAGGTTCCTTGTTGGTGATGCTATGAGAGAACACATACGAGAACTGCTAACTATTCGGGAACTATTTATTTACCAATGAATACACTACTGTTATATGAATAAGAATTATACCATACTCTTTAGATGGAACAATGATATATGCATCTCATTACAGGGAGGAAAATGTGTGAAAGAAGGTTACAATATAATAAGGATAGAAATATGCATGTGTGTTTACATGTATAGATATCAATATAACAATCAAGATTTGGGTCAACTTGGAGGCATCAAATAAAAACAAAAACTAATATAACACTTGAGGTTTAATATGCACTTGTTTTTATATACGTAGTCTAAATACAAAACAATCTAATCTAAAAGATAGTTGGTCACAAGCACACATATCTATTATTCTATTCTATGATAGTAAGCATCACAAAATGAAAAGGACACAGAAACATAAAACAACAATTAGATTGACCGCAAATTATATAAACAAAAGTTATAAAGTTAAAAGATAAGGAAAGACTTGTGCAGTTTTATAATGAACTATACCAAATACCCTGCAAACCATTCATGCTCATCGCACATTGGCAAAACAGAATTAGACCATACACCCTCATCTATCTGTCCTGATCACCTGGTTGATCATTGCTTGACGACTCACCAGCCATCCAAGCCGCATGTCTCTGTGTATCCTCCATGGGTCGCCTAATGATCATCGTCCTCATTCTCTTTGAACCATCAGCCCCACGCCTTGACGATTCACCAGCCTGATCAGACCTCCTCCTCCCTCTAACCATGCTACTCGAACCACCTGCTGCACCCTGGTTCAAGCCGGTGCCTGCCTTGGTTAGGGCCTCTTGTGAATCAACATCTGAAAGACCATTCTCTAGTGCCCTAACCAGATTCTCAAAATAGGAGCGAGTCACACTAGTCAAATCAGATAACTTTACCCTAAAACAGTTGAACTTTTCCTCAGAGGCGACTTCATCTTCGTTCATAATATAAGTTTGTAGCTCTTTCTCAGCACAAAGATGAAGCCTTTCTAAGCCAGATTCTGCTTCACCCTGCACATACTCAAAAAAGATTTTTTTAGCCTCTTCTTTTTTGGGTATGTAATACCCGTATGCATACGTCCATTTCAGCACCCGCCTGCATTCAACTATCTGTAACCAAGCATCTACAATGAACTGTAACTGTGTCTCAGGTTGGCAGTAGGTTAAACTAAGTGTCTTGAGATCAACAGTTTCAATCTTATGCAGGTCAAAAAGGGCTTGTTTTCTTGACTTTTCGTTTGCAGCCCAACGCTCATAGTAATGTGTGTACCTCTCAATCGCTTTTTTAGCCAACTCCCTTTGTCGTTCAGCTTCAGGAACTTGACCCCCTTCTTTAGTATACCCATTACAAGCTCTAGTATCATGTCCCCTGTATGGGCCAAGACATAACCAACAAAATTCATATCCACAAGGCTGTCTGCAAGTCATGTGCATACAACCATGGTTCTTTTCAATCGACCGCTTGCATTTTGGACAAGGCTTTGTGTAAGCAAGAATCCAGTTTGTGTTTTCGGCTTCAGCATTGTTTTTCAACACCCATTTAGCCACAGTTTCACAATCCAGAGGACGATGAGCGTCCTCCGTACATTTCCAACAGAAACCATACTTACAGAAACAAGCCACATCATAACTACCAATCTCAAAATCATCATCAAACTCAACAGCAAAATCGCACCCCGGACCAGGGCACCATTTGATCTTTTTATTGCTCTCAACATAAGTTCTAAGCATAAAAAGATTATACCTTTTCATTTCGTTCGCAGTAGCTAACACGTTGATCATATCCGGACCAACAGCAGCATCACAAGAAGGTTCAGGGCACCTTAGAGTCAAACACCCAGGACCATCATCAACAGCAGTGCGAACATAAGACTTCCAACACATCTTACAAAAACTATGATCACACCCACAAGTGGCAGTATCACACTTGCTAATCGAATCAAAACAAATCCCACAATCAACGACCGCATCATCTGATTTGGGGAATTTAACAGTCGGATCAACGTCCAACAGACCAACACTCTGTCGAACTTTACCCTCATCCTGAAACCAAGCTTCGTGAACACTGCTAACATCCCAATTATAACGAAGCAACAGCATGCACGCAGAATCCCTAGGTATCGACAGAACAGAGGTAACCTTAGTGATATCTTCCTCTTGACGTTGAAGCAGGTCAACTTCTTTCAGAATCACATAGCTTTTCTCGCTCGTAGAACTGACGCGGTTGACCAGAACATTGAAGTCATCGGTGCCGTCATCTACGTCGCAATCATCATCATCATCGCTCGCATACACATCATCGTAGTAATCTTGATCATCAGAGTAGAGACTTAATGTGTATTGGAGAAGACGATCGGAATCCATCGGTTGCATTGAAAAACCGATCAATTGTGAAGAAACAAGAGAGAAAATTCAGAATTTAGGGCGATCGGGGATGAATGAAGTGGAGATTGATTAGGGAATTTCAGGGTTAAGATGAAATTAGGAAGATGGTGAGATGATTTGGGGATTCTTGAGGGTGTGGACTGTGGAGGCAGGGTGTGAGTGATTATCTTAGTTTTACTTTAATTCCAATAATAATAGTAATAATTTGTCGTAAGAGAATAAAAGGAAAAAGGAAAGCAAGACTTTTGGGGGTTTACGGAACTTCGACTCTGGGTCCAACGGGCCGAAAAAGTAATACGATTATTATTTCTTAACGATGTATATGTCTCACAGTCAAATCATAGAGACAATTGCATAAACTAGTGGTAACCGGTTTCTTGTGGCGTGTGTTTACTTCTGTTTTTAGTTTTTAAACGTTGTTTATGTAAAAATATTTTAGTGTAATTGAATTGACTAATAACTAATATGATTGTTATATCCAGCAAACAAGTCAAAATATAAGAAATGCACATTTGTTTGAGTTTATTATGATTTTTGATATTGAAAACCCCAAATTTTTAAGTTTAACGTCATGGGCCACCGTTATATAAGATGAAGTCATCTCAAGTTCTCAACTGTCTATTTGAAATTTAATTGGTTTCGTCAAATTGGTTCCTTAATCCCCAGGATATTAGGTCTCAAGATTCATCCCAAAAGAAATGTTCAATGGTCCACACGCTCTAGCTAGCCATGTACACCTATCAAGTCATGTGCCTACGGCTTAAGGTAACCCGATGGTAGGAGTTGATAGATTTGTCAAGATTAGAGGTTTAAACTCCAGTGGAACAAATTTCGTTGGATTTCACTTCTTTTTCCTACATTGGAGTGTTGAAGTTAAGGTTTCTAGGTAGGTTATGTATGCAAAAGAATTTTTATTGAGTGTGTGGTCTCACAAGACATATATGATTTTTTGTATTATCTATGTGTATTATCATGGATAGTATGGTGTTGGTAGACACAGTGGCGGAGCTTAACCAATTTTATACGGGAGGCAGGGGCAAAATTATATTTTTTAGGGGGAGGGAGGCGAACTCGATATTTATATAAAAATTTACACTACCGGGCAAAAAATTTACACTATCGAACTAAAATTTAACACTACGAACGAAAAAATAGGAGGGGCGGCCTCCCCAGCCCCTATTAAGCTTCGCCACTGGGTAGACAATGCTCTTCTATGTATTTTTATGTCTAGCTACTTGCTAGATTCTTTGATGTATTATGTTTGGACTCGATTTTGATATAATATTATAGTGCGTGTTACTTAAAATTACAAGTTATCAGCGATTAACAACAGGTCAGTTTTATATAAAATATGTATAAAGACGTAGCGAAAAGATTCATGTTGCAAGCATATTTTTTGTAATCAAAGAAAACTAAAACAAATGTTCATGATTTAGCATTTTTTAATCTGGTTTGTTAAATATGATAATTAATTAAAATATTAGATATAACTAAAAAGTAATAAAATTTATGAAAAATCTAAAACTTAGTACTTTACCAAAAGATAAACAGTGTAAAACTGTTACCCACACGTATTTATTTATTAAGATTTAAAGATCTAGTTTGTTAAATATTATATTCATAAAGTATTGAATTTAATATTTAATTTAGCATTTTAGAAAAATCATTTAACTACAATATATTTAATTTAACATTTCCAAAAATAAGAATTTTTGTTAAATAATAAAATGAAAAATTAAATAATAATGGGCAAAAAGAAGATAATAAAAGAAGCTAAGAAGTTAAAGAGTTGTTGAAAAAAAAAACTTATACATGAGTTTTGTCTCATCATTTCTGAATTTGAGATCATTTTAAAAAACTTACCTAGATGAAAAACATAAAATCTTTTTTTATCACTGAGCTTTGAACTAAAAACATTTATATCTTAATTAGGTATGGGTTGCTTATGTTGGGTCCTGAAAACCTCAATAACTTGGACTATAATGGAAATTAAGTATAGATACATCTATTAAATATCTAAAACAAAAAAAAGTGTTTATGTCTTTAAAGATATCATTATTAGTTAAAAAGAGGAAAGTGAAAACAAGATTCTAGCGAGTACAAATTGATCCACAAAATAAAATTAAGGAAAGTTTTGTTTGTAGCAATAATCGATGGGGGTGGAATCAAGATAGTGCAAGTTTGGATCCGGCCCTTCTCTGTGTAGATGAAAAAAATTGAAACAACCGTAGATGTTAGTGTGAACAGGGGTAGGGTGGTTGGACTTAAAGTTAAAAAAAATTATAAGTGGTTTAGATGAGGTCTTTAATTTTTAATACTTTAACAAAATAGGGGAGGTGGTACGTTTAAGCTCCACCTATAACCAAAACAAATGAAAGTTCGAGTTAGATCAGAGGTTTTCTCACCTATGTTAAGTTTCCTAATCTTTCTAAGGATGGTCTCATGTTCGAGATGAATGTGGATGGATTTATGTAATAAGCTATTCTTCAAAGATGTGTTAGTTTGGTGTTTCAAAGTTTTGTACTCGAGTAGTGGAGATGATTGAATGGATAGTAACCCGTTAGTGATTTAGTTAGCCATTAAAGAAAAAAAACAATATTTCAGTATCTTTGCTTTTGATTCACTACACTTATATAATGAAAAAGTAAGAAATTATTTTAGAAAATGAACCAGCTTTATTACATGTAGTGCTCTGTTTGGTTTATATAGAATTACCAAAGTAAGTACAAAGTCAAAACGATTGGTCTCTATTTCTAAACTTTTTTGCGTGTAAGTGATTTGTAGATTGGATGATTGGTTACCCGTCAAGGCTTCTCATGAGTGACACAAAGAGTGCATAATGACCAAATCAAAAGCCTGAGTCCCGACAACCCCAACCGGTCCACGTAAACCTATAAAAAGCCCATCATGTATGGAAACATTTAGTTTATATGTACGTTATTGTTTTAAATTGATGGGCATTCTTTAATGTGTTGGTATAAATGATGTTAACTTATAACAAAGATTGACCAAAAATGTAATGAAATATAACTTTGAGGTTGTAAGTGTATATATTAGCTTTGAGACTTGAATTCTTGGTAAGATTTAAAAGTAGGACCGTGTGACTTCATGCTTTTCACCTAATTTGGCACAATTTGAAGGCCCACAACAAAATCATGTTTCAATCATACCTAATTAAGGGAATCAGTAAATATCAATAGTAAAACAAGTTTGAACCATATCATGGAGTTTAAGAACTCAATTAATTAGGCTTATGATGTTGAATTGCACTTTGAGTAGTCTAAACTGTAAATGTGAAGTGTTCAAATGATGATATATAAATGAGTCTCAATAGCGTACCAAAGTTAATTAGAGTTGAGTTAGTGAGGATATTAGTGGGAATAATCAATATTTTAATTGTGCTTAAAACATGTGTATTGATAAGGAAATATGGTTTATTAGTGATAGTGATAATGATATGCATGTAAAGGTGTGTTTGAGTATGATTCGTATTCTACAAGATATGTTTATCTAGAATACGAATCATATCCTATAAAATATGAATCGTACTCAAATATATTTATACATGCATATCTCTAATGTGGTTGACTTTAGAAATTCAACGTAAGAGGAGTAGAATGAGAAAATTGAAGACTTGAAAATGCAGAGACGTACAACATATCCTTGAGCATGAAAGTATAGTTTCAAATATACGAATAAATCTATATAAATTTTATGCATTTTTGATTGTCAATGTGAAGTGTGATTATAATTTATACAAGTGGTTGATCTATAGTGTGAATATGTGATGACGGTTCAAAAGGAGATGAACCACGATACACATGCTTTAAGCTTAACTATGAAAGCGTAATTGGGGAAGTTTTTTGAACAATATATGAGTTGTGTATAATCCACATTAATAGGTGTGTCTATACATGAATGAGTTTCTTATATGCGTATCATACATCAGGGTTTTAATAGTACCTGTTATAATTATGTCAAGTTGACGAGTTAAACCGATGAATCCAAACATAACTCGTATAATCATACATGTTAAAGACGCCAACCCTAAACCGGACGTCCTTAAATTTACGTAACCCAAACACAAGCTATTAAACTCAATTATCTATATGAGATGACAGTCCACCGGTTATAATCAAATTAAAAACGTATTCAACAGATCATAAATAACTTGACATGTTTAAAAAAATAAGTTAAACAATTGAATCTAATAAAAGGTATGCGTTTTTTTCTAATTTTAAAATACAAAATTAGTTTATTCAACTCATTTTCTAATTTTTGTTATGTTGAGGGCTTGAGGCGTATGGCATGTAAAACGTGTGTGATTGCAGGATCCTTCTATTAGTCATCATCTCTCACTTTCTCGACAATCAAATAATCAAATTCATTTCGGTTTCTTGTGGCAACCTAGCATTCACGTTCACCTCGTTTCTTGGATTCCATACTTTATCAGTGGTCCTTAAACACTGGCCACATAATTTTGTTACAATACAAATTCATATCATATACTAGATATTTTATCATACACATCTTTAATGCAAACATCCAACTTAGTTAATATATTTCACCCACTATATTTTACGTGCAATAAAAAGTACAACTCTATATAAATATGAGTCTTCAAATATGCATCTCAATTTTTTTTCTTAATACTCTAATAAAATAATAATTAAAAGGGACGCGTAAAAGTATCACATTCATTCTGATCATAATTTTTTCATTTCTCTCTTTCATTATTAATTACGTTAATTACTACTAATATTATTTAATTCTTTAGAATTAAAGTAGCATTTTAATAGATTAACAAATATATTTTTATTAATGTTATTTCTAGAGAAACAAATTCTCATAAAATATTTTTTTCTTCAAATACAATTTTTTTTTAAATTAGTGTTTTTAAAAACTAAAATTTTATAAAAAAATTAGGAGTTATGATATGAAAATTGTCAAAAATGACAGTTTTTTAAAACAATTTGTTTTGAAACAAAATGTTTATTTTTTTGAAAAAAAAACTAAATACAAAAGTTTATAAATTTTGATATCATTGTTTAATTACTTATAATATTACTCATACGTAATTTCAATCATATATCATATTAGAATATCATTATATAATTAACAAATTCACATTGTATGTGATATTTTATTTATTGAATACGTGTAATAAACGAGTTTAGTATGCGTAGTTAAGCACATGGCAATACTTATGAAAACAAATTTCTAAGTTTGTTAAGGATAGACATTGTTGAATATTCTAAAGAAAAAAGATATTAGAACATCTCTTTCTCAAATTTGTATACGATTAATTGTGGCTTAAAAATCATCACTAATGGCGACAAGAATTTAATTTGATGGTTCTTTGTATAGTAGGTACCACTTGCTTGTTTTGTTAGTTAAGTTTTATATCTCACACGAGATGATGACTGGAGAGGGCCTAATTCACTCCTCTTTGAATAATGCAGAATATATCTCACACATGACCTTAAGAATATTCTAAGTTAACCATGTCTTTCGATCACCACCAGCTATTACTCCACAACCATGATCAAGACTACAGCGACGCAACGCCACCGTTCTCGTGGGGTAAGCTATGGCTGTTCACCGGGCCCGGGGTTTTGATGAGCATAGCTTTCTTGGACCCGGGTAACTTGGAAGGTGATCTTCAGGCGGGCGCGAATGCAGGTTATTCGCTCTTATGGTTGCTGTTGTGGGCTACTGCTGTTGGGCTGCTTGTGCAGCTTCTTTCGGCTCGGCTTGGTGTAGCCACTGGGAGACACTTGGCTGAGCTGTGTAGAGAGGAGTACCCGAATTGGGCTGGGAAGCTGCTGTGGGTCATGGCTGAAGTGGCACTGATTGGAGCCGATATTCAAGAAGTCATTGGTAGTGCAATTGCTATCAAGATTTTGACCAATGGGTTTATGCCCCTTTGGGCTGGTGTTATCATCACTGTATTTGATTGGTAAAATTAAAAAAAGTTACTCTTTTTACTTGGTTACCTTTTGGCTTTTGGTAATAGACTGCAGAAAACATGTTTTAGCAGCTTGTTATTTTCGTTATTTTTATTGCTGTTGTTTTCATTTGATTGCAGTTTCATCTTTCTGCTTCTTGAAAACTATAATGTGAGGAAGTTAGAGGCTCTTTTCGCCTTTCTTATCACAATAATGGCGGTTTCATTCGCTTGGATGTTTGGTGAAACCAAACCCGATGCTAAAGAGCTTCTTGTTGGTACGTATGTAATCGCTT
Organism: Flaveria trinervia; assembly: GCA_025506515.1. Classification (NCBI taxonomy): domain Eukaryota; kingdom Viridiplantae; phylum Streptophyta; class Magnoliopsida; order Asterales; family Asteraceae; genus Flaveria; species Flaveria trinervia. The sequence continues at coordinate 97,453,346 of CM046452.1, forward strand.
TATCTTTTCTTGTTTCATAAGTTCGTGTCTTCTGTTTAAAAAAATAACTTATCGTTTTCGTGTTTTGAAGGTGTTGTGGTTCCAAAACTTAACTCCAAAACGATACAACAAGAGAGGTTTGGTGGTGGGTTGGTACCTATTTTGTACATATGGGCTGTCGGGTTACTAGCAGCCGGACAGAGTAGTACCATTACTGGTACCTATGCTGGTCAGTTTATCATGGGTGGGTTTCTTGATTTGAAATTAAGGAAATGGTCTCGCGCCTTGATTACAAGAAGCTGCGCGATCCTTCCCACATTGATTGTTGCACTAATGTTTGATGGTTCGGAGAACAAGTTGGATGTGTTAAACGAATGGCTTAACGTGCTGCAGTCCATGCGGCATCCTTTTGCTCTCATTCCCTTGTTGTGTTTGGTTGCCAAAGAGGATCTCATGGGTGTTTTCGCGATTAGCCCTGTTCTAAAGGTGTGATCTTTTAGATCCAACATAAGTTTTGGCTCAATCCCATGAAAGTTAATGTAAATTTTCATCCCTAACGTTCTGTTCCTTGTGATATATTTTTTTTTGGCTATGACTCACAGACAATCTCGTGGCTTGTGGCTGCTTTGCTGATAGCGATAAATGGTTACCTGTTACAACAGTTTTTGCTAAAGAAGTAAGCGGAGTTGCCTTTACTTCTATAATATCAGTTTTTGCGGTTGCATACGTTGCATTTGTAGTATATCTCCTCTGTCGGGGCATAACGGCTTTTTCATTTGGTTTTGTTATGCAAAGAAGCCAAGCAGCATAATTAAGAACTCAAATGTTTCATAATAAGTTAAAATCTTGAATGTTAAGACTTACGAGTAACAAACAAGATTCAGTCATTATCATATGTGTAGACCAAAAGTTTGAAAACTTCAATCCAATTGTATTAATGTTGGGAGATAATCATTTAGATTGGAGTGGATAATGTTCTCAGTTTTCGAATAAACCTTGTTTCAATTTAGAATGACTTCGCGTTGGTTTTTAAGTGGTCCTTCACTTGAGACTGATTATTTCCAGTTTTGGTGAAAGACCAAGACTAATTATATTCAGTTGAATATTTTTAAAACTGGTTTTGATAAAAAAATAATTTATAATCTATAACAATACTATAAGTGATACTGATAAATCCACTTTAGAAGCCGTATTTCTCTCATACAATTCTTATAAACCCTTTTAGTGTATCTTTTCATTTAGATATCCTGCTAATTGCAATCATTATCCTATTTATTTAGAAACAAACTTAATGAATATTAGTTTTGTACATTTAGGCCACTGATTTTTCTATCGAAGGTGGAGGACTGTTTTTTTGTTTCTTGGCTAACGTGTGGCTAGGGTTTTCTCGTTTCGTTGAATCTTGCATGGAGAGAGAGAGAGAGAGATAGAGAGAGAGAACATACGTCTTTTGAAACAACATCAATGGCGGAGAAATGAGAGTAAAGGAAAGCCAGTTTTATGGTGATTCGCTTGAACTGAAATTAGTCTCACGCGCATTTGAGGCTGCTTTGATGGTAGATTAGAGCAGATCTAATGGCAGTTTAGTGGGGGTCGTCACGAAGGCAATTGCAATCTGTTGTTTTTGAATCTAATCGTAACTGTGACAACATTTCATATAGTTTTTTATTTGCAACTGTACCGGAGGTTAAAAGATGAGAAATTAGATATATTGTGTACAATTTGAGTTCTTTAATTGTAATGATGGGACAACCGAACCAATTAAGAAGAACTATAAACTATCCTTTCATATTATGAAATATATCAATTAGTTCAAGGTTAATACATCATTAAATTATTTTTATAAAAGACGTTTAAGGTCTATACAAGTAAACATGCTAATTGAAATGTCAAATAAATGAGAGGACATATTCTCGTTGGAATTTAGTCATCTTAGAGACTAAGATGCTGTGATAATTCCAATTATAAATAGTTACAAGGTCAATATGAGTATAAAGAATATGTGTGAGTAAATAGTTCCCATTGTATCCATGAGCGAGATGATTGTATATAAACATTTCTAATTTCAAGGTCTTATTATGATAAATCAACACTCCTCGATGGACCAAGTGAATTATACGTCCATTATAATCAATTTGTGACTCGATAATGGTTTGTAGAGTTACACTGAGTTTATTTTTGCTAAGATCTATTGAAAATTCATAATCATTGCTTATAATCAATTAAGAAATATTACAAATGAATTATACGTCCATTATAACGATTACCTGTTCTTCTAGATTCTTACACTCTTTAATAGTCTCTTTTGCTCTAATACCATATGCCATTATTGTATAAGAATAATCAAATTTATGATCAATATAAATAATCATTTAAAAAATTCACACTTAAACTTATTATATATTATTATTTACCTATATATTAATAATGCAAGTTGAATGAACGGTGGTACAGTGATGTACAAGTTACTATTGTCTGTGTACAACTCCAATCCCACCACCGCCTCAGACTTGTTTGAAATGTTGGATTTGTTCTTTAAAGCTTTTATACATTTAGAGAGAGAAGGAGTTTCAGAGGGCAGCGGGGGCAGGGGCCAGTAGCCGCTGCTGCGTCGCCGGCGGCTGTTGCCGACGGTGTGCGCCGTCTCCGTTTTGTCGTCAACGGTGTGCGTCATCTCTGTTTTGTCACCAACGGTGTGCGATTGTCGTAGGTGGTGGCTGTTCGGGGATCCCGGTTTGCATGGTGTCTCTCTGGTTCTTGTTTGGTAGGGATGCTTCGGTAGATCCCTGTTTGTTGGATCTTTTGTTCTGGTCACCCCTACGCGTCCTGTTTCGGGTAGATCTGGATATAGCTGTTGTGATGGCCGATGGCCGTCAACCACCGTGAAGGTTGCAGTCACATTGGAAATAGCTGTCGCTTGGCCTCCCGTTTGCGGTTGAGGTAGAGCTTGCGGTTGTTTCCTCGCAGTTCGAGGTGTCGACGGTAATGGTTTGAAAGCCGTTGTCACCCTTCTCCTCTGACGGAGGAGAATTTGATAATTACCCTTCTCCTCTGACGGAGGAGAATTTGATAATTAGATTTGAATCATGTGGTGTATTTCGATGAGTGGTGGTCAACTATTGTTGTGTGGGCGCGTTGGGGTTGCAGCCCAGATTGATTTCCGTTGTCGTCGCTGGTTGACGACCCGTTATTGGCATCGCCGAGGTGGATGTGATGAGGTCGTAGCCGTTGCGGTTCTCCGGCGGTGACGCTAGCGACCTCTACCCCGATCTTTACAACAGCTCAGAGGTAAGTTGCTATGCATGTAGTCAAATTTTAAGGTTTCATTGGTGATTCTTAACCAACTAAAATTAGGAAGAACATGAGGCTGTGAAGGGTCCGATGATCCAGATTCTTCGATGCCAAAACTAATCAATCGGTTTTTCATTTTTGTTTATCACTGCTCCAAGCCTCCAACTTAACCTTTATCATATGATTGGTTGAGTTTTTTTTATAAATTACCATCAAAAAGCTCTAAAAAAAGGTGAACCCATTTTGATATGTGAAGCTATGATGGATGTGGTAATCTGGAGTGGCAAGTTAAGCTAATGATGCATTAAAATATAGGAATTTTATTGTATGTTGATTTTTGTAAAATACCTTACCTATAAAGGGTACAGGATCTAAGGTAAACATAAATTGATGATGTTTTAATATGTTAACTATTTTTTCACTTTTAAATGTGATGATATCAAGCTCTAAAACTTTTACAGGGATGAAAGTGGAAATGCAAATTAATGACGATAATAAAGTTTTGAAGGCACGTTTCAATGGTGATGAAGGAATTCTTTAAAGTGACGCTATAGAAGTAAGCTCTATTTTATCTTTCTAAAGTATAAGACAAAGTAATTTATACATGGGTGTGTGTTTTGGGAGCAAGAAAATCAAATCCTAATATTAGTTGTTCAGAGATTATTAAAAAGTTTCTTAAATACGACCTAACATTCATATAATTAAGAAAATATCTAAGGGTATTTGGATCCGTCAAAAGTGTTTATTTATAACATTAATCATAATACAATTTTAAGATTTAGTATATGGATTCCCGATGATGAGATTTAGAAACGTCTCATTCTTTGCCAATAGAAAATGGTATTATTTGCTTCAACCTTTATCTTTGTATTAAATCTGCATAATCATTAGGATTTGAAATCTCAAAGGTACATTTGCAAAGTAATTCCTAAAGAAAGCCGAGCGTATGATCCATGCATCCTTCCGTTCATAATTTCGCTACTAGGGATGATTTACAGGTTGCAACATTTTATTAAGTTTTTGTTTATTTCAGCAGAAGCATTAACTACAAATTGGTGTACTCTTGAGTGTTGATAAGTTGGTGTAATCTTGAGTGTTAATACATAAGTTGGTGTAATCTTGAGTGTTAATACATATTCTTGTATTGAAGGCTTGTAATTTTGGTTTTCAAATATGTGCTTATTTATTTATTTAAGTAGCTATGTATTTTTATAGGTAGTTCCATCTGCCTATGATCATGAAATAGTAAAGGGCTATTTGTTCTTTAAATTGTCTTTTGATTGATCATTTGATTTTTTTGTTGTGTGTTTTTTATCATAGTTTCCTATTCAACATATAATCAGCTGATTGTTCTCTAAATCAAATTTGTTATGGTTGTTTTGTTGTTGATGAAGTCTGTTTTGGTCCTTAATGTCGATAATGTTAACCTAGGCTCACTTGAGGCTTTGTTAGTCATGTTGTCGATTAATTTGAGCATGAGCTCTTTTAAGACCTTCCTAGACTTGTAGTCTAAACCATAATCAACTTTACTACTTCTCCTACTTGTAACTGGACTTCAAAGCTTTGGTATTAGGTTGTGACTATGAAACGTGAGTTTGTCTCGGCCCCAATTTACCCTTTCATTCACACGCGTAACGCGCGTGTGGAACAAACACTAGTTCTAATAAAATAGTAACTAAGATAGATATAGGGCAACAACACATTTCTATTTATCAAAATTTTCTTGCTTCTCGTTTCTCACTCCTATTAAATAATGAATTTAATTACTCATAATATTATTTATTTTTTTAAAGTAAAATATATTTTAATAAATTAAGAGAGAGATCTTTTTATTTATGTTACGTCTAAAGATACAACTTTTTATAAAATAAGAAACCTTTTTAAAACATCAAACTTTTAAAAAATACAAAATATTTTTAATTGATGTTTTTAAAAAGTAACATATTTACAAAACAAATAATAATTAAATATGGGATTTATGATAAACTTTCTAAACGAAGGTTAGTCTAAGTAAAGGAAATGGACACCAACTGCTGTCTCCAAAAGTTTTTAAAAATGATATTTTTTTATGTTTGTTTCAAAACAAAAGTATCATTATGTTTATGATAAGAAATATTTCAATCATATATTATCTTCGATTATCGTTTTATGATTAATAAAATTATATTTAATTTTTATTTATTTAATTCGTGTAATGCTAAAATTTACTAACAATTTTTTTTAATTAAGTTATTTTGCTTCTACCATAGGTATTTGTATCAAGTGTTTAGAAATTAAACACTACTTATGTTTTTGTTTTGTGGTTGTGCGGTTTTTATATACTTAAGTAGGCGGGAGTTCGAGTCTTCTTAGCCTTTTTTATTTACTTTTGTTATTTATACCATGAATTAATTTGTTTCTCTTTGGTTTTTTTTTGGAATTTCTTTAGCGTAATAGATTTTATTTTGTTGTCACGTGGTTATTTTTAATAATGTTTCAGTTTGATACGTGATACGTGAATGATTTATAATCATTTGATCTAGGTTGTGTTCAAATTGCAATGTGATTCTACTAAAATAAAACAATTTTTTGAGGTTTTTATAATACTAGTTTCTTTTGATATCTCATACTGAAATAACGGTCAAATAGCTCCAAGGAATTCAAGGAAAAATAATTGGTATCATGTAAAAATTAAGTTATGTTCATATCTGAAGTGTGATTTGTAGACTTCAAGTCCGTGAATGCCATTATAGACTAGTTTTCATGTTTATTTATTAAAATCACAAGTATTATATTTTAATTTGTTTAATGAGATTCGTGACGAACCATCCTTGATCAGACTCAGGTTTAAAAATATACGAGTTGACTCATCTTAAACATTTTAAGGGGCTGTTTAATTACTGCTGACTTGGTAAGATATGACTAAATAAGAATCTGACTCAGTTAAAAGTTCTGACTGAGTATGCATCTGACTGAAATTTAGTTGTTTGATTCATTATCTGACAGACTATGCTGAATGATAAAAATAGTCATATAAACACATCGAATTTAAAACATATTAGAGATGTGTCCAATTAAAGATAGAGTTATTGCTTATCCACCCATATTGCTTTCGTATCCACCCGCTTAGGTTTAAATGGATAGGAACGCATCGCATCATATTGAAGCATCAGATCTTCTACTTTTTGAGGCACAACTTGATTCAGGACTCAACTGTGTACAACCATCTTCAATTTAACATAGAAAAATGGATAGGAACGCACCGCAGACGGGTCGCCGAGGGAGGCCGCGGAGGGGATCGTGCAGATGGGTCGCGATAGGGAGACCGCCGGAGGAGGGCAGTTCGCGGAGGGGTTTGCCTAGGGGTGGGAAGAGCGCGAGGGAGGCTGATTGCGGAGGGGTGGGAAGAGGGGGCTAGCACCGCCTGCCCTTTTCATGGTTATAATCCTGATTTCTAAGGTCTGGATCAGAAGCTCCGGACCTGGTAAGCCAGTCAGCAATCAGCACGGGTCAGCGCAAATCAAACGCCCCTTAAGATGGAGCTCATTTTCGTCTCGTTTACAACTTCAACCAAGTCAGAGTTCAGCAAGGTGGCTCTTTTAAATATAAACATCAATACTCGACACAATGCCTTTGATTCTTTTTATGGTTTCTTTTTCAATTTTAAATTTCTGTCCAAATTACGTTTCATATTGGTTTTTTTTCCATCCTCGACTTCCTTTGGTTCCAATCTCACATGAAAAACGACAAGAAAGGACATAATGGACATGAGAACACATACATATATAAAGAGCAGTTCATGTACTAAATATAAAATATATGTAATTGTAAATCAATACACAATATACATCGTAACCCAATCATAGGCTTGTTTTTGAAGAAAAAACTATGGAAAGTCCCGTTCTAATGATCTACTATGATTTAAAAACACAAGCACTAAAAGAATCAAAACGCAATCAATTTTATACAACATGTGACAGTCAGTCTAAACCCTAGACAACAATTTTCACATCCAATTGCCATTATTACCCGTATTAGACCACCCAAACATCTTATTGCCATTACCAAGAAGCTACAGAAGAGAACACGAACTAAATCAATAGTGAAGGCGAAAATGAAGTCATGTAATCATGTATAGCGAGTTGGGTTACTAAAAAGTATAGAATGTCATGTTTTATTATTTTAAAAATATATAAAGAAACTTGAACATGTCATTAACAATATAAACATGGATTAACTAGTTTAATGAGCGAAACTTGTTAAGCTTAAATCTTAATCTGTTTAATCGTACGTCGAGTTATGCTAAAAATTACGAGCCCGAGAAACCTCGACAACAACATACCTTTCATAGGTCGAAATTCACGTATGTTTTATTGAAAATTATTATACAGGTGATGTGAGTTACATATTTAAATGACTTGTATAACATTTCTAACGACGAATCCAAATTTTATTTACTTATGTGGAATTTGGAAACGTAAAATGATTTCCAAACCTGTATAACCACAACATTTATAGAATAACATATGATCTATAGTCTATAGTCTATACCAATGTTTTACACTTTTACTATTTGGACGAATAATATAATATCTATAACCTTTAATAAAATAAGTTTTCTTAACACACGTGTCATTATTTTAGCATATCAAATGACACGTGTCATTATTTTAGCATATCAAAAAGTCATTTTCTGCCTTTCCCTCATAATAAATAAGAAAATTATAAAAATAATTAATTTTATTTTTCTTTTTAACTAAAATATATTAAAACAAATATATCTATATTTGTGTTTTTTTATCTCTCATATTAAATGATAACTATTGTAAATAAGTAAAGTAAACTATTAAATATCTAATATATAAATGTAATTATTTTAATAATTTATTAATAAATATTAAATATAGAGTAATAATTTATAGCCTATAAAATATTCATAAAACTAATAAATTCAATATGTTTTATTTATTTCACCGATATAATTTATGAGATCTAACCTAGTAATATTTAATATAAACCATTTGAATAAGTGGACGAAAGAGGCGACCCACGTGAGAGCTTGTCATGGTATGTATTCTGGACTTTTAAAGGAAAATCAGGTGAAAAGATGCCACCTTTTGTTATCCTAGATTATAAGTTAAATTGTTGTAACTTGTAAGTTATATGTATAGGTAAAATTTGTTAAATTTATATAAAAACAGTCTAGATCAACATAACTGTAACTAATGGTTTCTTTTATGTGTTTTGGCAGGCTTGATTTTTAAATAAAGTTTAAATCAAAATATATTTAAAAAATATACACATAGAAATAGTGTATTCTAAATATTCAACATCATCATATTGGACTAAAAAAAGTAAAACATATTATATTTAACTCATGAGATGTGTTCATATTCGGAATTTAGGGAAATATTATGTCATTTTGAAAATAATTAAAGTATATTATATTTGACCCGAGTTAGTTTTAAACAAAACATTGATATATATGCACGTCATAGTGACGCGTTTAATATTTCAGACAAATATTACGAGGCAAAAGTAAAATATGTATCTATAACCTCTAATAAAACAAGATTTTTTCTGTCACTTGTCATTCTCTTAACATATGATTTTGTCACTTGTTATTTTTCTAAATATCTACATATTAATTTTTCCTCCAAAAGGGTGTTATAGTAATTTAAATACTCAAACAAATTTCTTTCTTATTAAAAATAAACTTTATTAATTGTAACGTTTCTCTCTTATCTATTTTTTAAATCAAAATAACAAAAAACTAAAGTTTTATATAATATGAATTTTTTAAAAACATTAAACATTTACTAAAACATTAAAAATTTTCTAAACAAAATATTTTAAAACTATTTTGTTTTAAAAAAATTATAAACATGTGAAATATTTTAAAACAGTTTTATTAAAACAAATAGAATAATTAAAAATATATTTTTTAAAAACAAGATTCATATAAAAATATGTATATAAAAAATCTTAAAACGGATGTTTAAAAATAAAATTATTACGTAAGAGAGTTAAAAATGATATAAATGTTTTTTTCTTGAACTATTATCTATATATAGTTTTAATTATATTTTATATTAAAATATTATATTGTAACTATTCATGTTTATTTTACATTAAAATTTAATCTGTTTACTTAATAAGTGTTTAGCCTATCTATCTATCTTTAAAAAAATTAAAATAAGATGAAATTGTTGTAGATCTCATTATACTTATGTTCTTATTTCTCTATATTATTAATAATAATATTGAATATAATAATATTACTCATACTACTTTTAAATTGAAAAATATATTATTTAATAAATTAAAAACCTTTTTTACCAAAAACACACTCTTTAAAAACAAAAATTCATAATTTTGTATAAAATAAAAGTTTGAGAAAATTATATTCTTGTTTATTTACTTAAAGTAATTATTTATATGTACCTATAGTTATATTTTACTAATAATTATTTAATCTTATTTCTTCAGTGCGACGTGTATTACACAAAAACTAACCTGATGAATAAATATTTGAGTGACTTTCAAATGCACTATTTTTATTTTTAACTAAACAATGAAATGAAATTATTATAGAAAAAGAAAGTCGTCGTCGTAGTCGTCGTTCATCGTGTCGGGAACGTCGTTTACCGCCGATTCACCATATCCCAACTCCCACAGCCTTCAAACCCCCACCCACTACTCTCTCTCTCTCTCTCTCTCTCTCTAACATTTCTAGAGAGAGAAGCACAAACCCCTTAATCTCCATCTTCAATCGTCAAATCCTCCGATCGGTGATCCCCAATTATGTCTCCTTTCACCGTATCCCTCATCTTATCGATCTCTTTACTGTTACACTACCCTCCGGTGTCGTGGTCGGCGTCATCACCACCGTATGCTTCTGCCGTAAACGACGATTCGGACCTTATTATTCTTCGGTCTCCTTCCGCCGGTAGCAATCGCCACACCATGTTTTTACCTCTTTTCCCCTCTCCTACTAACGCCTCTCGGATCTCCGGCGATGCGATATCTCGGCGGCAACTCCAGAAATCCGGTGCTCATCGTTTAAACGCTCGCATGGCTCTACATGATGATCTCCTCCGCAATGGGTAATTTTTGGTGTTTCATAGATCTGTTTATCTGCAAAAACAAACCTAACACGTTAAGTACTGATTTGCATATTGCGATTACTTCAATTTCGAATATTTGCTGTTGATTCGTCATGTTTCTACTTTTGAAAGTAGAAAATTTGTTGTGATTTATAGTTTGTGTCTAGTTTATTGGCGGTGTTCTGAGATTGGGATCTTAGTGGAATTGTATTGATGATTTCTAGGTATTACACCACTCGACTGTGGATCGGATCACCACCACAGAGATTTGCACTTATTGTTGACACGGGGAGTACTGTTACGTATGTCCCATGCTCTACCTGTGAACAATGTGGCAAGCATCAGGTATTACAAATCAGTTGGTTCATGTTCATGATTAGAAATGTATTTAGAGTTTTAAGTACCGACTGTTATACTAATGAACACTTGAGAATGTTTTATGATTCAAAGCATAAATCTTTCATGCAGTACATTATTCTGTTTTTCTATAAATACAACATTGCATGTTTTTGGGTATAATTTGATGAAACTGTAATGTTTTGTGTTTATGGTTATTATTGATTCTATCAGGATCCGAAGTTTGATCCAGAGTTATCCAACACCTACAAGCCTGTTAAATGCAATATTGATTGCACCTGTGACAATAACAAGGATCAATGCATCTACGAAAGGCAATATGCTGAAATGAGTTCCAGCAGTGGTGTCCTTGGTGAGGATATTGTATCTTTTGGCAACCAAAGCGATCTGCCACCTCAGCGTGCTGTTTTTGGGTGTGAAAATAAGGAAACTGGCGATCTGTATAGTCAGCATGCTGATGGAATAATGGGTTTGGGCCGTGGTGATTTGAGTATAGTTGATCAACTTGTTGATAGTGGTGTAATAAGTGATTCTTTTTCATTGTGTTATGGTGGGATGGATGTTGGTGGTGGTGCTATGGTACTTGGTGGGATTTCTCCCCCTGCAGGGATGGTGTATTCTCATTCGGACCCCGTACGCAGGTATGTTTTGTATCTATCTAACTTATAGATAGAAAACTTCAATATTTTTCTAACAAAATACATTTTGTACATCTCACACATTTACTCTAGTCTCGGGATGGCAACAGCCCATATTACAATATTGAGTTGAAGGAAATACATGTTGCTGGGAAACGGTTGCCATTAAGCTCAAGGGTCTTTGATGGAAAGCATGGAACTGTTCTAGACAGTGGTACAACTTATGCCTACCTGCCTGAGGCTGCTTTTGTGGCATTTAAGCATGCTGTAAGATTTGTTTGTACTCAGTTGTTTTATTTTTTTTTAAAGGAAAGTATTGATTATCTTTATCTTGCAAGCAGGTCATGAAAGAAGTCCTTGGTCTTCATCAGATCAAAGGTCCTGATCCAAGTTATGATGACATTTGCTTCGCAGGTGCTGGAAGGTATTGTTTGTCTATATTATTTACCGATTACCGGTAGTGTTAGAAATTAATTCATCTATACAAGTAAAAAAGAAAATGCTAAATGTTAATCTATAATATTTCAGTGATGTTTCACAACTTTCCAATTCCTTTCCTACTGTTGAAATGGTTTTCGGGAAGGGACAAAAGTTGTCACTCTCTCCAGAGAACTACTTGTTTAGGGTAAGTATTTAATATATTGTTAAATGTTGATCCCTTTTGTCATTAGTTTTTGTATCTTATATATATACTTATTTATTTTTGAAGCACGCAAGGGTTAGTGGAGCATATTGCTTGGGGATTTTTCAAAACGGAAATGATCCAACTACACTTTTAGGAGGTATTCCATTTCACTAATTTATATTGCTTTTTGCTGTTTAAAATACTATATATCTGGTCAGTTATAAATATTTTGACGTATATAAATCCACTACAGGCATCATTGTCCGTAACACATTTGTAATGTATGACCGTGAACATGAAAAGATTGGATTTTGGAAAACTAATTGTTCTGATGTATGGGAAAGGCTTCATGTTTCTGGAGAGCCCCCATCGGCTTCTTCTTCACCAGATGGATCAAATTCCACAGCTGATATCTCACCTTCTTTGCCTCCAATGATGCCCCCACAATATATCCCTCCAGGTAAGACGAGCTTCTATCCAAGTGTTCTATAATCTGTGTTAGTGTGTTGTGATTGGTTCTTCTTAATTTTTTTTTTGCAGGAGAAACAGAAATTGGAAGTATTACGTTCTATTTGTTAGTGTCTCTGAATGACACTAATGTGACCCTAATCACAGAGCTTGCTCCACTAATTGCTCAGGGGTTGCATGTTAACAGTTCACAGGTGGAATTAACTTTTAAGTTACAATAAGGATAACTGTTTTGTTTTCTTGGATTTTCTTCTTCAAGACTCAACTGTTTTATACATAAGGATAACAATTTCTAAATACTCTTTCAGGTTCATTTACTGAATTTTACTTATGAAGGAAATGATTATGTTACAAAATGGTCCATTACTCCACCAAATTCTGCAGGTTTTATGTCTAAAGCAACAGCATCAGTGAGTTCTTGATCAGATACATCTAGTGGTTTTTTCTCCACAATTATAACTATGAGCTTATTATAAATAATGTCTCGCGCAGAACATTATCTCTCGGATAGCTGAAGGTGGTATACACCTTCCTGAGTCATATGGAAAGTATAGATTATCCAATTGGCATATTTACCCCCCATCAAAAAGGTATATTCATTCTTGCTCTCTCTATCTGTTAAAATGATGAATTTACTTTTTTAACATATTAGTTGTAGGAAAATACGTAAATAGTTATGAATTTTGTTAGAATATATTACGATTAGGCTCATTAGTTCAGCCCATTAGGGTTAGTGTTCTTGGCTCTCAATGTATAGCTCTATATATACATGTACATCATATCATACAATTATCTCAATAACATCTCTTTTACCTTCCAAATATAACATGCAGAAGCTGGTGGCAGAAAAATTACTTGGTTGCAGTGATAGCATCAATTCTAGCATTAATAGTTGGATTATCAGGTGTGGGAATATGGTGGTTGTGGAGACAAAAGCAGCAATCTAATTTACAATATAAGCCAGTAGAATCTATGGTTGTGCCTGAGCAAGAACTTCAACCACTTTGATTTCTAGTATAAATCCTATGGTGCCAAAATGTGAGGTCATGATTTATTGAGCTGATTTGATGGATGGATTTCAAATGCACGCACCGTTCTGAACTGTTTTTTGTTCAGGTAAAACACACACTAAAGATCTCTTATGCTTTGTTTATAAAGGGAAAAGTTCACATCATACAGTAGTTGTGTTGAGACCTATGTATAATTTGTATGTGTACACCATTGTAGGACAAACTTGAAGCACAATGTGTCTTAGACTCTTAGTGTCAAAATCACAGTTTTTCTTTAATGGTAACAGAATTCTTAATTGATTTATTCGAATCTGGAATTCTGAAAATAGCTTGTTGGTAGTGCTTTTCCTTTAATATCTGTGTGTTTGACTTTTGGCCGACCGATTCGGGTAGTTCATATGATCCAGACTCTGAAGCCTATATCTGGATGCATGCGAATGGTGAATAACTGCACCAAGAGGCTCCAGTCATGATTCTTTAGCATAGGAATAGTATTAAAATTTCTGGTTGCTGGCTCAGTATTTGCAGTCTGAGGTTTTAGAAATTATATAATTTACCAGGGAAACGGTAATCTATTTACATGTATCTCATCTAACCCGCTTTAATACCCTCTATCGCTTACTAGTAAAACAACTGTATATTACTATTCCTCTACTGTTCGTTACATATGATTATGAACATATAGGTTGGTTTAGTTTTATATTATACGTCAATGTAGTCTCTAAACTATGATTGTCTTGTTTGTATACATATAAATATTAATGTGTATATATGTTCGAATGACACAAACATGGTTTATCTACATCATTAACAACAGTATAATAAAGACTTATCGATATTTTCATACAAGAGTAAATGGGCCAAATGGCCATGTATGTATTTCAACTTACATTAATATACTTTTGCTATATCTTCGTCTCAAATAAATGTATGCTAGATTAAAGATGCTCACTTTCAGTCCAGGGGTTAGTATAATGCCTCTTAACTCTATGTAAGTACGTAACTGACGTATCATCCACCATTTCACTTCACCTAAAAGAATAGTTTAACCTTTGTTAACTCTACCTCAACCTTTTTTTTTCTATTATAACATTACCCCTCACCCTCTAAACCCCCTCTCTTAATGCTCATGAAGCCGTTAGCATGACCCCTTCTTCATGCTCGTTGATGCCCTCAATGGGGAGGTGTCTAATGCTCGTCACAATCCACATAGGCACGAACACCCTCGGGTGTTGGGATATATTTCACGGCCTAAAAGTTTAATTTTAAGGAGCTACACTTAATGCAGAAATAGAAAGAACAAAATATATGGTTCATGCCCAAATTTCTTAATTACTTTTTCCCACATCATCATTTTAAAAAACACAAAAAAAGAAAAGAAATGTCAGATAGACATGTTAACCCGTTTTATAGATTAAAAGAGGAAAAAAAATATGAATGATTTAATTATAACAAAAATAAAAGGTTGTTACTATTTTTTTAGTTCTCTTCCATGTAACAACATCAATATGTGTGTTTTTGATGTGTTGGATACGTTTTTAGGTTTATAATATGGATTTAAGTTTGTTTGCATTAGACTGGTGGGTATGTGTCCCTCTATGCTAACGATATCCAATGTTGAGTGCCCTTCTTCGTTTGCTTGTGTTTCCTAAAGGGCCATGATGGTCCTTGGGTTTTGGAAGTTGCTTGTGAATTGAGAAACGGTTTGGAATCAAGAAATGATTGTCAAGCAAATACTGTTTGAGAATCGGGTAGTGGTTGTTATGAATGATGTATTTGTTGAATTCGTCATATGTATTGAAATGGTAGGGCTTGCACCCAAATTGGTTGTTTGTATTGTGATCTATAACCTTCTTGTCGGATAGAGTGGGTCTACTAGAGTCTATGAGATGATTGAGATTATATGAATTTTTTGTTATGGAAAATGATAAACAGTATGAGGTGTTATAACTTATAAGAGTAACTAAAATAAAAAAACCTTTAGTTCAAAATAGTTATTATACAACAGCAACATATAAAAGGTATTTAGAAAAAAAAAGAAACCTTTTAAATCAACGATATCTCTCGCGTGTAGAAGGCCACCAAGCAGTATCTCCTTGGAGGCAAAAATAAGAGGGGGCGGTGTTTTCCACTGACATTATCAATGGCAATGCGTAATACATACCACTTAGTCCTAGGGTTGATTTAGTTATGGAATGATGGCTAAATACCATTGAGGTGGATTCATGGTGGTGGTCAATCATGGACGAAGATGAAGGTGATGGCGGTGAATGATGGTAATTACATTATGATAGACCTCAAATAATAGTGTATACATTATACCAATAGTAAAATGAATACATATGTCATTTAAGAAAAAAGTTAACTATATTATTATGTTTTTTGATGGCTTTCAGTTCATTTTACTATTTGTCACTTGTAGGAATTTAATCCGTAACATCTAGTATAGAATCAACACAGTTTATCAATCTAATTGTTCCTTCAGATGATTTCATTTAATTAATTTAACTTTTAGTTGCATGAGAACAAATACGGTAGTTTACCGAAGGACATTTAGCCCGGTGATATCTTTGAATGTAACTGACGTCTCCTTCTTTAAAAGTTATAGTTTAAATTTAGATATAAATCATGAAGTAAACTTAAAAGTAAACATTAAATGAATATACGAGTTATCAATTAAAAAATACCAGTAGTTTCGTAACTATTATCTAAGCTATTCTTGAAAACATACATTATTAAACATTTTTATGAGTAGACTTTTAACATATTAAAATTACATTGAGTATACTTTTACATAATAAAAACTATATAGGTTTTTCTATCATATTCACCGGGAATATAAAAGCCAAATATAAAAGAGATATTTACCAAAATAACCATTTGACTAATTAATATTTACGTAATAGCTTTTGATAAAAAGAAATACCAAAATAGACAGCAAATGAGATTTGGACACGTGGCAAAATATCGCCGGAAGGCGATACAAAAACATATTGTATCGCCGAAAAGTAAGCCCAGGCGATGCACTTTCATAATATATCGCCATTGTCTCGCCCTGATATTAAAAAACAAATCAAATCTCGCCCCGTCTCACCCTAACATGGTTATGTATCGCCCAAAAAATCAATTCTTGCCAGCGAGATGTATCTCCGGAATTCCTGTTCCGTCTTGCCTTTCTCCTTTACCGATCTGGGCCTCTGTTCGGCTGGGCCTCTGTTCGCAGATTAACACGAACAAGTACCCATTCTTGACTCTGAATACATAAAGAAAAATATACATAATCAATATCTAAAAAAGAGGGATACGGTTTGAACTTTCCATCTGCAAAAGAAACAACATGCTTGCTACAGGAGTCGGTTAAAAAATCATAAAATTGTGGAGGTAGTATACCCCAACGCTATTCGACAACGCATTTTTGTAAAGCTCTTTTTGTCTTTAATTCATCATTCTTAATACCCAACCTTCAATGTGCTGAATAAAAATGTTTATATTAATACAATTAAAAAAATGTATAGTATAAAATTAAATTTAACTATAATGGATACAAAATGTTACCACTGCGGTTAAACAACCGTTACATCGTAGATAGGGCTGTAACGAGCCGAGCCGAGCTGAGCCAGGATGGGCTTGAGCCGAGCCAGCTCGAAAATTTTAACGAGCTCAAAACAACGGCTCGAGTTCGGCTCGTGAAAAGCTCGAGCCAGCTCATGGCTCGTTTGAGCCGACTCGAATTTAAATTTTTTTATTTTTTACATTAATTTATATGAAAACACAAAAAATATATTAGGGCTTTTACATTTTGTTGGGTACTCCGTACTTATAAGAACAAAGATCATTATTTTAAATATAAACAATTTACTATCAAGTTTTCTAAAAAATCCATTTTTATTTAAAAAAAACACTTTTAAAATCCTAATATATAAATAATAATCATAATAATAGTAGTAGTAGTAAATAATAATAATTATACTATATAAACAGATATATATACATATATTATATGCACCGAGTCACAAGTCGAGCCAACGAACCGAGCCACGAGCCGAGCTCGAACTGAGCTACCCCTGGCTTGAGTTCGGCTCGCCTAGAATTCGAGCCGAGCCGAGTTGGCTCGTTTAGATTCGAGCTTTTTTCGAGCCGAGCTTTTTTCGAGCTTTTTTCGAGCGAACTTCGAGCGAGCTTCGAGCCACGAACTTTTTGTACAGCCTCAGTCATAGACCAAGTAAAATATCCCAAAATTTTTTGTCAAGTTTTGTTGGAGTAAAAAATATAACATAATAACAAAAAGGTGCATCCCCTCTATTATAAAAATCCATAACATCTTTTGACCATTTATCTGATTTATCATCTGGAATAACCCATTTACGTACTGAAGATGGTCTGCCTTGAACATCTTCTTGTGCATGATGACGGTTTTCTAGCGGGTTTTCTTCCGGGTTTTGAACGTTGGAAGGTGAAGATTCTTGTTGATTTCTTGGACGCCTCCATTTATTCATGATCCAAGATGAAGGTTACAGAGCGGGTTGAAAACAATATTAATTTTTATCCATAGAGGTATATTTTTTAGAAACTAAGAGACTTTTTTAGATAGTAAAATTAGCTAATATGTGTATTTATACTAATATTTACAATTTGTTTTTTATTTAATTTTTTATCTTAAATTGTAGTGGGCTGGGCTTTTAAATTTAGATGGGCTTGTTTCAGATGAGTTGGGTTTAAATGTAGTGGGCTGGGCTTATTTGAGATGGGCTGGCTGGTGGGGTGGGAGATGGGGTGGGGATGGGCTGCTGTTTCAGATGGGTTGGGTTTAAATTGTAATGTAATGGGCCGGGCGAGATTTTTATTGTATTGTCTCGCCGGCGTATCGCGGGTAAAAACGATACAATGGGGTTCTGTATCGTTTTCTTTAAACAGATTTGACGATATGCATGGATTGGTATTACCACGTGGTAATATAAAAGCTATTTTTAGCAAATATAATAGTCAATCACTATTGTTAATAATCATATTGGTCAAATGGGTAATTTTCTCGATATAAAATCTTCAGATATCATAATGTCACAAGATCTTCGGAAGTCGTTGGCGAATTGTTCAACCAAAACTGTAGTGATGCTTGTGCGTATTTCTCCAGGAGATTTCTTACTCTTATCTCACTAGAGTTTCATCTATTATTGAATATTGATCGCTGTTAGACTCATTCAACCTTCTCTCGCTAACGCGTTTTCTGTTGAATTTCCATTTTGTCTACTTATTATTCTTATACAAGACGTGTTCCTATGTTTGGTTCCAACATTAGCATCTTCAATATCCTACAAAGATTATTAACCTTCAGGTATGTATTGATGATCTGTGATTTCAGTTACTATTCGGTCCGTTGGCAGTTTAATTTTAAAGTTTTGATCCTTTGTTGCTTGTATGTAAACTGTAACATGGTGGTAGAAATTAAAGGGCTTCTTTCCCCAATTAGAGAATTGAGTTTTAACAGAATATAAGATTGATTCTTTCTGGTGAAAAATAAATTCCATTGCTAGGTTTTTTACACAAGGTTTCTGATGGAGGATTGTTATCTATATAGACCTGTGTGGTTGTTTCTTCTTCTTCTTCTTCTCTTCTTCTTCTTATTATTATTATTATTATTATTATTATTATTATTATTATTATGCTGGTTTATGTTGGAAGTTTAGCTAAAGTTATAAGTAGATCAGTTTTGAGGATGATATTATGTTGGTCTGAATTGTTGATTTTGTATATCTTATTGTTTTCCATGATTATGCAATATGGTACATCTGAAGGCATCTTGTTTTTCTGCTGCCGGATTAGTTTCTGGACTCGATGAACGCTCTTTCTGTCTTACATGTATATTAAGTTTGACATTCATTATGATTTCTGTAAAAGTAAGGATAATGTGGTTGATGTGTGCTAGTTAGTCCTCAAGGGGTAGGGAGGGAGGTGCCAGTGGATATGTTTTAAACTTGAAAAGTTCTAGGAAGGGAACCTTAAAATTGTGAATAGTATTTCATAGCAGATTACTCAAAAGAATCCTATTATGAAGGGATTATATCTTGCTACAATCAAAGGCATCTTACCTTCTTACCTTTGAGAGAAAAGTCTCAATTCTTAACTACTTTACTTCAACTATCTATCTATCTATCTATCTATCTATCTATCAATCACGGGGATTATATCTAGATATGCCACAGGACTGACTATAAAGATATAGTTATCATAACAGCACCGGCCCTAAAGACAATAAGAATCAATAATCCTATTATAGTTATATCTCTGTATGCAACTTTTTGCTTGAAATGTATTTTATTTTTGGCTAAGGCACCCCGCTTTAGGTCACTTTTTATGTGACTTATTGCTGAGGATTATTTTCTGGGAAAATTAATCGTGGCAATTGTCATACATGTTGGATTATGCAAACTATTTAGTTATCACTTTGAGTGATGTGGCAGTCACATCACACATAGGTTTTTGCTAAGCATTTGGACTTCTTAGACAGGCCATTTACATCGAGTTGATGAAAAACATATGGCCTATAAGTAGAACAAGAAAGAAAACACTAACAGTAGAGACGTGCTCTGATGCTTAGAGGCAAGCCTCTACACACAGTGTTAAAAAGTGCATGCTTCATGTACAGCCTGTGCCTCGTCTTTGCCTTTCTGCACATGCTTTTAAAAAAACAGCTAGTGAGTCCAAAAAGAATATCATCCATGATCTATATAGTTTAGTTTATTCCAGGGATTACCTATACGAGTAACATTTTGTGAATTAGGAACCGTACTTTGTGATCTTCTATGTGGTTTTCACCTTTTAGTCTGGTTAATGGTTTTGTGGATCTTACAGTTAACGTGTTTAGTATATTGAACCATTTGACTTGGCACTTTGTTTCGAACAACCAACCTACTTATCAAAATGCTAAAAAAGCATTCCAGTCAACCAAAAGTAAGAAAACTGACAGAATTCTATATGTTGAAGTCCACTGGCATTTTGCCTACATGGAACTTGTCATTGATGATATGTTAATGTTGCTAACTTTACTTATGTAGAAGTACAATTACCAATCTCCTAGCACCCCTCTTGAGTAGACATTGAAAAGTTGTCTGTTCGGAAATAAATTCTTCTTTTATTTTCCATTCAGTTAAGCCTTTTTCAATATCCAATAATAAATTCATAAATGTGATTAAGCATTTGGGTTTTACTTGTGATGGATCACCAATGATGAAGTCCTCTTCTTGCTCTAGGTTGATGAAGGTTGTGTTAGGTCACTGAAGAAGTAGAGCCAAAGGAGAGGAAGAAGGGGTCGTGGAGCCTAGTTTGCATATTGAGGGACTATTTTGTTGTCTTAAAGTTGACTTTTCAGTCATTTCATTCATCATATTTTCTTCCGCATAAAGTCTGACTGATTCATCTCTCTGGTGATTATTCTATGTTCTTTTTGCTATTTTGATTGCCATTTTTGCATATTCACAATCACAACCTTATCCGCCATCTGTTTTTAAATGATGATTAGTGGATCATTGTTTTTCCAGGTGCGATGGAGATATCACTTCTCAAAGTGCTTCTCAAAAATATATCTAGTTTCTTCCATCTGCAGTGCCATGAAAACAGAACTTCCGAACTTGTTCAAAAGTACTACAAAAAGATTGAAGAAAAACTGAAGTTAATTAAGCTGGTACTTGAGTCTATTGCTGATTCAGAAGTGGCTTCTGATGAGTCTCTTCAGAAAGAATTTACTAGCTTGAGTCAATCCATTGATGAACTCAGAGACCTTCTTGAAGATTCTCATCTGTTGATGAGTAAAGTTTACTTTGTACGTCTTTGTCATCAACACTTTTTAGTTCTACACACACATACACAATAGATTATGGACTCGTCTGATGGGCATTGTTAACAAAGATACAAACATAAAATGATATAACCTTATTAGATATTTTGTAAATTAAAGAAAATATAAGGAAGAGAAAAAAGTTAAATGAATTTATATTTGTAAAATGCAAATAGAAATGAAATATAGGGTGTGTACACATATGAGTGTCTTGTATAAGTAATATGTTTATTTAATTAAAACTGCCATGGGTTTTAAATACTTGTATGTGGTTTTAAAGTATTGTTAAAAACGTAAAAATTCATTTTTTGGTCATTTTAATCGTTTTGACAGGATCTTTATGAAGTTTTAAATATAAAACAAGATAGGTTTAATATATTCAGTAAAAAAGAAAATATAGAAAAAATGCAAAGATGTAATGCTATAGTCATGGTTGTTTACATTTTTATGCTATTTTAAACTTAAGGTTATTTATGAAAAAGTGAAGGGAAGTTTATGTGCAATTTGGATTGGAATCAATTGTTCATGTTTTAAAATTTGCTTTATGTATTAATTTTAAAATTCTAAGAAACCGACATCGCATGTTCTTGAAGTGCCAATGCGGTGTGTGTGTGTGTGTGTGTTTCTTGGAATCAGCTATATTAATCATTATCTGCATTGTATAGGTTATGCAAGTTGAATCATTGTTGGCAAAGCTTCAGGCCCAAAGCTTAGAACTCTTTGAGATGCTGAAATCTTCTCCTAAGGGTCTTCCTGATGAATTGACTTCATCATCGCTTGAGGTATGCCAAAGCATGACTTGTATTATGAATGAACTATATACTGGCAAACGTAAAGAAGTTAGGCTATATATTATATAACTATTAACTATATCGTTTATTTATGATTGATTGCAGCTTTGCATACAGAAAGTTAAGAATACGAGTTATGAAAAAGGATCAGCTATTCTTTCAAAAGCTATAAGGGATCAAGCTGAGGGGTCTGCACCTAGCTCAGACTACAGGTCAAAAATTGCTGATTTTCTAGACTTAAGGTCAAATCAGGAGCTTCTAATTGAGGCTGTTGCCCTTGAAAATTTAAAGGAAAATGCGGAGCAAGCAGACAAATTGGGAGAATTAGAGTGTATCGAGGAAATGATTGCTCTTGTTACCCATATGATTGATAGGTTTATTGAAGCCACACAGTCCCAAAATTCTTACCCTGTACCAATACCTCCTGATTTCTGTTGCCCTTTATCACTTGAACTCATGACAGACCCTGTGATTGTAGCATCTGGACAAACATATGAGCGAGGGCATATTCGTAAGTGGCTTGATCTTGGACTCACTGTTTGCCCTAAGACAATGCAAACTCTTGTCCACACTAATCTTATTCCTAATTACACTGTGAAGGCGCTGATTGCAAGTTGGTGTGAATCGAACAATATTAAGCTCCCAGAACCTGTGAAGACCTTGACCTTGACTCAACCTAAGTCACCTGATTCAACACATGCCATAGGTTCACCCGAGAAAAACACAATCTCATCCAGTGAGACCATTCATCAGGAAGGAACTGCAACTTCTCTGGCGCATCATGTCCAATCATCTTCAGAAGAGTCCCTGTCTGGACCGCCTGAAAACGGGCATGAGTCGTCTGAAACTGGAGACCACAGTCTGGAGTCAGGTGGACGGTCATCGAGCGTAGATGAGATGAATGAAAAGTCCACAGTGGGTCATCACAGAGCAGTTTCAACTTCCAGCACACATTCCAATACAAGCTTTTCTCAAGACCTATCTCATGATGCGAATGATTTGTCTGCAACACAGGTATCAACACCATCCAGCAGTGATGCTTCAGGAGAGGGGGTACCGGACCCTCAGCCTGCCTCCACTGCCCGGACAACCACACTGATCTCACCTCACTTTGAAACTCGGCCCAGAAATCGGATATGGCGCAGGCCATCAGAACGGTACGGACCAAGAATAGTTTCCTCACCCGTCACTCAAACTAGACCGGATCTTACTGGACTTGAAACCCAAGTTAAAAACCTGGTCGAGGACTTAAGCAGTACTTCAATCGATGTAGTAAGAAACAGCATAGCTGAACTCAGGTTACTTGCTAAACAAAACATGGATAACCGAATTGTTATAGCAAACTGTGGGGCCATCAGTTTATTAATCGGTCTACTTCGGTCAACAGACGAGAAAGTCCAAGAAAACGCCGTCACCGCCCTTTTAAACTTATCAATAAATGATAACAACAAAATCGCAATTGGAAATGCTGGTGCAATCGAACCACTGATTCATGTGCTTGAAACTGGGAGCTCAGAAGCTAAAGAAAACTCAGCTGCAACCCTTTTTAGCCTCTCAGTTATCGAAGATAACAAGATAAGGATCGGGAGGTCGGGAGCAATTAGACCATTAGTCGATCTATTAGCAAACGGTTCTCCACGAGGGAAAAAAGATGCAGCAACAGCTTTATTTAACTTGTCCATATTTCATGAAAACAAGGCGCGCATTGTCCAGGCGGGTGCAGTTAGGTACCTTGTGGAGTTAATGGATCCAGGAGCCGGGATGGTTGACAAAGCAGTTGCTGTTTTGTCAAACCTTGCAACGATCTCCGAGGGGCGGGCTGCTATTGGTCAAGAGGGTGGGATACCTGTTCTAGTTGAAGTTGTTGAGTTGGGTTCGGCTAGAGGGAAGGAGAATGCTGCAGCAGCCCTTTTGCAGCTGTGTACCGACAGCAGTAGGTACTGCAATATGGTTCTTCAGCAAGGTGCAGTCCCACCGTTGGTGGCTTTGTCACAGTCTGGTACACCAAGAGCCCGAGAAAAGGTGTGTGAATTAGTAGTTTTATGATTATAATGTATAGGAAAATTGGTAATATTAGTTTGTTGATTGTGTGTTGCAGGCGCAGTCACTACTTAATTACTTTAAAACCCAGAGGCATGGCAATAATGGGAGAGGATAAGGAGAAATGCATTTGACACTTTGTTGGTTCATTCGGTAAGATTTTTATACACAATGTAATATACATGTGTATATATGTATATGATGCTGCAAATAGTCCATGGGTATGGAAGTCATCCTGATTAGTTAACTGAAATAATAAAATTAAAAATGAAATAAAAAGAGGGGGTATGTGGTAATATTTATTGATAGAGGTGAATAAATATTAATTAAAAACTGTGAGAATCATATAGAAATATAACTATCGATTTATTTGTAATACATAAAGTGATTATGTAATCGTGTGATCGTCTTTTCTTTTCTCTTTTTTTTTCAAGGTGGCAAACGCTACATACAAACTCTAATTTTTTTTTTGTACTATTTTTTTATTGTAAATTGTTTCTCTAGAGCAACCTATCTATCCAATTAAATAGAGGTAAAATTTGTCTTTTATCACCTTCTCTCTAGACTTACTATTTATGTGGGACTTACTGCATATGTTTTTTTTATTTAAAAATTGTTTATATATTGAACATCTCCTCACATATAGAGATGTCTGAATTTTATTTCTCATATGCACATTTTGTGGTTTTTGGTTCTTTATTTTAATTTCTTTTTTTGGATTTTATGTCGTAATACATGTGATTCTTATTACTAACATTTGTAACCCATATAATGAATTGAGAAATGTGTCACTATATTAAAGTTTAGTGATTGAGAGTTATACAAGGAACTTGGTAAATCATATTAAAAATAGGTTTCAATTAGCCATTCAGAAAAATAATAGTATTAAAAGTAGGTACCTGTTTTAAGACATACTATTATAGAATAATTGGATAATTATACAAAGATGAAGTAGTTTTGTAATATTTAAAATGTTTTTGTTTTCATTATGCTTAACAAAATTGCAAGCCGGGTTGGATGAGGTATTGGGTCAAAACAGATTTGGGTTAGGATAAGTTCGAGTTAACGGGGATCAGTTTAAAACAAAAAAACATTTTAAACTTGGTCAGTATGTGTTTGAGTCAGGCTGAATCAATTTAAAAAATGCTAAAATTCTCCTCGTTGCAATAGATTTCATTTACAGTTCCAAAGTCCAAACTTTGATTTTGAAGTTGCCACACTTTGAAACCCAAATTTAATAAGTCAACATACATCTTCCAACACTTACTCATACCTGGATATCAGCAATTTTGATTTTAGATCAAGAATACAGCTTGCTTACTTTAATCTTTTATGACTGCAATTGTGCCAAAATTAGCCCCCTTTTGTTTTTGTTCTTTTACGTCTATCATCATATAATCTAATCATCATTTACAAATGTTATTCCAACAGGAACATGCACCAAATGATCAATATGCTTATGATTCCTGATTTTTGTTTACCCAAATGAAAATGCCACCAAGCCTAGCCTTAATCCGTTAAATTCAATTTTCGGAATAACAAAACAATATCCTTAAACATATAAAGTTGTAATCAATACAACTACTTTTATAATTCGTGTAATGTTTTGATATTTACATCAAGCCTTAATCAACCAATTTCAACAGAAACATTTGTCCCTAGAATTAAAATCGAAAATAATTCAGTAGAAAAACCTAAATCCTTCAAAACCTACATTTTACATTTATCAATATGTAAATCAAACATGAATTCGAAGTGGTTGGCGGTCCTCGAAAGAGATAGTTGTGATGGACCTATGAAGTTGGAGGTGGAGCGATGGATATGGAGGATTTCAAATCATCACTAGTTTATGGAGTGACAGAATTGAAGAATACACAGTCTATGGTGAGGGAATTGAAGAATCGTTACTTTTGAATTTGTGAATTTCAGCTTTCAACTTTTGATCTACTCGTCCATCTCTATATAAATAGTGACCCGTTCTTTTCTAGGTGAGACTTCTTGACCCATTGATTTTTTTTCTCACTTTAAGAATGTCCGTCTGACCCTCTAAGAACACAATTTGACACAAAAAAAACCCCATGAATTTTATTTTAGAGCCTGTGTCACACAAAATTATGTACATGGCCCGCACTTGGTTCAAGTTTACCGGGTCTAGTTTTCCTACTTTGATAGTTGTATAGATGCAAGTCAATTCATATTTTTCTCGCTATTAAATAACCTTTGAATATTTGAAATGAAGTCGGAAACACGCATTACCAATGAGAAGGTGAAATACTTGTTTTTGTGACATCCGTCTCATGTTTTTTCTCTCATGTCCATTCACAATATCTAAAAATCATCATTTCTTTGCTTTTTTTCTCTCCTTCCTTCCCCTCACCTGCTCCAAAGTTAATGTTTTTTAATAAAGTTAATGTTTTTAATAAGAAAGTTATAATCTTCTTTTTCTTCACATCACCCCTTTTATCATTCACGTCACATTCTTTCTCCTAAAAAACACAAAAAAAACATCTCTATTGGAGATGGTTTTACCGAAACACTCCGGCTACGATCGGCTCTTGAGTCTTGACTTGTCAGAAACCGGGACCCATGACATGCATTTGCGTTTGTGGCCTCATATTAATATTATGCTCTCCAACCCACACCCAAATGCCCAAATTCCACCGATTCCCACCATCACACTTTAAAATCATTTTGGAGCTTCTTTTTACACTTTCATAAAGAAAAACACCTAAATATAACACGGTATTAAAGGTTTGTGACCGAGAGGTACAAACGTGTGTAAAAAGGTGTTTGCACTCAAATGATTAAGGATTCAGATGCTATGGTGGTTATATATATATACATATATATATATATTATATATATATATATATATATATATATTACGAGACTCTTAGATAGCTTTTTAATAATTATTAAAAGCTTACGTCTGAATGATTTATAGTTTTTCAATAGTTAATAATTAATCTTAATGCTGAAAGATTCAGATGTACATTTTAATCATAGATTTTAACCATTTAACATTAAAGTTATATTTTAATCATTAAAAATCTATAAAATATTAAGTGGTAACATATTAATGAGTTTTTAAAAATTACCAAACAATTCCTTAAAGTAAATTTAGAAAGTGTGTGACCGTTCTAAAAAGACAATGAATGAAAAAAAATAAACAAAGTTTTAAGATTGTTTTAATGAAGTCACGTAAAATTCTTTTGTTAAAATGTTACAAATCTCATTAGGTGTTTTAATTTCATGGAATTTTATAAATAATAATAAATTTTCAAATTAAGTGATCTAAATAACATATATGTAAATATTGATTATTATTTAGTGACTATTCTATCAGTGACTTAAACTGAATGATTATAATACTTGGTCATTTTCAATAAATTTTTCTCTTATATTTTTATTTGCTTAACAAATCCCAGCTTGCGGGACTCGTGGAAACTATTGATACTATGAAATAGTGTTAAGTGGATTAGCTTTTCTACCATTTACAACTTAAAAGATAAGCTTTTATGATTTTTAATCATTTGATTTGACTCCAAAAGTAAACTAATTTTATTATCACTATAGAATTATATATATACACTTTAAAACATTTTAAACCTCGATATCTTGTATTTCACATTGACAATTCTGTATTATCATTTCTTTATCTTTTATATTAGAACTACATTTTCCCGAGGCTGATTATTCACCTTATTGTTTTGTTTACTACTTAAACATAGGAAGTTTTATAGTTTTATATATTTGTATTTTGATTTATGTTTTAGTATTTATTAGACGAATCTTTACATGTGCGTTTTAGAGATTTGAATATATATTTTTCATACAATAGTCAAAATTTTGTTATGTTTAAAGATACTTGGTTGGGTGAAGGTTATTATTCTAGTGAAGGTGGTTCGTGCTATGTCCCCTCATCAACGTACAAACATAAGCTTGCATGCAATTTCTTAAATGGACCGGACCCATTTTTGTTCGGTACTTAGTACGTAGTCGAACTATGTTTTAAGAGTGGCGGGTGTGGTCTCGGCTGGATGTACTCGAATTGGTAACGGGCTCATTAGCAATAGAGCGTCCACATATATCTTGCGATAATCTGAAACTTTCAAATTCATTTTTCTAATCTACCATTTGATTAAAAAAACATAATATTGAATTAGAGAAGAAATTTTGAATTTTTTATGAATCAAAATTATTCTAGAAAGAGTTATAAATGCTGAATATCGATCATCTACTACCATGTAATTGAAAAATCCTTAAATCAAACATTGATTATTAAAGATCACATCAAGAATTAGTGTTACATACAGTTGCAATAAACGTCTCAACTCTCCAATTTTCAGTATCAATTTAAATTCTCTCTTAAATTAAAAATTTATATATATATATATATCTTTCAGTTGGATTCGGTTAAGCCAAAAAAAGGAGTTCTCCCAACACTAAACAAGTTGATTCCGGCAAAATACTCACAAAAGGATACATAATTATTTTAATATTTTTTATAATAGTTTATATTTTATAAGTACTAAAAAAAGATGAAAAATATATAGTTCTAGACAGCATTTCATTGTTGTCCTCACTACAGGGCATCAAAAGTCAATATTTAGCGAGGGTCGTCGTCGTCGTTCAAAGTGTCGTCGACACACAAATTTATTAATTATCCTTTTTCTACAATAAAATTAAAAATATATAGAAAAATATAACACGACACACAAATTTATTCCAAATTTCCAATCGAGTACAGAACATATGATTTCTTCAATGCTACAAAACACATTCTTCGTAAAACCGAAGGAATTTATTCATGCAAACTCCTCATAAGTCATAACTAAACAAGCATAGATATATATATATATATGATATTTACTTGTATAAATATTAAAACTAGCTAGCTTAAGGGCACTTGTCTCTGCCCTTGGGGTTCTTCATGTCACGGTAGCATGGGCATTGAGCCTTACTTGCATACGGACCCGAAGGAACACAACCGTTACACTTGCCGCAACAGATCCCGCAATACTTAAGGCATCGGTCCCTCCATCCCGATCTCGAACACCTCAACTCGCACTTCTTGTCGCACCCAAATGTACCTGCATATATTCATCACATATCATCATCAGTATATAATTAAGTTGTCACAAGCTAGGACATATTAATTAACTAAGAGGATTGATCATGTAGTACTCGGGGAGGGGACGGGGGCGCCCTTGGGTGAAATGGCGATGGCGGAGGCAAAGAGAAGGGAAAGGGTGAGTACAAGTGCAAATGAGAGCTTCATCTTCGATCTTAAATTTAGCAATAAGCTTATGGAGTCACTGACTTGATTGGTTGATGATGGTGAAGAAAGACTACGTGTTATTTATAGTAGAAGAAGAGTATCATATCGTCGGTGCTTTAATTAAATTACTTGTCCTAAATTTTACACTGAGGTCGGTGCTGCAGTTTCATTTTAAAATTTCTAATAAATAAATATTAATTTGAACTAGTTTATATATTAGAAACACTTTAATTAACACATTTTACGTGATTCTTGACTTAGTTTTTCACTTTTATTTGTTATCGTTTAGTGAAATTTAATAAATTTGAAATGTTTAAAGTTACCCAAAAATAACAATTTTTCGCATCCGTTATCGTTTAAGACTTTACCAGTTATATATATATATATATATATATAGGGTCAGGATCTTGTAACACCCGACCCCTCGTATCAACAATATTGTCCGCTTTGCCTACAAGAAGCACCAGGACTCTCTCCTGTCTACGGCCGATGTGGGATTCGCCTAGGATGTTACAGATCTTTTCCGGACTTTTAAAGATCGCGAGAACTCCGAGAATTCATCCTATCCATTGATTTAATTATATTTAGTTTTATTATTATCTAAAATTAAGGGTATTTACGTCATTTATTTTTAAAGACTTTTGACTAATTTGTAATTTCCTTAAATATCTCCACTTTATTTGCTAAGATAATTATATATAAATACAAAACATTTTCTCTCAAACCCTAAAATAAACCATCGACATAGTTGTATATTGACATTTGAATTACACTGAAAGAAGAAAACTCACTTTTTATCATAGCTCGAGGTTAGTGGGAAACTAAAAAACACTGAATCCTCTGTGTTTATTTGTTTCAACATATATACCATGAAGTTCAAAATTGTTATCATTTTTTTTCGATGGGTTAAGTCCTTCAAAGTCTTTAGCAAGTGGGTTGTTGATAGTTCCTTCAAAACATTCACTTTAAACATAATATATATTCAAATGTATCTTTGCATATTTCTTGAAATTAATCTTTAATTTAGATAAGTTCAACTGGTTAAAAAAAATTCAATCTTTCTATGTTTTTTTTGAGGTTTTATTAACATTTGAATCCTTTTAATGGTTTCTTAGAATCTTATTTAAAAGATACATAAGATGGTGATGAAACCGATGTCTTAGAAAGGTTCGTTAAAAGCGGTATACAAAATTCCTGATAAAGATGACACCATGAAAATAGTTCTTTGGAGCTAATAAATATTGATTAAATACCATTTGTATACTATTACTTTTATGTTCTCACAAAAAGAAATGTAAAAATAAAATAATTGATTTTAAGGGACAAATTTATTGTAGTGAGATAGACATGAGCTTACTTTTGATCCAGTTAAGATGTTCGAGTCATGATGAAGAAGCGAAGATGATGACTCATTTTTTACGATATATGTAAAAACAAGTGCATTTACATATATGTAAACAAGTGTGTTTGCATATATGTAAACACAGATTCATATATACAAAACTATAATTTTGGTCAATAGTTATACTTTGAGTTTTGGTTTTAAAATTGCATAAATATTACATATATTAAAAATATATATTCGTGGTTTGCTTCTTATTCTTTGTAATGTACAAAGCACACGCTTACGTATAGGTAAACTCGTTTATACGTACATAAATATATAGGTAAACATGTCTATGTATAGGTAAATGTCTGGTTTTATTTTATGGGTTACGTATATGTAAATCATAGTTATACCAATGGAATATTAGTTATTGTTTTTAGCTTGGTTGTATATATTTATGTAAATAATAGTTATCAATAAAAGTTATTTTTGTTTTTAATTTAGCTATATAAAAATGATTACATATATTTGCTCATATGTAAACATTTATTCTTTGTTCCATTCACAAATGTAAACGTATATTTAGATAATGTCATCAGATTGATATAATTTCATACTCTATATAACTTTTGTATTAATTATGTTTGCATACATGATTAAATATATGTAAAAATATAATATACGACTTTCTTAAAAATTGATAGGATCATCCTAAAATAGCCCATTTCCAATTTAATGAATATGCACTTTTACAAACTTACCCTTTTTATTTTTGTTCTCATTTAATATATATTATGTTAATTACTTTACAATTTTTTTCAATCTCATCCATTGATTAACAAAATCAGTGGTTAGAATGGTTCTTACAGTTCTTATATTTAAGGTAGTCCTGTAAAAAACCGGACCCTATATATATATATATATATACACACATATATATATACATATATACATATATATACATATAGATATACATACATATATACATATATATATACATATATATACATATATATACACATATATATATACATATATATATATATATATATATATATATATATATATTATATATATATATATATATATATATATATATATTCTTGGTGTAACCTTTATTATTTTGAATATAATTTTTGTTTAGATTAAAATTAGTTATTTATGTATGAAATTAAAATAAGGAACAAGGAATCCGTGGTGTGGGGCAGTCGAGACTAGAGGGTTCATTTTACTATTTTAGTCCTAGGGGAGGTATATCGTGTGACTGTGTGTGTACTATGTCGTATGCCATGAAGCTTCCTGTCTAAATAAAAATAAATTACGTTTTTGTGTACAATATAAACATTACTTATTAATACATTATAAAGACTCGTGATCTTGTAGGCTATAATTAACGGTGGTTTTCCATCATCAAAGTAGTGTAGATATAAATCTTTCAAAGTTTAAATTGATTATATGTGGTATTTAAGACTTGAGAGTAAACAATAATATCATTAAGAAAAAAAGTATTTTATTAAAATTGATAAAGGTTTTTGATAGTATGATTTACAATTATGGTCGAGTAATATATTGAACTATTGTGATCAAGTTTTGGTTAAACTTTGGACTTTAGTTAATTAGTTCATGTTACTTTTTGCATGTATTATTTTCAAATGATTAAAATTCAGTTAGAATAAAAAATATACTTGTTTTAATAGATTACTTATTTATTTATAAATTGACGATGTGTAAGGTAAAAAAAAAGTTATATAGCTTTGAAGCATTTATCGTCGAGGGACTACCGTATTAGTAATGTTACATAAAATTATCCACAATATTAACAAGTAAATGTGTAATATCAAACCAACTTATAAACACATTTGCTTTAATTTCAAATCCTTAGTAAACTTGTGCTTTGCTTCTTTTCATACGATTCTAATTCATACAATAAAAGGATCCACCTTTTTAATTAATATATCATAACTAGTTTATTTTTAATAGTATCTTAATTTATATTATAACTAAAGTTACTTACCTATAGGTTGTTAAAAAGTCACACTATTTGGTAAATCTGATTAAAATGATAAGCTAAACAAAGGATTACAAAGTCTTAAAAAAATATAGTAAACATTAACAAAATATAATACAAATTAAAACTACATCTACAAATTAACAACAGTCATATGAAGACAAGTGTTTGTTCGTGAAGCAATTGCTACAATAGTACATCCATTTTAAAGACACATCACATGCCATCTTCATCCTTATTGCACGTCCATAATGAATTGCTCTTATGTTATGGTACTTTCGCATCAGTCTTTGACTATTATAAAATTATGCTCTATAATTATTCTATCAATACAACTCTATCAATACAACTATTTACAAGCGTATTTTGAAACAACTACCTTGCATCTAATCTTATTTATAAGTCTATATATTTTATTTGAGATAAGAATCAAATCCAAAATCACTTTAAAAATACTTTGTACATATCTTGTATCGTTAGGTCACATGGCAATTGATATAAAACACAGTTTTACATTAATTTACAATACATCATCTAAAATAAAACCAAACAATTAGTGAAAATATTTTTGTAAGCATCCAACAATCCAACCAATTAGAGGTTGTTGGATCCAGGAATTACACCGGGGTAACTCGAATTGATCTTAGTGAACAAAGCACAACAAGTAAGATTTAAAGATGGAGAGAATTGTTGAAATGTTCAATGTTTTACTAGATTATTGTGTTGTACATGAATGAACGCCAATAACCAAATACATATATTAATACAGCATATTTTGGTTCAATTCAGTCTTGATGACGTGTCTTGCGGTCCCAAATGTTGTTACATCACGTCTCTTGTACTATGCTTAATTTGCCTCCAACTGGTTCCCACTCCTTTATCAAAAACCTATGCTTGATCTGGATCTTGTTCTCGATTTAAAGGTTTTCCATGATCCGTATCAATGTTACGCATTTTGCCAATGATTCTTACGCTAAGTGGTTAATAAATTGAGTTGAGGCATCCAATATCAAAGGTGAATACACCTTGTAACCGCGGTATGAAAAGGCCCCTCACAACCTCCCCTAATTTACATTTTTTTCTATATTAATTTAAATTTAAATTTGATGAATTTGGGTTATTTTTAGAACAAAAGAGAAATTTCTACTTAAACCAGAGGCGTATCATCTAAACATGACATTAAAATGATAAAATAAGTAACTCAAATAATTATAATAGGAGTGGTCAAATGGCGGTTCGATTCGGTTTTTAAGCTCCATCGAAACAAATAATTTGTTTATTGGAATTCAAGCAACCGAAATTGAGTATTGTTTTGATTATCGCTTCCGTTTTTGGTCGATTTCAGTTCGGTTTGTTGATTTTAATGTTAAAAGTTTGGTTATGAAGCTCAATTTTATTGTTTAAAAATTTTGAACATGTTTCAAGCATACATATTCAACAAAAAAATACAAGAAATATACATGAAAAAATGTTAAAATACATGAAAATCATATAAAAATACAAGAATATATGATTATATGTTTGATTTTGGTTATAGAATAAGGGTAAGCCGAAACTGTAATGGAATGGTTCTGTTTTGGCCTTATCTTAATCGTAACCGATCGGTTATTTTCGATTTAGTTTCATATTTTTTTCGTTTTCGCTTTTGTATGCTCACACCTAAATCAAAGCTCACAAAAGATAGGTTGTAGCATAATATGATTTGTACCAGATATATTAACAATAATTTTTACCTTCTTCGGTAACCAAAAGTAGAAAAAAAAGTTTTTGCTCCCCATAAAAAGAATTATATATTCGTCATGGCCTAAGAATATTAAAATGAGAAGATCTTGAGTTTAAATTTCGAGTACATTACCATTTATATCTTTGACGTTTGATTATTTTAATTAGTTGCATCCTTACAGTTTTAAAATTGTCATCCGGCCCCTGACGTTTTATGTTATTTTCATTTGAGTCTATACGTTTCATTTTTATCTTCATTTGAGTTCAAATAAGTAACACTTAAAGATTTCTGTTAAAATTATTATTAAAAAGACTAGATTACCCTTGATATTAAATAATAACATAAAAACCTTGCGGGTCTCATTCATCAACATCATCTTTTTCAAATCATCATTACCACAACCACCTCTATCACTACCACCACAACCACCTGATCATCACCACGACAACTGCCTATCACCACCACCACCGCAACAGCCCATCACCACCACCGCAACCACTATCACCACCACAGTAGCCCGAGATCAATCACTCTAGCTTTCCCTACAATGGACGTTTTCAGCTTGCTAAAGTTCTGAAGAATCTTCGGCGCCCGAGATCCACTGACCTTCGGCGACTTCGATCCCTTCGTTGACGATGAAGACTCGTTCTTCGATCTCGTGCTCACCAACGACTACGGTTACGCCACCTCTTCCAATGTCGTCGATGATTTGAACTCGAGTTTCAGGTTTTCGTCACCGGATGAGGCCTATATGAAGAAGAGCAGGTGTGATTTTGGCTTTGATTCACCGAAGAGTTGCTTTTCGCCTCAATCGTCGATGCGGTTGCTGATGCTAGGGTTTCAGAACACTAATAATAATCATAATAATAATCGGAAGGAGATGAGTAGTGAGATCAAGGACGGAGCATTGTTGAAGAGAGATAACAGCTTGAGGCATAAGTTGATGACGGAGAAGCTTCTGGGGAGTGATCAAACGCCTTCGAAGCGGTTCTCGAAGGAAGTTGTGAACAAATATTTGAATCTGATTTAACCTTCGAATGCGAAGGTTTCGAAGAGGAGTAACGAGAAATAGAGGCTATCGGAGAAATGCACCACACCGTCGTCGTCTCCGGCGATGTCAGTTTCATCACCGAGAAAAGAAGAGAAGAAAACCTCCGGCGTTGACGGTGGTGCGATGTTCAAAGAGGTTCGTAAGTGGTTAGGGAAAAGCCGATCGGCGTCGGCGATTCTGCAAACTCCGGCGAGAAAAAGCAATGGTGCGGCGACGGCGATGGTGCGATGACGGAGGTGGTTGCGGTGGTAGTGGTGGACTGGTGGTGGACATAAAGAGGGAGAAGATGGAGAAGATAGAGATAGTATAAAAGGATGGGGGTGTGAATGGGTGAATTTTTTAATAATAAGGGTATTTTGGTCATTCACTAAAACTAACAGAAAAATCTAACGTCGTTAGTGTATTGGACTCAAATGAAAATAAAAATGAAACGTCAGGGGCCGGATGACAATTTTAAAACCGTAAGAATGCAAGTGGTTAAAATAAACAAACGTCAAAAATGTAAACGATAATTACTTTTAAATTTTAGCTGTGACAAAAGAAAAGTTTTAAATTGGATTAGAGAGTTTTATCATCTATGGGCTTTTTTATGTTTATGGTCTCATATAATGTATTCACTGTTTCAAGAATGTATCAACCAAAGAATGTAAAGTTTTATACTTAAATAATGAAAATAATACAGCGAGCCATGTAACATCCGTACTACAAATGGTCATTTTAAAGAAATAGAATATCTATAAATAAATGCACGAGTTAAAATTCTGAGACACCTTACCATCTTATCTCGGAACAGCTCCTAAAAAATATAAATGTTTTGAGATATTGGAAAGCGTAAAAACAGCTGGGATCCAGCTGGGATCCAGCTTGGATTATTCAACGCGTTTTGTGTACCTGCTCTAGAAGCTTCCTCCCATTACTAGACAAAATTTCCAACTCAAATAACACTGTATGCTTATGTATATCTTATAAATGATAAATGATATTTCAAGTCTTATATAATATTTTATTTATGTTTATTTATCTCTTGAAAATGTAATAATTAAATAGAGGCAGTGTACTTATGAAAAAAAATAACATTGAGGCTGTGGACACATGAAAATGTAAAACCTTTACGTTTTGTGGAGCATTCTGAAAATGCTGAAAATATCGTCAGAGAGTGTAATATACTTTTTTTTTAATACTACCCAGATAAATCGACACCTCCTTATAAATCGCGTATAAGTTCGTATACGGTGTATATGATCGAATACACTGAAAACGAGAAAAATTCAGGAGCACTGTCAGAGAACTGTACGACCCCACTATACGACACACATAGGGGTATACGACGCTTATAACAACTTTTGATATTGATTGCTAGGAAAACTTAGGGAGCTGTCAGAGGTGTTACACGCCCCGTATAAGACTATATGACCCTCGTATACGAGCCATATGAGACTATACGACCCGTATAAATTTTGAAGTGTTTATATATCCACACCCTTTATCATAAAATAAAAGTACAATCATTATTAAAATTAAAATAAAATATTTAGTTTATATATATATATATATATATATACACTTTTATGAACAGCTTTTTTTGTCTAAATATGATATACTGGGTTTCGTTGTATTACTCACAAACATTGACGAAACTCAAACTCCCAATCTTGTGTACAGCTGATATATCTGTCGTTCAATCATATTATTTACTTTTGTACCAATAGACAATTAACAGCCGCTAATCCTTTACATTTTATAAGATAAACAAAAACAACTAAAATGGTTAATGGATCAACCCAGCCCAAATTAAATTGTACCAGACTGGCAGACTACCAGAGTTCACCAGTTATATATTGTTTGATTTTGATACCAGCTTATCAGGTAAATGTAAGCCCAATCAGGATGCTTAATAAGTCCAAAAGGCTGATCCAATGGGCCTAAGAAAGTCAAAAACATTAAAAGAAATTCTTTTAGATAGGAATGCACAAATCGGGTTTGGGCCGGACCCGAAACCGGGTTCAAACCGGGTTCGGTCCAGTTGGGTTTTTTTGTACTTGGGTATTCGTACGAAACGTATGAAGTTTTGGATGAAATTATCAAGCAAGAACAATAATAATCACGCAATAACAAAGTGATATTTATGCAAGACAAATTACACTCGTGTGGAATTATCATACGGATGAAAAGCTTATGCGTATTAATTTCACATTTGCATGATTAATTATTACATTTGTGTTATAATTCCACGTGTAACCTCTATTATTACGTGATAACTTTGTACGCTTCACATGAAACAAATATTTTCTACCGTAACTTTTTTCATAAAAAATAAATCAATTTTGGCAAGTAGCATATTTGACAAATTGACATATACATACAATCTTTTTATCACATTTCATGTGTCAGCAGCTCAAACTAGCTAAACGAAAATAATGATCAGAGCCCTTTACATGCAACGAATTTATTTCCACAAGAATCAAATGTATAACACCTTAATTATGAAACCAAAAAAAGAAAGAAAAAAAAAAACAACTTATTCCGTGATATAATGTCTTCTACTTCCTCTTGTTCTTTCTCGAATACACCATTCCTCGGATCCCATCCGGATCCGACACAAACCCGAGAGGGCGATAGAACCCCAACACTCGGGGCTCCGAATACAACGCAATGTTGGTAATCCCCTTCTGCAACAGCTCCTCCACCACTCTCTCAATCACCGCTTTCCCCAACCCAATGCCTTGAAAATTGGGGTCCACCACCACATCCCATATGATGGCGTTGAACACGCCGTCGCCGGTGGCTCTAGCAAACGCCACCGGCCTCTTTGTCGTCTCGCATTCGACCCACAGCAGTGAGTCGGTGTGTTCTAACGCGACCCTTATCTTGTCGGTGTCTCGTTTGGGGAAACCGACGGCGACGAAGACGGAGTTCAATTGGTCTAGGCTTAGGTCGTCGATTGTGCGGCGGAGGATGAAGCCTCGGGATTGGAGCTCTTCGTCGGAGATGGAGTACGAGTGTTGGGATGCTGCGAGAGAGAATTGACGGAGATGGTGGTGGTGGTGGTGGTGGTGGTGGTGGTGGTGGTGTGGTGGTGGTGGTGGTGGTGGTGGTGGTGGGTGGTGATCGGAGAGGGGAAGCGGAGGTGGTGGTGGTGGAGGGGTGATCGGAGTTGAAGGGATAAGGTGCTGTGAAGAAGCATGTTTGGGATTTGTGTGTGGAGATTTTGATGGATAGATCATAGATGGGATGGGTGATATTTGTTACATGTGAAGTTTGTGGTTGTTACGGAAGTTTGAAAGTTTTGTGATTCCAACATCACGTAATTTATTTAAAAGGATATGCCTCATATCTAGAATAACCTCAATAATAAATCAAAATCTATAAAATTCGTAAGGTTTTATATGAGTCGTAAAGGAGGTTATATAGTTTTATGTAAGGTGTGTAACCCATCTCATAGTCCTTAAATTTTCCCTCGTATTTACTGTTGAATTTTATTATACGTATCGTATATGTTTTTCGTATAGAAGTCGTATAATACTATATGGGACATATGTTCTTCTGTGGTTGTTTCTAACAAGTAGCTTTATGCATTAGATCGTTCTGTTTGTGGTTTGGAGACTTGATGAATTGTATGAGAAAGAAGAACATTACATTAAAATATGCTGTTAATATTGATTTAGTTTGTTAATGGTTTGTGAATGTGACCATGTTTATGCCACAATTTACCACTCACACCAATAGTTTGATGGAGAGCTTGAACCAAAAGTCAAGATCCACACAATATAATTCTCTTTCACGAATATTATAGAAGTCTCCTTAAGCCAATATAATACTCCCATCAATTTTAGTAGATTTGGGATACGTTGCTTTTATCTTCTTTGACAAAAGCTAGAAGGCTCTTAGTTTACGTTCAACTACACGTTTGATATAATACATTAAGTTTATGCCGAACAATGGTGATCCTTTATCTACCCTTTAATATTCTGACACAATTTGCAGCTTAATATATACCTGTGAGTAATTCATGAGTCAAGTTTGATCTGAGCATGTCTAGAATTAGGATGAGTTGCTTTTATGTTCATTGCAGCTTAATTTGTACCGTGAGACAATTTGAGCTTGAAACTATATGGATCAATTGCATATATACTCTTGTAAACAACCCTTAAATGCATATATACGCAAACAAAAACTTTAATTGTATATATACCGAACCTATTGTTATGACAATATTACCCTTTATTTGTACTGTGAGACAATTTGAGCTTGAAACTATATGGAAATAGACGGCTCGGTGAGTTTGGCTTTGAGTATCTCTAACGAATCGAAATTTGAGCTCAAACTCAGCTTATTTCTAACCTGAGCTAGCTCTACTCGCTGAGCCCCCTCATATACAAAGACTTCAAAATAAACACCAATCTAATAACCCCAAAAATAATCAATTCCTATCACTTGGGTTGAAGCTCGGTGATAGAGTGAAAAAACATAGGATTATTCTGCATAATTTAATATTGGATACATTAACAAATAGCAAGGACAATAGTGGGTGTCACATGGCAATGTTCTTTTACAGCTTATACTAATTTTCAGCGGATTCAATTAACAATGAAGCCTTGTGCCAAGTGGGCATAGTGTGCTTCGGTAGCTCTCCCCACCGGCGATTTTGTACTTCTTTTTACAAGTTTGGTTTCTTACGTTTCGATCTTAATCTTAATTAAAAGTACAACAAAATGAAACTAATTTAACACTTGTAATATGTTGCATTAGACGTTAACAAAATTGCATTAAGCCTTATAAAGGTTGCATTAACTAAAGCAACATTTTTATCAAAAGTGTATTATGTAAAATTGAAATAAATCTAATGAAACCTTTTTGTTAGCTAATACAACTTTTTTATTAGCAAATACTAACTCTTTTTTTTTTGAAAAGTTGCTTAAAAAATGTTGCATTATGGACATTTTTCTAATAGTGAGAAAAAACCAAGGTTAAAACTAAAAGATTTAATCTTGATTGAATAATAAAAGATAAGTATTAATATTAGCTTAATAATTGATTTAATTGGGTTCTATTATTTAGTGGTGTTTGAGTTAAATTTAAAATATACTATGTTTTGTGCGATTTTTGAATATCAATATTAATTGTTCTTATTTTACTCTCTTGTTGATTTTTGTTTTGTTTATCAGGCCAATTTTCCAACAAAAACTAGTTACTCTTTAAAATACTAAATAAAAGTAATGAAATATTTACACTAATAAGTGATAACCCCTTATTGGAAATGGAGTAGCTTGTCCCATAGCTTTATTGAAGCCATTACCGAGAGGCTACTAGGCCATCAAGAACACAAACCAGTCAAATTTTCTTTTAGTTTCCACTATTTGCGCAAGTGGTTATTTATCAAATTCTGCAACTTTCCTTTGATATTTGTTTATGCGTTGAAAATAACTTGTAAATTAATGAAAATTCGCTCTAAAGTTGGCCCACCCCTGCCCTAAGTGCTGTGGTGCTGGGCAGATGCATAATTTAGATAGTGTAGTTTAGAATGTGTCTGCTGAGTCGGTTCTAAAAAAAACTCGATCCTAA
The DNA here is from genome assembly GCA_025506515.1 of Flaveria trinervia. Classification (NCBI taxonomy): domain Eukaryota; kingdom Viridiplantae; phylum Streptophyta; class Magnoliopsida; order Asterales; family Asteraceae; genus Flaveria; species Flaveria trinervia. The sequence continues at coordinate 97,494,413 of CM046452.1, forward strand.
AACTGATCAAATAAATAAATATAAGAAAATAAAGTGAATAAACTGATAAAGTTACGTGTTTATGTAAACAAAGTACAACAACAATAGGGTAACAACAAATAATGAATACAGCTCGATCATATGCAACATAACAAAAATGAAAAATGAAAAATGAATAAAATATACATAAAAAATAAATCTAGAACCAGCTGAAGGCAGCTAATGCCAACACCAAGCTCCCCACCGCCATCTTCAAACTCTCTGCTCCACTCTGCAATTATTCATCACCACCATATTTATTAGACAAACATATAACTAATATCATAACAATGTACAACAAGCAAAGCATAATGTACAACCCATAACAGATTAATGAAACGATTTACTTAAACAAACACATTAAGTCACCGTAATTACCTCATCGGCGACCTCAGCTGACGGACCAGGAGACATCGCGTCGGTGCTGGGCCCAGGAGCGTCACTAGGAGCCATCGTATCGGCTGAAGGAGCCGGCGTTGGAGCCATTTCCTTCTTCTTGCTCGGCGCCGGAGCTGCAGCTTCAGGTGCCGGAGAAGTCTCCGGTGCCGGAACTGGCTCAGGCACCGGCGGCGCCTCAACAGCTGGTGGTGGAGAGCTCACCGGCACCGCAGCAGGAGGAGGTGTGCTCACCGGCGTTTCAGCAGGAGGCGCAACCGTTGGAGGAGCTGTGACGGGAGCCTTCGCCGGAGCTTTCACCGGTGGTAGAGGAACACTCGACGGTGACGCGGCGGGCGGTGTGACGGTCGACGGTGGCGCATTGGTTGGAGATGCTGCCGGAGCTTGAGCTCCGACGGTGGCGACAATGGCGAAGATGAATGCAATAACAATGGTGTTCTTCATATCTACTGATTTAGAGAGAGAGAGTGTGTGTTTGTGTTTGTGTTTGTGTTTGTGTTTGTGTTTGTGTTTGTGTGTGCGGTGTTTAGAGAGAGAGTGTGTGAGAAGGGGTGAAGAAGTGAAGGTGGGGGATGTGAGTATAAGTAGCCGTTAAGGTAAATAAGGTTCGATGTATTTTTATTATTTTAAGATTTTATAACGTGTGGGGCCACAAAGACAATCATAACACGTATTAGTTGTTCTTTTTATATGGGGTCGGGTAACGGCTTTATACAGCTGGAATAATTTCACGTGGCCCACCGAAAGATTGTATGGGGGTGAAGTGTAAAGTTTCCCAAACGAATATGATACACAAAATATTTCAAACTATTTTAATGATTTCGTAATTATAATTAAATGATTATATTATTTTTTATAACGGCTAATTGATTTAGTGTTTAATTATATCAGCTTTTTTTAAAGTATATGTGTTCGACAATTTTATGTAAAGGCTCTCAGAGTAAATATATATTACTGAGAGTTTTGGTACAATCATGTAGTGATCATGAAAATGTTAGTTTTGATTGTAACAAGCCAATTCTATTGTTTCTTACTCGAAACATGTTATAAATGAATTCAAAGATGATTGCAGATTTGGTTAGATGGGTCGGCTGGATCGGGTTTATAAAATGGCTGTAGTTGGAGACATGGGTGGATTTAAGAAGGGTGGGGAGGGGTCAACCGACCCCGCAGATTTTTTTTCTTATGTGTAACGTGTACTGACGATTTTTTATTGACCCCGTATATTTTTTAATACTGACCCCTATAAAAAATTTACGACCCCTAAACCTCATTTTTGGTGGAATGTTTAACCCACTTAAAATTAAAATAATAGCTCACTTAAGAAAAGTTATTACTAGAATAATCACCAATAGGTTTATATTGTATAAAATCTCTAAGTTCATTTATTTAACTAAAAACCTAACACATATTTCATTAATTTGTTAACATTCCTTAATTATCTCTAATTTTGTTGAAAGAATACCTTAAATAATACTTACAAATGCTACATTGAGAAAGACGTTTTTAAGAAAGTTTCGATTGATGATGTGGCGAATATATTTCAAGTGGAAGACAAATAAACAACAACTATAAAATGTAATGTGTTTTACTTTTTAATGAAATTTTATATTTGTCAAGTGTTTTATAATGTGATTGTAATTTGTTTTGTATAACCTAACCTAACTCGGCCCAAACCAAAAATTTCAGCATTGGGTGAGATATATATATCTATTCGAAAACTGAAAAAAACGACCCCCAAGGAAAAGAAATTTGGATACGCCCCTGGTTGGAGACGTAGAGTGAATTTCATTGTAGCTTTGATCATACGATCATACATTAGTAATATAGTTTACAAGTCACACTATGGAGTAGTGATATGTGTTTTAGGAATCAATTATTTACATTTTCTGCAATATGATTTTTTTATTAATAAACTAGAAAGAGTCGCGACCACTCATTGTGAGTGAGTGGTCACAAACTTTCAACTCTTGTGTTCTTGGTTCAATATTGCCAACACAAGACAGATAGTAAATGCCGATACACAAACTAACATACCAAATGATAATCCCACTTACAAATAGTATAAAAAAATCCAAACCATGAATCGTGCTTGAAGGTGCGATTGGTTCCAACAAGTCTAGTCTGTTAGATGTTTTAGTGTAATTGTATTGATTTATAACCAATATGATTATAATATCCATCAAACAAGTTAAGAGTTACGCAGTGCACAATTGTTTGAGTTTATTATGATTTTCGATGTTGAAAACCTTTTTAGGAGCCAAGCCCCTAACCAATGAGGGTTCTAAGGGGGCAACGCCCCCTTGATGGGGTACATGGACAGTACCCCTGGTAGTGGGATCCAATGGGCAGAGCCCCTTGCTACCGAATTGATTTTCCTGAATTTGCTTAGAAGATACTTGTTAGAAGAAAAATACGGAAGAAAATAGTGTTAGAAGATATAATTTGGATAGGTAGCAACTAGATTATATGAAATAGAAGATTGTAAAGTCAATGAGTAGATGGAGCCCGGAGTGAAATGTTAAGATTCATATGTAAGTAAAGAAAAACACAAAGAAAAAGATAAATGATGTGCCAATTAAAGATTTTAGGAGGTGTTTGTTTTTTATAAAAAGCCCTTCCCCACCTCTTCATCTGCGCACACGCAGACGCGGGAATAGATTTTAATAGCGCAGACTGTTTGATTTCCGGAAGACATTTCATTTAAAAATGTCTTCTGGAGCTCTTCATGGGGCAGACATGGACACTAGTCTTCAGATGGGAAGACATTTTATGAACCTCTTCTCCTCTCTTCGCATAAAAGATTTTTGAGCCCTAATCACACACACAACACAACCAGCTCCTCTCCTCTCTTCACTGTTCCCGTTCGTTCTCTCCACCATCCAGCGTCGCCGCCCTCCTGCCGCCGCAAAACCTCCTGCCCCTCTAGCACCGCCGCCCTCCAGCGCTCGATTCTCCTCCAGCGCCGCCTTCCAGCAGGCCTCGTTGCAGGGCATTCGCATGAACCTTCGGCGGATTCTGAACTTGTTAAGCATCTTAAAAGCATAATTAAGGTCTTATATGCGCCGATGTCTCTGTCTATGTATTGAATTTGTTGTCCGATATTGCTTTTTATTTGTTTGAGTTGAGTTGAAGTTCGAGTTATTAGTTGTCTCCCTAATAATACACTGTTGGTTAATCCTGCTCATACATCTGTGCAAATATTTCATTTGCCTGATTTTCATCAATTCACACTAGCCAATGCAAAGTTAAGATTGGTATATTAGAATAGTAGATTGTTAGGCCCCATTACTAAATACCTTATGAAGATCATCAGATATCAAGCATGATTTCTTTCTGGAGTTAATTGGTTTTGAAATGGAAACTCAAATAAGTCAGAGCACACTGTTTTAAACAGCCACTGAAACGCTTGAAAATTTGAATGTTGAATTGTGTTTTATGAACAATGTTTTAAAACTGCAACTGCTTGAAAATTAAGAACAAAATACCTTTCAAGCATGAATTGTGTTTTATGAAAATTAATTATTGCCACATCCTTTTTAAAACTGCAACTGCTTGATAGTTCACATGATTATGGTTATCATGCTTGTGTTTTATGATTAATAGATATGGGAGAGAAACAACAATGGTCGATTGAGCAACAAAAATGCTTAATAGAGACTTGCATAGAAGAGGTAAACAAGTTGGGTAGAAAAGGATTGAGTATGCACCAAGAGTCATGGAATAACTTAGGAAAAGTGCTTAAGGAGAGATTTGGCTTGGATTTAACGCAAAAACAAATGAAGAATGCATACGATAATCTTAAAGCCAAATACATAGGGTGGGTGTATTTAAAAAACAAAACAGGCAACATATACAACCCTCAAACAAACACTTTTAGCTTAACCAACGAGGAATGGGAAGAATTTAAAAAGGTATGTTTATATATATAAAGTTTTTAATAAATACCTTTAAACATAAACTGATAAAATGTTTTACTTTCACTTTAGGGTCATCCGAAGGCGGTTCTTGAATGTTCCAAGAAGCTAAAGTTGGTCGGGTTAGATCCGATTGATCCTCTATTCTTGGCCGCTTTCCATATTTTTGGAGTTTCATCGGATATGAGAGAGGCATGGATGACATTGCCACCGATTCCTGAGGTTTTAAGAAGGTGGATCTCGATGACGGTAACAAGTTTAGGATTAATAAAGTAGTTAAAACATTGTCTGTTTTATGTGTTGAAAACAATATTTGGTTTTGGTTGTTTAGGGTTGAAAACATTTTATGTTTAATTATTTGTTATGTTTAATTATTTGTTATGTTTAATTGTTTATTATGTCTAATTATTTGTTATGTTTAATTATTTGTTATGTTTAATTATTTGTTATGTTTAATTGTTTATTATGTCTAATTATTTGTTATGTTTAATTATTTGTTATCTTTAAAACAGGATAATAATGGATTATAATAAGAAATTACTACTCGTAATTCTTATGTACTTGTATGTTCGCTTTTTTGGGAGGAGAGGTTTAAAACGAATGCGAGACAATGACTCGGTTATGTCGGGGCATAAATACACGTTAGAGTTATTGCAAGGAAATCCCAAACAATGCGTTGAATTGCTACGTATGTCTCGTGAATCATTTGTCCGACTATGTGCTCATTTTAGAGTAAATTATTCGTTAAAGGATAGTAAACATGTTTCGGTAGAAGAGAAGATGGCTATGTTTTTTATGATAATTGGTCATAATCAACGATACGTGGTTATCAAGCGTAGATTTCAACACTCAAAGCAAACAATTCATAAATTTTTTTATGAAGTGTTGAATAAAATGATGATTTTTGCAAAAGATATGATAGTACCAACTTCTTTTAATCCGAATCCAAATATTCCGGGACATAACAAAAGATTACGACGGATTTTCAAATGAGCGATAGGTGCACTTGATGGAACTTTGATACATGTTGTTGTCCCTGCTGACAAACAAGATTTATATAGAGGCAGGGGAAAGGGGGATTGTTATCAAAACGTATTAGCAATTTGTGACTTTAACATGATTTTTACATTCATTGTGGCTGGCTGGGAAGGGGTCGCACATGATTCTAGAATATCATCAGAGGCGTTATCAGATACAAATGCTCCATTTCCGTTACCACCACCAGGTACTTTTAATTGTTTGTTAAATAATTGTATACTACTTTAATTTTCTAATTATTTATATATATTTACAGATAAATATTATCTTTGTGATGCCGCTTACGCACACATACGGGGATTTATGGCTCCATATCGTATGTTAGGTATTGGCTTGGAGATTTTCGTAGAAATCGTGCATTGACAAATAAAGAAAAATTTAACCATGCACATGCAAAACTACGAAACGTTATTGAGCGTTCGTTTGGAGTATTGAAAGCACGATTCCCTATATTAAAGAGGATGACACCATTCCCGATGGTTACACAAAGGAACATTACCATTGCATGTTTCGCGCTACATAATTTTATAAGAAAAGAATGTTTCAGCGATGACTTTTTTATACAATACGATCAACCCAATATGTCCTTTGAAAATCGTCATGTTTATGCTGATGAAAATGATGTTCAAGAACATGGTACCTCATCAGATCGGGAATATATGACTCAGTTACGAGATGAAATTGCTGAGCAGTTAATGCAGAATATCGAATAAAAGATTTAAATAAAATGTATTTGTATGGTTTTATGAATATTATTGTAGTTATTTTAATGTATTTGTATGACATTTATTTATATTTTAATATTAAAGTACCTTTTTAAGTTTCACAAAATTGGTTTACTTTAATTACATCATATTTTAGCAGTCTGCAGGTTTTAAAAAATCAAACAGTCTTTTTCTTGCAGACTGCAGACGTTTGGTCCACCTCTTCTGCTGCAGATGTCTGCAAATGTGATCCGCAGACTGCAGACGTTTCCCTGCAGAAAAAACAAACAGGACCTTAGTCATGGCCTATGGAAAGCTCAACCCGAATATAAAGTACTCTATTTATACTTTAAAGATGTAAAGATGTTAAGTATGAATATCTTTGGTCTTCCTTATAATAATTTGGGAGCATAATCTTTCTTCTTATTAAGCGAGTTGTTATTGTGTTGTCTATGCTTTCAATTTAGTCAATACACATTGGTTATAAGTCAACACTATTGTTGTCCAACTTAGTCTTTCATTCTGAACACTATTGTCTAATCAGATGTAGGTGTTGGCCTTCTTTACAATGATGTAAAGAGGGAATGGAAGATATTAGGGCATGTTTGATCGCTTGCTATCTTCCACGTTTGTGAGTGCTCCTTTGTCTTGTGTCGTTGCAACATTATAGTCTTTGATCCTTCCAAATCCATCCTAACATACGACTATATTTGCCAGTAGTGTCAAGGGAAGGGCTTGGTTCCTTAACGCTACAAGATTCTTGTCTTTGTGAGGTTTTTTCCTTGGACTTTCACTTGTCCTTGCCAGATGTTAAGGCTAAGTTTAAGGGGTATTTTTTTAACCTCGAGAGCTACTTATGTTTTCATATACATATAAAATCAAATGTTGTCAAAGCACTTGGATCTTCGACGTACAACTTAATCTTAATACGCAAGGCTACAGTGCTACACCCTGCTGTTGAATGAGAATAACTATATGTGTACTCACAACTTTATAGAACAAACTCTTACGAGCAACCATCTGTGATCTGTGTTCGGTTTTATACTCCAAAAGCCCATGTTTCAAGTTACTTTGCAGCCCAACAATGATATGACAAGCCCATCACTCCATCAGTATCATATCAGGCTCCAAGCAGACCAGCAGTATTAGGCCCATGAGCTTAGCACTCCTCCAATAAACAAAAAATGCATACACGTGTCTTAAGCTGAAGCCCAGTGAACCCAGACTATTGGCAGCAATCCAATCCAATCTATACTTTAATTCTTAACTTAACGTCTTAATCCCTTTTTGTTGGTATATTAATTAATAGTTCTAATTTACATTTTCAATCAATAACATCATATGATTGTAGTATTATAATTTTAACGCCTATTGAATCTATCATCTTCATTACTTGAGTACGCATCTCGAGACCATTATCAAAAGGAAACTCATCATAGGTTAAGAGAAAATCTTCAGGCTCAACTTGAAACTCTTTTTTTTTTATCGCATGTGAGAGTTGAACCTAAGATCTCTTTCTATTTCTAATAAAGTATTAGATACCTCATCTCAACCACTTGAGTTAAGATATGTAAGATAGAAGATATTAATTTTTTAATTACATTGTGTGTCTAATTGATGATTGTATGACAATACATTTGGTTAACTGTTATATGAGAAGAATTTGTTGTACTAAAGATTTATGTACAAGGATGAACATAATTCTAAAATAACAAAATTTAAACATATAAAAATCTAAAAATAAATAAATTACAAAAGTAAAGATAAAAGCATACACACAATTACATTATTATCCCATACTCGTAAGAAAGTTTTATCAACAAGTTGTTGTACATGCACACAACCAAAGTAAACCAAACAAATAACCTAAATATAATTACACTGCAATATCACAACGGATATGCCTAAGAATCACCGGGATCACCACATCCGGCGAGCTCAACTGCGGAAGGTGACCATCAGTCGACATGACCTCGACAATGGACTCTCCGCCAAGGTTCTGGTGAAGGTACTCAGCCACGACCACAGGAACCGCCATATCTTTCAAGCTTTGTATGATGTGACACGGGACAGTCACATGACACAATAAATGTCGCATGTCGCTATGAAAAATGGTATGCAAGACGCTCAATGCTATGTCGGGTCTCATATTAAAAAGTGTCCGACTAAATTCTTGAACCGCCACCAACTCCATGTCACCACCAACGGTCAATGGAGCAAAACCCGAACACCATGCCTTGTAATTTGATTCCATTCCATCAAATAGTTGGTCAAGATCTTCTTGCTCAAATCCTCCAAAGTAATCCACATCATTCAAATACCTATAAATGATTAAAAAAATATATTAATTACACGGTAATTAAGTATTTAACAATTTAATACCTCATATCAACTAATTGTATCAAGATAAGTATTTTTATTTTAGTTAATACTTTGCAAACTAATTGTGTTAAACGAACCCAAACAGACATCCGGTGGTAAAATATCATATTCACCAATCAAAAGATGATTTGTTTAAATCGGTATGAATTATACAAAGTGCATAAGTGATGGTTGTAAGACTACTAGACTAGTATAGATGTAGATGTAGATGTAGATGAGAGAGTGTTAATGTTTGTTGGTTAAAAGAATCATGTTAAACTATAATTAACTAACATTTTAATTGTGATTAAGGTAAAGTTGTCTAATATCTCATAAAAATCAATGGAATTCAACTCTCACTTGTGATAAAAAAAAAATAAAAGGGAGGTTTCTGGTGGGACAAGAATTTTCTCACCTAATGTTAGTAATCTTTCAAGGGTGATCTCAAATATCTAACTTGAAAAATGCAGATGATCAGATGGGCACTGTTTTATTAGTGATAAAATTAGCCGTTAAGAAAACAAGACGCTGATAATTAACTTAGGACCTTACAATTAAAATAACAAAAGTGTTTATCAGATGGGGTGATCTCAAGTGACGGCGATAACTAACAATTAACTACACCACCAAACAAAGAGTGTTTCAACTTGTGCCAACGTAAGCCCCACGTAATCCCCATGGTTAGATCAACGTTTTCACAAGAAAAAAGTCAACATACCAAAATGAGCAACGGACCCAACAAAACATCATGATACAATCATTCGACTAACCTCGGAGAGCCCGAAATCATCACGAGTTTGGAGAACAGATCAGGACGTGTGATCGAAGCAACAGCCCCGACCATAGCCGACACCGAATGACCAACATAAATACACGAAGAAACCCGAAGCTCCTCAAGAATGCCGATGACATCGTACGCATACCCTTCAAGAGTCGAATACCTTTCAAAATCAAAGTACTCAGGATTCGTGGTACCGGCACCCATGTTATCGAACAGAACAACCTTGTAGTCTTCGAGAAGATGAGGGACCAGATGCTTCCATACGGATTGGTCCGTACCGAACCCGTGGGCCAAGACTATGGTCCGGTGGCCCGAACCTAAGATCTTGACATTGTGAGCTTGTTCGACGACGCCCATAGCGATTGATAATTGATTGAGGTTTTGTGGTCGGAGGTGTGAATGGGGTTTGGTTTTGTAATGGGTTCGTTTTGATCGGACGGCTGATTTTGATTTGGTCAAAGGGAGAAGTGGACTGGTAAGATATACGCAGTAGTTGGGACAGGTTGGGTGTCTACTTGCGTTCTTGACGACAGATTCTATTTACTTTGTATGTATTACTTTTTTAGTTTTCTTTTTAACCGGATACACACCCTCCATTCTTCATCTCTCGTATCATTCACTGGTTGCTTACTCGTTTAAAAAACCATGTAACATACATGTTAAATAAAATATTAAATTGATAGTTATTTATTAATATCATAAATTTTAAAAATATCTTTTTTGATTTTAGATATAAAGTTCATTTAGGTAAGAAAATAATAATAATATTTTTCTAAACTTACACCTTTAAAAAACTTTTGTTTTAAAAAAATATTTTTTTAACACTTCAAAATTTTTTTAAATATTTTTTTAAACAATGTCACTTTTTGGTGAAGTCCTTTGCATTAAATGTTTCTTGTTTCATAACACTTTGTTTTAAAAAAATAATCCCCGTACTCTAATAAAATATATACAGAATGAACACATGTCAAAACTATATTTATTCTCATCAATTTTTCTCGTTTCTCTTTTCTTATTTAATAATCACATTTCTTACTAATAATATTATTTAATTTTTTATATTAAAATAGTTTTTTAATAAATTCAGAAAGCGATTATTTTACTGATGTTATTTCTAAGAAAATAATTTTTTGTAATATTAAAAAAATTAGAATATCAAACTTATTTAAAAATACAAAATATTTTATAATGGTGTTTTTAAAAAGTAAATTTCTATAAAAAATAATTCTAATTAAGAGTTATAATAAAAAAGTTAGAATATCCACTTTAGGGACCAAGTTTGTAATATTTGTGCTAATTATTAGACCAACCTTGTAATTTCTAAAAGCTAGGGACCAAAAGTGAAATCAAGCCCAACCATAGTGACCACCCATGTAATTAAGTCAAGTTTTTAAGTATGGACATTTTTTAAAATGGTTTGTTTTGAAATAAAAAATTTATTTTATTTATTATAAAAAATATTTAAATCATAATTTATTTTAAAATCTCGATTTATAGTTAATAACTTTTTATTTTATTCAATATTTTTTATTCAACCCATTTAATACACGGGTTTACTAAAACTAATTTTATAATAAAAGGAAACGTATTTTAAATTATCAAAAATATTTCATAATTTGGAAAGTAGATAAATAATATAATTAACATTTAATGTATTATTAAATAGTTAAATTTTATTATGGTAACACATATAATAATGTCTAGACTTAATTACACGGGTGGTCCCTGTGGTTAGGCTCGATTTCACTTTTGATCCCTAACTTTTTGAAAGTACAAGGTTGGTCCAAAATTTTGCAGAATCGTAACAACAATATTCCCTGAAATGGATGTCTGTTAAGTTTCTCGGTTAATATTTTAAAATGACTAAAATACCCTTGTATCATTGTCTTCTCCAATCGAGTCCTGCAACCCTCCAACTCCAACGACCTACCGCTATAACGAAACCCACTATCTCCAGAGATGGAGATGTTTATCGCGATGGTGGTGATAGAAGTTGAACAGATGAATCACACTAACTACTATTAGATCTTATGCAGATGACAAAGGTGGAAAGTCGATGATGGATGTGAAGGTTGTTCGAGGTGGTTGAAGGTGGTGATTGTAACATCCGCAATTTTTAAAGTTAAAAAAAAACTAAATTTTTAAGTTCTATTTTAAAATTATTATAATAATTTTAAATGATTAAATACATTAAGTGTGCTAACTATTATTATGAAATATTTATAATCTAAACAGCTTGTAATAATTTAACTAGAAATAAATCTTTTCATAAAGTTATAAAGATTTAATAATCATGTTACGATAAATAACTAAATGGAGATATGAAATTTTGAAAATAATAATTAAATTATAAAATTAACAAGCTTTATAAAAGTTATAAACACTTATAAATAATTAATTTGATTAGTCTTGTTAGTACAAGGTCTACTTTGAAATTTTTGAAACTTAATATATCAGTTTTAACATAAAATAATAACTATGCAAAGTTCAGGGACCAAAATGTAAAATCATGTAAACCTACTTCCCTTTACCAACTCGGACCCGTCGCCGGCCGCTAACTCCGGCCACGTCTTCAGCGACCGCCCAAACCAACTCATAACCCCCGAATTTTAAGCCAAATCGATGCTAACCGTTCCCGAAACTGTTTCGAACACTTGATGAGCATTAATTCGAGTTTGAAGGTGTCGATTAAGTTGGTAACCACTCGACATCAATTCTTTAACCGTTTGTCGATTAAATTCTAATAATAATCAAATTAATCTAACATAAACAATCATCTAGATGTCCCTAAACGTTCAGAACTCAAAATTCCACCTGAATCAAACACAAACACCTCCTTCGATCCTCTCTTCACCCACGACCTACAACCTATTCGAAGACCTCTTTTCAAGTTTGCTAACCTCCAATTGATAAAGGGCTTTTCACCTCTAGAGCTAACGAAAGATTTCTGTGCAATCAATTTGATTAATATCATCTTTTGGCATCGATCGAGCCGTGCATGGTCGCGACGTGTGCTTCGTGCATTCCAAGCATCATCTCAATTCAATCAGGTAATTGAACCCGCTTAGACATTCGGTTTTACATGGAGATCAAAAGCCCCATGATAATCGGCATTAACAACAACGGATTAGGGTTCAATTTGGAACAATTCGATTCTAGGGTTCTTTAGAATTTGGGTTTTCTTTAATTATTGTCTTTATAAATTATTTTCCAAATCCAAACAGATTCGGGCCTTAGCCCAACTGGTTACCACTCCACACATTAAACCGGAGGTTTTGGGTTCAAACCCAGCCTCCGGCAATTATTTTTTAGGCTACTTTTTATATGTTTTAAACTCTATAAATTATACTAATGTGTATTAAATCAAAGTAAAAATTAATTTATAAATTAAAACATTTCAGAAACTTTTAATTTAATTTTTTTTAGGTTTTAAAAACTTATGATTTTCAAATTAATTACTTTATAAAAGATAATAAAGATTATAAAACTTTACTAATTATTTTATGTAATTTCAATGTTGTAAACCTATTATTATTCAAATGTGGAGTATTCTAAAATAATATAAATCTATATGTTAAATAAATAATTATTTAAATAGTTATTTAAATAATTAGATATTTATCTATTTATTAACCAGATTATATCATAATTAGTTTATAGATTTACTTCTTAAATTATTACTTAAATTTTTGAAACTTATAAAACAATATAACGTGCTATTATACTTTATTGTTATTTTTTTAGATTTTGTATTATAAGAACTTTACATTAAATCAATTAAATGCTCAAAACTTTATAAAATTATGTTAAATAATTTTAACATCAATAATTAAGTATTTCATTAATTCTATTTACCAAGTTTTAAATAATTAGTTATTAAATTAATTATTTCTTTTCACATATTATACTTAATTTCTATTAAATCAATAACTTAAATTGTTGGAACATTTTTAATCATTGTTAGACTTAATTGATTTATATTATCTTTACTAAACCAAAACGTAAACCATTCATTATTTCGTTTTAACTATTTAAACCCCATATTTCCAATTAAAACCATAGTTCACGTTTATTCATTACTCTTACCTTTAAACTTGACCTTGGAATATATATACGTTAGGTATCTTGTAAAAGAAATCGTTGAAGCCTCGTTTAATCTCTTATCATCATTCTTATACTTATTTTCCATGTAAGTATTTCTATACCCCTTTTGCATATTTTTACACTTTGGGGTGAAACATGTTACCTTATAAACATTGCACTTGTAAACACGTTTGATGCTTGGAAACTTATGGCAATTCACGTGTATGTTATGGTTAGTTGATCTTAGTAGCTACCATGTAATGTCGAATATATGTACAATCATTAACTATTGCTAGCCTGGCGACGTCATAGATCTATGGGCCTGACAAGCCTGCTTGGTTAATCTAAGTACACTTAGCTAGTCGTATATACTTTTAAACGTTTGAGACTTGTAAAACTTTGTCGAGGTTTGATTGTGCATTCTGTCTTACATCCCTAGTTACTTTGCTCTGTAACTTATAACATGAATTGCCATCTTTTATATACTTATGTATTGCAAACTATGGAAATCTCACCAACTTTCAAAGTTGACTTTTTATTTTTAACATGTTTCAGGTTACTACTTATGGATTCTCCTCGTGCTCATATAAGACTTGGACCTAGTTTAACTAAACATATTATTTATTTGTTTGAAACTTTTGTATTGTATGAACTTATTTGTCTTGTAATGTATTATGAATAATGACATTTAATATTAATTCAATTTAATTAGTTCTATGTGCTATGAGCAATCGTCTCCCATTCGTCCGCCCCGATGATTCCGTCGTTGGTCGGGGTGTGACAGTGATGGTTGAAGGTTGAAGGTGGTGGTGGTGGTTGAAGGTTGAAGATGATGGTGGTTGAAGATTGAGGGTGGTGGTGGTAGTGGTGGTTGAAGGTTGAAGGTAGGGGTGTGCATGGTCGGTTTGGATTTGGCCTAAAACCGAACCAAAAACCGATATTTTGGTTTTTAGGTTTTAAAACCGTTCGTTTCGGTTTTTTTCGGTTTTAACTACGGTTTCGGTTCGGTTTTACCATTTGTGCTTCAAGTTTTAGAAAAAAAATGTTTTAGAGTAACGAATTTAAGCAAAAAACTTTGGTCTTATATTATTTTGTTGATCTCTAAATATAATCTATATATTTTTATAATTTAGTTGATGTTAAATATTTAATGTAATTTACATAATATAAAAACAATATATTCAATAAAACATTTTAATCTTTCAATTCGAATAAATAAATTAAATATTATTCTTGAAACCTAAATATTTAATCTATTTTAGATAACATACGTTAAATAAGTAACTAATAGGCTAATAATTTTTATAAGTATATTATTACACCTTTAAATTTACAAGTTTGATTATTTTCCTAGCCTAAGTTATGGCCATTTTAAGTTACCGTGGTCTTGAACCTTTGGTTTTTGCATTTCTTCACTTCTCGAGCTTCGATTTCCATCCCACTTCATCCATACTCTACACGTTTCACTAGGTTTAGTTCCGGTTTCCCGTTTTGTATCTTTTCATCCAAAATAAGCTTCCTTTAGCTCAAATCACCTATAATCCAAAACACAAATAACTTGAACTTGTTCCATCATAATCATGATGTAAAATCAAGAATTTAGATCAATTAAATACCTGATTATTGACACGTGATTAGTTTCGGTTCGGTTTTTTCGGTTTTTGTTACAAGCAAAACCAAAACCGAACCAAAAAATTCGGTTTTTAAAAATTCATCAAACCAAAGCGTCGGTTTTCTAGCGGTTTCGGTTTTATCGGTTCGGTTGTGTCGTTTATTTTGGTTATGGTTTGCTTATTTTGGTTTGCTCACCCTAGTTGAAGGTGGTGGTGGTTAAAGGTTAAGATGGTGGTGGCTGGAGTTTAAGGGTGGTGGTGGTGGTTGATGAAAGTTTGTCATACCTATCAAAAATATTTATAAAACCGATCTCACCTAAGTAGCTAGGGCAAGTCGGGTCGATCCACAGAGAGTATGTGAAAAGTGTCAGTTAATTAAAAAAAATGGTTTGATTACGTTAACGATGAAAACTAACTTGCAAAGTAAAAGATTGGTTTAAAATTAGTAATAAAAAAAACAACTCTCTTTAGATTTCAGGTCTATGATCGGAACCAAACTTGTTAAATCGAGTGTAAATCTGATTAAAAGCAATTGAACTGAAGGAGACTGTCGGTTGTTAGTCGACTACTCGCATCATAACCTACTGCCGTGTTACCCAACCGGATCCAAACCCCAAGAACGTTCCGGACTTAACTGGTCTTGACCGCTTCTCAAACCAAGGAACACAATTGTACAGAGCACGCGTATTTTAGGGTTTCAATCAACAAATAAAGTTAACTGGCTTAATTGGCCAGTGCAAACGTTTAACTCAACACACGAATGATAAAACTTCAGTTCCTAACATAAACCTTACTCTCCGAAGAGAGTTACAAACGTTTAGCCTAGCATCTCAAACGAACATACCAAAAACAAACGAATTAAGTAAGAATTCAACATTACAAATGCAAACCGAATGAATCAAAGTGAATTTTGATGCCAGAAATCACTTCTCCTTTGCTGTACGATCATCCTGGAAAAGACGGCGGCGGAAACGAGTCTCTCGATCAAAAGATATCCCTAAAACAAACCCTAACTCGTTTTTATAGCGTTTCCCCGTCGAGCTCAGCGTAAAGAGGGTTTGCTCACCGTAAAATACGGTGAGTGATGCACCATTTTGATGTTAAAAACTACCGTAAGATCAGTGACCCACCGTAAGACACGTTAAAACCTTCTGCAATGAAACGTCAGGTTCCACCGTAAATTACGGTGGAGTACCCCATTTTACGGTAGGGTCGAATCTTTCCTTTCTCTTTTCTTTGCTTTTCGGGTCTTGTTCGGTCATGTTTCTTCTCCCGTTTATCATTCTAATTGCACCCTTTTAGCTCCTTTCATCTCCACAACCTACACACACAAAACTAACGCAGTAACGGGGTTCTAACACATAAATATAATCAAATTAAACCGAAATAACATGTTAAACCCCCGAAGAACCACCCGAATATCACATCCCCACACTTGTTCCTCACTTGTCCCCAAGTGATGCTGCTGTTGACTCACCCTACAAACCATTTACCAACCAAACACAATATGCTAACAATCATACAAGGTTTAAATTCATACATGATTCCCAACTTAGACTTTTGACCCGTAAGATACCACAAACCTCCAACCCAATGGAATTCCCGATTAGAAATCGCAACCCTGAGCCATTCCCTTGCAAATGTCATGCCCTTCACAATAAGCTCTCCTCTCAGTTTAGTTTATGACTCGGCAAAAGACGTGCCGGATATTTCTTATCACTCAAAGATGTTATAGGCTAGTGAGCATAGGCTTGTAAAGTAGTCACCCTTCCACCCCCTGACACAAGATAACACATCAATCATGAGGACTTTTAAAGGTTTGTAATGACAGGCTTAGGTTCGGGTAGGAATTATTTGGGTATTGGTGGCTAAAGGTGATGGAACTTTGAGTTAACTACATTATTTACAAAACACCAAAACTAACGAAAAACATTTACACTAAACATCCTCAATTCATATTTTTTTTCCGTCTCATAATCTCGTCTTTCAACTTAACGATTCAACAACTTTTCTGATTTTTCAAATTTTTTTTTCAAACGAAAGATCTCTACTAACTTCAACCATAAAGAAAATCGACTTAGACTATGCTATCCCTAGTTGACTCAAGTTCCATCACATAGGTAAACCAATGAAAAGGTTAAAAAAGGCTAATGGGTCAATTTGGGTTCAAATCAAACAATCAGGTGAAAAGGCTCAATTGGTTTACTACGGGGTGATTTTGGGTCGGTGGGTCCTAAAGGGTTATTCTACAGTTAGTCCTAATGCCTCAGTCACCTCAATGTATATCTCGGTCTCAAGTCTCAAAGTGTCCATGCCCTACAGGTTCTACCACTAAGCAAATAACATCGTACACTCAGCAAGCAATTAAGATATATAGCAATGAAAATAGGCTTCTCACATAATGGAAACGGAAGAAATATGGTTACCGACATGACATAGGCAAAGTACTAAACCTAGGGTTTGCCACCTCTAATCAAGCATTCCCTCTTCAACTTCCATTTACCCAGCTGGTTTTAAGCATCTAGGGAATCAACCATGAATAAAAATCTCAAACAACTTTTAGCATTTTGAAGAAAAATTTTCAAAAATTTTCAAATTTTCCATATTCACATTTCTCCAAATTGTATATCCCCATAGGATCCCCATCCCCACACTTGGGATACATTGCCCCCAATGTATGGATTTTTCCAAACACGATCTGGACCTTTAAACAATTCCTGACTCGGACTCACAATTAATAAGCAAACAAGGAAGTAACGCCTAAAATTAACATAACTAAAAAGTTCAACATGACATAAAGAAATAAACATCAACCACACCACCCATCCGCCCAGCTTGTCTTTCGTTCCACATACCCGACAAATAAAACAGATAAGTAATTGTACCTACTCATAAATATGAATAGAGGCAAATGGACCTGATCGATATGGACAATCACGATCAGCGATTGCCTGGACCATAGTACTTATCCTGCATGGCCCCCATAATGCTAGTGAGATCATCATACCACGCACTGAACCCGTAAGCATCTCCTTTCGATTGCCCGCCCCTGCTGCTGCCTTCACCAAGATTCTACTGCTGCTGTTGTTGGAATGTCATCTGCTGCTGGAACTGGGTCGGGTCAATCCATTGGGAGTGATGCCACTCTGGTCTCGGGGTCTCGTGGACCCCCCTGATACGGTGGAAGGGTGGAATAGTCCACATATGCTGGTGCGTCCACAACTGCTCCCCGCTGTAGTAGGCCTCGTACGTGCGCTGGCGGCGGTGGGACTCATAGATGTTATTCATCTGCACCTCCTGGTGAAGCATCTCAACAGCATGCACCCTGTCCTGGTTATCAATAGTCCGCTGGGTGTTGATGTCACCCGAAAGTCTAGTATGTTGTTGTGCCACCCACATGTTTTGATTCACAAATGTCCATCCTTGGTATCCTGGTGGGTAAGTCTCTTGAATGGCCTCCCACATGCTATCGGGCATTGGGTAGGGGGAGCCCGTAGGCTCTGGCTATGTCACAAAAGGTCCGATGTCAGGGTCACTTTCCTCTCCCTCTTCGAGAGGTCTAGCATCTACCCACTTCACTTTCCAAACATCACCATCATTGTGCTTCCAAGTTGCGTACCGATCGTTGGACAGCCAAGTCCATCCTGTTCTCTTCATATAACCCGTATCAAGTGACCCCATTTCTTTCTGTATCTGATCGCGCGGGCTTTCAAAGAGTGCTTCCCCAACTACCCTGAAGTACTTGAATAAAGCTTGGATTAGTCTGCAGAACGGGACATATTTCTTCTTCAGAGTTACTCTCGCAGCCCAGATGTTCATCATCACAATATAGCAAAAAGATACTTTTTTCTCCCCGGTCATCAAAGAGTATAACACCAGAACATCCCAATAACGTACGAGGTCTTTATCACTCCTACGAGGCATGACATTGTTTGTAACAATAGTTAGAAGCAATTTTGCTTCCGTTTTCAGATCGGCTCGCTTGTAGGAATGTTCTTTTCCTTCTGCAAATATCACATGTTTCATCATCATCCAATTAGCATTCTGCTCATCATCTTTTCCCCATAACGCATCCTCAAGAGGATATTCATACGGAGCATTGGGGAGCGAGTCGAAAGGGGCAATTCGCTTCAAGATCTCCGCTGACATAGTTACCTTAACCTTCTTCACATACCCGACCAGTTTCATTTTTTTCCTGTTTTTGAACCCTTCCAATTCCAACCCCCCAATCCACTCATCAATCAACGGTGCGAACAATCTATTTTGCTCTTTGTCATATGTGTGGAGTACAGCCCTCCACCCTAATCGCTCGAACCTCCCATAAATACCGTGATGTACAAATAGCTCATCGGGTACATCGCGTTCAACAAAATACGCGTTTTTTCTGTCATTTACGGAAGTCATTTTCTCTTCCCATAACTGAGATTGCGCACTCTTCGTCTTGATCAGTGACAACGGACCCCTGGCCCATCTCGGTGGTTCCTCAACAACGACCATTTCTTCTTCTTCCTCGGTTTGTCTTTGAGGCATGGGGTGGTCCCTTGAAGATGATGTGCCAGTTTTTGCCTTCTTTCCCATGGGTTCTTTTCCTGCCCGACCCATCTTGCTCGTTTAGAAGAGTGAGAATCAATGACAATTGCAAGAAAATTAACACAAAGCTCAAAACCCCAAAATTGAAAGTTAGGGTTCGTCACTTACGAACAGATCCGGCCAAATTCGTGTTGTTTTTGGACACATTAACGGTAGATTCGTGTTCTACTCGAAAAATCACACAAGATAGGCTCAAGAATCGTTCGATTTGGTGAAGAATTGAGAAAGTTAGGGTTTGTGGGTTGATGTGTTCTTGAGAGAAATTTGGGAAGATGGTAAAGAGTTTGGAGAAAAGTGGGTGTTTGATTCAGATTTCTGAGTAAAAGGAGTGTTAAAAGAAGTTTGGTTGATTGACAAAACAAATCCCTCAACTTCCCATTGTTTCCACGCTGAACTCAACGTAAGGCCCCTTCTTCAACGTAAATTACGTTTGGTTGCTTCTGCCATGGGAGTTCTACTTCCACCGTAAGGTACGGTGGTGTCACCCTCCTTACGGTGGGATCGACTTTTTTTTTTTTTTTTTTTTTTTTTTTTTTTTTTTGAAACTTGAAAATTCACACTTATAAAACTTACAACGTCACGGGTTTTGTTAACTCGTTTTGTGAATCCGAAACACTTCACCCCCCGCTTGAAACCCGAGTCGCCCTCGACTCGCAAGTCAACCAAAACTTACCTGAACGGGGAACATCCCCACACTTGTGTGATGCTATGGTCCTACAAAACTTGTTACACAAAACGAGACGGAACAAAAAAAAGATAAATAAATAAATAAATAAAAATAAAATAAAATAAAAGACTACCAAAAGAAAGACGTACGACCACGGGTTGCCTCCCGAGAAGCGCTACATTTAGTAGTCTATAGCTTGACTTCCAACCATGTGTTCATCAAATTGGGTCAGAAATCCAAATGCTAACCGAAAAAATTTCTTCAGTTTGCTTATTCGGACCATTTAGATTGTTGGGTCGTAGATACGGTTTCAACCTGTGTCCATTTACGACTTGTCGAATGTGATCATCAAAATCCTCGATCTCAATGTCACCACAGTTCCCAATCCGGGTGATCGTGTATGGACCCGTCCACTTGCTCTTTAATTTTCCTGGGAACAATTTCAAACGAGAGTTAAAAAGCCACACATAATCACCTACCTTAAAATCATTCAACCGCAGCTTTGCGTCGTGCAACCGCTTCATCTTGTCCTTGTAGATGGATGCACTCTCGTAAGCTTCTTCCCGTAACTCTTCTAACTCAGTCAAACTCAGCTTTCTCTGTTTACCTACAGTTTCATAATCACAATTAACTTCCTTAACAGCCCACCAAGCTCTATGAGCTAATTCAACAGGTAAATGGCATCCTTTCCCATAAACTAATCGGTATGGAGTAGTACCAATAGGCGTTTTGTAAGCGGTTCGGTATGCCCACAAAGCGTCATTTAACTTGTTTGACCAATCCTTGCGGTCAGGCCGAACCGTTTTCTGCAAAATTTCTTTGATCTGCCTATTGGATACTTCCACTTGACCGCTCGTTTGAGGGTGGTAAGGTGTTGCAATCCTGTGATCTACTCCATATCGTTTCAAAAGTTTGCCAAAATAAAAGTTCTTGAAATGTGATCCCCTATCACTTATGATCACACGAGGGACCCCAAATCGGGTGATTATATTAGACTGAACAAACTTGCATACGACACTATGATCATTCGTTTTGGTGGCTATTGCTTCTACCCATTTAGAAACATAATCAACCGCCACCAAAATATACAGATTGCCACAAGAATTAGGGAAGGGACCCATGAAGTCAATCCCCCAAACATCAAAAATGTCGATAATAAGGATTGGTTGCATGGGCATCTCGTTCCTCTTGCCTATGCTACCCATCTTTTGGCAATTTGTACACGTCCTAGCAAACTCATAAGCATCCCGAAATATTGTGGGCCAATAAAGCCCGCAATTCAAAACGCGTTGCCCGGTTTTTTGGCCACTAAAGTGACCCCCACACGTAGATGCGTGTGCTAACTCCAACACCGCCTGAACTTCAGAATCAGGCACACATCTCCTAATCAACTGATCTGCTCTAATTTTGAACAAATCCGGTTCCTCCCAGAGATATTGCCGCGCCCGGTTGACAAAGTGTTTCTTTCTTGTCTTTGACCAATGCCCTGGGATTGTACCTGCAACATAATAGTTCACTATGTTAGCATACCAAGGCTCTGAAGAATAAGTGGAAACTGACAAAAGATATTCATCAAGAAATTGCTCATTAATTTCTAACTCATGGTCGTCCATCTCGTAGACGATTCGGGACAAGTGGTCAGCTACCACGTTTTCTGTTCCCTTTTTGTCTCGAATCTCAAGATCAAACTCTTGTAGCAAGAGTATCCACCGAATCAGTCTTGGTTTCGCATCCTTCTTCTCCATGAGGTACCTGACAGCAGAGTGGTCGGAATAAACAATGACTTTACTACCCCATATGTATGACCTAAACCTATCAAGGGCATAAACTACTGCAAGCAACTCCTTCTCTGTCGTGGTATAATTCAACTGTGCATCAGAAAGGGTTTTGCTTGCATAGTAAATTGCCACAGGCTTTTTATCCACCCTTTGCCCCAAAACAGCCCCAACTGCATAATCACTAGTGTCACACATGATCTCAAATGGTAGTGACCAATCCGGTGATTGTAAGATTGGTGCTTCCACCAGTTTGTCTTTCAAAACTTTAAATGACTCTAGGCATTCTTTGTCAAAATTAAAAGGCACATCTTTTAACAAAAGATTACATAATGGTTAAGTAATTACACTGAAATTCTTTATGAACCTTTTGTAAAAACCCTCATGTCCTAAGAATGACCTAACTCTCTTAACATTTGTTGGTGGGGGCAAAGTGGATATAACTTGAACCTTTGCCCTGTCTACCTCTATTCCCCGACTAGAGATCACATGACCCAACACAATCCCTTCCTGAACCATGAAGTGACTCTTTTCCCAACTCAACACCAAATTAGTTTCCACGCATCGTTTTAAAACTTTGACTAATTGCTCTAAACAAGACTCAAATGATGTGGAAAAGATAGAAAAATCATCCATAAAGATCTCCATGGAATCCCCCACCATATCTGAAAAGATACTCATCATGCACCTCTGAAAGGTGGCGGGGGCATTGCACAAGCCGAATGGCATCCCCCTAAACGCGAATGTACCATACGGACAAGTGAAAGTGGTCTTATGTTGATCTTCAGGATGGATTGCAATTTGGTTATAACCTGAATACCCATCTAGAAAGCAATAAAAACTCTGACCTGATAGCTTTTCAACTATCTGATCGATGAATGGTAAAGGAAAGTGGTCTTTGGAGGTTGCAGAATTCAACTTCCTATAGTCGATACAAATCCGCCACCCGGTTACCGCCCGAGTGGCCACCTCCGTACCGCCAGCGCTTTTCACAATCTGTATTCCGGCTTTCTTGGGCACAGTTTGGGTCGGGCTAACCCATTCGCTGTCAGAGATGGGATAAATGATACCTGCGTCAAGCCACTTGAGTACCTCCTTCTTGACAACCTCTCTCATGTTCGGATTCAATCGTCTTTGAGCATCTCTTACCGGTTTGGCTCCTTCGTCTGTTATGATCTTGTGCATCACAATAGAGGGACTGATTCCCTTCAAGTCTGCTATCGTCCACCCGATCGCTGCTCTATACTTCACTAGCACCTCCATCAACGCCTTTTCATGATCTTCTGATAAGTTAGAGGCAATGATCACCGGGAGGGTTTTATTGTCTCCAACAAATGCATATTTGAGATGTTTTGGCAGCTCCTTCAACTCTAACTGAGGTGGTGATTTTAATGATGACTGCAACTGTGTGTCAATATGTTGTGGGAGACTCTCTACTTGAGGAGTCCATGTTGGTCTCCCCTGTTGTGCAGCCATTACCTCATGTTTTGTATCCTGCTCTTCCAACTCTTGTATCAGCTCCACCTGTTCCCTGTCACAATTAACACATGCCTCCTTGGTATGTCCTTCACCTTCGTGAATTCCACACCTGTCAACAGTTTCTACTCCATAGCAGTCACTGTCAACAGGAGGATTAGATATATGGGCAAAAGAATGGATTAATTGTCGTTGTGACCCGTATGTCATGTCCACAACTCCGGTTCGACAATTAATTAAAGAATTAGAAGTTGACAAAAATGGTCGACCTAAGATGATAGTTTGTTGTTCATGGATATTGTGGTGTTATAGTCAAGAACCAAAAAATCAACAGGATAGTAAAAATTCTCACCTTGACAATAACATCCCTCAGCATCCCCCTGGGGAGTCGGGGCGTGGTGTCGGCCAACACTACAGTAGTGTGGGTATGCCCCAATGGACCAAAATCGTATTGGTCATAAATGCTCCCCGGGAGGATGCTTATACTGGCTCCCAAATCCAGTAGCGCCTTAGAGATTTTACAATCACCCACTTGAATGGGAATTAAAGCGCTCCCGGGTCAGGGAGTTTGGGTGGAAGTTGACCCAATAAGACTGCACTCACCATATTTGAAAGTTGAATTGTTTTGGGCACTCTAACATTCTTCTTTTGGTGCACAGATCTTTTAAAAACTTTGCATAAGCAGGCACCTGTTTAATCGCTTCCAATAGCGGAATGCTAATTTTTACTTGACTAAAATGTCCCACATCTCATCCTGTTGTGGGCCCCGTTTGGTTTCAATGTTTTTCTTACCCGGTGGAAGTAATGCCTTAGGGAACGGGACGGTATTAGCCTCCATACCCGTGTCCTTAAGATCACTTCCTTTATCCCTATTTATTCTTTCTTTTAATTTTGAAAATGTATGATTTTTAGGTAAAACAGGTGTGGTGAATTCAACTTCCGGGTCACTTTCCGCCTCCTCATCAACGTCCTCCACCACACCTTCAATGAATGGTGATGGATTGACTACTTTGTTATCATAAACCTTACCTGAGCGAAGAATACTAACCTGATTGATGGATGCGTTCTTCCCGTTGGATGATCCGAAAGGTGAAGATGAAGAAGATTGGTGATTCGGGTTTCGTTGTGTGTCACTTGGTAACTTCCCACTTGCTTTCTTCATTTGAGACATGTCTTCAGCTAATTGCCCCACTTGTCTTGATAATGCTTCGTAACCCTTGTCTCGGATCTCATCTTTCTTACTCTTCTCGTCCAGATTCTTCTGAATGTTCTTCAACATATCAGCCAAGTCTTTCAATGACAAATCTCCAGAATTTGCAGGTTGCTCTTGAGGTGGCTGATAGTTCTTCTGGTTATTCTGGTATGATCTATTGTACCCGCCTTGATAACCGTGGTTATTCTGGTTCTGAGCTCTGTTCTGATATCTTGGCTGAGAGCTACCCTGAAAGTTGGGGTTCAATTGAGTATCCGGATTCCCATAACTGAAGCTGGGATGGTTCTCAGACCGGGGTGATAGGTGTTAGTATTCAAATTATTCTGATTGTTATACGTGCGCCTATCCCCCTGCACATAACTTACTTCCTCACTACCCCCGTACACATCCGGGCAATCTCTAGCAATATGCCCGGTTCACCACATCCTTCACAAACATTAAATGTACTCGTGGCCTTCACAGTTGCCTTACCACTACTTGACTGACCCAACTTTGCCAATTGCTTTTCCAACGCCTCAACCCTAGCATTCGTTGCTGCATCAATGCTTCTTGACTTCCTCCTAGATTGAGCTTGCCTCTTGGAGTTCACACTAAGCCTTTCAAGTAGTATCCAATCATCATCCTCAGTGTTGGTCATGAAACTCCCATTGCTTGTGGAGTTTATGTTTCTCACATCCTCGTCAGATAACCCCTCATAAAAAGCATGTATCAGTTCCCACTGTTCAATCCCATGGTGTGGACAAGTTCTCAGCAGTTCTTTAAACCTTTTGAATGCCTCATGAAATGGTTCTGCTACATGTTGTTGAAAGTTTCTGATGGTGATTCTGGCTTCAGTTGTTTTTTTTGAGGAGTATAGTATTCTTCCAAAAAGGCTTGTTGCAATTGATACCAAGTGGTTATGCTAGCTCCCCGTAAAGAATGAAACCATTTCTTTGCTGAATCCTTCAAAGTAAACTGAAATAGAACTAATTTCCTCTTCGGGTGTGATCCCTGCGCCCCAATGGTCTCGCAAACTGCACTGAAATCATGCAAATAGGTAGGGCTCTTCCTTTTCCAACCCGTGAAACGCTGGTAGGATAGCTAAACTGTTAGACCGAATCTCGAATGCTCGTCCCCTTCGTTCCGGGCGAACTATAGGGGATGTAGTACCTGCCAGTGATGGTCTAAACTATCTCTCCGCCATTTTGATGAAAGTTTGTCAGACCTATCAAAAATATTTATAAAACCGATCTCACCTAAGTAGCTAGGGCAAGTCGGGTCGATCCACAGAGAGTATGTCGAAAGTGTCAGTTAATTCAAAAAAAATGGTTTGATTACGCTAAAGATGAAAACTAACTTGCAAAGTAAAAGATTGGTTTAAAATTAGTAATAAAAAAACAACTCTCTTCAGATTTCAGGTCTATGATCGGAACCAAACTTGTTAAATCGAGTGTAAATCTGATTAAAAGCAATTGAACTGAAGGAGACTGTCGGTTGTCAGTCGACTACTCGCATCATAACCTACTGCCGTGTTACCCACCGGATCCAAACCCCAAGAACGTTCCGGACTTAACTGGTCTTGACCGCTTCTCAAACCAAGGAAACACAATTGTACAGAGCACGCGTATTTTAGGGTTTCAATCAACAAATAAAGTTAACTGGCTTAATTGGCCAGTGCAAACGTTTAACTCAACACACGAATGATAAACTTCAGTTCCTAACATAAACCTTACTCTCCGAAGAGAGTTACAAACGTTTAGCCTAGCATCTCAAACGAACATACCAAAAACAAACGAATTAAGTAAGAATTCGACATTACAAATGCAAACCGAATGAATCAAAGTGAATTTTGATGCCAGAAATCACTTCTCCTTTGCTGTACGATCGTCCTGGAAAAGACGGCTGCGGAAACGAGTCTCTCGATCAAAAGATATCCCTAAAACAAACCCTAACTCGTTTTTATAGCGTTTCCCCGTCGAGCTCAGCGTAAAGAGGGTTTGCTCACCGTAAAATACGGTGAGTGATGCGCCATTTTGATGTTAAAAACTACCGTAAGATCAGTGACCCACCGTAAGACACGTTAAAACCTTCTGCAATGAAACGTCAGGTTCCACCGTAAATTACGGTGGAGTACCCCATTTTACGGTAGGGTCGAATCTTTCCTTTCTCTTTTCTTTGCTTTTCGGGTCTTGTTCGGTCTTGTTTCTTCTCCCGTTTATCATTCTAATTGCACCCTTTTAGCTCCTTTCATCTCCACAACCTACACACACAAAACTAACGCAGTAACTGGGTTCTAACACATAAATATAATCAAATTAAACCGAAAAACATGTTAAACCCCGAAGAACCACCCGAATATCAGTGGTGGTGGTTGAAGGAGGTGGGGGATTGAAGGTTGAAGGTGGTGGTTGTTGAAGGTTGAGTGAGGTGGTGATGGTAGTGGTTAAAGGTGTTACTAGTGGTGACAGTGGTTGAAGGTGGTGGCGATGGTGATTGATGAAGAAGAAGAAAGGTGACATTAGGTATTTTTGTCATTTCACATACAGTTAACAATAATAATTAACGTTTATTCATTTCAGGGATCATCGCTGTTACGTTTGCGCAAAGTTTTGAACCAACCTTGTCATTTTCAAAAGTTAGGGACAAAAATAAAACTAGACCTAACTACAGAAACCATCCGTGTAATTAAGTCTAGTGAAGCATAGATTGAATGGAGTAGAAAAGTATTTTTTACTAGTAGATCACTTTACTAGCAAAATATTATAAATACTTATTAGTTTAGTTTGTTTTTAAAAGAGTCGTTTTCAGATGTATATGTTTGTCGGCTAGGAATTAAACAAACTACAAAGTATTTTGGTGATTAATTATTTTATTATGGACTATTTAATATATTATATTGAATACTTATTGAACTAACTATGTTATTTTTCTAGGAAAGCATGGTGTTAATTGTTAATATAGCCCTCTAAAGCATCTTTTACTAAACTTATATGCTGTTTGTCACATCAAAATTTTCAAATGGTTTTTCTTTTCTTGTCTTTCTTATTACTTTATTATCTTCTCATTCTTTAATCAATCAAAAGCAAAATTGCCCAATAAAATTGAAATATTTTTCATATATTATCTAAAAAGTTTATTTTTTATTTTTTAAAATTATGTATTTTTACATTTCTAGAAACGTTTCTTTCTAAGAGCCTTTTACTAATATTCTTCAGAAACTTATTTACCCAACCAACATTGATCCAAAAGAGGTTATTGTCAGCCGAAAGACGATGAATACTTCATATATCGCCTATATATCTATAAGCAATGCACCATAATCAGCAGTGGCTTTAACAAGGAAAAGGATCAAAGAAAATTATAGTATTTAAACACAACTAGTATTAAGCCTCTAGTGTTGCAGCGAGGACGTAAAATCATATTAAGTAGCAAAAATGACACATCACCACCAGTGACAACCTACATTGAAAAAACTCGTATTAAAAAATATATAAAAAACAAAAGAATATAACCGAACGATAATTAGACATAAAAACGTTGAACCACGTATATCTGGCCATGAGGAGACATTGTGAATCTAGCATGAGAGTAAGTAGATGCAAAGGTGTCAATGGTATTTAAAGTTTGAGGATTTAGACTATTTTGTCACTAAGAGCATTCACATCCCATGCTTTAAAAATATGTGAGTGTGAGTTCTTAAATTATAAGGGATGATATTGAGTGGTTGTGAGTGAAGAAGAAAAAAAATGTTACTGTTCATCTGTAAATTTAAAGTTTTACTGTTCAACCTTTATAATTATTTTAATATTTTTGAAAGTAGTTGTGAGTGGAGGAGAGATAAAAGGTAATGAAAATGTATAAAAATATATTATTTAATTGAAAGGAGAGAGAAAAAATAATGATTTTTAGTGTAATTATATGGATAAAAATAAAAATTAAGTTGTGAATGCTCTAACTCCCATGATGTCTAGGCAGGGTATGATACACCGGACAATAGCATGACTCCATACTATTCTCTTTGTGAACAACTGAACACAATATCTTCTATTGTTGGGTAAGAGCCTTTGATGTGTTATTTTTTTTTAGATATAATGCTACTTTATTACATCCTCGAGACGTGTCTAGGTCATGGTAAAGTTGGTCCGGATCTATGTAATCTTACCTTATCATTTTTAAAATGTAGTATTAAATTCTAATATCTAATGCATATGAAGAAAATATTCCTTTCACCGATAATTAGACGCATATATTCATCACCTTTATCAACTTAGTGGGATGTCAACATACTCGTACTCCCATAGGAAGAAGGCAACTCATTTAATTAAAGTCCCCGATTCATAAAATCAAAACAGATATTTAAATTGAGTCAATTTTGTATATATATTACAAATCAGATGGCACAATTCTTATGAATTGAAAGAATGGAATATTAGTAGTCTTAATGCCTTTATATCAAGATACTTTAGCTATTCTTTTTAGTGCATAATGGAATGGTGCTCGTTAGTGTTTTCTTATTAGTTCAGGAATATTATATGTTTAGTATTTGATAAATTATGCAGAAGAAAATAAAGTATGTGAATTTTATATAGCTGACAGGTATACTTTGTTTTGAGTGATAAAAACGAATAAAAAATTAAAATTATTTTATAGAAAAATAAACAAGTTGGATGGCGAAGGTTGTGTGGTGAGGTATTCATGTTTCGAATATGGTTATTAATCATTTTAAGTATTGTTATTAACTTATTATTTATTTATTTATATAATTATATTTTGTTCCTACAAATAATTATAATCGAGAGGGATTGTTTACAAACAATGAGTTCTAACACAAGTTTGTAATATATGTTTCACCAAATTTTGTATGATATTTTTGCTTTGGAAATTTTGCTACAAAACTAGCTACAAAATGTTGGTATGGTTTTCCTACGAATTTTAGCTACGATTTTGCTATGAATGATGCCTACGGTTTGACTATGTAATTTTGCTATAAATTCTGGCAATGGAAACTTGCTACATATTTTTGTTATGATCGAATTTTGTTAACTTTCCTACGAGTCTTGCTACGGCTTTGCAATCTTTATGCTATGGATCTTGTAAAATTTTGCTATGAACTTTGTCTAGAATATTTAAAAGATTTCTTTTTATATGTTGCTCCATCTTCGTGTAAATAATATATATTCAAATTCTCATACCAAAGATTAATTCAAACCATATAGAATAAATTATCCAAATGCAATACAATAGATAATTAGATATTCAATTTGGTGGAGAGATTTGTGACATTTATTCTAATAACATTTAAAATTTCTCATTCATTTCGGTTTATACGTTCGTATTTGTTTCAATTTCTTCATCATAACATTCTTCTATTCTCTATCTCGTTCTAACTATGTTATCCGTTATCTTCAGTTGTGACACTGGGTTGATTCTCTTCCAAAACACCACTTCATTCATTAAGAATTAAATTATTAAATAGGGATCATAGCTTGAGTGTCAAGGGCTTTACTAGTTAAAGAGTGACACTGGGTTGATTCTCTTCCACAACACCGCTTCATCATTGTATTCTACAATTCTTATCCACTTCTTTAATGATCCCTAGAGCATCCTAACCTTAATTGGATGAAAATCAATAAAAAATGTGTTTCTTCTTCCTTGGCTTAAAAATAAGATGAGAAGTTGGGAGTGCGTGTTTGCGGCCAGCAATGAACAAGGGGAGCGGCCAGGGTTAATTTTCCCTTGTAAACAAACCCCCTCCTTCCCCACCAAAAAAAATGTATTTTTTTCACTTTCTAACAAATTTTACCTAAAACTTTTAAAGTGAAATTTTTTTTACTTTATTTTAACAGCAAACTAACGAAATACAATATCATCAAATTTTTGAATGTTACATTTAGTAGGTAGATTAATGATATAGGAACGATAACAATAGGTAGTTAATGCGCATATAGGTATAAAATTCAAAAGTTTAATATAATCCTATCAATGATAAAAAAAAGTAATAATTTAATGTATTTAAAATTTATGGAAATAATTTTATTTACAGCTTTTAGTTTTCCCAAAAAATCAATACCACAAACTAACATGATTGTGGATTTGTATCCGTGAATTACCGTGAAGTGAGTGCTTAGTGATTTAGCAAACGGCCCAATCTT
Organism: Flaveria trinervia; assembly: GCA_025506515.1. NCBI lineage: Eukaryota > Viridiplantae > Streptophyta > Magnoliopsida > Asterales > Asteraceae > Flaveria > Flaveria trinervia. Next base: position 97,525,176 of record CM046452.1, read on the forward strand.
AATTTTAGGCTTGAGGCCCATTTAGACATCTTCAATTATTTAGTAAAACGACTTTATCTAACTCTTAGCTATTATAAAGTAGGTTAGTATCCGTGTAATACAATGATTGAATAAATAGAAAATAAATAATTACTAATAAAAATTTATATCTTATAAAATTATATTTGAAGATAAAATATGATAACAAGTAAAAATATAAATAACTACTTTAAATAAATAATAATATATTTTTCTCAAACTTTTATTTTAAAAAAACATTATGAATTTTTGTTTTTAAAGAGTGTATTTTTAATAATTTTTTAATTTATTAAACTATATATTTTTTAATTTAAAAATGGTATGAGTAATATTATTAGTATTCAATATTATTATAATAATATAGAGAAATGAGAAAGTAAGTATAATGTTATCTATAATAGTTTTATGCTTATTTTAGTTTTTGTAAAGATAGATAGATAGGCTAAACACTCATTAAGTAAACGGATTAAATTTTAATGTATAATAAACATGAATAGTTATAGTATAATAAAAGGATTAAATTTTAATGTAAAATAAAATTAAAATTATATATAGGTAATAGTTCAAGAAATAAAACAGTTATACCATTTTTAACTCTCTTATGTAAATAATTTAATTTTTAAACATTCGTTTTAAGATTGTTTATAAAAAAATTTATATAAAAATATTTTTTTTTAAAATATGAGTTGTAATTATTCTATTTATTATAATAATACTGTTTGAAAATATTCACTTGTTTATTTTTTTTTAAAACAAATGATTTTAAAATAATTTGTTTAAAAATGTTTAATGTTTTAGAAAATTTCATATTATATAAAACTTTAGTTTTTTATTATTTAGATTTTACTTAAAAGTTTTTATTTTTAATTTCCTTCATGAAATCTATTTAAAAAAAAGCTAGTTTGATTTAAAAAAAATAAATAGAGAGAGAAAATAGCAATTCGTAAAATTTATTTTTAGTAAGAGAGATAAATTTGTTTGAGTGCTATAACACCCTTTTGAGGAAAAAATTAATGTAAATGTCTATAAAATAACAAGTGACAAAAACATAGATTAAAAGAATAATAAGTGACAAAAAAACATTGTTTTATTAGAGTTTATATATATAGATTTTATTTTATAGAAGGTAGTGTGTGGAAACAATGCAAAACATCCCATGATAACGTTATATGCATCTTTTAAGTGTGAACTTTGCTCCCGTAGTTTCTAACATATACAAAGTAATAGTTATATAAAACTAACAATAATCAAAGGTTAGTGACAAATAAAAGAACTTTTTTTCGCATAAGTATAGTCTTGCAAAAACCTAGATTAAATGAAGCTTTCATTTGTTACACATATAACCTACGGTCGCTAAACTTGATATTGATTCACTTGTGTCTTCTTTTTCCAATTTACATTAAACTTACATTAAACGTTGAATGTCTTATTAAAGTTTATAAAAAGAAAAATATATATATTAAACAACTTTTCAATAGTGGTCTAAGTTGTATAAAGTACCTTAATTTAGTCGTAACTTTGTAAAGGTTTGCAAAAAGGATTTAAAAAATGTTGAAAGTAGACTAACTAGTTATCATACAACTATGAATATATGAACGTTATTAGATTATCATACGTTGTATTTTCATTGCATATATAAATTTTCATGAAGTTTTAAACTTTTAAAGCATATTTTTATATAAAATCGGTTGAGTTAGTGGTGAAACACCACTTTCTCCGATCCCCAAGCGACGACGTGAGCATTCTCGACCAATCACAAAGGTGACTGTCTTGGTATCACTCACAATAAATGCACTCACTTTTTTTGAAAAAAATAAGAAAAGAAAGAAAAACAAGCCAATATAATCACAATCGATAGACTCACTTATTTTTAATTTTCATCACTCACTTGCCTTCACACCCTCCACTTCTAATGCTCTTATTGTGATTGGCTAAATTACATACTTTTTTAACAGTGGAGAAAACTTTCTTTTACTAGATTTAGCAAGTAGAAAGATTTAGCACACAGGACTAACAATATGATCAAGGGAGTTTTCTAAAATTGTATTTATATCAATTAGTGAGAAACCAGATCAGGATGGTGTGCGTGCTTTACCACCTGGGAAACTGCTATTTTTTATAACATGTGTTGGTTTGCCTTTGCGACACTAAATACTTTACCTAGGCAAGTTTTGGACCATAGCCCGCTAGTGTTTCAAACATCGATTATCGACTTCTGCCTCATTAGTTTTAGATTCATCAACAACAATTTATGCAAAAAGGGTTTTTCAAAGATGTTAAGAAATTTCTTCAAGAATAAGTTGTGTAAAGAAATATTAATGAGAATCAAAGCTCGATACTTATTGTTCCTCAAGTAGGGAAACTCACTTCAAGTTGGTTCAATGACACGTTATTATGGTTTGCGACTTGAGTTTGTAATTTTTAATACCTAAGGTTCAAACCTAATTCAAAAAGATTTTCTTATAGCAATGGTTTTCCTCGTTGATGATGTATCTAGATGAGTCAGAGCTATAGCATTAAAATTAGTATAAACGATTAACATTTATCTCAAAAAAATGTACTTAGCTAGACGGACAGTGGTTCCAACACCGTTCAAACATATATATGTTTTGTTATAATCCTTTATTATGTAAGTAAATGATATTTATAAAAAGTAATTATAGAAAAAGACAATAGAACGTTATGTGTCAAATCAGTCCCAGGTGAGGTTTGATGGAGATTTGAAATCAGTTGTAAAGATTATCTGTAGGATAATAATAGGTAGGGAGGACATCATTCTGAGCCATACTCAGTGGAACCTTAAAGTTATATGTAGCCTCAGCCTCTATAGGTGGTCTATTGAGCATGCCCCCCACCCCTTTCTCATCAATGTTCCTCTGCACCCCTCACACATTTAACAACCACCTCTATACTTTAATTATTACCATCACCACCCAACCACCACCCATCTCCGCTCTCATTCCACCACCCTCATCTACCACCTCTCGGGTCCCAAATGGATAGTTTGATGGTAAAACCATGTATTCATCAACTAAATGATTGTGCGTTTAAATCATACAACGTTTAAGTTGATTGAATTTTTCTTGTTAATAAGAATTGTTGTTCAAAAAAAATCTACCACCTCTCGGTCTCATGTCTCATAAAAAAATTACTTAAAAGGCATTCAAATATTTCATGCTTTAATCATGACTAACTGGCTGTAGCTACTTTCCACCCGTATAAACCTCTACCTTGGGCTCTAATGCACCACTGCATTGGATTCTTTCATCAGGAAAGGATAGGATACATTTTAACCGGAGATGACCCTTGTGAAAACATTATTAATCAAATTTGGTCACTGTTTTTTTCCTTAAACAGGACATACTCATCGAACTATTTATTTTGGATGTTTTTAATCATATAAATTTTACCTAAACATCTCAAGGCTATATGCCACTACTATAAAATTATTATCTTTTTTCTTTCCGGCAACAAATAATTTTATTGAATCAACCACTAGCAAAGAGCTAGCAAGGATAAACAAGATACAAATTAACATTGAAATCACACCAATTGTTTCAATCCAAAATATAAATCTACCCTTAGTTTTTATCGATCGAAAAGAAGTCGTCAAGAAATATTCAAACATCACTTCTGAGTTGCGAAACATGTCCTTAAAAAATGAATGTTACTCCATTTCTAGATACGCCAAATCATTGAATATATTATTGCATTTGAAATGCTTTGAATCTTTCTTCACCTGGAACTCTTGATGCCTAAAGCAATAAATCACAAATAAAATTTACTATAACCAACATATATAACTTATATATGTACATTATATATTTATACATAGCTTATTAACTCTTTTTATTATTTCAGAAGAGACAAATAATAATGTATTTTAATCATTTTAAAAAAACTTATCATTAAAAAATTAATAATTATTTTATTCTACGTGTTGTTTTAGAATGTAATATTTCGTATAGAATCATCCCCTATCTCATAACCATGGAATATGTGAACACTAATTTCATCATTAAACATTCTAAACATCAAAGTCGTTCTAGTTTTAGAAGATAAACCATAAATTAATAATATACTACATTTAAAAAATATGTTAGTATATGTGTAGGATAAGTTAGGTCCACCCTGAGTAGAAATATATTTGTTGTTTGAAAAGTGAGACTTGCGTGCCAAAACATAGATTGAATAATGTAATGTTAATTATATATGCTTAATGATAAAAGCTTTATATTTGTTTAATATATTTTATATAAAATTAAGTTAAGTAGTATTAATCACACTCCTACAATTACACGTTTGTAATTGTATTACATAATATAGTTTTAATCTAGTTTTATAATTATTCTTGCTATTTTTATTAAACTTTATTGGTACTTGTCCTCTACGTGTTAGATAAAATTTTATGTAGAGAATTTAATTAAGAGTAAACAAAAATATATAGTTGATAAAATTATAAAAGTATTCAAATATATAGTAATAAACTATGATTTGAAACAAATCATATATACTTTTTTAGCAACAAATTAACAATCCTTTAGTTACAATGATTCCTAAACGACATAGTGAGTCACACTTCAAAATTACATACATAAGCCCCTCAATAACCACAAAACAAAACAAAAAAACATTAGAAAAGAAAAAAAAAACAAAGAAAAGAAAAAGAACATCCCCTGAAAAAGTTAAATTAATCTTCTTCTTCAAAAAAGTTGTCGAAAAGAGAGATTGATGAATGATTACAAGCATGCTCAACCACAATCATCTCAATCATCAATTAAGCTTCACTCGGTGCCCCAATCGATAGCTGCTTTAGCCATTCAAACGTCCGATGACGTGACGCCGTCTGCTTCCCTTCGCCGATCATCGTACTTTCCTCCGACACCTGCAACTTCCTTAAACCCTTCTTCGGAACTGTTTCTTTTATCGTACGATCGATTGAAGATGCAGAGCATTTACATCCACCGAAAAACAACCTCTGTTTCTTCTTCGTGTTCTTCCGATGATGCTTCATCTTGTTGTGGTTTTGATTTTGGTTTTGATCGTTGGTGCTGTTTATGCTGCTACTGGTGCTACTGCTGTTGCTGTTATGGCTCCCGAATCTCTTGCTCCGGTTTTTTAGATCCGACAACCCGATTTCTTGCGGTTTCACTAAACCCACCTGTAAAAAGCTCCATAACGACGATGCTTTCGGGTTGGAATGTGAAAGGGTCCGGAAGTTTTGCGTTCGGATCTGCGGTGATGGACTCGGGTGTGAGTGAAACCGGTTTCGGAACTTGGGTTTGTACCCGTACTCGTTTGATCGGATCGTTCTCGGGTCATTTCTACTGCTAATAGCACTCATAGATGCTGATCGATTAACTTTTCGGGTGAGTTCGGTGTTGTCGGAGCTAATTGAGTGGCGTAACGGTAGAATCCGACCTTGGAAGAAGACGTCGTCGGCGTTACACATGTTTTCCGGCGAAGGGCAGGCGGCGCCGCCGTGAGAAGAGCCGAATTGGAAGTCTTCTGGTGATTCGTTGTCTTGTTTGTTTGAATTTGTGTCGATTTGAATGTCGGTGGTGGGGAGATCGCAAAGAGATAAAGCTTCTTGTTCATCGTCGTCGTCAAAACATTGGTTATCATGAGAATCGAAGTGAACCCAATTACCGTTGCAGCGAATTGTTGCCATTGTTAGGGAGGAATTGCAGGTTTAGCTATTGAAGAATTGATGGAAAGGAGGGTGTTTTTATAGGGGTGGTGTGTGGTGGTGGTGGTGGTGGGGGGTGGGGTGGGGTGGGGTGGGGGGGGGGGGGGGGGGAAGAGAAGGTGGAGAGTGAAGGCAGAAAGCACAAATGATTATAAAGGTGAAGTTTGCAAAATGGGTCTTTTAGGCGGTGTGGGCTTAAAAACATGATAAATCTAAGGGTTTCGTTAATAGACATTTCAAAAAATTTTAAATAGATATACGGGCCGTATAGAGGGGGTTCGTATAGGGCTGTATGTGTCGTATAAGGCTATATGTGTCGTATAGCCCTCTGACAGCCCCCTGAACTTTTCCTCGTAGTCAGTGACGAAATTTGCTATGCGCGTTATGTGTCGTATAGGGGGTCGTGTAGGGTTATATGAGGCGTATAGCTCTCTGACAGCCCCCCTGAATTTTCCTCGTTTTTAGTGTATTCGACCCTATACGCCGCGTATGAACCCATACGCGGCATGAACCCATACGCGGCGTATAGGGGGTGTCGATTTAACTGATGGGTGTCCCTATATTAGGACCCTAAATCTAATGGCGAAATGTTGTTGTGAATCTTGTTATTAAGGTAAAAAAACGAAACTTATATTTATAATAAAAAATAAAACGTTCTTACATTGCGTCAATACCGTTAATAATATTTAAAATTTGATATAAAAGAGTAAAACACCATATTTAATCTGACGTTTAGTTAAATTTGCTATCTCAATTCAAAAAAATCTTTTGTTATTATAATCAATATACTTTATCAAATGTTATTATTTTTATCCACTTCACTAACATCGTTAAAAGTAAGTGTATTTTAGTTTTTTCCAACACCCTAATCATCCGATCAAAATAAATTAACCAATTAATATTCAATTAAAACTAAAAGACACATGAAAGATTTAAAAACTTTGATTAACCCTAATTCATGTTCGATTAAGGTCTATTGTGAGATTTCATTTAATCTTCATGTTTTCTTGATATGTATCATTGTTCGATTGAGATCTATTGTTGTAACGGTTTGTTTGTTTGAGTGTTGTTGTCACGTTTTGTTCATTGAAGTATGCTATTTTCAGGTTTCGTTCCATTGATATCTACTTTTCGATTGATCTTATATTTTGATTAAAGGAAGAACAATTGTGTTCGATTAGAGAAGGTATGACTAAAATGGGGAACAATGTTTGTTGTAGCAACTACAAAAAGATAACACAAGAGGTCATACAGTGGTTATGTGTCATGGTATTGGTATTTTTGGTTGGTCAAGTAATGCTTTTACTACTTTTAGTTTTTTTTGTTATGTTGATCTTTTGTTAACAATGTTTTAAGTATGGGTCAATTGATTTCGTGTTGTTGGCACTTCATGTTCAACAAAATATCAACATAAAAAACAAACAAAATGAAATCCAAACGTAGCAACATACCTTAATCAAACAAAAACGTAACAACTGCAAGCATCAATCTCAGATTAAATCTCAATCGAATAATGGTACCTGTTCGAATAAAATGTGAAGATTAATTGAAATCACAAAGCAGATCTCAATCGAACAACATGGATTAGAGTTAATCGAAGTTTTTAAACTAAAGTGTCTGGTCTATTTAATCGCTTCATGTATTTTTAAGTTTTAATTGGATAATTAGAGAGTTGAAAAAGAAAAAAATACCCTCATTTTTAACGAAGTTTTAACTGTCAAAAAAATATTTAATAAATTACAATGATTGTAATGACAAAAAAAGTATTTTAAATAAAATGACAAATTGAATGAAGCGTTAGAGACGAAAATAATACTTTACTTAAAAAATAAAAATAAGTAAATGGAGAGTATAAAGTGTAGATATAGCTAATTTGAAGGGATCAAAATATAACTTTTTAAGTTGTTTATATAAAGTAAAATGCTTAGACAAACATGCATTCAAAACTTGTACAATATCCATAAAAGTTTTATATTTTATTCTTTGATTTATTATAGTTTTTTTCAAATTCAATCTTTTTTTCATCCTCCTTATACCCTACTTGTTGAATAAGATTTCACCGAGTATGTTATGTTTTTCGTGAATTCAATCGATTTAAAGATAATGTGCATCGAGCATAGTTGGTATCCCCTACTAAATGTTTTTTTTTTATATTCCGCTCTTAGAAAAGTCTATTTTATAATATTCAATTTAACATTGTGAATGTGAGCTAAAGTCGAGATGTATCAGGTTATAAATTAAAGTCCTTATGAACATAAACCACATGTTTTTTTGAGAAAAAAAACTTGAATAACCTTAATCCATTGTGTTTGTTACCATTGATATTTGATATGATTGCACCAAAGGGATACCAACAAATTGTTTTATAACTTATATATACTAACGAGAGACAATATAATCGAATAATCTGATTGCAGAAATTTTTATTTTTGAATTATCTAAAAATGGTGTAGCTATTTGATAACAAAACACTTTGATAAAAAAAACACACAAATACGTATATGTAACTATCATCTATCTTGTCCCTTCATTTCACTTTATTACTTACGATCGTGTCCCTTCATTTCTACAACTACAACTACATATATAGACATAATATAAAATAGATAAAAGGGCGCTTACTACATCGCGTGACATGATTTCTAAAATACACACTACAAATACTCTCTTTGTTAACTTGCTCGTCCGATGTAATTTCCATCAATAATGTCAGATTCAGTCTTTTTTTCATATAAAAACGACTATAATTTAGATTTCATGACATCACTACATTATGTTTAAATATTCGTTTGAAGACTTTTTTTATCAGCACTAAGTGATTCATAAATATTAATCCATAATCACATATATGTTTAACAAATGACTGAATAAATTAATAATTTGTCATACGTAGTTTGACTATTTGATGCTTAAAGGGGTTTAAATTTTTTACAAGTTGGGTTAAAGACTAAAGAGGGCGGCCTGCGGAGATGTGACTAGATTCACTTGAATCGGTAATGCCCATATGTTTCCTTTTCATACCATCTTCAACATCCACCCCGATAATAATTAAAATTTGTTTTTTTAATTACTTTTAACTTCTAGTGAATTATAATGTTCCTATTTCGGGCATCGGCCACCCCCATATATAAAATGTAGTCATTTTATTATTATTTACAATTACTTATAAAAAAACGGAAGTTTACGAAGATATATATCTTAATTATGATAAACAGATGCATTATTAATGTCATAGGAATATGTACTAGAATGTCATAGAAACATGTCCGTTGTTGCTACTTAAATTTTAGGGAAAATTATCATTTCATGAATATGGTTTTGAGTAATAATCATTGACTTTAAAATTTACAAAAATAATTAATATATCGCCACGTGACGATACCAATGCATGTGGTATCGCCCACGTGGCCGTTGAAAAATTATTATTTTTTGTCTGGAGATACGGCAGCGATGCAAAATCATTTGCGTATCGCCAGATGAAAAAAATTAAATTTCATTTGGTCGGAGATACTCCGGAGATACGAAACCAGGTGTGTATCGCCGGCGGTTTTTTATTCAAAAAAATTACTTTTCTCAATTTATAAAAATAATATATATTATTATTTGTTGAATTTCTTAATATATAATAAAAATATAACTGTCTTATCATGTAAAAACACAATTTGATAATTAATCATAAGATTTATAAAAATTGTACAAACATTATCATTCAATATAATAATTAGATAAGTATATGTAGATATACTATGACAAAATCATATAGATTTTTTAAAACAAAAGATGACAAAGATTTTTTTAAACCCTGATATGTAATTGGCTAGTAAATATATGCACTTTTATTGTAATATATGCATTCTTGTTATAAGAAGAAAAGTTGTAATGATTTTTAAAACAATATCATATTGAAAAGTTTTTATACTTGTATTAATATATGTATTATTATTCAACATGTTGTAATGATTTTATTGTAATATTATGTATGACGTTTTTTTCTTCATATTATTGTTTTGGTAATCTAATATTCTAGGGAGTATTATTTAATGAATTTCACGCAAATAGACAGAAGAAAATAAAAAAAATAGGTATTATTTTTATAAATAAGTGAAGTAATAACTGAAATTAATTACAAGACGATATGCCGGCAATACGTATCGCCGACCTTATTTTAAAATTTAAATTTATTGTTTTGGCGATACGCCGGCGATACCTAACCATGATGTATCGCTAGTAGGCGATATTAAATATTTTTTTAATTTTTGGGCGATATGCCGGCGATACTTCATGTGTACGTATCGCCGGTTGGCTCTTTTTGGCGATATATCATGCTTTTATATTGCCGGTTGGAGATATTATGACACTTGACCACTCGTGATTGGTCTGCTATTTTGATAATTATATTAATCAAATGCTATTACTCAAAATCAGATTGGTCAAATGAACAATCTAGTAATTTTCCCTAAATTTCACCTATCACACTTCCTATGTGAAAAAACAAAATTCGTATGACTAGCCCAAGTACAAAACGTTTAACTTTCTATGGTAAAAGAACAGTAATTTTACTGTGGTCAAACTATTCATAAAACTACTAATTTCAAGTTTGAAGGTAGCTTGTAGCATTGAGTATCATTTTCAGGGGTAACTATGTAATCAAGTTTAAAATTGTGATAATCAAATCATTCAAAAACCATTTTGTTTCAATCAAGTCATTAAATTTTATTTTAATATTTTAATCTTATGTATTAAATCTGAATAGTAGGTTAAAGAAATGGTCAAATGTAAGATGAGGTGGTGGGCGGCGAAGGTGGGGTGGCGACGGTTTGGTGGTGGGCGGGGATGGTGGGGCGATGACGGTGGTGGTGGACGGCAATGGTGGCGGTACGACAATGGTGGTGGGCAACAATGATGGAACACTCATAAAACGTACTTGAAAAATAAATAATTACCTGCTAATCAGGTTTATTACATAGGACTAGAACATCATCTTAAAGTTAAATGATTTGATTGATACAATATAAAACTTGAGTGACCTGATTGGAACATTCGTAAAACTTTGTTACTGTTTTATTAGTTTTTCCTTATTTTCATATAATCCATTTCATATACTCTTTGTATTACAAAGTATATGATTATAATTGGATTGACAAGTAATCTATTTATTATAATAAAATAGGTTTTAGTTGGACACTTATCACAATTCTAAAACTCCTAATTTCAATTTTCCCGTCTCTTTCCGATTAAATAACTAAATTACTTACAAATGATATTATTTAATTATTTTTTAGATTAAATATTTTTTAATAATTTAGGAAAGAGTTCTTTTTATAATGTAATTTCTAAGGTAACATTTGTTAAGACAAGAACTTTTCCTAAAACATCAAAAAATTTAAAAATATGAATTATCTATTTATTATGATAAAAAAAGGTTTTAGTTGGACAGTTATCACTATTTTAAAGCTCCTAATTCCAAATTTTCCGCATATTACTCCTATTAAATAACTACATTAATTATAAATTATATTATTTAATAATTTTTTAGATTAAATAAATTTTTAATAAATTAGGAAAGAGTTTTTTTTTATAAATGAAATTTCTAAGGAAACATTTGTTAAGATAAGAACATTTTTTAAAACATCAAAATTTTAAAAAAATATGAATTATTTAAATTAGTGTTTTTAAATAATAAATTTATATAAACCAAAATAATTAAAATTTAGAGTTATAATGAGGTTTTTCATAGAAATGATACTTTTTAAAATGGTTTGTTTTGAAACAAAATGTTTGATTTGGAACAAAATATTTGATTTTTTTAAAACCAAAGAAATTATTTTATACTTATAAGTAATAAGTAATTTATTTAACCTATGTAATACACGAGATGCTAACCTAATAACTTAGTATTACAAGCTATCTATATGGACGATAGGAAACTAAGCTTGTAAACAAAATCCTAGTTACTATTTCAATGAATCGGAATTCAATAGAATATGTTGAGTATTAACACCTGAATAAACCCCGTTGGCTGTATATGTGTTAGGACGTAAATCTTGGATCACAAAGACAATAATCTAGGTGAAGAAAGTGGTTTCATGAAAACATCAAAAATCAATGTCGAGGCAACAAAGTTGCTAAAAGCAACTGCGGTTCAACATGTACTCTTCTAATATGGACAAGCAACCTTACTGTAGTCAAGATGAGCTAGTAACACCTAGTCACGTGTATTAGTTCACATACATACCTCAATAAATATTGTCGCAAATACTTTTACCTATTTTTAAGATACCGCAAAAGGTGAAGTCGTTAAGACGCTTTTACTTAGTGATTCTTGGGTTTCTTAAAGAGATACAACTAAATCATATAGCAGAGCATGAGGAAAACAATAAAAACTTCACATAAAAAACGCTCATTTCATTACTTGAATATGGCATCTGAACTTCTTACACATGACCTCATACAAACGTCTCGACTAAATAATCACCAAAAATCAACAAGACAATGGAGATATACATGATGATCATTATTGATCATGTCATTGATTTGTTCATCAAGTCTGGGGTATTTCATGGGTCTCTAGCTTTATGGTAGCATTTAGGCATATTTATTATGTTTATGTCCTTGTGCAGCTTTTATGTCCTTGTGCTGCTTTTATGTCCTTGTGCTGCTTTTGTTAAGTCATAAAAAGTATTTGCTAAGTCATAAATTCAAGACATGTTAATTTGGTTCTTACTAGGTTACTCATTCTTCCGATGATAAGTGTGTTCTAAACATGTAAATACGAGTAGGTTTAGAGTTAAAGTCTTACTTTGAGCACATATGTTTACAATTGATCAAAGGTGTTTTCATAGTTGTGTTTTCCACCTGATGAGATTGAAGATGCGATCCTGATAGAGATACAAATAAATAAGCTCGATTAAAATAATACTTATTTTTTGAAGCAGAGTCATGTAAAAAATCGTGTCATAGAAGTTAAATTTTTATAAAATTTGATCATGGTGTCTTAGATTATTATTTATTGAATTTTCCTTTACATTCTAAGTTGAAATTGAAAAAAAAGATGTCATTACACGGTAACCACGTTTCATATCGCTTACCATTTAGTACACTTAATTGAAACAAAAGTTAATAATTATATAAAAACTAAAGATAAAAATATTAAAATCATATGAGTGATTTTACATAAACACAAAAAATCTTGGCTATTATGTTTTTTTTTCTTTTTAACAGTTAATAGATCACTAACGGACTATTGATCTACCTGATCATCTTTATTATTTAAGTATGATACCTGAGATCACTCTCAAAAGAAAACACACATTAAGTGAAAAAAAGACTCTGAGTCCATATGTATTTATGAGATCTTGGTGCATCTCAATACTCATGTTAACCGTTTGAGCTAACGATAATTGGGTGTGCTAAAATGTTAAAACAAATATATAACGGCTTACTATTTTTAGACAAAAAAGAGTAATAATTTGGTCTCCTTAATTAGAGCCATAATGGATTGAGCAATTTAATCAACTACCACAATAAATTAGTAATTAATTGTACTAATTGTCTAATTGATGGAGATTATGTATACGAGTATGAAATAATTCAAAATTTAAAATTCAAACGTAATCAACGATTGGATGTCAAATTGCCATTTTAAAAGTTTGACTTTCGATTAAATTGCTGTCAGTGAGAGTGATGTTTTGAATTATTTATGTTCAAATGTTCCACATACTAATAACCCATCAACATGATCACGAAATTTTTAGGGATATTTAACATTTATGATCAAATCTCGATTGATTTTAATTTATATATATTAAACGGGTATAAAGTTTGGAGTTGTCTTTTATAAAACTTGAATTTACAGTAACATATTCACCTTATATTTTTGGCATTAAAAATATTTTTCGGGGAATTTTTATTTGTACGTAAAAAAATTATGTATATGAATCACCATATTAACACAAGGTACATCTTATTTCATGTTATTTTTGCGACAATCTTTTAATTCACTGTTTGATATGATACAGGTTTCTCTAGACGTGTTTTTGTATAAAGACACAAAACTCAAATCTATGTGAAGGATAAGGTCCATTTGTAAGTCTAGTTTGGTTGAGTTACTTAAACTCTCTTTAAATTAGAGGAATAATAGGGAATCTCAAGTTGTAGTTCTTGGTGTACTTTTTTTTGTCCTACTTCTTGTTTCATTTTATTTTATACATCATTACTTTTTAGTTTGCTTTTTGTAAGCTCCTTAATATTTTTTTAGCTCATAAAAGCATAAGTGATATTTATGTTTTGGTGTGTTAATTATATATGATGATTTATTAATTTATAGGGATGTATATAATAAATTTCCAACAAAATAAAAGTGAGTGTGCTTGTAAATTTAGAGAATATATCTGTTGTTTTTTATGACGTATAAAAGTACGACTAATTGATCAGTAATAATATACATCAACAATTCAATCAATGATATTTATAACATCCACTTTTGTTAAGAAAAATAATCTCAATTTAATGGGGAAGTAATTTTGTTAATTTTGCCATGATTATTCTGTGGCACTTGTTTCGTTTGTTTGTGTGCAAATAAATAGAATACGTCGTACAATTGTAAATTTCATTGGCCCTATCCTTAAATAAAGTTCTCTAAATAAAGCAAATTATGCATTTCTCTATGCCCTCATATACACCACGTTTTGGTTCGTTTGAAATACGTAACACATTGGACGTTAGATAGGGTTAAACCGCATATCTCAAACATTTTAACAAAGTCGAAGCTCATTTGCTTCATGGATATCTAATAGATCCAATGTTCCGTCATTTGTTGGAATAACATGTAGCTCCCCCTTGCTTTTAATTCAGTTTTTCTTGACTTGAGTTTTATTGTTAGGATGAGTTGATCTTGTACGTGGGTTTTTTTTATATTTCATCTTGTACTTTATCAATTCAGTTTCGTGTTGAATGCATTTATCTTATCTTATTTTACTAATTTAATAAAAAAGTAACTAAAATGTATACGTGGTAGAATCACATTTTTCTCTTCAAAATTTTCTCTTTCTCTCTTTTATTTAATAATCATATTAGTTTACTAATATTACTTAAGTTTTTTAGATTAATTAGTTTTTTCAATAAATTAAGAAAATATATTTATCAATGTTATTTCTAAAGAAATAGTTTTTATAAAATAATAATTTTCTAAAAACCAAACTTTTTTCTAAATACATTTTTTAAATTAATGTTTTTAAAAAATAAAGTTTTTATAAACAAAAAATAACTAAATTGTGTGTTATAATAAGAAAAAATTTAAATAATGTTTTTGAAAACGTGTATTTTGAACAAAAATTTCATTATATTTATAATAATTAAGATTTCAATCATATCGTTTTATAATTAATAAATTTCCATTGTATTTAATATTTTATTTATTTAACTCATGTAATAGTAATGCTAGTTTTTTTATATATTAGTCCCGTCCAAAACAACTTGTGTTATACTCTAAATCAGACTTATGGTTATTTATTTAGAGATTTTCCTCTATATATAATACGGTCTAAACAACAGTAGAGATTGGGTTGTTTGCATGTGAAAGTGAGAGGTTGGCAAGAAGGATGTCTTTAATGCCGCATCATGGGAAGCTTGTGAAGGTGAAAAAGACCTTCCATTTTTATTTTATTTTCATCAATTTATTTCATTATATATGTTGGAACCAACCTGTTTCTATGCCATAGTAGTATTAACTTTCTTTCTTTTACACCACACATCACCAAAAGTGGATTTCATGACACTAACATTGTCTTAGCATGTTTATCAAACTGTCACACCCGAGTTTTCTTGTGTGTAACATATGCTAAGTTTGCATCTTCTAAGACCTAACTATTACGCAACAAAGTCTAAAAATCAAAACCTTGCATCTTTGTAATGCAAAGTAAGCCAACTACTCTAAGTTACAATTTAATAAGAGTTAGTTAAACAAATGTCAAATTAAAATCTTCTCCATATATAGCCAAACTGAACCCTGCTCTCTTCTCTACAACAAGGATTATCAAAACCCTAACAAGCTACAGTTATTCGGGTAACACGGGTGAACTCATTTATAAAATTACTACTTTATATAAAGAAAATAGTCTTAATAAAATCATGCACTGCACATAAAGACACTTTTATTGAAAGCTCATCACACACATCATTTAAAAAAAACTTTTTTTCTCAAACTCGTGAATAATTAAGTGTTTTGTTGTGTCTAGTTCTTGAGTTTTTGTCATCGTTTTGCCACATTGTGTGGACTTCAAAACTTATGTCACCTAATGTGCACTTTAAACTTGTAGCAATACGTGACCTTTTTTCGGTACAACGGCCCATGCTAAAAAATTATTCTGAAATAATTCTTATGGATGCATCACATATAAAGTTATAAGGCTAGAAAGAAACATATAACTAGCAAAGTTCCTGTGGTCAAAACACAAAACAACCAAACTCTAATATTCCTCACCTTTGTAAATTGCCATATAGTATAATATCTATACTTGTCTAAAAATTATAAATACATATGCAAAAGGACAACAAATAAAATCAAACCAATCCATTTCATAAAGAAAAAAGAACAAATTTGCAACATTTTAAAAATACAAATTGAATTTTATAATTTAAACTATTATTCATCGGTCGATAACAAATCCTTACTAACAATTTAAGCAGTAACACTCCATTTACTTTCATTACTAATAACAATCACGGTAACATAATTATCATATATCTAACTCGATTTGTATATGCTTTCTACTCAGTTTTGCTTGTATGTGTTTTTTCATTTTATTTATAATCGTTATTTTGAGCGAAATTGAATGAAAACAAGTGCAAATATTATGTTATTAGGATTGTTATTAGTAACAAAAATAAAGATAAAAAGTGTTACTTGTGTAATTAATAGTATGAATTATTATTGCCCAATAGGTAATAATTTTATTAATTAAAATCTAATTTTTTCTATCTACATTCTAATATAGAAAGCCGAAACTTAGTTTTTTCCGTGTCTGCAACTCTAATATGTATAGAAAATAAAATTTGAAATTATTATACTTTCATTATTGGACGCGTATATATTAAAAAAGAAAGTCATTAGTCATATCATGATTACTGTTGTTACGTAAACACATTAATTATTTATAATTAATTTTGTACCGACCTTTCATGAGGGTTGACTATTGTCTCATGGTTTCATTTGTGCTTGTTGACTGATCAATGGTTCGTACTTTTCCGACCATCTTATTATTTTGAATTTTGAAGACAGTATATACGTTAAAATTGATGTCTTCGTGTTTTTAATTAAATATATTTTAGTTGATTTTGCGTATCTTTTTTACGAAGGGATAACTTGTTAAACACAGTAATGATCCAACTATTATAGTAATATAAAATTGTTAAACAAGATTGTTTAAAAACGACAGAAGTTTATTTTAAAATTTGAATGAAAGTTGGTTATGGTAATCAAATGATTTGGAAGTAAATAGAAGATTATTTTCGGTATGAAATGAGTCAAATGACCGTCAAATGTGGATGGGCTTATGAGTAGTTGTGACGGTTACAAGATGGTGGATTCGTGGAAGTAGAGAGGCCCAACCATTTATTCATCTTATTGTAAATCCTAACTATAAACCGTAAGGTAATAGAACTATAGTTTTGGGCATGACTACTTGCACAATTGAACATATGTATATCATTCCAGTCTTAATCTAGAAATTTTTTGAGGTTAGAAATTTACAGAAAAGAACATATGTATAAAAGAAAAATGTTACATAATGTATTCAAGTTTAAAAGTGTTTTAGTTTTGTCACTTATACATATTTTTTCCTAATTGGACTACTAAATCATCAAGTCGAGTTATCATCGAATTTTCTTATGTCAAAAAAGTAATACAGAAGAAGACGTGAGGGTCGGAAATGCAATATATGATATTATATTAAGAAATAAAAGAAACATGTTAGTAATATTAAAAAATACAAGATACCTAAAATTCATGCCACCGTTCCATATTAGCATCAAAACAAATAAAAAATATTTTCTGATTGAAACAAAAAAAAACATGCTAAAAAATATATTAAATCCTATAATTTAAATAAAATATGAACGTTGAGTTACTTAATTGAAAAATTTTTTAAACTTGAGTTATCTAATTGACATACATTTAAAAATTGGTTACTAAATTTCTTGAAGACTCAAAACGGATATTCATCAGGCAAAAAATAAAATGCACTCATAAACAATGTCTTTAAAATTTGACTTGATAATTAATTGGTCGCCTTAGCAGTTCACTAATCCGACTTGTTGATCCGGATTTAAAAATCAGATGACATAATATACAAAAAATATTATATATAATATATATATATATATATATATATATATATATATATATATATATATATATATATATATATATATATATTTCAAAAACAAAATATAAAAATTCTTTATGTTTTAAGATGGTACATTTTTAACACAACATAAACAATTAAATTACTTAAATATGTACCATAATTATTTTATGTATCATAAAAAGTTTAAAATTCCGATCAGACCATACGATCTAAAAAGTTTAAATATGTACCATAAATTATTTTAGTCATATAACATATTTATGATAATCATTTATGTCATCAACTAGCTGTTTTATGAGCGTATTTGACACTATCAAATAAAATTTAGATCAACTAGCTATTTTATGAGTGTATTAAACCATACGATCTAACTTTATTTAAAATATGTGATTATTTGTAAGTCAAATATCCGATTTTTTACAATCATTTCGGCAATAGATTGATAAAAATAGTTATTGATTGTTAACTAAAAAGTGCTAAGCAAATGTAATAGAAACATAATTTTACGAGTGTATCAGTTTATAGTAATGCCATTTTTTACTGAACAAATCAGTTTCCCTCTTATTTTGTAACCTGACTTTGGTCTCAAACATGATAAACACCCCCGATTCCCCTGATAACGTATTTCATGACTTTTTCTCCCCTTACGTTTAGTTATTCGATTCAAACTGCAAGAATGTAATGTGGTAGTTGTTATGTATTATCTAGTACGTAATTATAATTATATGTATTAACTGGTAAAAAATGATAAGTTTTTACAAAATAGATATAAAGAATTTACAAGTATCTTATATTAGTAGCACAAAGAAAAGACAAAATCGCATATCTGGCACTCTTTACTCATTTGATTTTTTTATGCTACATTTTTTCTTTTATTCAATTATTGTCATAAAAAGGTGAATTAAATTTGTGGTTAACTTTTTTTATTAAAATTTCCTTTGAAAAAAGTAAGCTGAGTTCTATTATTGTGGTGAAACATAGGATGTTTAAATATCAAATGTTATTTAAACATAGGGACGAGCGAGTAATAAACCATAAACTTAATTACATTAACTCTCTATAAACAATAGCATCATAATCAGAAAAAATATAAGAAAAATATTATCATTTGCTTAAAATTTATTCCCGAAGAAAGCATGACTAAAAATCGTAGGAGAGTGTATTTCGTCTTCACGATTTTTGCATGTCTTTTCATCCATTGTCCATACCTAAACTCATTTCAACGTTGCCCTCCCATTTTAGCTAGATTTCCAGCAACATTGCACACTATCTCGAACACTATCGATCACCAATAATCAACTCACCACAACTTTTGAGTTCCACTAGACGAAAATAATCTGATCGCTAGCGAAGATGAAATATAGAGGTAAAATAGGCAGAGGAAGAGTAATCGCCTGGCGGTCTAGCCTCGGCCGTTTACTAGTTGTTTGCATCTTATGCTTTTTCGTCTTCTGTTTGGGATTTTTCGGTTCATTTCTATTATCTCAACAGTTCTATCTTTCTTGTCTTGTCACCATATTAAGATTGATATTATCATTCTATAATATAATCTTTAAATAAATGTGAGAGAATGATTAACAGGTTAAAATTGAACTTAGCTTACATCGAAGACCTAGGTACTTAACGGAAAAGAATATGAACCATTGCCTCGAGGAGAGTCCGGTGATGACTCCTTAACTATCATTCCCTTTCAGGTACTCATGTCGATAGAATGTATCAGTTATAGTTAGATAAAATTTATTAGTTTGGATTTCGTGCATAGATAAAATTTTCTTTAATCAATTATCTATATCATAGTTTAAAAGTTATAATTAAATTATCTTTTTTCTGTAACTATCAGTATATTCTATTATAAATAGTTGATCAATAATATATAACAACTCATAGTTTTTTATTATTTTATTGGTACTGTTATCAATCTTTTTGTTTTTTCTAAATATGATTGTGGACAACTTAGCTTACAGTGAAAATACTTCATTGGTTTGGTCATCATGATAAAACTATAGGTATATATTAAAAACCAAGACTTTTCATCAGATCTTTATATGGTTTGTGTGATGTATTGTATAATTGATATTCTTATTAGGTGTTAAGCTGGACACCTCGGGCACTATACTTGCCCGGTTTTGCAACAGCACAACAATGCGAAAACATAATCAAGATGGCCGAGGTTGAACTCACGCCTTCAACCGTGGCTTTACGCGAGGGACAGACCGCTGAAAACACCAAGGGAATCAGAACAAGGTATTTGTTCATATATCAACAGAACATTGGAACAAATGTTTGTGAAAAGCTAAATTAGCAATGTCATTTGTCATGAACTAGTACCGGCATGTTCATAAGTGCACACAGAGACAAAACGGGCATTTTAGATCTCATCGAAAAGAAAATTGAAAGAGTTACAATGATCCCCAGAAGTCACGGAGAGGTAATCTGGCTAAAAGCCTAAAACTCACCGGTTATTAATTAACTTCTTATAAGTGACACGCTTAAAACGTTGACCTGTTGTTTGATGCTTAATGTTGTTTTTCAGCCATTTAATGTTTTAAGGTACGATATCAGGCAAAGATATCTTTCACATCATGATAGTTTTGACCCTAATGTGTATGGTCCACAGAAGAGCCAACAGGTACATGACTTACTAAATCTCGATCATTTTCTTTGCAATAGTTACCATTGTGATATTATTTTTTTAGGTACAGAATATCACAATGGTAACTCATGGGTCCCTTCTATCTTGACCAATTTGTAGTTTTAACGTTGCCTTGCTTATAGATGGCTACTTTCTTGTTGTATCTATCTGATGTTGAAGAAGGCGGCGAAACTATGTTTCCATTGGGGTAAGTTTTAGATATATCGTAATTTTATTTTAACCTGATAACTAATTTGATCAGTAAAACGTAGCCTTTTCAACATTACCTCATTGGCTAATCTGCGTTTGTGCATTTGACCTGGTACGTTAAAGGGTTAACGTCACTTAATGATTATGTTAGTATGATTATCAGAATGGTGAGAGTGTGGATTCAAGTTATGATTTCGAAAAATGCATGGTTTGAAAGTAAAACCACGGAAGGGTGACGGGCTATTATTTATACGTTGCAACCGAATGGTACTATTGACCCGGTAATTAAAATCATTTTTGGTACTAGGTTTATATAACTCTTTGATATTTTATTAATTAGTGGGAAACATAATATATTTACTTATTTATATAATAAGTTTTATAATGGTTACTAATGCATGCAGACATCGCTTCATGGGGGCTGCCCTGTAATCAAAGCCAGAAATGGGTCGCTACAAAATGGATTGGGAACGAAGTAGATTTTAGTTAAGGTTTTTTTTGTTGGAAATTCTCTTATATGTTCAAAGCTTTAATTAAGATAACAATGTTTCTTAAGAGCATCGAGTAGAATGAAAAGGAGAGAAGTTTTAAGCTTCATGTTGTGGAGATATGTACATCACTTTCAATATTATTACAAACGCTACATGTTATATTATAATGTTAACGCAAAATAAACTACCTCCCACAACTTAATTAGTCTTTTAATAGGGTTGAATGCATGAAAAAAAATTATTTGAATGGAAGCTATGGTAGAAAGAAAAAAGTAGAATTTAAGCATTACCTGTCTGATGTTAACATATCACATCTATTTAGTTACGTCAATATAAAATCATTAAAGAAGATGATATGGTAAATTTTCACGTTTTGAGGTGTAACCAAAACTTATGATTTAGCTTGCGAAATATAATAATAATTATTATTCTTTTTATGTATTCTAATAAAAATATATATATAGATGCATGCAATCCGTGAATCACAAAATAAATCGTAATATTATCATTTTTGCGGATATAAGTTTATTATCATTGGGCCGGGTCACCTTTAAAGTTTTAAGTTTAAACTACCCAGATATAAAGTTGCACAAAAAAACCGGATCCATACCGGACCCGGCATACCTGACCCGTACCCGGGTCCGGGTACAACCCGGTACCGGGTGTACCCGGAAAAAACCGGCGGGTTGTACCCGGTTTGGGGTTTTTTGAAATTTCCTGGACCCAGACCTGGACCCGACCTGGACCCGAACCGGTTGAACCCGGGTTGTACCCGGTTTCGACCGTTTTTTTTAAGTAGCCGTTTTTAACGGCTATATAGCCGTTGGGGACCAATTTTGACCGTTTTTTTTGTTGTTTTTGCCTCTAAAATAAGTATAAATAGGTGTGTGTTGATATGGTAAGGTACCCAGGCTTCAAACATAAAAACATACGCAAAAACGCAAACAATACTCTCGTTTACTCTCAAATCTCAATATGGTTCATTCTCAATTTTCCGTTGGTCAAAGTTCATCGAACTCTCCAACCTTCGTTCGTGTTCTTGCACACAATCGTAACATGGATGTTTGGTGCATTTGGGATATGGTTGAGTTAAGTGACG
The DNA here is from genome assembly GCA_025506515.1 of Flaveria trinervia. Taxonomy (NCBI): domain Eukaryota; kingdom Viridiplantae; phylum Streptophyta; class Magnoliopsida; order Asterales; family Asteraceae; genus Flaveria; species Flaveria trinervia. Next base: position 97,547,680 of record CM046452.1, read on the forward strand.
GATCTGTAAAGGCTCGTTGCAAGTTTTGTGGATCTTTGCTTGCTAAAGATTCTAACGCGACTTTAGACAAACACATTAGCAATAAGTTTTGTAAGTCGTTGAAAAATAATCCGGATTCGCAACAAACACAATTGAGTGAAGACAGTGGAATCTTTAGTTACAACGTTAATGAGGTTCGAGATCGAATGACAAAGTTCATGATTCAAGAAGCTTTGCCTTTCAATCACTTCGACAACCCTCGGTTAACCAACTTAATTCGAGAGACGCTTCAACCTCATTACACTCACGTAAGTCGTATTACACTTAGACGTTTTTGTTTAAAATTATGGAAGCAAGCAAAAAATGATTTAATTGTATTATTTGAAAATATAAATACCGGTGTAAGTTTAACTAGTGACGTTTGGTCAGCGCCACACGATTTGCCCGAACCGTACATTTGCGTCACCGCTCATTGGTTAGATCCCAGTTCATGGCAAACGATGAAACGTACGATTGCATTTGATCTATTTCCGTATCCACACACCGGAGAGTTTATATTTTACTTTTTGGATAATGTAATAACTACTTTTAATTTACAAAATAAAATATTTTCAATGGTATTTGATAACGCTTCCAACAACACAACCACGGTTGAAAAATTAAAATTAAAATATCTTCCGATTGCAAACGGTGATTTTTTTCATACTCGTTGTGTTGCACATTTTATTAATTTAGTAGTGCAAGATGGCCTATCCGTACCATTTGTTGATAGCTTTATAAAAGTTTTTTGATTTATGTTACACGATATTTTTAAAAAAAGTAGAAAGAGATATCAAGATTATAAACAACTTTATAAGGATACAGAATCTAGATTTTTAGGGCCTAATTGGGATGTACCTACTAGGTGGAATTCGACTTGTCATATGTTTGATTGTGCTTTAAAACAAAAAGGCACTTTAAAAGCTTTTCATAATAGTCTGTTGGATAATTGCGAAGACCTGTTTCCGGATTTGGGTTGGAAAAATATTGAACATTTATCCGAATTTCTTGAGTTGTTTAAAAACTCAACTACAAAATTATTGGGAGTTTCTTATCCTACTAGTTATTCGGTGCTTCAATCATTATATTTCATGGCTTTGAATTTTAAAAATTTTCAAAATAAAAATAATATGTTTAGAGAAGTGATAGAACCAATGAAAGACAAGTTTAAAAAATATTTTATTGAGTTACCACCCGTTTTTACTTGTGCCGCTACTTTAAATCATTTTTTAAATGTTGCAGGAGTAGAATGTTTAATAGATGAGATAAATGACAATTTGGATTTACATGACGAAAACCCCTAATTTTTCAACCGAGGCAAAAGAAGTTTTTAATAAATGTTTGAAAATTATTTATAATTTTTATTTAAATAAATATGGGCCTATCGTAAATATAACTACACCAAGAGAATCAACCTCAAGTGCTAGTACATCATTTAAAGACCCCGTTATGACTATGTTGAATGTTGTTCGGGATGTGACGGCTAAACGTTAAAAGGGTAACGCCCCAACAAGCGAACTTGGTATATATAGTACGACAAATTTTATTTCAACTATGAGTACTCAAGATTATCATGCATTTGATATTTTGGCTTGGTGGAAAGGAAAAGAATCTCAATTTCCAATTTTTTCCGCTATGGCCCGTTATTTACTAAGCGTGCAAGCTTCTACGGTAGCTTCGGAGTCTGCGTTTTCTCTTAGTGGCAGTGTAATATCATTACGGAGAACAAGATTAACTCCGGAAGCGGTGGAGATGTGCATTTGTTTAAAGGACCTCTTAGACGCGATGGATCGTATATAAGACAAAACAAATCTTGAAGACGAAATTGCAATCAAATCTAAAGTACACGATGAAAAGGTAGAAGAATGAGTATCTTCTGGTATATCCGACGAAGAATTAGCATTTGATGAAGCCTCTCGAAGAAAATAGATGATTAGTTAAATAAAAATTTTATATCATTTTTTATTGATTCGTTAATATATTTTTAAGTTGTTTTAATAAATAAATAATAAATTAATGAGTTATAGATATTTTTTTAATAGTAATAATAATAATAATAGTAATAACAATAATAGTAGTAATAATAATAATAATATTAATAGCAATAATAATAGTAAAAACAAAAGGAAATAAAATAAAATAAAAAACCGACTGTACATGGTTCTGGACCCGACCCTAACCGGGTAGGCCGAGTAGGGTTTTACAGTGAGCCAACCCGACCAGGGTTCGTACCCGGGTTCATCAATACCCGGGTACACAAAAAACCGGTCGGCCCGAAACCGGTTTGAACCGGTTTCGGGTTCGGCCCAATACCCGGTTTGTGCAACTCTACCCAGATATATGTAAGTATGTGGCCCAACACCGGATCCACTTGAAAAGAAGAGTGCGAAAGGCCTAAGAGCATTCACAGTAAGTTTTTCATTTTTATACGAGTGTGTGCCTTATATTTTAAAAGATGGTTGTTAGTGGTTGTGAGTAAAGAAGAGAGAATATTTATGGGGGTTGTACCGTGATTCCTCATATTTAAGAAAAATATGATGAATTATGGTACAACCCTCATGAATTTTTTAATATTTTTAAAAGTGGTTGTGAGTGGAAAAAAAAGTAATGATAAAGTTATTAAAAATTATTATTTAATTGAAAAATATAGTAAAAGGATAGTGTTTTTATTGTAAATATAAGGATAAGGTTAGAGAAGTTAGTGTGAATATTCTAACAAACTAACCGAATTAGGGACACCATATATTTTAAGCCTGTAGAAGTGTGACCTCAGCCCAAAACGAATAAACAGCTAGCCCATATTCGACAAACCTCAGCCCAAAATCGGATAAGAAAATTTACGTCAATAAGGTTGCCGGAAAATATATAAACCGGAGGAGATGAACACATATTCACGATGAACGGTGCATGATGTTAAACGTAATGATTGATATAAATTCAAATATACTATTCGATCTAGTTTGTTTTCATTTGTTTGTATTATCCAAAATAACATAGTATTTGGATTGCTATAAAAACAGTTATTTTCGGAAAAAGCAATAAAAATATATCTTGGAACCATGAAAATATAAATATATATTAAAAACAACGGGTTGGATTATTAGAAATGGTATTTAGGCTAAAAAGTTTACAAATTTTAACAATCGAATTTTCTATAAGGAAAAAATCATAGAATTATATTTTAATCATGACCATTATTATTTATTTTTTCTCAAGTTATATAATTTTTCTAAAAGTTCGTAACTTTAATTCTGTACAACATTATTTAAAAATAAAGAAAATTACATCATAAAACAACCATTTTCTATTTTTTTAAAAATAGTATCGTTATATATAAAATTAAGAGGTAATGAAGAATGACTTGTTCTTTTTTTTAATTTTTATTTATCAAGATCAAAATCAAAGGGGTTGGCTTGATTTGAAATATGATCTAACTTATGCCTCAATTATTAATTTGATTGAAATATTTTTGAATGATCTATCACTATTGATAAAATCAAATCTCAAAGTGATGTCGAGTCGATCAATGATCATTCAACATTTAAAAACTTATGTGATGTGAACCACGTAGGTACTTGCTGTTAATTCATTAAAACAACGCTTGGGATTGGTTATTTTCAGATCCCGTACCTTTTAGAACTGATTGCGTAAAAATATCTTATAAATTCTTTTGTCTCAAACGCTTAATAACTTTGATGGTGATTGTTTAGAAGTGTAGAAAATGTAAACTCATTATTTTAGAAGTATAGAAAATACACATATGTATAAAAATAAATTAAAGGCTCATAACATATCTCATAAAGTTTTTAGAATTCATAAATAATAACTATATCATCATATAAATTAAGGCGTCAGTGAAAACGGGCTAAAGAACGGAGAGAAGAAAGAGAGAGACGGCGAAGAAAAAGAGAGCTGACAAAGATTTTAGTTCACTCTCTTTTGTTTTGTAGTTTACTACATCAATTTTATTGATGAAAAAATGTATCAAAATAAATATATGTAAAAAAGACTTGTATCAATATACTTACCGGGCTTGTAAATCACTATTCCACATGTTTCCTTGTAAATATATAATTACATATAATTATATTTTATTTTATTTTTTCAAATCAGAGCTTAAATAAATATAATATGAATAAGAGTGGAGAAAACAATAGAGTTGGTGTGGGTATTAGTTATCTACTATTCTAATAGTTTGATATATCACATTGGTTTTAAAAAGCCTGATACGCAATTTAGCTGTAAATAAAGTAATATATTATTTTTTTATCATAGGTTTATGACGTTACGTACCTATAATTTAAAAGCTCAAAATATTAAATTTAATATTTAAATAACAAATTAATATAACCTAAAAAGTTACTATACAACTTTCTGATGCAGATAACTCTCACGTGCACCCGAGGCACATTTTTTTGCTTCTTAAACGCCTCAGTTACACTTTTTACACACTATGTGTGTTGAATAGTTAAATGTCCACACTGTTGTGCCTCGAGCCTAAACGTGCCTCATATGTTTTTTAAAACTTAGGATACAACAGTATGTGATTTTGTAATATGAAGGTTGTGCCAATGCAAAAGGGTGTTGAGGTTGTAGGCGAGATGACGACAACACCACGCCTGCATAATTCTCACCACTTGACTATATCTTTATTTTTCTCCTCATTTAAACTTCAAACCAATTTTTACTCGTCCTAACAATTTTACTCATCACCATCTTTTACTCAACCAACAATTTGTTTTTACATATATTTAATTTTTTTATGGCAAAAGAATTTATATATTAAAATAAAGCAAAAACAAAACAGCGAAAAGTCGCTAGCAAGATGCTAAAACGATCACGACAAAAACAATTACAATGAGAAATTTGAAGATTAAAAATTACACCTTGTATGCCACTCCAACTCTTACATTCGGGCTCTATGTTTTAGCCACAAAAATAAGTTATACTTCACTTCGTCCACCACTAAACACTAAAGAGTGTTTGTCATGAAACACCTTTTCATTCTCTCCTTGAACGACCCTAAGCACCGAAGGTGTTTGCCTGGTAAAATATATATTTACTTATGTACCCATATAACATTTTTCCATTAATATGTAATCTAACCCATAACTTCATATATAATCATACGGCCATACATATCATATGAGACCAAACATATTAGGTAGAAGTTAAAACTTTCCAGTTGTACTTCCTCATTTCACACAACCAAAGACAATATATACAACCAGCTTGTGGGGTTGTTTAGCCAAACCCCTAATGTTTTCATCAATTAATGGCTAATGGCCAGAAATCAATCCAATTCAAGATAACAGTACACGTTTCAAGAGCCTAATTCAATGGGGTAAACCTCATATCCGTTGAATGTGTCTGTCATAGCATTAAGAACCCTAGCTAATTGAACCATTGGAATTTGTTGTTTGGAGACGATTTAGGTTTATAATTGCTGATAAATGGTCCATAAGCATTGGGTTTACAGTTGATCAGACAACGTGTGGGTGTTTATCTCAATTTGGACAGATGAGCATCATGTGGTTGATAAAATGCCTCAATGGTCAATTTTGAGAAACACCAAATCTTATTGGGCAAATGCTTCAAAGTTCAAACCCATTTGCATTCACCACCACACACTTGCAAACTCCAATTGTTTTCTTGTAATTATCTTTGCTTTTATCTAATATATATCAGTCCCAATATTATAAAACTCTTGAAAGGAAGTTACTTTTTTGTCCCTGCTTCTTGCTAGAAAGCTAATGCCCATCATGTGTGTTTCTTTAAAGATGGTGATGGTATGACATGCTACAGAATCTAAGCTCACAATTAATGCTAGATAACAGTGGTGGAAAATGAAAGAAACACTCATCCCTACTTATCTTCACCTAAATTTGTGAAACTAACAAGTGAAATGTGTTTACTTGTGTAAGTATTTTGTTTAATATTTAATAATATGTTGTGAGATGGTTATGTTCATGATTGCTCTATCATTGCCATGGTGGATGTCCTACAAGAAAAAAGTGCACTGCCCACTGCCCTTAATATGCCTGCCTGCTAAGAGTCTAAGATAGGGGAGATTATGATTGATTCCATGAAGAAAACTAGTGATTGGTTTGCTTTCATTCTTCTACCTCTTGTTCTTGTTTGATTTTTGTTTTCTAATTTTGTTCATATAGATTTATTTGATTGTGGATACACATGGAGATGTTATAAAGAGGTTATTTCAATGTGACAGGATTTGCTCTCAGGACATCCCGAGCGATGTTACTGTTCATGCAGGAGGTGTTTCCTTTTCATTACACAAGGTATAATCTCTTTATGAGCTTGTTATTATGTATGTTGTATGATCAACCAACTGTACTAAATAGTTTTATTACTGGTTTTATATCCTTTGAGCTATTAATGTAAATGGTGATCTGCAACCATTTATTATATGCAGTTTCCATTGGTCTCAAAGTGTGGTTATATAAAGAAATTGGTGTCTGACAGTAAAGAAAGTGATGGTTTAGTAGTTGAAATCCCTGATATCCCAGGAGGCTCTGAAGGATTTGAACTTGCAGCAAAGTTTTGTTATGGAATAAACTTCGAGTTATCGACCGGAAACATTGCCATGGTGAGATGTGTAGCAGAGTATCTTGAAATGACAGAGGAATATGCAATTGGAAACCTCCTAACAAGATCTGAATCCTATCTCAATGAAGTAGGACTTAAAACTTTGTCCGGTGCAGTTTCCATTTTACAATCATCAGTAAACCTTTTACCAATGGCTGAAAAGTTAAGACTGGTTAATCGATGCATAGACACTATAGCGTTTGTTGTGACCAAAGAGAGCCAGTTTCCGTCTTCTGGTGGTGCAGAGGGTGCTTTAGTTCCTTCATCTTCATCATCATCTCACCCAAAAGCTGTAGTTGATTGGTGGGCTGAAGATTTAATTGTTCTTAGGATTGATATCTTCCAAAGGGTTCTTCTTGCAATGATTTCAAGGGGTTTCAAACAATATGCTCTTGGTCCGATTCTGATGCTTTACGCTCGAAAATGCCTTCGAGGTTTAGTAAGTTGTAATTTTTTTCAAGATAAATCAAAATAAGAAATCACACAAATTCACAACCATGGGTGTTGTTACTTGTTATGGAATGGCTTCATTTTAAATTGGAATTTCCATGGACTTGCTACATGAATCAGCTACTTCTTGATGGGAACATTTTCAATAGAACTCCCCTATGATTCTATGAATCATACTTTTGACTGTGTTGACTTTGCTTCGAATTCTGTTTTTGGTAACTAACTTATTTTTTCCCGGATTAAATCATTCAAGTTACCAAATTATGATTTGAGGTAATCACTTATGATAGTAGTTCAGACAAATGGACAATGTCAACATGGTCAGAAGTAAAACCAGTACTTTAAGTTTGATATCACTGCTTTTAACTCGTTACTAGTTCACATTACCTTAAATCAAGGGTTTTGAATGTTGGTTCCTCAATCAAACTTTCAGAAACTTAGATTTTCTTTTAGAAGTCGGTAATTAAAAATATTAGAAGGACCAAACTCTGGTGACCTTTTTATGCAGTTAGCCCTTTCTGACGTGTTTCTTACTACCACAAGATTCCTACTTAAGTACAATATTTTTATTAATTCATACGCACAATCTATCATCAAACAGGAGATATTCAGAAAAAGCAAGAAAAAATTGAGCCAAAAGAAGAACACGAAAAGAGGATGGTTTTAGAGACAATAGTCAGCCTTCTACCAAGAGAAAGGAACGCAATGTCAGTTAGCTTCATTTCGTTGTTGCTTCGAGCTGCCTTATACCTCGAAACAACAATGGCATGCAGGCTAGATTTGGAGAAACGGATTGGGTTACAACTTGGGCAGGCTGTTTTAGATGACATACTAATTCCTTCATATCATTTTGATAGTGACACACTGTTTGATGTTGATACTGTGCAACGAATCATGATGAATTATCTTGAATATCAATTACAAGGCACTCGTGATGAAGATTGTGTTTCTTCTCCTCAAAGTGACATGGAGAAAGTTGGGAAGCTTATGGAGTGTTATCTCGCTGAAATAGCCTCTGATCGCAATTTGTTGGTGTCCAAATTTATAAGTCTAGCTGAACATATTCCTGAGCAAGCAAAGGTATCAGAAGATGGAATGTATAGAGCTATTGACATATACTTAAAAGTAAGTATTTTTCTTCTTTTAAAGCTTAAAAGTCCCATACATAGATTTATAGATATTCCATAATTGCATCAAACTATATATATTTGTTAATATTACTGATGATATTATAGGCACATCCAATGTTAAGTGATATGGAAAGGAAAAAAGTTTGCAGTTCGATGGATTGTCAAAAGCTTTCACGTGAAGCGTGTGCACACGCGGCCCAAAATGACCGCCTTCCTGTTCAAACTGTGGTTCAAGTTCTTTACTATGAACAACAACGGCTACGAGGCAACATGGATGGTGGTCTGATAGCCATCGAACCTCCAGTTCAACTAGACTCACACACCACCAACAAGAACCAACCATTAAATGATGAGCTTTCGCGCTTGAAAAAAGAAAACCAAGATCTCAAAGTTGAGCTTTCGAAGATAAAAATGAAATTAAAAGAAGCAGAAAGATCAGCATCACCATCTGCTGACAAATCCCGGGTCAGCAGCCCTGCTTCCTCGGACAGCAGCCCTGCTTCCATCCGTTACTCTGCTGATAAGCCGCCGTTGCCCAGGAAATCTTTTATAAATTCTGTGTCAAAAAGGCTCGGAAAAATTGCACCATTTCTACGTGCTGACGAGGTTTTACCTTCGAGTACCAGAGGCGAGAATAAGCCAAGTAAAAGTAGAAGACATTCTGTATCTGATCTGCATGCTTTGCAAGAAAATTGCTACCACTGGTAATTTTATATATATATATATATATATTATATATATATATAATATATATATATATTTATCTTCAGTAAATTCCATGGTTTTTCTATATATTTGTGTGATATTCAATGTCAAATTTGTATGTACATCATTATAGTTATAAATGATATCTGTAGTGTGATAAACAATATGCTGAATTGAACATTTGTGACTTTCTTACAAGTCTTTCGCATTTCGCAATGCGTTAGTGAAAATAGTTTTGGGGATATAAGTTTAAAATGATTGAAAGCTTTTCTTGTGTAGATAATAATCTATAAATATTAATAAAAGAAAATTTCTTTTGTAATTTTTTATATTCTTAAACCATCTTTTAACACTTGTTATTTTCTTAAGCATCCTTACTTTATTTTCCCTCCAAAAGGGTATTCAGTAATTTAAACACTCAAACAATTTTTTTCTCTTCATAAAAACTAATTTGGTTAATTGATATATTTTTCTCTCTCATCTATATTTTTTTAAAATCAAACTATATTTTTTAAAAATAAATTTTATTAAGAAAAATAAAATTCATATATTTTTTAAAACATTAAACCTTTTGAAATAAAATAAGTAGTTTTATTAAATCAACCAGAATAATTAGAAACTTGAGTTTTTAATAAACAAGATTTTTATAATAAAATCTTAAAACAAATATTTAAAAATAAAACTATTTAAATAAGAGATTTAAAAATAGTATGATTGTTTTATCTCTTAAACAAGTACGTATATATAATTTTATACATATCTTATATTAAAATATCGTACTGTAACTTTTTGTGTTTATTACAAACTATAATATGTTTTATTAGACTATCTATTTATCTATATATCTATCTGTCTATAACGCATTTATTGTTTATTTACTCGAAATAACTATTCATATGCAATTATAATCATATTTTATCTTCAAACATAGTTTTATAATTCATAAATATTTATTACTAATTATTTGTTATTTTATTTATTCAACCCATGTAATACACGTGATACTAATCTAGTATAAATATATAAAGTTAAATGGGTTTGTAGCATGCAGTTTTGGGTCGGCCCAAATTCGGTTGACGGTTAATAATACATGGGTTGATATTGATTCAAATCGTAGGTTATCCTGTTGGGCTGGTTCAATATAGGTTTTGGCCTGATACTCTATAGTGGGCTTCTCTATTGGAAACAATATTATTGTGGGCTGCAAGAGCTGTTTACGCCATTATGGTCTTGTGGGTTGTAACAATACATACACTCATTAATGCATTTTTGGGTGGTCGTTTTTAAATATATATATATATATATATATATATATATATATAATATATATATATATATATATATATATGTATATATATATATATATTTAAATTAATGTAATTATTAAACATAGAGATTTATAGGATATTTAAAGATTATAAGTGATCAAAAAATAAACGATTCGAAGAATAATACATATTTTTTATTTAGAAAAACATGTTTTATTGTTGATAAATTAAGGGAAAACATTTACTTTACTTTGTATAGATATTCATGTATTGCTCAACAATAATTCTCACAATCACTAGATATAGTGAATCTTGAATGGATTTGAAGCAAATGGTCTCTATATAATCTGTAAACCTATTATGTTTAACAAATGTAAAGTAATTCATCACCTATTATCACGTTTACAAAACTTATTAAACTTTATTGACACACTATTTGTAATGTATTTGAAGAACTTCCACCATCCTCAACATTTATCTTTCCAGATTTATAGTTTATTCTTCTAAATTTGGGGTTTTAAATTGTTGAAAAAACAATATACATTCAAAAACAATTTCATAACGCATATCTTATATTCTTCTCAAATTCTAGAAACAAACAATACGCGTTCTCAATCAAGGAAAAGATGACAAGAGGCAACGGGTTTAAATAGAAAAGAATATTTCATAATATGGGTCAATTATGAAATAGATAAAGTCAATTATGGGTCATTTATAAGATATGTATCAAGTCAATTATGAAATAGAAAAGATGATTTCATAATAGCCGATGAATAACAGTATCAAAATACAAAAAAGAATTCGAGGTTGTTTTGAAATCTGTAGTCCATCTAGAACATACTGTACTACCCAAATTTACATGAAATTTATAATATTAAAAAAAGTTTATTTAAATTTTGTTTTCTAAATTTCGACAAAGATTACTATTTTGCTTCAAAAAATTAAAAATATCAATTTACTTTTAAAAGTTTCCTAAATTATTTAATTTTTAATTCAATACTTTTATTATTTTGGATTTAAAATGAAACAACTAATAAAACTTTTGGACTGAACAAGTTATAAAAATATTGGAGGTATATTGATATTTCTAATATTTTGAAGAAAAATAGTTATTTTGGTCAAAACTCAATGAGTAAAATCAAAATTAACTCAAGAAAAAAATTTTAAGGATGTTTTTGTCATTTTAAATTTTTAGATAATACTTAGAGTTAATCTCGGTTTCGTCCCTAAGTTTTGCAGATTGTCTCCATTTGAGTACCAAAATTTATTTTTTCTCCATTATTGGCTTGAGTTTTGCAACTCGTTTCTGTTTTCATCATTTTGACTAACGGTGTTAACGGTTTCTGTTAACTAAGTGCTAAATGATTTTCAATTGACCAAAATACCCTTTACTAAAAATAAAAAAACTAAACATCTCTGACTTCCGCAACCGGCACTCCCATACCTACCCCATACCCCCTCTACCCATCATCTTCATCATCCATACATCATCATATTCATCATCATCAACTTACCACCATCAACATCTCTGACTTCCGCAATCGGCACTCCCACTGCCGGCCGCCACCGATCACCACCTCCCCTTCCTTTTGTCCAAGATCACATCTCACAAGGGAGCAAGCAACTATTATACTGGTGAGCAAGCAATAGTGGTGGTAAGTTATCAGGAAGATGAAAATGGGTGGAAAGAAGGGAAGGGGGTGGTGGATTTGATTTGGTGCAGTGGAGGTTGTTGTAATGTTTGATGGCATGGCACCTCACTCTCCAAAACCACTTTAGTCTGAGTCCCCATCGCCACTGGCACCTCCGCCCTCCCCACTGCGACGACGACCAACGAAACACCATGCTTCGTCGCGTCCTTCATCTCTATCATCCTCTTCATCCCCCTACACCATTGCACCCACAACATCAATACCACCACCAACGCCACCAGCAACACCCATCGGCCACCCACCCACCCACCACCCTCTATTCCTCCGACCAAATTCCCAAATCATGATACACTAACACAAGCCTCTCAACATACGGATTCTCAACAACACTCTTTGGGATATCAAACTCTTTGAACCCAACAAACCCGCGTTTCCTCATGCTACCACTTCGCAACCTCAGGGCGGCGACGGTGAGGTTCTCGAGTGCGTCGCCATCATAAACGACACCGGATTTGAGGTGATGACGGGGGAACGATCAGAATGCTTGATCTTAGGGTGGGTTGTGGTGATTGAGGGGATAAAGGTGGGATTTTTGTGAGTAAAATGGCGAGAATGATGCAGAAAGATGATGAAGGACTCATGGGTTTGAGTTAAAGTGGGTGCTTTTTGGGTTTGAGAGGTATTTTGGTCATTTAACACTCAATTAACAAAAATTGTTAACACCGTTAGTTAAAAGGACGGAAATATAAACGATTTGCAAAATTAGACCAATAATTTAGACAAAATAAACATTAGTACTCAAGTGGAGATAATTTGTAAAACTCAGGTACAAAAACCAAGATTTAATATCAACATATACCAACCAAGACTACATGAAGTTTTAACAATTTTAATTTCAATTTAATTTTAATTCATACGTTATTTTATGAATCAAACTGATCCCCCAAATATAAAATTTAAAATAATATACCATACTATCGTCCGTTTCTACAAACATTTATTGTCGATTATTATATATATCTCTTTAGAAATGTTAAGAAATTCAAAGAAAATTTGGCTGCTTTGATTAAAAAAGTGTTTTTATACACATATGTAAATTTAATTATATAACGAACAGGTTGTGTCACTGATATCATATGGAAGGAATCTAGTGGCGATATAGTGGCAGACAAAATATGAGGGCAAACTCTCCGTAATGTTGGAGAAGCTAAGGGACTATAATAATAATAATAATAATAATAATAAACAATCACCAAGTTGGTTGGTAAACTTTGAAGGATATTAGGTATTAGTTTTATATTAAGAAAAAATTTAAATACAAAGGTAATAAATCTAAAAGTGTAAAGAACCATAATCATTAATCTTTTAATTAATGGTTGAGAATAAAATATAGAGAAAAGTTTGTTATAAAGATAATTTTAGACAATATTACAATATTATATTTTTATAAAGAAAAGTTTTGTTGACTTTTAAGTTCTCGTGTTTTTTTCTAATCATTCATAACTTTTATATATATAATATTAAAAAATCATCGTATATATGTTTGTCATTATGTAGTTCATTGTGTCTTTTTGTTAATAATTATGTTTTCTAAACACCATTTTATGTTTTTTAAATGATGAATTAAAAAAAATATGGGTGCTATAACATTAAACATTGTTGTGTAACTCAAGTCTATAAAAAGCAATAATAAATTGACAACTATTTAGTATAATACATTAAATATAATAAGAAATTAACATAAAATGATATAACATGTAAACACAATGATAAAATATTTTACTTATTTTGTTGCTCATCATTGTGTTATCCTTGATGCAATAAGTTTAGACGTAGTGTATTACACAACGATAAAATAACAACAAATTACTATACTACATAAATAACAATGACAAGTAAACACGAAATAATATAAAGTTAAATACAATGATAAATGCATATAACAAATGATGAAAAACATTTGACCCAATGAACTAATATTTGATACAATGACATGACATATTTGACACCATAACAAAATATCATCCCTCTCTAAATAATATAATGAAAAATATGAAACCCAAAATCTTCTTAAGTTTTTAAATTAAATATTTTTTAATAAAAAATGGTTCCTGAGAAAACCAATAATTATATAAAAAAAATCACAATAATCAATAACATAATTTATAAATTTTATGTTATTTTAATTGTTAAAAAGGTATTTAAGTATTTGTTACATATAAGTTAAACATATATACGAGAATAAAGAGTCTTACGTATACGTAACACTATGTCAAATGAAAATTGATTACGTATCGTAACCTATATGTGACGTATATGTAAAACCATTCTACGGTTTTTCATCTATATGTGACGTATATGTAAAACTATTCTACGGTTTTTCATTTGACCCATACCTTTATTTATATATAAATACACACAAATATAAAAGGTAACGATAAAAAAATTTTAAATGATGTGATCAATTTTATTGGTTTTCTCTAGTTTTCATATAATACGGTAGTTTTCTTAAGATCCCTTTTATTTTTTAATATAATCATATCCTTGAAATTATACATACCACATGCTAAAATTGTATTAACAAAACTATAAACACCGAATGTTTAAATTTATGAAGTTTAGTGTATTCATTGATATAAAGAATGATTCTAATAATAAATATTATACATTATTTTGTATTAGTTCAAAATATAAAATTAGCAATTAGTTTGATAATTGATGTTAAATTTTCGGAAATTAATAAACAATGTTTAGAAGAGTAGGTTTAAGGATCAAACTTCTTATATTCTTTTCTTGAGTGTGAAAGCGAATATTTAATATAATGAGATATATTTTTTAAATATTACTTATTAAAATATTCAAAGTACTATAATATTATAAATCAATCAACCAATGAATATGTACTTAAGAGATGCCATATTTATTTGTCTTTGGATATGATTCTTCCCCCCTTGCTTTCAAATTTTAGGTACTTCAAAAGCGATCTATTAAGAAACTTGATCCTCAACATGTCTCCATGATTTAAAAAAGGAAAGAATAATAATTGACTTAAAGCTTTGTACACATGGAAGATGATGTCTTCCCATCAATATATTACTTAAATGACCATTTTATCAATGATATGAATAAAGTCTTATAAAGAACAAACAATGTAACTTAAACAAGTGAAATTCTCGTATTTTATGTTTGTTGCGAAAAAGACCAAGATAAATAGGATCCTTTACTTTCAGGAAAATCTCTTTTGATATGATTGATTCTAAGCATAAGCAGGAGGGACAAGAAAGCAAGACGGGTGGTCGCGCATGATTGTTCAAAGACCTATTCTACTAAGATCATCATATAAACTTCTTGGATTCTTTAAATCTACTAGATTCAAACAAGATGGACAAAAATTTTGCCCTTAGGAAACTTATTGATTCCACTTATCCACATTGGTGACATCTTTTATGTACTTGTGTTCTATCATAAGATATGGTTCTGAGTGGGGTCCCACCCCACCATGACATGCATCATCCATTACCATCACCAATAATACTAGCAAAATGTAAACACTTTGTAAAAATTATCCGTTATCGATATAACGCATGCCATGAGACTCTATCACCATATACATCTTTGCAAAAAAGCTACTTTTTTGCACAGATATCAAATGGGTTTTTCACAAAAAAGACTAGAGAGACAACCATCATTGCAAAAAGCCAAATCAGTCAATGTACATGTCTTAATGCATGAGGTACAAGTCATAGTAGCAGGACATAAAGAAGAGATACCTTCTAAAAGCTAAACTCAACTCATTGAAATCAAAAAGGAAGAAAGCTAGAGCTTCACACAAACAAGCAATCAGTTCATAAGTAGAAACTTAAAAGTTAAAACCCTAAAAATCAAAGATCTTGTAATATACCAAACATTTTCTTGAATTCATCGTCATCATCTTCTTCTTCTTCTTTTTATATCAAGTCATGTTTAAACTTAGAGCCTGATACATCCATGAAGACTGTTTGAGTGATATATCTGATGAACTGTTGTTTCTTGATCTGTTACCACTCAAAAAACTTGAATTCTTTATACTACTCGACCCCGTTGAAGACGATGAAAAACTCGGTACGGAGTCTGATGATTCGGGCTTATTCGTCACCCTCCTCTTCCTGTTAAAGCTTGTTGGGGCCAAAGTGAGCTCAATTTCACATTCGTCTTCTTCGATTTCTTGATGATCATTTAATGTTTCTGTAACATGATTATACTCTTTAATTGTTACAGGCTGTTCCAAATCAATCTTGTTCATCTGTTGATCATTATTACTGAAACATATGTTTTGTTGATGATTATGTCTGTTAATTTTCAAGTTCTTCATCAACATCTTCTGGATTTGATACAGTCTATGGAGCTCGTATACCTTAAAAAACAAATTAAAAAGTAATCAACATCCAAAATCTATAAAGAATGTTAGATTTTCACTCACACATATATGCATATGTTATATGTATACCTGCTCTTTGAAGGTTTCTTCATGCTTAACAAAGCCATCTTCATGCATTCTTTATCATATGGTTGAACAAGCTTGTCCATTGTTATCTTCTTCGATTTTCGATTATAAAAAAAGAAGCGAAATCGAATTTTGTGTCGCTAAGTTTCCAATCTGCTAAGAACTGCATTTGTGGAGCATAAAAAATATATAGATTCAGAAATTGCATGGGACTAATGTAGCACAAAAGGTTAAGAAAGAATTGAAATCAAGATTCTTTTTTGGTTTGTTTTATCCATATGCCATCTTTACTACAATAATCATCACTAAAGAAACTTTCTGAAAGATGTAAGACAGATTGCAAAGTCGAATCAAGTGATGAACTCATGATCATATATCGTGTAAAGATTCAAATGATCTTGAGCCAAATGATTGACGAAGAACACGAAATTGAGCATTGAAGATCATAGGATCACATCGGCATATGACATCAATCATATCATATTAACAAGTAATTAATTATATCCTTTTTGGATAATAATTTCCAAAATTGGAGAAGAACAAGAAGAATCGTTAGATTTCGAACCTTTTTGGAAGTGGCAAAGATTGAAGCAATTAAGTTGGTAGTGAGAAGATATGATGTTTTTAACTCAAGAGTTTCTAGTGATTGTGTTCCAAGGTGAAGAAGAAATAAAGCATATTAGAAAGGGGGTGGGGGTAGGGGTAGGGTGGGGGTGGGGGTGGGGTAGGGTGGGGGTGGGGGTGGGGTGGGTTGTGTCTCTTTCTTTGTGTTGCTTACAACTCAGAGTTGTGATAGAGAATAACCACAAACAGCTAATCTCAGTTTGTTTGATACGCATGATAATAACTTTAGGGTGACACCTTACAATCCTCATGTTCACAATATTTTAAATTATTGGGTAGTTAAAGTAGCAGCTATTTTTATTAATAGTACCATTGATTTTATCATATTGTTTTATTTTAATTATTTCTATTCACTTTAGTTAAGTCTATCTGCTATTAGCTAAGATTGAATATTTGTTCAAGACCTATTTATCAAAAGTATGCATGATAATAGTTCTCTAATCAGAAGAATATTAAGAGCTTAGTTCAAGTCTCATTTATAAGAAAGATATAACTTAAGACGTGTTGAGAAGTTTGTTGCTTCTTGTCTCTTATTTATCTATAATATGTAAAGTGTCGAGTGTTCTTCATCAAAACGATAACCTAAGAATCGGATGGTTAGGGTTTGCATAGTTTATTTTCTGGTTATTAATTAGACAAATTACTACTCCGACGCTAGCCAAATTTCATTTACATGCATACATATATTTAGTTTTATTTGAAAATGATTTTTTAGTAATGATAAAAGCTAGATTAAAAAATATGTAAAATATAATATAAAATGAGATAGATTGGTGTTTGATCTATTAAATTTATAGTGCACAGAAATTCAAAAGCATGCTGAAGTCTGAGGCATATACCAACCAGATCTTAGTCCTTTGTCCAATCTCCTTCATGTTCTGTGCAACTTCTGCCCTGCTGCCCCACCCCATTTGTTTTTTTTCTTTTTCTCCCTATTTAATTACATAACAATGGAGAGCTAGTTTTCTTTTATATTTTTTTTTATTTTAGGTAAATATTACATTTGTAAATGGAAATGTCTACCTTTATTACCAATTTAACAAAAAAAACACCAAGAGTTTGAAAATAGTGAGTTCAAGGGTTACATCACATATCAAAGTTAGAACAAAAGTATAAATTTGATCTAGTTCTTAGGTTTTTAATTAAAAATTAGTATTTTAGTACTAATTAAACAACCTTGTTCTACAAAATTATATATTTTGTTTCAAGCCAAAATAATACGTTTAGACTTAACTTCTTAAAAACATGAGTTTATTTCATGAACCCTTTCTAAAAATAAGAAAATAATATCAATTTGCAATTTGGTGTCATACATTTAGAATTATAAAAATAAAAATAGAATAAATGCTGTAGGAGTAGATATTATCCATATTATACGAACCGGTGTGGGTCAGTACCAAAGGGAATATGTGGAGGACGAATTAGGTGTCAACATAAACTTGGCCTCACTTATCAACAGATACTACTGGCCGTTCTTTTTATTTGTCAGGATGCACACATAAAAATCTTGTTTGTCCAACTTTATTATTTAATTTGATGAAATATCCTCCCTCTATAGTCTATAAATCTTTTTGAAACTACACAAAGTTGCAATTTTAATTTTACTTTTAGAAATGAAGCGGTACTGTTGTAATAATGTACCTAATAAAAAGAATAGAATACATCATATCATGATATGAAAAATATATGTATATAGAGATGAAAGGAGAAAATTTTATTATATTACTTGCAGAATGTAGATTGATATTTTAGTTTATAATCCTGTGGATCTTACATAAATTTATAAATTTATGATGTAAAATGCTAAGAACAGAAATCATCTATAGTTCTTTTAATCCTCGTTTTAAAAATAATTTTTTTATACTATCGAAACTTATATAAAAAATCAACCAAATGTAACACATATAAATAATTAAAATATAATTTTTAAAGTTCCTTTGACAAATAAAACCTTTTTTTTGTCTAGAAGTTTATTAACATAAAAAAGAACAATCCAAGAAGATTATGTTCCCGTGGTTTCCTTTGATTTGAATTAGATCCAATAATTCCGTCTTTCACATTAATTAACCATGTGGGGCAAGGGTGGACTTAACTTCTAATCAATAATTAAACCAAACCATTATTTATTCTTTTTATGATTCATTTTCACATGCAAATTATATCTTTATTTCACCAAATAAATATACAAAATATCATAATAATTTTATTTAGCATAAATAGCATAAACCAACATTGGAAAATATAATTATATGTTGTTGATCTGTCACAGATGCAATTATCATAATCCATTGGCGTATAATTTTCTTACTATAAATTTATTAATGTATTAAAATAAAAAATAGTTAAATAGGATAATAAGATACAATGTTAGACCGACCGGCAAACCTGTTTTGGCCGCCCCACCAATGCGAGAGATCCGGTTGTGTGTGTTTGGGGCCAGAGCTCGGTTAACCGGTCTATACTGACAATTCAACGATTTTCAAGCCTAGTTCAGCTAGCGGGTCACCGCTTTAAACAAAAATTATTTCAAACTTTAAGAAACAATAACTAAAACCTTTTTTTTAATATTATACAAATAATAAAAAAAACTTGAGTTTTTCTTCAAACATAGTTATTTGTATCTTTATATTATTTATAATGGCGTTCGGTTATTAAAATTAAACCCGACCGATCTAACCACTACAACCAATGAACATTAAAATCGCCAGGTACGCTATCTACGCTGACAAGTTTTCATTTGCATTTGAACTGAGTATTAAAATATAATGTTAAAATATTGTAAGAGGTGTTTGGATAAGCTACAAGCACAATAGATCAGTTAGATATCATCTGCAAATTTGGATGGAATTATCTAATTCCTTTAGTGTCAATAATCATTTTTAAAGAGGCAAGTAACCAATTACTAACTGCAGTTCAAAAAAAAATAACTGTAATTTTAAAATAGTTATATTAAAATAATAACAAGAAAAATAATAATAGTAATCATCATAATTTATATAAGAGGTGGGGACATGGTGCACATGGTCTCTGTGGGTCTGGGGATCTCTTTCTCGATCTGTGTCTCTGTAACCTGTACTCTCCATGTACCTTGAGATACAAACATCTCATAATTTCTTGTGCATAATCTATAACTACTTTATAACTATGTTACACCTTATATATAAGTAAAGCGATTTTTTAATAAGTAAGGAATATTGTGTACCTTAAGATATGTTTCTCTTTTATTTTTTAGCTGTAAACAAAAAGTACCAAAAATAAACTACCATAACTTTCTCCCCAAAAGTATTTAATTCTTTATTACTATCTATATAATTTAGTTAAAACACATAAATTCCTAAAACTAGTTCTATCTTTATAAAACATATTACATCTCATTTTTTTATTTAACTCTAATCTTGACACTTTCATAAAAAACATATGGAATAGATATAAGGAATAAAAAGTATATGGAATAGATATAAGGATTGAATAGGGAGTTTCTAAATATATTGAATGAAAAGTTAGTTCATACTTCATATAATTAACCTACATGTGAGGGAATAGAAATATAGAATGGAGTGTTAGATTACATAAAAACCATTTTTTTTCTTATATTATATGAACTAGGGAAGAAGCCATTTATATACAGGCACAACCGCAGGAGGCACAAAAGCAAATTTAAAAAATATGTGGCCAAAACCAAACACCACAAAAACCCACTATTTATATGATTGGGTTAGAGAATGTAATGTGAATGCTTGAAACAAGCATGCTTTTAATTTTTCTATCAATAGTCACTATAGAGTTATTGACAATGAAATGCCAACATGTTTTATGTTTTTGTATCACAAAAATCTCTTAATGATTTTCACACTTACAAAACTAACAAACTTTCTTTTCTTGCATAAAAAATATAATAACAACTTTAGGCATAAAAGTCATTTCACTTGTTACACTTCTAGTAAATTTTGGACGGAAAAAATTAAAACAACTTTGGCATTGATTTTTTTTGTTTGCATGTATCCCCCCCCCCCCCCCCCCCCCCTACTTGACTCGTTTATCTTATGAAAACTTGGGTTCGAATCATTTAAGTTATGAGAGCTCGAGCTAGACTCGTTTTGAATTTATATCCAAAACTCAAGCTCCGATTAGTTTTAGAAATAGAGTTCACAATGAGCTAAGCTCGAGCATTCATAGTTGAACGAGCCAAACTCAAGCTCCCATAAGTATAACGAGTCATATATATATATATATATATATATATATATATATATATATATATATATATATATATATGTGTGTGTGTGTGTGTGTGGGAAAAGGTCACGCAAACCAAAAAATGGTATAGAAGTTGTTTTAGTTTTTTACAATTTCTTTAAGATTTAAAATATAAAGGGACTTTAATGAGAAAAAATATGTTGAGGTATTTTTTATGAGAAAATACCAAAAGCATATTTATGTATAAAATATTGTTGACGGAATTTTACAAGAGAAAACAGAAATATGTTAATTATTACATGCAAAAAATATATAGGGGTTTTGAAAAAAAATAAAAATATATTGATTTTTTATGATATATGTTCTATAATTAGTTAAGTTTGTAAGTCAGGAAATAACTCTCTCTTTTATTATAATTATATAACAAACATTATCTTATCAAAGAATAGAATCTGAATTCTCTTTCATTTTGTAAGGTCGAGAACCTCTTCTAGTCGATAAAAATTATTTATTCTTGTTTGATGTTTGGCTCGTTTCATGGTGAAGAGATATGCCTTTTGCAGGTTTGTATTTTTTAATAAATATTTTAGATGCAAACAGCAGTGTGTGTACACATACGTATATTAGGTGCACACATACATACATATATATATACATACATACATACATACATATATATATACATACATACATACATATATATATATATATATATATATATATATATATATATATATATATATATATATATATGTGGTGTATATGTATGATGTATGGCTGTATGGGGACATGGAAAGCACGCTGGCGAGAGGACTAGATGGAGCATGGGTGTGGGTGTGGGTGTGGGTGTGGAAAAGACTGAGCTACGGGCTCGTGCATGTTGGTCCCACCCTGGGCTCGGTTATGGAATCAAACATGCACCCTTCTCTAAGTTCCAGCTTTTTCCTATATTTCACATAAAATACACTAACATCTAAATTTGCTACCTTCTATTATTATTATTATTGCAAGCGTGTAATAATACAACATAATAATAGGTATAGCCCGGCTAAAGCCTACGCTAATCCCACTTAGCATCATATAATTGGACTTTACCCGGACCCGGTTTTAGGATAATGCAAGAATGAAAGTTGACGCCTTTGAGAAACGACGAGTCCGGTCTCACTCATGGGCGAAGCATAGAGGAGACCGGGGGAAGCCGCCATCCCTCTCTTTTTTTTATCGGTAGTGTTAAATTGTTTAGTCCGGTGGTGTAAAATTTTGGAACGGCAGTGTAAATTTTTGTATAAATATCGAGTTTGACCCTCCCTTAAAAATATTAATTTCACCCTGCCCCCTACGTAAATGTTCAAATTCCGCCACTGGTCTCACCAGTCGGAAGAAAAGAGAGCACGTGGAATCCCGAGGAAGAGAACACGCATGTAAGTGATAGTCCATGGGTGGAGCTTTACCCCCTCCCCCCTTGTTTTTTCATTCGGAAGTAGAATTTTATAAATATGCTCTTCGAAGATTCTGCAAGTATCAAGTCCGCCAACCCTTTAGCTAGGTGGGTTGTGTTCGGGTCAACAGGTTGATCCTTTTAACTTATTTATTATTTATTTATCTTTATATATACTTTATGTCATATATTAATTTTTTAGGTTTTTATAAAAATAGATGTGTATATATTGAGAGTAAAAATCACCTTTCTTATTATTTAAAGCCTCAAACGACTATAATTCACCCCCCCCCCCCCCCCCCCCGCCCCCACCCACCCACACACACCCCAACATTCACCACCCACCTTCGTGCCCCATCAAGCGTTAGCCGCTGCGATTTGCCTATCACTCCCCGCTTATTGGGCAAGGGATCATGCTCTATCATTACCACCACAACACATAATCTAATTACTCATGATTTTGTGATTTTGTGTATTCATATCGTCCCTCATAAAATTATGAAGAAAAAAATTATTTGAAAATATAATTTATTGCAATGAATCAATTATCACATAATAGGTTAAACACAGGCTAATAGTTTATTGCACTCAATTATTCTTTTCTCTTTTAGTATAAAAATAAGCATGATTCACGGGATGTATCATGACCCAAATGACAGAGACTAACTATTACTTAATTTCCCTAATTTGGATAATGATGACAAAGAGTGGCACCTCGAATCTGAATACTTTTTCAGGGATGTTTTGGTCTTTTACCAGAAATAAAATAATATATTATATTAACAAGCGATCTTATCTTTCCCATGTAACATCTTTTGCATTTTAAATTGTCTTTAATGAAAGTACTAGTTTTGTTTATGTTTTTTTAGGTGTTATAACCTGACTCCAAACAGACTCGTGAATATAATGTGTAGTTGAGGTGGTTAAAAAGTATAATAATTGGTTGAACATGTTGTGGTCTATATGAGATTCTTAATCAGAATGTTTGTGTTGTTACCGGCACAAAATTTTAGTCATATGTGCGTAAAACGAAACATTTTAACTATTAATGATTATTTGTAACAAAAAGTTTGATGATGTCAACAATAGTTGTTGTTGAAAGGTTTTTAAGAGAGTAGTAAACCAATTTGCTAGCTGGAATTAGATAATTAAACGGATTCTCCTTATAAAATTATGTGTTGTTAACGGCACATAACTTTAGGTGTTGTCAAGTATGAAAAGTCTCGCCTTTAATTTTTTTACTAATGATAATACCTCGGTTATGATACATATATGAGTTCCATTTTTGTATATAAGGTTATTTAAGGTAATTTATGATAAATAAAAAAATTGCAAATTGTTGTTAAAGATCTTATTATTTAAAATTATCCAAAAAAGACTGAAGAAAACCTATTCCTATGAAAAAGTACATGTTTAAAACATGAATCATAAGAAGATCAAGATATGTACACAAAACACGACTATAAAAGAGAATAATATATATATATATATATTATATCTTGTCATTAGTTAAACATTGACAATGTTATATTTACTTTTCATAACTTTTTTGCTAGTACATTAACTCTAGAAATGATACTAGAGTGTTGGCTTGGAAAACATAGGGATGTCAATTTAGCATTATATTTTAATTGTTCATTCAGGGCTTTGAGTATTCATGATATGTTATCAGTTTGTAACACCCTCGTTTTCAAAATTTTAAACTAATAAACTTTATACGTATTATACTGCACTTTATTTATTGTGACAACACAAGTCCCACTCGTTGGTTGTTTTAGTTGATAGTTCAAGGTGTAATTCTTTTGGTTCTACATCATATCTTAGATAAAAGATTAAATTGAAGGGTGACGCTAAGATGTCATCTTCAGTGATTGCTCTTTGTTAATTTTTTACCTAATCTTACCACACAAGTCGAATTTTACTGTATTCAGCATTGATGAAATCGGAAACCAAGTTGTAGCTATTCATCTAAATGAGACATTCTTTTATCATATAAGATACTACAACTACTACTAATAAAAATTGTTTCTTCCTTTAAATAATTTTTTTCATAAAGATTGTTGCTTTAGACAAAGTATGACATTTCATGATATCTAGTAGGGTCATATATGTCATGTTATTCGTATTAAATGATCATATCGTACCAAATTATCTTTATTATATCCTTGGTTTCATGTATTTGCACTTGTCATCTTCACCATGGTTCTTTTTCACATGGTTTATTTCTTTACCTACATTATATCCTCACATCTCTATCGTGTTGTCTTAAACCACATAGAGATAGTCCATCTTTTATCATGAAGGCTTACACATGTAACAAAGAACTAAATAATTAAATGCCCACTACTGACGACCAATGTGAACGAATTCATAAATAGTCTATAGTTCATCATTGTACTGGTCTAGGACCACAAGTATTGTCACATACATCCCGGTGTATTGTTACACGGTCCAGAATGAGTTGACCCCTTGTTGCCATTCCATCGCCCCCACATCCGTCACATAGCCACTCTGCAATTTATGCATATACCTCGCCTAGAATGTCTAGTGTCTCGTGATCATAATATATTATCTAATTGTTTAGTTGTTCAATATTTTTTGGGTATGCCTAAAAGTAAATCACCCCTTAGGCCCTTACGTATGGCTATACAGGCCGTATGAGGTGTTTTTATTAATCTACATGAGGTGTTTTCCCTCCATGAGGGTTTTCCAGTTATACAAGTAGATTAACAATATGATCATTTTTCAACAAGTATCCGCTTTTCCTAAAGATTGGGCTCACCTTGTTTGCTTATCAGCTAATGGTAGTTAGCACTGATCTAGTTTAAAATTAAGTTTTAGCTATTAATATAAATGAGACATTGTGTCACGCTTTCATCACAACCATAAAGTCATTACAAAGTTTCCAGCCCTGTCAACTCAGGGACCCTGGTCAAACGGGTCAGTTATCGGGTCCTCATCAGGTATGAATTATTTTGTCAAGCCTAATATCCCAAATCCCAGCATCTACAAGCTATCATATATTGCTTGTATACCATACTTATATATTAATTCATTTAACAGATACCTGAATGAACCATAAAATATAACAAGTAGGTGAACTAGTAAGAACTGAATTAATCACTTCTAATAGTACTGTATTTTTTGGGTAAAGAAAATCAAAACATTTCATTGACTAAAAAAATAAAATTTTTATAACTGGCTGTAATCCAAACTAAGCAAAAAGAATCAAAATTTAGACTAATGATCTCCGGAGCACGTTAAAAAACCTCTTAATGAAGGATTCAGTGGTTCACTGCAGCCTGCAACCATGAGCACACTATGGTAGGTCTTGTTTTCAGACCTGGCCAACCAAATTTTTAATTTTGTTTCGGTGAGTTACATGTTACCCATAATCTTAACTTGACTGTTAGAGTATGGTATAGTACCAACATCTAAGGTCAAGGCTAATTACCTGAAAGTCAGGTTACATCCCATTTGTATTTCACTCTGTTGATTACAGCATAAGGAACCGCAAGATCAACTAAGTTCAAGTTGTTTAACCTGCAAGATAGCATCATAGAAACCAAAAATCACAAAACAGTTAGGTGATTGCCCAACGGAAAGGTTTAAAGATCAGAATTAACCGAAGATCATAATTACCAGGCTCTGTTTGTATCCGTGTACTTCACTGGTCAGCATCCCCCTCTAAATACAACTCTTGTTGTCTGCATGCAGAAGTTATATATCCAATAACATAGTACATCAACATGAACTGTCTGTCAAATGTCAACCGTTCTCGTGTAGTATATGTGAAACGTCTCCAAGAATCTTGGGATTGATCTTCGCTGTCATCTGAAAATCCAACATGGATGTTAAAAAGGGTGTCCCTGGGCCTGACCTGTGTGAAGATCTTGAGCGGGCTAACTCCAAACTCGGCTTTAGAACACTTCTTAAATAACAGTCCAACCCATTGTTCAATAAGTTAACACAATCCATAGAGATACCCAACCCTTTCATTTGCAAATTGCGATTCAATCTGTTGTTCAAAGAATTTGTAGCAGGCAAATGACCACTGTAATGGCAAGTCTCAGTATGGTATGCAAAATCTAAACCATTACTGTGTATTTTTCGCTTATCTTTTGAGTGGATATTGATGCCAAGTGGCGCCCTAACCAGGCTTCTACTATAAACACCGGGACTTATTGCATCCTGCTCAACTTCTTCACCATCTTCAACAGAATTAACTTCTAGTGGTGGTTTGCTGCCTACAGAAAGCAACTCACTAGCACTTTGCTGCTGCTGTTCTTGAACTTTATTCGTTACCAAATGTTGGGTGATGGCAACTGTTCGATCCTTATACTTTCTTTCACGGAGATTTGGGGTCCGCCCTTTTCTAGGTGACTGAGGAATGCACATAAAGACTGAAGATCAGTTATTGGATTGGTCCCATTAGGGACCTTTACAGTCAAAGGACCATCACTTTTAACATGTTTTTGAGGTGGAATTTTGGAAACAGTGGCATTTTTCACAATAGCTATGATCAGTTCATTGTGAAGGCGAATGTTCTCTCGACCTATTAAACCAACACAAAGCTTGTCAAACTCTGATCTTCTAAGCTTCAGGCTTAGAAACCTGGTGAGCAGATTATAGTACTTCTCAGCCTTTTGTGAACCGAGTCTCTTTTCGATTCGAGCTTTCAGCTCAAATGTATCAGTTCTGGAAACCCTTTGAACTGCCGGCATTTTATTGTTACTTTCAGTACCTTAACATCATCAAAATTCATAACATATTCAACCATTTGAAAGCAAGATGGTGATCTTCCACAGAACTCACACCCAACATCATCAAAAGTAATAAAAATTCCCTTTTGACTAGGTAGCAGACCTAACAATATCTGCAACAAACAGACACGAATGAGCAAACCCTAGGTAGAACTAAACTCAATCACAACTCTCTGTCGTTTGATTCTGTCAAATCAGATACCGATCACTCACAACGCAGATCAAAAACAACAAATTCAACTGATTTACAGTAAAATTAATGAAGAACAAAACAAGACCAGTGATTGATCATTGGAGAAATGCGAATTGAACATAAAGTTGGGAGATGAATGTTGAAGGAAGTTACGATTACCTGATTGATGAGATCGAAATTTATGGATGAGAGGGGAGTGAGGAGTGTAGATGGATGGGGTTTGGTTCGATGGATTGGTGAAAAGTGGGTCAAAGTGAGATGCAGATGCGGGGTGCGGGTGCGGGTGCGGGTGCGTTCACAATCACAGGCCAGCTGAGGTCATGTTTGGCTGCCGTCAAACAAGTACCAACCCAACATACGAGGTCAGCGGGTCGGGTCCTTCGGATTTTGGAACATACAATGTATGCGCTGACTTCTTTCTTCCATAATAATTTTACCAATAACAAAGATTCATTTGTTATTTATTTAACAATTTAACAATACAAGTTAATTACAGGTGATAATAGGATAAATTAGAATTAATAAGAAGAAATATTAACATCTGATTAATCAAATAAAAACAACACATTTTTATTGATTTTCAACGTGGATGGTAAATCGGTTTAACAAGGTGTCTTAAGTAAAAACTGATTGTGATCATATCATAAACTAATCATATAAGATTGATGTCTTATATAATTGCTAGCAAATTGGACATATAAACTATATATTATTTAGTGTCATGTTTTGCATCATAACTAAAGGAATATGTTGTCATGTTTCGAGTAATACAGTTACTGATGTGATAACTTGACACTCCTACTTATCATATACCAATAAGAACTGAACGCTGATTATTAATAAAGATGTAGGCAAACTGAGACACTCATGAGCCACTCAAGATCAAAAAGCTCGAGCTTTAACCCTACTAGCCATGATCCGCTCATTGAGGATGATGGTGAAAGTTTGCAATAAAAAAATGGTCATAAGCAATCTATAAAGAAAGAAAAAGCTTCAGGATCTCATAACATCATAAAAGGAAGAAAACTTCAAGGACTTTAAAAATATTGCAGTTTATACATAAGTGCCACATTTTTTTAAATCATAACTACTGAGACTATCAACTATAGCACTATCAACCTAACTCAGTAATAAATAGACAGAGTACGATGATGCTGAAGGGATGGATTCGAAACGCCATGTGCCCACAACCAAAGATCCAATTCCACACTCAACACCTGTGAACAAAAACATCAAGCAATGATCAAACTTTCATAAACATGTCGCTACACTTGTTTTATTAACAAGATAAAGTCATAACTTAACTACACCGACCTGTTTTCCAGTTCTTTTCTGGATCAAATCCCTCATTTTTTCCACCGCATATATCGAGCAAGCTCGTAACTCAACTTCCTCTTCGGTCCCTGAACCAATTTCTTTATTACTTTTTATTTTATCATCTAAATTTGAACTGTATCTCAATACTCCAAACTGCTGAAGCACTGCAGGGACGATATAGTCTGCAAATATCGTGATTGAATCTACATCACTAAATTCTCCATATCCTTCACCCTTAAAGGCACCCCATACATCAGCAGCAAATATTTGAGCTCGTTTATACAAGAACACCTGGTGACCTTTGTATACTGTGTGATCACGGAAACCTACAGCAGTTTTCATAAAACATATTCATTGTCTATTTTATTGTTGATTCATATATGCATCAAGTTTATCATGTAGCAGGTAGATATATGGGTACCAGGAAAATGACGTGCGATGGTAGAAACAAGCTTAACAGCTGATTTTCCACAACACTCAACAATGTTTGATGCCTTTCCCCCAAAGCTTCTCTCCAACTCAAAACCAACCTAAAGCCATAAGTTTAGTTCTTAGTTATTTCGGTATACCACACACACATATATATGCACCCGTGCAGACAATGCACGCAACTAGTTCAGTATAGTTTTTTTATAAAATCTGCAACTTGTGATGAAATTGAATTCGTACACATAACATATACCTCATGCATCAAGCGAACACGTTCATCCTCCAAAGGAAGAGGTCTTGGCCATTTCAACAGTTTACGCAACTCAGGGCCTGACAGTAAACACAAGGTCAACTAATCATTTACTACCATTCTATAAGCCAATAACCGCTTAATGCTAACTTTACACACCTCTTCTATCTAAACCTATTTTTCTCATTGTTGAGATACAATACAACAGGGTATGATCAAGTAGCTTGCAGAGATAACACCAGTAGACATATATAAAGGCAAAATTGGTCAACAGTCAAGCTACATAAGCAAAACACAAGTCTGCAGAAATTATAAAGATTCAAGAGTCTTACCAGTGTACTTCTGAAGTCGATCAGCATCAAACACAGTTTGGTCATTTTCAAGAGCTTCTTTCAAACCCAAAGCCAAATCATCATAGTTTAAATCCTTATCTGAGATATCAATTAGCAACCAAGAAACATGTCAAGAGCCAAATTATAACAAAATGTAGAGTCAATTAATTTAAGCATATACGCTAATACTAATTATAAGGCCTATCAACAAGTATATTGAGGAAATCAACAAATAACTAGAGCAGATTTTCAACTAATGCTAACGCATAGCTTCACCAATTTCATCTTTGAAGCAGTTACATGTATCTCTGTCTACTCGATTTGAAAGTTGTAACATCGTAGAAGATGATGCAATGTTACCTGGCCAAAAGCAGAAATTCAAAGCATCCAAAACAAACAAGTATTGAACAGTTAAGGGACCATTATCGAAGTAATGAATCCCTTCGTAATTCCATTCCACTTTCGGGATCGAATTCTCGACACTTTCCGCCACTCTCTCAATGCCTGCAAATCCAAAAGCCCAAATTACTTCCACAAATCACGTAAAACTGAACATATTCCAACGATTAAACGCGTAAAAAGAAACATTTGGAGAATGCAAAAGTGATACCTTGGGAATCGACGGTGACGTGAGAAGAATGAGAGGCGACCCAGGCAGAGGAAGCCCTAACTTCTTCCATGGCGGCGGCGGAGGAGGAAGATGAAGAGGCTCTCTCCTCAACCACCTGTTGTTGATATATGAAGCGAATGTGACGATGTGGGGGTACACGGTAAGGATGAAGTGTCTAGAAGCAGACGATTGGAACCCACTGGTTTTCATGGTTTGAAAGTTCGTGCTCGTTTCGTTACTCGCACGTGTAAAAACGGGCCGGTTTGCGATGAAAAGTCACGTGGTTTTACACTTTTACTGCCTTTGGGCCCGCTTTGTAGTAATTTGGGACCAAATAAACAATTGTGTCACTTTTATAAACAAAAATGGAAACTCCGGTTACAAGGTTCTCAAATGTACACCGTCTAAAGGGTGTCACATCACTTTCGCTATGATGATATTCATCTTTCATATGCATTTTTGTGATGGGTTCTTTTCGTGGCTCCAATGTTTGACCTCTATATCGCATAACAGTATTTTCAGGATTATATTATAAAACAAAAGTAATAGTTTTATAGTGTGTTTGTCAAAAATGAATTTATTTCGGTTATTCTAAGTTAAACATTTCTAATATATGATGTTGAGTGATACTTTTGACATTTAATTTTAATATAATATTTGTATGTTATATTTATTAAGCTAAAAGTTAGATCAATAAACAATGTTTTTATAAAGGTTATACATTAATACTTATTTAGGGGCGTATGTTGTAGAATAAGTAACTTAGGAGACGTTTGGTTGAAATGAATGAAATGGAATGAAATTGATAAACTGATATAATTTTCAAGTAAAATTATGTTTGAGTGAGTAATGAAATATAAAATCCAAGTGAATGTTTTATCTCAAATTATCTTGTTTGTGGGATTTCAAATTCTCTCTATAGATGTAAGGATTTTAAAATCCTACAACCAAAGAAATTTAAGGTGAAACATTCTCTTGCGTGTGGGGTTGAAGGACTAAATTATAATGCGTTATTACTCTTAAGGCGTCAGGCATGTCATTCCATTCTTGTGATTTGTGACTAAAGAACCATAAATTAAATGTTTGCAAGTAACTTTTTTTATTGAATATAGTGAACTTTAGGTTGAATGGTTAGATACGAATCGAAGAAACATTAAAAAAATACCATCTAATTATTATTAAGTTTAATAAAGAGTCTTAATATACAGACATCTCATGTTATAAATCGACACCAAATCATTTTGTTTACTATCAAGCACACTAGGAACAAGAATTTGATATAAGTCTTCGTTAGCCTTCTTCATAGGAAAAGCATTCATAACTCCATAAACTCTTAAGGTTTCGTCCACAACAATATCTTTCTCTTTAGTGTTCTTGTTAGGAACCTTCTTAATGCATACGATCTTTTTTTCATATAACTAACATTGTCTTTGGTTCCAAGAGAGGGAAACGACTCGATTGGTTTTAAAAAAACTAACCCCTTATCTTTATTAAAATCCTCATGGTTAAGTTGTAATTCTCTTTCAATCAGCCCAACTGTTGTATTATATGGTTCACTAGACCTGTCATTAATCCTTTCATCTAATGGCCCACAAATATTTTGTTGATGACCTTGTGGCCCAATAACTTTGTTTGGGCTAGTCACATAATCATCGATCTTAATATCAGTAATTGGACCATTTGAAAAGTGTATCAAAATTTCATATTGATCTGTTAAATGACTTGATATATCTCCATATGACTTAATATTTTTAACAAAAGATTCCTTCTTATCAATATCTTAAAGTTGAATATTTGACATGATATGATTCACCGCAATTTTTGAATTCACCCAAAAAGTGCATAATTTGTTTGAGCTTTTAAAATTTCATTATTGCAATCCTAGTTTCTCGTGAGAAAATCCTATAAACTTCTACCACCACATCACCATCCTTAACCATCGTTAATACCTTCCAAAAAGCATCAAAATTTCCAAACGAGAATTGGACGTAGTCCGGCAACTCCCGGTTCATTGATTTGTTGTTTAATATCATTATTTCACTTGAACCACAATGATCTAATACTTGATTATTTTTATGAAACAAATCAAACGTATCTGGAGATGTTATAGATGACTCGTGTTCTTCAAGTCTTTCAATCAAACCATCGGTTGCCCACAAATACCATTCCTTGTCTTTGTATTCATCATACACAAGAGGAAAATCATAGATACGATTGCATGTACCATAAGGATGCTTCTTTTTTCCAAAGTCTTTGTCCTAGATGCAGTCATCTAGATTAGTTTCCCTCGGTAACCATGCTTCAAGATCACGGACCCGTTTTTTGAATCTTTCGGTCTTGCAATCCCATGTGTCGGATTCCATTGTTTGAATAAATATTAAAATTTGAATAAATATAACTAAATAAAAATATAAATATTAAAAGATAATTATAACTAAATAAAAAGATAATTATTTGAATAAATATTAAAATTTAAATTCATTGATTATCCTGGATCACCTTTTTCTGTTGATTCCATTGTCATACCTGTTTTCGGTAAGGCCGACCTCGGCTATCGCGACCTGTTACCTGCATCCTCTGTGATTTTAGCCTCCGTCATCTCCGCCCCTATCCGTTGGGTTTAATGTTTGTGGGTTTTATCTTTATCGTGATGTTTCTGATTAGAAACTCTAGCATGTTTTTGGATACTATCGTTAATTGTTAGTCGATGATGATGAACACATATTCATCTGAGGCCATCCTAATCACATCTGATTTCTTTCATTTCTATTGGGGTTGATTGTTTGTTGCTATATTGGCGATAGTGACATAGCATTGTTTTGAATGTTAATTCTTTGTTGCTCAAAAGTGTGGCCTCGACTCTCTGCCATTTGATAATGGTGCCACCGCAAATATGGCTGAATGTTTGTGTGTTGTCTCTACCTCCGGGATGGTGGTCGTCCTTTGTTTCTCCGACGGATTTCTCCGTTGAGCGCACCCCGATTAGTCGACGATGATGGCTTACGGCTCATCTGAGACGGTGCTTTGATTTTTGATGGCTCTGTTTCAAAACGTTAACCTGTTTTGTGAATAGATTGATAATTACAGACCCCTGGAGTCGATAATGGTAGGTTGTGATTGATTTGAGGTTTTTGGCCCTCAATCCCCATCTTCGTCTTTCTGCTATGTGTGGTCTGTTTTAGGTTATCACAATATGTTCAAAATAGGTATCCATTAAGAAAACCTCATCAGCAGCAGGGTTTGGATTTTGAATGCAAAATGCTTTTACTTCCAATTTTTAATGTTTACTTTAATGCTCATGTATCAAACTAGCCATATATATACGTGTCTCTGAATGTATATTGTTGTCAAATGTATGATTTGCAAACTAGCCTAGACTTTTGTATAATTAGGACATGTAAATGGGAATCTACCTAGTTGAATTTAAATTTTACTTCTAAAGTCTAAACATGAGTAGATTTGAGATAACTATAGTTGATTTATTCATGTAACTAATGAAATTGATTATATGGCCGGTTAACTTGTTCAAAGAAATTGACGTTGAATTAACTTTTAAGTAGTCAACCAGTAAAATGCTCTTGCTTCGTGGCGGATCATTGTGACCGGTAATGCAACAAATTTTGAAGCTGGTATTCGAAAGCCAATACATTATGTAAAAAAACAAGTCGTTAAAAGATTTATATCGAAATTTTAATAA
Source organism: Flaveria trinervia (assembly GCA_025506515.1). Classification (NCBI taxonomy): domain Eukaryota; kingdom Viridiplantae; phylum Streptophyta; class Magnoliopsida; order Asterales; family Asteraceae; genus Flaveria; species Flaveria trinervia. The sequence goes on from CM046452.1 coordinate 97,581,842, forward strand.
AAATAAATATGTTACACTGGTAAAGCAAAACGTGATAACAATAAATAAAAGAAATTGATTTTATAAAACATCACAAACTTTTAAGTTGTAGGATAAAAGAATAATAAATTATAAGAAATTATATCGTTGAATACAGCTTTAAAAGTTAATATGACTTGTATATTATATGTTATCATTTTTTTGTATTGTTTTAATACTTCATCTATTTGTATGCAACCATATCTAGCAAAGATTCTGTACATTCCCACCTGTCAAAAGGGCTGCCAGCCAATATCTTTACATTTTAGCCACACCAAAATGACAATATTCTATTTCACAATTATATAACTATTGGAATATATCATGTGCTATCGATCCAAACATTATTCATTTCATTAATAATGTATCTCTTCTGCGATAAGTAGTTAAAACTGTATATAACTTTATTCTACAAATTATTCTGGATGATTTTTTATTATTATTATTTTTAATAATACTTTTCCCCTTTAAAAAACTAAAAACAATACTTAATAATATGCAAGTAAAAGACCAGAGCCCAGAAGCTCAATATTCAACAAGACCCAACAGTAACCCAACAGAGCCCACATCGCAGAAAGATCATGATTACGATCATCTACATCATTGGTGTGTGACACGTTCCCCCCTTCTTTTTATTCGTATTATTAACAAATTTACTATTTTTTAACGACCAACGAATAATTATTAAGCCTGATCACCTGGGTAAACTTATTGGCGAAAGGTCACCCACGCCCGCGAACACTGGTGAGACTCCAACTCACGACTTCCACTTTAAAAAGATGTCTCATCTTAAACCAGTTGATCTAGAATTTATTATCATTAACAAATTTACTTAACACATGTGTCATTTCAATTATTCTAATGTTTATTTGGTGTTTTTTAATATTTTTAAAATCAATTTTTGTTTAATTTTTATATTATTGCATCATGCATATTAACGGGACATCAAATACTTGCATGGGTTCATCTTTCCGCAAGCCCATTACCGGACATCAGTTTTTCTAGCGTTTTAAGTATTTAAGTTGCTTATGAAGCTATGCTTGTAGTACCTAACCTCTATCTCTATTTGTTTTAATTGTTTATACATATAAAAGAATGTTATAATCTAAACTACTGATTTAGACCTAAGCCCGGTTCAAAGTCCATTCAGGCTCGATTTTGGTTGAGCCCAGTTTTCTTATTATTTTCTGTACTTTTAATATTTTTAATCGTCTTACATTTGTTAATATTTGACATCTACTTGTTAACAATACCTTTAATTTTGTAAGTTTCTTACTTTTATAAACTATCAGAATTGAAATTTTTTGTTTTCATAATCTTTTTCGTACAATACAAACTCTACCATTCTAAAATACTTGTGCAAGTTAAGGGTACTAAATTTGGAAACTATCAACTTTAGTAAACAATATAAAACTCCTACAATAATTAGGTATCGATTGATATGTTTCAACCACAAATTGCACAAATTAGCAATAAGATTGTTCTAGCTATGATTGTAATTACAATACAAAGAGATCGATCCCGTTATCGATTGACTAATTTGTTTCTTTACGACTACACACATACGTACTTCCTACTGACAGCGCTAGCATTTAGAAAGACGCTGCCAATGAAAAATACGGAGCACCTGTTATACTCTTCGATCTCAAGATCTTTCTCACCAAAATTCTCCACTTTATATCGTCCTTTTTCTTTTGGTTCCTGGTCCTGTCCTTAAAATTCCTATAAATGCAAAAGTACCTTCAATTAGTATATACACATTCACATGTCAATTATGATAGATAGTGTGTTTAATAGGTGTTTAATCACATGTTAACGTGTTCCCCTCATGTGATAGTGTCACATGGGCCAGTGTGACACTTGTTAGTCTTTCAATGTTCAAGTATAATGATACAATTGAAGAATAACAAGAGATATGGGTCATACTTGCATAAAGGAACCCTGCAAACATTTGGATCTATGCAGATGCGTGAGTGTAACTCCAATAGCTGCCACATTCTTTTGCAATGAACACAGCCGCCGGGGACTCGTAATTTGCATCCAGCGAAATGGCGAACGAGTGACTCTAACCCTTTGCACGCCTCGTAGTTGCATGGCTCTTGGTGTTTGTTGAATGCTTTGTCGTGTGGCCCGATTGTCCTACACCCGTCTCTACATATATGAACAAGGGCCTCCATCGCCTCGTATAGTTGGAGATAATTCTTCCGTTCATTCGCCTTTTTCACCTTCTCCTTTAACCTCTAAAAAATACAAAATAGCATGTCAAATTTACACTTTAATTGGCTTATTATGTCACACACTACTAGAAAACTAAGGCATCGAGTAGTGATATCAGCAAGATGAATTTTGATGCTTACATTGGCCTCATCCGCAACGGTTTCAAGAAGTTCCTTTTCAAGAATCGGGTGACTCTCTTTCATGACCTTCCATCCTTCGGACAAAGATGCCGCTTTGAAGTTCTTTAGGATTAACCGATGACAAATGATGCTAAGTCGTGGGGCGTCACATAGCAGCGCGAGCTGAAACACATCTATGACGTTGTTGATTGTCAAGTATTTATGTTCGAGCTGAACTTCACACTCGTGTTTCAACCGAGGCACCACGTAAGAATGTGAAAGAACCAACAAAGACAAAACATGTTCTTCCATTTGATCCTCCTCATAACTACATCAAAAGAAACTTAAGTTAAGGTTCCAATAAAATATAGAAGATAAGAGATTAATCATATGACATGACCAAAACTTTCAAAAACTTATTTTTTTTGGTGATTATCAAAAAAGATTCTTTTTTCTAGCGGTTACTATTTCTTAAAACTAAGCTCTAAAAAAACTAACAAATTGTGATAATCAGATAAACCCTCTGACCCTCCCCTGGTTCCGCCCCAGTATGAGAAAAAGAATCATTACCATGACGAGTACAAGAATCTGATGAACACGCGAACAGCCTCGGTTGGAACGCCGCGAATAGGCACGATAAACAACCGTTTGCTTCTACTTTGTTGCTTAAACATGCTTCTAAAAACAGGAGAAGCTAACCCCTACCAAAGAAAACAACAATCAACGATCAAAAACCGCAAAAACCTAAATAAAAACCGACTAAATCGAATCATAAATACGTTTGTAAAACTTACAAGAATGCTAGAATGCGCGTAGATGATGTCACCACTGCTTGTATTAACCGAAACATCAGCCCTATAAGCATCATCAAACAACCGATCCCACGACTCCGTTGTGGCTGCAGAGACGCAACAGCTACTCCGCCGCGGAACCGCCCTGCTCGTGGCGGTTCTCGTCGGCAACGGAGGAGGAGCTGGCGCGTCTCGTTTGACGATCATTCGACTCTCGTCGTGGCTGTTTGTCATAATTTGTTTCCTCTGTCAGACCAATAAGGCAATAATGTCTTAGATTCTTTCAAGAGTTGAATAAATCATTCATTAACAGAATGTCATAATGCTAAATTATTAAGTACAGATGTAACAGATCATCATATATCATGACCATCGAATTTAGGGGAAATTGAAATCTGAGCATGAAGGTATGTTACCTTATGAACAGATTAGAGAAGAATGGCGAAATTGATCTTGAGATTTATATAGAAATCAGTTTGTAATCATTAATTTGGTTATCGGAAGCAACCTAAATGTCGTTGTATTGGTGTGTGTAGCTGAATTGACCGATTGTTACAAGGTGTATGAGGATGAAGAGCACCACCACGTACGGTCCGCCGTGGTCTGCCACCAACCGACTTGTAACAACGGTGGATTGATCTCTGAAGCGTTGATCAATGAAGGAGAGATAAATGGTGTATGATTTATAGAAGAAAAGAAATACAATAAAAAAGATGTGGAAAAATGGATGGTGAGATGTGATTAATTGCTTCATTGTCAGCTCCGACGCATAGGCTAAAACGTGCGGTTTCCAAAACTAAAACTGAAATAAAAAATAAAAGATTCTGACGCGGCAGCAACGGTCCACGCGTTTCCTCGCGATTTGGTTTCTCACGAGTTTTGTTTACACCGTTGGTGGTTTTCACTTTGCGACCTTTTAACTTTTTTAGAATTTGCCTCACAACATGAAGTCAAAATTTTCAAAGGGTTGATTCTAAGTAGAAGAAGCTAAACGTACCCTCTTTCTATTATTTTTACTAGGTATATTTCCTACGGCTGAAGGGAGGAAAGCGGGTTAAGGTTGGATGCTAACATCGCTACCCGCTCCCCCTCTCGGGTAACGTGATCCGGTATTGAAAAAACTACCGGCACTCGGTTGTATAAGTGAACATTGTTTTTAGCCATTAACTCTGATTGTTTGGTTATAAAAAAGAAATGTTTTTTAAAACAATATGAATTGATCTTACGGGTGTAGTTGTTAACGAAAATATTGTTTCAAGGTTGCGAGATTAAAAATACATATTTTCTACTATGGTTGATCTTGTGACCAACTCAAACATCCTGGATTCGAATGGGGGATGGTTTAGTGAAAATTATGGTTTTTAGGATTTTTTGTGTTTTTTATTTATTTTATTTTTAACTAGTATTGTAATTTTAATTGAATGATTAGGGTACTTTTAAGGTACACCCTTCTATTTAAGATACCTTTTGATAGTATTAGCCGTTAGGTAATCTTAAGGTAGTTGTGGGTAATGAGGGTATCACCCCCTCCACCTAATTTGTCTTCTATAATCTGGTTTTTGTTAGAAAATACATATCATTAACCCTTTATTGTTTTACTTCTTTTTACGAATTGAAGTAAAATAGTCAGAAACTTACACCAACCTAATATATTAGCAAAAAATAAGTATACGAAATGGCTATAAAAATATTTGATATACAAAATATGCTACATTGTTGTCATATACACAAGTTACAAATACATATGCGTTAATTGAAAATTAGAAAGAACAAAAGCTTAAAACCAACCGGGTCAGCACAACGGAAAAAAATACCCTGATAAGATTTGTTCGAAAAATGAAAGAAAGGTAAACAAGGGTTTATACCACCCCAGGTAATCTAGTATGTAAAAATAGGTTCATATATAAACATTTCAGTTGGTGACACTAAATTGGAACTGCACCTTTTTCGTACAATTTGGTTACAAATCTTATCAAATCAAATACTATCAGTATCAGGTTAAAATGTCCTAGTCCAAATGACTATTTTTTTATTTTTTTATTTTATAAATTAGCACACTGCTTACGTGGTTATCTCTGGTCCGTTTAAGTTTTTAACACCCTGACAAAAAAGTCTTGCTACATGACAGCCGTTCTTTATGCTGTTTGGTAGTTTTTAACTTTTTTATATCATGTGAACTCTTTGATGTGATGGCCGATGGTCCTGCAATGTACTTATGACTTGAACTACATTGATTTTTAATGAAGGTGAACCTTGGGTACAAAAAATTGTCAAGCTGATACTAAATTATTTTAAAATGTTCACTAAAATCCCGAATCAAACAAAATTTATACGAGTAGAAGCTTAAGCTTTAGAGTGGTGTGGGGTTGCCTTCGACTAGGAGTTGAGTTTTACAGGGGATGAATCTTCCTTTGTTTTGGTTTTAATCGGTGTAGTTATGTTTTGTGTTTTTATGTTTTGATCTTAACCATTAATTAACCAGACTGATTGTTTAAATTACTTTTTTATGTGTTTTAGTATTTGTCCCTTAAACAAGTGTACGAAATTACCTACTTAAAAACTTGTATTTATTTTGGAAAACGAAAAAGCCTAAGCTTTTTCTAAAGTAAGTTAAATGCGCCACTAATGAGAAGTTTTTCATGGTCACACACCTTATCATATAAAATTATAGTAATACTATTAGCAACACATATTGCTAAAATTTTATGATTTGGCTTAAAGCACCCACTGTAATTAACTTTTAAGGCGTATAAGGGGTTGTTTGGCAAACTTTTAATCAGTCTCTTAATGGTTTAGATGTCTGAATGGTTCAACGTTTAATGGTTCAGATTGTTTGTTTCGCGAGCACATGTCTGAATGGTTAAGACAATTATCTCTGGATGGTTAAATATTATACTGATGTTGAATGGTTAAAAGGTCTGATGTTGAATGGTTAAAAGGTCTAATGTTGAATGGTTAAGACATATTATTTGAATTGGTGAGAAATTTTTCTTTTAATAGTTAAACGACATATTAGCTCTTAATGATTCAGACTTCTTAATGGTTCAGCATTTAATGGTTCAGTACTAATTATTCAAAAGTTGTCAAACAGCTCCTAAGTGTGTCAAATAATGACATAAACCTAAATTAAAAACCCTCTACGATGGACAAAAAACAACACTTTTAGTCTATTATAAATAAATTTTGGAACTTATATTAGGGGAATGATCGTATGGTGTTATAAATACAAATGGAGAACGTACATCATTAAATTGACTATTTATTTTTAATGCTATGAGTTTGTAATTATGTCGGAAGAAATTAAGAAATTATCGTATATAGTAATGAGATGCATGATATTTGTTTGTATTTGTTTCTAGTTGCCTGTCAAAATAACTAAAAATTACTAGTAACATAAATTAGGTGTTATGGTGCTTATTCATGGTAACAAAGTTAAACATAGTTACCTTCTAACATAATAAACATGTAGGGGTACACGGAAAACAAAATTAGCACACTAAGTAGTCATCGACTATTATATTTTTGTCACATAAATGGACATTTGATGTTAACACATGAATTAAAAGACATACAAGATTATGAGACAAGTATAACACACCTTCGCATTACCATTAATGAAAGTAGTTTATTTTTTGGAAAGCACAATATCTACTCTACTTTTGGCCTACTTAAATTCGTACTCTTTATGATTTGAACACGTTATGAATACTAGAGCTCGTACTTTGTACACGGAGACTATAGATAAATTAGAGATGCTTTAGTGATAATAGAAATATACCCTACCAAAAAGTATGGCTTCCAATATTCTCTCTAATAATTAACAACTTTAAAGAAAAATTCAGGGGACTGTCAGATGAGTTATACGACCCTCCATATATGACGCGTATAAGATTATACGACCCGTGTATAAATTTTAATTGTTGATTTAAAATATTATGGTGTTTAAATAACCAAATCCTTACTGTACTCGTTTTCTCTAGACATTAAATTGACTAATTCGTTGAACCCGTGCTTACAAATACAATGTAAAATATCATCAGATGATGAATCTAAGTTTGATTTGATCGAAACTGATTGATTTCGAACTAATATCTTGACATTGACAATATTGAATTATTTGATGTCTACATCCATTTGTATGCTACTTTTAGATATAGTTCATCAGTGGGTGTTCACTGGACTATTTTGTTTTATTATATTCACAATATTTGTCTTATTAGTTATATTTATTTTGTGGACGGTCAGTTGGTAAAATATTTTGTGGCTCCACTAAAGTGTATGTTTTGTTTAAAAATGAAAAGAAACATAGAAAGCGTCACGGGTACGTTGTTAGTTTTACGGTGATTAGTATTTGCATCCATCTACGAGTGAAAAATATAACACAATTATAGTGAAAAAAATCATGTTGATCTAGAAATTTCAAATTTTTCCGTTTATAAAAACCAATTATTAATGTTTCTATATATAATTGTATTACTTTAACGTTGCAACAAAATTATATTGATTTGTCCTTTGTAGTTGTTTTATTTCGGCATTATATTGGTGTTGTTATGATTAAAGTGCTATGATGAACCCATTTTTCGTGATACTAGTAATACATCTCATTTATACGGTAAAACAATACAATATCGCACAATGTATCATCTTTTTTTTAAAATGCCTTTTTATAGCCGTAACAATACTATATTCAAATTAAAAATAAGTAATAAAATATTCTTTTTCATAATGCGACTTAAAAAAGCCAATATCATATTAAAAGGTAGAGTTAAGTTCGGTTTTGCTTTTTCAGGTTTGACAAAATTAACTATTTTCCTCCAAAATATAATAAACATCAATTTATCTTCAAAAGTTTCATATTTTTTTCAGTTTAAATCCAAAAATTTCATTAATTATTTCAAGTTAATCCAAAATAATAAAGTTATTAAACTGAAATTGAAACAACTTATGAAAATTTTAAAAGTAAAATGATGCTTCTAATTTTTTTAAAAAAATAATTATTTTTTTCAAGTCTCAATGAGCAAAACTGAAATGAACTCCAAAATATATTTATGTTTACGAACTTCTAGAGCTAGTAAGTATGCGTTTTTCCTAAATTGATATTTCATTTTTTTATACTTTTATTTCGGTTGGTTCTCATCATTAATAAACATGAGTATTTAAGTTTACTTTTAAAATTAACTAATATTAAGGCACCGCGTTGCAGCAAGGTGTAAAACATGCTAACAAGTATCAACGTCATAACACTATCAGCGATCATCAACACCGGAAAAAACTCAACGAAAGTTTAACCATAGACAATACAAAAAACAATCGCCGATCAGAAAATCCAAGAGGGTTAACCATCATGTCACGGAAACACAACCGAAAACCAAGACGAACCCATATCTGAAAACCTTAAAGGTTAACCGGAGTAATAACTAAATCAATTTAAGACCCAGATGTTACGTCGGGGCAGTTAAACGAAAATAATATGTGTGAAAACATTAAACCACACACGTAAAAAAAAATTGTAAAAATAAAAAATTATAGGGATCAAGAATGGAAGTGAATAATTAGTGGGGTTAAATTGTGAAATATATAAAATTGTGGTTAAAAGTAAAAAATTGAAAATTAAAAATTGAAAAGAAATAAACCAAATAGTAGGTACACTTATTAAAGCACAATTTACAAAGTTTAAAGCACACAAAAGTTGATAATTAATATATACTAGTGTTAAGCCCCTTGTGTTGCGGCAAGGAACGTAAAATAATAGCAAATAACACCAACAACACACATGTCAGGTCCACCAACATCGAAAAAGCTCATATTAAAAACAATAAAAAACATAAAAAATAAAACCAAAACGAAAATGTTTAGTTTTTCCTCCGTGCTACGGGATGGGAATTTTGTTGTTTTCCTTCATACTATATAACATTAGCATGTCCATTATCGTTATGGCTTGTCGAAAAATCGAATACCAAAATCTTTTAATCGTCCGAGTAACGTTAAACCACACCAAAAATACAAAACAGGCAAAAAAAATACCGAAACCCAAAAAAATAGCAAAACCGCCCAAAAAATACAAAAACGAACGAACTGCCCTAAAAAATACAAATACCGCCCAAAAAATACAAAAAACCTACAAAGAAAACCGCCCAAAAATATGTGTACAACCAAATTATGCATAATTTACAACTCAATCTGTCACACCCTCAAAATCCACTTGCGGAGTTTTACCGCGAGGCGTGTGAACAAACCAGGATCACAGTCAATAGTTACTCAGAACGACTCTAAATGCCATAATTTAAACATAATTAACCAAAATACCAACTTTAAACAATGCGGAAGCGTTTTTGAAAACAACCCAAATCTATAAAGTATAACTTATGGCAAAACAAGTGCCAACCAGAAAGTAAACTATAATTGTTAAATGTCAACTTGTCTTGAAGCAAAGTGTCTTAAAATGCAGTGAACCGTGCAGTGCTCCTATGGCAAGCAAGTTAAGGACCTGAGAAAAGCATACTAAAATGTCAACACATAGGTTGGTGAGTTCAAGAGTTTGAGTTCAATAAACATGTAAACAGTTGCGATAAATATAAGCAGTGTATGGTAATAGATAGCTAGTCTATTATCAGTAAATATTAATACATAGTGATTTTGCAATTAAAGCTGACTGTGATAGTTGTTGCCTCCTGTCATGACTTACCATGTCGTGACAATGTTCAATAGGAAAAATTGCACCCGGTTGACCTCGAGTCACACAGGTGGGGCTCGTCAGACCCAGTAGTACTACCCAAGTTTCCCCGCTATTAAATATTAACAATTCAAAAGTGTGAGGACTTTTCTCATGGTAAACAGCACTATATTAATATTATACACAACTTAAATAATGAAAGCGTTCGTATAAATACCAGTATGCTATCTCCCCCAAAAGAGATTAAGTAAAGAGTGGGGCATGAACTCACCTGATGTATGCAAAGGTACTTAGGGTTTATTTTGAGAAACGAGAGGATAGCCAACCTTCACAGGTTACCTAGATCATGTGAGTACATAAGTACGTGTAAATAAAAGACATGTGGAACCCTAATCATACCAAAACCAAAGACTCAAGCTTCCAGAAAAAAATAGACACGTTTGACCTAGTTGACCCGTTTGACCCGTTGGTGACATTATGAGTTATAATTCAATTAAAGCCAATGAGCACTACAACATACATGATTAACATTCAAATAGTATCATACGTATGCTATATCAACCAGGTGTATCACTTAGATCATCATACAGTCAAGTACTATACAAGTCATGCGTATCTAGAACATTAACATAACCATTAGTTATAATACAACTAACACGTCACACAAAGTTCAACCATTCATCACATGCCATGTGAAGCCACTCACGACTTCACATCCTAAACCCTGCCAATCCTACTAAGTAGGGGCCTCAGATCCGCACGCGTGTATAATGATCATAACCATATTCTTTAAGCATATGCATTGCATTCACAACATCACAACAATCAATTACCAGACCCAAGCATGATGTCCTACTACTACACAACATCCAAACCATACATGATCACCAAGTCCAAATATCACACATGATTATCCAAGCATGCCATACAACTAATTTCACACGTTCTATCACACTAGAATCTATCCTTGAACATAATAGCAGGTTCCTATCATCCCAAACATGATCATAACATCATACTTCAACGTTCACACAAATAAAGTTTCCCTTTTGGGAAAGAACATCCCAAAATCTATCAAACATCCAAAGCATACATGAATTCATCAATAATATACCAATTCAAGCTCATACTAACATCTAAGCATGATCAACCACATCCAAACATCATAATTCACCAAATCATATCCAAAAGTTACTATCTTTAGTAATGTATAAACTATAACATGTTTTCTTGATTTCCAATGATCACAACAACAATCTAACATCTAATTATCACCATGAACACACCCATAACATCATAACATCCATAATTGAACATTTCATGCAAATAAAGTTACTATTATTAGTAACCTATGAACATCAACCCTAAATCATTGATTTCTTGCAAGATTCATGATTCCTAACATTCATACAACTTATTAATCACCACACATTCATCAAAAAACCATCATTCATCCATAATCATGCCCAAAATCGAATTAGGGTTTGACTAGAATCAAAACCCATGATTAAACCACTAAAAACATGTAATTCATCCATGATCGACGTTAACTAACATGTATTCAACCTAACTAACATATAAACATCATCAATTGATCAAAACTCAACACCAAGAACACCAATTTTGTGATTTAAGGTTCGGCCATAATGAAGAACATCACAAAAACATGAAAAATCTAACCTTTAAACGTGTAATGTAACAAAATTGAGACTTGTAATGCGTTGTATGCCTTGAGATCGATCAAATCCAATGTGTTCTTGCTTAATCTTGATCAAAATCGCAGGTTTGAGAGGTGAGGAGGAGGGTTACGGTCGCACATGGGGGGTGGGGGCTAGGGTTTATGTTTTACTTAATTTAATTTACATATTTACCCTTTAAACCCTTGTGTTTTGGTATTTTATAAAAACTAGACTTTAAACTCTTTTTAAAATGCCTTTAACTTAAAAATACAAAGATATGAACTAATAATATTCATTACATAATTTATCTTTGCAAAAACACAAGACATAAGAACAAATAGGCACGTTTCCGCGTTACGTCATTAATTTCTACAATCAGCAATTAAATCGCGTAAACACATAATTTTAACACAACAATCACATAATCAATTTAATTAACATTAGTTTAACATTATTAAATATTATTAAGTCACCAATGTTAAACGACAACTAGTGTGCTCACGACACGTGTATGCAAGACTTAACGGAACTAACGGAGCTTGGTAACGGAAATTTACCGGATGTCACACAATATGCATAAGAAAGTTAATAATTAGTATTATTTAAATTATATGATTAAACAAATCATTATTATAATGTTACCTTTAGTCCAACAAGTCATATTATTCTATTTTATTTTTTAATATTTTATTAATTATTATTAAAATGTTAACCGAGAGATTAGCATGTGATTACTCTTGTAAGTGACTTATAAGGTAATTTATTTATGAGGTAGATGTCATACCCTAACTTTGACGGCGGAATCGTCGAGATGTGAAGGTTAACATTGTTCACAACCATATAACGTTATCACTAAATGAAAAATAATATTATTATAAGTTTCAAATGAAAATACAACCAAATCCTAGTTTTATGTAAACTTCAAATGTTGACTTCAAACATGCGCGTTTCGTAGTTCCAAATCCTAGTTTTATGTAAACTTCAAATGTTGACTTCAAACATGTATGTTTCCTCAAACATGTTAAAAATAAAAGATCAACTATGAAATTGGTGAGTTTTCAAATGTTTTATATACATAATATATCAAAGGTTACAAGTAGCAATTCATATCATAGGTTACGAGTTAAAGAAGTTTATAAAACAAATATAGCTACAATCAAACATCGACTTAATTACAAGTTTATATGATTGGCTAAGTGTATTTGATTCCCATGATGAACAAGTCATACGTTATTAGGAGCCGACAATACATCGGCTTTAGCACCAAATAAGTTTGTCAGGCTCAAAGATCTAAGACGTCACCAAGCTAGCAATAGTTAATAATTGTAAACAAAATATGTATCTCATATAACACTTACAACAACACAAATAACCATAACAATTAAAAGTATGAATTGCAAGTGTTTTACAAGATTTAAACGTTTACAAGTGTATGTTGATAAAATTAACATGTTTCACCCTAAAACGAGGTGAAATAATATAAAAAGGGCAAAGAAACTCACATGACAAATAAGTATAAGAATGATGTTTAATAAGAATAATAAATGTAACATCCTGTATCTCTATGACTTTATTTATTTATGTTTGTGTGTGGTCTCGTTAGTAAAAGTTTAATTCATTAATAATAATAATGGTAATAATGATAACAACAACAGTAATAATAATAATAATAAATTCTAATAACAATAATAATAATAATAATAATAATAATAATAATAATGATAATACTAACTTTAAAAGTAACAGTAACAATTATAATTATAATAATAACAAATAATAAAAATAATAATATCTATAATCATAATAATAATAATCATAATAATAATAATAATTATAGTAATACTAATAATAATAATAATAACAATAATAATAGTATTAATAATAAATTCTTAAATCAAAGTTTAGGGGGGTGTTCTGCCAAATTCTAAACTTGAAAAACAAAGTTTCAACCATTTAATCAACAGCCCAAACTTCAGGGGCTGAAAATGTAAAATTTGTTTTCTTAAACCCGTTTTTCCGGTGGCTTCGGCCGGAGCTCCGGCCGAGCTCCGGCAAGGCTTCAAATCATCATTTTTTATGCAATTTGACCCAATTAAACCGCCCAACCCCTCTCGGCCTTGCGATTCGAACTCAAACCCTAACCCAATTCGATTTCCCGCTCGTGCAAACTTTCCAAATCAAACCGAGGCTAACCATGTAAAAATCCGAATCAAATCTTGTCCAAATTCGCAATTTCGACCAAATTAATTACTCCTAAACTTAATACGCGGCCTGACCAATCAATTAATCAATCAACATCGCAAATTAACAGCTCGAAATCCCTCAATTTTGGTAAACTTCGAACACGGTTTCAATCAAGCGTGTTAAGCCCGAAACCGTGAAATCAAAGCTATAAATTGAGGGCTTCGGATTCATTTTGAAGTTCCTAAACTCTCTGAACCCCCAATTTCACCATAAAAGCTCCCAATCGAAAAGCCCCAATTCAAGAACATTCGAGCCTAAGTCGAGCTCGAAATCTTTCAAAACCTCAGCAACTTGGGTAATTAAAACATGTTTTATGCTCGATTCGGTCCAAGGATCAAAAGCCCCATGATGATTCGAGTGATTAACATCGAATCGAGGGTCGATTTTGGATCAGATAAACCTAGGGTTCATCGGATTTGGGGGAAACGAGGAAGCTTTGTTTAAAATTAAAAGAAACCGAAGTGAACCAAGGCCACGGCCCTGGTTCACTGGGTCCCGCATCCCATCTCCAAGGGGAGACCCGGGTTCGACCCCGGGCAAATCCCCTTTCCCCCTTTCTAATTTTTTTCTGTTTTTTTTCCTTTTCTTTTCTTTTCTGTTTTATTTTCTTTATTATTAATTATTTCTTTGCTTAAATCTTAATTCTGAAAAATTTCTAAGAAATTTATTTTATAATTCAGAATTTATTTATTTACTTATATTATTATTTTTAATTAAATCAAAGGTTTATAAATATGTTTGAATTTAAAATACATTGTGATATTTTTCCTTATTTTGAATTATTTAAAATATATGTATATATATTGTCAAACAATTAGAATGATTAATTACTTATACATATATACTTATATTTATATAAACATATCAAAGTATGTATATATATATATATATATTTCTTCACTTATTATAATCAATATATACAACCTTCATAAATCGGTTTAATGTGCGATTAGTTTTCTTTATTTATATTAGTCTTTCGCTTTCGCGCAATAAATCTAATTATTATTTCGTTCTATTAACCCGATTCACATTAATAACACGAAATAAATAGATGTCAATCTCTATTCAATTTATAATTAGGAACCTTAAAACATAATAATTAATCATCAAACCAATTATAACGCGTTACCTTATTCTTACTTAGGTACCTTGTGACGTTTGTGTCAGAAATCTTATTCGTGGTTATTCTTATTTCATCTTCAAGTCTTCTTATTATCATGTGAGTTCTTATGCCCCGTTTTACATATATTTTACACCTTTCAGGGTGAAACATGTTGGTTATACAAACATACTCATACACGTTTTGATACTTATTACGCACGTACAATTCTTTACATAGTCGTGGTTATTTGAATATGTTAAGTTGTATATGAGATGTGGCATACGTGTGCAATCATTAACTATAACTAGCCTGGCGAAGTCTTAGATCTTTGGGCCTGACAAACCTATTTGGTGCTAAAGCCGAGGGATTGCCGGCTCCTAGGAGCCGTATGCTTGTGCACTAGGGAACCAAATACACTTAGCTAATCATGCTTATTCATATTATTCAGTCAAGGTTTGATTGTAACTATGCATGTTCTATATACTTACTATCTTGTGACCATTGACTAGAATTGCCACATTCTTTCTCTTGTTATGTATTTATGGTATTTAAAACCATGAGAACTCACCAACTTGTTAGTTGACCTTATTTTCAACATGTTTCAGGTAATGTGCAAGCTTAATGATGATTGAAGGAACGCTTAAACTTAGGATATGGACCTAGACTTAAATGAACATTTGGATTTCTATTTTTTTTTTTGTTATTTGTTTTAGTAAGACATTGATGTATGTGATGTTTGAAACAATTTATTAATGACATTTATATTTTAACATAGCGTTATGTGGCTGTGAACAATCTTAACCCTCACACTTCGACGTTTCCGTCATCATGGTTGGGGTGTGACAATAAATGTTCCAAGGCAATCCCTCACAAGGTACATAAGAATATATATATTTTTTACAATATTTAAGTTTAATAATAAGTTTAACGTATTTACGAGAACTAGGGTTTCAATTTGGTATTTGGGGGTTTTATTAATTAAATTAAATAAAAATGAAACATATGAGTTAAGCTTTAGTATAAGAAAATGTAGGAAAACCATTTGTAATAAAGTTTACTTACAAATTTGAATAACTTTTATAACTTTTAAAATAACCCTCATTTTAGACAATAATATATACCTAGATATTATTTGAACACATAATGATTTAGTGAGTTAAAGCAATATTTAAAGTCTATTTTACAAGGAAAATAACCTAAATATATTATTTGTCTAAAATATTTTATAAGAGTATTAAGATAATTTATGAAATAAATTTGTAGAAAATAATATTATGTCTTTAAAAAAACAAATTTATAAATTGTTTTTTATCAATTTTAAAAAAGACTAGATTTAAGTTTAAGGCTTAAAAGCCTTAAAAACAAAAACATGAGGGTTCCCCGGATTCGAATCGGGGACCTCTTGTTCAAGGAGTGTAGTGTATTACTAGTGAACCAGGGTCATGACCTTGCTAGGATGTGGCTTTTAAAATTAAAAAACCCAATACCAAGGAAAACCCCAAATTGGCTTAGAACCCTAGTTTCATCTTCTTCAAATTGGGGTATAACTCGATGTTGTCCGCATGACAAATCATGGGGCTTTTGTTCCCACGTACATTAATTTACCTGAATCGAGATGGATTTGAGGATGCGTGTTCAGGGTTCAATGCGACAAGAATGAACGGGTAGCGATGAGCAATCGCTTGTGTGTGTGTGTTTTTGGTACAATTGATGTTACAAAGAGTAAAAAGAGTCATTTTTAGCGATTTTCACTCATTATATAGCTTCCATTTGTTCGATTATACCACCAACGAGTTCAAGTTGTCTTGTGAACGTTATGACTTCAATTTGATTGATTAATGGTTGCTTTGATTGAAATTAATAGTATCATTGAATTCTAAATGATTAAATGTACGTTTTTGTTCAATTAATTTGATTTTTAACATGATTTGAGAGTTGAACGAATGGAATTCGATTGTGGGTTCGGTTTCACGTTCAAATGTCATTATAACAGTATTTAAAACCCAATTAAAGTATGTATTCGAGTTCGATTCGTTTCCCCGAAGTGATTGTATCGTTCGGGCTTAAATTTTGAGGGTAAATGGCCGATTTTTGCCTCGTCGGCGCCGCGCCGGGCTTTGGCTGGCCGACGGCTGGAAATACGGGAGAGAGATCAAGTGGGGGTTTTGATTTTTTTTACAGAAACAGCCCCTCAACTTTTGGATGGTTATTAATCTTATGCTTAAACTTTTATTTAAAGTTTATAAAATGATATTAATGTCCCCTCAACTTTAAGTTTTAACTTTATTCTAACTTGTTAATTATTCAAGTTTTATTATTATTATTATTATTATTGCTATTTATTATTATTATTATTATTGACATTATTATTACCAGTAGCATTACTATAATTATTATATTTGTTATTATTATTACAATTATTTTTATTTTTTAATTTAATAGCTAGGTTATTAACTTTTATATTAAAATTTAAAGACAAACTAATTAAATATAAGTACCCCATAAGTTTATAGTTTACAATAACAACCCTTACAAGAATCAACAACGTTAACTTTTAATTAACTGAAAAAAATATAAGATGTTACAGTAGATAAATTTTAATGTAGATAAAGTTCAACTTTTGATTCATGCACTACATAAATTGATATAAACATATTTTAAGTGTATGTATATTCATGGGGTCTAGAAAGTATCCTCGAAATGCTATGAGGAGATTAACGCATATATGTTTGTTTTGATTGAAACACTAAAAGCTTACTGAGTTTAAATTGGCCTTGTTCGTTTTAGAATGTTTTATATTTTCCATCAACTTAGGTGCGCGGGGCACACTCGTAGTGAGAACATGACGTGCCACTGCGCTATGTGGCAGCACCACCACCACCCTCTTCCAAGTCGCGTGGCAAAGACAGGCGAACCTTCTATCTCTTCCGATCTTATAAAGGAAATAAAGCAAGATGGCGGCGAGAGAAGGAGAGGGAGACTGGGTGAGATCTATGAGAATCGAATTCCTCAAAATTTTTACATCACTTGAAAGTGGTGAACTAGGACTTGAGAACACAGGGTCAAGCCAAACCCTTACCCGCCTAAATGAAATTCATATCTCCTTCTCCTCGTCGCGTGGTCCAAATAACGAAAGTCTGCTTCCTTAAGTATGGTGTTCCTCAATATCTCAATGGTAGAAGCTATAGTTTACATGATCATTTAAGATATTTCTCATTTAAACCTTTTTATATGCTCTCTCTCTTGTCTGGCACGATATGAACAAGGTAGGTTGATACGTGGGTCTGCTTCTATTTGACTAGTAGGACATGCAGTTCTCCTTTTATTTTTTTGAAACGAGGACCTCGGTAACGCATGGCAACCTAGGCTAGCCATCGGAGGCAAGCATTAGACCGTGTATTTGGTGTTTCACGGCACCCTCGAGCCGCGACACTCTTCCTTTTATGACCATTGCACTCTGGCACCCCCCACGACTACCTTTGAAAATGAGTTCTCAAACACTAAAAATACCAAAAAATTATCATAACTTTATTCACTAATATCAACACATATCTTCTACTCGTTTATAATCTTACACATTGTGAAATCCAACAAAAAAACATAAAATCTCAAGCCCGAATCACCAAAAACATAGACCGAAGGTGTGCGCGGATCTAAGTGAAACGACTACTTCTAGTCAACCATTTAATCCACCACCACCACACATAATCAATTGATTTAACAATCGCACCAATGTTGGTTTGGCAAGAGGGGAGGATGAAGGTTTCAAGTGGCCGTTGACAATGGCTCCGATCGAGGTTTCATTGTCGATGTTGGGCGGGGGAGGTGACGATGTGGACCGGTCAAATAGGAAACACGTAGGTTTAGGGTTTGGTTTAGATTTGAGCAAATGTCAGTGGTGGTTGTTGGAAAATGTTGGGGAGTGGCGGTGTTGTTGCGGGCGAGTGGCGGTGTGGTTACAGGCAATGGTTTTGAAACCTGACCGGACCGGCCGGCCCGATCGGGAATCGGTAATATTGCCGGTCTGGTTAAGTGAATTCAACCGGTTTTCGAAAAATCTGGCCGGTTCGTGCGGTCGAGCGGTCCGACCGGAACCGGCGAACCAGAGGTTGAACCAGTTTTTAAGCTTTTGATTTATTTTAATAGAAAATTCAAAAAAAATAATCTGGAACAAAAACCCTAATCGAGAACAAACCGTTGACCACATTCAGACTTTCAGCCACAGTTCACACATATCTTCTTAATCGAGAAGACGAGAACATGGTTCTTCTCTGAAGTCGATCCCTGCCTAAGTGTCTATCTTCTTAATCGATCCCTGAATCGAATATCTTCTCAAATTTTAATCAATCCCCGTCATTAAGCTTTGTGGTTTTCGGCTTCAAGCTTTGTGGTTTTCAGCTTCAAGCTTTGTGGTTTTTGGCTTTTGCTCCTGTTCGTAAGTATTCTTAGCCATTAAGTGTGCGATTGAATTCAAACAATTTGATTTTAGTGTACTGTATTTGTGTAGAAAGTTTTGATTTTGACATTTTGTTATGAAATTTCAAATTAGTCACTAATTTAGTAGTAGAAGAGTAATAGTATTCATTAATATGCATTGTCTTTGTAGAATACTAGAATGTAGATCAATTTAAGTATTTATATGAACAAATTACTGATTTTGACATTCTGTTTATGTGTACATTGTACTATCAATTAGTAACATTATATTTTGGTTTCTATGTTTTATTTTCTAGTCATTATTTTTGTTTCTGTTTATGTGATCATAAGTCATTGTATTGTTTTATAAGTAGGTACTCATTTGAATAGTTTTGTTTTTGTAGAACATGGATTCAATACCGTCATCTGAAGAACACCCTCAATCTCAATCTCAGTCCCAATCTAGTGTTCAATCAAACCTTCGTTCAAAAAAAGATGTCACATGAAAATACGTTACCGAAGGTAAAGATGAACTAGGAAGAAAAATTTACATAATGTACATTTTGTGATAAAATCTTTCGCGGAGGGGGCATTAATAGAATGAAACAACATCTTGGTGGAATTAAAGGAAATGCTGCAACATGTTTAAAGGTTCCGACGGATGTTAGATATCTTATGAAACTTGCATTTGAAGAAAGTGCTCAAAAAGGAAAAGGAAACACAATGAAGATGATGAAGCACAAATGGCTACCCCACAAACAATTGGGACCAAAAGGAAAACTTCTTCTACATCCGACAACCAACCATCCTATTTTAAACGAGGTATTCATGATTCATCTCAACCTTCAATTAAATCAACATGGCAAAGCAAAGAAAGATTACATGATACAGATTTAGCTGTGGCTATGTGATTTTATCATGCATGTATACCGATGAATGCTGTGAATTCTCCTTTTTCTCAATTGCAATGAGCAAAATAGCTTCTATGGGGCATGGATATCAAGGGGCTTCTTATCATGCATTGCATGTTAGTTTGCTAAAAGATGCTAAACAATTTGTAAAACTCATAGTTGATTCCTATAGGCTAATATGGCCTGAAACAGGTTGCACTATAATGAGTGATGGATGGCGAGATGTTAGACAGAGACCTCTTATTAATTTCTTAGTCTATTGTTCAAAAGGAATTTCATTTATCAAATCTGTTGATGCATCAGATATCGAGAGTAATGCTGAAAATTTAAGCAACTTGTTTGGGGGAAATGGTAGATTTAGTTGGTGCTGCTAATGTTGTTCACTTTGTTACCGATAACGCTGCTAACTACAAGGCCGCGGGAAGATTATTATGCGAGAGATATCCATTGATTTGTTGGTCTCCTTGTGCAGCTCCTTGCATTAATCTAATTATGAAGGATGTTTCAGAAATACCATTTGTGGCTGACTTGGTAACTCTTGCATCTCGAGTGACTGTTTTCATTTATAACCATAAATGGCCATTAGATTGGTTGAAAAAAAGACAAGGTTGGACATAAATCATTCGTCCAGGTGCTACTCGTTTTGGTACATCATTTATTGCATTAAAAAGTTTATATGATCATAAATCAGATTTGCAAGCTATGGTGACTTCTAATGACTACAAGAAGGTCTTGAAATTACCAAAAGCTAAGGATGTTAGGCTTATCATCTTAGATGATAGATTTTGGAAAAATTGTTTGATAACCGTGAAGATTATGGTTCCGATTCTAAGGCTTTTGCGTATTTGTGACTCCGATGAAAAGCCTTCTTTAGGGTATGTGTATGAAGGTATGTATAGAGCAAGGAAAGGTATTGAAGAGTTGTTTCGCAACAAGGAACGTAACTATAAACAATATACCGATATTATTGATGCACGTTGGGATAGGATGCTATGGAGGACCCTTCATGCATGTGCTTATTGGTTAAATCCAGTATTTCAATATGATAAGGATAACACTTTGGAAAAGAAGGAGACGTTTGGACGGGTTCTTGATATGATTGAGAACAAGTCAAGTGTAGATCCAATAAAGCTTACAAATCAAATATACAAATTTCGTGATGGAGAAGGTAGTTTTGCTTGACCACTAGCTCTTGCTTCCCGTTTGACTACCCGTCCTGGTTATATTACTTTAACTTTGTTTAATGTTTAAAATTATGATTTATATTATCAATCTAAGTTTTTTTAAACTAGATGAGTGGTGGAGATTGTTTGGCGGAGATGTCCCGGAGTTGCAATCTTTTGCTATAAGAATATTGAGTCAAACCGCATCTTCATCTGGATGTGAACGCAATTGGAGCATTTTTGAAAGAATACACACTAAAAAAAGAAACCGATTGGAGCATCAACGGCTTAATGACCTCGTATATATCCACTACAACTTACTCCTACAAAATAGGTATGCTAATATGTTATATTACTCTTCATATGTTGCAGGAAAATGTACTTCATCTTGATCACAATGTGGATAAAAAAGCATTAATAATCATGTTGGATTTTATGTCTATGTGATTTATTTTTCTTTTCGAATAATTAATAGTGACATTTTCTTTTTGCTGAATTTTGTGTTGTTTAAAAATAATCAAGTAATCATACTACAAATATTAATAACATTTGTTTCAATTAGGCTCAAGGAAAGTAAAAGAGCATATGATCCAGTTGATTATGAAAGCATTGATAGAACTGAATTTTGGGTGGTTGATGAAGTGGGTGAAAGAGAACTTGATTATGATGAGTTAGAAAACATGCTAGATGAAGAGCCATCAAATAACCTCGACTCGTCTACTTTAGAAGCAACATCTCAAGGTTAGTAATTTTTATATGCATTGATAATGGATGTTCAATTAGTAATTCTAGTTTATCATGTTCAATTGTCAATTCTACTAATTTTAGGTGAAGAAGTCAATGAAGAGGATGATTATATTATAATTGATGATGATGGTGATAATGAAGAATTGGATAATCTGTAAACAATAGATGGTGATATAGCAATGTCCAGACGGTGATGATATAACAACTTGTGGTGATGGTTTTTTTATTTAAACTTTAGACGATGGTTGTTTTGATTTATGGTTGTTTAAACTTTGGATGTTGTATTTTATTTTGGTTTATGGTTGTTTAAACCTGAATGGTTGTATTTTGTTAAATTGGACTATGTTTACTTGAATGGTGTGTGTTTTTATTTTTATATATATTTAGAACTATATATATATATATATGTTAATATTTATGACGTCATCCAGTTCGTAATCCGGTCCGACCAATGAACCTTTAGGCCGTCCGGTTCGCTTTCCGGTCCGGTTTAAAAACATTGGTTGTAGGCGAGTGGTAGTGTGGTTGCCATGGAATGGGTGGGTGGTGGCGGTGGAGGTGGTTCATATGTGGTTAAACAAGAAAAAAAAGATTAGATTAAGCGTTGATATAGTAGTGTAGAGTGAGAGCCACTTTTTGTTTATTTGTAAGATGACAACACTTTTTGTTCAAATGTATTGTTGCATTAAAAAATTTTTTTCACTAAGAGATTAAATAAAGTTAATGATTTAAACTTAATTATAACAAAATTTAAATCACAATGATTAAACTAAATGTTTTTAAACTATCAAATAAAAACATTATAACTATCAAACCAAGTAATTTACTTGTAATAAAATCTTATGATGATTTTCATAAAAATCTTATATATTTAAATATTATATGTGTACTTTTTGACATGAAGATAAGCGCCATCACAAACATTTCAAAATTTCCAACTATAAAGATGACATGATGTAGCACGGACAGGTCATCTCAAAAGCCACGTGTCCTCTTATCATTCGACCTTCATCAAAATTTATGTCAACTTCGTGCACCCGTACTACTTTCACTCCCAAATTTACAAATTCGATTCGAAACAAATCTCAGAATCGGGTTTTCAGAAACCAACGATGGAGAAGAGGCTTCGATCATCACTCAAGTCATCGGCCGACGAATTCCTCTCGTCGGCGGCCAAATTAGGGTTCCGTTCAGTAAAACCATCTCTCAAAACCCTAATTTACTCCCTCAAGCCCTCATCTGATGTCGTTTCTACACTTCCCCTTTCTCTCCAACACTCAATTTCAGAGTCCATCACTATGTACAAAGATCTATCGCAATCCACCTCCACCAATGGCCCACCTTCCCCTGGTACTAAATCACAACTGACGCCGCCAACAAAGCGTGTTCGTAGATCCTCACGGCGGTCGGAAAGCAGCAAAAACGACGACAACGACGACGTCGTTTCAGGTACAGTAGATCAACAAACAAAGCTTGAGAAAGCGAAGAGTGACGTGATTGAAAAGCTTCAGATTTACGCTTATGTGATTCACATGTGTGTTACGCATCCGGAAAATGTGTCCTCTGCGACTGATTTGTTACCTGCGGTTCAGGATCTGCATGATAATTTAGTTGTTTTTGAGTTAGAGTCGAACTTGCTGTCGGATATTGCGTGTTTATGTGAGGAATGGTGGAAGAGAGAGCTTCCAGGTAGGGATACTTTGATTTCGCAGTCAATACCGTTTTTACTGTCGAAATCGTTGACTCTGAAGAAGAAAGTAGATGTTCACAGGGTGTATGCTTTTCGTGAAGCGTTTGCTTTGTTTGATTTTGAAGATGAGAGTATAGAAGACTTGAAGTTATTGCTCATTAGGTGCTTAATATCTCCGCTGTATCTGAAAATGGACGAGGGGCGTAGGTTTTTAGCTTTCTTGTTTGGGTTGTCAAGACAGCTAGTGAAAGAATCGTTGGCAATGATTAGGTCTCAAATTCCGTTTGGGCGGAAGTCGATGTTGGAGGCTTATGCTGACATTGTTTTCCGGGCTTGGAAGGCCGCAGAAGGGGAATCAAGAGATGAGATTGAAAATGAGTTTTTGCAACAAATGGTTGATGGTTCGATTCATGCTAGTAGTGGTTCATTTGCTGCTTCAATCAGGAGAATTTTAGGAGGTTTTATAAGCCAGCGAACTATTGATGGTGTGGAGAAGCTCATTTTCAATCTTGCAGAACCTGTTATATTCCGTTCATTGCAGGTGCTTTTTATTTCTCCTTCACATTGCAAATTTGCTTTCAGTCTTCTTTCCTTGCCTATATGTAATTGTGTATTATGAGTATTGAGTTGGTGTTTGAAAACTATAGAATTGAATCAATCTGACAAACTTATAATGTTTGCTAACATTTCTTTGAAGGTTGCAAACTCAGATGTTCGTCGAAATGCACTGCACTTACTGATAGATGTGTTCCCTCTTGAAGATCCTGATGCAACAAGGGAAGCTAAAGATACACTGCTTCACAGACAGTTCTTCTTGATAGAAAAGTTACTTATGGATGATTGCCCTGACATAAGAGTCGTTGCCGTTGAAGGATCTTGTCGCATTCTTCATATGTTTTGGGAAGTAATTCCATCTTCCATCATCACCAAATTAATCACTAAGATATTAGATAACATGGCCCATGATGTCTGCAACATGGTCAGGCTTTCAACAGTAAATGGTATCATCTACTTGCTTGGTAATCCTCTATCCCATGAGATTCTCAAAGTGATTCTACCAAGGTTAGGTCATTTAATTCTGGATCCAGCCCTTTCAATACGCAGTGCTATGGTAGATCTCCTTCTTCTTATTAAGGGTATTCCAAATTTTCAGTTCCACAAGGTACAAATTCTTTTAAAATTTGTAACTACAAACTGATTGTCTTAACTTGAGCACCTGTTGATTGGATTTTTTTTATTTATCCTTTACAGGTGGTGCATCTGGATGTTTTGTTATCAACACTTGCAAATGATCAACCACTTGTTGGCCAAAAAATCACTAAACTTCTTTTACCTTCGTACTTCCCCACAACGGTATCTCTGGAAGAAGCATGTAATCGATGTGTGACACTGATTAAAAGATCACCACTTGCTGGTGCCAGATTTTGTGAATTTTGTTTTTCTGAAGGGGCATCTCCACAGGCTCTCAATTTACTTTTCAAAATTCTGATCAATTTGGTTCTATCACCTGCTAATATAAGTTCAGATCAGATTGATGGCATACTTATGGCTGCTGCTAACATTTGCAGCAATTTAGCTACTGAAACCAAATATAAAGCCGCTCTTAAGGACGAGTTAACTAGTAAAAAGCTTATGTCGTTGTTTTCTGCTGCAAATTCGGGTCAAGCTCAAGCATCTGTGTGCAACATTGTTTCCAATGTTCTTCCTGATGCTGCTGGTGTTCTTCGCCAAGAATGCATGAAACTGGTCAGTAAATGTGTTGGGTTATCTGATAACAAGGAAAAACAAGCACAGGTGAGGTTGGTACATAAAATGATAATGTCATGTGGTTGGATTGATTATATGCTTGACGAATTTACAAAACTTTTGCAAAAGACTGCCAATGGATGTGTTGAAAAGTATGATACAGAAAGAACTAGACATAATGCTTCATCAGGAAAAAAGAGAAAAGTCAGACATGGTATCAAAGTTTCACTTAAATCTAACCGTATGAATGGGAAGAAAACTAGTTTCAATGATGATTATACAGTTTCTGTAGGTGTAGCTTGGCAGTTAAAGGATTTGCTCAAATATAGCGACACCTGTAAAGCTGTATTAAGATCAAAAAGTCTTGAATCTGCATTTAATGCTTTAAAGGTCATATCCGAGTTTGATATTATGCAGTGCATGCAGTGTGATTACACAAACAATTGTCATGTGGTGGCATACACATCACTCAGTCTTCATATGTCTGTTAAGAATTCGACTGTAGGTGATAAAAATAATCATGATTTGATGAACTTAGAGAAGACAATTGAGCATCTTGTTAACTGTACAGAAAAAGCATACAGAACAAGTGCTTCTAGAAAGTCATGCAAGGTGACACCATGTTCTATAACAAACATGGTGAAGCTATCAACATCGATTCTCAACTTCATTATTGATTCAAGTACCGTGGAGCGTACCCATGAATGCCAGGAAAGATGTTTAAGTTTTACAAGACAGTATGTAGGATTCATAATCCTTAACCTGAGGCAGCATTCACATGGCTTGCTTGAGTTTAAGGAAGAAGATTTAAAGGAAACATTTTTATGCCTAAAAAGCTCGTTCACATATGCAGCTAAGCTACTAAACTTAGTTTTAACAAGTTCATCAGAATCAAGCCCGCCTTCACGAGAGGCCCATAATCTTGCTAATGATCTGTTTGATCTCATTATTTCAGTCGAAGAACATTTGGGATGTAGATATGGATCACTTGTTCTTTCAGCAGCAAAACAATGGTTGCCTGATTTAATCCTTGCATTGGGTTCCTTGCAAATTCAGAAACCATCGTCATCTTCGTCAAGTGCATTTGCCGAAACTAAGTTTGGCTTTCCTTCATGGCTATTGATATTAGCAAAGATTGAGATATTTGACCAACAAGAGTCAGAGTTGGATGACACTGATGAGAAAGTTACCCTACCATCAAAATTTTCAACATTTAGGAAAGTTGTTGAAACGATGGTTGAGCTCTTGAGAGGCAACCAGAGTGTGTTAGATGCAGTTGGGGCTTTTCTATTGTCAGGTTCAATGGTTGGTTTGGATAAGAAAGACTTTGAATTGTTATACGGGGTGTTACATTTTGTGTGCATGAAGCTAGTGAAGCATGAAAAAGGCGAATGGGTTGATTTAAAACTGATGTTGGAATCTCTTCAACAACTGTACTCTCAGATGGAAAGTTTGTCTCAGGAGCTTGGAATTGGGCATGAAAAGGAGCTGCTGGAAAGATCAAGATCATGGATTGAACCTATTTGGAGATGTTACATTCATGAAGAGATGAAGGAAAAGATGGAAGCTGATTTTTGTGACACTTGATGTTTTGTAAGTTGCTTTCTATATAAAATCCTTAGTCTTCAGTGTTGTTCCCTATGACATCTTAAATGAAAGGTTTCCTGATAATAATTGCTGTTAATGTACAATATAACTGGAACTTAAAAAGTTAAACTTGACAAAATATGTCATTCAAATGCATAATCAACACAATATTATACTTTATGTATATTATAATTAGATATCTTCGCAAAAGTACTTAGGTACTCGATTATTATAACCTGGAAAATGACAGTCACAGCAATAACACTTGTAAAATCTTGTTCTTTCATATGTCATCTAAAACCATCTTCTTTCTCCATTTCCCTGGAGTTAACGTCGTTAAAGGCCTATCACGGGAGGTTCCCTGAAAAATCAATAAATTATTAAGAAAAAGATTAAGAATTAGTAACTAGTTGAAACTAACAGTAATTGTATTGATGTACTTGTCAAACAAGTTGAGGTGAATTTGACTATTAAAGCAATGATATTGATGGTTTGTTGAAACTGTACGAATTTTTGAATAGTTAACCTAGACATATTGTCCCCACTTGGCCACAATGGCGATTGTGGAGAATTTGTCATCCAGAATAATAACATCTACATTATTTTTTAGCCGTTCAAAAAAATATATTTACAAATCATGTTTGTTTAAAGGTAGAATTATGATTTGTTGGTCGAGTAAGGTTTTGTTTTTTTGCTGACCATAGTTTCAGCAATGCCCAAGGCAAAGGTTTAATATCTACTTCATAAAGTGCTGGGGCATAATTAGTTCTGTCACTAGTAACCTCAAAATCTAATCAAATGTTGTTATCAAGTGTTTCACTAGTGTGTGTTTATCTAAAGGTGAAGATCAAGCCATAATTAAGTATAAAACATAAGGTGATAGTACTTATGCACACATATATAACTATAACAACTAATAAAATTCAAGTATGATTTTATAAATATATAATCAATACTTAGTAGACATATAGACAATGGCAGTGGTGGAACTAGAAATTTTTTGCAGTGGGATCACTATTTTTTGGTGAATCGTTTTGTAACAAGATAACGGGTCGGGTAAAGTCGGTTCGGTTCGGAATGTAATTGAATTGCATGCAAAATGTTAACAAAAATATTATATCAAAGAAATCAAATAAAAAAAGGAAAACTTAGTAATAGGGGCTAGGGTTTTAATTTGTGTTTTTAGAATAAGGGTGCTTTAATAATATTACTTAAACAAAAAAGGAAAAAAATTAAAAAAAGACTGTTGAAGCATATGAGTTTTAAACTTAAGACCTCATGTTGGAGAAGGGCACATATTTACCATTTACCCAATGATATATTTATCTTATACTATCAATTTTAATATATTAATTGGTTAATTTCTTGTAAAACTATAGATGCATTAAAAAATTTGATATTATACATTACTATAGATTTAAAATTCAATGAAGTCGTTTGACCCCATACCCGACATCCTAGTTCCACCCCTGGACAAAAGAAATGTTTCCTTGCGAGTCTACAACCTGAGTGCCAGGCTATTCTAGTAGCTAATTGTGTCCTCCTTGTGCTAGATCTTTACAAGTTGCAATATATAGGTCTCAGTAAAGATTATTTATAGCAATGGATTTGATATAATAAATAAGATCATATTATATTTCATCTAGATCGATTATGAATAAAATTTAGAAAAAAATAAATATGTCATCATAGTGTATTTGAAATTTAATAAATATTATATTTTAAATGTTATAAAAAAACAAAATGAATTAAAAAATAATCATAAATTATTAACATAATGAATTGAGGAGCTATAAATAGCTGTACCTTTTGTGTTTCATGCACTTGCACATGAGTGTCAATTGTTTACGTTTTGTGTAACATATAATTGGTACAAGATGATGTAATTAAATACACATACGCATGTGGTATATAATATAACAAACTAGTAAATCAAGATAAAGCGATACTGATACTTATATTACTACACAACCAAATAAAGTTTTTTTTCTTCGGAAACTCAATCTAGATAAATATTTTACGAATCAAACAACCCCTAACTTGTTAATTTCTTTTAGTTAGAAAAACTTATGATCTATTTCTATTAAACACTTATATCTATATATTACAATGATTTCAACTTTTAACCACTAGGATAGAGATTTGTGACGCCCCGAGTTGATGACCTCGGATTAGGGTTGTTCAAGAGCCGAGCGGACTTTTGTTCGTGCTTGGCTCATTTTCAAACCAATCTGAGCCGATCGGCTTGTTTAAAACCGAACGAAAATCGAACGAGCATTTTTCGAGTGTTAATTTTCGAGCGAGCGCAAACAAGCGGCGAACAATTTATACAATCCAACTATCTTGTGTGTCGTACGATTTATATTGCATCGAATAAGGTTTAGTGACTTAAAAATTCAGCCACATTTTATTACATAATATTTTTATGAATGACAATACATTATAACTGATGATGAATTTAAGGCTGTAGTTGATAAAGTGGAGAACGTATTGCAGATACCAATAACAATGAAAGTGAGAGATGATTGAAAGAACACCTCTTAACGGTTTAAGATTTCAATTTTATTCTTCATGTAGAATTTTTAATTAGGTTGATTGATGCAATATGTATAAATATAATTGTATATTTATATAGGACGAGTCAAATCTATTAGAGTGCTTCGTATAAATTATATATACATATTAATTCGATCTGAAACAAACCGAGCGGACATTTGCTCGTCCTTGACTTGCTTACAAACTGATCCGAGCCGAGCGACGCGTTTACAAACCAACAAAATTCAAACAAGCATTTCTCGAGCACGTTCCGAACGAATATCAGACGAACGTCGAACGTTAAACAGTTTGAACACCCGAGGTTACCTAGGATAGTTCAAAAGATGTAAAAATAAAATAGTTTGAATAATTTGTTTTGAAAAAGAAATATCAATAAACAGAGAGCCCCCTTGAATCCGAATTGTGTTGGTTTCCAACTGTGGTGTATGTCATAAATCATAATCAAACACGTGGTGAGGTAACGTGAAAGCAACAGACCCGCAACATTGGTGAGCGGCAGCGCAGGTGAGGTTGCAACTTTGTATTTCCCTGATAATAACAATAATAATAACAATAACAATAACAATAACAATAACAATAACAAGAATCTCTTTCTCTCTCCGTTTACATCTCCCTCCACAACACATATCGGAAAGTCTCCGTCAACGGCAATAATGACCACCGGACCGGGGCTATTCTCCGACATCGGCAAGAAAGCCAAAGGTAATCATGATCATTAATCAATCCACCCCTAATTTCCATTTTCAATTAACCCTAATTTTTATGAAATAACTTTTGCATCTGTTTGTTAGATCTGTTAACGAGGGATTACCTTACGGATCAGAAGTTCTCTCTTTCTACCATCAGTGAAACCGGAGTTGTAAGTATTTTCTGCTATCCTTTTCTGACCCTAGATACCGCCATTCGTCAAATTTAGTTGAATCCTCGATTGCTTATAAAAAATTGACCACATCGAATATTAATATGAATGAATTCATCTGATATCCTATGGATTTGGTTTTGGGAACAACGTTTCCTGGAAATAGTATTCTTGTGTTAGATCTATAATTGCCACTCCCAATCAAGCAGAACAACGCCACAAATCAAAACTAGTTTCTTCAGTGTATTATTAAATAGCAGTGTGAAACACCAATCTTTATACTTGCTATGTTTTCTTTCTTTTGCAATTAGCTTGAGGCATCATATACTATGCTTTTTAACTTTTTATATTCAAGATGACTAGCAGTGTTTGACATGTTACATGAAGAACATTTGATATTATCTGAACTATGGTTGTCAGTCTTACCCACCATGGCTAACAGTGTCTTGGTCCCAAAACCGGTTGCTTATATATTGTTCACCATGATCTCGAGCTTATTCTTCTTTGAACACAACTTGTCTAAACAAACCACCAACTCCCTCTCTGGGTTTTTCCACTATGGATCCGACTGGAGGGTACTCTCATGCGGCTAGCCCTAACTCATCAGACGCTAGCCCTTGTTTCTCAGGTATTCAGGCGTTCTTTACATGTCTTCTTCTCCCATTACACGTACTCATCCCAATTCCCAAGCCCTTGCATCCAAACTAAAAACCCAAAGTCTTGTTTGACCCGTTAGCTAATCTTAACTTTACCGCACCATTGCGAACTTAGCCTACATACGTTACTAATATTGATAGATCTATTGCGTGGCACAAGGCTATGTTGGAGGAGTACTTGTCGGCCATCGCTTGTTTGCAGTGACACCATCATGATTGTGACCTTTTCTTAAGATATATATAGTTAGGTGCAAAGGGGTGTACAAATATAACATATGGTACTATTGAGAGATATAAAGGGTGCCTTATTGCACAAATATCTCACTAGCCCAGTGTTGATATAGTGATGATACCTTTGGTTTTGTTGGCTCTTCGACAATTAGATGTTCAAAATGTATTTCTGCATGGAAGCCTCACAAAACCATTCATATGGCACAACCTCCAAGATTCGTTGATCCAGCAAACCTGGTCATGTGTTTTGCCTTGAGCAATCGTTATATGGCCTCAAGTAGGGCTGATTAAACTGTTTCCTCCTTATTTGTGTATGCATGTGAACATATTATTCTCTATAGTTTTTGTGAAAATCATCATCTTCACTGTTTATTCAATAACTGCATCTTTGTCCTCTGTTTTAATCCTCACAGATAGTGGTCATATATTTGGAATTAGTAAAACAAAATCATTTGCAGTTCGTAAAAGATAGTTTGAAGCATTGTCTTTAAGTCTCTAAACTCAACTCATCATGAACTTCATTGGATTGTCAAATTGAGGAGAAAATGCAAATAGTGATTATTATAATAATACTAATAGTTAATATGGTCAATTATCAATCTAAAATCTAAAGTTGACCCATCAAATAAGAAGAAAGGATCAATGAATATGGTTTATATAAATGCCATCTAAGCTTTATATCTCTTCATTGCAGGCATTAACCTCAACTGCAACAAAAAAGGGTGGTCTTTCAACCGGAGATGTGGGCGCAGTGTACAAATACAATAATATATTGTTTGATGTCAAAGTTGATACTGAATCTAAGGTTTGTTGGTCACTACCATAATTTTCATAAAACACACAAATATAAACATTTTTCACGTTTCACCTAATATCATGGTCATTTGGCAGATTGCTACAACATTGACATTCACAGAGCTTGTCCCCTCAACAAAGACCATTGCATCGTTTAAACTGCCTGATTTCAATTCGGGCAAGGTACACATCCGTAAACCCTAAATCCAAAAATATTCAGGGTATTTAATCAATGTGGTTTGGACTTTTGGCCTTGTTTTTATTTAGTATGAGAGTTTGAGAACAAATCCCTTGTACTTTTGCAGCTTGATATTCAGTACTTTCATAGCCATGCCACTCTAACATCAGCAGTTTCTTTGACCAAAACCCCGACGGTTGACTTTTCAGCTACGATTGGTACTCCAACATTTGTACTTGGTGCAGAAGCTGGTTATGAACCGTCTTCTGGAAGATTAACCAAATACACCGCTGGCATAAGTGTTAACAAACCTGACTCAAGTGCATGCATAATCTTGTAAGCAATTTCACTCCATCGACCATCGTGATATCAGATTATGACATTAGCTGATAATATCTTTTCGGTTCTATTTTCAGGGGCGACAAAGGGGACACAATAAAGGCATCATACATACATCATCTGGATGAATCAAAAAAGACTGCTGCTGTAGGAGAGATTACTAGAAGGTTCTCACTAAATGAGAACACCTTCACCGTTGGTGGGTCTTACGCTGTCGATAGTTTGACCGTGGTCAAGGCTAAGCTTAACAACCATGGAAAGCTGGGTGCAGTGCTGCAGCATGAGATAATTCCAAAGTCACTTGTGACCCTGTCTAGTGAGTTGGAGACCAATGCTTTGGATAAAACACCCAAGTTTGGTTTGGCGCTTGCACTCAAACCTTGATCAGAAAACCGCCATATACCGGTGAGTCGGTGTCTTTTGAAAGTAAATTGGAGTGTTATTTTTTGACTCCTGAAACATGGGAGCATTCATTTGATCAATAAGCCATCGTTGAATCATTCGTTATGGGTTCCTTTGCTTTCATTGTCATTTTGATGGATGATTCTAATTGCTAGATGATAAGTTTTGGTCCTGCTTTTTTATTGTTGTAATGAATAAATTTTATGGATTGAGTGTTTTTTTAACGGCACCGAATATTATAAAGCCCGGTCACCGGGTCAGTGGGCGGATCCAGGATTTTATGTGAGTGGGGGCAGAAAATAGCATATAGAAGGCGGGTCAAATGTGTTAAAAATAAGCCCGTCGAAAAAGAATTTATTTGGCTTAAAAATGAGACGTTCAAAACATGTATAACAAGTAACTCAATTAAAATAATGGATCACCATGAAAGAATTTGATTTGTTTACAACTTAATTGTGTTCAAGGAGTAAGGTTTTAAAGACCGCACTGGCTGTCAAGTTGATTGTTCTACTAATTCATCAATTGAAAGGGTTCGGCTGGTTAAACTATTTTAGAAAATCCACTATTCTGAAAAAATCAACCAGAGTTATGTAATGTGGAAAACAAATATACATAACAATCTATTAAATATGTGCTTAATCCACTAAATTCATTAAACATAAGCAATTAATAATAAAGATAAAACACATACTAACGATATTAAAACTATATATTAATCAAAAGATAAAAGAATATTATAACATAATAAAAAGGTTTAAGGAAACAATAAAACTATAAGCGCTAAATATAAATCAACTAAAAATATATCCTTCATTTTAATTTGCATCTCTCTCTGTCACAATAGATCATTCCTAAATCATTTCCGATTAATAGCTTATTCAAGAAACTTTTTTAAACTCCAAATAAATTAAAAAACCAAAATGTAGTGAACAAGAAAAGTATCTTTTTCTACCGTTTCCATCATACAAAAATCTCCCATGGGGCCTCTCATTAAAATAAAAGGGGCTTAAACTTTTTTCATTTAAATTTTAAGATATATTCCACTAATGGGTAAATTCCAGTGGGGGTCTTCCCACCCCCGGCTCGTCCACCCAAAAACTCACAGTGATAAAACCTTTGATTCACTTGAAAGATATTGCACCTTAGAGATTTCAACAAGATCATAAATCTTTGCTTGTTTACTGATGCTGAATCAAGTAATTACAGTTACTTTAATGCCAACCTGGCAAACTTGAGTGAATGAGCGAGTAGCTATAGAGATATTTAGTAAACTAGGTGTGAGTGCGTGATACGCTTCCCATTCTTGTAGGTTGATCTTTTTAGTAAAAATTCACTCATTGAAGAATTTTGATTGGGTATCTCTTTTGATAGCCTCATAATTAGTTTCTATTAATTTGACGGAGTAGTTAATGGTGATTAGAAAACTCCCAACTTGATTAACAATATAGCAGATCATTTAAGTTTTTATGAGATATTCATTATATTATGTAAACAACAAATATTTTATGTTGACTACTAGTCTCTTTTGTTTCGCATAACCATTCAGGTCTTATAAGCGTTTGTGAAATATTTGTCTGGTCATAAGCATTTGTGAAATATGCGTTTGTGAAATGTTTGTCAGATATCATAAACATATATATATATATATATATATATATATATATATATATATATATATATATATATATAAACTTTTTTTTAGCCATAGATCAATTCTAGAAACTCTAATCTAATGGCTCCAAATAAATATGAATATTTTAATACTTTGAATACTTATATTTAAACACAGAAGGATATTAAAGTCTTTTTATCATCTCAATTAATATTTACCTTCTACTTTTTGACATTCTTTTTCAACCATCAAATCACAATAATTATTCATCTTCTCAACATATTTTTTGATTTTTTTAATCTTAATAATTCTATATCTTTTTAACAAAACTTTGAATTTTTCTTTTTAATGTGTTCTTTTACTATATTCAATTGAAGTAAAACTTTAAAGAGTTCATTTTATTAGAAATAAATAATATATATTTTCTTCTACTTAAGATAATTTATTATGACATAAATTTTTTTATAAACCATGTTATATAATAAGAGTTTAGATACTAGTTAATGTAGTCGTCCCTTAGTGTAATGACATTGATTTAATTATAGTGTTATATTGACGTTATTAATGTTTATATTAGTGTAATAATTTTTTTTCATAAATTGTTATTAGTTTTTGAACCTATTTAGTGAGGGTGTGCACGGATCGTTTTTTTCCGTTTTTTATGAAACACATTTTTATACAACATTCTAGTTTGAAAGTTGATTTTAGATTTTCTGAGAAGTTTTACTTTTTTCATTCAACTCAACCAATGAATGTAACGATGACATGCAACTACTAGAGAAAAGTGATTGATGTAGTGTCAGAGTTAATTAATAAACTTTTGCTTAGAAAGTTCAATCTTTACTGAAATTTTTATATACCATAAATATATAAAAATATATTTTTGTGTAAACCAATCACTTGTAAAGTTGTATTCTGCAATTTGCTTGTAAAGTTGGGTTCCCTATGGATAAAAAAACAAATGTATATGTTAATGGTTTTTTATTTTTGAAACTAAAGTTAGATTAATGTTACGGAAAAAAATCCTGGAAAGGTTATAGGTTTTATGGTTTCTTATATATTGAATTTAGCATAGTCCTTTGTGATCACAAACGATCCTTAAATGTAATAATAGTACATTAGTCTTTATATATTAAGGTAACATTAACTTACATTACTCTTTATACATTAAGGCAATAATAACTTAATGCTAGTATTTTGCGGTAGCGTATTAGAAACTTACAACAATGTGATAGATATTCCTACATAGTACGGTAATATTTTTGTTGTAATTACATTGTAATATTATGTAATTATGTAATGTGAAATTAGTGTTGACATGTTATACTAGTGTAATTACACTTCTATAAGTTTAATGTACATTAGTGAAATGAAAAATAATACAATGGTATAAGTTACTATACAATACTTTGATATATACGACAGTTATAATAAAACCACAATAACATCATAATACACTAGTGTTATTAATAAACCTTGTTTTAATATTACTTTTGCAGATCGTGAAAAGGATGTGGAACATGAAATTGAATGAGAAGACAAAAAGATTTGATACAATGTAATGTATGTAAATGTAATGTAATGCTATTGTAATTGATGTAGAAAATATAATGGTATGTAATAAGTTAATGTAGCTAAATGCATGCTAGTAACATAACTTATATGTTTGTTTATATGATAAATACATTAGTGTAATTAAATTACACTACTTACAACACTCTCATGGTGTAACTAGTAGTCAACACTATGTAGTATTGTATAATAACAAATATACAATTACTTAACATTGAGTTACATTAATTAAATGACTTATAATAGATTACATTATACTGGCATAACCTAACAATAGTTACACGATGTACATTACATTAAAATAACACAAAATTTCATTCACATTACATTATATTATTTACATTATCTTATGTTACTTACACTATAATACATCAGCCTAACTGAAAATTATATAAAGTCAGTCTACTATATAAAAAATGAGTATATGGTATTTTCATTAACATCGAAATAATGTATTGTTAATGACTAGCATTGTAATTTGATGTAACAGTATAACAACATTTGATATATACTAATATCAACTAACATAAACCATTAGATAAATGTCACATTGCTTAGATTAAATCACACTAAGATTAAATCACATTGTAAATGTCATTTTACAAATACATCAAAATTCAGATTTAACAAGAACATGACAAGTGTCATGCCTATATACCCTTATTTTTTTACTTTATATTTAAAGACTTTACCCTTTTTTTATTTAAACACTCATAACTTTTTTATAAATTGTAATTTTTTTATAAAAATTGCATCATTAAACTTATCATATTTTTATCTTTAATTTTACTATAGTATTGCAAAAAAAGTTTCATTCGTACGTAGTTATATCATATTACAATGTTACACTGTTTTACCATGTAGCAAAGCTATAACAAATACAACATGTTACAATGTTAGTTCCCATGTAAACGTGCAAACGAAATTAGACCATATAATCTTACACTACTGTACCAAACTTACTGACCCGATATTACACCACTCCAACTAACAATATCATCTACATTAGGACAACCTAACAACCAAGTGACATTACACCATGTTATACTAATGTAATCTCGAGCAAAGTTGTAACGAACACGTCTAGTTACACCGTTAAATACATGATACTGCACCACTCCAATTAAAAGTAACACAATCATTACAACAACCAGTGTAAACTACTATAAACTAATGTAAGTCAATATTAACCAATGTAAAACAAACAAATTGTCATTACACCCCGACATTACACCATTCAAACTTATAGTAATATCATCATTACAACAACCCAACAACCAAACGACATTAAATCATGTAACTACGTCACTGTAACCAAATTTCATAAACCATAAAGAAATCAAATAAACAAAACTGCTCAACTGTAACAAAATTAACTAATGTAAACCAATATATAAAATAACGTAGACCAATCTGTAAACCATTGTAATTACAACACTAACATTTTTTCAATGTGAATCAATGTGAATCAATGTAAACTACTGTAACTAAAGAAAAAATAATATTTTTTTCTTGTGTGTCTTCTACCACTCTGTAAAAATACTTGAAAGCTTGAATGAACTTGTTAGTATCCTGTAAAAAAATATCATTTCTTTAAAAGTTACTAACCAGATTCAAATGGGTTTGCAAAGCTTTTAAAGAAAGATTTCAAGAAATTCCAAAATCAAAACCCACAAGAACAAAAGATAAAGTTATGGGTTTGCATCATTGAAGATCGGATGAAAAAGTGGATCTATAGATCTGAAATTTCGAACTACAAAAAACTAATTCTACCTTTTAAAAATAAAACTCGCACCACAAGTGAATCACAAACTCTTATTAAATTACGAAGATATAGCATTATCCCTCAAATCAATACGAACCTTTCAGAAATAAAATCAACCGAACGAATCTGGATCTAGTGAGTTTTGACGAAGAAGACTAGTGGTGCGATGGTGGTCAATGTTAGTATTACAGATGTGGTGGTGGTGGTGCCATTCAAGAATGGAGATATGTGATGGTGGTGTGTTCAGATCTGGTAGTGCTTGTATTCTTGATCTAAAAAAGTAATAAGAGATTTGTATTTCAAAGAATAGAAGAGATACAATGACTTTTTAATGTGATGGGTATCTGACACTCAAAAGAAAAGTATCAAACTCAAGTTTATCATTTTACCCTTAGTCTAATAAGAACCATTGAAATGGAATATTCCCTTATATATATATATATATATATTCCACTTTGACTGCTAGTCTGAAAGCCGATTTATATGCTTTAGCTCATCTTCATTCTTCTTTATCTTGGAATGAATTGCTATCATCTTTTTAATAGGCAACCTAGAAGTCTTGTATAGTAAAATAACACTTTTTACGACGAAAGTTTTCCTAGTTTGACCAGTGCGACACATAAAGAAAGCTAAGAATGAATATAACATCTGTCATGGTTATGAACAACTGCTCCCTTGTTTAGACACGTCCTTGGCATTTCTCTTTGGTTATGTTCGTGTCTGTGGACATCCATGTACGCACCTTGGTCGGTCGCTCACTCCTAAAACCATAATTACATGAAAGAGGAGAGACAAACTTCCTTAAAAATGGAACTCAATCTTAAAATTATATTGATATACGTCTTTTGGAAGAGCTATGTATCCGTGCCATCAAATCACTATATATATGTCTTTGATGAAAGCACTTGGTGAATTTACTCTTCTATCAGTGATGAAAAGTTCACAAGATCATTTTGAGTCGCTAAAACGATCTTAGATAAAACAGTAAAATGGGTGCTAGTGCTTCTTTTGCCAAACTAGCACAGTTGAGGAGCTTTGTTCTATTAGCATCTCCTTTTTCCATGCATGTATACACTATATGAATTCGTTCTTCTCGTTCCCTTGTCATTCTCATATGTATCATTCAGATCTTTGCAAAAGGGCTGTCTTTGATGATGGACATATCAAACGAACTTGGAGAATAAGTGGTTCAAAAACGAGTTTTCATAGTCCCCACGATGCTGAAGCCCTAAACCTTATTTTGGGGTATATTTATTGTTTTTGGGATCTCTTTGGTTTTGCCCTTGCAGTCTCGACACTTCACTTGGTTTGCACAAAGATGGAGCTTTTGACTGTTATTTCATTTCTATCAGGACAATATTTGGTAGCCACGGTTAGAAATCTGATGGTACACGCGGTCCACGTGGATAATTCGCATATAAACAAAAAATAGTTAGAACTTTATAACGTTTGTAGTGTATGAAGTATGACACACATTGATTCGAAGAATTCTGAACTTCTATAATCAAGTTTGAACAGCTCAAGTCACCTATCATGCTTCATTATTATCTCTCTAAAATGCACACTTAATACACAGCAATACAGGCTACCACCAGGATATATAATGTACATAGAATAAGTATACCCATATAGGGAGGGGAAAAAAAGAAAAAGAAATACCTCTATATATCATTTCTTACCACTCCATTTGTAGGGAAGTTTCCATCTTTTATGCCAATAAACTGAGACCCGAGGCCACAAAGGAAACCCAAACGAGTAATCAAGAGGACGGTCTACAGGACCCCCAACCAACAAAGGTAACCACACGTACCTTGAGTCCCTTAAATCTGCAGGGTTCCATCGGTCCGCCATAAATATGAAAATACCAGGAAACCCATGTAAGGGTAGAACAAATGTGCTTTGGGCAAAAAATGTAGCAAGCCGAAAGATTTTGTTACCCCCGACACATGGGTTCCCCATTGTCTCCCATGGGCCCATAATAGATTCAGCTGCATGAGCCAGGGCCTCGTTTGGAGCCCACCCTGTGCACCCTGAAGTGACCATGTAATAAATTCCTTCATGCTTGAACAGGGCTGGGGCTTCACGGTGCTGGCCCACGAGAATCCGTCTCATATCATTTGTCACATCAAGGTAATCTTGCGTGAGGGGCCCGATATGAAGCTCACTGTTGTCTTCTGATGAGTATATGAGATATGCCACGTCATCGTCATCTTTGAAAATGGTCATGTCTCTGCTTTCACAGCCATGTGGTCTTGTGCTCTTGATGTAGTCAAAGGGGCCTGTGGGAGAACTGCTGACGGCAATACCTACAGAGGCTTTTGTGTAGTTGGCGTCGTCAATATGCATCCACATTACATATTTATTTGTGTTTTTGTTATAAATTACTTTTGGTCTTTCTAGTACATTAGACTTGTGAAGATCATGGGTTTCGTCTGTTTCTTCTGCTGCTAACACAATACCCTCGTTCTTCCACGTCCAAAGATCTTTTGAAGAATAACAACCTACACCTATGATGTCAACCTGCAATCAAAACCGTAGTATTAAAATAATAATCTATTTTTTTAAATGATTTATGAAGTTCTATGCATTAAAAATAAAGTTTAGACAACTTTCGACCAGCTTAACTCATTCAACCGGTTCACTTAGCGAAAGTTTTTATTTGGCTTGTTTGAGATAAAGAAAACACAAATCAACCTATTTATAAGTAAAAGGGTGCAATTGCACCTCTATATTCCATAAAATATATAGATGAGGAATAAAAAAGAATCGTTCTTATCTATCCAACTCCCTGATCAAATAATATGGAGGATATGGGTTTAAGGATGAGAGTCATAAGTGTCTTAAAATGTGACTATTCTCAGGAGAAATAGAGCATACTATTCTTTGGTTAAATTCAAGGTTCAAGTAATATAACAGGAAATACTAGTGATTATATCAAGGAGAAATAGATCTATGCTATTCTACTGCAGTATGCCAGTACCCATCAACCACAAATATAGCAATGAGCTGCAAATATAACATAGATCATGTAAGGAATTGCAACCCACAGTGTATTGTTGTCAGCTTGTCATGTATCAAAAAAGAACACAAACAAATCAATCCTTAGAGGCAAACAAAATGAGTTTCAAGCACCACATAACCGATCTCAAATAATAGGAAAAACCAAGAATTTCAATGATCAAGATTAGGATACTAACCCGCGCTGCTGCCTTTTTGTGAGCATAGTAAGTGGGCCCATCTTTATACTCACCATACCAATAATATGTCCTTGATCGATCATCATATAGAATACCTCCACCGTGAGCTTGAATAGGATTCCCATCAGTATCCAACCAGATTCTACCAGGATGGTAATAAAGACTCTCATTACCAGCATCCTTCATCGGGTCAATCACAGTCCTTTGACCAGGAAAGAATATGTATCTAAGTTGAGAAGTTTCATCAAGAAACTCTTCAATCAAGGTGGTTGGTCGTTTAGGTTTTCGTTTTATCGCACGTGGAGATCGCTTTCTTGGTGGTGGGATTTTTATGTCCTCATCTTGCACTTCTACAAGCTCACGATAAAACGGATGTTGACTATGCATTTGCATTACTGCATGTTGACTGTGTTGGCTTTGGTTAAGGAAGTAAAAGTGGAACATTACTATGCATC
Organism: Flaveria trinervia; assembly: GCA_025506515.1. Lineage (NCBI taxonomy): Eukaryota > Viridiplantae > Streptophyta > Magnoliopsida > Asterales > Asteraceae > Flaveria > Flaveria trinervia. The sequence continues at coordinate 97,623,562 of CM046452.1, forward strand.
CTATGAAGCTGAATACCACAAGGGAGAACCTATATCTGCTTCCTGCATCGCAATTTAAAGTGGTTGGTTTCTTGTATTTGTTCCTCATCCTCATTTTGTTCTCCATTTAACCTTCAAGATATGAAGCAATTAAGATAATACAACCTCGGGTGATCCAAATGTAGCATCACAATCTAAAGGAAACTTTTCCATTGCTGTACTGACAGATGCTTAAACGATCAAGAAAATATTCGGTTCCTCTTATACTTGAAGGATATTACAACATAACATATAAACTTATAATATCAGATTGTAAGATGACATGCTACCACTAATGATTTGTTTATTACAGTTATCTGCTACTAAGAATTGTCAATAAACATGGGGTCAAAATAGTCAATCTTGATAATCCCACTATTGTTCTTGCTATAAACCTATGGTGTGCCCTTGATAAGTAGCAAATTGGAAACAAAAACAATGACTTTAAGGTTGCAGAAATGATAAAAATTTGGTGAAATCCTTCATCAACTAAAACCCTAATATTAAGTTTGGGAATCCCACTCAGAAGGCTCGGAATTGAAGCAAAATCACTTCAAATCATCTTATGAAACTCGAACCCCTGCTCCCAAACATCCTAAATTGAACAATTGATTGATGATTGATATTCAATTGAGCTTCTACAACAACTAAAGATAAGAACGAACTGCAAATCGAACCTCAAAAAGACGCAAACAATCAATACCCTTAAAGATTAAGCAAATGAACATCGTTTCAGATTTGAAGAAAGGTTACCTGATACCATTAATAACAATCATTCAATCAATCAATCGACCGATTAGTGTTGTGAAGTTTGCAAAATGGTTTCTTGAGTCGTGAATTTGGATCTGGAAGTGATGAACGTTGGTGATTATGACTTGAGACCAAAATTTGCTGAAGCTGTTTCTCTCTCAATCAAGAACAAATGTATTTTCAATAATAATGATAATCAATCTGTGGTTTTATAGGTGATGTTGATGATGATTACTTCAACGACTAGTTGGTTCTATTGAATGATTACATTTAGTATGCTACCTTTGCATCACCGTCTCTTGTTCAACGCAGGTGGCATCCTATTATTATACCTCGATGACATGTATTTACAACGAAAATCAAATTGTACAAGGTAAAGTTTTTATGTGGAAGACATATTTCTTTATATGGTTAAAATCAAGATGATAAGGAGGTTATGATTAACATTTAACAAAACTTTAAAAGTAATAGCAAATATAATGGACAGAGTCTAGTTTTATTATTCTTAAAACTCAAATTACATTTTTTTCATTTTAAAATATATGTGTAATAAAACATGAATTTTTTTAATCTGATTAAAAGTTTACCCAAATCTAAAACAATGTTGTGTCTAAATCATTTACAACGATGTGTTTAATATTGTAATGGTGCATTCAAATTGTCTGGGTCTAAGATTTAAACGAACCGTGGCATTACGTCAATACAATGGTGGTTCATCGTTTAGGATAGTGCGTTTAAGATTACCGTGCCGCGTCCTAGTCTACGAAGATTTGATGCATGAACGAAGTCTGTGAATACAATGATGTGTTTGGTCTTTTACGATGGTGTGCTTAAACCACTTGTAATTTAACGAATTAATCTACCATCACTCGAAAAGATGCATATTTCATATTGGATCTTCACATGCTAACAACCTATATACAACATTCCTATATTTATCATGACTCCTAAGAGAATTATCATAATTAAAAATGTAACAATAATCTAAATCTGATTAGGTGATTATTAGAATTTAAGTGGGTAAAGAAGTTAGAACTAGAAGATAATTTTTATGATAGATATAGATAGGACGGACCAAATATTGAGTGTTAACTTTAGTTATCTGTGAATTAAAGTTTATAATTTCTTATTAAAGTTTACATATTTATATAATTTCATTAATCATTACTAAGCTTTAACAACCTTTAATTTTTACTAGCAACCTCTAAAAACATATCTTTTGCTACATTTTAATGTAATTATTTTATCTCAACTTGTCTTCATCATTCACTAATACAAATTCTTAAATCCGTCCTTGGACGTAGAATATTTAACTCCTTTAAACTTAATATTAATGTTATTACGATAATTTCTCTATTTCAATTTTTGAATCATAACAACCATTAAAAAGTAAAAACACAAATTAAGACATCAATGCAGCTAACTAAATAAATATACTTAGCTAATTGTCGTTAACAGTCTTGGAAGCATTATGTGGTGTCTTAATATATCCTGATAAGGACCGTCTTCCCATCTCACGTATCAACAAAGTTCACTAATTTCTTGTTAGTTTGAACTCCTCGTGAGAGTAGCCTTAATTCCAGACCATTATAAAGTCGAGATGAATATACTACACATTAGTGGTAGTGTAGTCTAAAGATAAAGAAAAAGTGCCCACAATCCTTACATCCAAGACATTAACTCATACCTTGAACATTTGGTTTATGAAAATTATGGTTAACGTTAAACATAATCAATCAACCATACATCAAATAACACTAAACACAATAGCAAAATGATTAGTTTATTTGAGATGACATAACATAATATTGATTGAAGGAACAAAGTATTTTACTACTCATAATCACGCTCGCAATTATATAGTCTTTTCTTACAAAGAAAAGCAATAACTAATTTAAATTAAAACCAATGATTGTGTTCATAATTTTCATGAAGTTGTTGTAACTAAAACATAGCTTTAATATATTTAATTATTTATAAATAATTATAATTGAGATAAATGAAGTTTGTGAACATAATATAAAACTTATAAAAAGTTTTATTATTTTTATAAATAAACATTAAAAATATTATTCCTCTTTTTGAGTTATAATTCCTCTCAATAAGATTATAAGTACAAATAAAAGAGTTTGTAAGAAGTACAATGCTTAGCATATCAGCATATGTGTAAAACAGAAAAACCTAAAGCCACAAGTTTAGAACCAAAATCCAGCAAAGATGGACCTACACTTGTTCCCAAAAGAGGCAAATACTTAACAACATTCTCATCTTAAGAACAAAAATAAACATTAAAAATCATAAAGAGATGCTACCAACCAATTTGTTTATCCTAAAACAGGTTCCTTTAAGCATGCATTCAAACGTTGCAAGACTGGTATAGTGTATACCCTGATGTGCCTCTGTTCATCCCCTCAGCCATTGAAAGACCATAACAATAATCGAATCAAGCCACATACCGGGTCCCACATACTATCGAAATTGAACATATGATTTTATTGATCAATTCACAGTTTATTTAGTATGAAAAACAAATATTTGATGTTATATACATGAACCTCAATGGGTCAACCAAAGTCTTGCGACTTGGTTATCACGTTTATTTTGTAATTCTATACTTTTGTTTACAAATTCTGTTGATGGTTCCTAGGAATAGTAGAACATAAAGAAAAGTGTCTCCCTTTCTCTTGGTAAGCTTTAATGATCCAAAACAATGTTAGAATCATCAAATCAATAGAAAGAGTTAGAATACTAGCCCATAGCAGTTTAACTGAGGCTCTGAATGGTTTGCATTGGTGTGATGCCACATCAGCAATCGCGTGTCTCAATGGCGTGCATCCAGCTAGGCTCTGCAAATCTGGATAAGTAGCTATTAGATTCTCAACAGACTGAATGTACGCCATTGTTTTTCCGTATGCTGATTCTGGAAAAAACCTCCCTTCGGCTTTACAAATTTCTGATGGTGTGTTCTTTTCACAAGTTAAGGTAGAAAGAATCTGCACACACACTCCAAAAAGTGTGCAAACAAAATTGCTTGAGTTCCTTAAAACTACAATGATCTATAAAATGAAAATTAGTTGAAGTTCATGGATTTAGACACTAACACTTGGTAGATCATGAATTTGAATAGAATCTTGTTGGCAATTTCCAGGGACATATGTGTAATTAGGTGGGCCAGAGAAAGGGTCACAAATTTTCTGGATCATAAATGAATCATCACTTTGGTCATTTGGTTGAATCATTTTAAAAGCCAATGATGTTATTTCTGAGTTTGACTGCAATGGAAAAAGATGCATTGATCATCAATCGCTCTTAAATTTGGAATTTTGAAATGAATATGGTGATGGTCAAAACATAACGATATTGAATGTACCTCGGCTATATATTTATGAACCGTGTATCCAATTTGAGCCATGAATTTATCTGATGTTGACAAGTTTGAACATGAAGAGAGAATTGTCATTATACTATTGTTTTTGGAATTTTGATTTTGTTCAAAATCCTCAAAGGTTGCACATGTGTCCCCTGCAAAACTGCAAAGTCATCTAGTGATTTTAGTCTTTAAACATGAAACTGTTGCAAATTCATGGCCTCATTGGGGGCTAATGGCATAAAAAGGTAACTGGTTTTCCAGGTGCCATGTCAACGCCACATCATTATCATGTCTTAAGAAAAAAAGGCAACGTGGTCAAAAGTTACCAACATGTTAGCTGTAACGGCATCAATTTTTTACCAGTTACTAGGTTGGTTCAAATTACATTAATTTGAAAGCTGGTTTGCCTTGAATTAAGAAATTTTAATCATTGATGGTCTTTTCCAACCTAAAATAGGCGGTAAACTTTTTATGAAATCGGCCCTTCGTAGCTCAGATTTAGAATTGTTTAAACACATAAAACAGAACAAGTTGATACTCACACATGAAAGAAGAAGTCAAAGCCGGTTAAAATCCAACTAACGGTTGTCAAAATCCAGCAAGCAACAATAAGGCTGTGTGTGGAGAAGGTGTTAGTACACATAGTGCTGATACAATAATTTAAAGAAGTTACACAAGCTTATATCATTTAACTCACATGATAAATCCAGGGTGCCAATGCAGGAAGAGGATAACTGAACCAAAAAGAACAATCCATTAGGCTAAACAAATTTTATTTTGTGTATTTGTCAAATTAATCAATACAAAATAAGTAGGAATCATGAGGATAGATCAAACCGCAATCAAATTTCATTTCTTATTGAGTCTTGTTATACGGGACGAATTAAAACAGAACAATTTTCACTGTTAAAAGCATATCATGTAAATATCTCATCAAAAATAAATCTTACCACATCCTGTGACCATAACCACCAAGTTAGCTGTTACAAAAACAAGATTTGCAATGTAACTGAAACACAGAAAAAGATTGTTAAAAGCATGATGTATTTCTACAAAGTCAAAGCCATAAGTGAAGATTCAAAAAAAGATAATTGCTTACACTGCCTTCATCGCACGATTAGAAGCTTGTCGAGCTTCTTTAACAAAATTCTGAATCGAAACTGTCTCCTTCCTCATCTGATTAGTTATCTGATTCAAAAGCTCAGATGTTTGACGATCATAAGGCTGTAAAAGGGTCCGGATTTTCAAAAACCCTTGTATAACAGCTTCAATCGTTTGTTGCATATTACTTGCAGCTCCAAAAATAGTATCCATCAGTGTCTTGCTTTTGTGTAAAGAGCTTTGATTAGCTACCAAAATCAAACTCGAGAAAACTCTTCAAAAAACCAACAAACAAATTCAATAAGCAGATTGAATGTTGATGAAAACTATGATGATAATGATGATGATGATGATAAACTTACATGGCAATTACAATGAACATAGCAATGAGTGCAAAACATGCAAGAAAGTAAGAACTTGGATGATCAAGAAACGCGTTGAAACCGCCATTAACACCTTCATTATCAAGTAACTCCCAAAACCCAAGCCAAATATCATCCAAATTCCAGCCATTGCATACCCATGGATGCCTGTAAACGCCGCAGACTGACCATTTTTCACGAAACACACATCAATATACAACATTCACAGAAAACCCATCTTCAAACAGACTCAATCCATCAATCAAGATAATAAAACAAACCAAAACGTCATTAATTGAGGACTTTTAACAAACACTTACCGCCCAATAATGTCTGTTGCGGATATCATAACCTCCTGTATACAATCTCAAACGGTGAAGGGGATCAGGCCTGCTGAATCTCCTGTTTCGAGCAAAAGGGGACGCAAGAACCGATGAGTTGCGAGTGAAGACAGAGGTGAAGAGCAAAAGGGAGATTAATGGAAGCTTGAACCCTTTGAAATTGGACATAGGGGGATGTGATTACGAGGGAATTCAAGAAAAGGGGATAAGGGGATTGGCATGAAAAGGGGAAAAGGGAAGGTGGTGAATGCATAGTCGTTGTTGTTAGAGAGTAACTTGGTGATTAAGGTAAGGATAGCTTGAGGGGTAGTGTTTGATGGAGTTTTGTACAGACGAGTGATGATCGGAGAATCAAGAAGCCGAAGATTTAGGTGATACGCAAATTGATTCAGGAATCGACCGCCATTTGCGTCCCTGTTATGGCAGTGTGTATGAATCAAGATTTTCCCTCCTTTGTGATCTCTTTCACACGCTTGGAATTTTCCTGACAAAACGAATGTGATTTATGATCTGATATAAATAGTTCTTGCAGCTTTGTTAACAAGCAAGATTTGCAATTTTTGTTTGAAATTGAAATGATTAAATCAAATATTATATTTGATCAATCTTTCTGTTTGGATCACATTTTAGAAGTGTGATCTCATAGAAATGATGTTAGTCTCGTGCGTGTTTGTAAATGTGTGTACTTAGGTTGATATTCATTGAGTGTCTAATGGATTAGTTACTTGTTAGATTATTAGAAAATATGTCTCATTGCTTTTAGATTTTTTTTCTAATAATTATAGTTTATATAATTTTATACTTTAACGGATTGAACATATTAATATGATAGTACATATATATAGTTACTAAATAACATTTGAGATGTCTAAAATATGTAAATTTCACAATGATATAAATACTATTAGTGTGTAAATATAAATAATATCATTGAGTGTGTATCTAAAAAAAGTTTATTTTTCATGTAAAAAGTTTTCGAATGAACCATTACTAGACACATAACAATAAAAATAAAATTTTAAGTTAAATTTTGAGTATATGTCAAGCGATGAAAAATACAGTTTTAATTTAATAGTTTATTTATTACGCTGATAATCCAATAGTTTTAACATTTGTTTTAATTTCATCTAACCCATTAACACAACCACCTGAAACCCGTCAGTCTCCATCAAATTCGGCCACAGCACCCTTAACCCCGTCTCCTCTCTCTTTCTCTCTCTCTATATATATTATATATATAAATATCTTTCGTATTTCACAACAATCACTGCTATCGCCCACCACCACCACCTGAAAACCAGCAGCCACCACTCACCACAACACCTAAAACCCGCCGACCACCGCCAAATCCTGTCACACCTCCGTCACCTCCGAAGACTAGAACCACCATCAACGAAATGGGAAAATGAAACTCTAATTTCATATGTGACTCAAATTTGATACATGTGTGCCTTCATCCTTCTCGTTTTTTGGTAAAAGAACCACCAACATCTCCATTATGCATCAGCATGTCCACATCCACCACCGTGCAACATCATCATCTTTTATTCTCAGATCTATTCTAACATATTTGATCTTCGATTTGTAGGACTAGATCTGGTTTCGGGGGTTGAATGGAGTGGGGGAGACCTGTGTTTTGGATTTTTGGGAGTGATGACCGGAGAGAGCGACTGCAGGTGGTGGCCGGAGGGCTAAAGGTGACGGTCGGAGGTTGTGGTGGTTCTTGAGATGAGAGGGAGGGGGGGGGGGGGGGAGTAGAAAGTGGGTTGGTGTGGTTTAATTTGCATCTTTGTACTTACAAAGGTAGTGTCGTTAACGGTTTTAATGAGTTTAGTGAAATTGAAACAAATATTTAAATTATTGAATTGTTAGTTTAATAAATAAATTATTAGATTGAAACCTTAATTTTCATGTTATTAGGTTGAAACCTTAATTTTCATCGAACCAAATAGACAAAAACAATAATTTACTCTAATTTGTTGATTGGGTATCACTACTAGTCAAAGAACTAAGGATGTTTAAAAAATCCGATATCCGAAACTATCCGAAATCCAATCCGTATCCGAATCCGAATAAATCGATCCGAATCCTTATTCGGATATTCGGATCGGATCTCATCCGAATCCGAATTCCTTATTCGGATTTGGGTTCGGATTTCGGATATTACAATTTTTTTGTTCGGGTTATTCGGATTATTCGAATATCCGAATAATCCGAATAACACTTCAAGTATACTTTTAGCCCAAAATCATTACTCAACTATCTATTATGTTTTCAACTCAATACACATGAATATTTATACATATTAGTCATAATCTTAAATAATTATGCCATAATCAACCGTTGTTTTAAATTAGAGATTCTAATATTCGTGTTTCGTACAATTACCTATTATATTTTAATTTTTAATTTGCGTACAATTCATTTTTTTAGTTTTATAATTTTATTGTGATTCCAACTTATAAAATATTAAAAATTAAAAAATTAGCAAAAACAAAAAAAAAGAATTTAAAAAAAATTCTTATTTGGTTTATTCGGATAAATTCGGATTGTTCGGATATTATCCGAATCCGATCCGAATTGAATTCGGATAGATTCGGATCGGATAGAAATTTTCTTATTTGGATCGGATCGGATTTTTATTATTCGGATTGTTCGGATATTGTCCTGAAATTTTCAAATCCAAATAATTCAATCCGAATAATCCGTTATCCGATTCGACGAACACCCCTTACAAAGAACAATAAAGAATAAAATTCAAAGTTATACTAAACATTTTTATTATTCGTATTTCGTAATCCCATTTTACGTGATTGGTCCACATCACGCTATGGCAGTGAAATGGTTCAAAATCACAAGTCAGTTTACAAGTGAATTCCCAATTACTGCAATCCGTCATGGAATTCCCTTAATTTCGCTTCAAAATTGATTGAACACCGAAGAAGGTCAGAAATCATTTGGCTAACAGAGTGAGAGTGAGAGTGATCTCTTTGATTCAATAGATCTCTTTCTTTCTTTGTATTTCGATCGAGATTTTTGTTTCTTCTTTTTCTTAATTGAATCGTTATGGGTATATGGGAAGCTTTTCTCGATTGGCTGCGAAGGTATGTGCTCCTGCCCTCTTCAGTCCCTTATCCTTTGATTTATGCTTCGAATGCGACTGTATTTGGTTTGAATCTGAATGTCTAATTGTGTAAGACCGATTCTTTCTAGGGTTTTTGTGTTTGATTGTTTTGAATTAGGGTTTTCGCTTCCTAATTGTGGAGTTTATCTTTGAATTAAGATATTTCCCCTCTGTATGAGGATCTGTCTCTTTCTATCATTGATTATCTTTATGTGTGCGAAATGATCATGATATTACCTATTATTAGGGTTCTACCACAAAAACGTTAACTTGTTAGATATGATGCAGTTAGGTTGGTTAAGAACTAACGTTGAAAGCACTTGTTACAGCCTATTTTTCAAGCAAGAAATGGAGCTTTCTTTGATTGGTCTCCAGAATGCTGGCAAAACTTCCCTTGTTAATGTTGTTGCTGTAAGTATATTAAAGCAGTTTCATATACATTAGTTCACATCTTTATTCAGTCTCTTGAAAATCATCTATAACATGGGTCAAAACTGTTTTCTGTATTATCTTACTTGTAGACTGGTGGATACAGTGAGGATATGATCCCAACGGTGAGTTTTGTTCAAAATTTTCATTGTTGATGCCCACAAAGTTTTTAAATAGTATTTATTGCTCCTTACAAAGGAAATTTTGGCGTTTAGGTGGGATTCAATATGCGCAAGGTAACTAAAGGAAATGTGACAATTAAGTTGTGGGATCTTGGAGGCCAACCCCGATTTCGCAGTATGTGGGAGAGATATTGTCGTGCAGTTTCTGCTATCGTGTAAGTTTCTTTCACTAAAATGCATTTTGAAAAGCATTTGACGTATGATTTGTAAAAGCTATTAATTTGTTGATTTCATTTTGGGTGTGTGCAGTTATGTTGTGGATGCTGCAGATCATGATAACCTGAACATTTCAAAGGGTGAACTCCATGATCTGCTGAGTAAACCAGCTTTAAGTGGTATTCCTTTGCTGGTTTTGGGCAACAAAATTGATAAGGCTGGTGCCCTTTCTAAGCAAGCTTTGACCGATCAAATGTAAGACCAATTTAAATATGTTTGTACATTGCCAGCTTAAGAATATGAATCATTTGGTTATACTCAATTCCTGAACAGAAGCGTTCATCATGCACACAATGTTCACATACACAATACTATCATATCATGCAGAACTTGGTTGGTTCTTATATATTTTAATAAACACAACACATGACATCTTCTTAGATTACCAGTGTTGTATTTAAGGGCTAATTGCATAAGAAGGTAATGGTTTTTTTCAAGATTTTTGTTATGGTACCCTAGTATTTCCTTGCACTTAAATATGTACAAACTTTTTATATATTTATTTATTTTATAGTAGTTGAACTTGGATATCTCAATTAGAGAATAATTGAAAGTAGGTTAAAGCTTTTGAAATTCTTTACCTTAAATGAAAACTTTTTGAAAGTTTGTATGCTAGTGAGAAAATAGAGAATACTATGTTACCAATAGTTAAAATTAAACCTTCAAGGGGGTGACATAGCGGTAAGTACCTGATTCCTTGCAGAGTTTTTTGTTTGGAACCAACTCCCACTGATTCATGCTTTTAACCGCTTGGGCTTGTGAGTTTTCTGATACGGGTTTTCATGGTTACAATAAACAGAAATTTAAGGAAAGATGGTTACATTTTTGTGCAATTAGACCTTTCATCACGATCCAAACTACCTTATTTGTAACTAATCTTTATGGATGTATTCAATCCTTTTATTGTGATGGTGTACAGGGATTTGAAGTCTATAACAGACAGAGAAGTGTGTTGCTTTATGATATCATGCAAGAATTCAACAAACATCGACTCAGTCATTGATTGGCTTGTGAAGCATTCAAAATCAAAAAGTTAAAGACTTGATTGAAGCAAACTAGAAAGGAAAAGGACCACCATTTTCGTGTGCTTGGTTTTGTGTCAAGTTTGCCACAAAGTTTATGTAGATTAGAGAGATGTTTTGAGTGAATTGCGTATCGGTGTGTCCTGTGTATACTTTCTGATTGTTTGTCATTCTTTCTTCCTGACCCTGATTGTTGTGCTGTGTTTGATATCATTTTCAGCTACTTTTATGATGTTCTATATTATTATGTCTTTATGATTGAGAATGTGCATTGGAGCTGGGGTTCGTTGGAATCATCTTTGTTATCCCCTAGGACATAGAGATAAAGTATCCCTACATCTTTGCGCTTCCTAGACCTTGTTAGTAAATTAACGGGGATTTGACGTATCGGATACGAATACGGTTTTACGATTAGGAAAAACCATTTGAGGTATCTTAATATGATGAATAATATTTTGTTTTCCAAAGTTAAAATGTTTAGGTCCCTATTCACATACATACGTTGGGATTGTATGGAGATTGCTTACTCATACAGGATGCCTCAATTACATACAACTTTAAACTTGTTTTACTTTGATCAAATATACAATCATATAAAAGTACAAAATGAATGTTATTGGTAAAAATTGTGTTACTTTGATCAAATATACAAATTAATACTTAACCAGAGTGATGAAGATGTATCTCTCCTCTCCTCTCCAAGCGATATTGACAAATCTTTTTTTCTTTCAAACGTACGACCAGTTTATCTTGTACTTGTGATGCACATGTATTTGTATATTCTTGATACCTTTGAGATACGTAGACAAACCATCAAAGGATGGTTCTTCAGGCTGTGTCTTAGGACTTGTTTTAAGTTTTATGGTTACTAGAATCTTATTCATAGCTCAGGAAGACGATAAACAATCCAATATGACCAAATCATTTGAAAGTAGAATAACCGTTTTTATTGTCTTGTTGTAGCTCCCATACTTAATACATTGATCCATAGGGTGGACGGTATGGTGCAAAGAACCACGCCTCTTGCTCTTTTGGTCATCAGTCTTGATGCAGTGCAGGGGGGCAGTGATTTTGCTTTTGAAATCCTTCCCATTCTGATCTTCTTTCCCACTTGTTGCTACACAAATCTTAATCAAGAGATTTAGACTTAGGAGCAGTGCAAGAATGGGATTGCTACCAAGGATCAGGCCGGAACTTGGCCTTGACTTTGACTGTTGGGAAGCGGGATACGACTGGGCTTGGCTTCGGCTGAGCAGATTGTCAAAGATTAGGCTGGAACTTGATCTGGACTTCGGCTGACGGAAGGTCGTCAGGAAGTAAGTTGCAGCTGGGCTTGGCTTTGGCTGAGAGGAGTATCTGCGAGACAAAAACAACACCGTGAGCCTCGCCTCGGGCAGAAAGGGTTTTCCCCCCGAGACCACACTCCGGCGTGAGAATAAGTATAGGTATTGAGAGAACTTGAAGGGAAAGATTAGTAAGTGATTGGTTTGTAATGAGAGTGTTCTCAGAATGTGAATGTGTTCTGCCTGTGGAATGAAAGAGTATTTATAGTGTTGGTGTATGGGAACAAGAAATCACATGGTTCTATTTTTGGAAGCCTGTGGTCAATGATATGGGACTGAAATTCCCTAGTAAGAGGTTTTATACCTTTCTAATGCAAAGGGTTTCTGACTAGCATTAATGTAGTTTGTCTTTGTAGTTGACTTGGGGATTTTGTGGCTACTCTGAACTTCTGCCAATGTTTTGGCTTTATTCGTTTTGTCATATTGTGATTCTTTCTTATTCCCTTGTAACCAATGAATGGCTTCCTTGGTTACCAGGTTTGCGTGAAGGTTTTTACAAGTGTGGTTGCGAGGGTTCATGATATGAACTTGGTGATACCATGCCCAGCCGCGGCTCTGGGCTTACTCCCCAGCCGCGGTATGGGCTCAGCTGTGGTTTGGGCTTAGCTGCGGTTTGGGTCCATTCTCCCGGCTGTGACTTGGGTTCTTTTCGCTGGATAAAAGCAACTTAGGTTCGTCATGCGACTTGGGCGAGGCGAATCATGGCTTGGGGCCCCAACCGTGCGAGACGCGGCCTGGGCCGCAGCTGGGCCCCCAGCCTAGGTGAGCCGCGGTTGTCATGATTGGCTTTTGAGCCGACCTTACGTTTTATCTTTATGGGGTGATACCCCTTCATGTCCCCCCAGTCCAATGTCATGGTATCAACCATGTCATTGGAATAATAATTATGATGACTGTTCTTACCAATGCTCACGTTATATTTGCCTCGAGCCCCGACCCTAGTCTCCATCAATCATATCATTGTCTACCCTTTCTCGAGTTACGGGTTTGTCTACATCAATCGCCCCTTTGTGACTTTGATAAAGGGAAAACGACCGCTTCGTCTGAGGATACTAACCTGAAAGTGGAGGAGAAATTTGTTCCTAACTGGGTTTTGACTAATGAACTACCTTTGAAACTCCAGAGTCGTGTAGGGACTTTTATGTTCACGTCTCGCACGCCTGTTGAGTTTTACCGTGGGGAAGGTCTGAAAAACAGAGAATTATCGAACGCTGGTTGTTTGACCATGGTGAACAGTTTATTCTCTTTTATTGAGATTCATGGTCGTTAGATAGAATGCGTTAAAGAAATGAGAGAGCTTAGAAAATAGTTGTCTGAGTTGAAAGATAAGAATACATCTCTTCGACCTCGTTGTGACTGAGCCAAGAAAGAACAAGAGAAACTCACCTCGGACCTGAGTGAGGTACCAGAAGATCACTTGATTAAGTAGCATGTTTGCTAGAGACATTATTTGTCCAAATATAAGTAAGTATTTTAATTGATTTCAAACTGTTTACTCAACATGGTTGAGCAAATTTTGAACTTGTAGTACTTTCTATCCAAACATGATCGGGTGTTTGGACTAACTCATATATCGAAATTAGTTGCCTTCGCTATTTTTAGCTCAAGCATGGTTGATTCAAATGATTTCAAGTTATTAGCCCTAACGCGGTTGAGTGATTCAGATGACTTCAACCTTATCTACCCAAGAATGGTTGGGTGATCCAATCATTTTCATGGTCATTGACTTAAACCTAGCTGAGTTTTTTGAATGTATTATTTGCCCAAACATCGTTAGGCGATTCAACTTATATCATGATTGCAACTCAAGCATGATTTATTCATTTGGTTGCTTTTAACATCATCTACGAAGCTTGGTAACTTGCTTGATTACATATAGTTACTAACTCAAAATGAGTATGCTTGCTTTTAACATCATATACCCAAGCCTAGTTACTTGCTTGGTCTTATGGTTACAAAACTTGAACATGATTTACTTGTTTGCTTGTAACATCATATACTCAAGTTTGGTTGCTTGCTTGATTTCATGGTTATTAACATATATATGATTGAGTTACTTGGTTGCTTGTAACATCATCTACTCAAGCTTGGTTATTTGCCTGATTTTATAGTTATTAACATAGATATGATTGAGTTACTTGGTTGCTTGTAACATTATCTACTCAAGCTTGTTACTTGCTTGATTTCATTGTTAGTAGAGTCAAATATGGTTGAGTTACCTGGTTGTATGCAATATTATCTACTCAAGCTTGGTTACTTGCTTGGTTTCATGGCTACTAACTCAAACGCGATTGATTGTTACTTGGTTGCTCGTAACATCATCTACCTAAGCTGGTCGAGTGACTTAAGTGATTTGAAAGTTGTCTACTAGACGTGGCTGGCTGACTTAGATGCTTTTAATGTTTTTCACCTAGACGTGGCTAGGTAACTTAATTGTTTTCAAAGTTTTCCACCCAGATGTGTCTGGGTGATTTAAGTTCTTTTAGCGTTGTTTCCCAGACGTGGTTGGGTGGCTTATCTACTTATAAAAGTTGAAATACATCATTTAGTTACATATAAATACATGTATACCTTTAAAGCTGAGCTCCATTTCATGTATGCAGGATGGTGGTAAGATCTAGTTAAGGGAGTTTGTATGTGCCATTGTTCCCATCTTCCTTGGTTAAATAAGGACTTTAACTTAGGCATTTTTGCATCGAATCCATCGATTCGTGACTTTGCTATAACCCACCAGATGTTAGGTTCCTTTGAATCTTATTAAAAGTCAACATATATGCAATTCACCATCAATTGCCGCTAACCACCAGCAGCTCATACCAACCGGAGCGAAGCACTAGCCAAAGCTCACATCAATCCCATCTTAACACCAGTAAAAGATTATATCAGTCGCAACTCAGCACCAGCCGTAGTTTAGCACCAGTTGAAGCTTACGGCAACCGCAACTTAGCATCAGCTGCAGCTCACACCAGCTGTAGTTGAGCACCAGCCAAATCTCAGCACCAGCTGAAACTTACACTAGCCAAATCTCAACACTAACTAAAGCTCACACCAGCCGCATCTCAGTACCAGCTGAAGCTTACACCAGCCGAATCTCAACACTAGTTGCAGCTCACACCAGCTGCAGCTGAGCACCAGCCAAATCTCAGCACCAGCTGAAACTTACACTAGCAAATCTCAACACTAGCTAAAGCTCACACCAGCCGCATCTCAGTACAAGCTGAAGCTTACACCAACCAAATCTCAACACTAGTTGCAGCTCACACCAGCTGTAGCTGAGCACCAGCCAAATCTCAGCACCAGCTGAAGCTTACACTAGCCAAATCTTAACACTAGCTAAAGCTCACACCAGCCGCATCTCAGTACAAGCTGAAGCTTACACCAGTCGAATCTCAACACTAGTTAAAGCTCACACCAGCCGCATCTCAGTACAAGTTGAAGCTTACACCAGCCAAATCTCAACACTAGTTAAAGCTCACACCAGCCGCATATCAGTACAAGCTGAAGCTTACACCAGCCAAATCTCAACACTAGTTGCAGCTCACACCAGCTGCAGCTGAGCACCAGCCAAATCTCAGCACCAGCTGAAGCTTACACTAGCCAAATCTCAACACTAGTTGCAGCTCATACCAGCTACAGCTAAGCACCAGCCAAATCTCAGCATCAGCTGAAGCTTACACTAGTCAAATCTCAACACTAGCTAAAGCTCACACCAGCCGCATCTCCGTACAAGCTGAAGCTTACACCAACCGAATCTCAACACTAGCTGAAGCTCACACCAGTCACATCTTAGTACCAGCTGAAGCTTACACCAGCCACTTCTCAGTACCAGCTGAAGCTTACACCAGCCGAATCTTAGCACTAGTTGCACCAGTCGAATCTTTGCACTAGTTGCAGGTCACACCAGCTGCAACTAAGCACCAGCCAAATCTCAACACCAGCTGAAGCTTACACTTGCTATATCTCAATACCAGTTGAAGCTTACACCAGCCAAATCTTAGCACCAGTTGCAGCTAACACCAGCCGCATCTCGTAACCCTTTAGTCGCGGCTCGTAACGTTCAGCCGCGGCAAGTCGCCTCATAACTTGTTAGATCTGAGTTTGACTAAGGAACCGGGTTTAGCTTTGGTTGGTTAATTGGTTATGATCTAGGGTGAACGAGGCTGGCTCAACGGAACTATGTTTGGAAGAAAGGATGTGGGTCTCGGTGTTGAGTGTTGACGTGGGTAAGAAAGTGTATGAGTGTTTCAAAGCTATTTAGGTTGGATGGTTGTTCGAGGCTATAGGCGAAATTGTTACATAGAATAAAGTCTGATGATTCCCATTTGTTTTCTAAAACATTTGTGATGAGAAAACATAGCCATTATCTTTCACATCTTTTGTTTTGTATATTTTGCGCTTCTATTATGTATGATATAGGCAAAGCAATCAAACGAGCTATTAAGTTGTACATGAGCTGAGCTGTAAACTAGCTATCATGAGGAAAAAGTGGTCATATTAAGTTTTCAAATAAAAAGAGTGTGATAAGTTTTCCTTAGAAAATATATCTAAAATATCTATTTTTTGTTTTCTTAAATGCTTCTCATGTATTCATTCAGTTCAAACCTACGTACATACATGAAATGAAACTTAAATGCATTACCCAAGTTGTTTTTACATTCCTTCTGTGTTTATGCCCATATGAGAAATACAAGCGATATGAGTAATATATGACATGTAGAATATAACCATGAAAATATTTCGGATATGCATTGGTACGCTAAATCTAAAGACTTAGAGCATTCATAGTGAAGAGAATGTGAGATTTGAAACCCATTAAATCGAGTTGTGTATACGACATAAACACTATTAAAGTTGTTATGGAGATAGTAAGAGTTTAGAACCTGAAACTTGGAGCCATATCGATAGGTCGCGGTGTCTCGTGCAAAACACAAGAACACCAATCTAGCCGTTGTAAGAGAGCACGAAACCTGTTTTGTTTCGGTCCCACAGATGGCGCCAAATGTTGCTACACAAATCTTAATCAAGAGATTTAGACTTAGGAGCAGTGCAAGAATGGGATTGCTACCAAGGATCAGGCCGGAACTTGGCCTTGACTTTGACTGTTGGGAAGCAGGATACGACTGGGCTTGGCTTCGGCTGAGCAGATTGTCAAAGATTAGGCTGGAACTTGATCTGGACTTCGGCTGACGGAAGATCGTCAGGAAGTAAGTTGCAGCTGGGCTTGGCTTTGGCTGAGAGGAGTATCTGCGAGACAAAAACAACACCGTAAGCCTCGCCTCGGGCAGAAAGGGTTTTCCCCCCGAGACCACACTCCGGCGTGAGAATAAGTATAGGTATTGAGAGAACTTGAAGGGAAAGATTAGTAAGTGATTGGTTTGTAATGAGAGTGTTCTCAGAATGTGAATGTGTTCTACCTGTGGAATGAAAGAGTATTTATAGTGTTGGTGTATGGGAACAAGAAATCACATGGTTCTATTTTTGGAAGCCTGTGGTCAATGATATGGGACTGAAATTCCCTAGTAAGAGGTTTTATACCTTTCTAATGCATAGGGTTTCTGACTAGCATTAATGTAGTTTGTCTTTGCAGTTGACTTGGGGATTTTGTGGCTACTCTGAACTTCTGCCAATGTTTTGGCTTTATTCGTTTTGTCATATTGTGATTCTTTCTTATTCCCTTGTAACCAATGAATGGCTTCCTTGGTTACCAGGTTTGCGTGAAGGTTTTTACAAGTGTTGGTTGTGAGGGTTCATGATATGAACTTGGTGATACCATGCCCAGCCGCGGCTCTGGGCTTACTCCCCAGCCGCGGTATGGGCTCAGCTGCGGTTTGGGTCCATTCTCCCGGCTGTGACTTGGGTTCTATTCGCTGGATAAAAGCAACTTAGGTTCGTCATGCGACTTGGGCGAGACGAATCATGGCTTGGGGCCCCAACCTGTGCGAGACGCGGCCTGGGCCGCAGCTGGGCCCCCAGCCTAGGTGAGCCGCGGTTGTCATGATTGGCTTTTGAGCCGACCTTACGTTTTATCTTTATGGGGTGATACCCCTTCACCACTCTTCACAAACTTTCCTCCATAACGTTGGCAACATCTCTTGCTTCACGAGGCCTAGCACATGTGTCAACGTGGATTCACCTTCCGACAGCCCCACTGGAAAGAATTCTATGCACCCTTAGGCTCGGCAGCTTTTATCAGGGGGCAATTAAGCAATGGCGAATAAGAGGTTAAGAAAAGGAATTAGGTCGAAGGTGATGACAATACAAATTTTTTTCACAGGTCATTAAAATGCAACATAAACAAGTCAAGAATAAATGGTTTGATGAAAAATGGAGTTTGGGAGGTGGATCCACGTATTATCAAGAATGAATTTTTTGGTCAGCAGATTTACTTGAGCCCTCGGCGATTCGTCCTTCTTTTATTAACAGGAACTTCAAACGTTTATCGGTTGAATCAGGTCTACCCCTTTTAGTTCCGTTTACTATTCAAGAAATTAAAAAAGCGGTTTGGGATTGCGGAGGTGACAAAGCACCTGGTCCAGATGGTTTTAACTTTAATTTTATTAAGAATTTTTGGGAATTAGTGGAGGTTGATGTTAAGGCAGCTTTGGATTATTTTCACAATTGTGGTTGCTTAACGCTCGGGTGTAATTCAGCCTTCATAACATTAATACCGAAGACCAACGATCCGGTACTCTTATCGGATTATCGTCCTATAAGTCTGATTGGTTGTTTATACAAAATAATAGCAAAAATCCTAGCTAATAGACTTAAAAGACGTTTTCCATGGGGTGATTAGCGAGGAGCAAACAACTTTTATCTCAGGAAGATATATTCTTGATGGTCCATTTATTGTATCCGAAACTCTAGCCTGGTTAAAGGAGAATAAAGGCAAAGCTTTATTGTTCAAGGTTGATTTCGAAAAAGCGTATGACATGGTTAACTGGAATTTTCTTGAATCAATCATGGAACAAATTGGTTTCCCAAATAAATGGAGGTTATGGATCAGGGGGTGTTTATCATCTGCTCAATCGTCTGTTATTATTAATGGTCTCCGACAGAAGAATTCACGGCCACTAGAGGCTTGAGGCAAGGTGATGCATTGTCGCCATTTCTATTTATAATGGTTATGGAGGCACTTCATGTTGCTATTAATAGCGCGGTTGATTTGAGATTATTCCATGATATTAAGCTTCCTAATAATGGTTTATCTCATATAATGTATGCTGATGATGCTTTAATCATGGGCGAATGGTTGATCTTTAATGGACGAATGGTCAATTTAGTGTCAACAATGTGTAAAGGGAAGAACGTAAAGACTTGGGATAGGAAATCAAGATATAGGGATTTATAAGAACATAAACAACATCCCTCTGATTTAGTACCGGATGCAACATTAAGTTTCCTGACAAACTCTAAAAGGACTCCATCCGGTCTTATGGTAATAACTAAATAATATTTTCCTTAACTAAAACGTAGAAAAGAAAACCAATAAATCACACAGTCTCGAAAGAAAAGAACCTAAATTTCAAGAAACATAAAAATATCATCACAAACCAAATGCATCGTAAACTTGTACCCTTGTATTGCATTAGTTTGTTGTACTATGCTAAAACCCCTCTGCCTAAAGATTTCTGCAACTTCCATTACAGGATGAGCTAAACTTCTTCTCTTCCGTCTCAACTGTCAACAATGGAGTCTTTAAGGTTAAGAGGACCCCCACACCACCCCTCCCTTCACCCCCCAAGACACCGAAACCATCAAACGAAGCCTCATCAAAAAGGGCATCACCCCCACCCCCAAAATCATCCACATCCTCCGCAAGAAACACATTCAAAAAACCAACCGCCGCCGCCCATCTCCATCCGACCAAACCCCACAACAAGAACAAGAACAAGAACAAGAACAAGAAGCCCAATTTCAAACCTTAAGGATGAATTCAAATCTTTCAACAGGGCAATCGTTAAGGCTGCTAAAGGTAAACAGGATGTGGTCGGAGACGGCGGTGCGGCTCCGTCGTCGTTGGTGGGGAAGCCGTGGGAGAGGCTGGAGAGAGCTGAATTGAGGGAGTATGCGAGTGTTAATAAAGAGTTTGTGGGTGGGGAGAGTTTGAAGTATGAGCATTTGGAGGAGTTGAGTGAGTTTATTGAGAAGGAGCGTGATAAGTTTAGATGGATTGTGGAAGATGATATTGAATTGGAAGATGGGATGCTTGAGAAGAAGAGTAATTGGGTTCGACCCAAGAGGAAAGTTAGTGATGGTGAAGCAATTCGGTTTCTTGTTGATAGGTATATCTCTCTCTTATAGAGATTAGTATCTTTTAGCCATTTTTAAGAGTGATTAAAGGCCAGTAATTTTATATGTTTATCACTAATCTGGTAGTTTGATTGATTTCTATGTTGAATAGGCTTAGTGGAACAGAGTTGAGTATGAAGAACTGCAAGTTTTCTCGAATGATGAAACAGTCAGAATTGCAGTTCACAGAAGATCAGTTGTTGAAAATTGTGGGTGGGCTTGGTGATAAAGGTCAATGGAGGCATGCTTTATCTGTTGTCAAGTGGGTGTACAACTCTAAAGAGCATAGACACTTTAAGAGCAGGTGTAGTTTTCTTCAGTTTTTAGTACCATTTCCAATACTTCCAATGTTAGTTAAGTGAAGCTAGAGACTTGCCACTTAGTTCATAAGTTATTAAACTACTGTCAAAGATGTATGTTTGATTTGGGGTGTTTGGATGCCTGTTATGGAACTGATTATGGAACTAATTATTGGATTTGGGGTGTTTGGAATAATCATAATCACAGACAAATGTTAGTTGAATGAAGCTAGAGACTTCCCAATTAGTTTTCTTACACTGCTTTCTTTAATGTGTCTCTATCTTCACCAGTTTTATGCAAACATTTGAAAGTAGCAATTACGACTTTCATTTTTAAACACACATCCAAACCTCTCAGGCGTTCATTTATCATTTCATCTATGGGCTATGCCAATGATAACTCATATCTATGTATATAATTTACGTATCTTCAAATATTCAATGTTTTGTGTTCTTTTACTTTGTAGGTTTGTGTACACAAAACTCTTGTCAGTTTTGGGAAAAGCAAGAAGACCCCATGAAGCCCTTCAAATTTTTAATTCGATGCGGGTGATGATACAAATATAGCTTGTTAATTATATGCCAAAGTTGTATTTGTGATCTGATGGAATGAAATCTCACTTGAAACTGATGTAGGCCGATTACCACATATACCCTGATATGGCTGCATACCACTGCATTGCCATTGCACTTGGGCAATCAGGTCTTTTAAAAGAACTCATGAAAGTAATTGATTGCATGAAGCAACAACCTTCAAAGATTATCAAGAAACGAAAAAACTGGGATCCTGTTCTCCAACCAGATTTGGTTGTATATAATGCTGTAAGATCGATTTTACATAATTTATGTTACAGATTTCAAGGATTGTTATTTGTTATAGGAATAAGGGTAATCTTGTAAATTCCTTCATAGGTACTGAATGCTTGTACATTGTCGGGAGATTGGAAAGGAGTGTCGTGGGTGTTTGAGGAATTGCGAAGAAGTGGTTTGAAACCAAGTGGAGCAACTTATGGACTTGCAATGGAGGTATTAGTTAATTAAATGTGAATCTTTTTTTTCCTTTTATGTTTATATTACGTGTCCTTGGGTTGGAGGAAAAAGAAGAAAGATAACAGTTGCACAATTATACATTTCCAATGTAAACTATGTTAATTTTAGGCGAGGGATGGTTTTGTCATTTATAAACTCTTAAGAGTAAGTCGTTTTTGGAAGGTAATGTTAGCATCTGGGAAGTATGAGCTTGTGCATGAGTACTTGAGAAGATGAAGAAAAGTGGGAATGCTCCAAATGCCCTTACTTATAAGGTAACTTTACTTCCCTCTAAATGTATCATCATGACTTCACGCATGTTGATGATTTTTTGTGTATTATTGGTTAGTGTTAGTTAAGGCCTTCTCGAAAGAAGGTAAAGTGAGTGAAGCAATAGATGCAGTGAGGGATATGGAATCAAATGGTATTGTTGGGGCCGCATCTGTATACTGTGAGCTGGCATTTTGTCTTTGCTACAATGGGATGTGGCAAGAAGCTATTTTGGAGGTAAACTTTTTAGAATTCAAGTTATTTTCTGAGAGGGTGTTTGGTTGTGCGTTAAATTGATTATTGCAATGTGAAGAATCATAATTAGATAATCAATTGATTAAAGAGAGGAATAGTAGGTACATTTACATGCATCTCAATAATCAATTTTTTTATCACCCTTTCCAGTTTTTCCAAGATCTGATTAGTATGAATCCTACATAAAGGGGAGCTCAGATGTGCGCTTAAGCGAAAGTATTTAATCAGAACCAAATAATCAGCTATAACTAGACAGGCTTTTGGAGATTGCCTTTGGTATATTTTGTCTGTTTGAGGTTGTAATAATATTGCAAATGTCCATTTCAGATAATTTTAGAAAAAGAATAGATAAAAATAAACAAACATGGCAGTTTCTTTGTAAAAAAGGGATAGATTAATGCCTAGTGAAATTGGAGTAACACTCTAAAGATGAATGTATTTTACCACTTCTGTTGCAAACTTGCAAATGGTAAAAGGATGATCATTGTGACTTCTCATACACTCATTCAAATGCCCCATTATACCTGTTTGCGTGTTGCTGATGATGTAAATTTCATTGGTACTCATGAGTTCACTTCTAATGCAGATCAATAAGATGAAAAGACTTCCTCTAACAAGACCTTTGGTGGTTACCTTTACGGGCATGATATTGTCTTCAATGGATGGAGGACATATTGGTAATTGTATACGGATCTTTGATATCAGTAAAGAGCATTGTGCTCCCGATATTGGAATTATAAATGCCATGCTTAAAGTTTATGGGCGAAGCGATATGTTTTTTGAAGCCAAGGAATTATTTGAAGATACAAAAAGATCTAATGGTCATAACATTAGTGTGGGTCGTGATGGCCCGTTTGTTAACCCAGATGCTTACACGTATGGTGAAATGCTTAGAGTTTCTGCTAGTTCTCATCAATGGGAGTATTTTGATTATGTTTATAAGGAAATGGTGTTTTCTGGGTATCAGCTTGATCAAAACAAACATTCATTTCTGCTTGTTGAAGCATCCCGGGCTGGGAAGGTTTGTGCCTTTTCTGATTCCTAAATTTTTGCTGGTTTCTTGGGGTTACTCAAAGGTTTATATGGTTTAACTATTGGTAGCGTTACTGAGATGAGCAGGCCACGAACATCTTTTTGCCCATTTCTTTAAGTTTTCTATAAATAGTTGATACATTATTAATGTATACAAGAACGATTATCATAATAAATAATATAAATCTGTGAAGAAATAAATTATTATACTTCGGGTGTCTTTCAACCCATTTAACCCATTCCCCTTTCAGCTAACTCTTTCATTTGACTTGAGCGAGATAAAACGGAGTACGGACACAACCCAGATCCAAAATTTACAAGTAATCGGGTTGAAGTTGGCACCTCTAAGCTTTGGTCTTATAGTGTGTTACAAAATGATTAGTATTTTACCATTTCTCTTGGAAGTTCCATTTCTAAAATATTAGTGTATGTTTATTTCAGACCCATTTACTGGAGCATGCATTTGATGTAATGCTGGAAGCTGGTGAAATACCACCTTCGTCATTCTTCGTTGAAATCATATGTCGAGCTATGATCCAAGATGATTATGACAAAGCATTGACCATTCTTAACAGCATGGCGCATGCCCCATTTCAGGTTCGTGAAAGGAATGGAGAGGATTGTTTGAGGAGTACAAAGGTAAAATTACTCGATCCCATTTAAGAAAACTTCTTGACAAAATTGACACCCATGATATAACAATGGAAGCCTCCGCCTATAAATTATCAAGATTACTGCAATCGCTTTGTGGGTCAAAGTCAAACAACTCATATCAGGTAAGTTCAAGCAGTAACCTTACACAAGAGTCTGATTTAGAAACACCAACAGATGTTAAAGGACAGAAATTACACGATGTAATGGAACGTTTTGCTGATGAATTAACGCTCGACGAATCTTTTGAAAGTCTTGGTTTTGAAAAGTCAAAGTTGACGAATAATGAGGCGTTGGATGCTGATTATGATTCAGAGGATGATTTCTTGGCTGATGAATTGGGGGAACTTGATGAATCAAAGAGAAACAAGTTACCGTCTGCGGACGGTATACTTGAACATTGGAAGGAAAGAATGATAAAAGATGGGATATATTTGCCCTTCCAAATCGGAAGAAAGTGATTCCCAAATGCAATTTGCATACAGGTAGCAGATTAGAGTGTTTTTTAATTAAAATGTAAAAGTATGTAATCTATAAATGCTTTGTTGACTACAGAATAATGCAAGTATTTTCTGTTTGGTTTGGTTTTTATTTCTGCCAAACCCTACTGTCTACTCTCTAAATTTTTTAGATCTGTTGTCTGTTGTGAAGTTTGTGCACATCTTATTAGGAAAGCAAAACTGATGAATGGAGAATTCACTAAATCTTAAATTAGATCAGTTTGGGATATGAAAGCATCTTCAGGGATGCAATAACAAACCTAAGCTGTGATTCTCTCTCTACTTTTACTAGTCTTAGACCATAACCAATAGGTGTTTTCTAGGTCCCAAGAACAACCACCTAGACTTTTACCAAGTTCTTCCTTATGAACACCTAAAACCGACTTAAGTGCATATGAAAAGAAATAGGTAGTTAAAAACAAAAAAGGTGATGCTAGCGATGTTTTTAAGTTTCCTTAGTGGAAATATTTTTAAACTTTTAATGAACTATTGTTTCTTGATGTGACGTCTAACTAGACATGCATTTTTGCCATGTTTAAAGTTTCTTATTGGTGATAGATCTTAGTAATATCAACTCAAGCTAAAAATTCAATGATAAAATTCAATGATTCATTTCATTACTTATATTACAATCTCCAAAGTTTCTAAGTCTTCTCATTGCCCACCAACATACTTGAGCACAAACGAAAATAAAATCATCCATATCGGATTTGTTTCAACCAGAACCAAAAGCAATGAAACCGGTTAAGCTGTTTGGATATGCACCATTGGTTTGACCAATTTTCATGCAATATTGATTTTGAGCCAATTCATACATAGGAAATAATATAGACCGAAAAGTTTGCTGCGTGTGTCAACCCTCACCCTGTCTACTGTCAACATTTTCTGCCATTGACCGAGGAGTCGATGGCACAACATATTTTAGAGTTTAATAATAACATGAAATCATACTCGATGCATAAATTTTTATAATAATATCAACGTTATATCAGTATAAATTTTAAACAAAAGTTTAAGACTAAACTGCTACTCAACAATCTGTAACTCATACCCAAACAAAATCTATTTGATATCCTGCTGTTCCATTTTCCATCACCTATATGGTCATGAACTTAATCAACAGTATCCTTTGAATTTTTACATTGGAAGACAGCATTTAGGGACTGTTTGTGTAGTTAATGATTCCCTCAAACGCTGAAGACCTGATGAAATCATCATAAAAGTGTTAAAAGTTCCATCTTAATGTAAATATGGAAGAGTTTGGAACGAACTCACCCTTTGATTAGTCATCAGAATCAAAATTTTCATCATCTTTCATGTACTTCTCTTGCACTGCTGCTGTTGTGAAAACTATTGTCAAGTATTCCATTTCTGATACTTTTTCAATTTATCAACAGCACATCAAAAAGGTGATAATCTCAACACATTTACACAAAATGATTAAATTAAGATGAGATTTTATCACTAACAAGTTTCGGTATCGCTTGGTAATGCAAGACAAATTAGTTAAAAGAGAAACAAATCAAACAGGTTTAACTATTAATATGGTAATGGTCCAAAGCACACTCAGATTGTTACCAACCCTCAAGTTGCCTTCTCTATTGAAAAATGAATCATTTATTAATAAAGTTTTGTAAACATATTTAATCGAATATGCAACAGGTTTGACACACGTATTTGCCACCTATACTGTTATAAAAAATACTGTTATAGTCTCGTGCATAGTGGAGCATCAAAAACAGCATGCACATGCATATGAATATGATTAAATGATGAAAGTATATTAACTTAAAACCAAATGTAGACCACACAAGCTAAATGAAATAAGCAAAGGGTAAGAATATTGCAATCAATTAAAGGATATCTGTAGTAGTCCCAATCTGTTTCTCCAATAGCAATTTTGCTGAACTCAACAGCACTAGCATCAATGCCTTGAAATATATACCCGTTGGTCTTGTCTATTAGTCTCACAAGACTTGCAACACTCTCTTTATCCTAAAAAATTTAATGCTGACTGATGTCAATCTTGTGTACATAGCCTACTTAATTATATGGCTAGCAGAAATTAACATGCCTGTATAGCCAAGGTAGTGAAGTTGACCAAACCAAAATCTTCAACTACTTCACAGAGTTCTTTTGTGAGTTTTCTAACACCATAAATACGGACTGATAAGTTCACTTTGAGTATATGCTTCTAGAGCTAAGTGAGATGCCAAAACTAAAACCAAGGGGGGGCCACTTCAACCCATACGTGTAGAAACATGCAGATTCGGGTTTTGTATTTTGTTTGTAACGAGTCAAACAGGTAACTAAGAAAAACTAATTATCACTATTTAAGTATTATAGTTTTGTAAGCATATCTAATCCAGCCTGACCAGACCTTTTTTTATCCACATATAAAAAGTACCAGTCTTGAACAAAGCCCGTTAGGCCGTTACCCAACCCACCATACCGGCCCATTCAACCAGCTCTACCAAAACCAGTTAAGGTGTCAATCAGCGACCTACCTATACTTGGAAGATCTGGGATCTTGATCTAGATGGTGCTGTAAATAAGACAAGTCTTCCACATCGGTGTAAAAATCAAGATTGAAGGCTGCATTAAAGATCAGCAATGCAGTCACATATTTCCTGGGGTCACTGCATAAGTCAAATTTGGAAAGAACGTAGTAATAAAAAGGTTTCATACCTAGCTTTCCGTAGCTCTCAATAAGATCAATCTTAGACAAGACATTTACATGTGGCAGTTCCATATGGAGCATTGTTGACAGTGATAGAAGCAATGCACTCACATATTTACCGGGGTCACTGCAGAGGTGGGCATCGACCAAATGAACTGCAGTCAACTGTAAAAGGAAGCCATAACTGTAAACACACTTCCAGACAAGCTTTGTGTGTGTTTGTGGATGTAATTCAAAAAAATTGTGCAAAAACAAAAAAGACATCACCTTACCCGAAGATCCAGTTTTTTAATCAGTTTCATGATGACCTTCTTCGCATTTGAATGAAGGAAGAACAGCTCTACTTGGCCAGGGAAATCAAAGAGAAAATAGTGGTCTGCAAATAAATTTATTTGAGAACCCCAATTTGCATAATGAATTATATCAAGCCATAATCCATTATAGGTTCATGTATTCATTATCTAGTTGGGGCTTAAACTTTTATTATTCTTAACTTCTTTCTAATTTGAGTTATTATGTAATGTCGTCCAGTCAAAATACACTAATTCATCCCATGAGAATTGACAAGTAAATAAAAAAAAACAAGGTTTATACCCAAATCAATAAGATAAGCATATTTGCAATGATGTACAGGACAAAGAGAGGTATAACAGAAAAAGTTCTCAAAAAACATTTTTGCAAATGCAAGGGACAATATAAATTGGAAAGCAATCCGAATTTTTCATGGAGTGGAAGGTGTAAAAGTTACCACAAGTTTAATCTAATACTAGAAAGGGTAGTTTGATATAATAAGAGCCAAATGTAAAAACATCAGCTAAAGAATACGTATTGATGAATACTGAAAGTAACCTAGTGAGTCTGTTACTGGTAAGATACTCCAAAAAAAAACAAAAAACGAACATAATCATATATTAATGTAACAATTTAAAAGGCTAACAGATGATCACAGAAAATGAAGTAAAAAAAACTCACTTTGTACATGCTAGGGCTCAATGTGTACTAACCTTTCAAAAGAGGTTTCAGTTTAGATTCCAACCAGTCAATATTTTTCTCCAAGTAATCCATACAATACACAAGACCTAAAAGGATAAGAGAAGCTCAAAAGGTAGTAATGACAAACGAAAATTAAGTTCTTCTATATAACAAGCAGGAGAGACATCTAACCTCCATTGGGACCAAGAGAATGCTCATTCATCACATCACTGAGTTTTATAAGATCCTCAATGTTTATAGCACAATCATATCTTAAAAAATACATATTAAAGAAATCATACATTCCATCAATATAACATCAACAAACCAAAAGGCGAACTATGATAAAATCTGTTGAAACAATCAGAGATCGAACAGGATACGGCAATGAATCATTTGCAGGGTCTAAATTGATAATAGCAACTTTCCTGAAACAAAAGTTACAATCTCATCACCTATTAAGATTAATCATGAGATAATCACATTGAATAGTAATGAAGACTGAAAACGGACACAAGTGTTACCTCCCGATGAGTTGGAGGAACTGCAACATGCCATTGCAGTAAGTGGTCTTGCCGGAACCAGGAGGACCGATTACCACCTGACCAAACACCATCTTCGCAAAACCCTAAAATCAGACTTGTGAGAACACAATAATACAAACAGCCGTAGCTTTCATTCAAGTGAGAGTGAAAATTGAACAAATGGTAAGTGATGGTGAACCACAATAATAATAATAATCAATAAGATGAATCGAACCTGGGTTGGGGTTTACACTTGAGAGTTCCAGAATCTTCACAACTGCACAACGATCTGTCGATGATGAAATCATGAGATGAAGAAAACTGATTGTTTCTTCATCAACTGATTGGAGTCTCTTTGGAGTGATTAATGGCCCAACAAATGAAGCCCAAATGATCCAATATTTAAATCTTTTAGGGCCCTAGGCAGGCCCGCAGTAGTATAGCTTTTTTGTCACAGGGAGCGGGCCCTATCATATAATTTCATAGTTATAGATTTGTTTGTAGTTTAAATATAAGACCTCCTAAAAACAATTCATTTCCAATATTCAGATCATTCACACTAGTTTCTTCTAACATCATTTCCATATTTATATTAAAAACATTATTTTTTTACTATATTTTAATTAAATAATATTTTTTAATATTTTAACATTACATTTTCTTTTTCTTCACTCACAATAAAAATATTTAAAAAGTTATGGAGGTTGTACCGTGATTTCTCATATTTCCCTAAATACGGAGAATCACGATACAACCTCCATAAATATTCCATAATTCACTCACAACCACTAATAATCATCTCCCAAAATATAAGACATATACTCATATAAAAATGGAAAACCTACTGTGAATGCTCTCAAATGACATATATTGATGTGTTTTAGTTTGTATTCATTTACTTTGTAGTTATCATCCTATATGATTGCGTATATTATTGATGTGTAATACGCGGGATTAATAAAATTATTAAATTGAATAGTTATTGATTAAGATTTAGTAATTGTGAAATGAATTTTTAGATAATAGTTGTTGAAATGACGTATAAGTAACGATGTTTAATAATAAAACAAAGTGCATGTTAAAAGATAAAAAATAATTATAATCCACATCACTCTGAGAAGAGATCAAACCTCAGTGGCTATCCGAGAAGACATTATGACGTGAAAGAAGCGGGATATAGTACCTAAGAAAATCAAATCCACAAATATTAACACAAATCATAGACAATACACAAATACATGGAGGAGAGGACGAGAACAAAGAGTCTTTCACTTTCATTGGAATCAGGAAGTGGTTGTGGTGAGTTCGAATGGCTTCAAGCACTTAACAAAGGCCATAAAACTCTAAATTCGGGCTTGAAATGGAAAATTACTATGTGTATTGATTAAAGAAGATAATAAAGAAAAGATTTGGTTAGAAAAGAAAAGAAATGTTGCACTAAATAACTGAACTATGATTTAAGCTCATTTCCTTATGTCTTCCATTTCTATGAATATCATTTGAGTGAAAAAAGAGAAATTGATGACGTCTCATATAGCGGAGGTTCGAATGTGGTGATGCTACAAACGGGATTCGTAATATCGGTGGCCAAAGCCTCAGTTATATAACTGTGGCATGTAATTTTGAATCATGCTATTCTATTCTTTTTCTTTTATGTTTTTCTTATACTTTTTTCCACTTAATAATTCCTTTTTTAAATAACTAAATCATAACATGCAAAACCTAATATTTGTTTATATTCATGTTTTAGACTTCAAGACCTTGACTTCGGAATTTCATACATTTATTTTACGTATTTAATCACATTAATGTTATCATCGCAACACCTCGCATGTCAATCAATTTAAAAATTAATATTTCAAAGGTTTGACGTTATGTTATACTACAAGACATCTATTCGTACGATACATGAGTTTACTTATAAGTTTTGTTTCATAATACAAAACATCAAAACATATTGACCGCTGATTGCGCATCAGTGAGTGAGTTTACATAAAGTTTATTCTTATTTTATATAAAATAATAAGAAACATTGACTTTTTCCATAATTTAAATGTTGTAACATGTAAGTTTATAATATTATTTACTATCACTCATTCGTCAACGTTGATGGTTTCATGCCACCAACAACACCACCACGACAAATCTAACTATACATTATCTTGAGGCAATCAAACACAAAGCTAATTGCTGAGCAAGTGGTGTGGATGATTCATCTCGTTTGCATCAATGCAAATTCAATCTAGCCAACTCACTTCTAAAAACATTCTTTGGTATTTCTTTGGTATATCAAGTGGTGTGGTTTTCCGTTTCTAAACATTGGTATCTCATGAAAATAGTTATTACTATACACTTAATTTGGTGTTCTTACTTTGTGTGTTTCGACATTCATTTACATTTTGATATAAATGTTGTTTAGAATTAGTTTGGTCAAATAGAAAATGTTTTTTATTATTATTTTTATGTACGCTATGAGTTGACCTATGTTTTAACATAAGTTTTGTTTGAAAACACATCAAGTCAAATATAATACGTTTTATTTGAAGGTATAAATTCCAGTTAATATACATCTTAAAGTATATTAAGGTCGTAAACGAGTTTGGCTGATTGTAGTCATACTTTATCAGGTGTGTATAATGAAGCCACAACGCGCGACGGGTTGAAAAACTAGTTAAACTTAATCATCAACCTATAAAAAGTAGAAAAAAGATAAAGATCATGAAAAAACTATTGGCCAACTTTTAGGTAGGGTGTTCATCAGATCGGATAACAGATTATTCGGATTTGAAAATTTCAAGACTCTATTCGAAATCCGATCCGATCTAAATAAAGTTTTTTATCCAATCCGAATCTATCCGAATTCAATTTCGATTGGATTCGGATACATTTGAATAATTCGATTTTATCCGAATAAACCAAATAATTATTTTTTTTCTATTTTTTTGTTTTTTTTGCTAATTTTTTATTTTATATTCTATAAGTTGGAAATCACAATAAAAGATTTAAAACACAAATTCAAAATTAAAACATAATAGGTAATTGTATGGAACCCGAATATTAGATTATCTAATTTAGAACAACGATCGATTATTGCATATTTATTTAAAATTATGACTAGAATGTGTAAATATTATTGTGTATTGGATTGAAAACATAATAGATAATTGAGTAATGAGTATTGGCCTAGAAATATAGTTGAACTTTTATTTAGATCCGAATAATCCGAATAAAAAATTGTGATATCCAAAACCCGAATAAGAATTCGGATTCGGATGAGATCTGATCCAAATATCCGAATAAGAATTCGGATCGATTTATTCAAATTCGAATACATATCAAATTCGGATAGTTTCTGATTTCGGATTTTGAAAACCCCAACTTTTAGGTAAAGTAAATGCCGCTTAAAATAAAAATAAAAATAATATTGCAATTATATTTTGGTCGGCAATTATATTCGGATATATGCCGCTCGAGGTTGGAAGTGTAACTTAAGGTTCTTCTAGAACATTAATAGTATGTGCAATCTAAAAACTAAAAAAGGCGTAAATTTCGGTAATTGTTTTTTTAAACTACGATTAGGATGCAAAGTATAAAGTAAGATGGTTTTAGAGTAATAGATGATATTATTTTATATTTAGAAAATTATTATGATATCTAAACTAATGTAATATCACTTTTCTTAAAATAATTTTTATTAAAGCTACTTTTCAAAAAGGTCATAATCATAATCTGACCTTTTAATATTTTATCTTTGATATATACTAAGAAGATGCTTCGTAAGTTCATAGATATATCTAATAATATAGTTCTGATGACTATTAAGGTACCCCAATTTATGTGACAAATGTTCGTCCACAATTCAAAGATAACAGGGCGTCAAATAAATATTAAATCACTTACATATTCGGGAAAAGAATTTACATTTGGTGCAAATTTGGTAAAACTAATATATGAATTTTGTAACCCACTCTTCTAACTAAACAAACCTTTAAATAATAATTCTAATTGAGTAACTTAAATAGGTCACCTTCAAACTTAAACGGCTGTTCGACGACAAACTTGAACGGACTGTTTAAAAAATAGGGAGTCATGAGATTTGACATAAACAAACGGTCGTTTAGTGTTATACTCGAACAAACCATTAAGCGTACAAACAACCATTCTATATGTTTTCAAGTGGTCTTTTAGAGGTGTTGTGAAATTAAATTTGTGGTAATTATTTTATCAACCATATTAAATCATTTTTTTTCTTACTTTATCTTCTAACAACCATATCTAACCTTCTTTTTTTTCTTACTTTATCTTCTAACTTTTATCTGCTACTCGTCATGTTATCTATAAACCAAAAACAAGCTAGTTTTTTTCAGTGAAGAGTAATATCTAATTATTTAAATAATATTAAAAATAAACTAAATATAAGAAGACTAATATATAACAATCAAACTAAAATAAAGTATAACAAAAGAAATACCTTATAAATAAGTCATGTCAATCCATAATTTAAATATCTCACTATTTCACTACTTGTCCACATTAAGCATAGCCACCTTCTCAGGTCCTGACACGACAAAACCAAAAGAAGAATAAAATTCGTTTTGAATCATAAGTGTCCTCGAAGTATAATTTTGGTCAAATTTGATGTGCTTATTTTGGTCTATAAATACCACAAAGTTGATGCCCACTTCATCGCAACAAAACCATCTAACATACACAACAAAACCACAATCTCTTTCTCAGTTTCTCTTCGAAACTCATCAAACATGTCTGTCACTCTAGAGGTTGAGGTTGCCTCACAATACCCTGCCGACAGAGTCTTTAAGGTTTTTTGTGATTTTGATAACATCGCACCTAAGGTCTTCCCCCAAGTTTTCAAGTCTATTGAGACCGTAGAAGAAGTGGAGACGTTGGAACAATAAAGATCTTCACATTTGGTGATGGTAAGAGATCATACTACTATGTGATTGATTAATAACTATTTCTTTTTCTAATGGATTATACAAATTTACTTTTTATATGGTTGTGCTTAATCTAGCCGTCCCATTTAAAAGTGCAAAGCACAAGACTGATGCGATAGATGTGAGCAACTGTAGTTATAGCTACTCCTTCATTGAAGGAGATAACTTGATGGGCATCTTGGACTCCATCAATTACCATGTCAAGGTTGTGCCTTCTGACGGAGGATGTGTGTTCAAACAAACTATTGTTTATAACTGTAAGGGTGCTGAGAAACCATCCGATGATTTTCTTAAAAAAGAGAAAGAGTTGTACGAGAACACCTACAAGGCTCTTGAGGATTATGCTGCTGCTCATCCTGAAGGTTATTAAGCTTATTAATCTTCTTAGTCGATGTATTTTGGCTTTCAGTGTGTTTTGATTTTCTGTATGCATGGTTGAAATAATGGATGAAGTTCCCCTTTGAATAATGATTTGTTGTATCATGTTTCAGTTTGATATAATAAAGTGGATGGAGTTATTAAAAAAAGAAATTAAAAACTAAAACAAAGATGAGAGTATAATTATCATCTATTAGATATTAGATCTGAGGGATAAGAAAATTAATTTGATGGCATAATATTAAAAAAAGTTAAAATATAAATGATAAAACCAAAGTTATTCTAGTTTTAGCCACATGTTTAGGTTTCATTTTTTTTAAACATTCGTAACTTACATACAACATTAATAAATTTTTTATATATACACTGTAAATCTATTTGTTTTTAAAGAAAATCTTAACCATTTAGAGACAAATGTCTGAACCATTCAGACATTTGCTCGCGAAACAAACAGTCTGAATCAAATGCTAAACCATTCAGACATTTAAACCATTAAAAGACTGATTTAGATGCTACTAAACAACCTCTTAGTTTATACTCATCTCAGTCCAGATATCATAATGTAATATATAAAAAACTATTTTTGTGATTTATTTGTGTACTACCTTACAACATTAAACAACCTTTTTAAATACAATAAAAAAATATATCATAGTTAAACTACTTAAAAATGATATTGTGTTTTTTCTGTTTGAAAAGACAACGTTCATTTAATTTTATGCAATCTAGAATCTAGTTTTATACATATTGACAAGACACTGTTGATTTAAGTTTATGCAATCTAAAATCTAGTTTTATACATGTCTGGATTCAGAGGATCTCTATTTAGTGACATGAAATTGTAATGTTTCTTTTACTTTTCAAGATTGACATAAAAGAACATATAGAACGAATAGATTGACCTACTTGAAATGAATCACGACACATATTAACCAGTCCATAAGTAATTGGACACATTTGGTCAACCGTCCAAGAAAGAACCCTAATCAAGTTTCACAATAGATAAATGTATAGATTTATAAATAGGATTAAAGGGCATCAGAATTAACAAATTGACATGTCAATTAAAATGATAAAATTGCGAGAACCATCAACCAATTGACGTGTTAAAAAAATGACACCATTAGCAAGGAACATGAATATAAAGTATATGAAAGCACCTGGACTACAATTTATCCAATCAAACTTTCCCACATCCAACACAAGTAATATAATTTTTGTTTCAAGACTACATAACAAAACCAAACCTAGTGACGTGTTTGCATTTACTTTTGGGTTCAGTATTTTTTATAGTGTGAACTATATTGTTTATTAGATCAGATAACAATTTATTATTATCAGATTTATTGCATTAAAAGTTTATGATCGTATTCAAAATCTGATCCGATGTAAATGGGGATGTTCTTATTCGATCCAAGTTCAATTCACACCAGATTTGGAGGAGATTCGAATAAAACGAATAACAATTTCATTAACTTTTGGTTTATGTTTATATTTTTTATCTGGTTCATAACATGGCTACAGTGTCATTGAGACTCTGACTCTTATATCTTGGTTCTTTTCGATAATTCGTTTACGTTTACAAAAAGTTGAAGACGATTAAACCAAAGAATCAATTATTGGATACTATTTTCATTTACCGGATCGAGTTACCAAATACCAACCGAACAAAACATTAAGCTTTTAGGTTTAGGCTGAACAAAAATAAATACACACTACACAGACATTAAAAAAATTCTTGTTTGCATATTATTTATATTATATAGTTGCAGTATTATTCGGATTAAATGAATATTAGAATCTATATTCTATATAGATACTAATCAAAAAACGTTTCTTTTACCATTTGTTATTTTCTTAAACTATTTTTTGATATTTGTCATTATTCTAAACATAATCATTATATTTCTCCTCCAAAAAAATATTAAGTAATTTAAACACTCAAACTATTTCTTTCTCTTCATAAAAATTAATTTAGTCAATTGCTACATTTTTCTCTCTTATTTACATTTAAAAAAAATCAAACTATGTTTTTTTAAAAATAAATTTTATTAAAAAATTAAAATTCATATATTTTTTAAACATTGAACCTTTTGAAACAAAATATTTTAAATCATTATTTTTTAAAATAATTATAAAAAATATATAATCTTCTAAAAATAGTTTTATTAAATCAATCAGAATAATTAAAAACTTGAGTTTTTAATAAACAAGATTTATATAAATAATAAATTTGATATTAACTTTAGTATAATAAATAATTAAGCTCTGACATGATACTTTATATTTATTTAAATCTAATAATATAATAACAGAAAGAGATTATACTGCAATATAGTATTTTGCAATATAGTACATAATGGTCGGCGTGTCATGTAAGGGGTGGAAATGTAACTTATGAAACTTCTAGAATATCAATATTCAATAGTATGCGATCTTTTTCCTGGAACGATGGTATGCGGAGTAAATAGGTTATTTAAGAACTACAAGGGTGCAAAGTGTTAATTAAGATGATGTTAAAACATGCATAATCTTTTTAAGCATTAATTTAAAAGAAATTTGTTATTTTCAAGTTTATGGAGAGATGATTTTAAAACATGCATAATCTATAATGTTTTATAAACATTAATTAAAAAATATGTTATTGACAAGCTTATGAAGAGATATGCAATCATCCTCTTTTTTTCAATGAAATATATTTTTAAGAATCTGAAGTCTAAACTGTATTGAACTTTCTTTTTTGTTAATAAAAATATTCTAATAATAAAATATCATTTTCTATTGAAGAGTTAAAAGGTTTAAATAATCCAAACTAAAGTATTGATAGTTTATATATAAAAATTTAAGATAAATTAAGAGTCTTATAAAATGGTAAATTTAATTTTTAAAGATGTTTTTTATTTTATATATTTACAAACCTGCCATACTCATAATTATAACCTTTACATTGTATAATTTGTATGAAGATAACTCACACACTAAAATATACGCAACATGTTCACATCAGGTTTTGAATATTCACACTTATAAGATGCGTACACCACGACAACATAATGCCATTAGGCTAAACACCCTTAAATAAGTATTGTTAAGATTAAAATACTTTTAACATCGTATGCTTTTAAAGAAGCATTTTTGAAATATCAAAATTTACGAATTCAAACACCATTATAATGATCGTTTATTTAATATAAAGCAACATCTTTGTTTTAATATGCATCACAATTTCATCCTCTCAAAATCAAGATATATTTTCCACCTCACAATTTTATTTTCACAATTCTTATTTTTTCATATGATGTTCACTATTTCAATCGTATAACACACATGTATATGATATAATTTTAAATATCCCACTATTTTGGCTACTTAGTCCATGTTTAACGCATCCCCTTTCTCACGTCCTGACATGACAAAAGCAAAAGGAATAATAAAATCCGTGTCGAAGCATGTGTGTCCTCGAAGTATTAATTTGGTCAAATTTGATGTGCTTATTTTGGCTATAAATACCACAAAGTTGATGCACATTTCATCACAGCAAATCAACATCACAACAAAAACAACAATTTCTTTCTCTTCGACTATTTAAAAATGTCTGTTACTCTAGAGGTTGAGGTCTCTTCTCAATACCCCGCTGACAAAGTCTTTAAGGTTTTCAGTGATTTTGATAACATTGCACCCAAGGTCTTCCCTCAAGTTTTCAAGTCTATAGAGACCGTTGAAGGAAGTGGAGGTGTTGGAACAATAAAGATCTTCACATTTGGTGATGGTAAGAGATCATACTACTATGTGATTTATTAATAACTAGTTCTTTTTCTAATGGAGTATACAAACTTACTTTTTATTGTTTGTGTTTAATCTAGCTGTACCATTCAAAACTGCAAAGCACAAGACTGATGCGATAGATGTGAGCAAGTGTAGCTATAGCTACTCGTTCATCGAAGGGGATAACTTGATGGGCATATTGGACTCGATCAATTATCATATCAAGGTTGTGCCTTCTGACGGAGGATGTGTGTTCAAACAAACTATTGTCTATAACTGTAAGGGTGCTGAGAAACCGTCCGAAGATTTTCTTAAGAAAGAAAAAGAGTTGTACGAGAACACCTATAAGGCTCTTGAGGATTATGCTGCTGCTCATCCTGAAGGTTATTAAGCTTATTAATCTTCTCAGTTGATGCATTTCGGCTTTTGATGTGTTTTGGTTTTCAGTATGGTTTGAAATAATGGACAAATTGAAGTTCCACTTGGATAATTGTTGTATCATGTTTCAGTTTGATGTAATATGAGTTTTTAATAAAAAATAATCAATTCAGTTATTTTGTTCTGTGTATTTAATTTCACTTCTTGTTCACGAATCACAAACCATAGTTTGCTAGAGTTTCCAAACTCGATGATGGCAACTATATCGGAATTAAGTTTGTGCTTGTGTCGAATTTAATCCAGCATATATATGATAAAACTTGAGACAGCACTGGATGATGGAAATAACTCTTAATTTTTTTTCCTTCTTATCGTGCTTTTATAATTCTTATTATAAGTTTTGTATTAAATTACTTTGTCAAGGAATTAAGTAGATATAAATTAAAGGTTTATAATTGTTTTTAAACATTAAGTATGTAGTCTTATGAATAAAACAATTTAATTAAATAAATAAGAGTGAAAGTATAACGGATTAACTTTTTCTAAGGTCTTGGTCCAAGATATCGAGGGAAACATATTTTGATGTAGAAAGATATGTCTTTTAGCAAAAATTGATGTAAATTTGATACGATAAGGAACAAGTTTTCTTGTGTATCATTGTATTCGTATATGGTGCATACGTCGCTGAGACTTGGGTCATGTATAGATATTTAATGGCGGAGCTTGGACACTTACATAAATGGGCGAGGGGCGAAATTTTTTTTTGAGGTAGTGCGAATTCGGTATATATAAAAAGAACTAATACCATCGAGCCAAAAATTTACATTAGTGGATTAGAAATTAACACTACTGACGAAAAAAAAGCACCCCCGACCACTACAATACTTCGCCTATGAAGAAATTGAATTTTAGAAAATCAATATAACTAGCTTTATGCCCGTCCCTTCCCGGTTTAGTAAATATACTATTTAGAATGTATTTTCAATCGATTTGACAATCTTTATACTATACTAGTTTTAATAACCCAATGTATTACACGGATTGAATAAATAAAATATTAAATAAAATAAAAGTTATTAATTATAAAATAATAGACCAAAAATGATATGATTGAAATTATGTATTAGTAACAACTATTAGTAATAAAAAAATAATATGAAAATTTATTTTATTTTTTGTTTTTTTAAAAGATAAATAAATATTTCATTTTAAAATAACGTTTTAAAATTTGTTTATTTTAAAAATTTTCTTACTATAACTCCTTATTTTAATTATTTTTTTAATAAAAAAATTACTTTAAAAAACCAATTTTGAAATATTAGACAAAAGTAGTTTTTTTTTGAAAAAAATATTTTATAAAAAAATTCTCTTTCTTAATTTTATTAAAAAGCTAATTATATTGTAAAAATAAATAGATAATATTATTAGTAATTAATATGGTTATTTAATATGAGAGATAAGCGGTAAAAGTTTAATGAGAATGAATATGTGATGACAAGTGGCACAACCATTTACTCTTTTATTAGATTAAGAAGATAAACCATTTTTAAACACAAAATTTAGGAAAATCTATTTAAACAAAAACCAAAAAATGAGTAATTGTTCTCTCCCTCATGACAACTAGTTGTATACCAGTCCCAATCCAACAACCGAGTACCGCAATGTAATAACATACAAACTGTAATTATAATTTATTCGTGAACTACCTTACAACATAAAACAACTTTTTTAAATACAAAGAGTAATAAAAAAAGATCAATTTTTTTTTGATAATACGTGAGACCATAAAAATACCCTGTAGGAACCTACCTACAGGTTTTATAGTATATATAATTTTGTTACATTTTTTTTCAAATTAATATTTGATAATATGTTTAGAAGAGTACAAATTAAAATACAAATACCAAATGAACCGACCTTTTTCTAATTTTATTCTTTTGTTTTTTATCTTAATTAACCAGGAATTGATTATAATCTAAGCATTGCTTATAAATCTTTTTCCTTAACATCATGAAATATATATAGAAAACGTGATCAGATCTGATGCAGAATGATTCGAACCGTAATAATAACAAATAAAAATTCTGTAAAAATTGTTCATCACCTAATATGATCCCGTCAAACCTATAGCAGGTTAAACAAGTTATTTCAAGTAACAAAATTATATTATTACGGAAATATTTTTAGGTTAGCATAGGCTATAAAATTTTGAAAAAGTAAAATAAACTAAGAGAGATTTAATACAATATTATTAACAAATTATATATCATGATTCATGCACATAAGGTGTGGAAATGTAACTTATGGATCTTCTAGAATATCAATGGTATGCGATCTTTTACTTTGAACGGATAGTATGCGGTCTAAATAGGTTGTTTAAGAACTAGAAGGGGGCAAGGTGTAAAATAATGGGAGAATTAAATATATCTTCCTCTCCACCTTTAAAGTTATATATTTCTTAAAAATACAAGTTTTCAATACATAAATATAATACTTTTTAAGTATGATTTGAGGATATATGTAGTTTTAAAAGTTTAGAAAGGGATATATACAATTACCCCTAAAATAATAAATGTTATTGTAAAAACACAAAAGTTTTTTGTTTGTAGAAGATGTTATTGTAAAAACACAAAAGTTTTTTGTTTGTAGAAGACAGCTTTTTAATGTGTAATGTATAAAGCTTTTAAAGTATGATTCAACAAAATATGTAATTTGACGAGTTTAAATGAAAAGATATGCAATTCTATTGTTTTAAATTAAACATATTTTATAAGTCATCTAAAGTCTAAAACATATTGTGTGAGTTTATAGTTTAATTCTTTTAGAAAACAAATGAAGCATATTAAAGCTATTCACTTTATAGAATAAAATAAAAAATTAACAATGATGATTTTTCTACTTTCTCATTTCAGCTTAAATCGTCCATTTATGTCTTTGTGGCATACTTAATCATCTCAAACATTAATTTGTGCTAATTAAAAGCTTAAATTACTTACCTACTATACGTTAAAAACAGCTTGTACCTAATCCTAATACTTTATAGAAATAGTTTTCAATAACATCACGTTAATCATAATTTATTAACGTATCCAGATTCAAATGACACATGTTATATCGCCAATTAAAAGAATAACAAAGGCACCATTGAAAATTGAAAAGAATAACAGGGTGCATGTGATGTGAGGCTTTAATAAAATAAAAACAAGAAGACAATAACAACCATAGAAAACATGCATAAAATATAATCTTTTTAATCAAATAAAAGTATGTTAAATGACATTTTCAGAGCCAAAAGATATATGATCTAGTGCTATCTAAGTGTTTCGTATGATGTTTCTTTAAAAGGTTGTGGGTATAATGTTGTATATTTAATGTATGTATGTGTTTTTTGTTAAAAAATACATTTTTAAAAGAAAATGGAAAAATATATACTGGTGACACAAAACATTCTCAAAAAAAGGAGAAAATATTGTCTCATGGTAACAAGAGCATTAAAATTTCGTCTAATAGTTACTCTATATTCTCCTACTAGTATTTGACCATTTAATGGAAATGTAATGGTATTCTAGGAACGGGTTTCCACAGGTTTTCTTATTATTTCTAAAAAAATAAAGGTGATGTTCTCGGTTTTCTTCGGGTTTAATTATCCAGACACCGTCTCTTTTCGTTTTTTTTTCTTTGTGTGTTAATTTCTTGGCTCTTCGTCACCATCATCACAACACAAATCACCACCCTTCACTTGTTTTCTTAGTTTTTAACCCACTCTTCTAGTCGTCCGATAAAACTAAATGGTTGTTTGACAATATTTGAATAATTAATTACTTAATCAATAAAATGTTTAAATCATTAAGTGTTGAACCACTAAAAGTTAGTATATTGTTTAACTATTTAAAGATAAATATCTGACCA
The DNA here is from genome assembly GCA_025506515.1 of Flaveria trinervia. Classification (NCBI taxonomy): domain Eukaryota; kingdom Viridiplantae; phylum Streptophyta; class Magnoliopsida; order Asterales; family Asteraceae; genus Flaveria; species Flaveria trinervia. The sequence continues at coordinate 97,665,706 of CM046452.1, forward strand.
ATTTGAATAAGAGGTTTTAACTATTCAGCATTAGTATAATACTTAACCATTCAAACGCAAATGTTTGAAACATTCAAACATTTGCTCAAGAAACAAATAATAAACCATTAAATTTTAAATCATTCAAACATCTGAATCATTAATAAACTAAAACAAATAGCCCCTAACAGTGACCCTTTGCTCATATTAAGGTTTGACCACCTACATAAGAACGTCTAATTCTTTTTTCAAAATTCAAATTGTTTTACTTCTCTTACCATCATTTAACCTATTCATGATATTTCTATACTAACGCCCAACGATTAGAGAGAAAAAAAAAGTATTTAGCAGAATTAGAAAATTATAAATAGTTAAAATGGTGAAAAGTGAAGTAAAAAGGTTTTGAATAAAAAAGAAAATGGATCCCTTGCCTACTCTAAGATAGAGGAGGGCATAAAAACCGGGTTCGGATCCGATCCGGACCCGAGTACAGGTAAACCCGGACTCGGGTACGGGTAGTACCCGGACCCAGGTACGGGTAGTACCTAATGGGAGGTGTACCCGTTAAACCCTTAGGGTTGAAACCGGTTTTAAATTTTAAGTTTTTTAGTGAACCCGATACGAACTTGACCCGTTGAACCTTGTATTGGATACACACAAGAAAAAGAAAAAAAACTAAACCCGGTATCAGATCCGACTTCGAACCCGACCCTACCCGGGTATAGTGGGTAGGGTTTTCAAGTAGATAAACCTGACCTAGGTTCATACCTAGTTTAGCCTCAACCCGAGTACAAAAAACTCAGTTGGGCCAAACGCAGTTAGCGAGTATGGCCCAAAACATGCTTTACCCACCTCTACTCTAAGATGATATATATGATAGCATTTAAGGGTGTTCATTGGTTAGTTTGGTTTGGTTTTAGTTAAAACCGAAACAATTTTTTAGTTTTTAAAACCGTTCAATTTTTGTTTTTTGGATTTTCGTTTTTTACTTTGGTTTTTTTATGTTTTTTGTTTTTTTTGTTTTACTATTTGGGATTTATGTTTTCAAATGAAAAAACTGGGCCAACATATCGAATTTTAGCTTGAAAATTTTAAGTTCATATTATTTTGTTAATCTGTAAAAATATTTTATATATATATATATATTACTTGACATTAAAATAATTGCTCTCATAAGATACAACAACAAAAAAATTAATAAAATAATTTAATCTATCAATTCAAACAAAAAAAAATAAAGATTATACTTGAAACCTAAATATTTAATCTTTTTAGATAACATAAGTTAAAAGTTACTAATAGGCTAATCATGTATATCATATAGATATAGAATACACCTCTAAATTTATAACTTCGGTTGTATGGTTGGTTTGAATTTTTTTTTCAAATTTTTATTAAAAGCAAAATTGAAACAAGACCGAACAAATTGGTTTTTAAAATAAACATCAAACAAAACTGCTAATTTCTTATCGATTTTGATGTTTTCGGTTTGATTGCGTCTGTATTCCGGTTATGGTTTGATCATTTCGGTTTGTTATACGCCCCTAGTATCACCGCACAATGGCAAGGAGAATAGAGGGGTCAGGAATGATTATGTGGGTTTTGGCTGATGTGGTTAAGGTGTCCTAGTACAAGCACCCGAAGTCACCATCATATGTTTTTTTCTAAAAGGAATCTAATCACAAATTTTCTCTTTAAATAGTCACGTTTCACTTTCTAAATGGTTCAAGTCACTATCAAAAAGTTTATCAATTTTCCCTTTACGTTGCGTTTTCGAGTTTAGTAAACAAAAGAAAAAAAAGTGAGAGAAAATTAATGATAAAGAAATAAGATAAAGAAAATTGAGTTGAGAAAAGAAATGAAAAAAAAAATAAACATATCATGTCTCAAAATTCAAACAAAACAAAAATAAAGTATAAATTTTATGTGTTTCATTTTTTTCTTTTCATTTACCTTTTACTTTGGAAAGAAAGTTAGAAAGGAATATTATTAGAAATCAATTTTCATTTTATTTCTTTTTTCATTTTAATTATAAAAGTTTCGTAAAAACAAAGCTTTTTCGTTTAATTTTATTTTTCTACTTAAAAAATTCTGAAACACAATTTTTTTTTATTTTTTATTCATTTAATTCAATTTCTCTTTTTTAATTAGACTCCAAACATAACTTTAAGGATGTCACGTACCATGGTAACATCAATTTCGTTAATGTCATTTTAAGAACTTTTATCAATCTATCTTCTTATGTTGATGATTTTTCCTTAACACAAAATTACAAAAATGGTAAAACAAATTATAAATTAAATGATATTTCTAATTCTAATTCTAGTTTTATTTCTAATAATGTGTGACAAATATTTTTTACTTTCCAACCTATAGTTATTGTTTCATCTAATTAATAAAGTAAGGGATTGTTTGTCATTCTTTTAATGATTTTATTAATAGGCTCTCTGAATCAATCAAATATAAACATGTTAGGTTCATTAAAAAGTCATCTTTTAATGGTTTATTAAGCCTTTTAATAGATAATTTTTAAAAACATATTTAATTATTCAGTCAGACATATTGATGGTTCAGCATAAGATTATCAAACAAACGCTAACTAGCCCTAAAATTTTTAATATAGATTACTAACTTGATGACTTCAAGTATAATAAAAATAGATCTTAGACAATGGGTGTTCTCTGTCAACTTATACTTTACATAAACGTATATAAACATAAAAGTAAATGTATTGATTGTGTGTTTCACACCCGTTAAACTACCACGTCACCCTTAACGCCCTACGCATTAGGATATATCGATGGGACTAATATTGATAGGAAGCTACATAAAATAAATAATAAAAGTAAAAGTAAATACATAAGACAAAATTGTAATCAAGTCATGCCAAACATATGTTTTGACTATCCTAATATTTTCCAGTACTTGCCCATGTTAAGGGTACGTGGTTTCTCAGCAAGAAGTAGTTGGGTCAAATTTGGTGGGCTTCATTGTCCATAACATCGTCTATAAATACTTCAAAAGTTCATACCATTTCATTGCAACAAAATCATATCTTTTCTTTTTTCATACTAAATTCTTCTAAAAAACTCATCATGACTTCCGTTACTCTTGAGGTTGAGGTCCCTTCTAAATTTTCTACCGATAAAGTTTTTAAGGTTTTCAGTGATTTTGACAACATAGCACCTAAGGTCAACCCTCAAGTATTCAAGTCCATTGAGACGGTAGAGGGGAACGGAGGTGTCGGAACAATAAGGTATTCACATTTGGTGATGGTAAGAATCTATCTTCATAATTATCCAATTCATTATTTTCTTACAGTCTTGAAAATAAATTTATTTGTAAGGTTATGGTTTTGGTCGATATATCACGTTTACTTAGCCATATGTTTCTTTTAATGTAGCTGTCCCGTTCACAAGTGGAAATATAAGGTTGATGCCCTAGATGCGGACAACTATAGCTATAGCTACTCCTTCATCGAAGGTGACAACTTGTTTGGCATACTAGATTCAATCAACCATCATGTTAAGGTTGTGCCTTCTGCAGACGGAGGAAGTGTGTTTAAACAAACTGTTATTTATAATTGCAAAGGTGATGAGAAACCATCAGAAGAAATTCTTAAGAAAGAGAAAGAACTATATGAGAACACCTATAAAGCTATTGAGGCTTATGCCGTTGCTCATCCTGAAATTTATTAGTTAAATGTATTTTGGTTTTCAATTTGATTTAAAATAATGGATAAGGTTCCATTTGAATAATTGTTGTACCATGTTTCCCTTTGATATGATAAGAACATGAGTTGTTATATAATAATATATTCCAAGTTCATGATCGACATAGTTCGTCAAACATATACAATTTATTATTTATTCGACTTTGCTTTGTTGAACGACAAAATATGCTGTCAATTGTTTTAAACTCTAATACTCTGTAAAACAGAGCTTTCATCGAAAAACAATTTTGTTGATGAAAGTTATTTTGTCAGTAAACATACATGGTGTACATAAAGAATTTTTAGTTTATTCAATTGTGTTAGGAAACATGCCCCCATATATATATATATATATATAGGGTATAACCTTGTATTCTCCACTTGTGAATCGAACGGTTGTTAAAAGAACATATGGTTAATAAAATGTGACCAGAACCATAATCTTAATAATAAATTTAGTTTCTAGATCGTAAAAGAATAATGATTTGGATAATGATGAAGATAGATTCTTACCATCACTAAATGTGAAGACTTTTATTGTTCTGATAGCTCTGTTTCCATCTACCGTCTCAATGGACTTGAATACTTGAGGGTTGACTTTAGGAGCGATGTTGTCAAAAATCATTGAAAACCCTAAAGACTCTGTTTATAGGAAATTTAACCTGGATCTCAGCCTCAAGAGTAACATAAGTCATGATGAGTTATTTTCAAAGGAATTTAGTGAGAAAGAAAGAAGATATGATTTTGTTGCCATGAAATGGGTATGAACTTTGAAGTATTTATAGACCGGTGTTGTGGGAAATGAAGCCCGCCAATTCATATTGACACAGTTCTACGTCAAACGTATACAATTTATAATTTATTCAACTTTGCGTGGTTGACCAATAATATGAAGAATTAAAACTTTCTGGATGCATTAATAATGAGAAGAAACATACATAAATAGAAAAGATATTGAGTGCCAACGTGCAACTCCACTAACTACTAACTTAGTTAACAAACCAAGAAAATAGAAATACTAGACCCATTCTAATGACTTATTCAATTGGAAATAAAACCTTAAATAAAATTGACCAAGTGGACCATTATGTGGAGAATGATATTTAATTTAACACCCCCTCTAAATATCAAGATCCACTATTCCCATGCTCTTGCTATGCTTCAGTAATAACGCTCCAGTTAAGCTCTTTGTTAACCCATCTGCAATTTGATCACTAGATTCAACATGCTTTAAGTTTATCTCTCCCTTCAAAACCCTTTCTCTAATGAAGTGGTAATTGACCTCGATGTGTTTAGTTCGAAACATTGGATTTTGTGCTAGTTTAATTGCAGAAATGTTGTCACACTACAATAAAACTGGATAATCAATCTTTTGGTTTAAGTTCCTTAACAAATATGTCTAGTGTCTCAAATTTATTACTTTGTAAAACATTGAGCCTTCACTAGTGACATGCAATATGTCAATGAAGTTATTTAATCATTGTTACTGTGTTAGAAAAACATGATGTCCATAAGAACTTATTGACAAACTTTTAGAGAAATTACCGAATAATTAAAATGATCACCTACTGATAACCGACAGAGGATATCGAAAGCTCACATGTAGCGATAAAAAAATCATTAAGGGATTATCAATGAGGTTACTAACACTTTTCCAACAACTTAGATCCATAGATAAAATAGTTTTTATTTAATTAAATAAATAAGAAATGTTCTTCGTTTTATGTAAATGTAAATACATTTTTTAAATTACAATAAGAAAGGTACGCCGAATAAAAAAAAAGTTTATATATTGCAATTGTAAATTGTAATATGTTTTTTATTTACAAGTATGTTTATATATAATTAATACACGAGAGAAAATAAAGAATAATCGCAAGAAAGCACTATGGAAGCACAAATATTTCCTAAGGTTGAAGGTAGATGTAGATAAGTCACGGATGTAAGTGTCACCGAAGGAGAAGGCTAGAGAGACCGTATGTTAGAGGATGAGAGATATGTTTCATTTAGGGCATGGTGAAAAGGGGAAGTCATATATTTAAAAGATCAATAGTTAATGGTTAGTTTCGTGTGAAAAAAAGACTACAATAATGTAAGGTGGTATGAGTAAATCGGAGGAACAAATCTCTTCAAATTCAATAATCCCAAAGAACAAACTAGCATGCCTATAAATAGGCTTACAAACCAACGATCTGAACGAAAAAATAGAAACTTACTGGACCACTTCTCCACTCTACCACTACTAGCTAACCTACCAAAAGAAAAAGGACAAACATGACCATGTAAAGTGAACTGACTCCTACGTGGGTATGCAAACCCTTATTTTAAGCAACTAAAAGATAGATATGTGAGACCCATCCACTTGCACATGATACTCCACATGCACACGTGCACATTTTGTAACCATATGCAATAAACACTCCCCTAAGCTGGACAGTATCACACTTCCAGTTTATCAATTCCAAACATCTTCCTGAACCTGAGAAAATCATCCAACTTCATTGGCTTCGTCATTGCATCGGCCAACTGATCCTTTGTCCCACAAAACAAGCTTGATCAACCCGTTTGTAACAAGTTCTCGAAGGTAGTGAAAACGTACGTCGATATGTTTAGTTCTTCTATGCATCACCGGTTTTTTGATAACTTGATAGTAGAGCTGTTGTCACAAAACACTTCTATTGGAACCTCCTGCTCACACCCGAGATCATAAGCAACCCATTTAACCATACACAATGTTGTGCACATGCAGTAGCTCCTACGTACTCGGCTTCGGTCGACGATAACGTAACTATGTCTTGTTTCCTCGAGCTCCACACACAACAGCCCCCCCTAACAAACAAACATACCCAGATGTACACCTACGATCTTCCAAGTCACGAGCGTAATCACTATCCGTGAATACTTGTAACCCATCACCGAACCCATTCTTATACATCAAACCGTAATCGTACGTACCTCTCAAATACCTCAAAATTCTTTTAGCCACCAGCAAGTGTTGTTCTCTTGGGCTTGACATGTAACGAGAGATAAGTGACACCGAGTAGGCGATATCTGGTCTTGTTACCATGAGATACATCAAGCTCCCAACTAACCTCTTGTACATTCCAGCTTCAACTTCCTTTCCCATACCTTCCTTTGTCAAAACCGTACCCGGGACTATGGGATTCTTCACAGGCTTGCATTCCCATATTGAACCGCTCAAGAACTTCCTTTGCATACTTCCTTTGGCTAACAAAAATACATCTTCCTTTTGGTGCACTTCCACTCCCAGAAAATAGTGCATCTTCCCTAGGTCTGTCATCTTAATTCTTGTTGCATGGATCTTTTAAAATGCTCACACAAAACTCCATCATTTCCTGCATATATAAGGTCATCAACGTAAACACTTACAAGAACCATTCCATCGCCTCTTTTTTTAATGAACAAAGTGTGGTCATATTGGCTCTTGGTGAACCCTTCTTTGATGAAATAATTTTCCAAACGTATAAACCATGCTCTCGACGCTTGTTTTAATCCGTAGAGAGCACGGTTTAACTTGTAAACTTTGTCTTCCTCCCCCTGCTTCTCAAAACCCTTCGGCTGCTTCACATATACCAACTCATTCAGTTCGCCATAGAGAAACGCACTCTTGACGTCAAGTTGGTATATGACCCATCTCTTTTGAGCCATTAATGCCATCATAGATCGAATCGTGTCCACCGAGAGCCACCGGGGCAAAAACTTCCTCGTAGTCTAAACCCTTTCGCTGAGCATAACCTTTTACTACGAGCCGAGCTTTGTACTTGTCAACCTTCCCGTCTTCATTATATTTCGTCTTGAAAACCCATTTCAAACCGATCGGCTTCGCATCAGTTGGCGCCTTAACCAACTCCCATGTATGATTTTCTTCAATGGAATCCAACTCTTGAACCATTGCCTTCACCCATCGTTGATCACCCTTAGCTTCTTCATAAGTGGTTGGGTCATTCGATGAACTATAGAGTGCAAACCCAGCCTCCTCTTCTATTTCTTCCAAAGATTCCTCGTCTATGTGGTAATCTTCCATCCAAACCGGTGGTCTTATAGTGCGAGAGGACTTTCGAACCGTCACTTCATTCTCATTTGTGGTTGAGTTATCACTTTCACGTGATACCTCCTGCACATTATCACATGGCTCAATATTTTGTGGTTCCAAAGAAGTACCTTCCTGCGCTAAAGTGGGCCCACCTCAGGGACTGCATTTTGGCTTGAATGGTCACCATCATCTGGAATTAGGAGCTCCCCTTGTACCTTCTTTTCTGACCAATCCCATCTACTTTCTTCCTCAAAAATTACATCCCTACTTATCACCACCTTTCTTGAAACAGGGTCGTACATTTTATAGGCCTTGGATTCAACACTTATACCAAGAAAAATACACTTGTGGATCTCTTATCAAGCTTTGATCTGAATTGTGAGGGTATGTGTACATGCCCAATACATCCAAATACACGAAAATAATCAACATTAGGTTGTTACCTGACCACTTCTCTTCTGGAACACCTTCATCTAGTGCCTTGGTGATGCATCGGTTTAAATATGACAAGCCCAAGTTGCCGCCTCTGCCCAAAATCCTTTGGTAATCTCTTCTCCATGAGCAAACTTCGAACCATGTTCATTACGGTTCGGTTTCGTCGTTCAGCGGTTCCATTCTGTTGCGGCGTGTATGCCGCTGTAAGTTGTCTTCGAATACCATTCCCCTCACAAAATTCATTGAAACGATTCGATCTAAACTCCCCTCCCCTATCGCTTCGCATAGACTTAATTCGTTTCCCACTTTCATTTTCAACGAGAGCTTGAACTTCTTGAAAAACTCGAAAGAGTGCCCTTTCTCAGCAAGAAAATACAGCCATGACTTGCGAGAATAGTCATCGATAAAAAACAGTACATATCTCTTACCTCCTCTGGAAGGTGGATCGATGGGCCCGCATAAATCAGTGGAATAAGCTCGAGAGGTTCTTGTGCCCGCCAGGTGCTTCGTTTTGGGATGACGTCCCGTTGTTGTTTCCCAAGATTGCAAACCTCACAAACCTTTGTCTTCCCAGTTACGAAAGGTAGGCCGTGCACCATTTTCTTGTACTGCATGGTGCGGATGGCTTTAGCATTCACATGTCCATAACGTCGATGCCACAACTGGGTAGAATTCTCCTCTTCAACTTTGAAACACCCTGGTTGGAATGGTTGCATGCTTGCACGAACAAGAAACATGCGATTCTTCGTCATAAGGGACGTAAGGATCAAACCAGGGTTGGATGATAAAGCCTGCACTCCCCATGTTGCACGGTCATGGTGAGACCCTTCTCTTGCAACTGCCCGATACTGAGAAGATTCGAGGTTAGAGCGGGTACGTAGTAGACACTTGTCACAACATGCACCCGTCCACCAACCTCAAACCGTATATCACCAAGCCCTTTCACCTCCAAACGTAAATCATTACCCAAACGTACCGTGTTCTGATAGCTTTCATCAAGTTGGACGAACCACCCTTTCATTCCCGTCATGTGGTTGGAGCAGGCCGAATCAAGGAACCATGTCCCGTTGAGAGGACGGTCCACTTCTTCAACCTGAGCCATGAGAACCAATTCTTCGGAGTCATCAAACTCGGCATAGTTTGCGGCTCGTTCATTCTCCGGGCAATCATACTGAAAATGGCCGAGTTTGTGACATCGATAACACTCAACGGTGGACTCCCCACGTCCCCTCCCCCGACCTCGGCCACGACCTCGATAAGAGGACCCACGACCCCTACACGGCCTCTTCCCGAACCGAGGTCATTCTCAACCTTCAAGACTTGTTCATCGGTGGATCGAGGCTTCAACTTCTGTTCGTGAACGAGCAACGAACTTTGCAACTCGTCAACAGAGAGTGTATCAATGTCTTGGGACTCCTCGATCGAACAAACCACATAATTGAAATTCTCAGTCAAGGTTCGCAGAACCTTCTCAACATTCTTGACCTCCGGCATGTCCTCCCCAACCGAACTCATCGTATTGGAGACAGTCATCACGCGTCCAAAATAGTCGGTAACCGACTCACCAGTCTTCATCTCCAGCATTTCATATTCTCTCCGCAGGCGCTGCAACTGTGCTTTCTTCATCCGTGCATTCCCTTGATACTTAACCTTCATCGCATCCCACAGTTGTTTTGCAATGGCCTTCTGTGTGATTGTTCTCAAAATGTTCTTGTCAATGGAGTAAAACAAGAAATTTCGAGCTTTCAAATCCTTCAGCCGGAGATCAGCCAGAGTCTGTCGTTGCGCATCAGTAAGTTCTGTCGACGGCGCAGGTTTAGTGAAACCCGGGTCGATGACACTCCAGTACTCTTTGGAACGCAACAAGTTCTCCATCACGAGACTCCAGTGATCGTAATCAACTAGCATGCCTATAAATAGGCTTACAAACCAACGATCTGAACGAAAAAATAGAAACTTACTGGACCACTTCTCCACTCTACCACTACTAGCTAACCTACCAAAAGAAAAAGGACAAACATGACCATGTATAGTGAACTGACTCCTACGTGGGTATGCAAACCCTTATTTTAAGCAACTAAAAGATAGATATGTGAGACCCATCCACTTGCACATGATACTCCACATGCACACGTGCACATTTTGTAACCATATGCAACAAATAATAGGTGAGAAAAAAAGGGAGGTGACCTAAAATTATGCCTAGTGTTCACTTTGTGTACATTTTTATTTATTAATTTACCAAATATATATTAAGGTTAAAGTTTATAAAAAAAATAATCTAAAAAGTGTAAGAAAGAATTTTAACTATTACTTTTCTTAATCAACGATTGAGATTAAATTATATGAAAATTTTGTTTCAGATGCATTTAAGCACTACATTTTGTTAACTTTTTTCAAGTTCCATCATTTTTTATAAACGTTTATAATTTTTATATACGATATTATTTTCTTATATAATAAAAATATATCACAAAAATAGTGTTTTTTATCTTAAAACGAGCATAGTATCATTATATAAATATTTTTTTTTACTTTTTTCAACTAATATGTTTTCTACTCGTCATTATGTATTTTTAGTACTTCATTGTGTCTTTTTGGTTGTTATTGTATTTTCCTATAATATTATTGTGTTTTTTCTAAAATGATAAATTCTAAAAAAACATAAGGGTAAAACAACATTGTTGTGCACTACTAGTATGTAAAACACAATAATAAAATAATAATTAATTAATCCATTAATGTATCAAAGCAATGATATAAAAAGTAAATGCGAAAAAGTTTCTCATTGTGTTTTCTTTAATTGTGGCACATGTTTTCCTAAACACTAAAAGTTTTGAAGAGCACATTGGTGTAATAAAATTATTATTATTTTTAATTGTACAAAAACAATATAAAATAACACTAAATAATTAAAAACATAAAAATACAATGATGAATACATAAATAAATGATGAAATGACCTGACAAATTAAACATAATGAGTTAACCTACACAATGACCAAATGTCATTTAAAAAAAAATAATAGGACACATATCAAACCCAAAATCATTTTATTATCCTTTTTAGTTTAAATAACTTTTTTTAACCATAGATTAATAATCTATATCTTTTATAACCAGTTTAATCGGAGAAATTATAAAAAAAATTGCTGCATGTCTAACTCCTTTAAACGAAGGAAGAGTAAATATGAAAACACGTTATTTATTAAACCAAATTAGCTCATCTTTAAAATAACAAATAATTATTTGTTTATTAATTATTTTAAGTGACTTTTTCTTAATTTATTATTAATACGACTATTATACTTTTAAATTAGACTCCAATATTAATAATGACTTATACTTATTTTTTATTATTAATATGATCACTATTATACTTTAAAATTTGATTCCAATATTAATAATGACTTCTACTTATTATTATTATTAAAATGACTATTATACTTTTAAATTAGATTCCGATAATTTACAATTATTAATTGATTGTCGGAATCAATCAAAACCTAATTAATTGTGGCACCTTTTGTTTCTTTTGGTGAGAGATTAAACTCATGATCGATGTGTCATTTCTTTAAACTTCAGTGATAAATCTATCTATATAATATAAAAACATTTAATGAGTCATATTACGTACTTATAAGGTTTTACTATGTCACGTTTTAACCATTTAAGCATCCTTTCTTCTTATTAACACTTTTGTGCGGATTATAAAGATGGATCCGGTTTACCCGTTTAACAAAATGGATCCTATATATGTAACATATCCTCCTTTCAAACCCTAACTCCTCCTTACACACATTTGCTTTGAATCGATTCTTCATATCCAAGTCACCAACTTACCTTGAAATCTTACACACAACCTCCGAAGATGCATCGATCGTTGTCGTTAGCAACAAAGGCAAGTATCATCTTCGTTCAAATTTCTTTTCTCAAAGGTTTTATTATATATTTCTTCATAGATCGATGTTATGTAAGATTTTTTTGGTTTATTAATGTCGTGAAATCGAGGTTCTAATATAGATTTCTATTATGCCTTGATGATTGATTATCTTTTACATCTCAGATCTTCTATGTATTATATCTTTGATTTTACCATGATGATCGGTTACCTTTCCGTTCGATGTTATGTAAAATGTTATTTGTTTATTAATTTCATGAAATCAAGGTTCTATTATAGCTTTATGTTATACCTTGATGATTGATTATTTTTAGATCCCAAATCTTTTATGTATCTAAACTTTTTGTTTATGTAAAATGAAGTTTGTGTATTAAAATCAAGCAACAGACGACTTATACATTATGAAATAAATCATCATCATCCATCATCTTCCAGATCTCAGTTCTGAAATGTATTCAAACCTTTTGTTATGTAATATTGAGTTCTGTTACACATACATGTTTAAATACATATTTAGATCTGAAGCTAACAATATTTTTGTAAACTTCCAGACAGAATAGTTCATTTCCTTTGATTGATTTACCTCTTGGTTTTTCACCGTCATCTTCTACACAAGTCCGGCATATTTGGTGAGATAATCGAAATAAACTTATATAATGTTCTGTAATCTTTATTATCTATACTATATATAAAACATATGAAATGAATATTTTAAAATATCATAAAATTAAGAATAAATATTTAATTCAATGCATAAGATACAATTAATTTTGAGATTAAAATAGTATTTATAATATTATTTACATATTACCCTTACAATTAGTTAGATAATAACTTTACAATTAGTTAGATAATAACCGTACACTTACTAACATTTACATAAAAAATTTCATTATCTACACATAAATAAATAAAAAACTTAATTTGTTTAAGATTTCAACTATATCTTTTAATTTATCATATTTTAAAACTTTTTGAGACTACAATTATAACCCAGTGTTTTTTTTAAATGTTTTGGTGTAAACTTTTTTCTGAACCGATCTGTATTTTGTGAGGTACAATAAGTTAATGCGTAAATATACAAGTAGTTATACATAACTCATTTATTTGGTATTTAAATCTATACTATATATAAAGCATATAGGAGGAGTATTTTAAGATACTATAAAATTAAGAACAAATACTTAATTCAATGGATAAGATACAATTAATTTTGAGGGTAAAATAGTATTTATAATATTATTTACATATTACCCTTACAATTAGTTAGATAATAACTTTACACTTACTAATATTTACATAAAATTTTTCATTATCTACACATAAGCAAATAAAAAACTTAATTTGTTTAAGATTTCAACTATATCTTTTAATTTATCTCATTTTAAAACTTTTTGAGACTACAATTATAACCTGTGTTTTTTTTAAATGTTTTGGTGTAAACTTTTTCTTGAACTGATTTGTATTTTGTGAGGTACAATAAATTAATAAGTAAATATACAAGTAGTTATACATAACCTATTTATTTGGTATTTAAAATTTTAGTATAAAAAACATAATAGACTTTTATAAAAACAATATAACAATAAAAAAATATTAGAAACATATGTCGGATGTAAAATGTCACCTGCCGCATTATGCGGGCACCCTTCTAGTTATCTAAAACCTAGTTGTTACTTATCATTGTGTAGCCGATTGCTGTTGCATGTGTGGAGAAGTTTTAGAAGAAACAACATATTGTGATCATATTTTAATCCGGTACGAAGATACTACCATGTTTAGAGTTCATATGAAAGTCAGAGATGAACGATTGTGTCTTGCTAACGGTTAGAAAAGGGTTCTAGCTCACAATAATCTTTCTTCTATAGATTTTATAACTTTTAATCCAATAGATCAGCAAACATGGTTCCTTTGCTGTATTTTTCAAAACTTCAAACTACAAATAAAATCCACTGTTCCACTATGTCATCTGGGATGCCTTAAAATAAAAAAAAAATGTTAGAAACCAATATAAACATTCCTTACTTGAATGAACTTTTTACATTGGACTAGTTAATCAATAAATCATGTTAAAAATCATCTCTTTCTTACTCGTATTGTGTCTATGCTTCTGTAGGTTGGGATTAACGATTCTGTAGAGTGCCCCTTTGTTGACTTTGGCTTACAAAACTACTCTTTAAGCAGGTTAGCATTAATGTTTATGTTGAAGTTGGATTCAAAAAATGTGTTTATGTTATTTACTTATTTGTTGATGCAATTTCAGGTCTTTTGGATAACAATTTACAAAGTGTGTTGGCTGCATTTGTAAGTTTTTGCGGACAACAATTTACAAGGTATTTTTATTGCATTTTTTGTTCTTTTGGTCAACAATATATGGTGTATTTGAATTATAGTTTATTCTACACATACATGCACATATATTCAGAAAGTTTCATAAAAATTTAAGATGGGTCTTAAAGAAAGCTAATTTTGGCCGGTCAGAATCAGTTTATATTTGTTTGGAGTAAGATTCAACCAAAGATAATTTAAGTACACATGCCATCGATCGGTCTTAGAATCATTCACATCTCATATTCATTAAATTACATTGAGAATGTTTTCCGCATGTTATAAGTTCTTTGTTTTTTATTTGTATATATATTCACTACAACAACCTGATACTATCCCGACGACATGGTTTCGTCGCTATAGGTCATCCTATCGCGACGACATGTCGTCGCTATAGTGTAAATTTGGTTTTTGGCTACTAAAGTTCTATCGTGACGACATGTCGTCGCCCCATTTAGTCGCCATAAGTAATTTTATCATAATTTCTATTTATTTTAGATGACACAAAAAATTTGTTTTATCTATGGCGGCGACGACACGACATGTCATCGTCATAGGTAAAAACCAATTTTTTTCTTTTTTTTCCTTTAAATAAATCGGCAGCAAAAATGCCTGGCTTTTATGAAGTATCTATGGCGACGACATGTCGTGCCATAGGTAAAAGCCATTTTTTTTCTTTTTTCCCTCTAAATAAATTGGAGGTAAATAACCCCGTCTTTTGTGAAACATCTATGGCGACGACGCCATAGGGTGGATTTTTTTATAAAAATAATAGTATTAACAAATCTTATATGTATAAAAGTATACTTTGCGGATTTTTTATAAAAATAATAAAAATAATAATTATATTTATTAAATTATAAGTCATAATAATAATATTAGCAAATCTTATATTTATTAATTATAATTATAAATAACTTATATCAGTTAAATCCAATCATAATTATCAATGTTAAATTATATACGTTGATAGTACTTTGTGGGAATAATAATTTATTAACCGTAGGTTAAGTTTTGTTCTGTTTAATTATCATCAATAAATTTTCAAACATTATTGAATTATGCACATTAATGTAAATTACCTACATTAACATTTACCTATACTCTAGTTATAAAGATCATTGTTGAATTATGCACGTAAATGTAAATTAAGTTTTTTAAGAGGATCAGGGTTGATTACATACTTAAAGATGCTCCTATGACGATTAGGGTTGGTTATATCATTGTTTATGTTCAACTCAAATGTGGTCTTATAACGATCGGGGTTGATTACATATTTAAAGGTGCTCTTATGATGATTAGGGTTGATTACACCATTGTTTATGTTCAACTCAAATGTGATCTTATGATGATCAGGTTGAGTACATGATACTCAAAGGTGCTCTTATGACGATTAGGGTTGATTACATCATTATTTATGTTCAACTTAAATGTGCTCTCATGACGATTTGGGTTGATTACATATGTGCTCTTATGATGATTAGGTTGATTACATACTTAAATGTGCTCTTATGAAGATTAGGGTTGATTACATCATTGTTTATGTTCAACTCAAATGACTCTTATGACGATTAGCGTTGATTACATTATTGTTTATGTTTAACTTCAAATGTGATATTATGACGATCAGCGTTGATTACATACTCAAAGGTGCTCTTATGACGATTAAGGTTGATTACATCATTGTTTATGTTCAACTCAAAGGTACTCTTATGATGATTAGGTTGATTATATCATTATTTATGTTTAACTCAAATGTGCTCTTATAACGATTATGATTGATTACATACTCAAAGGTGCTCTTATGAAGATTAAGGTTGATTACATTATTGTTTACATAGTGAAACAATGCTTAACTATCATCACTGACCGGGAAATTAACTTTATTTATACTTAGTTATCATCAATAAGTGTATAAAAAGGTCAACGTTGGATCAATAGATGTCTAACGTTGGATTAATGGATGTCTAACGTTGGATCAATGGATGTCTAACAAAATCAACAATATACCGTTATGATACCTAGGTTTTGTTTACCACAACGTAATAAATAATAATACTTATACGGATACTAATACTAATGTTAATAATAATAATAATAATAAATAAATAACCAATAAAAATACATATACCAATACTATATTAATAATAATAATAGTAATAGTAATAATAAATTATAATAATAATAATATAATAATAATAATAATAATAATAATTTTAATAACAACAATAACACTAATAATAATAATAATAATAATTAAAGCAAAAAAATAAAAAAAATGTGAAAGACCTCTGGCGACGACACGTCGCCGCCATAGGTGTTTTCACTTAGGCGCACATTATCCCGCCTGAAGCGAAGAGAAAAATTAAAAAATAATATAATCCTATGGCGATGACATGTCGTCGTCATAGGGTGCAGTTTGCCCTAAATTACGGCCTGCCTTATCATTTCTTCTTCATTTTACCAAAATAAATCTCACCACAACCGCGACCTACCTTCACCCCACCGGCAAATCATCTCCTTAAACCTACCACAACCATCGTTTCTAGCTTTGATTCCACTCCCTTCACCCCCACCACCACTCCTATCACCCTCACCATAAAAAACATCCACTACCGGAACCTCCAGCATCCACCATAACTCCACCACCATTATTCTAGAGTTGTTGTGTCATCTTTGTTAAAATTATAAGGTTTGTATTTTATCTTCTTTCTATGAACTAATATGATAAATGAATTGTGTTGATAGAATCATAAAATAAGTTATGATATTCGATTATTGGTTAAAATATGGTGTTAAAATCATAATGTAATATGTTTGGTTTGCTTATGAGTTTGTGTTGTTATATTGATTATATAAGTTAATTGGTTGATTTGGTTATTAGTTTGTGTTCTTAAAATAATAATATAAGTTATTTGATTTGGTTATTAGTTTGTATCTTAGAATGATATAATAAAAGTTGTTTGATTAGCTTATTAGTTGGTATGTTAGAATGATAAAATAAATGTTTGATTTGGCTATTAGTTTATGTTGTTAAAATGATATTATAAAAATTGTTTGATTAGGTTATTAGTTTGTTTTATTAGAATGATAATATAAGTTGTTTAATTTGGTTATTAGTTTACATTGCTAGAATGATAATAATTTGTTTTGTTAAAATGATGATATAAAAGTTGTTTAATTTGATTATTAGTTTGTAATGTTAGAATGATAATATAAGTTTTTTGATTTGGTTATTGGTTTGTGGATTTAAATAATGATAATATAAGTTTATTTGGTTATTTAGTTGTTGAGTTGGTTATTCCTTTAAGATTTAAAATGTGTATTAGAAAATGTTTAGATTTGAATTGTATTTTAGAACATGAATTTAAAATGTTTTAAGATTTGAATTGTATTTTTTAAAATATATTTAAGATTTATTAATTGTTTTGTTGTAGGTTATGTCATTAATTGTTTTTGTTTTTATAACCTAAAAAATTATGAAAAATTAGAAAAATAAAAAAAATTAAATATTAAAAAGAAAAAGAGTTGTTCTATGGCGACGACATGTCGTCGCCATAATGTTGGTCAAATTTATTTTATTTTATTTTTTATTAAAATTATTATAAATAATAAAGACCTATGTCGACAACATGGCCCAGAAAAAAATTTTATTTTTAATTAAGATATCGGGAAATTCTTTACCGACAACTATATGGCGAGGACATGTCGTCAGGATAGACCTTTGTAGCGACTACAAATTTGGCGACGACAATAAAATGGCTATAGCGACGAGTCTGTGGCGACTGGTGCTATGGCGACGACATGTTGTCGCCATAGCCTATGACGACAACAAACAGACCCTATCGCGACGACAAATGTCGTCGCCATAGCCACGTTTTTTTGTAGTATTATAATAGAAATCATTAAATTACTCACTTGGAGGTGTGCCTTGAAATGGGAGATCAGTTGGATGATAATTTGTTAGATATGTTATATATTCGGCTTGTAGGATTCTAGCATTATAATACATATTAATACTTTTGGTTGGTGGCTACAGTGCCACCGTACCAAAGGCAAAGCATAATGTACAACTTTGAAAATCACATGGTGGCTACAGTGACCGTACCAACACCAAAACATAGTGTACAATTCTCAAAAGCACAACCACGAAAGTATGAGACCCGTCGTTGCCGGAGCTATGGCAGCGGCCTTAACCCTTAGTGTCACCTTCTTCGTTTAACTCAGATATGTTTTTAGCAGCTTGCTTTCCTTCTCGAGTGTCACATGGAATCTTGATTCCTCTCTCCGATCGAATATAGTCGTGATGGTGCGATGATTGCGGTGGTGGTCGTGTTGCGATGGTTCTTGTAGTAGTGGTGTCGTGGTGGTTGTTGTAGTGATGGTGGTGGGTGACGATTGTAGTGTCGCGATGGTTGTTGTAGTGATGATGGTGGTGTTGTGGTGGCTCTACATTGGTTGCGGTGGTGGTGGGCGAGGATGGTTACGCGACCAGATTGCAAGAGTGATTGGAAATGGATGGTGGTGGTGAATGGACGTTTCAATATATTTAAGTTCAGTTGGAATCCAAGTAATAGAATAATTTATATATTTAAATTCTTTGAAAATGGGAATCAAATTATAAGTTAGTTAATAATTTTGTTTTATCATGTCATCCCAAGCTTGGCTCTATTCGTGTCTTATATTTTCAAAATATTAAATTAAATACAATTTAGGGGTAACTTTATAAAATAGTAATCAATTTTTAAAAGTGTTCAAATTAAGTAACTCAAGTTTTAAAAATGTTTCAATCAGATCACTCATTTTTATATTCTATACAAATTAAAAGTCATAACATAATTTTTAGCATGTTATACTTTTGGATTCAGTTAGAAAATATTTTTTTCTATCGTTTGATGCTGATATAGAACGTTGACGTAAATTTTAGGCACTTTTTTTTTTATTTTTCATAATTAACATGTTTTTTTTATTTTTATATATAATTTTATATATTGAAAATTCTTACTTCCATGTCTTTTCCATCATTACTTTCTTGTCATAATAAAACTTGGTAATGACTCGATTTGATCGTTTGGAGGTCCAATTTGAAAAAAATATGCATGAGTGACTAAATTAGAACACTTTTAAAACTTGGTTATTATTTTGTAACATTTTCCCTACAATTTAATGGTATTATAATTTATAAACATAAATTTGATTGGGAAATTATTGAATTTATAGCTAGATTAAATAGAAAACAAACGTATTTCTCTTAAAAGAAGATATCACAATCTTTTGGTTATATAATCACTTGTACAACATTCAAATAACTTTAGATGGTAGCAGAATCATTTTTACCTGTGTCAATACGATAATCATAGTTTGAAAAAAAATACTTTAAACCCAAAAGAAACCCGCGGCAACGTGCGGTTTCGATATCTAGTTACTTATTTAATCACATACCATATTCTCTAATTTGAGAGTTGCTCTCCGCATACCCTTATAATATTAAAATATCCTTTACAACCCGGTCATTATTTAAAAACTATTATGCGATAAATCTAATTATATTTTATTTTTGCAGGTTTATAGGCTAGTTAATAATACTAACACAAACACACACTTAACCTCAAACCATATCCAGCAATCGCTCTTAGATCATCAGGTATACACACCCGCAAGTTTGCAGGGTTGAGCTGTTGTTTATGAGGCCTTAGGGAACACCATGCGCACATAGCGGCGCCATTGGTGGTGTCATTGCTCGGGGTGAAGAGGCCGCATGGGATATGGCGTAAATGGTTGATCATATTGTTGTTGAACCGTCGATCGATTAGAATGTAAATGGTTGATCATAGAAGATTTAGTTTTATTTTTAAAATTTTTAATATTCAATACTTTAGAATCTAAACAGGTTTCGCTCGAATCACCACACCTAACCGAAAGGAATAAAGGGAAATGAGCAAACACATTAATGTTAACGGAAAAAAAAATAGATACATAAGTTACTTGATTGGAAATTTTTATCACCATTACGAAGAACTCCAATAAGAAAAATCTGGTTGAGGCAAGATACAAACGAGTAAAGATTTTAAAGTCTTGAAGACTGGCACTACTTGTCATCTTATCAAAGAAAAAATTTGCTAAAGAATATGTTTTTTTTCTGTTGTTTTTAAATTATATGTTTTGTAAATAGAAATTAAGCATGGGTGATGCAGTGCCTGTGCAAACTTTTTTATACGTGTTGTGACGTTAACATTAACGTGATTACTTACAGACATGAATAGAAAATATAGTCAATATCCTATGATACCCCAAAAATACTTTATTTTGTACACAATCTTGTTTTCCAAAAATATCTATATTATAAAAAATAAAATAAAATAAAATAAACATAGTCACACAATAATCTTTACAAATAAAATATAAGAAATGAAAATTAAAGGGTTAAGTCAAATCTTTGTCATATATATATATAATACCGGGTCAAGTTGAAATATTAAAAAGTTGAGGCGTATGTTAATTTTTTGCATATATATGGGATCAAGTTAAAAGCTTTTAAAGTCAAAGGTTAAAATGAAAAAAAAAAATGAGAGTGATCTTCAGCATATGCCACGGACATTGCAAATTGTGAGTTCTATAATGTCTTGGCTTTTTTATTATTAATATTTAATATTATTTTCATTTTCCACATTTATTTAGTAATTGACTGTGTCAGAACTAATTAAAAAAAATATTACTTGTATTGTAAGTTGGTGTTGGGTTATTTCATTTGGTAAACGTTTTACCTTTTAAAAAAAATTTGAGTTCAAAACCAGACATGATGTAATTTGATGTAATGTTAGAGTAAGAGTAAAAATATTTGTTGTTCAAAAACAATTTGCATTGTAAAAATGAGATGGTGAATGATTAGCATTTCATGGTTAGATACGATGAAAAATGAAAGAGCACAGTGCTACGATGTTATAGTAACAAAGAAGAATGAATGTTACACTTTAATTTTTTGAAAAACGATCTCTTTAAATATACTTCTAAATCTATAATAGTTTTTCATAATTAGATTCAAACTCTGAACCAATCATAATGGATATCATTTTAACACATTAACATCATTAGACTATATGTATTTTTGGTTAATGAATGCGTAATGATAATCGTAAAATCCTATGTCGCTCTCACAAACACAAACTAATAACGACGCACACCTCTTGTGTTGGCATCGAAGCAATTAAGGTGACCCTTGACAATCTTGAGAAACACTTAATCATTTTAAAAGAATTTAAGTAACATCAATTAAAAGTAACATCTATAAAGAACTAAACAACACATTATAAATTCGTAAAAATAATAAATTCTAATATTTATAGTGTTTATATTTTTTCGATTGAACTAAAATAATTAGTTTTTAAAAATATTATAAAGATAAAGTATATGAAAATTTCAAATGTTTTATAAATATTTTATTGGTATCAAAATTTGTACAAGTGATGAATAAATGAAAGGTTAAACAAATAAAACTTTTTTCTTCTAATTTAATAAAAGTGTAACTATGTAGCATACATGTCAACACCATATTCATTCTCACAACAAATTTCTCGTTTCTCGCTCTTATTAAATAACTAGGTTAGAACCCATGTATTACATGAGTGGAATAAATAAAACATATTAAAATAATTAGTTTTATGAATATTTTATTTTTTAAATGTTATTATCTATTGATCAAATAAAAATATAATGAATATTTAAAATTTATAACACAAAATGAATTAAAATTATTATTCTATATCTAATATGTATTAATAAATTATTAAAATAACTACATTTATAGTTTAAACGTTTAATAGTTTAGTTTACTTATTTACAATAATTATCATTTAATATGAGAGAGATAAGAAACATAAATATAATATATTTTTTAAACATATTTTAGTTAAAAAGGAAATTCAAATTAATTATTTTTATAATTTTTGTATTTATTAAAAGAGAGACAGGAAAATGATTTTTATGCGTTATAATGATGACACGTGTTATTTGATATGCTAGAATGATGACACTTGTCTTAAGAAACTTTTTTTATTATAAGTTATAGATTACCTTAATTATAAATAATATTATTTAATTCTTTTTTGATTAAAACTATTTTTATGATATATTAAGAAAGATATATTTTTATTAAGTTATTTCTAAAGAAACAAGTTTTTATAAAATAAATTTTATTTCTATAAATCAAACTTATTTTCAAAATATGAAATATTTTAATTTAGTGTTTTTAAAAAGTAATTTTTTATAACAAAAATATTTATAAAACATTTGAAATTTGCATATCTTATCTTAGAATATCATATAAATTTATTTTTTATAACTATGAATAAATGAAAGGTTAAACATATAAAACTTTTTTCAAAATATTTAAACAAAATGTTCTTTTTGAAAAAGAAATTATAATTGATATCGTTATTTTGTTACTTATAGTTTTGACTACTACGTAATTTAAGTCATATCTTATCTTAGAATATCGTTTTATAATTACGTAAAACTTTATTATATTTAATATTATACTTATTTAAAACGTGTAATACACGAGTTTAATAAAACTAGTTAATCTAATAAAAGAATAACTAAGAATGATTAAGTGTTGAACTAATAACAGGTATGAACCATTAAGTGCTTAACCATTAAAAGGTTTGAACTATTAAGAGTTAGTATATCGTATAACTATTCAAAGTCAAATGTCTAATCAATTCTGATAAGAGGTCTTAACCATTCAACATTAGACATTTTAACCCTTCAATATTAATATAATACTTAACAATTCAAATATAAATGTCTGAACCATTCAAATATTTGATCGCAAAATAAATAATCTGAACTATTGAATATTAAATAATTCAGATACATGAATTATTAAAAGACTGATTCAAATAATGACAAACAACCCTTACCTTGCTTGTAATGATGTAACACATCTTTCAAGTGACATCTTTGTACGTTGATAATTTTGAATTTGAGAAAGTTATATAAATGGTCCCTATAGTTTGATCAGATTGTATGATTGGTCCCAAACTTCGAAAATTACAAAGATAGTCCAAACTTTTGTGTAATCATCGCATGTTTGGTCCTTTAATTTACAAAAGTGTAAAGTTAGTACAAACTTTTATGTGGGTGTTGCACTATTTATCCCTTAAATTAAATTTGTATGTTAGTTTAAAGTTTATAAAATGCATAAAAAATGAATGAATTTAATGCTAGGGACCAAACATGTAATGATTACACAAAAGTTTGGATTATCTTTACAATTTTTAAAGTTTAAGGACCAAACATGCAATTTGGTTAAACCATAAGAACCATTTATGTAATTTTCTCTTTGAATTTTATATATACTTAAATGCTTGTTTTGTTATATCTAATCGGTGTCTCTTTTGTAATATTTAATATGTTTTGGATAATGCTCTTTACGTCTAGATTCGTCATATCTTGAAAATTTTGCGATAAGTTTAGTGGGTTGACTAAATGGGTTTATCATGGCCGCAGTTTTTGACCACATATAGAGAAACCTTAAGAATAATGTTAGTTTTCAAATTTCAACATTTTCATTTTGTAAAATTAGAACTTAAAAACAGAACATACAGTTAGCTAAACATGTTTTGTTGTGATGATGAACTGATGTGGTTGCCTTAATGACAAACTAGGGTGTTTAGCTATTTGTAGTTGCATTTTTCTAGAATTAGAATTAGATTGTTAGCTTTGTGTTTTCTCATTAAATATAATCTAAATACATCATTCATAAATATACAAAAAATATACCGTGAACAAAAAGTGAAGCCTCATATGGACTTAAACTAAGTCATGAACAAAAGTAAAACCGCTACGTGTTGTACCAACCTCTAGTTTTATTAACTTAGAATTATTTTATTTTTTTAAGTTAAGAATAATTTGATCATTTTACTAGAACTTAACATCCTCATCTATAATAGGATCTTTCGTGTAACGGCTATGCATACTTTTCTAATTTCTTATATTTGGACCAAAAATAAAATTAGATCTAATTAGATCTTACCACATGAACTTTTCATGTAATTAACTCTTATCTTACTTACAAAAGAGTAACATCTAACCATAAAATATTTTTTTTTTGTAAATCTATACTAATAAACAAAATAATATTTTAACAGATATCATATTCTCACTTTTTTTTTGACACATGTCAACTTCTTACAACATCTTTGGCATATATCACTAACATAAAAAGTTAATAATTTAAGGATCATATTAAATGCTAAAGATATCATTTATAATCTTTCCAAATTATAAAACATAATTTTATTAAAGGATGTAATTTTTTGTAAATAAGTCAATATGATTTTTATAATAAGGAGAACTTTTTTATATGATGTTTAGAAAACATTAAATAAATTGAAATGTTTAAAAAACATTTTCTTAAACACATTGTTTCTAAAAGATGAAAGTTTAAAAAATATTGTTATTACTTTATTAATTAGAATAGTTGATTATATGTATTTTGAATCATAACTTATCTAAAAAAGTTATTTGATAATTTTCAAATGTTAATTATTTACCATACTTTAATATTTTAATTGAACCCGTGTAAAACGCGGGTTTGTAAAGTATTCAACGAGACATATAACTTTCCAAAACTAACTACAACTAAAAGAATTTTAAATCTATTAAGAAAAATATGGATGTTCAATTTAAGTATTTAACCGTCCCTAAAAGGCTAAAATGATGCATTAATGTATGACATTACGTTAATGGGGTGTTATTACTCATTTATGAAGAAAACTAGCTTTAGTTATTTTGTGTATTACACGGGTTGAATAAATAAAATATTAAATAAAATAAAAATTATTAATTATAAAATAATAGATACATGATATGATTGAAATTATGTATGAGTAACAAATATTAAAATAAAACAATAATATGAAAATTTATTTTTTTCAAAGATAAATTAAATATTTTGTTTTAAAATAACGTTTTAAAAAATTATTTTTAAAAATTTTCTTACTACAACTTCTTATTTTAATTAATTTTGTTTAATAAAAAATTTAATTTAAAAACTAATTTTGAAATATTACATAAAAGTAGTTTTTTTTTTTGAAAAAAAGTTATTTTATAAAAAACTATCTCTACAGAAATAGTATTAATAAAAAATTCTCTTTCTTATTTTTATTAAAAAGCTAATTATAATGTAAAAATAAATAGATAATATTATAAGTAATTAATATGATTATTTAATAGGAGAGCAAAACGATAAAAGTTTGATGAGAATAAATATGATGGTAACAAGTGGCACACTCATTTAATCTTTTATTAAAATAGAGAGATAATACTAAATTAAAAAAATACATTTTAAATAAAACAACCTGTCAAATATCATTAAACTTAACTACATTCTCATTCAACTCCATGCTCACAAAATCTTAAAATATAAGTAGAAACTTTAATTCAAATTTTCTTATATATAGCGTAAAGAAAATGTCAATTTGTATCTTTCCTCTTAGTACTATTTTAATTAATTAATTAATCATCGTTCATAAAAATCAATATTTAACTACTTAAATAATTCAAAGTAAATTACACATTTCATCCTCTAGGTTTATACTAATTTTTACAAATTATCCTTAAACTAAGAATTATAATAAATATTTTTTATGTTTAAAAATGTTTGTATGTTTCATTCCATCCTCTAACGCTTGCTAGTTTCTGACGTTTATATAACGACTTGGCTTTCATGTAAGGGCAAATTGGTCTTTTTAAACCCCCTTTCTTACTATCCACTTTCTTATCTTGTAAAACCTTCCTCTTTCTCCCTCATTTCCTAGAAAGTGGATCAAGATAGAGTTCTTCATCACCGATCGTTCATCAAGAAAAATGGTTTTTTGCTTTTGTGGTAAAGAAGTGGTGATCCAAACCTCATGGAGACATCATAACCCATGTCGTCGCTTTTAAGCATGTTCAAATTGCAGATTCTTTTGATAGTTTGATCCTCAAATGTGTCCAAAATTTTTTGATATCATCCCCGGTCCATTTAAAGCAAAGAACAACTTGGAAAAGAAATGTGAAAGTATTTGAAGTTGAAGTAATGAAACTGAAGAAGGTGTTGATTCTTAGTTGGATAGGTTTCATTTTGATTGTATATTTGTATATGGTTAAGTTGCAAGTAGTTTAAGTTGTAATGCTATATGCATAATTGTAATGTAATGTTGTTTCAGTACTAATATAATTAGTCGTTATGGCACTGTTTAGTAAATCAATGTATTGTTGTAGACAATAAAACACAAGTATAATTGTTGGCAAGTTGTTTCATAAATCTTGACATAATCATTTTTAACTACCTAAACAAACAAACAAAAGACATTACACATTGTCCAATTACCTGATAAACCAAGGTTTCAAAACATAATACATCATTAATTTTTCAAGCACATACTAAAAGAAGACCAAAAAGCAGTTGTTGCTAATTCACCAGGCCTATTTTATGGTTGTTGCGTCTGCCCCTTGCATGACCTAGAATTATGGCCCTTATTTCCATACTTGCTGCATGTAACTATGGTATTTTTCTTTGACGACCTTCCACCCTTGGTGATGTCTTCCGTCTTAAGTGCTGGTTTTTTCCTTGCTTTTCTGGGTCTTCCTACTTGTTTGTGATGATTTAATGGTGTTATGGTTGTAATAACTTTAGACATTGCCTAGAAAGACCTGTCATTCAATGGATTTACATTTATCCATAAACTTGCTTCCATTTTTTCTCTATATAGATTGGATGAACCCAACTCTCTAAAATCCCAACATTTGTCCAATGGTAGGCATGAACCAAATTATTTCCATTGTATTTTTCTAGGGCATTCCGGTGATTTCCTCTCCAATACAAGCACAACACCTTATACCCATGTCCACCACACATTGATCACTACTTGGACCATTAACTTTATATTTATTATCACCCGTTCCAAAGGTCATTGTATCTAGTTGCTTCTTTCTTGATTGATTCAAACATCTTCATAGCAGTTGGTGTAAGGATCCCTTCACATCTATCAATAAGCTTCAAAATTATCACAATCCCCCTCATGAGGTACTCCGTTATGTATTCAAGTGTTGATATGATAGGCTTGTCTTTACCTTCAACTATCTTGCTATTGTAAACCTCACACATGGTATTCAATAACACATCTGATAGTGCCCTACCTATTTACACATAAATAAATCATATACTATGCTATTGTAAACCTCACACATGGTATTCAATAACACATCTGATAGTGCCCTACCTATTTACACATAAATAAATCATATACTACGCTCCATAATCACATTTTCAAATTGAATATGAATATTAAATCATACATGAGAAGTGTGATTAGGACCAATTCTTTGGAGGTATTTTTGACAACTAAGAGGAGGCATCATTGTTAAACTTTCTCAAATCATCCATTGTCTGTTGAAACGGAACAATTGTGGTTGATGATGCATATTTTCAAAGCATATCTTTATAAAGTTTCCCTTAGAAAGTTGTCTTCATATTCTCATGAATAGGCCTGTATATAGAATCTGTGCTCAGCATAGGAGAACACCCTTGTTATAGTAAGAATAATGGCTTGTTTAAGCTAATATAAAAGTTTAATTGTGTAAATTAAAGTAATTTATAAATTAAAACACAAAGCTTTTGTCCATCACTAATGAAAGTAAAGTTTGAGTTTCTTTTCAAGTCCAAATAATCACCGGATGTAAGAAACTAAGTCCAAGAATTGACATTTTCTGCCTCCATAATTACAAAACAAAAATGATATATCCTATTGTTTGGGTTAACACCTATTGCACTTAGAATTTAACTCAGGAATGGAACTTTCATGAAAGCTTTATCTAAGCCTAATAGATCCCTCCCTATTGCTTTAAACCCTTGTTTAAAGCTCCACAACAAACAGACATCAACTTTAAAATCGGATCCATCCTTTTGAAATTTATGATATTCATTATCATCCCATATTGTATTGTCATGAAATTGATCACCTATAATATCATCCCATATTGCATTTTTTGAAAGTGATTGCCTAGAATATCATCCCACATAACATCTACATTTGCATTCTGTTCAACTTGATCATCTAAATTCAACTTAATCGTCTAAATGGCCATCCCTATTTTCATCCTGAACAACTTGATCATCTACATGGTCATCCCCATTCTGATCCTGAACATGTTGATCATCTACATGGTCATCCTATTCTTGTTCAACTTTGTCACCTACATTCTGATTTATAGTTTGATATTGTTTATTTTTACTACTTACATTGACATTTTCAATCTGATCCTATTCATCTTGATTATCTACATGGTCATCACGTTCTAATTTTGTTCACCTTCATCACCTATATTGTCATTGACATTCTCATTCTGATTTTGATCAATTTGATCATCTACGTTGACATTCGCATTCTGATCTTGTTCAGCTTAATCAAACACAACACAACCTTCCCCAACATCACTAGATTGTCCCACTTCATGCCACCGCGATGTAATTTTCTTAAAGTTTTCCTTTTCACCAAAACATCAATAGCACCTTTATCACTAACTCTTCAATAGTAAGCTTTTCCGGTGAACAAAAATATGTTTGTAGGTATGTTATGTTAATTTTACTATACACATTAATTAGCTTATGTATAGATACAAATTTGAATAAGTTTATAAAATCTAAGTCACTACTAGGGCATAAAGACCAAAATCTAAATCACCTCCAAAAAGTAAGAAATAATAATAGATAGGCTCTACATCAACTGGATAGTCTAACTCACCTATTATCAATCCATCTCGTGCGCTAAGAACAATTCAATATCAGTAAATCCACGTAGTTAATCTTATCTCCTATGTAGGTACACCTTGGAAATCGAGTAAGAGAACCACCATGATGCAACTTGATGGAAAAATGATTGGGGACTCCAACTGCATTTTGAAAAAAATAATGATTCAGTAACAACTCGTACCGACAAATCTATGAATATAGTAAAAAATCGTACCATATAGTTTATCAACTTCATCGGGGTTCGTTTTCTTCTGTATGAAAAACCTTGGGGTTTCCATGATCATCGATGACAATAAACCTATATAGAAGATGATGAAAATAGGCAGGTGCAACAAAGTTTGGGGGGG
The DNA here is from genome assembly GCA_025506515.1 of Flaveria trinervia. NCBI lineage: Eukaryota > Viridiplantae > Streptophyta > Magnoliopsida > Asterales > Asteraceae > Flaveria > Flaveria trinervia. The sequence continues at coordinate 97,695,256 of CM046452.1, forward strand.
GGGGGGGATCTAGGAGGTTTATTATAAGAGGGGGGGGGGGGGGGGGTAATAAGAAAGAGGGTTTAAAAAGATCAATTTACTCTCATGTGGGAACCATATGGGTTAATTTAACATCGGAAACGAATGGGTGTTAAAGGATAGGATGAAACGTGCCAACTTCTTTAAAATAAAGCTTGTTTATTGTAATTTCCTTAGTGTAAGGATGATTTCAAAAACATGGAATAAACTTAAATGACGAAAAATGTATTTACTCAATAATTATCTTCCTATACTAAAATGTATAATCCATCATAAGGAATTAGTCAAAATGTTTAAGGTGAAACTTTAGATGGGGAAAAATAATATGATAATGTGAAAATTACTAAACCAATTACATCTTTATATTTATACTAGGTCATAACCACGTGTATTACACAAGTTAAATAAAAAATATTAAAAATTAATGAAAAGTTAGAAAATATAAAACACTATTTTGATATAGGCTATCAATAAACTTATATGTGAGTAAGTACTTCTACGTTAATAAATTTTTTTATTTTTTTTAAAACTTTCATTAAAAAAAGTGTTTTTTACACTCATATTAAAAATATGTTTAGAGATATTTCGTTCTAATAATATTGCTTTAAAAAAATGTCATTTTTAATAAAAATCTCATTATCTCAAAACAATGGGTTTTAGTTATTTTTATTTTATGAGAAGTTTTTTGTATTTTATCAAATTTTTCTTTGACAAAATATTATTTTTATAAATATTTTATTGTTTAAAAACTCTGGGTTTCAATTATTATTTTAATTTTTTTAAAAATAATTTCATATAAAAGATGCGTTGTTTATAAAAATTCATAGTTTCTAAACATCTTTATTTAAAGAAATTATATTTTAAATAAAAAAACTAAAAAAGTTTACTTTTTAAGTAATTAAAAAATATGTTTTATAAATAATGAGAGAGAGAGAGGTAATTTATTATTTTATTGATGCATTGTCCTCACTCTTTTCGCGTCGGAAGAATTACATATTTCTTATTACAAACTTTATTAATTACATATATATACCTAACTTAAAATTTTAATTGCATATATCCCCTTGTAAAATTATATTAATTACATATATGCCTATATTAAAAGTTTAATTATATATATACCTAAACTAAAAGTTTCATTACGTATATCCTCTTTATTTAAACATAAATATTATATATTAATCTATTTGGTTATTTTTATTAGAAATAACTTATATAATTAGTATTTACTCTTAATCTATAAAATTAATTTTATTCGTTTTACTAGCTTTTCGAGTTTTGATTACTTATAACTAATCTTTCTATACTCACGTGTTTTATGTTTTTTATTTTTTACCTTTTGATATTAATTATTTTGGGTCCTGTATGATACATTTCTAGTCTCGTTATGCAACATAATCAGAATACATAATTTTATGTTGCATAATGAGACTGGAAGTGTCCGATACAGATAGCGGAAAAAAATTAGCATAAAAAGTAAAATAACAAAAAGAAGATAAAAATGTTAGTATAGAAATATTAATAAATAAGCAAAACTCAAAAAACAAGTAAAGAAGACAAATCATAATTTTATAGTTTAATAAAAAGAAAAGTAAACTACTAATTATATAAGTTTTTTTTAATAAAAGTAATAAAATGGGTAAATATGTAATATTTATGTTTAATAAAGCAGATACATGTAAATAAACTTCTAATTTGAGTATATATGTAATTAACTAAGTTTTAGAAGGAGTATATGTAATTAAACTTTTAATTTGAGTATATATATAATTAACTAAGTTTACAAGGGGAAATAGGTTATTAAAAATTTAAGTTGGGTATATATGTAATTAATGAATTTATAGGGGGATATACGTAATTCTTTCTTTCGCGTCGGTCTATAAATATCTAGCTAGTGTGTATGCTAATTTCATCATCAACCCCTAATTAAATATATCTTCATCTTCATCTCAATTGTCATCACAGCAAACTTTAAACAAAGTTTGCAGATCTTCCGATATGAATTTATATTTAGTTCTATCATGTGGACATCAGATACTATTGTACTTATACTTAGTAATCTGGTCCTAACAAGCTGATATCAAAGCCACTACCCACTCTCAAATCTTTGATTCTAACTTTCACCGATCATGTATAGAAACAAGAACAAACAAAACTGCAATAGAATCCGGTGCTACTATTGCAGGCAACGGGGTCACAAAATCATTGATTGCAAAGTTAGAGAAATTGATGAGGCCTCGGCCCTCATAGAAGAGGCAATTGACATTGGAATCCAAAATCAGATTCCACGACCATTTGAGAATCACATGATTCAGGAGTACTACATGGTCACTGGGACAGGAACCAGTCATTGGAACCCCACCTGGTATGTCAGTTTCACTCATAAGTTTCACGTTTCTCCTAATAAATCCTTGTATCAAAATTTTTACCATTTTTGGGGGCGTTGACCCGATTAAACCAACATGAATATCATTTCATTCATGGGATTGGCGAGATTTTTCTACCTCATCTTATGAATATTGTTACAAATCCAATCGGCCGTATACCATGTGTTTTCCATGTACCAACTATAACCACGAATATTCTAAGTTTTCAACAATTAACATTACAAGGATTTATTGTTCGACTAGAGGGGACTTCATGTTCCATCAGTCGTATGTTTGGTGGCATATCAAACAACGCGGCTAATGATCAGAACACAAGGCGGGATGATGGTCCACAACTCTCACTTCAAATTCCGAGTAACTATGAGGTGATTGAAAAGATCACCAAATTGGATAACTTGGATGTCATGGACTTGACCGATTGTATGGAAGTATTTGACCTACTTGGATATGAGGAGTTTGTTGAATTTTATTGTAAGGATAAATTACAAAGTAAATTCAAGCGGGTTGTAGATTGGTTCATTAACAAGTATTATCGTCGTGTGTCAAATGAATCTAGACCCTTTCCGCCTTGTCTGCAAGATGGAAAGGAAGTAGATTTATTAACTCTATACTTGTTAGTTCACAAAGCGGGTGGTTTCAGATCGGTATCATATCATGGCCTTTGGAGTGTTATTGCAATAGCTATGGGATCACCGTGGCAAGATGGCATTCAGTATCGTGTGATCTATCTAAAATATTTGGATTTACTTATTTATTATTATGAAGATCATAGAAGAAGTGGGACTGAGACTGTTGGTGAAGCTTCTACATCAGGTAACACGATGATGACATGATGCTTTGTGAAACATTGAAGGAATTTGAAGATTGGAGCTTCAATTTCAAGAAACTGAAGGAATAAGCACGTACTCGATGATTCTCCCAATGCCTATTAAACAAATCTCAAGTTTAGCTTTCAGGAGGGATAATTAATGATGTAACCAGAAAACTAAACTTGTATTTGTATTTAATTAGGTAATAAAGACTATCTAAATATTATACTTATAGTTATAACTCAATAAAGAATAGATAATAAAGACTATCTAAATATTAAACTTATAGTTATAACTTTTCAATAAAGAATAGATAAGCAGTGCATGAGATCGGTTGGTTAACGCCAAATCATTTTGGCGTCATATTAACCATTCGAATAAACCGTTAACCAGTGGAGATCTGCCTGCATTATCTTTTGCAAATCGCATACAATCCTCTTCTCTCAAACTCTTGTGTATTCTTGTTCATCACATACACAATCTTACAAGCATCGTAACTTGATCGTGTATTTCTACTCTGCAATTTAATTAGTAAATAAAAATATATTCAATGTTTATTAATGAACATGTAAGACTTATTTAGGAATATTTTTTAAAACATCTTAATTTTAAAAATGGAATTAGATAAATGAGAGAGGTAGGGAGTTATAGTAATTAATTATATTGACTTTAAAAAAAAAGAAAAAATGTAATGAGTGCTCAGATACTTTTTCAACATAAAAAATAATATTAAAATGATTAGAAAACAACACGTGGCATTTATAGTTGTTCTTTTATTATATAACGTATGTTCATTTTGAGGTTGAAGTTGCTTTTTGAAATTATCCTGAGACGGTACGAGGAAACAAAGAATTCACCTTAAATTTCAAATCCATTGAGACGGTACGATGAAACAAAGAATTCACAACAATAAATATCTTCACATTTAGTGGTGGCAAGATTCTCTTTTCTTCATTAACCAATATAACCAAGTCATAGTCTTGTCACTTTTTTAGTTTATTATATGTTCTATTTATTATACATAGACATCCCATTCATAAGTGATATCTAAGACCGACTATAACACACAATGAATTTTTTATTTTTATTTATATAATTATATTAATAATTATTATATATATTTTTCTATTAAATAATATTTTTTATATATTTATCATTACTTTTGTATCTTTCCTTTACTCACAACCACTTTAAAAAAATATTAAAAAATTTATAGGTATTGAACAATAATTCTTTAAATATACCAATCAACAATAATAATTTCTCTCTCTTACACTCACAACTACTCAAAATCATTTCATATAATATATCAAACGCACTTCCACTATAAATCATCTTAAGCAGTTATAAGAATTGCTACTCTTTAATTGAAGGTGGCAATTTGATGGGTATATTGGACCCAATCCAACTATCTTGTTAAGATTGTGCCTTCGACTAACAGATGAATTGGGTATAAACAACTTTTTTACAACTATGAAGGTGATGATAAATTATTTAAGAAAAAAAAAGTATTGTACAAGAACACTTGCAAAACTGTCGGCACTTATGTCGTTGATCATCGGTGGGTTCTCCATTTTAATATGAGTATGTGTCATATAGTATGAGGATGATTGTGAGTGTTTGTGAGTGATGAAGAGAAAACATATTATTTAATTGAAAAAATAAATAAAAAAGTAATGTTTTTTATATAAATACGAGGATAGGGATGAGAAACATAGTATGAATGCTATTATTTCTAGTTTATCTAGTTTTATTAATAAAAGAAAATTTTAACAAATCTAAAATACATCTATCTTGGATCTTAAAAAGTTTAAGAGTAGTTGGGATATATATATATATCTGAAATAAATAAGTTTTATTGTGTAGTTGAGATTTTAGATTAAGAGAAATGTAACAATTTGATTTATGGACATGGATGACATATATCGTGAATTTAGTCTTTTACGACGAAGGGAATAGTAATTTATGTATGGTTTTCGTCAACCATTATCAAGGTTTGTTTACTTTATCGTGCATTTTCTATAAGCAACTTCTGGATGGTCAATTAAAGACTTTTTCGATTCATGAATCATAAACAAAAATGGTATGGAATATCCACCCTAAGAAGATATTATCAACTAGAGACAAATTTTGAAAAAATGGAAAATGAATCTTATCAAATGTCAAATTTGTAGGCTATGGACAACGAAACTTTATGACGGTAAAACGGATGTTTTCAAAAGGGTCGATTATTAGATATGGTTGCTAACACTTCCACGTTAAGTTATCGTCCCGGCGAAATTTAAAGGCAGGTGATTTTAAAAAGTGATTAATTAATTATTGGAATTTAAAACTATAAAAGTTAAAAATAAAAAATAAAAATTACCAAATTGTTTTTTTGTATACACTTAAAAATAGTAATAATACATTATTTAAAAGAGACTATTTATTTAGCTAAAAATTATTTTAGTACAGCTTCGAATATATTCGCACCAAATGACAGGAATTTCCTAAGTTAATAACCCTTAAAAATTCAAGCAGGTTGTAAATTGCTTCATTAACAAGTTTTATCCTCGTCTACAAGATGGAAAAGAAGTAGATTAATTAACTCTATACTTGTTAGTTCGCGAAGCGGGTGGTTTCAGATCGGTGTCAGATCATGGCATTTGGAATGTTATTGCAATAGAAATGGGATCACCGTGGCAAGATGGCATTGAGTAACGCGTGATCTATCTAAAATAGTTGGATTTACTTGTTAATTATTATGAAGATCATAGAAGAAGTGGGGCTGAGACTGTTGGTGAGGCTTCTACATCAGGTAACATGATGAACTCTCAGAACGGCTTGCATGGCCGGCTACTACAACAATCTTATAATGACAAGATGCTTTATGCAACATTGAATCAATATAATCGCTACAACAATCTTACAAACATTGTAACTTGATCGTGCATTTCTACTCTGCAATTTAGTTCATTGATTACATTTAGTTCGAAATAAAAATATATTCAATGTTTAGTAATGCACATGTGATAATTATACAACAATATATTGTAACTAATATAATTTGGATCTAATAAAATAATTATATATTTTTCTAAACTTTCTATTTAAGAAATTTCATTTTTAAACATTTTCTTTAGAAAACTATTACTAAAAAATGAAATCTTGTTTTTTGGGCTTTCTTAAACTGTTTTACGAAAAGTTTCATTGTTTACATAAAATTATCAGAAGTTCTTTTAAAAGTATTAAGTATTAACAAAACTATTTCTATTTTTTCAATAAAAAGAGTGATTTTTAAATTATTTAAGAATATGTTTTTAAACCATCTTAATTTTAAAAATGGAATTAGATGTATGAGAGAGATAGATACTTTTTTGACATAAAAAATATTGTTGAAATGACTAAAAAAATGATCGGTGACATTTGTAGTTATTCTTGAATTATATAGCGTAAATTTAAATATGTTAATTTTGAGGTTGAGGTGCTTCTCAGTTTTCGTCTGAAATAGTATAAAGTTTTCAATGATTTTGACATCATGGCACCAGAAATTTCAATTCCATTGAGACGGTACAAGGAAACAAAAGCTGTCGTGGGAACAATAAATATGGGTATATGTTTTATCTAGTGGTGGCAAGAATCTCTTTTCATCATTAACCAATAACCAAGTCAAAGTCTTGTCACTTTTTTAGTATATTATATGTTTTATTTATTATATGTAGACATCCCATTCAAAGTGGCATATAAGATTGATGTCGTGAGTTAAGCAGTTATAGGATTAGCTTCTTAATTGAAGGTCGCATTTAGATGGGTATATTGGACCCAATCTAACTTGATTGTGCCTTCGACCAACGGATGAATTGAGTATAAACAATTTTTTCCCTACAACTATATATGAAGGTGATGAGAAATTATTTGAAGATATTTTTAAGAAAAAAAAAGTATTGTACAATAACACTTGCAAAACTATCGAGATTATGTCGTTGGTCATCGTGAAACTTAATATTTTTTCAATAGTTGTACTTTTGTTTGGAGTGTGGTTTGAAATAATGGATAAGGTTTGAGACTTCGAGTTGAGTGGTTGTTATATCTTGTTCCTGTTTGGCATGATAAAGATGACAGTGACTTTAAAATAATATATGTTGACTTTATGGTATTTATTAAAGATATTTTGAGAGGTTGATTTGTTATGGTTGTTGAGTTAGTTTGAATTTGTTAGATGTTAGTTTCTAGTATTAGATTCTTCTTAGATCTAGTATAAATACTAGCTTGATTACTCTCATTTAAATACACATAAAATCTAATAAGAAGATGAAGAATATTTCAAGTCATTACATTGTTTTATGGTATCAGAGCTAAGCTCTGAGATTCCGACATCTTTCACCGTAATCTTTCTCCGGCGACTTTTTCCGGCGACTTTTTCCGGCGACCTTTTCCGGCGACCATATCTCTGTCATGACTTCTCCATCTTTCTCCTTTGCACCTACAAACAACTCATCAAATCAAACCAATACCTTGCCAAACATTGCAAATTTTCTTTCTATCAAACTCGATGATACTAACTATCTCAATTGGAAACATCAAATTACCACTGTTTTGAAGACATTAGGGCTGTTGAAGCTTCTGAAATCCGATGTTCAAGTTCCACAATCTGGTTCAACAAAAAGAGATTCATGGGAGAAATGTGATGGCTATATTCAAGCGTTGATTACAGCAACTCTTTCACCATCAATTATGCATTTAGCTAGAAATTTAACTTCTGCTGCTTCTCTCTGGAAGTCAATTGAAGATTCATTTGTTCAAATCGTTTTTGCAAAACAGTCACAATTAAGAACTCAGTTTCATCTTTTGAAACAAAACACAAAATCTATAGTTGAGTTTCTGAACGAAACAAAAGAAATTGTTGATACTCTGAATGCAATTGGAGATCCAATCTCCGATGAACTTCTTGTTCTACAAGTTCTTCAAGGTTTGAGTCTTGAATATGAGAATTTTGTGATGAATATTGAAAATCAAGACAAGCCTCTCACCTTTTCACAGCTACGATCGCGATTACTCACCTATGAAGCTCGTCTGAAACAAAGGCAACCTTCAGTTCCTCCACCGCTTGTTGCTATGGTTGCTTCTACATCGAATCTGCCTCATTCTGATGGTTCTCGAACTATGATTTGTCAGATTTGTGCCAAATCTGGACACAAGGCTTCAAGTTGTTACTTTTGGTATCCATCACCTGCTGGTCGAAGTGGAGCTCGTGCCGGTGGTGGTTCGTTTGGTGGTCGCAGAAATAACTTCCGATTTAGAGGTGGTGGTCGCGGCCGCGGTGGTTCAACTGGTGGTTCGCGGTGGTCCTCGGGTGGGGAATCTTTTGCTGCTCATGTTGTTGATGTTCAAGGAACATCCTCTTCCACTTCTTATTATCCTAATTTTGTGTTGGGCCTGGATATTTGAATCTAGTTTTGGGCTGGAATACTTGGATCTGGCCAGCTAACTCTATTCTAGTCCAACAGCTTTTGGACCACCACACTCCTCATCTGCTAGGCTGCCTTATTCTGGCCCACCTGCTGGTGATAATGGTTCAAATACAAGTTTGGGCCTGATCATTTTCAAGCATGGTCTTCCAATACTTCTCCACAATTTTATGGCCTTCACGCTGATTTTACACAAACATGTGCAAATGTTGATTCTTGGATTCCGGACTCCGGTGCCACGGCTCATATGACCTCTGATCCGTCCATTGTTTTTGGCTCGGTTCCTTATACTGGCTCAGAACGTGTGATTGTTGGTAATGGTGCCTCTCTTACCATTTCCCATGTTGGTTTCTTTTATCTTCATTTATCTCATTGCACTTTATTACTTCGTTATGTGCTTGTTGTTCCTGGTCTTGCCAAAAACTTATTGTCTATTACTCAGCTTGTTCTTGATCATCCTGTATCTGTCTTATTCTCACAATTTGTTTGTCCATACAGACTCCCACAGGGCAGCTGCTCCACCACATGCGAGCTAGTCCTCATCAGCTCTACTCTCTCTCTGCTACTCTCTGTCTCACGGGAGCTCTGGCATTCTCGATTAGGACATCCTTCTGATCCAGTGTTATCTAGACTTTCTTTTTTACCAATGTCTCATAAAGTTCTAAATAAACCTTGTAATTCTTGTTGTATTTCCAAATCTACTCGATTACCATTTCAGTCTATTGTATCTCACTCTACAGCTCCCTTACATATTGTGCATTGTGATATTTGGGGTCCCTCCCCGGTTATGTCTCGTTGTGGTTATCGCTATTTCATCACATTTATTGATGATTATAATCGTTTTACATGGATGTATCCTCTGACCAGTCGCTCCCAAGCTGTTGATTGTTTTCGTCATTTTCGACCTTTGGTCGAAAATCTTTTCTCATGCACTATTAAAAATCTTCAATGTGATGGTGCTCCTGAACTTGTTCACGGTGATATGGCTAGTTATCTTTCTGCGTCTGGTATTGCCTATCGGATTTCTTGCCCTTATACTCCCCAACAAAATGGGGTGGCTGAGCGCAAAAATCATCATCTTTCTGAGGTTGCTCGTGCCTTATTATTTCATGCTCATTTACCAAAGAAATTTTGGTATGATGCTTATGCTACTGCAGCCTTTCTTATCAATCGTCTTCCTAACCGGTTCTTCATTTCCACACCTTACGAGGTTCTTTTCGGTACCCGTCCTGACTATTCCATACTTCGTACATTGGGGTGCTTATGTTATCCTTATCTTGGTGATATTCGTAGGATAAACTTTCACCCAAATCCACTCCTTGCTTCTTTCTTGGCTATGCTCCTAACCATCATGGTTATCTCTGTTATGATCCTAGTACTTCTCGTACTATCACTTCTCGTCATGTTATTTTTCATGAGTCTGTGTTTGATTCCTGGTTCTGCTCCTCCTTCTGCTTCTTCCGCTTCTATCTTTTCTGATTTTGTTATTCCTTCACCTTCCTATCCTACTGTACCTTCCTCTTCCACTAACCTCCTCCTTCCCCCCCTCCTTCCCCTCCTCCTCCCCTCCCCCCTTCCTCTCCCCTTCCCTCCTCCTCTTCTTTCCCACCTCCTCCTCCTGTACATCCTATGGTCACTCGCTCTCGTGATCATACTCGTCAGCCTAAACACTTCCTGATCATGTTCTTTTTCACACTACTACTGCTCCTACCACTGAGCCTTCTTCATTTTCTCAGGCTCAACGTCATTCTGTTTGGTGGGATGCTATGCGTACTGAGTTTGGTGCGTTGCAGTCCAATCGCACTTGGGATCTTGTACCTCCTCCTCCTTCTGCCAATATTGTTGGTAGTAAGTGGGTTTACAGGATTAAGCATAATCCTGATGGTTCTGTCAGTCGTTATAAAGCCCGGCTTGTTGCCAAGGGCTTTCATCAGACAGAGGGCATTGATTATACTGAGAACTTTAGTAGTCCAGTGGTTAACCCCATACTATTCGTCTTGTTCTATCTCTTGCCTGCTCTCGTGGTTAGACTATTCGTCAGGTTGATGTCAACAATGTTTTTCTTCATGGTGATCTCTCTGAGACTGTTTATATGTCTCAGCCACCTGGCTTTGTTGACTCCTCTTGTCTTGATCATGTTTGCCTTCTTCGCAAGGCTCTTATGGTCTCAATCAGGCTCCTCGTGCTTGGTTCTCTAAGCTTTCTTCTGCTCTTCTGACTAGTGGCTTTATCCAGTGTGTATCTGATACTTCCTTGTTGTTTATCAGCGTGATGGCCTTTTTGTTATGTCTTGGTGTATGTGGATGACATTATTATTACTGGGAGCTCATCAGAGTTGTTGCTTCTTTGATTACTCGTTTGGACTCTCAGTTTACACTCAAGGATTTAGGGACTCTGTCCTATTTCTTGGGTATCCAGGCTACCTTACTGATGATTGTTTGCACTTATCACAGCAACGTTATCTTCTTGATTTACTGCAGCGTACTGGATTGACTCAGTGTCGCCCTCTCCCACCTGTTGCATCCGGAGACAGTTATTCCGCTACTCTGGTACTTTGTTACCTGATCCTGTGCTCTATCGTAGCACAGTGGGTGCTTTGCAGTATCTTGTTCTTACCCGTCCAGAGATTGCTTATGCGGTTAGTAAGGTGTCTCAGTTTCTACAGGCTCCTACTGATCGTCACTAGGCTGCTGTCAAGCGGATTTTACGCTATCTTCGTGGTACTCTTACTCATGGACTGACTTTTCGTCGCTCCACTTGCTTGATATTCATGGTTATTCTGATGCAGACTGGGCCGGTTGTCCTGATGATCGTCGTTCGACGACGGGTTTTTGTGTTTTTGGGTTCCAATCTTATTAGTTGGAGTTCCAAGAAACAACATACTGTTGCTCGTTCTAGCACTGAGGCTGAGTATCGTGCTCTTGCTCACACAGCTGCTGAGATTCGTTGGATTATGTCTTTATTACAAGAGCTGCAGGTTCCTCAGTCATCACCCCCTACTCTTTGGTGTGATAATATTGGTGCCACTTACCTCACAGTTAATCCTGTTTTTCACCAACGTACCAAGCATATGAGATTGATCTTCATTTTATACGAGATATGGTTTTATCTCTCCAACTTTGTGTTCGGTCTGTTTCTACTGTTTTGCAGTTGGCGGATTTATTGACCAAAGGTCTCTCCTCCTCTCGTTTTGATGACTTACGATCCAAGCTTCACGTTTTGTCTCCCCGTTCAACTTGAGGGGGCATATTAGAGATATTTTGAGAGGTTGATTTGTTATGGTTGTTGAGTTAGTTTGAGTTTGTTAGAAGTTAGTTTCTAGTTCTAGATTCTTCTTAGATCTAGTATAAATACTAGCTTGATTACTCTCATTTAAATACACATAAAATCTAATGAGAAGATGAAGAATATTTCAAGTCATTACATTGTTTTAGTATTTACTTCCAAGAGGTTTGCAATGACGCATTTCAAACCAGACTTTCAAACATTTTATAGGCATATAATAATGATCAATGTATCATTTCTTTTAGAGATTAGTTTTCTGTCTTGTTATTTCTAGTTTGTCTAAAATTTATTAATTAGAGAAAATCTTAACAGATCTAAAATACATTTATATTGGATCATCAAAAGTTTATGAGTAGTTGAGATATATATCTGAAATAGATAAGTTTATTGTGTAGTTGAGGTATTAGATTAAGAGAAATGTAACAATTTGATTTATAGACATGGGATATCATATATCGTGAATTTAGTCTTTTACGATCAAGGGAATAGTAAATCATAATATGGTTTCGTGAAACATGGTCAAGGTTGTTACTTAATTATCATTATCATGCATTTTCTATAAAGCATACTTATGGATAGTCATTTTTAGAAAAGTAAAAAAGAGAATGAGATTATGACCTATTAGAAAAGCATGCTTAAAAGGAAAGATAAGAAGACTAAAATGCATTGTTTGTTGGGTCGTTAATATGAAAATCGTGATTCATAGGGTTCGATATGAGAACCAATAGATGGATAAGAGCATTCACACTAGATTTCTCATTTTCATATTTATATTAAAATTATCATTTCTTTTATTATATCTATTAACTATACAATGCTTTTTATGTCTTTATTATTATTTTTCCTCTCACTTCCGCTTACAACCACTTTTAAAAATATTAAAAATTTATAAAGGTTGTACCATGTTTCTTCATATATGGGAAATTACGGTATAATCCCCATAAATTTTCTCTTTCATTCGCTCAAAACTACTCACAACCATCTTACATATTATAGGACATACACTCATATTAAAATTAGACACCTACTGTGAATGCTCTAATGTTTATTTAAGTTCCAACTAAATTTTAGTCGGTGCTCTTGTGTTGAAAATTATACATACGTAATTCAATAATTCCGGCTTATTTTTGCTTTATAATTTTTTAGTATAGATGAAAAAAAAGGTTAAAAAACCAAATCATCAACCCGACACGATCACCGGAACGGTTTCATTCCAACCCGACTCAACATGTAGGTTTGAGATTGGTTCTTAAACCTATTTGTGTGAAACTTGTTTAACCCGGTAAAACCCAAACTGACTCGGTTTCAAACCCGATTCAACCACCTCTAGCTTTGTAATGAGATGACATTGATGATTGTTTTTCATAAAAATTAGTATGCCGTATGGTTTATCCTTTCAAATATTACTTAATTGATGAAATTAAAGCGCAAAAAATGGTTTGTTAAAAATAACTAGCTTATTGTATAGACATACAATTTTCTAAAACGGAATTACCATAAAAAGAATACTAAAAAAGAAAAATATAAATATTCAATTTAACATTTCCGATTCATGATACAGACCAAAAAAATGGTATCGAATACGGAATATCCATCCTGAGAATATTTGGCAAAGCTGATATCCACGAGAGACAAAAAATAATAAAAAAATGTACATGCATCTTAATTCCAAAGTTAGGCTATTGACAGCGAAACGGGTCGCTTACTAAATATGGTTGTATTATCACGTTAAATTATTGTCCGGGCGAAATTAAAAACCAGGTGATTCGAAAAAGTGATTAATTAATTAATTAGTGAAATATAAAACAATAAAATTTAAAAAATAAAAAAAACACTACCATATTGTTTTATATATGCACTTAAAAATAGTAATAATACATTATTAAAAGAGACTATTTATTTAGCTAAAAAAATGTTTTTTTAGTACAGCGCCTAAAATATTCTCAACAAATGACAAGAATTTCTAAGATAATAACCCTTTAAAATCACTTAAGTGTTAGGCTATAAAATTTTTTTAATATCATTGTTCAAAACTGATGTTTTGTTAGTCGTATGTTGTTGGGTTGGAGGTGGTTAGTTGGTCATCTTTATCTATGTATTTATTTATTCTTTTCAGGAAGAAAGATAAAAAGTGAGATTAAAATTCAAAAATCCATATATAAAGTATCATATTCATAAGAAAGAGAGAATAAATTAGAACTTTAAATTATTATTAAATTAAAAACTTATGTTAGAAATAAATTCTTATTATAAAGTACTTTCAATTTGTAAATAATTAATTATCGATGTTATTCGTCAATGTCCTACTTAATTATGTTTATGTTACCAATGATTTTAATTTCAAGGTGATATTTTATTTAAAATAGAGAAATGTTTTGTGTTTAAGTTTCATCAGTAACAAAAGAAATGTTTCGGGTTGAGTTAAAGGTTTTCTCTTATTTATAGTGGGTTTTCTTTTGAAGTGTGGTCTCGAATTATGTATTCAAATAATAGAAATGAACGGTTGGACATTAGTCGTTTATAAAAAAAACTTACATTTATGTTATTTCTTTATCTACGTTTTCCTGTTACAATTTTAGCCACCCGCCGGCTCAAGTGTTTTGAGGCCCCAAAGTGGATAACATATATAGAGACCTTTTCTTCAAAAAAGATTTATTAGGCTTAGGCCTTATGTTTTCTATATTATTTGTGAGTTTAATTGCTACCTTTTGATAATTTTGCAAACAAAACCAACTAATAATTGAGTTTAATGTAAACAGAAAATGAAAGCTTAAAAGACTTTGTATGCAACATGTAGATATGTTGGCCTCTAAATAGATACAACAATATTAATGATAACAACAAAAATTGCCTGAACCAAAAATAAAAAATAAAACCCTACAAATCCCATCACCATAAACAGGTGGTGGTATTAATTGCTACCTTTTGATAATTTTGCAAACATTCGAATCAAAATTATAATTTTAATCTCGTCACCTTAATGAGTAATGTTTTCTAGGGGTGTGTAACGGGTCAAACTCGGACCGGATCACTTAGAACCGGCCCGAACCAAAAAACCGAAATGTACAAGATTTAAGGACCAAAGACCGGACCTTATAAAGGTGAGACGGTCCAATCCTGTTTTACTTGTTGGGTCGGGCCAGTCCGCAAAAAAAATTATGTTGTTTTATTGAGCTAGAACTAAACACACTAAATAAATACACCAAACTTTTTCATTCGAGCTTATTTACTCTCCGGTCAAGCACATCACTCATGTTATCGTAATTTTTTTTTTAAAATAAGTTAATTATTAAAAACTCAAAAGATTTAATTGTTTTTATTGCATCTCGTTTATTTTCTTTCTTGATATTCGAACTCAATCTTGCGTACAAATCAAAGCATTAACAAGTAGGGGATAGTGAAGTTCTAAACAATTCCACCACTCGTCCACACGTACTAAAAGCCGACTTCGAAGCTATGGTTAAAACTGATAGCTATACTAAAAATATACCTTTTGCCATCTTCGTAAGAGTCAAATATCGAGACGAATTTACCTTCCACCATATCAATATATTGGTATTATCTTCAATGTCATTCTTTATTTACTTTTCTAATATTGTTTTATTACCATAGGAACGAACTCCACCACAACGATATCATTAACACCCATCAAAAAGGATTATCACCACTTTGAAACTATTCACATTTTTTATTGCTTTCATTGGGCCCGAACTTGCCCGGACCAAGGACCGAAATAGCTAAAATATTAGGACCGCGAACCGGACCATGTGTATGTATAAGAGTTTGGGCCGGTTCGGTCTTTGTTTTTTGGTCCAGATTTTTGGGTCGGCACGTATTATGCTCACCGTTCGTATATCTTGGACGAAATAAGAAAAGAGGTGTAATTATTTTCAATTAACAAACAATAATCTATACTTATTAATAAAATAATAATTTTAGTGTCACGTATCATTCTATTAATCCTTTACTTTTTTTCAATTCTCACTTAAATATGTATCTGTTATTAGTGTTAGTCTAGGTTCATTTTACTAAAAATCAACTTTTGATATAAGAGATATTTAAAGAAAATTTGAAATTTAACCATAAAGTAGAGCAAATCTTTTTTTTTGTAAATTAAACCATACCCCATATTTCTTCTTTGTTCAAATAATTGATCAACAAAAACTGCATAAATCATCTATTATTTTCTTCTACGAAATCAATTCCTTGATTGTGTGTTTCAATAAAATACTCGGCTTATATTTGAATTTTGACAAAAATTACGGGATATTTTCACCAACTCCTCTCCAATTTAAAAGAATTCATTGTTATCTTTTTTTAAAATGAAATCAGACCCGGTTTTAAAATATTTCTCAACCATCTCAGCTTTACGACCCTCGCGATTTGTCTTTATAAAGTCTGATGATATCACTTTCGACAAACTTTATCAACGTTCTCAATTTGGCTTCGGTTTCAAGTTTTCTTCAACAAAAGATATTTATCTTCTACGATTATTATTTAATCTATCATTGTTTACAATTGTGTTTTGGGATTAATATTATTTTACTTTTAAAGAGGTAGTACAGAGGTAGTACATGCTTGTAGGGATGAGCTCGGTACCGTACATGTACCGAACCGGTACCGATACCAAAAGTACCCATTTCCGATTATTATAAAAAATGAGTAGCGCTACCGGTACCGATTTTGGTATATAGGTACAGGTATGGTACCGGTATTTCGGTACCCAATACCTCTTTGGTACCCGTTATCTCCAAAACATTATTTTTTAGTCTTGTTGTATGGTTCATATTGGTTACGCAATCGAGTACTTGTTTTTGTACTGGTTACCCTATACATGTTTGGTACCTGATACATCTAAAAGTTTATAATAACTAAACAAAAATAAAATATAAAAAAACATCCATATGTTTAACAAAAATAGTACATAAACTTGACCATGCATTCTAAATATCATCCATCAGTTGTGAAGCAAACTGACTCAAAAAAATAGTAAATTGTTTTTGCTTTCATGGTGATTAGTTTCACCTTAAACACCAATAAGATCAATATTAATATTAAAAGTTTCAAAATATCAAAGATACTTAATCTTCGATTTGATCACTATATTATTAATCGTTTCTCAAAATAGTTTATTCGTATTCAGGTACTATCGGGTACCATACGGGACTTTTGGGTAAAGTACCGGTACCGGTACCGGCCAGTACCGATCCCGAAATGCACGGAAATTAAGTACCGATACCGTTACCTTATACAAATTTTCGGTATTAGCTGGGTACCGATATCGGTACGGTACGGGTACCGGTACGGGTACTAGGTACCAAATGCTCATCCCTACATGCTTGTAATATTATTATTATGTCTTATTGAAATTCGTTTGATATGTGCAAATATTTTTGATGTATCTGAAAGTAATATTGAAAATTACACTTTTATTCCATGGTTGACTTTGATAATTTCATAGAAAAATATTTTTTTTTATAATTTTAAAGAACACTGTTCCCGTAAACAATGTGTTTTGCAGTGACAATAAACAAGAGATATTACTAACTGTCAACGCATATGTATACATCTCAAGAAATATTAGTTGTTTTGTCTTCATGTATATACATATTTATTCATAGAATTAGGATTCTAATTTATTAGATTTATCATTTGGATAACAGAATTATAATTAATAAAAGTAGTAGTAGTGATAATTACATGATAAATAATATTAACTAGTATTAAGCCCTCGAGTGGCGGCGGGAGACGTAAAACCCTATCAAGTAACACTAAGGTCACATAACCGTCAGTGACCATCAACACCCGAAAAACTCGTAAAATAATTACGAAAATATAAAACTAAACAGAAAGTAAAGCCACACACGTGATAAGTAAAATATTAAAAACATAAGTATGTCGATTAAGGACCCACACGTTGTGACGAAGATGTTAAACATGAAAAATAAGTGTAACAACGTTGAATCATAGATACATGTTACGACGTGTTAACTCTTAAAATTTAGGCCATAAATCAAAACATTTATAAAAGATGAAAAGTATATGGGACTAAAGTATTAGGTTTAAAACAAAAAATTAAAAGGAAAAAAAATATATGCAACCTATTATACATATGGTATAACAATTAATGCATTTACAAGTTGATAATTAGTATTATTTAAATGTTATTGTTAATAACTAATTTAACATGAACAAAGTTATTTATCACAATACATTAGGTAACAAAGTGACACTGAATAATAAACATTAGTGATAATAATATAAATATAAACATAACTTTATCGTCACAATTATCAATAATTATAATCTTAGCAATTGAATTGATATTGGTCATAAAATGAATCTGACATCTATTAGTCGTAATGTATACTCACTAAATCCCGATCACCAATTACATATGTTTAGTGTTGTAACTAGGGGTGTTCAAAAAATCCAATATCCGAAACTATTGGAAACTATCCAAAATCCGATCCGTATCCGAATTCAAATAAATCGATCTGAATCCTTGTTCGGATTTCGGATATTACAATTTTTTATTCGGGTTATTCGGATATCCGAATAATCCGAATAAGACCTCAAGTATATTTCTAGCCCAAAATTCATTACTCAACTATCTATTATGTTTTCAACTCAATACACATGAATATTACACATTTTAGTCATAATCTTAAATAATTATGCAATAATCGACCGTTTTAATTTAGAGATTCTAATCTTCATGTTTCATACAATTACCTATTATATTTTAATTTTGAATTTGCGTACAATTTAATTTTTTTAGTTTTTATTTTTTATTGTAATTTCCAACTTATAAAATAATAAAATTTAAAAAATTAGCAAAAAAACAAAAAACAAAAAAAAAATTAAAAAAAAAATCTTATTTGGTTTATTCGGATATTATTCGAATCCGATCCGAATTGAAAAGGTCCTGAAATTATGAAATCCGAATAATCCATTATCCGATCCGATAAACACCCCTAGCTGTAACAATCGCTTGACGCTAGTCGGACAGCGGGATGGGGACTAAGGATTAATCGGTTTGGAGATTTTATATGTATTTTTTATAAGTTATATATATAGTTAAGATTAGTATACTTCAAACATAAATAATTAAACATAAAATTAAAAATAAAGTACTTTAAAGAGGTAAAATTGCAAATATATAATTGACATATATACAATTGAAAATATATAGTTTAGTAAAATAGAGATAAAATTGCACATTATTTGGGTCTTGAGTCTTGACAATAGAGCAGACAACAGAAAATATATAATTGAGTAATTGACTATATAAATCTATACAATTGGCAATATATATATATATATATATATACACACACACACACATATATATAATTGTGTAAAATAGAGGTAATTAGCAATGTTTTCAGAACCAGATTGGAAAATGAACCGGACGTCTTTCTGATTCACTAGTCGGACCGGTTCAACCTGTCGAACCAGATATAAGAACCGGATAAAATTATAATTATTTTACAAATATATATGTAAAAAATACAAAAAAATAAAAATATATATATGAAAACCGGTTCGACCGGTCCAACCCCCGGTTCAACCGGTCTGGTTACATGTTCAACCGCCAGTCCGACAGGTTCGATCGGTCTGATCACCGATTCAATGCAAAAACAGTGTTAATTAGCCAATAAAGGTAAAGTTGCACCTTGTCTAAATCGGTGATTGTTGCACATGGGGATCGCCAACAACCGCTGCTAACTCGTTGCGCAAGGGGGTTGGCGGTCGCCGGTGCGAGGGGGTCGCCTGAGCAGGGGGGTCGCGGCGCAGGTGGGGAGGAGGTTGATGGATGGAGCAACCAAGCAAGTGGGGTTGCGGAGCAGGGGGTTGATTGACTTTGATCGACTAGAATTACATGTCCGATTACACCAATAAATTCCGGCTGCCACCGATTAATCCCGATTTCCTCCGCCTAAGACCGTCTAGCGATTAATGTCGTCGATTAGCTATAATCGACAAGGTTAAGGGTTGATTAATGTCGTCGCTTAATCCCCAATTAATCGATTGATTAGCCCGATTTTTACAACACTGTATATTTAATCCCCAGTGTTATCTGTTTGTTTGGATGCTAGGTTATTGGACTAGTTATATTGAATTGCCTTGTGTTACTTGATGCTTTGTATTTGGTTCGTGCCCCCTTTCTGATTGATTGTCTAACTGTTATGATATGCTTTGAATTGGACCTTGTAAGAATCACTTAGTGGGTTGTATATATATATATATATATATATATATATATATATATATTATATATATATAATATATATATATATATATATATACACGCCATGATCCCTCTTCCCGAGGCATGGTATAATAGGGTATTGACGCATGAGCTATTTGAAACAAATTTTGAAATGCTAAATGAATCTATTTGTGATACTATCAGAATACTGAATAGGAGAGGAACACGATTTGGACGGCGAGGAGCTACTAGGGGCCGCCGTGAGGGGGCCAGGCAAACCGGAAACCAACCTACCCCACAAGGAACTCCCCGTAAAGAAAATGCTAATCAAGAAAATGACGAGAGAATTGCTAACCTCATAGCACAACTTGCTAACGACATCCCGACGCTAGGGAGCGACGAGGGCCACGACGAGGAAGCCAAGGCGTTAAAGAACGAATACTCCTATAACACTACAAAATAATACCACTTAATAATTATTTTATATTAAAATTTAAAAGATTTTAACCCCCACATAGTGCCAACATCTACCATGCAAGATTCCTTTCAATTCTACATCTCTCTCTCTTCCTCTCGAATTTCACCAGCTAAACACACTCCAAAACACACACAAAGCTTATTCTCTCTAGAGTTCCAGCCTTGTTCATCGAAGAACAAGGCATACGCATTCTCGGCCAACCTAAAACCACAAGTAGGTGGCCATATTCGTGAGCTTTGAAGGCTAAACCTTGGTGTATTGGACTCCTCCAACCGTGTCCAAGAGCTTTCAGATAGTTGAGTCCTTCAAACAACCCCAAATCAAGAGCCACACTAAGAGTAAGCCACCTCACAACCGAAACTAGTCACAACTTGTGTTATCTTCACTTTTCTCTTAAAAACACATCCTCTCTTTGTTGTAGCAGAAACCCGACACCATCATCTTGTTCTTGAGGAGCTTTCAACTTCACAAAAGGTATCTTACACGTTTATTGGTCATTCTTGAGGTGGAAACCGATTTCTACCATGAAAACCCTCTTTTTGGGTGTTTTGCACCATCTAACTTGTAAATCTTGTAACTCTTGAAAACAAAACTTGTAATCTGCTTGCTAATGGTTTAATGGACTCCTAATAACCTGTTTTGAAAGTTACAAAAGGTTATATAACTCGAAAATGTGGTTATTGCACGGGCTACACCTAGAAAACATTCTTTCTACATGAAATAACATTATTTAAGCACT
The DNA here is from genome assembly GCA_025506515.1 of Flaveria trinervia. NCBI lineage: Eukaryota > Viridiplantae > Streptophyta > Magnoliopsida > Asterales > Asteraceae > Flaveria > Flaveria trinervia. The sequence goes on from CM046452.1 coordinate 97,716,634, forward strand.
TGTTTGAAAACCCTCTCAACCAAGGTTCATAACCTGCACATGAACGACTTTGGAACACCTTAATAATCTGATATTAAAGTTACATAAGGTTTTGGTAATGTTTAAACGCATGTTATAAGGATTGACACATGTGTTATGGTCGGTTATGGCTAAATCACTAAGTTGATGGTTCATTGTTGTATTGGGTGACCTAGCCGTGAGTTTTGGACATCATTTCAAAAAGTTTTGATGAATATTAAGTGTGTGATAAATGTTTAATTTCTGAAAATTAAAGACATGTTAAGATTAGACCCACTTTAGTCATTTTCGGGACCCAAAACATGGTAAAACACTTTAAAAATAATAAAACATAGATTTTAACCATCTTAAAAAGTATTCCATACTTAATAATGGTTAATAAAGTGTTCAGGAGTCAATGGGTAATTTAAATGGTCAAAAAGATAAATTAAATGGCGTTTTAACTAGAAACGAGTATTAACCGAGTGACGTTTTTGAGAAAAATCCAAGGAAAAGGGGTTTAAAGCTAAGATTTATAAAAACCATGTCATTTCAGCAAGTTAAGTGTTAAAAGACCTAAAGGATTTGACATATTGGTCAAATAAGCTTTTAAATGGTCAAATTCGGTTGAAAACGCGTTTTAACGGGTTAAACGTAAAAACAAGGCTTTCAACTATTAGAGGCAAAATTTCACAATTAAAAGGCTTGAAACTTATAAAAATATCCTTAAGATGATACCTACTGGTACAAGATTCGAATTTTGGAAAATCCTTAATTAACCGTTAAAACTCTCCAGTTTTACCGCAATCGGGAACGTTAAACGCATAGGTTTTAAACCGGATCCATATTCTGAAAATTTGGAACACTTACTCAATAATAAGTCAATTTTTACTCTAAGAACCTGATTATTGGTCTTAATTGTCATAAAGTGTAACAAACCAAACTTGAGGGTGGAAACTGTTAATTTTAAAACTTGAGGGACTAAACTGTAAAGTTTTACCAAACTTCCTAACCGACTCTTATGAGACTAATAATCACTTGAACAGCATATTGACCCTATATCCTTAACTTAATAAAATTCTAAATTGTATGAGAAACTTTTCATACAAACCCTCACGGAATAATGGATGCTACTGCTATCACTACTATTACTAGTACTATTATTATAATCGAGAGCTATGAGAAACCACATTACTCATGATGTATTCCTTATAGGAGACAACGGCTATCGCTGATAAAGGTAAGGCGTCTGCTCACCCTGATAATGAGACTACTCCTATTGGGACCCTTAGAAGGGCGAAGCCTCAGACAGAGTATGAGGCATATCTCCGGAGGTGCGGACATCCAGGATAGATATCCGTCACGTCAGATGACACTTAAGCTTCTAAGGACTCTTCCTCCACATCACCTTCCAGGAGCCGGACGCGCTACCACTCTCCTCACGTAGCTGCTTCTACCCACTCACCCATCCCACCTATAGGGAATAGGGGTGCACGTGTTATCACAAGTCCACGCAAGAGTGCTAGGCCAGGACCCTCAGTCTCTTTAGGATGCCACCTCCTCCACCACCTGTTAGGACTCTGATACCGGCACCTCCGTTGTTTGACCCACGTGATGAACACCTGATGCCACCGAGGCACAACATGTATGTCAGCCCTAGCATACTGGCTGGTGACAGGTACTCCCAGTCGAGCCGTCGGGCAAGCGACGTAGGACCCTCTGATGCAACACTGGGTGAGATCTTGAAGACCGTTCGTCTTCACGAGTTGACTCTCCAGCACACCACCCGAAACTCCCAGTCTGCTCAATTCTAGGCTATGATGGCTACGCATGGGGTGCATCGGTTGGAACAGGAGCAGAGAAAGAAGAGCTCAGGATGGTTTGGATGGCTGAAGAAAAAATGGATGTGAGAGCAGGGGTAAGAAACGAAATTATCTGTCTTTAGACAGTTGAAGGAAACTATTTCAAATTATAATTTGATACTATTATTATTATTATATGGGGGTGATGGCACCTTCCAACTTGTAAGAGCTTGACTCTGATTCAACTTTGCTGAATGATACTATTATCTCTATTTAACTATGAAATGTTTGTTTGGATACTACGTTATTGGACTAGTTATATTGAATTGCCTTGTGTTACGTGATGCTTTGTATTTGGTTCGTGCCCCGTTTCTGATTGATTGTCTAACTGTTATGATACTACGTTATTGGACTAGTTATATACGCCATGATCCCTCTTCCTGTGGGGCATGGTATAATAGGGTATTCATGCATGACCTATTCGAGACAAAATTTGAGATGTTAAACGAATCTATTTGTGATACTATCAGAATGCCGACTAGGAGAGGAACACGATTTGGGCGGCGAGGAGCTACTAGGGGCCGCCGTGAGGGGGCCAGGCAAACCGGAAACCAACCTACCCCATCAGGAACTCCCCGCAAGGAAAATGCTAATCAAGAAAATGATGAGAGAATTGCTAACCTCATAGCACAACAACTTGCTAACACCATCCCAACCATTATCGCTCAGATCAATGTTGATCGGAGTAATACTAATGGTAATGATCGGCCAGGGAGCGACGATGGCCATGACGAGGAAGCCGAGGCGTTAAAGAATGGATGCTCCTATAAGACCTTCATGGCATGTAAGCCCAAGGACTTCTACGGCACCGAGAGTGCTATAGAGACGTACAGATGGATGCTCCTATAAGACCTTCATGGAAGTTGTCTTGGACATTAGCGAGTGCAAGATGGATCATATGATGAGGTTCGCATCCCAATCCCTCAAGGGATCAGCTCTTGAATGGTGGAAGTCGATTACTCAAACCCATGGAAGAAATATGGCTAACCGAAAGAGTTGGACCGAATTCAAGGAATTGATGACCAGCAAGTATTGCCCCATCAACCAACTCGAGAAACTAGAGGCAGAATTCCTAAGTCTGGAAATGAAAGGTCCTAACTACACGGAATATATCAATCGTTTCTTACCCCTATCCCAACTGGTTCCCCATTTGGTGACACCCGAATCTAAAGGTGTAGCACGATTCATCTAGGGGTACACCCAAGAGTTAGGGGAATGGTCCGCTCCTCCCAGCCTTAAACCCTACAAGCTGTGGTTGACCTTACCAGCAGTTTGACTGATGACTTAGTTAGGGCTGGATGGACTGAGCAAGCGAGGGCTGATGAGAAGAGGAAGTCTGTTGGTAAGAAAAGAAAGTGTTTGAAGTAAAGAGAGCGGTTGGAAGTAGTAGCGGGTCAGGTAGAAAGAGTTCTAAAGGTGCGAGGCGCGATGATGAGGGAAGCAAGACCCGGAAACTGTACTCGGGGACAAGCCCATTTTGCAACAAGTGCAAACTACACCATCAAAGGGAATGTAACCCGATGCCCTGTTTTAGATGCAAGAGACATATCATTTAATCAAGGACTGTATTTACGCACCAGGAAAACAATGCTATGAATGTGGGGATCCGGGGCACATGAGGAACAAGTGTTCTAAGTTGGGTAGAGACAAGGATGCCAAGCACAACAAGCCAAAGGGAAGAGGGATCATGGCGTGTGTATATATATATATTATATATATATATATAATATATATATATATATATACAACCCACTAAGTGATTTTTAGAAGGTCCATTCAAAGCATATCATAACAGTTAGACAATCAATCAGAAAGGGGGCACGGACCAAATACAAAGCATCACGTAACACAAGGCAATTCAATATAACTACTCTAATACCTAGCATCCAAACAAACAGTTCATAGTTAAATAGAGATAATAGTATCATTCAACAAAGTTGAATCAGAGTCAAGCTCTTATAAGTTGGAAAATGCCATCACCCCCATATTAATTATAATAATAGTATCAAATAATAATTTGAAATAGTTTCCTTCAACTGTCTAAAGACAGATAATTCTGTTTCTTACCCCTTCTCTCACATCCACTTTTTCTTCAGCCATCCAAACCATCCTGAGCTTTTCTTTCTCTGCTCCTGTTCCAACCGCAGCACCCCATACGTAGCCATCATAGCCTAGAATTGAGCAGACTGGGAGGTCCGGGTGGCGTGCTGGAGAGTCAACTCGTGAGGACGAACGTTCTTCAAGATCTCATCTAGTGTTGCATTAGAGGGTCTTGCGTCGCTTGCCCGGCGGCTCGACTGGGAGTACCTATCACCAGCCAGTACGCTAGGGGCGACATACATGTTGTGCCTCGGTGGCATCAGATGTTCATCACGTGGGTCAAACAAGGAAGTGTCGGTATCGGAGTCCTAACAGGTGGTAGAGGAGGTGGCATCCTAAAGGAGACTGATGGTCCTGGTCTAGCACTCTTGCATAGACGGGTGATAACACGTGCACCCCTATTCCCTATAAGTGGGATGGGTGAGTGGGTAGAAGCAGCTACGTGAGGAGAGTGGGAGCGCGTCCGGCTCCTAGAAGATGATGTGGAGGAAGAGTCCTCAGAAGCTTCGTAGTTTTAAAACTAGATCTTTTGTTTATACATTCTTGTCTTGTTTTATAACATGTCTATATTAATTTTTATCGGTTTCTAAGCATTATTAAATGTTATTCAAGTCTCATGTTTAAAACTAATCACTTTAACGTAATTTATATCTAGTATCACTCGTGTTCATTTGATATTTTATGTATGTTATAATTAAAGCTCAACGTAAATGACAGACATGCAAATTATAATTATATTAAATGAGCATCGTGTGCGATTATACCTTTCACTCAGCTCATGCACTCGAACCTGCTCGTTCTCGACGCGGTCTCGTCACGTTCACGTTGTTGACCACCTCGTTGACCTTGATTGACCGGGTTTGACTCGTTTTCACCAACACAGCCACCATCAGCATGGTGACCTCCTGATTGCCACAACGAACAACCACAATCAACCTAATCAATAGCTAAAACTAACACCACCACAACTAACATCACCTCCCTTTGCAACCACTATCCTCAATTACAACCACTGCCTTTACGACCACCAGAATATCTATAAACAACCACCACATTTATCAACCACAACCCAACACGTACTTACCATCACCATCGGGGACACCTCAACCACAACCACAATCATCACAGGCGACACCGCCACCTGCATCAGTTCTGCACCTGCTGTCAAAATCCACGACGACCAACACCATTAAAGCCATCTTCATCGTCACCGACTCACACCACCTGCCGATACCACCACCTGCGACTTAAGCCCCATCATCACCGCCACCGTAACCCGTCGTAATCACCATCACGGACTGATATCGAGACACCAAGTTCAATCGCCGACAGCCACCACAGGTGCACGGCTGTTGCTGCTGATTCAACCCACCAAAACAACCACCATCGCGACAGCCATCACCACCAACCGACCCCAAAGTTATAACATACCACCATAGCAACATTTCGAGCATCACCGCCGCCACTGAAATTGGCGTACAACGCCACCATAGTCACGATTTAAGAGAAATCATTACCATCTTCGTGTTAAGGGTGTCGAGATAAGTGAGATGGGGTTGTGCACTCTCCGCCACTCGCCACCGGCCGCCGCCTATCACCGTGGCTCCGATGATGTCAAATGGAGAGTGGGTGCTGCTGCCCTCTTTCTCTCTCTAAAATATTTAGAAACCCTAAAATGAGAAGACTTTCTTGGGTTAAGTTATTGGGTTCTTTAACGGATCACTTCGAGTCGCGTTCGAAACCGTCTCTCGTAACTTTTAAGTTTCATTACATAGCTACATTTAATATTAAATGTTAAATGTAATAAATATTCAAGAATATTTATTATGTCGTGTTATAACTTATCTGATGATTAAACAAATCAAAATACGTTAAGATCGTGTTTTTAACGCATTTAACCATTTATTAGATTGATCATTCATTTGTAAGTTTATAAAGCTTCACATTATAACTTGTTTAGAATGTCTATCTAGTGTTCAAGCTTATAATTATAGAATTGTAACTCGAATAAACCTAAATTTCTTGACGGGCCATATTGGGCCTTGTGTGTTCGGTATGGTATTTTCTTATAACGTTTAAAAGTTTTCTAAGATTGTCGAATTTCAGGGTTTTGTCACAGGTTCCATTCGGTGGACTCGGTGACCACTCACTTTCCAACGACGTCTGATCAAGGAAACCCCCAAATCGAGTAAAAAAGAGTTGTGAGGGATTTCGGAGAGGGAGGAGTTTTATTCTCCGGTAACCCACCTCCACTACCATCATCGGGTAAGTGCACACGATTGCTGGCCATGCTCTATTTATCGTGCCCTAGGTGGCGATGGTCTAGCGGCTATGGTGCATTCACTCCCGTGGGCCGTGCTCTGTTTTTCAAGCCCTAGGTGGTGGTGGCTTATCGGCTGTCGCGTGGTTCCACAATGTTGTGTTGCTGCTTTAACCTATGGTGAGGTGGTTGTTGTATATTTGGTTGTTTTATTTGTTGTCTCTCTAACTTTTCCCGTTGCCTTGCATGTACAGTAGCCGTCTGCCTCACTTTTAAAATTTTAATTTACCTTTTAAGTGTTTTTAGAGTGCTTCCTTAATGACTTTTGCCACTTTACCGATTCTTTTTTAACTTAATTACTCATATTTTTTGTGAATGTGAAGTGAAATCTCAAATATGGTCCTATCACAAGTTGGTGCAAAATTCATTCAATAAATGCATTCACAATTCAAGATATTCTCATGCTTCATAAAACAATGCTTATATGATGGCTTATTAGAGTATATAGAAATCTAGTAACGATGTTATATTTAATAAAGGAACTTTAGGTCTGTTTGGTATAGACGAAAAAATATAATGAATGAGAGAATTAAATGTATGAAAGAATTAAAATGAATTATTACGTTTCATAGTCATGTTTGGTTACCTTCTAAACATAAATTAATCACTAATTTGTGTTGTTTAGGTATGAAAAAACAAATCAATGAAATCTAAAAGTGATTATAATGATGATGGTGAGCGGTGGTGGCCTGAGGGTGGTACCCGGTGGTAGCGGTTTCCGGAGGCGGCAATGGTTTCTAGAGGTGCTTTATGGAAGCGGCGGCGGTTTCCAGTGGTGGTTCCTGGCAGCGGCCGACGGTGATTTCCGGTGGCTATGGTTTCTGGCGACAGAAATGGCCAGCGGTGGTTCTCGGTGGCGGCGGTGGCCATCGGTGGTTTCCGGCGGCGGTGGGCTCCAGCAGTGTTGTTCTCGGGGCGGTGGTTGTTGTGGTGGGTGAGTGAGTGGTGGGTGCCTAATGATGGAAGAAGAGATGTAATGAAATAAAAGAAGGGGAGTGGACAGATTGAATTTGAGATAACGAAATCAACTATTTAGTGATTTATTTCATTACCTTCACCAACCAAACATGTATTTGTTTATTTAACCTCAATGATTCATTCCACTCCTACCTAATTCTTACATACCAAACGTTATCTTAATGTTACAAGCATTGCGGAGAGCATCAAAACCCTCAGTTATATATGGATGAAAAATACATCCCCTTTCAAAAATTTGTCTAGGAGGAATTAGTGTACTTTTAGCAATGTTTTTCCGACCCTTTTAGCAATATTTTTGCTACCGGATCGGACCGGCCAGTCCGACCGGTTCGATCGGGGATCGCCCCTAGCTTGTCTAGTTCGCTATGATTCAATTTTAGATGGTCGGACCGGGAAATCGGACCGGTTCAGATTGGTTTTTTGTTTTTTTTTATTTTAATGGGTAAAAACGTGATGTTCAACCATAAATTAGTATGTTGGATACACAAATACAGTTAAATGTTATATATAACTATAAAATACATATATAAATATTTATATTTAATTACATATATAAATATAGTTAAATCCGGTCCAACCAGTCCAACCACCAAACCAATAAGGCGTTTGGTTTGACGCCCGAACCGGTTCTGAAAGCATTGAATTTTAGATTTTAGTATTGTATGTTCCTTGTTGTGGATGATGGTGTTTTTTTTCTTTTGCCTTCTTATTGAACCCTCGGTTGCCAATGAAGTTCAATGTTTAATGTTTACAAAAAGACATACAACTTTCAATACAAATTACAATGATTAAAATCATCAAGAAAATATAGATGTTCAATTTAAGTGACGGTATCCAAAACAAAAGATCTATATCCATCCTTATAAATTAGTCGAAGCGTATGTTTGACTGAGCTTTTAAAAGATTCTTATGACTTTTTGGAGGGTAAAAAACAAAAGTACCCCTTCAGAAGTCACTAGAAGTTAAAATGCCCGAAGTTGATACTTGAAGTCACTACAATTTGTAACTTCTGGATGGATATTTTTGTCTTTTTACCCTTCCAAATAGTCAAAATAAGCTTTTCAAAAGCTCAGTCAAACATGCCCGAAGTTGATGCTTGAAAGAGAACTTTTTTACGAGAAGAAAAAAGAGGATGAATAAAATAGTAATGAGAAGATTACCTAAAAGTTATATCGTTATCTATATGTTTATTGTAACTAGCATTAGTAAATCTATATATTATATGAGTTCAATAAAAAATATTTTTTTGAGTGAAAATTTATTAATTATTAATCGATATTTTAAAATAAGATATCATTTAAATATTTCTTATAATAAATAATATAAATTTTTTTTTGAAAACAAATGTTTTAAAAAATATCGTACTTAAAAATTTTCTTATTATAACTTTCAATTATAATTATTTTTTTATAAAAGTTTTACTTTTTAAAAACACCAATTAGAAAATATTTTATATTTTTTAAAAAGTTTGATGTTCTAATTTTTTTCTAATTTTATAAAAAATTATTTTCTTAGAACTAACATTAGTAAAAAGATTTATCTCTTAATTTATTAAAAAGCTATTTTAATCTAATAAAAATTAAATAATATTATTAATAATTTAATGTGATTATTAAATATAAGAGAGAAGGAAGGGAAAATTTGCTAGAAGAAATATGATTTTGACATGTGTCTTTATATTAGAGTAGAGAGTTTTAAAAGTAAAGGTCGGTGGCTTTTGACATTAGCCTTTACTACCCTCGAATTTACATTTTAACAATTCCACCCCTCAACTTTTTTTGAAAACTTTGAAAATATCATATTTATCCTTTTGAGTTACTAAATAATCGGGTTATCCCTATACAATTTTTGACTTAAAACATAAAATTCATACGTTCGTATTTTTATGTATGTGTCAGTATAAAGTCGAGTTCGTGTACTTTATGTAAATTTTGTTTAGAAACGAGTCGGTTGCTTTGAATTTGTCTACGTTTCGACCTAAGCTTTGTTTGAAAATGCGTTGAGTCAAATATAATATGTATTCATTTGACTATATAAATCCGAGTTACTCTACGTTGCGACATATAGAAACAAGTTGGAACGCTTATAACCTATAACGTATAACACCGTATTCGGCACCACACGTGTTTTTATACGTTTGAAGTGATCAACGTTTCATCCTAAGCTTGTTTAGAAAAGATTCGGTCAAATATAATATGTTTTCATTATACGATATAGATTCGAGTTACTTTATGTTTTAACATAAATTTAGTTCGAAAACGAGTCAGGTTTATTGTAATCTATACCTTATCACGTCGCGTGCAATGCTGCCGCAAGACACGACGGGTAAATAACTATTTTATATTATAAAGTTACCAATATAGTGACATGATATGAACATGATCACGAATTGGATTACCCGATTTTTATCGCATTACACGCCGGGAAAAAAAGGTATCTAATATATATTTTATATGTATCCAAGGAATAGATGGTCAAAATTGATGGACTTCTCCATCGTATGGGTCTATAAATACCACAAAGTTTGTGCACATTCATTTGCAACAAAATCTCTCTTTTATCTTTACAATTTTATTTGAAACTAATCGATCATGACATATGTTGTTACTCTTGAGATTGAGCTTGCTTCTCAATTTCCGCAGAAAGAGGTTTTACGGTTTTTAATGATCTTGACACGATTACACCTAGGGTCAACCCTCAAATTTTCAAGTCCATTGAGACGGTACAAGGAAATAGAGATGTCGGAACAATAAAGATCTTTACATTTGGTGATGGTAAGAAATTGTTTTCAATTTAACCATATTGTTGTTTTGTCACTTTTAGTTTGTTATATGTTTTAATATAGGGGTGTTCAAAGAATCCGAAATTCAATCCGTATCCAAATCCAAATAAACCGATCCAAATCCTTATTCGGATCGGATCTTATCCGAATCCAAATCCCTTATTCGGATTTTGGATCGGATTTCGGATATTATAATTTATTTATTCGGGTTATTTGGATTATTCGAATATCCGATTAATCCGAATAAGAATTCAATTATTTTCCTATCTAAATACTCATTACCCAACTACTTATTATATTTTTAACTCAAAACTCAAGAATCTTGACACATTTCGATTCTCTAATCCTAAACAATTATACAATAGCCAGTTATCGTTCCAAGTTGGAGACTCTAACTTTCGGGTTTTATACTGGGACACCTTACATAAATCACTCACCGGCCGTGGACAAGACAGATTCCTGATTCACAAGAAATGTTCGGTCTTTATATTACCAACGCGTTTTAGGCTTATTGGCTGTGGATAAGAGGAAAATTTAACAATTAAGCGTGCTCTGGTGGGAGCAATCCAGGGATGGGTGACTTCCTTGGGAATTTTTCACCCGGGCAACCAAAAACAAATCTGTAAGTTTCTCATGGGCAAAACGGATAATATTGGTGGTACGAGAGGCCGGGTATTATAATACAATTACCTATTATAACATCATGTACTTTTTGGTTAATTAAAAGTTAATATTGTTGATTTTTGTAAGAACTATTGTTGACATTTATAAAACTCATGGGCTACTCATGTTTATTGTTTTAAGTTGTCCAATGTTATTTATAGTATAATAAGTAATAATCATAATAATAATAATAACAATAATAAGTTATAATAATAATGATACTAACAATAATAACTAACTAATAGTAATAATACTAATAATAATATTAGTAATAATAATAATAATAGATTGTAAAATTTAAAAGTTAAATTATATAAAACTCAAAGTTGAAGGGATCTTTTGTTAATCAGGAAACTCAAACGTTTAAGTTTGGGCATAAAATAATAAAGTTTAAACCGCATGGACCATTTGTGTAATTAACCAAATCCCAAACAAAAACCCCCTTTACCCATGGTTTTCCGGCCAATGTCGGACCAACCATGTCACACCCCAACCTTGACGGCGGAAACGTCGAGGAGTGAGAGTTAAGATCGTTCACAGCCACATAACGCTATTAATAACCCAAATATAAATTATTCATGAAGTTCAATTGTAACATTACAAGCTTAAGTCTCAAAGAAACAAACAAAATAACATAAAAGATAACAAGTCTTTAATTCACTACTTAATCTAGGTCCATTCCTAGATATGTAAGCTTCAATGTGTAGGAATCAAACTTGGGCGTTTCCTGAAACATGTTAAAAATAAAGAAGTCAACAATGATGTTGGTGAGCATTCCATAGGTTTAAGTACATAGGTTATATAAAAGATGGCAAGTCAAGTCATAAGTTAGTGAATAAAGTGATTAGGGATGTTATGAACAATGCAACAATCAAACCTCGACAAAGTTTTACAAGTCTCAAACGTTTACAAGATTATACGATCAGCTAAGTGTACTTGGATCAACCAAAGCAGGCTTGTCTTGCCCATAGATCTATGACTTCGCTGGGCTAGCAATAGTTAATGATTGTACATATAACGCCATAACATGGTAACCATGAAAGTTCAACTAACCACAACTTTACAAGGTGAAATGCCATAAGTTTACAAGTCTCAAATAAGTTTACAAGTGCAATTATATAAGTTAACATGTTTCACCCCAAAGTGCGAAAATAGGAAAAAGGGGTATAGAATACTCACATGATTAAATAATATATATTTGTTGATTAAATGAATAATAATAAACAACGCTTCGACGTAGACTTTCACAATGCACCTAAAACAAATATATATTTACAAGGTTACAATTTAATAATATAATTAATGGTTAAACGAGACTAGGATTGCAATTTGGTATTTGAGGATTTTAATTAGATGACGTTGATTTGAGAGATCATATATATATGTTTTAGTTCAAGAAATATCATGTAAAGAGTTTTAAAGAAATAAAAGCCTTTATAACAATTTTGTAAAATTTAACTTATAAAATATATAATTTTCTATAGTAGCCATGATTGATCTATAAATATAAAATGTTTAGTGTCCAAATAATCATTAAATGATTTCAAAGAAAAATATTATATAGAGTTTATTTTTACATGATTAAACTAGAAAAATATTTGTTAAATTTTTATTTTATAAGAAAATTGTTAAGGTAATTGTAGAAAATGGTAGAATAACTTTAAAATTTTATAAAGTTTACAAAACTACTTTTTATAATTTTTAGAAGATTTTCAATATTTTTTAAAGGCTGAAAAAGCCTAAAAAATGTTGAGGGTTCCCGGGTTCGAACCCGAGACCTCTAAGTTAGAATGTGAAGTGTGAACCGGTGAACCAAGGCTCTCAGCCGCGGTATAACCCGGTTCCAATTTGTTTTATCCTTAATCGACCGAAAACCCCCAAATCCAAGAACCCTAATTTCGATTGGATTCAAATTGACCATCAAATCGATTATGTTAATGGATACAAACATGGGGCTTTGATTCCCCGTGTAATTACGAACAATATGATGTGACCAATTACCCGTTTTGATCAAGGATTGAAGATGAACAAGACGAATGTTTGTCGCGGCTCGAGTTGAGTCGTTGGGTGGGCAATCGGTAAAGATAATCAAATTAACTTCGTGGGTAGCTTCGTATGATCAACCAGACCAAAAGCCCTTTATCAACTGCAGCTTAGGTGTGTCGAAAGGTGCAAGTCGGTAATGTTGCAGGCTGCGGCTTAGAGAGAATCAATTGAGGTGTTTTGTGTTTGTTTCAGGTACGAATTGAGGGTTGTACAGGTTAGAGTTAGTTAAACGTTCGATCAAGTGAAGTTAATTGCATAATTATTGATGTTTAAGGCTCGAACGTCTCTATGGTTAAAAGCTTCGGTTACCCACTCGATTGGGTTTAGTAACCGATGTTTAAATGCAAATATGGTTCATATTGGGGTTCGAAACGAGTTCACGACGGTTAGGGGACGGTTTTTAGATCAAGAAACATCAAGTTTTGGCGGTTTTAGAGGTGGCCGGAATCGCGGCCGACGGTGGCCGGTGATCGGCCGGAAAAACGGGGTTAGAGGGGGGGTTTGGGTTGGTTTTTGAATAGTTACACAATTAGCCCCTCAACTTTTGAGGGCTTATTATTTTATGCATTAAACTTTCTTTTTAAGTTTATAAATTGCCAAAAACAACCCCTAAACTTAATTCACTTTAAGTTTTAAATATTTTTTTTTTTTTAAGTTTAAAAATTTTCATATATTATTGTTATTATTATTTCCATTATTATTATTATTATAAACACTTATTTATTAACATCAACAACTTTCAAATTAAGAAAAAATTAAAGACAAATTAAAACAATAAACATAAGCAGCCCAAAAGTTTAATAAATGCCATCAATAGTCCTTACAAGTATCAACGACGTTAACTTTTAATTTAGCCAAAAATTCAAGATGTTACAAACCACCAGCAACTCTCTGGCGAGGCCAAAAACCGAATATAAACATCCAATTTCAAAGCCAAAAGATCCCAACCGATTCACTAACGCATTTCGAACTCAATTATGATCTTTATTAAGATTAAACAACTATTATGAACTCCAAACAAGTCGAGTAACCGTCGCATTCATCAAACGAGCCGTTCGTGCATTAATTCATAATTATAATCTAATTAAACCAACTTAAACAATCATCTAACAAATCTTAATCATTTGCAACTCTCAATTTCTCCTGAAAACTTACAAAACTTCTTATTCGATTTCCCCCTTTGTCTCGACCTGCAATTCACTCATAGACCTCTTTCCGAGCCCTCTAACCCACAATTGACAAAGGTTTTTTTCATCATTTGAGCTATTAGAAGCTTGCTGTAGAACGAATTCGATTTTCATCATCGATTGCAACCTGCGTGAACTGCAACCTAGCCGCGACCTATCCTTGTGCTCATTCTCCATTGGATTTACATAAATCCAGGTAATTAAACACATGAATACACTCGTTTAATCATGGGGATTAAAAGCCCCATGGTTAATTCGATTATCGACAACGAATCGACAACGAATTGATTATCAATTTGGTACAAATCGGTTCTAGGGTTCTAAAGAATTTGGCGGTTCTGTTTATATGGCTTTTTAAATAATTAAAACCAACTGATACCAAGGCCGCATCCATGGTTCACTAGTTAAGTCACACGCCCCACACACATGAGGTCTCGAGTTCGAACCCATGCATCATCATGTGATTTTTTAAGGGGTTTTAACCCAAAGTAAATTTTAGAAAATTAATAATAAATATGAAGATTTTTTTATAAACTTTTAATATTTTTAAAACCACCTAACTATCTTTTTTTGGAAATTTATTTCTTATAATATTTTAATATTTTTATTGATTATTTTAAACAAATGATATAGTGAGTTTAATTTCTTATAAGTTAGACTTAAAATATTGTTTTAACTTACTAAATTATTATTTGTTCAAATAATAAATTTAAATTATTTTCCTTATAAAATAGACATCAAATATTGTTGTAACTCATTAAATCATTATTTATTCAAATAACAAGTATATATTATTGTCTAAAATGAGGGTTATTTTAAAAGTTTATTTAAACTCTACTTAGACCTTGTTACAAATGGTTTTCTTTTTATTAAAAAAATTAAATAGTGTATTTCATTTTCATTGCCTCAAAACATGACCAAATATACCATTTTAGTTGGATTTAATTATTAAAACCCCGAATGCTAAATTTGTAACATCCTCTATCTTTACGTTAATTGAAAGTTAACGTTGTTTAATCTTGTAAGGACTATTCTTACCTAATATGAAACTCATGGATGCCTTATGTGCTTGCAATTAAATTTTAATTTGTAAATTTATAGTTTCATTAAATTAAACTTAATATTCAATAATGAAAATATTCAATAATGAAAAGAAGATTAATAAAAATTAGTAACGATAATAATAATAATAATAATAATAATATAATACCAGTAACAATAATAATAATAATAAGTCTTAGTAATAATAATAGTAATGTTTAAAATCTTAAAATAATTAACGTAAGTGGGGTTAGTTGTCATTTTTAAAACTTTAAATGAAAGTTTTTGCATAAAATAATAAAGGTTGAAAGTTGAGGGACCATTTGTGTAAACTTTTGAAACCCAAACCCCTCCCCCCTTTAATTCCCGTTTTTCCGGCCGGTCACCGGCCACCGCCGGCCGAACCTCCGGCGAGCCTTTTCACCCTTCAAAACGCTTGTAATAAACTTCCAAACCGTTCCAATCACTTCGGGTATGTGATTCGAACACCATAATGAGCCTTAAACGCCTTTAAATCGTAGTTATGCACCGCTATGAAATGAGTAACCGTCGTCCTTTACTCGTATAGCCGTTCGAGCATTTACACATCTTAATAGACCAATTAACTAACCTAAAAAATCGTCTATCCATTCCTAACGTTGTAATCAAGCTAATTTCTCCTGAGAAACACTCAACCATTAAATTCAAGTATCATTTTCATCGTGAACCTGCAACTCGAACAAAGGCTACCTTCCGAGCATTATTGATTTCAATTGATAGAGGGCTTTGGTTCACCTAGGCCTTTAGATGCTTTCTGCAACACGAATTTGACTATCGTGCACATTTTCATCGTGAACCGACTTCGACTAAGCCGCAACGTGTTCTTCATATGTTTTTATAATGGTCAACTTCGAATCGGGTAATTAAACGCTGCTATATGCTCGTTTTCGTATAAAGAACAAAAGCCCTATGGTTATTTTAGTAATCGTTATTGTTTTGGTGATCAATTTGGATTTAATCATTCTAGGGTTCTTGATGATTTGAGAGTTATTTGGAGAAATATATTTAAATATTTACAGCGAGATTTGTAACAAGATTGAGCTCTAGCCCAACTGGTTACAAAGGTTACCTTGTACACAAGGGACCCGGTTTCGATCCCGGGTACCCTCACCCCCTTTTATCTTTAGTTTTTTAAGTTTTTTTTATTACATAAAGTTTTAATATATTGTTTAATTAAAATTATAATTTCCTTATTAACAAAAATATTTCAAAAATTATTAAATTAACTTTTAAAAGTTTTATAAACTTATAACTCATAAATTTAATAAACTTTTAAAGAATAAAAAGGCTATAAAAACATTATTAAGTCTTTTATATATTACGAATATATTATAGTCCAAACTTGGATTATTTCAAAACACTTTAAACCTAAATATTACAAATACTTAAATGTTTAATCATATAAATGATTATTTAAATAAATATTTAAATAATTAATTATCCATTTATCATGTTATATCATATTTAGTTGATATTCTCTAAACTTTTATTTAAACTCTTGAAACCTATAAAATAATAGATTATCGACGATAACCACATCTTGGTGAATATTCTTATTCTTTGATCTCAAACTTATCAAGGTTTTAAGACTTCAATTGACAAGAAACATGTAATAACTTGAAGGGTGGACACCGTTATTTGATTTATCGACGATAGTGTTCCAGCCAGCCAAGTTAAAGCATGAATCTTGAACTCAAAAGGGGTCATTGTTACTTAAGGGTAACCCTAGTTCCAAGCCTGGAACATTTAAATTTTAAATCGATTTCTTCTCTCACGCTTTTATGTTTCAATTTGACGTTTGAACTGCTTTATGGAATCTTTTTATCGACCTTCATTCTGAGTTGTCATTAAAACCTAATGCACAATGATAAAACTCCTAAAACAATCTTTCGTACAAGATAAAGTTGTTATACATTTATACTATGCCTTTCTGGTTATAGCAATGTATGGTTGTGTTCATGGGTTTGATGAACCGCGTGTGCAAGCCGTACTTGAAAAACTATCTGCCATTGCCTTTATCGTTGATATTCTGAATTATTTAAATCCCAATCCGATCATGAACGATGTCCTTGTTTAACTCTTTACCTAATTAAAAATGCAATGCACATTATTTTAGATAACCTTGAACTCCTAACTTGAAAATATCTAAATCTCTATCTTGATTGTGACTCACAAGACTTGCTATTACATTCATTTCAATGTGGACAAAAAAAGATCATGAATTTCCACGATTGGTATTCATGGTTCGGCGTAAAGAAAATGTTGACGTAGCTTGGTATATGTTCAAATTGTCTTTCTTGATGTCATTTGGTGCATTATTGACCGATTGGCTAGTTTCGCGCATTTCATATTGACTCATGTGAGATAACGAGTCGAGAAATTGACTCGTACATACCTCAAATAGTCGGTTATCATGTTGTGTCGTTAAACATCGATCGTTAATTCTGATGATCGAATCACTTTCTGTTATTAGCAATGCCTCTAATCATCTTTGGGAACCCAGCTCAAAATCTCGGTATATCGTATCATTCTTAACCCGACGGTTTAACCGGAGGAGCGATACGTATTCACAAGATATGCGTTAAGCTTGTGCCATTATATAGTGGCACTTGGGGTTCTTAAATTCCGACGGTTAAACTTTCATGCAATTACGGGATATTATTATTGGCTACAATACGTCACTTTATTACACAATTTCATTCCAGATGATGGGAGAAGTGTGACTTATAAGTCTAATATACCTCAGGAACTCATCATCGTTTTCTAACGTTTCATGTGTCAAATCTCAAAGAATTGATTGTCAATGATAACTTTCGCATTCCACTAGAAGAGTTCAAATTTGGATGCATCGTGTAAAATTCCAAAATTTGCAAAGTGAAGCATCTCACCTGTAATCAAACGCCAACCACAGTTCGTTCGTACGCTTATCTTTCATCATAAGTCTCCTGTTCGTTTAAGTTTCATTCTTAATTTCAGGACGAAATTCTTTTAAATTTGGGAGACTGTAACATCCTGTATCTTTACGTTAATTAAAAGTTAACGTCGTTTAATCTTGTAAGGACTATTCTTGCCTAATTTGAAACTCATGGTTGCCTTATGTGCTTGCAATTAACTTTTAATTTGTAAATTTATAGTTTCATTAAATTAAACAACTTAATATTCAATAATGAAAAGATTCAAATAATAAAAAGAAGTTTAATAAAAATTAGTAACGATGATAATAATAATAATAATAATATAATAATACTAGTAACAATAATAATAATAAGTCTTAGTAATAATAATACTAATGTTTAAAATCTTAAAATAATTAACTTAAGGGGGGTTAGTTGTCATTTATAAAACTTTAAATGAAAGTTTTTGCATAAAATAATAAAGGTTGAAAGTTGAGGGACCATTTATGTAAACTTTTGAAACCCAAACCCCTCCCCCCTTTAATTCCCGTTTTTCCGGCCGGTCACCGGCCACCGTCGGCCGAACCTTCGGCGAGCCTTTTCACCCTTCAAAACGCTTGTAATAAACTTCCAAACTGTTCCAATCGCTTCGAGTATGTGATTCGAACACCATAATGAGCCTTAAACGCCTTTAAATCGTAGTTATGCACCGCTATGAAATGAGTAACCATCGCCCTTTACTCCTATAGCCGTTCGAGCATTTACACATCTTAATAGACCAATTAAACTAACCTAAACAATCGTCTATCCATTCCTAACGTTGTAATCAAGCTAATTCCTCCTGAGAAACACTCAACCATTGAATTCGAGTATCACTTTCATCGTGAACCTACAACTCGAACAAAGGCTACCTTCCGAGCATTATTGATTTCAATTGATAGAGGGCTTTGGTTCACCTAGGCCTTTAGATGCTTTCTGCAACATGAATTTGACTATCGTGCACATTTTCATCGTGAACCGACTTCGACCAAGCCGCAATGTGTTCTTCATATGTTTTTATAGTGGTCAACTTCGAATAGGGTAATTAAACGCTGCTATATACTCATTTTCGTATAGAGAAAAAAAGCCCTATGGTTATTTTAGTAATCGTTATCGTTTTGGTGATCAATTTGGATTCAATCATTCTAAGGTTCTTGATGATTTGAGGGTTATTTGGAGAAATATATTTAAATATTTATAGCGGGATTTGTAACAAGATTGAGCTCTAGCCCAACTGGTTACAAAGGTTACCTTGTACACAAGGGACCCGGTTTCGATCCCGGGTACCCTCACCCCCTTTTATCTTTAGTTTTTTTTAATTTTTTTTTATTACATAAAGTTTTAATATATTGTTTAATTAAAATTATAATTTCCTTATTAACAAAAATATTTCAAAAATTATTAAATTAACTTTTAAAAGTTTTATAAACTTATAACTCATAAATTTAATAAACTTTTAAAGAATAAAAATGCTATAAAAACATTATTAAGTCTTTTATATATTACGAATATATTATAATCCAAACTTGGATTATTTCAAAGCACTTCAAACCTACATATTACAAATACTTTAAATGTTTAATCATATAAATGATTATTTAAATAAATATTTAAATAATTAATTATCCATTTAATCATGTTATATCATATTTAGTTGATATTCTTTAAACTTTTATTTAAACTCTTGAAACCTATAAAACAATAGATTATACTTCTTTTTTACTAAAATCTTGTATTATAAGATGTTTTATAATAAATAATTTTAAATGTTCAAACCTTTATAAAATGATTTTAAATAATTTTAAAGTCATTTAAATAAGTATTTAATTAATTCTCTTTATCAATAATTAATTAATTATTTCTTTTCACATATTATCCTTAATTTCTATTAAATCAATAACTTAAATTATTGTGACATTTTTTGTTATTAATTGTAAACTTAATTGATTTATATTATCGTTATTAAACCAAAACGTAAACGATTCATTATTTTTAATTATTTAAACCCCCAAGTTCCAATTGAAACCCTAGTTCGCGTCTAATCGTTGATCTTATTATCGAACTTAATATTGGAATCTATACATCTAGGTAACTTGTAAAAGAAATCGTTGGAACCTCGTTTAAATTCTTATCGTCACCTTGTATATATCAAGTGAGTATTTCTATACCCCTTTTCATATTTTCACACTTTGGGGTGAAACATGTTACCTTATAATCGTTGCACTTGTAAAACGTTTGAATCTTGTAAACTTATGGCAATTCACTTGTATGTTGTGGTTAGTTGATCTTTGTAGCTACCATGTAATGTCGAATATATGTACAATCATTAACTATTGCTGGCCTAGCGAAGTCATAGATCTATGGGCCAGACAAGCCTTCTTGGTTGATCTAAGTACACTTAGCTAATCGTATATACTTTTAAACATTTGAGACTTGTAAAACTTTGTCGAGGTTTGATTGTGCATTCTGTCTTATATCCCTAGTTTACTTTGTTCTCTAACTTACAACATGAATTGCCATCTTTTATATACTTATGTTTCGATAACTATGGAAATCTCACCAACATTATGTTGACCCTTTTATTTTTAACATGTTTCAAGAAATACTCAAGCTTGATCGTCTTTTTCGAAGTTGTTCACACCTAGAAATGGACCTAGATAACTTAATGAATGAGCTTGATATATTTCTTATATTGTGTTTTTATTTGAGTCTTATGATTGTAATGTACCTTTCAAACTTATGAATTATATATTTGTATTTAATAATAGCGTCATGTGGCTGTGAACGATCTTAACTCTCACTCCTCGACATTTCCGCCGTCAAGGTTGGGGTGTGACAAAATTGGAACCCTAGTCCACGTTGATTCGTTAAACTCATTACAACTAAACTTTAACCTTGTAAATATATATATATATATATAATATATATATATATATATATTCTTAGGTACCTTGTGAAGGTTTGCGTTGGAACATTTATTTATATTTCTTAATAATCATCATTTCTATACTTATTTGACAAGTGAGTATTTCTATACCCTTTTTTGCATAATTTTACACTTTGGGGTGAAACATGCTACCTTATAAACATTGCACTTGTAAAATCATTTGATTTTTGTAAACTTTTGGCAATTCACTTATATGTTGTGGTTAGTTGATCTTAGTAATTACCATGGATTGATGATTATATGTGCAATGATTAACTATTGCTAGGCTGACGACGTCATAAATCTATGGGCTTGACAACCCTGCTTGTTAATCCAAGTACATTTAGCTAATTGTATAAACTTGTAAACGTGGAAACTTGTAAACTGTCAAGGTTTGATTGTGCATCTGTCTTACATCCCTAGTTACTTTGCTCACAAACTTATAATATGAATTGCCATCTTTTATAATTTATGTATGAAAACTATAGAAATCTCATCAACATTATGTTGAGCTTTTATTTTTAACATGTTTCAGGAAACACGCAAGTTTGATTGCCATCCTTGAAGCTTATTCACATCTAGAAATGGACCTAGTTAAATAAATGGATGGACTAGAAT
The DNA here is from genome assembly GCA_025506515.1 of Flaveria trinervia. Classification (NCBI taxonomy): domain Eukaryota; kingdom Viridiplantae; phylum Streptophyta; class Magnoliopsida; order Asterales; family Asteraceae; genus Flaveria; species Flaveria trinervia. Next base: position 97,738,126 of record CM046452.1, read on the forward strand.
TATTTCTTATTATGCATTGTTGATTTCTCTAGTTGAGACTTATGTTTGTAATGTTACATTTGAAACTTATGAATGTTATATTTGGGTTTAATAATAACGTTATGTGGCTGTGAACAATCTTATCACTCACATCTCGATGTTTTCGCCGTCAAGGTTGGGGTGTGACACCTATTATGTTTTAATATGTGTTGAAGTAAAATTTGTATTTTTTATGTTGTATATATTTTATTGTGATTTTAAAATTATAAACTGTTAAGAATAAAAAATTAGCCCAAAAATTAAGAACAAAAAAATAAGAAAATTTTTTATTTGGGTTATTCAGATAAAATATGTTTATTTGGATATATCCAAGTCCGATCCGAATTGAATTCGAATAGGATAAAGATATTATTATTCAGGTCGGATCAGATTTCGGATATGATCATGAAATTTTCAAATCCGAATAATCTGTTATCCGATCCGATAAACACCCTGTGTGTTGCCGGTATGAACGGGAACAATGAGCTTGGATCTTAGGATTCATATTGATGATAACAAGACATGAATGATTAGATGCTAAAATATAATAATGATGAACACGATGAAGAACACAAACGTGTTTAATGTTTGATGTTTATTGATATATTATTGAAATCATCATTCATGAAGGATGATGATATGATGTTGTTGGTGATGGACCTAATTCACCCTAACAAGTGGTGAATTATTCACACTTTACAATGATAATACGTTCTAATATTTATACTAGTCTAGCAATAAAAATAATTACAATATAAAAACTAGACTAATATTTTTGTTGATTTCATGCTTCAAGTCTTCAACTTCAATAATATTGAAATCTTCAATTTCTTCAAAGGTAGAATACCCAACAATACTTCCCCTAATTTATAGATTTCCAATGTGAATTGAAGCTTGATCTTGTTTTTGTTGAATAGTTGTCCAAAGTCATGAAATTTGTTATTGATGCTGAAGCGAGGTCTTCAAAACTTTGGAACAACTATATTATGTAACTTGATGTCACATTGTTTTTTGTTGATGAGAGCCCGAATACGAACCCCAATTTTGTTTTGTTAATCATAAGCTCAATCTTCAACACTTGAGCCCAAGTCCAATTGTTGTTTTTGTTTAATGATGGAGCCCAAGTAACAAACCAAATTGTGTTCATGAGCCCATATTCCATGAATCCATTCACAACCCTAGTTTGCAAACCCTAATTTTGCCTCCTTAAGGTGACCGCAAAGGACACTTTGGTTCAGCAACCCTAATTAGGGCATCTAAGATCACCTTTGGCAACCCTAATTTGTAAGAGTTTCTAATCGGCAGCCGCATTTGGCAGCCACATTCGGCAGCCTTATTCTTTCGACACAAGCTGCCTACGACAGCCTCTTTTGCAGCCCACTTCGGCAGCCACAATTGGTTCGGGAGCAGCCCTAATCCGCAGCCCCTTCAAATAGATCACAAAAGTTTCCTTTGATTAAATCGCAAACCTAATTGGGCAGCCCTTAGTCGTATGAGGCTCTAATCGATGACAACCCTATTGTGCAGCTCCATTTGGCCGCAACCTAATGAGCATGAACCCTAATCGGCAGCCACTAATTAGCAGCTTTTTGATCCTTTTTTTGACAACCACAAACCCTAATTTGTTTGAAACTTGAGGCAGTCGCAAATGTGAATGTTGAATTGATTGTTGAATTGTTTTCTTCAAATCTTCAATAATTTCAGCAATCCAACCATGAAATCTCATCAAAATCAATATAAATCCATAAACTCCGGCTCTGATACCAATTGTGTGTTCCCGGTATGAACGAAACAATAAGCTTGGATCTTAGGATTCATATTGATGATAAGAAGACATGAATGATTAGATGCTAAAATATAATAATGATGAACACGATGAAAAACATAAACGTGTTTAATGTTTGATGTTTATTGATATATTATTGAAATCATCATCCATGAAGGATGATGATATGATGTTGTTGGTGATGGATCTAATTCACCCTAACAAGTGGTGAATTATTCACACTTTACAATGAAAATATGTTCTAATATTTATACTAGTCTAGCAATAAAAATAATTACAATATAAACCCTAGACTAATATTTTGTTGATTTCGTGCTTCAAGTCTGCAACTTCAATAATATTGAAATCTTCAATTTCTTCAAAGGTAGAATACCCAACACACCCCTTTTAGTTGTTCCATTCAAAAGTGCAAAATACAAGGTTGATGACATATATTTAAGCAACTATAGTTATAGCTACTCCTTTATCAAAGGTGACAACTTGATCGACATATTGAACTCAATCAAGCACCATGTTAAAGTTGTGCCTTCAGCTGATGGGAGAAGCGTATATAAACAAACTGTTATTTATAATTGCAAAGGTGATTAAAAGTCATCTAAAGAGATTCTTAAGAAAGAGAAAGAACTATGCGAGAACACCTACAAGGCTATTGATTACGAGTCAAAATTTTAGTGTTTAGTTGATCTAAATGCTAATTTACATCGTGATTATTGTGAAATAAGTTGACTTTATTTATGTTTTGGTTCTTAGGTGTTTGGAGCTTAAAAGAGCATAATTTGAGACAAAAGAAGCAAAACATGATAGTTAAAGGACTAAAGATGTAAATGTCAAAAAATGAAAAAAGGAAGTTAAGAAAGAGACCCGACGTATGATACTCTAGATTGGGCGTATTATACGTTAGGCGGCGTGTTGGCGGTGTATTTGTGGGTGTATTTGACACTTTGAACTAAAAGTTGGGCATATGAGGCGTCGTATCATATGTTGGTGGGCGTATGATACGTCGATAGCCTAACAACGTCTGGATCTTGTGAATTTTCAAGTTTTTTAAACCAAATCAACCCTAATTTGATCTACAAACTTCCCATGCACAAAAATCGAAGATTCTAAGCTATTTTTTGGTTATCTCAAGCCTTCACATCCATCCCAAATCATCTATAGTTATTATTAAAACAAGATTGAAGATTCAATGAATACCATGAGCGGCTAGTTCTTTCTTGATTGCTTCCGGGAGTATGATTCTTGTCAAGTGAGACAATGGTTAATTTAAAAGGTTTGCTTATAATAAAGTTGTTTGATTGATTATCAGTTTTCGATTTCCTTACATCGTGAGCTCATTAAAAAAAGTAAACAATTTCATATATGTAAATTGGTAAAATTGTGAACGAACGAATCTTAAAAGCTTGTTCCTTTATTGTTACTTTAATAAAAAGCTTAGATGTTAAAGTTCTTTGTTTTATGCATGTTTGTTCATTAATTCATCCAAAGTTTCAATCTTTAATTATAAAGTTCGCGTCTTTAAGTTAATCGAATCGTATTTGTTAAACACTTTTCACCAATTCCATATGAAAACGACCTTATCCTTACACAATAAATGTAGCTAAGACCGATATAATAACTTGTTTTTTATCGAGTCTCGACAACCAGATCAGCTATCAAGGCTTACGCCATTGCTCATCCTGAAACTTATTAATTATTTCAATGTAATTTTATTTTAAGTGTCGTTTGAACAAATATACAATTAAATGATTGTTGTACCATGTTGTAGAGTGATATAATAAAAATGATAGAGTGACTGAGAAATAATCTTTAATGAGTTTATGTATATATATTTATTTTCAAGCTAAGAGGTTTGAAATGACGTATTTCAAAACCAAACTTTCAAACATTCTTAGTTGCATGGCATATTGTAACTTCAATGTTTCATTTCTTTCAGGAGAAGAGGTTTCCTTGTTATTTCTAGTTTCTCTAGCTTTTATAACAAAAAAAATTCTTAACAAACTTAAAATTTGTGTATTTTGAATATCATATAAAAGTTTGAGTAGTTGGGTTATCTTAAATAGATAAGTTTTGTTAAGTAGTCGACTCTCTCTTAAAAAAATGTAACAATTAAATTTATAGACAAATGCGCATGTGTTAAAAACAATCACATCATATAAAATCGTGACTTGTATTGTGAATTTAGTCTTTTAGGATAAAGTGAATAGTAATCATAATGTAGCTTTCGTGAACCATCAAAGTTAAGTTTACTTTATCATTATCATGCGTTTTTTGTGAAACATTTTTATGAATAGTCATTTATAAAATAATAATAAGATTATTAGCATATTATGAAAGTACTATTGGTATTAAAAAGAAAAGATACATTTTTGTGGTGTCATCAAGTATAAATACCATGTTGTTTTTTCTTCCAAAGAAATCAGTCGATATTCGTTAAGGTGTTACGTAGGGTTCACATCTATTGCCGATGAACATTGTGATTTAAAGTGTTGGACATGGGACCAACAAATATGAAATAGAAATGATGGATGCTTAATTAAGTTTTAGTTGCATTTTAGTTAGTGCCTTTGACATTGTGATTTAAAGTGTTGGAAATGGGACCAACAAATATGAAATAGAAATGATGGATGCTTAATTAAGTTTTAGTTGCATTTTAGTTAGTGACTTTGAGTTGAGAAGTTATATAGTAATTCAAAATTTTTTTGGCTCGGTTCTTGTATTTAATATTTTCGAATAGTGACCAGAAAAAGAGAAAAGAAAACCTCATTTGGAAGCCAAACCAAAACCCCAATCCGACCCGGTTGTTAGACCCGTTTCATTCTAACCTGACCCAACATGTAAATTTGAGATTGGTTCTTAACCTATTTGGTGAACCCGGTTTCAACATGATCAAACCCGAGCAGACCTAGTATAAACCCAATGCACCTTTCCATGGCCATGTAATTAACCTAGGGTCATTGGTATTTTTCTTCATAAAAAGTTAAGTGGTTTAAATCTTTACACGTATAACTTAATATATGAAATTTAAGTGTAAAAAGTTGTCATATATTCTGAAAAAAATTATCATAAAAAGGATATTAAAAAAGAAAAATATGGATAACCAACTTTTTCAATTCATGACAGACAAAAAATAGTATAGGACATCCATCCTAAGAATATTTTGTCAAAGTTGATGGCTATTGACAGCGAAATTTTTGACGCAAACATAATAATTTGAAAATCGGGTCTATTATTAAATATGGTTGTATCACCGAATTACTGGTCGGGCGAATATATATAGCATATGGCGTTGTAATTAATTAAAAAAACATTAATTAATCAACGAAATTTGAACATAATGGTAAAATTTTAAGGGTGATGTTAATGTAAAAATTGAGAAAAACTAAAAAGTAAAAATGATTATTGTCCATTAGATGTTATATTCAAGTCATAAGAAAATCTGATAACATAATATTAAATAACTGAACCTTTAAATGATAGGCCAATGATATTTTAGTCTTAATCAAATTTTCAAGTTTCATATTATTTTTAAACGTTCGTAACTTTTACATACAATATTATACTTTTAAGAAAATACACCATAAAAACAATGTTTTTTTAATATTTAAAACACCTATAGTTTTGAAACATAAAAAACAAAGTTTTTTTCATGTCATTTTAGCTCGTTATATAATATTCGTCAGCTCATTGTGTAATCTTGGATTACTGTGTAATATTAATCAGATCATCGTGGCTAATGTCGACATTTTGTTATGCATTGTGTTTTTTAAAATGAGGATTTTCAAATAACCCAATGCTAAAAATATAATGTTTTTTACATTTTTCTATTAATAGTGTAATCCTGATTACATCATTGTGTAATATTTATCAAGCAACTCATTGTATCTATTGTTAATTTTCAAGTCTAGTGCTAGTTATTGTGTTACTCATTATGTCTAATATTAACCATTGTGTTTTTAAAAAGTTGATTTTCAAATAACACAATCCTGAAAATATAATTTATTTAAATGTTTTTTTTTTCAGTTCATTATATCATTTTGATCATGCTATTGTGTAATTCCCGTCAAACAGCTCATTGTTTCTAGCGCTAATTATCAAGTATTGTGTTGGTTATTGTGTTACCAATTGTGTCTAATGTTGACTATCATGTTATGTCTTGTGCTTTTTAAGTTAATGTTTTTCAAATAACATAATGTTGAAAATGTAATTTTTTTTACATTTTTCAGTTAATTATGTAATCCTAATAATTATGTAATTCTCGTCAAACAGCTCACCATGTCTATTGCTAATTATTCAGTCCGGTGCTGGTCATTGTGTTAACCATTGTGTTATGCCTTGTGTTTTTTAAAATGATAATTTTTAATAACATAATAATGAGAAATGTATACTTTTTATGTTTAAAGTTCATTGTGTATTCTCATCAGATTATTGTATAGTTTTCATTAATGCAGAAGATTACCTAATGATCTGACGAAATTACACAATGATTTAAAATTTTTGTTTTATATATCAACATTATACGCGTTTTAAAGATTAAAAATGATCGTTTTTATTGTGTATTTTTTTATAAAGTAATATTGTATGTAAAAGTTATGAATATTTAAAATAATATGAAAACTTGAGAATGGAGAACATTACCAAATTTGTCCTCAACCTAATTTTTTTCAAAAGGACACATATCAACATCTTAATTTTATTTTCAGCTTTAATTTTATAAGAATTCGTATTCCAACTTTTTTACAATCATATTGTTTTGTTTGTTATAACTAAAAACAATAATAATACATGTTTTATTTAAAAGAGCCTATTTAGGATAGCTAAAAAGTTTTTTCTAGTATGACTCCTAATATATTCCTATTTCTCTTCAGCAAATGTCACTTACAAGATTTGAAATCTTGAACCGTAAATATAAAAACAAGACAATTTGTCACTTTTGAACATTTAGTTTAGCTAAATATTAGATTAATCCTTTCCAGATTAGTCGGTAAAGCTTTCATACTCGTTAGTAAATCAGTCCAACTCGTGGCAGATCAACCCTTGTGAACTGGAAACGCGAGTGGTCTGGTCCCATATCCAATTCGTCAAGGTCTTCGCAGCATAGATAATATACAAACGAGAAAGTTACGAAAATAATATTGTGTTAATCTTTATATGTATATCAAAAAGTTATTTTTTAATAACATGATAATATGCGAAAACTTGATCCAGTATCAGTCATGTTTATTCTTAATACAAACTTAAAACATATTATAAGTGACAAAAATCAATATTTAATGTAGCCGATTCATGTGCGCATTACGCCGCAGAAATGAAACAGATATTTAATGAATATCCATTTTAATATTTTAGTTGTACTCAAAAAAATAGTTTGGTCGAAATTAATTGGCTTAGAGACTGTTTGATTAAATTGACTCAGTAAGATTCAATTGAGTCAAAAGTTAAATAATTTAAAATTTCTGACTGGATATGCATCTGACTAAATTTTGATTGTTTAATTTAGTATCTAACTGAGTCAAAAATCGTATATTTTCAAATCAACTAGAATCATTAACAATCTTCATCAACTAATAAATCAAAATCGGAACCACCACACCACCACCGTCATCGTACACATTCTGAGGGGGGTCGCGCGCAGGTGGGTCGCGCAGAAGATGGTTTGGCCGAGAGTGGTCGGGTGCCGGTGGGTTTGGCCGAGAGGAGCCGCGCGCAGGTGGGTTTGCCCGAGGGGGGTCGCGCGCAAGTGGGTTTGGCCGGGTCAGCATGTTTTGATTTAAGGTCTGGGACAGCAATGGAGACCCGGTCAGCTAGCCCCGAAGCCGAAATCAATGGGTTGGCCCGTTGTTCGAGTCAGCCGGTCAGCCGAAAACAAACAGCCCCTTACTTCCCCCAATTGCTCTATCCCAACAAATTTACTCTTTTCTCTTACACAATTTCTTTAAATTAATTGATCATGACTTTGGTTACTCTTGAGGTTGAGGTTGAGGTTGCTTCTCAATTTCCAGCCGAAAAAGTTTTAAAGGTTTTTAATGACTTTGACAATCTCGCACCTTAGGTCAACCCTCAAATTTTCAAGTCCATTGAGACTGTAGAAGGAACTGGAGATGTCGGAATGATAAAGATCTTCGCATTTGGTGATGGTAAGAAATTAGACTCTTACACAATTAACTGTTACTTTTCCTCGTGATTTATATGTAAAAAAGAACTTATTCTAAAGATAAGCCTTTGTCATATTTTTATTCACAGTGTGTTTTTTTATACAGCTATCCTGTTTAAAAGTGCAAAATACAAGGTTGATGTCGTGGATTTAAGCAACTATAGTTATAGCTACTCCTTTATCGAAGGTGACAACTTAATGGGCATATTGGACTCAATAAACCATCATGTTAAGGTTGTGCCTTCGACTGACGGAGGGAGTGTGTATAAACAAACTGTCATCTATAATTGTAAAGGTGATGAGAAGCCTTCTGAGAAGATTCTCAAAAAGAAAAAGAACTATATGAGAACATCTACAAGGCTATCGAGACTTACGCCATTGCTCATCCTGAACTTATTAATCATCTCGATCAAATGCGTTTTTGTTTTGAGTATGGTTTGAATAACGGACAAGGTTCCATTTTAAATTGTTGTACCATGTTCTGGATATGATAAAAATGATGAGTGTCTATGAAATAATCTAAATTTGGTTTATGGCATATTTACTTTCATGAGGCTTGTAACGGCGCATTATAAACCAAATTTTCAGACATTTTAATAGTTATATGACATATAGTGATCAAGGTTTAACTTGAATAATTAAGATGGATTTAAGGAAAAAAGAAAAACTAAGAACAAGATTTACAAGCGTGTCTAATGTTTGGTAATCTGATAAAGTAACTTAAAAGTGATTTAGAGGTACGTTGAAGAGAAAATTAGGAACCTTCTAATTATTGTGGAGGGGTTATGCAAAAGATTAGCATCGGTCTTCATTTCCTCAAGATTGAATCGAGAACATCCCCGAAGTGTCCTCGGGCCATCGCCTATATCCTTATTCAAGTGTTGCAACTCTATTCTCTACCTCTTCTCGGCTCTTTTTACCATTCGCAAACATGTTCCACGCCTATCTTTGATATAGACTACGTAAGAAGGCAAGAAGCAAAATCTTTAAAACCTCCTCATTTCAGACAGAAGAATGGAATATGGGAAAACCTTCTTCTATTGCTATTGTGTTTTCATTTTATCATTTTCTTATACAGGTTTCCTGAATGGGCTTAATTTTCTCATGCAAGTTTCTTAAATGGGCTTAAATTTCTCATACAAGTTTCCTAAATGGGCTTAAATTTCTCATACAAGTTTCCTAAATGGCCTTAATTTTCTCATACATTTTTCTAAATGGACTTTAGAAAAGTTATTGCATGTTTTAATAATTAGTTTTATAAGAAATAATGGAATATCAAGCTTAATTGTTTAACTATATAGAGGGTTTATAAGAAAATTTTTAAATATGTGTTAATTAAATTATAATAGGTTTACATTAATTAAAGTCTAAGATCTAGAATTGATTTTTCTTTTTAAGGTTGGTCGGAGTTTGATCGTATGCATACAACAAAAAGTAAAATTCCATGGGATGCGAACGACCACCATCAAAACCACCTAGGTCCTCATGGGCTAGTAACTTTAATTCAACAACTGACATACTTGTACCTTGTGTATCTTAGGTGTGCGAGTTAATCTAAAACGTTCTCATGCTAACGAAAAATCAATTATAAAAAAATCATGAAAAATAATTTATTACCATAAATACCTTAAATGCAACAGATATAGGTTTTCAAATAACTTTCATGCAAACAATTTATTACCATAAATACCATATATACTGCATTGAAGTCTACCTCCTATATAGTTCAACTAACCGGAGTACTAATTAATGAAACAAGTTAGAGAAATAATATTTTTGCAATTCAAAGGTGTTTTAAACGATATATTATTATATTAGCTTTAGTAAATTATGTGTTACACAGTTGGAATAAATAATATATATATATATATATATATGATAAAATTTTGTTAATTATGAAACAATATTTCAGGATAATATATGATATAAATTGCGTATGAGTAAATACTATAAAAAATAAAACAATGATATCAAATTTAACCTTTTGTTTTTAAACATTTTAAAATGTTTCTTACTATAATTCTTAATTTTAATTATTTTTATTGTAAAATTTAAAAATTATTGATTTTTAATGTATTTTGCATTCTTGATAAAACTTTTATGTTTTAGAAAAAATTCTTTTTGTAAATTTTTTACAAACAAAATTAATAAAAAATATCAGTTTCTTAATTTATTAAATAACTATTTTTAATCTAAAAATAATTAAATGATATTATTAGTAATTAGTATAGTTATTTAATAGGAGGAAGAAACAATAATTTTTGTATGATAATGAATACGATGTTGTCACATGTTCTCTTATTTATCATTTTATTAAAATAAAAAGATTTATGAAAAACAAGCATAATGAAAACATGAAGGGAACACACTTGCAGCCCTGTTAAATTGAATATGTCATGATGGAAACACTTTCACTCTAGGGTTTACTCTTGAACAAAAGCCGTTTTCACACGCTTCTGTATATATGTCATAACTTATAACTTGAATGTAGGAGATGTTCTTATCTTCAAGCCTAAGGACTCGATGATAAAATGGAAATAGGATTCAAGTTTGACCGTTATTCAGTGGTATCACCACAAGGGCACAATGGCGTCGAAGATGATGAATACAATCAAAGTGACTGAGGTTGGAAGTCATAAAATACGAAAAATGTTTTCCCCCCTAAATTTAGACATAAATATTTATATGTAACCGTTGTTAATATAAATATTATTCACGACTTTTTATTATACTATGTAAGAGTTTTCCAACGAACCAAATTTGTCTAAAACAAACGTAAAATAAATAAAATATCGATCTTGAAAGTTGTGTGTTTAAAACTTTTAAAACTATCAATTTCTACCGAGTTCAAAGTTTCTATCAAGTTAGTTCTATCAAGGTCAAAGTTTCCTCCCACATCTTGAAATGTCCTTGATAGTACCTTACCTTGGTAAAAACTAGACCTAGGTAATAACCGGAACTCTATACAAAATACCACGGTTGAAACTTTGATCAAGGTAGAAACTACCTTGTTTGAAACTTTGACTTCAGTAAAAACTATTTTTTTTAACATTTGCAAACATACAGTTTCAAGCATCGATATCTTATGTATCCTAGCTAGGCCTTGAACAAGATTTGATTCGTGGCAAAGGTCAAAGAAGGTTTCACATAGTTTCAACAAAATCCTTTTAAATAAATTATTAACCATATAAGTATTTATGTCCAATTTTAAGAAGAAAATGTATATTTTTCCTATTTTGTGAAAACTCATTTTCACTATTTTCTACGGAAATCTCTCATGAATAGAGATCAAACATAACATACACAATGTTATGGTGGTATTTCAAAATCAAGTAATGTTTACAACACATAGGTGTTACCTTTTGAATCAACAATTGAGTCATGCATAAACACATAGGTGTTACCTATTGAACCAATTTTTGGGAAGGATACTTAACTTGTTATCGGTAGAACTTGATGTCTTTTATCTAAACTATTATAATAAATGAGAATAATTCTCTTTTAACTTGGTTAACTTCTTATGGTTGTGTCCATTATGGTCTTGAAACACTTGTCTGGTTCCATAAGAGCTTTAGGAATTAAACGTCCACAGGTTCTTTGAAGCGATCGCACTTCTCTTTCACATATGTTTTTATCACAAATCATTAAAGGCATTATGGTTATGTTGATTTTCACAAATCATTAACCTCATTTTTGGACCACGTGTAGTACTCTACCAGGTCATTTTACAATATTAATTTGGTTTCAACATACTCTTTTTGCTAAAACTCCTTGTACCTATATATCAAATGCAAGTCACCCCAACATTCAAGTTGTACTAGATAATGTTTATCCATTATCCGAATGTGTCAAGAAATTAAGAAAGGTTTAGACCTTTAGACGGGTTAAGAATGGCTTTTCTTCTTTGTTTCAAACGAAATCCTGCATTACTCGCACTTAATCAAGTAGTGCCATTTTGCTTTTGAAGATACCTAGAGATCCTTGTCTCTAAACTTAGATTACATTAGCTTACATAAACTTTTGAGCTAATCAAAACAACCAATGTCTTAATGTGAGCTTCCAACACTAATATTTGAGCTAACTTTGTCATGAGTTGGTTATTAAAGCCTAATGTTTGTCACCTAAGAGCATTTATCATTCCTCGAATGACTCTAAATCACAATCTAAAATAAGCCTAAAACCATGAGTTTTCCTCATTAGCTCAGGAATCGAATAACATCATTCTCATTTATCCAAATGTTCACATGTTATCTATTGATCTTAAAACAAAATAAAGTTCTTGTAATTTGTATATGCATAAATTCATCTATGTGAAAATGTGTTTTGAATGTTCAAAATGAATATGATCTCCGATTCTCCGTGGAGCATCATAAACAATATGTACTAGTCTACAATATCATAGACTATAATACTCTAGCAAGTGAACACAAGGCACATCATTAATCTGCCTTTTCACAGCTTTATACGGAATATCACTTTAATAAATAACATTTTTAAACAACACTATTTCAGAGAAAAAAAAGCTCCTCTAACAATACAAAACATTTGATTACTTGACATAAAAAAAATTATGTAGTCATTATTCTAAATTTTTCATTACAAAAATAAAAATGAAAAACAGACCCTAACCATCATACGACATACATCCTCCTCCTAATGGGTTGGAGAATAAGCACAACTTCCACATCTCTTTTCTTAGTTTTTTTCCAAACTAGTGTTGTTATAAATTTTATTTACCAAAAAGATGTAGATTGAAAATTATTTATCAAAATAATATTCTTTTTAAAATAATTAATGAAAGCTTACTTGTTAGTTTCTCACTCCTAATATTATTGGATAACTATACTTTATTAAAAATTATTATTTAATTAAATATTTTACTGCTTCAATCCAATAAATACTTATTTTCAGTTTTATATTATTAAACAAATAAAAGATAATACTTTATCAAACTCATTTTGTATGATAAAAAAGTTACGCGTAATCATAAAAACCCAATTTTTAGTTTGTAAATATAATTGATAATTTCATTGTTAATAAAATTATTTTTTAATAAAATAAGTTTTAAATACACAAATAAAATTTTTTTTAAAAACATGCTTTTTAAAAGAGTAAAATGTCATTTTCATCCCTGACCGTTTTATTGAATTTTCTATTTCAATCCAAAAACTTTTTTGCCATTTCAGTCACTCTGGGTTTACCAAATGTTGTCATTTTCATCCACTACGCTAACTATGTCAACTTTTCCGTTAAATATGAGTGTATTTTAGTCTTTTTAACACCCTAATTATCCAATTAAAACAAAGTCAATCAATAAAATATTCAATTAAAACTAAAAAGAAAAATATAAAGCAATTAGTGAGACCAGACACTTCAATTTAAATGTTTTGATTAACGCTAACTAGATTAGAACCTGTCTACCACACATGTTGTATGAAAAAATTAAATAATAATTATTTAGTAATATTAAAAATAATAATAATAATTTGAGATAAAATATGTTTAAAGTTATATATAATTAACCATAAGTAATTAGACTATAACACTAATTGTTCAAAATTTCGTCTTTAAAGAAGTTTTTCTTTTAAAAAATATTGATTTTTAAATCTCCAAAAAATTATTAAAATGTTTGTATTAAAAAACTTAATACAAAAAGACGGGTTTCTAAACTAATTAACGTTAATCAAAACTTTTAAACTGAAATACCCGGTTTCACTAGTTGCTTTATGTTTTTCTTTTAATTTTAATTGAATATTTTATTGACTAACTTTGTTTTAATTAGACAATTAGGGTGTTAAAAAGACTAAATACACTCATATTTAATGGAGAACTTAACGGAGTTAGTGGAATTAATGGAAATGGCAATATTTGGTAAAACACAGTGACTGAAATGACAAAAAAAAGTTTTTGAATTGAAATGGAAAATTCAATAAAACGTCAGGGATGAAAATGACATTTTACTCTTTTTAAAATGTTCGGTTAACTTTTTGATTTTTAAACATTTTTAAAAACTGGTTGGTTTTCTAAAGTTTTTTGTTTTTAAAACCATTCATTTTTTAAAACATATTTTCTTAAACAAATTCTTAGTTTTAAAAAAAATAATTTATTTTTACACGTCTTTATGAAAAGACATTTTTATAAAGGTTAAAAAACCCCGCATATTGGTTTATATATTTTTTTAAATTATAATAAAATAAAATTACATTGATGATCCCTACAAGTAAAATAGTTATTTTGACAAATTTAACATCAATAACTAAACTAACAGAGTATGAACCGTTAAAAAAAGATAATTATAATATTAAGAACTATATTTGCAATTTTAAAACTTTAAGGACAAAATCCAAAATTTTAACCAAATCACATAACCATCGGTGCAATTTACTCTTTAAATTAACTAGATTCGCTTTCTTGAAATTTTATGATTATTTATTTTATTTAATAAAAATTAAATTATACAATGTTTCTAAATCATTATTTTTAGATTACCGAAAAATTAATATTAGAATGGAACAATATTCATAAATTCATAAAGTTTATATTATACAAAACAATAAATTGAAGTAGGTACATTTTATAATTTTTAATATAATTTATGATGAAGAAAAAACAAATAATAAAAACCTGGTATCATGGATATTTAATATATTAAAACTAGTAAACAAAACTAATCAAAATACTTGAAATAAATAAATATCCAATAACAACATGAGAGAGAAACTTACTAGTGAAAGTTTCTTTGATTTTCTCAACTAAAATATTATTTTGATAAATAATTTTCAATATACATCTTTTTAGTAAATAAAATTTATAATAACACTATTTTGGGTAAAAACTCTCTCTGAGTTTTCTATACTAATCTGACACGTGCTCGTATTATTAATTCCAATTTACTTTTAAAAAAATACTAATCATATGCCTTGACATTATCATTGTTATGATTGAGGATTGTTTCTTTTAAGTATTTGCAAAAGATTGAGGATTGATATCGCCTTTACTAAATTAATCAAAACCACTTAGTGGTAACATTATTAATGTTTGATGATTTAACTTTATTTACTAAACTAACCATAGTCCATAAGCTTGTTATGTTTAACCATTACTTTTTCATATATTTTTATTTGTTGTAATTTTCTTCGACTTATCATAGTAGTATTTTTCTTTTCTTCATATTAAGACGTAAGAAAGGCAGGCTTGATTTTATGTTTTCGACAAGGGTAAACTAAAATGTAAGAGTGTATATATATATATATATATATATATATATATTATATATATATTTTTTAAATAACTTTTTAGACCTCTTGAAAATTCTCATTTTAAGTCTAGAAAACTATTAAAACATAGCTTAAATATAAAAAAAAACTTTTACCACCCTCTACGACTTATATAAAAAATAGTTATTTTGTAGTTATAATATTTTATTAGTTTACACAATGAAATGGGGTGATGTATCGAATTGAAATCGCTAAATGTTAGTAATAATAACTAAACGGAAATGGCACTTATATATTTTATATATTTATATAAGAATAAAAAAACAAAGCAAAAGGAGAAAGCAATGCTCAGAATAAAAATCTCTCTTTCACTTTTCTCCACAGTGATTAGCTTCCATCTGCACCATATTAAAATATAAATACTTAATTCACCAAATAAAATCAGCTTCCTTACACCCATGACCCCACTCCTAAGTCTTTCTTTATAACCAGATACGACCGTCTACACGTTCTTTTAATATTTTTAATATACATCAATTAATTTTTTTGTTCTCTTTGTATCTATTGGTGCTTGTGTAGGTAGAATTGTCGGTATACGTACACGTGTGACGTGTCCCTTTAATTAGACAAATATTGTGTCTTTGACATTAAACCAACGCATAAAAGAACCGTAAAGAAGCATAATTAAAAGTTTACAAAATGTCACCTACTCCAGTACAATAAATTTACTACCAAAAATACGACTTAGGTTGAGATTTAAAACTTAAAAATCAATAATAAATTTTTTTTCTAAACACAATATCCCCCACTAAAGTTTAAAGTTTACTCCCAACTTCAACCGACAACGATAAACATCAAATGTCACTAAATTAAAAAAAGCTAATACTTGTACTTACGCTCCGTAATCAATCAAGCTGGATAATCAAACGGCAAAGGTGACACGGAGGCGGAATCAAGCAAATCGCGATGCACAAACCCATAATTCCGCAACACCTGATTATCCGCAAAGTTCAAAACCTTCTGCATAGCGTCCCAACAACTCCTCCCAGAGTACATCTGGTTATGCTGCCCGCTACACGGCTGACACCCCGTGAAATGCGTAATAAACGGCCGCCTCCAACTAAACTTCCCGTAACCCGCGCCCTTCAAATACGGCTCCCACATCTTAGCATAACCCTCACTCACCACCTCACCATGTCGTCTCCTTAAACCCCGTACACTTTTCTCAACGTTCTCGTACAAAAGCGTTATGTTCTCCAACGTCTCCACAATTTCCAACCAATACCCCTCGAAATAATACTCCCCTTCAACGTATATTTTATCCCCCCATTTTTCTTTCTCGTTTAACAATAAATAAACGAGACCCGTTTGATCGTCGGACTCGGGGAATGACTTGTCTTTACACGTGTCCCGTAAGATCTGGCCCCATTTGTCGTAATTCGGAGTCTGAGGACCCATACCCGACCAGACATCCATGAAATCAAGAGCCCATTGGGTGTTTCTGATGAGGAAAACGCCGGCGTTTAAGCTGGTCCAGCTCTTCTTCTGGTAGATGAGCTTCGGCCACCCGTGTACGACGAGGTTGTGGTGTTTGTAACGTTGTAACGGCAGCTTGAAGTCCATGTCGGTGAAGGCGGCGTCCGAGTCCACCCACCATATCCATTCGGACTCCGGGTGGGCCAACATTGCCGCCCGAACCGCGGGGATTTTGGCCCAGAACGTGTGCATTTGGGGGTGGAGTAACACGTTGTTGTAGAACATTTCGTACCCGTGGATCCGACAGTAGTCTGCTTTGTTCTTGAAGAATCTCAACAGCAGATGGTCCCCGATCGGGTTCTTACACGGGCCGGGTTGCGACCCGGACACGACAACGACCCGGTCTTCAGCACCCGACTGGAACGACGGGTGGAGCCTCAGCCATTCTCTTCTCTTTTCGTCCCAGTTTTTCACGGGTTTGTCGAGGGTGTACCCGAATGTCGGGTCGTCATAGAAATTGGAGTCGGGTGGGTCGTGTTGGAGGTTCAACCCGTTGAAGTTGGCGGAGCAACCGACGCTATCTGTGACGAAGTCGGTGGATTTTTGATCAAAAATCGGTGTGGGAAAAGTCGGTGATGGTTGGGGTTGAGGGTTTGAGAAGGTGGAGAATATCCAAACTAGTAGCAGGGCGGCGACGGCGCCGGAGAAGAAAATGAAGGCGTCGGAGGCGGTGGTTAACGACGGCCGCCGGCCACCACCGCCGTTGTTTCTGGCCGACTGAGAGGGAAATTGGGAGTAAGAAATCTCAGGGGATTTCATTTTGTAGAAGAAACTATTAAGAAAATCGGTGAGGGAAAAGAAAAGGGTTTCGTCGGTGGCGGAGGGAGTAAAGGGTGGTGGTGGTTGTATAAAGGTTAGAAGGTGGCTTTAATGGCGTTGGGGTGTGGGACCCACGGTGTTTAACCATGATGGGTTACTTGAGTCGACACGTACATCATGGTCATGTGAGAATGCTTTTGGTAGGATTGCAATTACAATTATTTATTTACGCTTTCATCCAATTTTAAACTTTTTCCAAACTTACTCATCTAGTCATGTTTTTTCTTGTTGAGGGCAGTTGATTTTTTATTACTAAGGGGTTATTTAAACTAGTACCTGTAGAAGTATAATTGAGCGTATTTAAATTATAATGTTAAATGCTAGTTAGATCATTTTAAATTGTTCTTGTAAATGATCTAACTAGGATCTGTAGAAGTATAATTGAGCGTTTTAGTAATGGCACGTATCATCAAGATAGTTTTTTGTTTAAAGAGCAAATACATCTTAACAATACATAATGTTAATCTAACTAGGATCTGTAGAAGTATAATTGAACGTTTTAGGAATGACACGTGTCATTAAAGTAGTTTTTCGTTTAAAAAGCAAATACATCTTAACAATACACAATGTTAATCTAACGATTAAAAGTGCTTCTTAGTTTTTTCAGACACATCATTCTTTTTAGAATAACTCCCTTACATATATATATATATATATATATATATCGTTACGGTATATTCAAAATTTTAAAAAAATACATGTATTAAAGGTTTAGAAATACAAAACCAAATTAAATTAGATATTAAGATAGAATATATAATATATATATATATATATCGTTACGGTATATTCAAAATTTTAAAAAAATACATGTATTAAAGGTTTAGAAATACAAAACCAAATTAAATTAGATATTAAGATAGAATATATATATATATATATATATATATATATATATGTATATATATATATATATATATATATATATATATGTATATAATTTGATTCGTCTTAATTTTTAATAATTTCATTTATATAAAGGTTGGATTATACTAAAAGGATATTTAATAAAAAAAGTGTAAGAAGAATTGTGTGTTTGAAACGTCTCCTTCTATTGTTTTTAAAATGAGGATATTTTGTTTATTGTGTAAATATATCATCTTATTGTGTTATATACATTCATTGTGTCATATATTTTAAATCGTTTGGTGTATGTATTCATCATTATATTTTATGTTTTATATTATTTTGTATTATTACTATCATTGTTTTTATAGATTATATAAAACTATTTATGACGAGGGTGATTGTCTTAAAATAAAATATTTAAAATAAATTATATTTGGTACTATTTAATTTGTATAAACATAGATAAAAATATATATACATCGCTATTGTATATTAAAGAATATATAAAACATTGTATATCAAAGTTAAAAAGCAAACCAAAATGAATAATTATAATTTAAAAATATAAACATATTTTTTATTTGACTCGCCTTAATTTTAAATAATGTCATTTATATAACATACATTTTTACCATTGTTTAGTGTTGTTTACAAGTTCTGGTTAATTGTAAAAATAGTGAAAAAAGTCAACTTTCAGTTTCTAAATGCAAATATAGTAATGTGACCAACAAAAATTGGGATAAAACTTCCCCAAACACGAATATAGAGGACACGTCATCAAAAGTCGCACTATTTCTTCGAAAAGAGAGATTTTGGTTTTGTAATTTACCAAAAAGTATAAAGATCGGTAAATTACAAAAATAATCATTTCATCAGATTGAATTGTTAAAATAACTGGTTAAATAAAATTTATTAAATAAAACAATTAATCCAAACGCTTCACGTCTCGCCCAGAAAAACATGTCAGCAAAGGATTATGAGAATAATCTTGTCGATATTACGGAAATACTCTCCTCGCCCATAATTATCTATACTATATATAAAGCATATGAAAATGATATTTTAAGATACCATTAAATTAAGAACACTTATATTATTATTCAATGCATAAGGTACAATCATATTTAAGGCTAAAATAGTATTTTTAATATTATTTACAAATTACCTCTTACAATTAATTACGTAATAGCCTTATAATTATTACAAATTACATAATACTTTATATTATCTACCCATAAACCAAAAAAACATAATTTGTTTTAAGATTTTTGTTATATCAATCTATCATGTTTAAAAAAAATTTGATACTACAATCATAAATGTGTGTTTTTTAAACATTTTTGTGTAAATTTTTTGCTAAACCGATATGTATTTTGTAAGGTAGAATAAGTTAAAACATAAATGTACAAGTTGTCATGTAAAATTCATTTAATTGGTGTTTAAATTTTAACTTAAAAAAATACAATAAACTTTTATGAAATTGTTATATGAATAATAAAAATTACAAACTCGTGTCGAATGTAAAATGTTGCCCCGCTGCAATGCACGGTCACCCTTCTAGTATATATATATATATAGGAGTGTTTCAATGAAAACCACATTATAAATAAAAACTAAAAAAACCACTTTTTATTCTTTGATCTTTTTAATCAATGGTTGAAATTAAGTAATGCTATTTTAGTAATTAAATAAAATATTATAAGTGTTTAATAAGGTATTAATGGTAAAATAGGAAGAGAATTAAGTAATTAATTTAGCAATCACCACTAATAATTAAAATTCCGAATTTCACTCTCATTTTGTTATTTTCTCTTTCTTCTCTTTCTGAACAATCATTACAGGTGCAAAAAACTAAAAAAGATAGATAACTAATACGTTTTAGTTTTTTACATGTTTCTATGTCACAACGACAGTTACGTATGCGTAACAGTTAGTGTTACATATACGTACTTGTCAAAAAAGAAGAAGCGATCATGTTAAATATTCCATGTTTCTATGTAATAGTAAAAGTTACGTATGCATAACACTTGGTGTTACATATACGTAACTTGTCAAATAATTAAACTGAATATCATGAGCAGAAACTACCTTAACATTTTTAACTACTTTCAAATTCTATCATCAATCTAACCAGACTGAACACTAAAAAAACCTTGGTATAATATGTAACATCTCGTATTTTTGTTAACTAAAGTTAACTTCGTTTACTTTTACAAGGATTATTATTGTCAATTTTGAAACTTGAGTGTTGTTTGTGCTATTCTTTATTGTCATTGGGTTTTTATGAAATGTTAAGTATAAATAATAATAATAATGTTAATATTAATAAAAGTAACAATAATAATAAGTAATAATAATGAATATAGTATTAGTAATAATAAGATTACTTTTAATATGGTTATTTATAATTTATAAGGGTTATTAAACTTAACCATATTTAAAACATAAACTTAAATTAAGTTTGAGGGTTTTATTTGTCAATTTGGAAACTTAAAATGGAACTTTTAAGCATAAAATGTTGAATAATAAACTAGAGGGACCAATTGTGTAATTATTTAAAACCCAAACCCCTCTTTCCCTCTCGACCCCGTTTTTCCGGTACCATTTCCGGCCAAGATCCGGCCGGCTCCGGCGACCCCTTAAACATCAAAAACAGGTCGTTTCTTGATCCCGAAACTGTTCCAAACCGTTCTTGAAGTCGATTCGAACCCATTAAAGGACTTTAATTGGTCTTTAACATTGGATGCGAGTGGGTACAAGGTCAGGTAACGGTCGATCATCAACCCGCAACGTACGACCATTAAAGCTTGATAATTATCAAATTAACTGAACCCACACATTTGTTTAAACGTTTCTAATCAATTTCTAAGTACAATTTCAACCTAAGCACCTGAAATCAACACAAACGACTAACCACACTCGCGGCGTTTTCTCACATAACTGAACCCCTCCTTCTCCACACTTTCACCTGAAATTGATTGGAAATCTTAAATCAAGACCTTCTTCCGAAGCTACATTCAAATTTAATTCGGGTTCCATCACCATTTGCATCTTAATCAGGTTCGAGTTCAGCCGCGAGTTCTTCCACACTCGACCTCGTCAATCCAGTCTTCATTAGGGTAATTAAATACACCCACTCACTCGGTTTTATTCGCTAATCAAAAGCCCTATGATTCCAAGCTCTATACTAATCGATTTGATCTTCAATTTAGCATAATCCGAACCTAGGGTTCTTGAGAATTTGGGTGGGGTTTTGGGTTGGTATTTTTTAAGGGTTGGAAACCCAAATAAACCGCGGCTGAGGCCTTGGTTTACTGGTTAGGACGTTGCACTTTGGACATGAGGTCCCGGGTTCGAACCCGGGCACCCTCATGTATTTTTTTTAAGGCTTTTTAGCTAATAAAATCATTATGGAAAATTTTTAATAAACATAACAATAATTTTTGTAAACTTTAAATATTTTTATAAACACCAAATAATTTTCTAAATCTTTATTTGATTTAAGTAATTAAATAACTTACTTAAAAAAATTTTTAACAAAGGATATTTCTATAAAATAGACTATAAATGATGATGTATATCACTACAATTTTTATTAGAGCAAATGTTATTGTTTAAAACTATAATTTTTACAAATGTATATAAAAGATACTTACATTTTATATATTTAAACTTTGTTAATTATTGTAAACTTATTTTTATGACAAACTAATTAATTAGTATCACACTTTTCTTTAAAATTAAAATAAGGTGTTTTATCAAAACCTCAAATTCTCTTTGCCACCCAAGTTCGCGTTTAAACGTTAAACCTTATTATTAACCTAAAATCTTATAATATATATATTTAGGTGTCCTGTGACGTTCATCTTGGAACAACGTTTATTATCAATCTTATTAATCTTCATACTTATACTTTCAGCCAAGTGAGTTTTTCTTGCCCCATTTTTATTTTATTTCACACTACTTTGGGGTGAAACATGATTATCTATACATTGTACACTTATAAACGTTTGAGACTTGTAAGCACATGCAATTCATCTTATTATTATGTCATGGTTATTTGTGTATTGTAAGTGTTTATATGAGATACATAGTTTGTTTACAATCATTAACTATTGCTAGCCTGGCGACGTCTTAGATCTTTGGGCCTGACAAGCCTATTTGGTGCTAAAGTCGATGTATTGCCGACTCCTAGGAGCCGTATGCTTGTGCACTAGGAAACCAAATACACTTAGCCAATCTTTTATACTTGTAATCAAGTCGAGGCTTGGTTGTAACGATATGTATTCTATAACCTTACTTGCTTATGACCTATGACATGAATCGCTACTTGTAACTTTATCATATTATGTATAAAAACCTTGGAAACTCACCAACTATTTATAGTTGACCCTTTTATTTTTATCATGTTTCAGGAAATCCCCAAGTTTAAAGTGGACTTTTGAAGCTTGGAAATAAAACTAGGACTTGGACCTAGTTAAAAAAAAGATAAATGTTATGCTACATTTTGTTTTATTTGGGATTATTTCATGTTTTGAGACTTATGTTTGTAATGACTTTTGAAACTTATAATTTTAATATTTACACTTAAATATAGCGTTATGTGGCTGTGAACAATCTTAACCCTCACATCTCGACGATTCCGCCGTCAAGGTTGGGGTGTGACATAATAACCCATCTTCAAAATTGTGTCTTCTTCAAATCCTTTAGTTACGTATGCGTACCTTTGGGTTACGTATTACGTATAACTTTGTTAAAGGTAAACATTGTATTATGTAGTTAAAATTAATGTTGGTTAGTTGACCAGAAGAAATCATGGTGTGGAATGACAAGAAGAATTTTAGAATCATAGTAATATTAGGTATGAGATAGATGACATGATAATAGCTTCTCTTTAGCATAAAAACACAGAGTGTGACATCTCATCCTCATCCTTGCCATCTTGATTGATGCTTTTTTTTTATCGATTTTCAATTATATGAATGATTTTCATTTGATCTCTCTCTCTATATATATATAGGGAGTGATCAAATGAGAACTAGTTTTTTTTGTGAGAACTCTAAGAACCAATCTCAACCACTAGTTCTCAATGACAAAATTGTAATTAATAAAAACATATTTAAAAAATTTATAAATCAAAAAATAACATAAAAATAAAAAAAATAAAAACAAAAAAATGTCCCCCAACTTTCCCTCTTTCATAAAAAAATATAAAAAAATTATAAAAAATAAAAAAATTCCCGTTTTTAACCAAATTCATTTTACACATGTGTAAATCTAGTACTACACACGTGTATAACTAAATTTACACATATGTAAACAACGGATGTACGATTTTTTTAGAAAAGTATATCAATATGGTAGGCGTTGGAAAAAGAAAAATATACTGAATTTTATGGTGAATTTTTTTGAAAAAATGATGTCGTGAAAAAAGTTACGAACGTTTAAAAAAATGGGGAAATGACATGTGATTTGCATGTGATAAAAAATGAGTGGCTGAGATTGGTTCCTAGAGTTTTAAAAAAAATGGTTCTCATTTGAACTCTCCTATATATATATATATATATTATATATATATATATATATTGTTTTTAAATACATAAAATTTTAATTTAATTTAATTTTCACTTACATAATACAATGTTTACCTTTAACAAAGTTATCAAATCTTACATTCTTCTAAACATTCTTGTTATTCTCTTCTTAAAATTATCTCAAATCAGAAACTGTAAGTTAATATCATACCATACATTGATGGATGTCATTTTGCAAACGGTGTTTAATAGTATCTACTATTAAAAGGTAAATGTATGGTAAATGACATTGGTAAATACCCTTCAATACCGTTTACAAAATGTCATTTACCACCATTGTATAATATGATATTAACTGACATTTTTTATTTGAGGGAATTTTAAGAAAAAAGTAACAACAAGGTTGAAAAGAATGTAAGATTTGATAATTTTATTAAGGGTAAACATTATATTATATAGGTGAAAATAAAATTAAACTAATTTTTTAAGCATTTAAAAACAATAAATAATTAAAAATACATAATTTTTTGGTAAACACACACACACACACACACACACACACACACACATATATATATAATTTAATTATGGGCGAGGGGAGCATTTTTATAATTCCGGGCGACGAATTCCCGTAATCTTTTGCTGAGTCAGCAAGGGATAAAACCACGTTAGCGAGGGATGTACACATGAGCGAGGGATGTACACATGGGCGAGGGATTCCCATAATCCCTCGTTGACATGTTTTTCTGGGCGAGGGATTCCCATAATCTTTCGCAATGTCGACAAGGGATTGACATGTGAAGCGATAGGATTGACGGTTTTATTTAATAAACTTCATTTTTTATCGGTTATTTTAGTAATTCGATTTGGTCAAGTGATTATTTTTTTTAATTTTCCCATAAAGATTAGATACCAAAAATTTAAAGCATTAATTAAAACTTTATTCTAACAACGTTAAGGTATGCGTTAGTGTATATAGAAAAGGTGTGTTAAGGGTGTTAGTGTGATCGCGGCGTGAAGGGCTTAAAATAGCCGTCAAAATTGGCTAGGGTGGTGTGCAATCTAGCTGTAGAAGGGAATTTAAGAAAGAAATTGTATTTATATGAATTAAAAAAAAACACATATCTATCCTCATCAAAACTTTCCTATTTCTGAACTATTTTTCGTCCGCAGGTAATGGATCATAGCAATGATTTAATCACGAGTTTGAGTTTGACCTCTTCCTTGATTATGGAACTAGGGATTGGAGCATGCTTCTTGATCGTCCACCACACCCGAATGGATCACAAACATTATAATAGTAATGTATATATCTTTTGTAGTTTATATTACCTTTATTATAGTCACATATTTTACCTATATCTAATTCGACAATGAGTAGAAAATTTTGACCCAAGACATGGGCCAGTCATCAAAACAGATTAAAACATCTTCGTCTAATGACTATAACTCTATAAATCAACACAAGATAGCTCGGGTACATGCCTACTCCAATCTTGATCTCAACGTGACCAAATATGACATCGATGTAGTACAACCATCGCTTTGCCCGCCAGAAAGGAAAAACAAAGGGAAACGTCCATCAACAAATACAATAGATTTGATATTCAAAGAGGGTGTTGAATAAATAACCAACACCCTCGTCAACATGAAAAAAAAATGAAGCAAAAAATTGTTGAATTGAAAAATTCTTTAAAATAAATTGAACATTTATTCATGGCCCAACCATAAGATATACGAGACAAATAATGAAAATCAATCAAAAGTAAAAAAATTTAGTTTTCATGTTTTATAAATTTTGAGGTTTAGGTGGGTGCTTTTTATTAAAATTACAAATTTTAGTTTTTAATAGTAATTTTTATTTTTATTAATTTAAGTAACAAATTATATTAAAACATATTAAAACTAGTTATTTAAAGCTAATTGCTGATCATTTTTCACTTTCCTCACAACACACTTTCAGCATTGATAAAACGTGATAACATTCAGTGCGTATAATGCGTATGGTAAACGTTGACATTATGCATATTTATCAACTTTCATATTGCCCATAAAACATAGGATTAAGGGAATGTGTGTGAAAAAAAACCCACTGATGTAAATATAGCATTCGTTAAAATTAATTTACATTTGAAATCAATAATTAACAACGAAGGTGTTCATCAGTTCGATTTATTACTTCCTCAAGATCATTGGTTCACTTTCTTCAGTTTTCTTGCGGGTCTTCATATTAACCGAATTGAATTCCGAAAGGCGAGTAGACCGAATAGATAAGCAAATATCTAATCATCTTTAACCGGTTTTGTGTATTTTTGTTTCAATTTATTTAGTTTGTTATCAAATATTCCACCACCACATCCTATCAAAGGTTCGTTATTATCTCCAGCAAATTTGGTAGAGCCATAAGACGTTGATTGTACAGTACAAGCAATAATTGCGTTCACGAGATGTGTTGGGGTTTTGGATGCAGCCTGCGTAATTGGGATCGAAAATTGGGACATTGCTACAGGCCCATTAGGCCCACATAATCAGTAATGTCAAAAAATATATTTATTAAATAAAAGATTACTTGGAAACAAAGTTGGAAAATGCTCTCGTAGCTCAGTTGGTTAGAGCACCCGTTTAGTAAGCGGGAGGTCTTGAGTTCGACTCTCAACGAGAGCAATTTGTAATATTTTTGTACGTGTAAACTTTTTCTACTTCTACACATTTTACTTCAAGGAGAGATTTTCAACTTTTTATATTAGTGTAGACCAACCGTTGTAGTTGTGTACCTTTACTACTACATTTTTACTACAATGATCGTACCCTTTTCTTTCTTTATTAGTATCAAGTCTTGTAGTTTGAATGGGATGTGTTAAATGATACCCTTATCTTTATCACTTTTACTTGTTGCATCTTTTTCTTTTAAGTTGTCACATTAGTTATGGCCTCCTATTTTCTCACTAAAAGACATGATTCTTTCAATGAGATGTTTTCACTAGGAGTAATTGTAATTAAGGGGGTGGGTACATTTGGCTGAACTTGTGATTTGAATATAGGATGAATGATATTAAACTACACAACGAGATGCATGTTCATTTTTCTTCGTTTTATGAAACTTTAAAAAATCACATAAAAAATGAATTAGTGAACGACTATGATTTAAAGAATCATAAGGGAATTGGGTTTGGGTGTAAATATACAAATTATAGAATAAGTGACGTCTGATGCCGCTTCACCCTAGGCAATATTGGTGCGGGGTGGTATAGTCATGCCGATCAAACAGAAAGTAATTGATTTGCATATTACATGATGGGCGCTTCACCCTAGGCAATATTGGTGCGGGGTGGTATAGTCATGCCGATCAAACAGAAAGTAATTGATTTGCATATTACATGATGGGGTCTTTTGTGCCAGTGAGGTATGCATATGTGGTGGACAAACTAAAATTTTTTACAAAATTATTTTTAAAAAACAGTTCTATTATGACTTGAAATAAGAAGTTAAAGATAATTAAAAATTAATTTACAATCTTTAGTTTGCATATGACCTCTAGAAAAATGAATCGCTAGTTTGTAAATTAAAAAACATAGTTTTTAAATTTTATTTTATTAGTTTTCATTTTTTTATTCTTTAAGTAATTAATTTTTAAGTGTCGGGGAGACTCGGAGGTGATAGAAAAAAAAAAAACAATTTATATGGTTTATAGATAATATGAGAAATATAATGTTACATTGATGTGAGGGATGTTAAAGTAAAATGATATCACATATCGTGTTAAGAAATATAACAAAAGTACCAAGTTAAAGAAAACAAAGTCGTGACTTGTGAGGCTTCCGATATAACGTGTTTGATTTAAATGTACACTTTACTAAAGATGGTGCATACAAAAATAAAGATGATCCACTTCAAACTTAAAGATCAAGTTATATTAATTATAACCAAACCGAGAGAAAGTAAATGGGAATAAATGGATAGATAAACAGTCTTTACTCTTGTTGGCGACCATTAAATCCGACGATGTCATTCAACTTATATATTTTCTTTTTCTTTTTTAAACATTAACATCTAAAATTTTTCTAATTTAATGTTATCTTCCAAGTCACTCATGGTCTTTTGGTTGTAGCACTGGCCCAACCCCTCGCCCATTCAAGTTCTAATTACTACAAAAATCTTTTAGGCGGAGATCTGTGGAAAAGTCACTGAAAATATAACATTTCATTAATTTTAAACATTAATAACAATTGAAAAATGATGAGACTTATTCCACATATGAGAATGATAAACCCTTGGATTGGTATACAAGTGATATCACCATTTAAATATTACGTTCTGAGGAATATAAGTAAGACGGAAAGCCAAAATAATGTGAAGCACCCTTGCGCGAACAGATCGTGACAGTGAACACTAAGAGCAATGTGACGTTTTAATGAAACATTTTATAACACTGTGGATGGGTTGTTTGCTCTTGATCACTACAGATGATGATGCTCGTAGTATTGTTGATACGATACTATGGTTTGGTGTTGTTGATAGACAGCAACATCAACTGAAGAGTTTAGTCTCTAGTGATTGTAGGTTGTTGTTTATGAATTTGGTTAATGTTAATGGTTCACTTGCTGTGGAAGCAGATAGTCGAATAGCGCTTATCATTCGCTTTTTATTGATGGTTTAGTTGTCATGAAACATTAGAAGTTTTAGTCTAGATGGTCAAAACTATTTTAACAGTTCAGTAGTTCACTGATTGCCATTATAACGTTTAATATACTTTTATATTCCTACTATAATACAATAAAATGACCCTTTGGGTTTCCCTTATATAAACCATATCCGACTTCTATCTTATTACACAATTTTATGGCCTCATCTGAATCATTATTTACCTTAATCAACAGTACAACTTTTTTTTACCCTTGTTATGATTTCTAGTCTTTTTTAACTGTCACTGTATGTGAAAATCATGTATCATAATATGTAAAATTTGAAAAATAACCAAGAAAATGGTAGTGATGCAAGGACCAACCAAAAATATTTGGTGCGGGTCAACCAACCCCGTCGTTTTTGGTGCAACACTGCAACGTATGTCCGTTGTTCAACCGACTACAAGATTTTTGAAAGCAGAAATTTGAGAGTTTTAAAGGCCGACCCCTCTATTTTAGGACCCTACAGATTTCTTATAAACATTCGGCCATTAAAAATTTTAAATTAAGCCCATATTTGATGAAAATAATAAGCCCAATATATCTTTCATCAAATAAAACCATTTTTATTAAAAAAAGGAAGCCCAAAATCGTTTCACCCCCATTTATAAGCCCGTAAATTTTATTGGGAAGTCCACTTTTATAAACTTTTCCGATTACCCATTTACCCCTCTAAACTTCCAATCGGTAAAACAATTAAATCGGTGAAAACCTACAGATACAAGAGAAAAGTCAATGATAAGGGACTAAATTCTAAAACTATACGTGGTGGTTGTTTAGTTAAAATACTATTTAAATGCCATATAGATAAAAATCGTTTTATTAAATTCTCTTTTAAATCAAGTGTAATGGTTGACTAATATTTAAAACCCTATTGATGCAATAATTTAAGAAGAGTTGTGTTTTTGCCCGTTACTTGTTTGGAGCCCTATGAATTTACAGTTTTTTTTAATTAATTTGTAATAATGTTTGGAGTCCCCTAGTGCTCATATCATTCATTATGTTTGAAGCCTCAAATACCCACTATGAATAGTCTAACCTCACTATTCATCAATATTATAACTTTTGAGTGTTTTGCCTTAACAAGGTAACCTTTAGATTATTGCTCATGTGTAGGGATGCTTTGAGTCCATCCATCATTTTTTACCAAGGTTGATCATGTTTACTAAGGTTGATCAAAATCTATACGTATGATTTTGAGATTATAATGATAAAAACAAGCTTGAGGTCAATCTCCCCAACTACATTTTACAATTAAAACAAATGAAAATGAAAGATTTCGTCAGCTTGAATGGTATATATAATTTTGTAAAACCTAACGGTGAAATCAAATAAATATTTGTATCTATTGGTCTATAAATTTATTATAGTTTTTATTTGTTTTAGCGGCTGCAAACAAATGGTGGAATATTTGTTTCTTAATTAAAGCATGTGAAAACAAAATTGTCTAATCGGATATGAAGATGAGTACATGAACATTTCTTACATATTACATTTAAAAAGTGTTCTTAAACGATGAAAACCCAGTAGACACAGAATATAATTTTTTTTTCTAAAATCTTATTTGTATCATTTATTTGTTGGATACTTTTTTCATGACATTATTTTTTTATTTATTTGATTCAATTAGAACAAACAAGAAAATTAGGACTTCAAGTTAAGAGACATTTGAGCATCGGAAAACTCAACCTTGATAGTAAAGGCTTCAGCGCCTATCACAAGTAACATAATTGTATGAGTATTTTGAATTTAAACCCTAGACATCAAGCATTCACGTGACAAGAATTTGATGGTGATGAATAATATTGGAATTTCTAATCCCTAACACAATTTTAGTTTAAAAACTTCAATCTTCTTCTGGATTATTGGCTTCCATCGATTACTTCTCCTTAAACACACGCTTACACGCAATTCGATTCAAGGAAATGTGATGAATACTTGGCAATCCCCCCTTCTACCAGATTTTACTTCACGTATCCCTATTTGGTAGATTTGATCCCTCAATTTTTTTCCTTATTAACTAACTCATGATTATATTAAACTCTTGTATTATCTCTAAATGTTAGGATAATAACACACTTATATAAAACATCCAATATAACTAAATGGTTCATTTGAATTTAAATAATTATTGTTGAGTTTAATTTATCCCAAAAATAGAATGTTACAGAAATGATTAAAATAACTTCATGTGATGGCACTCGTTTAGTGTACAAAACCTAACATCATTCAACACGGTGTCAACATTTGTTAAAATGTTATACTGATAAGAACAATAACGAATATTTTCATAATAAATGAACTGTACTAACAATAGGATGATATCCCCAAATATCATACCTAAATCGAATATGTGGAATGTAAAAGTTAACTAAAATAGTTTGTGCATTATATTTTAAAGTTTATAAAATAAATACAGAAATAATGTATGTAGGGCGACCCGAATACTTTACTTCTTTGTTTGAAGTTTCGCATGCAAAATGCTCTTTGAACATTTATATATAAACTCCCCTATATCTTTTTCTTTTATCTTTATATTATGTACGAAACATAAAAATCATGCAATTTTACTCTCACAACAAGTGACCCATCCTCATCTTCATTCCAACGTCTATCTTTAAATATAATTTTGTAAATGCTGTGAGTGGAATATATATATACATATATATTAAGAAAAGAAATAAAGAAGTATTATTTAATTAAAATGAGAATATGTATATATAGGAATGAGATTTTATATGAAGCATTTGCATATCTTCCCCTCTAAACTTGTGAAATTGCATGCTTTCTCAAAACATGTTTAAAAAGCATTGTAATTATTCATAAAAAACTTATGTATTAAAAGTAATTTAAACATCTGTTTTTCGGTATAAACAATTAAGTATCTATATAGTATATGTATTATAAAGAGAAGAGTGACATTATACTAGGTGTATTAAGTAATTTATAATGGTTTAAGTTGATGGAATAGTAAAATCATAGTTAAGATGACATAGAGCGAGAATCAGGAGAGGGTGAGGAAATGCTAGTCTTGGATGGGAACACTACCACTCTTCCGAACTTCAAATTTAGTCCCTGTATTTATCGGAACTTCACCCTTCAAATCTCTCCCTCTTTTAACCATTGACAAAAATAAGAATATAAATAAACTGAAATGACTCCATGCTAAGAGAGAAAACCGAAAGAAAACTAAGGAAGATGAATAAAAAATCTGACGTAGAGTAGATGTGGAAATATGATTAAAAAAAGAGTTATAAATTGTCGATAATGATAAAGAAAAGGAGCAAGTCTTGCGTTGTTTTATTAATCTAGTTTCAGTGTTTCACTATATATATTTTAATTTAGTTTCACTTTTATTGAAGTTGGATCGAACTTTTTTACTCCACTTGCTAATCACTCCATAATTAATTTATTGATTCCATGGTACTTCAATGGAAATTAACTAATGGTACGTTATGATCCATGATTAAACGTGTGAATTGTTTAAGACTAAAGACATAACAAGTGGCCGCAGAATGAGACACTGAGTAGCCAACAGAATGAGACATCGGTGGGCATTGATTTAAAACCTGAATATATATATATATACACACAATGTTACGTTGTTACCAATATTTCAATTTTTACCAGAAAGAATTGTTTAACATGTTTTCACTTATATAAAAAAAACTTTTACATAGTATGACATATTATGCATATTAAATTTGCTTGTAACTTTATATCCCTTTATTCAACAATCAACTTTTAAATTAGTTGTCAAATTAAGTACGAAAGTAAACTAAAATGTGTTTCAGAAGTAAGAACGTTGGCAAGTACTTCAACTCCATGTGCATACGTCTTAATTTTTTATAGACGCTTTTGAGAAGTGTAAGATTTTATTTAGATCTAAAGTGAATTCTAAAATCAGAACACATCTATATTGTTACTTAAATTAATATGACAACAAACTCCGATCAATTAAACAAAAATGGTCTTGATAAACATGCGCATAGTCACATGATCTCTCGAAGTAATTATGAACATGTTACGCTAAAGAAACAAATCCCTCACAACAATATAACATCTTTAAGTAATCATAACACATAATACTAAAGGGAGTAAAGGATAAAATCCTTTGTAATATCACAAGATCTAAAGAGATGTGTGATGCTACGAGGTTAATTCACTATAAAAGTTTTCTCACCCAAACATAATTACTATGATTTCTGTTCTTATCTGATATCAAACACTGAACATAAGTAGATGGTATTTGCGGCCAAATATCCTTTAGGTTCAAACAAATTAACCATGGAGATTTGAATAAGATATTAACTATATTTTGCCGTTAAAAAACTAGTTTTTATGAAAATATGTTTGAATATAACTATTTTCCCTTGGAGATGAAGATAGGAGGTATGAAGAAAGACAACCTTTATGTCATATCCTATTATATAAATTGAAAACTCACTTCTCTTTTCATAAAAAAAATTGTAAAACACAACAACAATTCTTAAAATTCAGATTAAAAGCACCAGTCAGACAAAGAGAAAATTAACCTCTTCTTATGAACAATATCTCAAGCATACATTCTTGAAACTGCATGACTTCTACTCCTAGGAAACATCTCAGACTTTAATCTGAAATCACTCCCAAAATCACAAGTCTTGTCCTCATCAATTCTACCGATCGCCGCGCTCTGACTGCGCGGCACCACGGGCGGCACCACAGTCTGGTGCCGCCCGAGAAACTCAGGATCCAACCTCTTACCCAAGCTTCTGGTGGATGCAATCCTCATCAACTCAGCAAAATCATCGTCGGTTCTCGACGATGCAGTGCTGTAGCTTTTGGCAGACCCGAGGTGTAAGGACCGTCGGACCGCCCACACCGGCGGCACACGAGAACATGGTGGAGACGTAGAAGTCTCGGATCTTGCATACAACTTTTATTGGTGCCTTTAGCACCCTGATTGTTATTGAAGGTTTTTGGGTCTTTTTTTGATCCATTTTGGAAGAAGGTGGAAGAGGGGTGTTGATAGTGGTTATATTATTATATCGTGGTGTACAAAGATTGGAGAAAGATCGTTATTTTATTAATTAGAATTATTTAATTAAAAGTTAAATATTATAAAGGATGTATTAGTTGCATTGCCGTGATCGATAGAGTATCCTAGACTATATCGTGATGTTTTTTGATCATTTATAGAAAAGATCTAACAAAGAAACATGGGGATATATTGATAACTAAATGACATTGGTTTAATTAACTGATTTAATCTTTTGAGATAAATACATAGTTACATACCCGGTGTATAATACTTTCACATGTGCGGAAACCTGGCGCATAGGATCGTTTTGGGAGTGATTCAAACGTCGTTATTACTTACCATGAATTTTTGTAAAAGACAGTTTTTACGATTGAAGCTGTAATATTAGGTTATATGGATACGTTGTTAACCCCAATGTACATTGGTTTGAGATTCACGTAAATTATTAAATGTTGGTTTTAATCATGCTTTAAGTAGCTACGTGATATAAAAAAACGACACACGGTAACTTACGTAATTTTACATTTAGATATATAATCACTTTATCAATTTCTATGTTACATCGATACAACTGTTATTTTTTTATTGATATATTATAAAACTTTCATGAAATTAATTCCTTTGTCCATCAATTTTAAGTGTAAAAAAATATTATAAGTAGTGGGTGGGCAAATTAATTATTTTAATAATTTTTCAGTTAGAAATATATACCTAAACTTCTACTCTTACTAACATACTACTTTATTGGCATGAATTATAAGATCTAAAAGAAGGGTCTATTGTATCCAATGATTTCGTGACCGGATTGAACCGGTCGGTTCGACCGGTTCGACCGGGGATCAGTCCAGTGGCCAGTCCAGTTCGCTTCGATTCGTTTTGGACTAGTCGAACCGGCCGATTCGTCCCGAACCGTTGGTCGGACTGGGAAACCGGACCAGTTTTTGATTAATTTTTTTTATTTTAATGGGTAAAAAACAGGGTATTAAATTATAAATTAGTACATCGGATGAACCTAAACTATCTAAATATTTAAATATTTGAATTTTTCTATATATACTTGGATAGTGAAAGTAACTATCCAAAAAATTGTATGTTTAAAATCACGGATATCCTTACCTTAAGATGTTAAAGTGAGATACCCAGATGCTTTTTTAAAATAAAAAAGGTTTTGGGATTAGGTTTTACATGAGACAAACTAAAAAGAAGGTTATAGATTGGGTCATGAGGTTTTCTCAGCTAAGGACGTGAATTTTCTTCTGAGGATGGTCTTGATTTTGTACTCGCTGATAGAGATGATCAAGTGTGTCAGCGATTCGTTAGAGATCCTTAACACCTTCAAAAAAATTAAACATCTATGTGCATATGTATGTCATATATATTTGTATTGAACATCCTTCGATCATCTCTAATAGGAGTTTTTAGCCCCTTAAAAACATCACATCATCTATTTTTTAGACAAAGAATCATTTGGGAGTTTGTTTTTTAAGATAAAAGTTTATATAGATGAACACTAAAAAACATCTGATATTTTCAGAGTTGGGTTTTAATATTAAAAAAAGAAAATAATATATTTATATTAATAAAATATTTAGTTTTTCAATATTAGTTTAAGTGTTGGGTGTTTTAAGTCAATCTCATGCGCTTGAACAAATGCCCAAATGTTTAAACAGTGCGTTGAAACAGTGCTCATGCGCCTGAACAGTGCTGATAATGCATCTTCAAAACCAAACTTTTATGCGACTGAACAGTGCCCAAATGCCTGAACAGTGCCCAAATGCCTGAATAGTGCACTGGAACAGTGCTCATGCATCTGAACAATGTTCATACGTCTGAACAATGCTCATGTGCCTAAACAGTAAATTTAATTTTTAGATTTTAATTTTTAAAATTTTACAATAAAGTATTATTTATTAAAATTAAAGTTTAAATTTCAAAATTTAAAATTTCCTCTAAAAAGTATTTAACTTTTATATTTTAAAATTTTCATCAAACAAAACACAAAATAATTTATTTATATTTTATATTAATATACAATATTGATATTAAAACAAATGTAAAATATGAGAATGATGTGATAATGTTTTTAGGTGTTTTTAAGTTTTATCATTACAAAAGTTTTTTGAGTTTTTAAAAAACAAGTGTTTTTCCAATATGATTACTAGCTAAACATGTTTTTAGATATTTTTTGATTTCATTATTATTGATGATGGTCTTGTATATAATGGATTGATGATATATATGTTATTGTGATGTGTTTGTCAACACTATTCTTTACAGGTAATGTGTGGTCTTCATTTGTCGGACATCATTATTAGGATGAGGCTTCAGAACAATAAACTATTCTCCATGAGGAATATTTCGGTACCATCTCTTTCCATTGATAGACAATGGCAAACGGTTTTCTGCGTGAGATTAATATTAACGATTTAAGGTCGTTGCGTCAATTCAGTTACAAATAGTTTTCTTTAGATTTATTGTTGGAATGGGAGTTGTAATTAAGTACCCCGTATCAACATTAACAATGGCATAAGCTAAATGCATCCCTTCCCCTTCTTTTCAATTTACGTACCATCTTAAAACATCAAATAAAAAAATATATCTAATTTGGGTTCTAGAGTGAAAGACAATATTTTATTTACGTGGCAACTTAAATAGTAACAAGTAAAATTAAAGCGTGTGGTGTATGGAAGGGCATCCAAAAATGTTGCAATATCCCAGTCTCGTCGATGCAATCGGTGTTGCACATACTCAAGGTGCCAAATGATCTAGAACATCGAGACGCCGATGAAAAACATGTACCAAGCCATAATCGTAGCACTCATGTGGTTGGGAAACCGGTTCGGACCCAAACCGGTTCGGTGTTTTTATAAATCATAATATAATATTTTTAGGGTATTATAGATGTATAATTATATTGATATTAATTTTTATTAAAATATATAATCATATTTCTATTAACTAAATAAAATTAAATTTTTTTGTCTAACATATATAATAATAATATTATTTGTATTAATTAAATCATATTTATATTAATACTTGTTAAAACCGGTCTGGTTTAGAAACCGGTTTGGAAGTGTAGATCTCGGAAGCGCCTACAGACTGGCGCGTTGGGCCGGGTTGAAACCTGTTTGGGACTAAAACTGGTTCCGGGTTTTTTTTATCCAAACCAGTTCACAAACCGGTTTTTTAAGACATGTAATGAAAGTCTCAATTGACCTTAACCCCAAATAACATCGAGACTGTTGAAGCTAGAAACATGCAATAGGAGATGAGCACCAATTACTCGATCAATTAGAGCAATATAAGGCTTGTTGCTTTGACTTATGATTAATTAACATGAACAAGTTTGATCTAGTCCCCTCTACGACCTTTGAAGCTAACAACTTAACTTTGTTACAAACCAATCAAAGGATTACAAACTCCATGATTTTAGGTTTCGTTCTATAGAACCAATCAATATACACATATGCTTGAACAGATATGTTCTTTAGGTTTAATTGTACCCCTTTCTTCTTATTCTTTGATCACATAATTTTGATTTGTTTTCTAATGTCTATGCAGCATTTAATTGTTTTGAGTTATTCCTTATGTTCAAAACTGAATCTAACACAAGTGTGTTTCCTTTATTCACTTTAAACCCTCTCTACCTTTCCGAAATTGCACTAAACATTACTTCTAACCCATTTCTTGACGATTGGGATTTCGGTACATGGTCAAAACTGGTCAAATAATTCAAGCATTGTTAAATATATTATTGTAATTGGATTAACTTGTTGACAAATGTAAATCATAATATTTAACAAACAAGTAAGAAGGACGGAGTGCACACTTCTTAGTTTGATATTGAGTGTATACTAAAATGATTATGATTATTAATAAATCGATTAACTCATTTTACAATGCAAATATCAAGACTCAAGAGATGGTTAGGCCCAACAGTTGATTTGATGTCTTCGTTTTCTAATTAGTTCAATAGCCCAGAAGCCTCAGATCTACGAATGTCCATCCCAAGCCCAGCACATTCCTGAGATTTCAAAATACTCATCTTTTGATAAGGTAATCTTGCCTCCGGGCTCCAAGGGGTATTAATTAATTAACTAAACCAGCCAACCTGACATATATTCTACTCAAATTTAAATATGTTTTTACACCAAATGGATCCAAGAAAGAAGCAAGTTGCTATCCGAAAAGACGAAAACCAACCAAATCAAAGGTTAGTTCTACCCAAGAATACCTACAACCACAATACTACTATCAACTCTCCTACGATCCAACCTTTGACTCGCTTGGATACCGTGAAATCGAACCCTCCCCATCAAAACAACCGTACTGTAACCATAAAATTGCTTTTCTGTAATGTTAAGTTCTCTTTAGTATTAGTTTTAATTTTAATTAAAGTAATACTTAACACTTGTAGGATGTACCAATATTCCAACCTTTAAAAAAAATGGGACCCTTAAAGCCCAAACGTCATACTAAAATAACTTTTGTCCCCTCTCCTCAAAATCATAAACATCAAATTTGGAAGTCGTAAACATATGAATTGATTAAAGACAGCTGTGATTCAACGTTGTGGGACCCACATCTTGGCTGCTAATCTTTCATCCTTTTGACTACTATATATACCTCTATTAGTTTTAATAAACCCGTGTATTACACGGGTTGAATAAATAAAATATTAATATAATAAATTTATTAATTATAAAATGATATTTTAAGATATGATATGATTGAAATTACATATCAGAAATGACTATAAATAATAAAATAATTATATCAACTTATTAAAAGTTTTTAAAAAATAAATATTTTATTCCCAAAAAAATCGTAAAAAATGTTATTTTTATAAAAAAAATTTATAAAAATAATAAACAATGATATCAACTTTTTAATTATTTTTAAATATCATATATTTTAAGATATGATATCATTTTTTGTTTTAAAAAATTTGACTTATTAAAATTATCAATTTATTTAGAAATAACCTTAACAAATAAATTTCTTTCTAATTTATTATATATTAAAATATATTAAAATAATTTTATTAGTAATTAAGGTAATTATTTAATAGGAGAGAGAGACGGAAAAAAATCGATGAAAATAATTGTGATGCTGACACGTGTCACCCACATTTACGTTTTTATTATAGTAGTAAGATTTACAACTTAATAAATACGAAAAAGGAATTCGGTAATGGTTTATGTTTTGAAATAATTGTTTATAAATTATGTAAGCGTAGATTGTTAAAAAAACTCATTGCTCACTTGAAATACAATTGAAAATAGTTTATTTCAAATCAACTTGTTTATATGTATATTTATAAACGAGA
The DNA here is from genome assembly GCA_025506515.1 of Flaveria trinervia. NCBI lineage: Eukaryota > Viridiplantae > Streptophyta > Magnoliopsida > Asterales > Asteraceae > Flaveria > Flaveria trinervia. The sequence continues at coordinate 97,777,073 of CM046452.1, forward strand.
TGAAGTGAAGGTCAGTTTGCTCGCAACTCGCTTGTTAGCCGGCTATCTAGCTCGTTTAATAGAATATTAATAGAATTTGATTTTTATAAAAAAAAACTTAGCTGATTGTTATAGAAAATAACTTTGGAAAACATCATAGTTTTATAAGTATCTTGTTTTTATAAAAAATCCTATTTTTAACATTAAGTCAGTTTATTTGATCTTGGTGGCTTTGTCATTGGTGATTCATCAAACGTATTTATTAATAGCATTCATAACCCAATTCATATATTTATTCATAGAATTTCATTAAAAATTACTATTTTTTCTCTCTCATTTTTAATTTTATTATTATTTTCTTTACTTCGTTTCAGTCACAATCACTTAAAATATATATTAAAACCATTATATGGTTTTGAATAGTGATTTCCTAAAATACAAATTGAACAGTAAATTTACCATATGCTTCGCTCACAACCACTTATAACCATCTTATCTTATCTTATCTTATCTTATCTTATCTTACTACCCTAATAAGAGTAACTTGAAATGTCACGTGTCATCACCACACTCATCCTCGTTAAAATTTTCCCGTCTCTCTCTCGTCTTAAATATTACCTTAATTATTAATAATATTATTTAACTTTCTTTTACATTTAATAAGTTGAAAAAAGATCTATTTATTAATATTATTTCTAAATAAACAAAAAAATATGTAAAATAATAATTTTTCTAAATAATAAAACATTTTAAAAATACAAAATATTTCAAAAAAAATTTTTAAGTTCAATTTTTAAAACCAAAAATAATTCATTTGGGAATTATAATATGAAATTTTCAAAAAATGTCATTTTTATACGTTTTGTTTTATAACAAAATGTTAACTATTTTTTTGGAAAAAAATAAAACGAAATTTTAAAAAATTGATATCACTATTTAATTAGTTATAGTAATTGTTCATATGTAATTTCAATCATAACATATCTTATAATATTATTTACAATTTATAAATTTTATAATATTAATATTTTATTTATTCAACCCGTGTAATACACGAGTTACTAAAACTAGTACTATATAATATAGGAAACATACTCACAGAAATATAAGGAATTAGCTTTGGATGCTCTAATTTCATTTATTATTAAAAAGATATAGATCATTAGTTTTATAATTGGCATTAAAAATTTGTTATCCCAACAGAAGAGATATAACACGCTGGAATGCTGGATATGTTTTAGTGATAAACGTTGGTGGAAGTTTCCCCTTCAAAACATCACCATAAGATTATGGTTTTCGTTGCATGTTCCCTCTCATATGTTGATTTTTATGCATGCTACTTGTATGTTATTTTACCATTTCTTTGTTTCATTATTATACTCTTTACTTTTTAATGTTTTGCATTCTTGCATCTAATTAATTTGCTTCTTTGAGTTTTTGATAAAGTGCCTCTCGTCATTCGATCTATCACCTGTTTTCTTCTTCGTAACTTCAGTCCAATATTTTTGTCCATGTTATCTAATTTCCGGTAGTAATTGTTATTATCCTTGTGTTTCTCTCTACTTCTATAAAATGTGTCCACAACAAGACTTTTTTTAATCAAAATTTGGTCAGAGTATGATCTCAATTAATACAAACTAGAATCATATTTTTTAATTTTGAAACGAAGGTATTTTCATGGTTGTGATATTGTAGTTCTTCACAAACAAACGTCCAAAACGGACTTGTCCTCCATTGCATCCGTCCGCCACGTATATGTTATAGATCCTAACCAAAATGCACCATTGAAGGTGCCGTAAATCATTTTCAATCGATCAATATCAGCTTAGACTATATATGGTATTAATGATTAATGATTTGTTACAGATCTAATTGGTTTAGTTTGGTTTCAACACGCGTTTATGTTTATATTAATACATTTTCCTTTTATAATTACATAACAATGTTTCCAAACCTTGTTTATATATATATATATAATAAGGTTTTGAAGTAACACTTGTCAAAATATTAGACTTTTTCATCTTAAATTTTACGCATCTCTCTCCTAATAAATGATAATAATACATACTATTTATATTATATAAAATCTTTACATAATAAAAATAGATACAGTAAAAAGTTAAAAATTATAGGTATTTATTAAAAAACAAACAATAAAAAGAATATAAAATATAAAGCTTTTCTTAAACACTTTTTTTAAACACAAACATTTTAAAAGGGTTTTTAAGTATTATAAGGATGGTTTTAAAAAATAAAATTAATTTTAAAAAGTGAAATAAGAATAAATTTATATAATTCAAGCATATTTTATCTGAAAATAATATTTTATATTTTTTTAGTTTTTGTTGCAAAATATTTAATAATTTAATCACACGGATACTAAACTATAAATATATAAAAAAATGAAAAACAAAGTTTTGTTATAATTATCTTATAACTATAACAAGATTATAAAACTAACTTCAAGAGTTTAAAGAGAATTGTAGAGAGAGATGAGAAGAAATGTATAACTCTTGAATTATGTTCAAGATGGTGCATCTTTCTCATTGCCATGAAGGTAGTATTTATACTACAAATACATGTACTCTTTGATATGTAACTATTTAGGAGTCAACCAGTAAATAATTTTTACTTTCTAGACTTTGAAAAATCACATCCAATAATTCATAATATTTCATGACTCCCTCTTGGATGTCACTTTTTCAAACTTTAGGGTCTTGAAGTGCTGCCTCATTAAAAACCTCGCAAAAGAAAAACCCAATGAGAAAAAAAACATTAGCTAAGGAAAAAAGAGTGCAGCTTATAACTCCCTCTCAAATTGTCTTCTCTAGATCATCACATTGCATGTACGTGTCGCATGCCAATATCATAAACATGTTTTCTAAAAGTTGTTGTAGGGAGTGCCTTTGTGAAAAGATTAGCTGAATTCTTGCTAGATTGAACGTATTTAATTTTAACTTGTTTATCTTTAATAAGGTCTTGAGTGTGTGAAAAGAATCTCGGAGGTATATGTTTCGTTCTATCACTTTTGATATACCCTTCTTTCATTTGTGAGACACAAGTTGCATTATCTTCGTATATTGGTGTTGGATCTCTTTCTTTTTCTAGTCCACAAAAAGTTAATATAAGTTGTGTCATAGACCTTAACCATACACATTCTCTGGAAGCTTCATGTAGTGCAATGACTTCAGCATGATTTGAGGACGTTACGACAAGTGTTTGTTTTTAAGACCTCCATGAAATTGATGTTCCTCCATTCTTAAACACGTATCCGATTTGAGATCTGGCCTTATGAGGATTAGATAAGTAATCTGCATCTGCATAACCAACTAAACCTTCTTTTGAATCATTAGGAAAAACAAGCCTAAATCAATAGTTCCTTGTAGATATCGAAAAATATGTTTGATCCCATTCCAATGTCTTTTTGTGAGAGATGAACTAAACCTTGCCAACAAATTGACTGCAAAGGAAATGTTCGGCATTGTACAGTTAGTAAGATACATAAGAGCTCCAATCGCATTAAGGTATGGTACCTCTGGACCAAGAACTTCTTCATTTTCTTCACAAGGTCGAAAAGGGTCATTATCAATATTGAGTGATCTAACGACCATTGGGGTGCTTAAGGAATTTGCCTTGTCCATATTAAAACGTTTTAGAAGCTTTTCAGTATAATTTGATTGATGCACAAGTATCCCATTATGCATATGCCCAATTTGTAAACCAAGACAATATTTGGTTTTTCCAAGGTCTTTCATTTCAAATTCATTCTTTAGAAAAATAATTGTTTCATGAATTTCCTTTTGCGTCCCAATTATATTTAAGTCATCAACATATACGACTATGATCACATATCCCGATACTATTTTCTTAATAAAGACGCATGGACAAATAAGGTTATTTGTGTATCCTTTACTAGTCAGATAATCACTCAAACGATTGTACCACATCCTTCAAGATTGTTTCAACCCATATAAGGACCTTTGTAATTTGATTGAATACATTTCCTTAGGTTTTGAACACGCTTCAGGGATTTTAAATCCTTCAGGAGTTTTCATATAAATGTCATTATCAAGTGATCCATACAAGTAAGCTGTAACGACATCCATAAGACGCATCTCTAAATTTTTAGATACTGCTAAGCTGATTAAATATCTAAAGGTTATTGCATCCATAACAGGAGAATACGTTTCCTCATAGTCAATTCCTGGCCTTTGAGAAAAACCTTGAGCTACTAGTCTAGCTTTATATCTTGTAACTTCATTTTTCTCATTTCTTTTTCTCACAAAAACCCATATGTACCCAACATGCTTTACATGCGTAGGTGTTACAACAATGGGTCCAAAAACCTTTCGTTTGTTAAGTGAATTTAGTTCAGCTTGCATGGCATCTTTCCATTTATCCCAATCATGTCGATTTTGACAATCATTTACCGATTTTGGTTCAGGAGCATCATCTCCGCTCATAATATCACTTGCTACAGAATAAGAGAATACATCATCAATATTTTCCGCTTCATCTCTATTCCATAATGTATGCATATGACCATAGTTGATTGACATATCTTTATTCACTTCTTTCTCAGAGAAAGTTTGGACACTTAGTGTTTTGTCACTATTGTTTTCTTTAAGATCATTTTCCTTTTCTGATATTTTCTTTTTTCGAGGATTTTTATCTTTTGATCCAATCGGTCTTTCACGTTTCAAACGTTTCTGGGATTCATGAGCCATATTTTTATCTATTTCCTTATTTGGAATCTCAACTCGAGCTGGAGCATTTGCAGCTGGTATATAAGATTTAGTTACTCTTTTGTATCAGTAAAAGCATCAGGCAATTGATTTGCAATTTCTTGCAGATGTATTATCTTTTGAACTTCTGTATCCTATTGTTTTGTTCTTGGATCAAAATACAACAGGGAAGGCTCAGACCATGACACATCATTTTGTTCTTTTTTCTTTTCTCCCCCTAATGTTGGGAAATTTGCCCCATTAAAGTGGCAATCAGCAAAACATGCCGTAAATACATCACCCGTTAAAGGTTCAAGATATCTTATAATGGAAGTTGTTTCATATCCAACATATATTCTCAACCTTCTTTGAGGACCCATTTTTGTGCGTTGCGGGGGTGCAATAGGGACATATACTGCACATCCAAAAATTCTAAGGTGGGAAATATTTGACTCATGGCTAGAAACAAGTTGCAAAGGAGAGTACTTATGATTTGCACTTGGTCTCATACGAATTAATGATCCAGCATGTAAAATTTCATGACCCCAAATAGACGCTGGAAGTCTTGTTCTCATAATTAATGGTCTAGCTATTAATTGCAGGCGTTTGATTAACGACTCGGCTAAACCATTTTGTGTATGTACATGAGCAACAGGGTGTTCAACAATAATACCAACAGACATGCAATAATCATTAAAAGCATTTGATGTAATTCACCTGCATTATCAAGTCTCACTCTTTTAACTGTATAATCAGGGAAATATGCTCGTAATTTAATAACTTGAGCAAGGAATTTAGCAAATGCTACATTACGAGTTGATAATAAAGAGACATGAGACCATCTGCTTGATGCATCTATTAAAACCATAAAGTATTTAAATGGTTCACATAATGGATGGATTGGTCCACATATTGGATGGATTGGTCCACATATGTCACCTTGAATTCTTTCAAGAAACATAGGTAATTCCTTTTTAACTTTCAATAGTGAAGGTGTAGTAATTAGCTTCCCAAGAGAGCAAGATGTACACGGAGGTATTTTATTTGATTGTGAAATCTTTTGATTTTTCAATGGATGTCCATGTGTACTTTCAGTTATCCTTTTCATCATTGTAGACCCCGGATGGCCTAATCTATCATGCCATAACTTGAATATCTCAAGATCACAAAATTCTCTTTAACTGCCATGTGTGCTTGTGGCACATTAATATGTGTGTAATGCAAACCAGAATGGAGCATTGGCAGTTTTTCTAATATGTGACTTTTGCTCATGATATGCAAATATTTTTCATTTTCAACGGTCATTGATCGAGTATCATATCCATTATGATATATGTTTTTGAAACTTAATAAGTTTCTCGTTGATCTTGGGAAAATAAAGCATTTTCTATTAAAAGCTTTGTACCATTTGGTAATACTAATTTAGCATTTCTAATTCCTTCTATCAAGTCTGTAGGACCTGATATTGTATCAATGGTTCCCTTTGTTGGTTTCATTTTATAAAAATATTTCTTGGATCTAAGTATAGTATGTGTAGCTCCATTATCTGCTATACATATATCTCCTTTATTTGTTTGGCCTTGTGCTCCAATAAGAGTCATTTTTTCTTTTATATCTTCAAATATAAAGACAAATAATAAGCATCTAATAAGTCCTTTTTTTAACAAAAAACTTTATTCATATAGTTAATACAATACATGAAAAGAAAAATAATTAAACATAACTAAAAGACACTTAAACAAGAGAATTACATAATTGTTGCATACAATTATTATAATCTAGCAACATATCTTTCAAAGTTCCAAATCACCGATAAAATCTGAGGTATTTAGCTCAACGTTGATGTCATCAAATTTATCCACATGGTTCACTTCTTTCTCTTTCCCTTTAAGGGATGCTTGATATAGTTCACATAGATGTGGAGCAGTGCGACAAGCTTTTGACCAATGGTTTGTACTACCACATCTAAAACATGAACTAGCATAATTTTAAGAAGTACCAACTTCATTTTTAAACTTGTTTTGGTGGTTGAAATTGGTAGTTCGTTGTCCATGACCACGACCACGGCCACGACCACGGCCACGAGAATTACCTCGGTAATTGTTGTTCCATTTGTAAGGATGATTATGATCATTAGAATGAATTTTATCAAAATGGCCACGACCACGGCCTCGCACACGACCTTGTTCCCATTTACATCTAGATTTTTTGTTATTATTACTATTAATAGCATTGACTTCTGGAATTGCTAGTGAACCAATAGGACGAGCTTGATGATTTTTCATTAATAGCTCGTTGTTTTTCTCCGCTACAAGGAGATATGAAGTTAAATCAGAAAATTTCTTAAAGTTTAGCAATCTGTATTGGTTTTGCAAACTTATATTCGATGCATGAAATGTCGACAGAGTTTTCTCTAGCATATCATCCTCAGTAATTATATGCCCACAAAATCGAAGAGTTGAGCAGATTTTGAATACAGCAGAGACATACTCATTCACTTTTTTAAAGTCTTGGAACCTTAGTTTGTTCCATTCATCTCTCGCAGCAGGAAGTAAAACTTCCTTTTGATGATCAAACCTACTTTGTAAGTCTTTCCATAGATCATATGGATCATCACAATTTGAGTATTCAAATTGCAACATTTCATCAATGTGTTTGTGTAAAAAACACCAGCCTTAGCTTTATCTTGCTCTGAGCAAGTATTCCCCTCGTGTATAGTTTCCAATACACCCATGGATTTAAGTGTCTTTTTATATGAGCCGTCCATGGCATATAATTTTCTGCACTGATATTTAGCGCCGAAAATTCAATTTTTGCTATGTTGGACATTTTTGTTTTGCTAAACAAGAATTAAGCAAATAAAAAGATAATTATTAGAATCCATATATCAATAAACATTGCGATACAATAGAGCGGTAGAGCTATTAACATATACAAAAATAAGAAAAGTTTAAATTTTTTAGGTGGGAGTTCAACAATGAGGATAAGATTTAAAATGATCATTATAGTAGCCAACATCAAAACCGGATGGATCATCTTTGAAAAATTGCTTCGGATAAACTTAAGAAAAGAAGTAATCTGTTTATAGTAACAAAAATAGATTTGATGGTGGTCAATTTATAGTTTAAATTATAACTGTTTACAACGGATATTTAGTTGTTTACAACGGTTATATAATCGTTTATAACGGCTATATACACGTCATATGTGTGTGTATATAAAAGCAAGAGAGAATAAGAAAGTTAAGATAAGTATAAAATGTTAGTACAAATAAACCAATAAACATAATTTAAAATGTTAGTTGCATAAAAGTTAGTTGACATAAATAGAAATGTTAGTTGTATAATTAAAGAATAAATGTTGGTTGCATAATTAAAAATTAGATGCATAAATAATAAGTTAAATGCATAAGTAAAAGTTAGTAGACATAAAAGAAAATGTTAGTTGCATAATCAAAAGTTAGATGCATAAATAAAAGTTAGTTTGTTAGTAGTCACATAGTCCATAATAAGATCTTCTTCATGTTTATTTTATTTATTTTATTTATATTCTCCATATAATATATTATAGATTATCACTAATCAAGTGTTTACCTTGCTTGATGGATGACTTTACGTTTTATTGATCTTCTTGATGAAAGTGTAAGAGTTCTCGTGCTGATAACGTGTTATAATTATCTTATAACTATAATAAGATTATAAAACTAACTTTAAGAGTTTAAAGAGAATTGTAGAGAGAGACGAGAAGAAATGTATAACTTTTGAATTATGTTCAAGATGGTGCATCTTTCTCATTGCCATGAAGGTAGTATTTATACTACAAATACATATACTCTTTTATAGGTAACTATTTAGGAGTCAACTAGTAAATAATTTTTATTTTCTAGACTTTGAAAAATCACATCCAATAATTCATGATATTTCATGACAAGTTTTATTTTGTCACCTCGCCATAGTTTTCAAATTTTTATTTAAGATTAGTTTGTTGTATGTTTCCTAGCTACTTCCTAGTAATGTTGTGTTTCAATAATATATAATAATGGAGTAAAAGAACATTAACAAATCCGGACATATATATTGACGTCAATCGGTGGTATGTATTTTTCTTGTAAATCTATTAATACTAATAAACAATTAATGTTTTTTTATTACTTGTCATTTTTTTAATACATTTTCGTTACTTGTTAAATTTCTATATATTCACACATTGATTTTCCCTACAAAGGTATTATATAATTTAAATACTAATACAAATTTATCTCTCTTATTGAAAATTAATTTTATTAATTGTTATAATTCTCTCTCTTATCTAGATTTTTTCAAATCAAACTCTATTTTTTAAAAATAAATATATTTTATTAGGGAAGTTAAAATAACATCTTTTAATAAAATCTAAATAATAAAAAACAAAAAAATTATATAATATAAAATTTTCTAAAACACTAAACCTTTTCTAAGCAAATAAATCATTTTGTTTCTAAAAAATAAAACAAACACTCTTATTAAAACAACCAAAATAATTACAAATCATAGTTTAAAAAAACAAGATTTTGATAAAAAATTAATTTTTAATAAAACAATCTTAAAACAAATGTTTAAAAATAAAACTATTTAGATAAGAGAGTTATAAATAGTATAGTTGTTTTATTTCTTGAACTATTGCGTATATATATATTTTAATTATATTTAATATTAAAATATTATAATCTAATTTTTTGTATTTTTACTAACTATAATCCGTTTAATTAATGGGTCTTTAGCCTATCTATCTATAAAAAAACTAAAATAAACATGAAACAATTATAAGCCTTATTATATTAATTTTCTTATTTCTCTATATTAATAATAAAAATAATGAATACTAATAATTTTACTATTACCATTTTCAAATTCAAAAAAAGATATAATTTAATAAATTAAAAACCTATTTTTTATTAAAACACACTTTTTAAAAATAAAACTTTTATAAAATACACAATACAACCTTTTTCTTTAAAAATCATTTTTCTTAAAATAAAATATTTAAAAATTATATTTTTTATAAAACAAAGTTTATGAAAAATACAATATTGCTTATTTAGTTAAAATAGTTATTTATACATAATTATAATCATATATTATCTGCAAACATGATTTTATAATGTATAATTTTTTATTACTAATTATTTAATATTTTATTTATTCATTCCGTGTAATACACGGGGACTAACCTAGTAGTATGTATGATATTTTCATTTATGATGATGGTGGCTCGTCATCTTTTTTTTTTCTATATAGGAATCACCCTCTCATTTTAAGTTTCTTTTTCCTTTTTCTACTTAAAAAAAAATCTTGTATTGTTTCTTAGTTTGTTTTGAATGAACATTATAATATTATTATAAGAAAATTATACATGATACGTAGAGATATATAAAGAATGTTATTTTGAGAACTTATATTTTTGTGATAACTCTATAACTATATTTACACGTGTTTAAATACATATAAACATGTGAAAAAAAGTTTCTCAAAGTTCTAACAAAAGACAAATAGCAACTTTTGATTTTCTAAAAACCTTTTTTATACATATTACACATATATAAATTAGTTTATTTTTTAAAACACATGTAAATAAATAGTTCAAAGAGGTTTTACAAAAAGTAGAAGTTCTTATATATTTACCTTAAAGTTAGCTAATGACTTGTCCATATTTTTTCTTTTTCCTTATAACGTAAACGACCATTCAAGATGTTAACTCATGAGATAATGTCGAATTTTCTTTTTAAATATTTTACCACTAGACCGTCTTGTGATTATGACTTGTACATCATCGTAAGAAATAAAACTTTCCAAAGTTCAACTCTATAATTTACAATATACCTTTGTAATTCATCTTCACTATCAAGATAATCATGATTCATATATAGATAAAGAAAAATCAATGTTACTTCAAAAACTATCAATAGAATCTACTAGTATAAAGATAGACTTGCATTAAGTACAGTAGGAAACTTGCTTTTAAATAAATGTTCATACATAATCTATCTATCCTCTTTATACTTATAATTACATTAAAACCTTTATGTTTTCTTTCTTATTTTTAAGAGTAAATTACTGTTTTCGTCCCTGAGGTTTGACGAAAATCGTTAGTTCAGTCTAATAGTTATTTATTACACCGACAGTCAAATAGTTTTAAGGCTTATTTCAATTTCACACGAGTTATTAACATCGTTAGTATTTGTTCTGTTAACTGTTATAAAAAGACATTTTTACCCCTTAATTTGATAAAAACTCATTCCCATCCACACCTAACCCATATCCATACTCTCTCTTTCTCTCTATCTTCTCTCTTCTCTCTCTCTCACACAAACAAAATCCGGCACCCCTAGACCATACTCACCTCCGGTGACCACATCCATCGCCACCGTGCATCGTCACCACCTATAACCCACCGGCCACCACAAACCACCCTCTCCACTGAAACTCAGCGACCCCACCACCACTACTGAAACCCGGTGACGCCACCACCACCACCACTGAAACCAGCCGTCGTCGTCGTCGCCGCCACCACTGAAACCCGCCGACAACACCACCAAACCCGCTAACGACACCACCACTACCACTGAAACCCGGTAGCCACAACTTTTTCTTCTTCATCCTTATTAGATCTAACCCCCTTTCGTGTTTCTTCTTCAACCCATTTTCATCTTGTTGTTCTCTCTCCTTTCTGAACTCTTTGGTGGATTGAAAACACACAAGTGATGATATGAATGATGATGATAGCAATGGTAGTGGGGTTGATGTTTCTTAGATCTTGTTTGATTGAAAACCCTATATTAGTGGGGAGGGGGATGAAGATGAACAATGTTGATGGCGTTATGGTGGTGGTGCTGGAGGTGGAGATGGAGATGGAGGTGGAGGGGGTGGTGGTGGTGGAGGAGGGTGGTGGTGGTGGGTGAATGGTAAACTAAAGAAAAATGAAAAAGATGGTGACAACCTCTTATTTTTGTTTTTATTTAATTAGAAGGGTAATATTGTAAATCTCATTATTTTAACGGAATATTTATAACGGTGTTAACACCTTGGATGAAATTGAAACAAATCTTAAAACTATTGGACTATCAGTGTAATAAATGAACTATTGGACTGAACCCGTGATTTTCGCCAAACCTCAGGGACGAAAATAGTAATTTACTCTAATTTTAATTAAATAACATTTTTTATACTTTTAGGGAATCACGGTACAAACCCCATAAATTTTCTTTTTACTTCAAACACAATCACTAACACCATTCCATATAATATAATCAATAAAACACTCATTTATATAAAAATTAAAAACAGTCTGTGAATGCACTTGTTGCACTTAATTAGATGTCCATTTCTAGAAAAGAATATAATTAAAATTTTAATATTACAATACCCTAGGTAAAATAGTACGCATCTAAAACTTGCATTTGTTTTAAAAACTTGTTCCAAGTGCAAAATGGCTACTACATATTAATTTTTTATATGCTTCGCCCTCAGAGATGGTATAGAATTTGTGTATTAATTTTCGTAATTCAAGAATATTATTGCATATTGTGATATCTTACACATATCTCACATCGACCGTGGACAAGAGAGATTCTTGGTTTATAAGAAATGTTTGACTTCTAAAATTAACAACGCATTTTGGACCTATTAACTGTGGATGAGATGAAAACTCCACAAGAGTAATTCAGAGATGAGTAACCTTCCTAGAAAGTTTTCACCATACACTCTTTGTCTTATAAATCCAATAATCTCTTTGCACAAAGACGTACAAAGCAAAGAATGCATCAGCCAAAAATAAGCTAGGATTTTAAAGAGAGAGTTTTATATAAAATCTGGTCAATGTACCACATTAATTTGACCTTGAATTCTCTTAAAACATGTCACCAAAATTTGACGATTTTAATAATTATTTGAATCAACCTTTGGATGATCAATTTTAGAATCATCAAGTACTTATATGTCAATAAGACAATAAAAGTTTGTTTCTTTGTAACTACATAACATAACTTTAACTCTTTGCAAAACAAACGAGCATGATAGGACTATTTTAAGATTAGACTGAACTAGGTGGTCGGACTGGAATACAACTACATTTCAGTTGATCTCCATGTCCATTTAAATAGTTGTTAATTATTATGTGCTTAAACGACCGTTTGAAAGTGGTGTGTAATTTGTTAATAGTCCAAATATAAGACCTCCTCTTAAACATTTTTCACAAAGGAAAACAAGGTAACTAACTTTAAAATCATCATCCCCAACCTCTATAAATAGACACATCATATCCATCCAAACAACCCTATCAAAGAAAAGCAACACAAACACATCATCAAAAATGGATCAAACCACTTCATCCTTATACGAACAACAACATCCACTAAACACAATCAAACCGATGAAACCATCACACCATAATTCACTTCACTCGGTCCGAAAGCCCCTCGCAAAACCCTACACCAAGCATTTCATCGCACCATTGCACCCCACTCCCCTTAAAATCTACAACGTCGAACCATCCGAATTCAAGGACACCGTTCGTGTGCTCACAAGCACCCCAGAGTTTCAATATCCGTCATCACGATGTTTAAAAGACAAAGCTCCACCACCTCTTGTTCTCTCTACCGCACCTAAACCATCGTTATTTCTCAAATCACCACCAAGTTCACCGCCTCGGTTAGATGGTGAACAAATGATGAGTCCGCTATCGACGGGCCACCAGATATTTACAACGTCTTGAATGGAACCATGCAGAGCAGTAGGTTAAGTTCATCGACACATGGGATGGACTGTTTTGAAGATATGGGTCCGGTGGGGTTAGTTGGTTATGATCCATTGGTGGTGGAGACATGAGTCCAAGGTGGTTCAGTTTGTCTCCGACTTCATTGTCGTGGTGTTCGTCGGTTCTTTTATAAGCCCTGGAACCCTTTCAGCCATTAATCAAAGCACACTGCTGTGTTGGTTCATGCCCCAAATCAAACACACAACAAAAAGATGATTTTCTGCTTGAATTTTCTCTTGTTCTATTAATTCATAATCAAACATTACATTAAATAAGAAAATGAACTCTTGCACCTAAAGAAAAAGAGAATCACTAACCCACTACTTTAACTCAACAAACTAATAATAAACATGTGACTAAAATAATATGATTCATGACCCGTATCCATGACCCAGTTACATTAACCGCTTCGACCCGTAGTTTGACCCGATCAAGATTAACCCAAAATGCTGTAGGTTCATGGTGATCGATCTGGTTCTCTTGTTTTTTTTTATTTACTGGTGATTAAAAGGGTATATGTATATTATCCTGAAATAAAATTACTGTTACAAAATTCAAATAAACCATGTTGATCATCTTTAACAGGAAGTGTGTTCAAACACCTAAAAACGTATCACCTCACCATCATATCAAATTTTTACTCATTGTTCGAAAACCTCATTTTTACTACAAGAATACCACATACATCGCAAGAAAAGAGATTCATGGTGTCAACCACCTATAGCGTTGACACGTGTCGTCATAAAAAAAATGCGTATATAGAGGATCTAGAAGTTTTTAACAAGTCATGGATACCGCGTTGCCATGTCGATGTGACTAACCACGCGAGATAGACCATAACCCACCCCCGACCCCCCGGAAACTTTTGACGTCGACATGTCGAATAGAGAAATTATTTAAAATTTTGGATTATTGAGATAATCTTAACTTTTATTTATTGGATAAAATTAATCCCAATTAAAAAAATGTTTACAGACATCCTAACTTTAACTTTATTTTACTTCAACGATCATTTACTAATTTAGAGTTAACCCCGTTAGTTTTTTTATAACGTGAATTATTTATATGCCCAAACACTAAGTAAAAAGTTATAAATTTACATTTGATCCTTCAATCTAAAATTTCTGCATTATAAAACCTGTCAATCTCAACCACATGATTTGTTCGATGTAGACTGCAGGTTACTGTAAAGCCTAGGACTTGATGATGACTAGAATATATGAAGCGACAAAATTTCAATTTGGCTCAAATTTGGCACATTTAATAAAAAACTATAGAGAGTTGACTTTTAATTATAAGGATCATTAAATAAAAATAAACTAAAAATTCTAATTGTTTGTAAACATTTTCTAAGTTAAATTTTATCTTTACTAATAAACAAAAACTAAAATTATTAAAATCTAATAACTCTTGAATTTTTATTACTTTCTAGTTTCTCTTAATATTTTTGTAATATATAGACATATATGTTTGTGTTTAAACGAGATATCCAATGGTTGTTAGTTGCCACCCGTGCGATTTAGCGGTTGATTATTTGGCGGTTCAATTTAAAATAAAATTTATATCGAAATATAACTGAAAAATAATCACGTCATAATAATATATTTAAACTTTAATAATAATTAACATTGTTATGAAAAAATTAAATATATTATAATAATAATTTATAAATAATAAAAATAATCCCCTCACATCAATGTATTTTAAATTTATAAATACTATATTTTAAAAGTTACAAAAGAAAAAAAAACAATAAAAAAAACAATAGGTAGAAATAAATGTTTCACATTAATATATGCAAAATTTAAAATTTTAAAATTAAGTTTTGTTGGGAGTTAGAAGTTAAAATTCATGGGGTTTATTGTCAAAGTTGCATGATTAACTAGTCGGGATTTGTAAGGATTCCTTAAGTCTGATGCAACCCAAAACATCCAAAGTGTCTCAGCAACATGCACTAAGTACTGAAGTGAAGAATGCTTCGGAAGTTTTACACAATACATTAGAAAACATTCTAAGTGTAAAATCTTCCGAAGCCAAGACCAGATCTAAATTTCTCAAATTTGGATCTATCTCAGCAACTTGCTGTGATCTCTCAGCTAAGGATCCACAAGTCTCATCCTACCACAAACATCATTAGAGATGTTATCTCCGGGGTAAAGACAGAGGGCAAACCCATGAAGCAAATGTTTGTCTTCACTCTTGTTTTCTATCCCAGTTAGAGCCAAAGAAAGTTGAGGAGGCTCTAAAGGATGGAAGTTGGGTTGAAGCTATGCAACAAGAGCTGCTTCAATTCAAAAGGCAGAAAGTTTGGAACCTTTGTCCTCTTCCTCATGGGAAGACTACCATTGGAACCAAATGGGTTTTTAGGAATAAGAAGGATGATAGAGGAATCATCATCAAGAAGAAGGCAAGACTAGTTGTTCAAGGATACACACAAGAAGAGGGATTGATTACACTGATGTCTTTGCTCCTGTAGCAAGACTAGAAGCTGTTAGGATATTCCTGGCATTTGCTGCATCCAAGAATTTCAAAGTCTATCACTTGATGTAAAGTGTGCTTTCTTATATGGAGTGATTGATGAGGAGGTTTATGTCAAACAACCACCTGGTTTTGTAGATCCTGATCATCCTGATTATGTCTGCAAGCTTGACAAAGCTCTTTATGGGCTGCATCAAGCACCCAGGAAGTGGTATGAGACACTGTCTGAGTATCTCTGTAAACATGGATACATGAGAGGTACTATAGATGGAACTCTTTTCATCAAATGACAAGGAAAAGACATTCTGCTAGTTCAAGTATATGTGGATGACATCATCTTTGGTTCAACCAATTCAAAGCTCTGCAAAGACTTTGAAAAGCTGATGAAAGACAGATTTGAAATGAGTTCAATGGGAGAACTCAACTTCTTTCTGAGAATTCAAGTGAAGCAGGTTGAAGATGCCATCTTCATAAGTCAGTCAAAGTATGTTAAAGATATACTCAAGAGATTCAACATGACTAATTGTAAGATTGCTAAGACACCCATAGCCAGAAACCACTCCCTTGGTCCAGATCTTGAGGGGGAGTGTGTAGATGAGCACTTATACAGGGCTATGATTGGGTCTCTTATGTATCTTACAGCTAGCAGGCCTAATATCATGTTTGCTACATGTATTTGTGCAAGATATCAAGCAAACCCTAAGATGTCTCACTTAATTACTGTGAAAAGGATTTTAAGATACCTTAAAGGTGCTTCAACACTTGGACTATGGTATCCAAAGAATCCTAATTTCAATCTGTATGCCTATACAGACAGTGATTATGGTGGTTGCAACATGACTGCAAAGTCTACATCTGGGGGATGTCAATTCCTTGGTGGAAGGGTTGTCTCATGGCAATGCAAGAAACAATCATGTGTGTCTGCATCAACTGCTGAGGCTGAATACATTGCTGCTGCAAGCTGCTGTGCTCAAGTGCTTTGGATTCAAAATCAGATGCTAGACTATGGATTTAACTTCAAAGAGACTCCTATCCACATAGACAACAATAGTGCTATCTCTATCACTGAGAACCCTATGCAGCACTCAAGGACCAAACACATCAACATCAGGTATCATTTAATAAGAGATAACTATGAAAAGGGATTAATTAAACTAGTCAAAGTTCACACAGATGAACAATATGCTGATCTGTTCACAAAAGCTTTTGATGAACAGAGATTTAAGTATCTGATATCAGCTATTGGGATGATTAACTTTGAGTAGACTTTTTCTTAAAACTAATTCTAATTATTTCTTCTTAAAAATATGTGTGTCCTAAGTTATCTAGTTCATCACTTTCATAAGCTCATGTTTTCTTTGAATGTAAAACTCTTCTTGAAGACTTTCATTAGATTCTTGAAAATTTTCTGATACTTCGGAAGATAACGTTTTACCTTCGGAAGAAAAATATGTCTTCAAAATAAATGACTGTCTAAGAGATTTTACCTTCGGAAGAATTTAAAATTTATCTTCCGAAGCTTAAAATTCTTAACTTAGACACTTATTCATTTTTAAGGATTTTTTCCTTCCGAAGCAAAATTACTTTCGGAAGCTTTGTTCATTCTTATACAAAGCATCCAAGAGTTTATTTCTCTTCCAAAGCATAAATCTTCAAGACTCTCAGGAAAATTCTTCCGAAGCCATTTTAGCTTCGGAAGCTTTTTCAATCAAAACTTCCGAAGACAAATTACCTTCGGAAGCTTTTCGAATTCCAAGAAAACTACTTTTTGAGCAAAAAAGGTAAATTACTTTTTCAGAGGTGGGACCGACATACGGATTTCAAAGTTTATCCTCTTTCATTAAACTTTATCTGAAATCTTTCTCTCTCATATAAACCCAACGGTTTCCCCCTCTTCTATCATCTGCTTTTCTTCCAAACCTAAAACCCAAAGCTTTCTCTCTGAAATTTCTTTACCTTTTTTTTCTCTTCATCTCTGAGCTACCTCACAATGGCTGACCCTGCTCACAGAAATGATCCTAACTTTGCCATGTAGCTACACAGACAACACAATCAGGTTGCTCTGTTATGCTCTGACAAAGATCATCATTTCTCAGAGGTTTTCCGTTTCTTGTCTTTGTCTCACTACTTTACCTCCCTAACCATTGATCCTACTCTATATGAGGATCACTTGCTTGAATTCTGGAAGACCTGCCAAGAGGTCATTATGGATGGGCAGAAGGCACTGTCTGCCACAGTGCAGGGGAGAACAATCTTCATCACTCCGGCCATCATCAACCGACATCTTCAGCTGGATGATGAAGAAGGTGAAGTGTTCTTCCCAAAGGAAGCGGTTAATCATTCATTCGAGCAGATGGGCTATGAAGAAGATTTCTCTGTAAAGACCTTCAGGAAAGGGAAGGTCTCATCCCAGTGGAAATACCTGCTCCATGTGGTTATCCACAGCTTATCAAACAGCATAGTGGATGGGACCAGATTCCTGAGGATCTCTCCTTTATAGTTCATGGAATGGTTCAGGGGGTCAAGTTCAGGTATTCACAATTTTTTATACTAATTTAATTGCAAACTTAGACTCCTTAGAATACTACATGTTTCCTAGATATGTTCAACACATTTTCAACTGTGAACTGGGCTCACAGTTGAGGGAAACAGGTAATATTCTTAAATTGGGATAGATGAAGCCCGACATCTTTAAAATTATGAAGAAGCCAACTGTAGGCTTCTCAGGGGTAGAAACAGCCCTAGTCCCAAAAATGTTAGAGCTCATTGCTCAAGGTGACAACCTAGCAGTCCAAGCTAGTGTTGAACCCACACCTACTGCTCTCCAACCCTCTACACAACCTCAAATATCCATCACCTACCAAAAAAAATCCAAACGAACCCCTGCTCAGACTATTCAGTCTGTGGAGGCCCCCATATACTCACCAATAGGAAGAAGTGGATACTGGAGCTCCCACTTCTTCTGAGGAGCAGACCACTCCCATTGTTTCAAGAATCAGTGATGAGGTTCCTCATGCTCACACTAATGAGCTCACTAGCCCAACAGCCTTAAGCTCTCACTCTGAGTCTCAACACTCAAGTGAACAACCTTCAGGGGACAGCTACCATCCCCAGCCTTTGGATCTCAACCAACCAATTCCCAACCTATCCTTCTATACTGATGAAGACTTAGGATTCAGTGAGTACCATGAGTCTCTCTTCCATCCCCTACTCAAAGAGAGATGAGTACCTCTGACTCTCCTCAGTCTATCCCACATCAGTCACCTATTACTGAGGTGGACACTTCTGAACCTGTTCAGGATGTCCATATGGAAGAGGCTCTCACTTTTGAAAGTGATACATCATTAAGACCTTAACCATGGCAACTCAGCCCTCTGGCATCTCAACTGAGGCTGCCAATGAGCAGAGGAAAACCAGCAGCAAGAAACTCAAGCTGGTGGTGAGCGAGAGGACTTTGGTCCAATCTTCTCATCCCCCAGTGATTCTTCTGATGAAGATGAGGGGAACTTGAGACTAAAGGTGCAGAAATTGTCAAAAACATGCACCTATTTAGTCTCTAAGGTTAGTCACTTGGAATCTCAGGTGACTACCTTACAAAACAGGGTCAATGATCAGCAACTTCAGATTTCATATCTAAAGGAAAAACTAGCTGGGAGACCTTTAAGGAGAGCTCAACCAGGAACACAAGAACCTGTGGAAGTGATTGACTTATCCTCCAACTCACCTATGCAAGTAGGTGATGCTACCAAAAAGGGGGAGCAAGTTATTACAATCACAGAACCTGGGAGTTCTTCAAAGAGAATGGACATAGAGGACTCACCATCCTCACTTGCTGTTGTGCATTCTCAGCAACTTCCTCAAGTTCATATTAATATGGACTCTATAGACTCAATCATCAGGAGTCTCTTTGAGGAAGGTATACCAAGGGCTGTCTCATCTCCACCACAAGGAACTGGCAACTACATCATAAGGTGGAGGTATGATGAGGACAGAAGAGCCTTATACTTCACAGAGTTCAAGGCCAACAAGAAGTCTTTCAGTTCCAAAGCCTGAGCTTCTATGAAAGACTGGATTTAGTCAACATGCCACTTGTCAATCCAAGCAAATCTAGACAAGCTGACAGGCTGGCTCAAAGAATCCAAGACAGGATCCTTGCAGAGTTCTCTCTAAGAAGGAGACTTAGGCAATCAGGCAATGTCATCGGTCAACTGGATGTTGAGGTGGACCTAAAATTAGTTTCATAGGGGAAACCTTGGCTGAGGGCCCAGTGGCAGAACCTGAGACCCTTGTCTCACCATCAACAACTGCTGCAGAGGTCCAAACTCCATCTGAGACACCTGCTGGTGAAGGTGTTTCTTAGCCTCTCTCTAACCAGAGCATGGAAGCTACACCATGCAATGAAGGCCAAGCCTCAATCCACCCTGAGTCACAAAGGTCTGTTGATGACAAAGGGAAAATGATAATGACTCCTGAGGAAATTGAGGAGGAAGAGAGAGAGAGAGAAAAAGGAGGCTAGGGGAGAAAGTTCTTCTGGGTCATCTAAATTCATGCAAGCTGCAATCAGGGCTGCCTCCAGACCAAATACTAAAGATGATGAGTTAAGGGCAGTTAGGATTACCTATTTACAGACCAGGAACTATGATGTTGATGAAATCATCTCCCTCCCCTTAGAAGAATTGAATGAGCTGGCTGACATGGAAGTGTCAAGAGAGATAAAGGAGAAAGAAGATGCAAGGTTACTTCTCCAATTCAAAGAGGAGAAGAGACAAAAAAGACTTTACAAGCATACTCCCACTCTCTCTCCAGTTCAAGAAAGTCCTGCACAGGAAGATGTGGCTCCACAAGAACCTCAGGTAGATAAAGAAGAGGATAGAATCAAAATGATAAACTACCTGAGTGCCACAGGCTTCTATCAGGCAAATGCACTTCTTCCCCTGTCCTATGACTTTATTGAGTTCGAGTACTTAAAGCAACTTGAGCTTGAGCTAGTCAAAGAAAGAAAAACAACCAAAAGGAAGCTAAGGGAAGAAGCTGCAAGTCAAGAGCCATCATTCAAAAGAATGCAAAGAAGACTGCTGACAGATAAAGAATGATGAGCTTCTTGAAGTCATATGGATTCTCCGGAAGGAGACTTGGTCCCATGTCTCTATCTACAATGGATGAGCATATAAGGGTGATCAAGCAGAAGATTAAAAGTGGTGAATTGATTGACTTGCACTCTCTTCCAAGTCAAGTTTGAACAACCAGAGACACCTGAACTAGAACCTCCAGCTGAGCCTCAGCAAACTTCATCTTCTGATCCAAGACAGGGTCAAACTCCCTCTCCTTCTCAACCTGTGAGGGAGGAACACCCAACTGAGAAAGACACTGATGATCAACATGGTGCTGTAGACCAGTCTTCTCAGTTAAAGACTTTAAAGAGGAAGAAGAAAATGGCTTCTAAACCAAATACTAAAAAGAAGAAGCCAAAGTCATCTACCTCTGCACCCCAGGCTGAATCAGATCAACCTGAGGAAGTGCATGATGAGGCAACCCAATCAACTCCTATGCAAGTGGCTCCTCTAGCAACTGAGACACCTATCTTGTCCTGGACTTATTCTACCAATCCAGAAAGATGGCATGTTGTCAGAGATCAAGGTGTTGAGAATGTCTACTCCTGGCAAGACATAATCAACTTACCTCTGCATGATCTCTTTGAAATGAGAAGATACTATGAGAGTCTTGATGATCCTGACCACCAAATGAAGAAAGGAATGGTCTTGATTGTACTGAAGACTACCAACATCTGAAGATCTTCTAAGTGTTTTGGTAGCATCAGCCTAGGGGGAGTTTGTAAGGATTCCTTAAGTCTGATGCAACCCAAAACATCCAAAGTGTCTCAGCAACATGCACTAAGTACTGAAGTGAAGAATGCTTCGGAAGTTTTACACAATACATTAGAAAACATTCTAAGTGTAAAATCTTCCGAAGCCAAGACCAATATCTTCCGAAGCCAAACATGAAGTCTTCCGAAGCTTCAAGAGACAAAGTCTTCCGAAGCTTCACCCTATGAAGACAGATTTCTTCCGAAGACTTTTAGTACACATGCTTTATCTGATGTACTGTTCCATAAAGCACCTTTTCCGCTGCGTCTCTGATAAGTCACCAACTTACAAGAGTTGGTGAAAAGGTCCATGCTTTTGGTAACTGTACATTGAGGTCTTGAGTCTGAAACTTTCCACTTTATGTACTTTATCCTTTTTGTAATGTATAAGGATGTGAGCTATGGCATGTCATAGTCACAAGGTCAAAAGGCAGATATGCCTTTTGATTCTGCAATTGATTTTGTTAGTGTCTAGTCAATTGTATCCAGCTGGCTTTCATAGTATAGCCGGCTGTAGGTTGTAGTATAAGTATTTCAAGTTTCTTGTATCTTTGATATACTTTGTAACACTTGTAAAAGAACTTGAGAAAGCAATATACTGCATCCTTGAAAACCATATTCTTCTATTCTGTCTCTTGCTTTACTTGTGTTCTTTGTATCACTTTTGGTTAACCCAGTTTACTATTTGATTAGAGTTTAGATAATCTCCTCATTGTGTTGTTGTGTTGTAATTGTGTTCAAACCTTTAAACGATCCTGCAGGATTGGATTGTATATATGTTATAAAAAAACCCACCCGTTACCCAATAGATAGGTCCACCATGCATATAAATTTCTGGTACATATATAATAATTTAGTAGTTTAAATTAAAGTCATGTTAAAACAAAGTATAGAATGGCTCAAACTCATCTACAAAATATATAATTTGTGGTACATATATAATAAAGACCACGCATATTTGTACTCTAGCAGATGTGCAAAATGAGAAATGAGGGAGAGAATATAAAGGGCGAAGACTCCCTATGATGATAACAAATGTTGGTTAACTTCTTAATTACAGCCATTAAATTACGTCAAGTGATGGCTAGAATATATGATTTAATATGAACAATATTTTAGATGTATATTATTTTTATAAATGGTTACTTCTTTTCTACGGTAAACAATATTTGACTTTGAAATGAAATTGAATGGCTCTCGAACATTATTGGTTTCGTTCATCAGTCGTCGATTGTCTTAGAACTTGTAATTGTTTCGTCTTTAGCATTAATACCAGACCAACAACTTAGCGTTACATCACGTGACACATATAAATGAATTCTAAATTGGAAACATTTTTATTCATAGAATATTTCGTATAAAGCCAAAGATATCATTCTTCGAGAAGAAGATAAACACTTCCTTATATGTAGGGTCTAATTAGAAGTATACAGTCAAGTTAATATATAACACGTATTTGATATTTGATATTACAACAAATAATTCATTTCTCGCTCTTTTGTCGGCAGAGACAATAACTTTTTTCTTTTTTAATTTGAAACATAATTAGCATTCATCCTTTAACTAATAAACAAACAATTACGATAAAGCTGCAAAACTAAACAGACGACAAGCTGCGTCACAATCCCATTTTTGGATAGCAAAACCGATCCCACTAAAACAAAGCTTTGGCATCTAAAGGTTGACAAATTATTTTGCACGGTGTATTGAATCATTTTCAAAGAGTACCACCGGGTGTGGGTTCGGGAAACCAAATGTATCAAAAGCAAAAGGATAAACACGTATAGATTTTCGAGACAAGATTTTTATTACTTTCTTTAGGCACATGTGATGCTATTTGGTGATATTATACTGAACCATTAAAAGATTTATCTGAATCTAAGTTAGTAACTAAATTAATGAGCATGTGTCTAAAGCTTATCCATTAAAGCTATTCATTCTCAGGGGCGTGGAGGCGACCCACGTGGCTGTCCACCTGGTCGCGAACACAGCAACAGGGGCCAGGGGGCACAAGTTAGGTGCGATGAGGGTCACTAGGGGAGGGTGAATGTGGATAGAGCTTCTGATAGAACACCTCAATAACATGCAACGAAAGAGATTTCATAAACCATTAATATGTGTTTTTAAGTGAACCAAACTCATTTTACAGCTATCCGATTTGGATGTAGCATCTTTATGAAATTATTAAAACGTTACCAAATAATCCCATAAGCTTTAACATTCATGTCAATTACTTTACAAATAAAATGGATAAACAATCTTTATAATGAGTTGAGTTTATATCAAGTAACTTTATTAGCCTAGACTAGAGGTGCAAACAAATTAAACATTTATGACGCAATTACCATCGATATATTTATTAAAATTGTGTCAAAAATATTATCCATAAACTGACATATGACTTCAACTCAAGGCCAGTCCAGCAATATAAAGGAATGAAGCAAGTGCTTAAAGCCTCCAAACATTATGGATCACATTTTCTTTAGTCTTGAATGACATCAGTGTGTCATAGATACAGATAAAACTATGCGGACTCTTTAATCCTATTTACTTTAAGTTTGTAATAAATAATATAATGTAATTTTATATTCTTTTACTAATAGTAGAATATGGTAATAAAATACAAGAAATTTGCTAAATCTATTAATATTGGTGAATTATTATAAAGATAGTAAGCAAAATAAATAACAAAACGTTTATAGAATTAAGGCCCTAATTTTAAAATGCGCTTGAGGCGACCGAAAAAACATGTTATGGAATTATTATAAAGATAGTAAGCAAAATGTTTGTCCTAACTCCTAACATATAAATCTTG
The DNA here is from genome assembly GCA_025506515.1 of Flaveria trinervia. Taxonomy (NCBI): domain Eukaryota; kingdom Viridiplantae; phylum Streptophyta; class Magnoliopsida; order Asterales; family Asteraceae; genus Flaveria; species Flaveria trinervia. The sequence goes on from CM046452.1 coordinate 97,801,722, forward strand.
TAATACATGTTATATTGTTATGGAATTTGTTTTCGTTGCTCGTCAATGTCAACTTGTCCGTACTTATATAGACTATATAATATAGTTATATATGTTGACTCTTAAAGCGATTTGTTCAAGCTAGTAGCTTTGTATTTGTATACATCAAGTTGTTTGATTACTTAATTGATTTAAATCATTGGTTCAGCGGTAGTACTTTTAGTTGCATAATTCGTGCGGTGCGACAACAGATTATATAATCTTTTTGTATAATATTTTAGTTTGATAGAAATATATTTTGATCAAGTCGCCCATGTTCAGCAGAATATAATTGTAATTAGTTTATTTACAGTCAACATTAATATATAAACATGAATTACATCATAACCTAATATATTAATATCAACATTGTGTTTTATTAAGCAACCCTTAATCTGTCATGTTGGTGTTCCCTTAGATTCCACAACTTTTATTAAGATAAAGTTTTTCATTAGTCAGCTTTAAATAATTTTACTATTGTTATTTCTTTGATTAGAAGCAGAGTTTATTTAACTATACCACTATTAGTAAGATCGGTAGGTTTTCATCGTAGTCTCATTTGTCAAAAGTCAATCGGTATTATGCTTTTAAAAATAGTAACAAAAGTTTAATATTTTATTTATACCTTCTACAAATTTTGGGTATAGGTTATATAATATTAAGATTTAACTTGCACTTTAGACAATACAACAAAAAACGGTACTGATGCTTACATTCTTTATTTGTTGTCATAGTGTTTTAACGACTAAACTAGCTTCACCCATATTTTAGTGAGTTTTCATTTTTTTTTTTGCTAAGTATTATAATTATTCACTTTTAAGTCTTTAATTTTGATATTATTTAATCAAACAAACATTCATGATAAATGCTTTACACGTAATTAAGTGCATTTTACTTCATCTCGCACTAAGGTATATTGTAATTCGGTTCGGTTGGTGTAATAACCTAGCCGAAATAACCCTTGTCTATGATCGAGTTGACTATTTATCTACCCTGCATATTCATCTCAATCTATACCTTGCTTAGATTTTAATACTCCTAGCTACATGCATATCAAAGCCATCTGTTAGAACATTAACGTCACATAAAGGTATAAAATATAATATTAGAGATACAATAAGATTTGGTTTTTAGGAAAGAAAAGAACTTGGTCAGAATTTCATAGTTGACCAAATTTACACTCACTATATGTGTGGTCAGCAGACGTATACTAACAAGCAATATTTGAATTTCTGCTGGCTATATAAAAGAGTAAGATGTTTGTTTTCGTCCAGACATTTTGCTAAACTTGTTTTTTTAATCCAAAATATTTTTTTGTCGTATTAATCGCTATAGTTTACCGAATGTTATCATTTACATCCATTTTATTAACATCATTAAAATATCCGTTACAATTAAAGGTATTTTAGTTTTTTCCATCACTCTACTTATTCAATTAAAATAAGTTAACAAATTAATATTCAATTAAGATTAAAAAAACACATGAAACAACTAGTGAGACGGGCGTTCGATTAACCCCAATCCATGATATTCAATTGAGTTATGTTGTGTGATTTCAGATAATCTTCATGTTTTGTTTAAATGGGTACTATTGTTTAAAGTTTGCTGTTGACATGTGTTGTTTAATTGAGGTATGTTGTTGTCACATATTTACGATTCAAGTCTGATGTTATCACGTTTTGTTAATTAGATTGAGATCTACTTTGAGATTAATCTTATATTTCATTTAGGAAGAGAACCATTGTTCAATTGCGAAAGATATGACTAAAGCGGGAAAACAATGAAATCCCACGGCAGACCTCAGTCGAAAGTCATGGACTAGGGTTAATCAATGCTTTTTAGATCGTCCCGTCCGGTCTTACTAGTTTCTTCATGTGTTTTTTTAGTTTTAATTGAGTATGAATTGATAAATTTCTTTTAATTGGATAATTAAAATGTTGAAAAAGAGTAAAATATCTTCAATTTTAACGGTGTTAATAGAATTGATAGAAATAATAACATTTGGTAAATTGCAGTGATTGAAATGACAGGAAAACAACTAGATTAAAATAACAAAAATCAGGAAAAAAAAAGTAACATTAACTCTTATATAAAATTTTGAAGTCTAATTTCTACTATGAATAATGCAAAGAAATAGTCTTTTTGGCTCTCAAACATATATAAACTAATTAATTGGATCGTTATGTACACGGATGAAACTCATTTTGATAATTGAGATTGAAAAGTTAATTACATACGTGGAATTTTATTTATGTTTTATATAACTACGAAGAAAATATCTTCATTGTTATTAAGTAAATTTTAAACACCTCAAGTTAAACTAAAAGGCGAATCAAACCACTCTTAATCTTAATCTAAAAACATAATACGAAGGTTGGATTTTGATCACAGCGTGTTTTTTTGGGGGTAATTAAGATAAAGAAAATTTTGTTATACCTTTTTTGTAACATTTTCGGAGTGAACATGGTGTATCTTATTTAGCATAATTGCTTTCTGATAAGAAATAATAAAATAAGGTCATTTCATATAAGGATTTTATAGATTTCAATCTTTGTTATGTTAAGGATCAAAGATACTTTGCTTTGACAAACAATGATAGCCTTTTTGTTACCAATATCTAAAATTTTGTTACATGATATCAAAACAAACACACTAGTGAGATGATAGACCCTTATGTACCAACATTAAACAATGCCACATAGCACGAAACAAAGACATAGCTATAGTTTTTAACATAGATGCCATGGATCGCGACGCTCTTGAATCCGTGCATGTAATCGATGCAATTAGGATCGACTTGTTTCCCAATAGAAAGCTTGTATTTGATGTTGACGACAGTTATAGATCTAGTTGGAGAACTAAGTTTTTATAAACCATGGTGTTCCTTTCCAACCAAATGAGTCAAAACGATGTAAATAGAATGGCTAATGGCCTAATAGTGATCACTAAATCCATAATTAGAAGAAAAAAAAAAGGTTTAAAACCATAATATGTGTATATAGGAGGACCATTCAAGTAATAAACTCTAAGATAGCGTTGAAAAACGCACATGCCACGTGGATATTAACAACTATTTGATCTAAGACATTCTCTATATAAACACATCCACCCAAAAAACATAAGCACACAAATCATAAGCATAAAAATGGATCAAATAACTTCCTCCTACACCTCATCATCATCTTCTTCTTCTTCTTCAGACAATCATCCACCAAAAACTACAAAACCGATCCGTCCATCGTACATCGAATCCCTTCATTCGGTCCGTAAACCCATGGAAAAACCTATGATCACAAAGCATTTCATAGCACCATTACCACCTGCACCAGCTAAAGTTTACAAAGTCGAATCCTCAAACTTCAAAGAAGTCGTTCGCGTGCTAACCAGCACCCCCGAGTTCCAATCTCAGTCCACACGACGACTCAAAGACATCGCCCCACCGCCTCTCATCCTCTCTGCAATACCAAAACCATCAATATTCCCAAAACCACCACCACCACCACCACCACCTTCACAACCACTGTCATCGGATGTTGAAGGAGCGATGATGAGTCCGTTATCGACTTTCACTTTGTCCCCAGGGTTTTGTAAATTCTTGAATGAAACACTGGACACCAGTAGGTTTACTTCAAAGTCACCTGTGATGGACTGTTTTGGGAGTTTGAGTCCCCTGGGCTTCAACTTATCACCTTTGCCACAGGCGTATGATCCATCAGGGGTTGCACTCATGAGCCCGTTAGCGTTTAATATGTCACCAACATCGTTGTCATGGTGTTCGTCGGCACTTCTGAGTCCCACCAGCCTTTCGGTGTTCACTTAGAGCCCCATCATCTAGCTTCTTGGTGTTTTGGGTCAATTCTGCTTTATTCCTATAATATATTATAGATATTGTTTTTGGATTTATTCATGTAAACCCATCTTATTTAAAGACAGTAATTTGGTGATAATAAACACTTGTCATCAAGAAGATGAAATGAATCAGTTGTTGAACAAATATATACCGTCGCCTCTCATGTTCTTATTTGCATATCTTTTAACGTAAAATTAAAGTCGTATTGACTTTTACATGTCAAAGATCGCTACTTATTAATACTGAAGTCAAATAAACAGGCACGAGATTATTGACAAAGGCTTTTAGCATTGTAAACCGGCTTTATTTTATTTAGTTACTCTTTATTGTTTGCAGATCATGTATAAATTATCATAATGTCATCATTTTTATATCTAGGCTTTATGTTATGTTTATTTCGTTTGTGCCGGAGGCCATAAAAGTATAAAACCAATTGGTTGATGTGTAGAAGTTCCCTAATAGGGTATTAGAACCGGTGCATGTGAGATGCTTAAACGACATCACATTGATAGTTACGAAACTGCCAAATGAACTGAAACAACTCCTCCCCATGCGACGGTTAATATGTATAAAACATAGGTCAAGCAACAATCTGTGTGATTGATTTTCTAGTATCATTTTGATTAGTTTGTTGTTCTTACACTTTGTTTGTTCGGTTTGATTGTTCACACACACATTAGCGTTGTGTTTGTATAAATTGGCTAAGCATGGAGAAAAAGTGTGATCATAGTGATATGTACAAGGAGTACGATTTGTGGGACGGTTTTGAGTGGGAGGGTTTTCACAGTCAAAATTATATAATGATCGGTAGTAACTTTGGTCTTTTGATAGTAACCAATGCATCAGTTACTTTGACATCGATAGCATCTATGATCTTTGGTAGTAACTGAAGATTAATAGCAACTTGTCGTTGGTAGTAATAAAGTTAGTACTGATATCTAGTTAATGAGCTAGTTGGTATTAACTTTGTTAGCCATAGATCTCGATCAATTATGGTAGTTATAACCACCGATTGTCATCCTTTTTCATGGTTCGTTGTGATAACTCAATTTGACCACTATACGAAGGATTTATTTGGTCTTGTTTAAGGTGATATTATACTTGTTTTTTTTCAAAGAATCACATCTTGTTTTGAGAAACACTTTCTGTCATGTATATCAAATTAGAGATTTTGTATATGGATGATTACTTTATCTGAAAATTATCTTTACACGATTCAAAAGGCGAAGAATAGACGAAATTCAGAAACACAACATAATGGGGATTTCATATCATGTGTTTTAGAACAAGATTACATGTAGACTGATTACAATCACAATTAAACTTGTTCCAGGTAATCCCTACAAGCTTTTTCTTTCGATAATACAAAGACATATTAATTATTTTTATCAACTGAAACATAAGTAATTACGTGAAATATATCACATCCTAAATGACAGATATGCGGATCATATATTAAATAATATAAGAGTTCACTTCAAATTCAGTCATGGCATCGTGTGATATCAGTAGCAGCCAGCCTCCAGTGGATCAGTGTTTTGACTGTTTCAACTTTTATTAAATACATGTATTATTAGATGAATTAAGAAATCACTAACGACCAGATTTATATATCTATGTCAATAGTCAACAAAACCTTTGCTTCTAATAATGTGATAATAACATCAATATTTGACTTTTAAATATAATTTTCTTCACTGTCCAGATAATATCCAAAAAGAATTCAATTTGTGTGCATTTGAAGAACATGGAAGTCAGACATCAGAAAATGTCAAAATTAAGGCAAGTTGTATATATTTAATATAGTATTATACAAGATACCGTTATTACATTATGCATGATAGATTACAACAATTCCAGTTGACTTTCTGTTTGATCTGAACAATTTAAGACTTGGGCAGGGCGAAGCTTCATCAAATTAATTCGCTTAACAACAACCAATTTATATATTGAAAGACAACACATACAATACTCGTTAACTTAATAAAATAATCAAACAACTAGACAATTTCAATCCTAGCCTAATACAAACTCTAACAAACAAGTAATAACACTAGTAGTTATACTCATAAATATTAAAACCTTCAAAAGCGAGCTCTTGTTCATTTTTACGCAGGTCATCTTGCTGGTCTTTGGTTGTAAATAATAAAACAAACATCCTTTCAAACGTATTTAAGGTACATTTGCGAGGTTTCCTCGTGTGGTTACTTTTGCTAAACATCAATACTTGTTAACTGTATCGGATTTAAATTCTTTGATCTTTTGGATAGATGATAGACATCTTACAGTTAAACCGTCCGTAAACTCTTTTTCGTTATAATTAACCCTTTCACTTTCAGGTTATAACTGTTGTTGCCTCCTTCCTCTCCAACATCCTCACATGGGCAACGGGCCACCACATTTGCTTCCTAGCGTTTTCTATAATATATTTGTTTGAATGCTATCTTATATATGATAAAAATAGACCGGTTTAATAATGAGCTTTTTATATGTCTGTCTTTATGTAGCGAGAACTAAATAGTATTAAATAGATTGATCGGAATTGCGACACAAATATTTAGAGATTGTTTGGTTCACAAAATTCCTTTGAATTGAAATTGATTCTGGAAATTTTATCATCCAAAAACTTGTTTGATTGGTTATTAGATGGAATTAGTATTAAAAATTCTCTTGCATCCACTAAAATCACTTTACTTTCGCTTAGTCATGAAATGTGTCATTTGATTCAGGATTGCACATTTAGACCTACAATGGAATGTTTAACGTCAACATTCCAATTTCATTAAAATTTTACCAACCATATATTTTATCGATTTTAACAATATTTCAATCCATTTTCATTTCTAATTCCTTTGCAACACATACTGCTAACCTAACGACCATTTAGATTAATTGAGTCATTAGCGAGATCATGATTATTTGAGGCCTATCTTAACCCTGCAGGTGCAATCATGATTGGAACATGTATACACAATTTTAGGGTTTTATCCCTGAAAATCTTATTTGTGATAGGCACACCTATATCGGTTCCCCGAACCGATCCAATGATCCGTCCCAATCCAAACTGGCCCCAAACAGATCCCAACATAATATAAACAACCAGTTTGAGACTTGTTTCTATCCAAACTAGTCGAACCTGACAATAAAAAATCTGGTTTCAAATAGGTCCCGACCGTTTGTAAAATTGCGACAGTTTTAAAAACGGTCATATACCCGTTTTTGCTTGTTTGAAAATGTAACGGTTTTCCGGAACCGGTTTATGGTTTGGACCGGGTTTGCGTGCCTCTACATGCAGCAAGCCAGCAAAAAAAAAAGAACTGTTATTGTAATTTGGTTACAAAATGGAAACGCACCCGGCCCAGAAAATTAAGACGAACTGAACCCAGGTATACATGTTGATATACTGTAGCCCAGTAGAATGAAAGCCCATTAATAAAGCCCAAGTGAGGATCCTTATTTTTGGTCACTGTATGACTGTAGTACCATACCACTTTGTATATTTGTTTAACGATTCGATTTTTAATCTTAGTTTTATTTAAATTCGAGTGGATCCATAATTCCTTAGCTAGTTAGCTCTACTTATTTTGTTACGGGTGAGGATACATAAAAAGAGAATAATGAAATCGTAAAATTTAAAATATCTTGTAAATATCATGTTTTTAGTTACTTATTAACTTTATGGTTTACATTTATAAGGTTATGATATCTTGTAAATACCATTATTTTTTAAACGGCTGCAAATACCGTGATCTTTTCAGGAAGTTTACAATGATCTAGTTCACCTATCATGTTTTATCTTTTCAACATGATGTTTATGTATGAAAGAAAAAAGAACGATGCATGTATCATGTTACATTATTTAAAATGTATACAAGATATTACGATGTATAATTATGTATAAGACAATAAACAACCTGCCATAAGTTTCTAACCTTAAATGTTCAAGGTGCTGCACAGATACTTTGGCTTTCTATACATTTAACAAAAAATCTATAGAAAATTACTCTAATCTTCTTAGGGCTATACACCTATATAATATTTTCGGTATTGGTGTTTTGGGTCTTAGAGTTTCATTATTCAAGTTTAGTGTGTTTAATATCACTCAGTTTCGTTAATGTTGTTATTTACATTTAACTTCAGGCAAAGCATCATAAATCATAGGTTTTGGAAGCATCATAAATTATAGGTTATGATATATGCCCTTCCTTTCTTTGTCTGCTTTCATTAATTCTTCAACGGCGTCTGACGCGTAAAATGTAACTCGCGATGTAGAACAAATATTTGTTTCATTTGTGATAAAAACACTAGGTGCGTGCATGAAGCCGGGAGGGTATAACCCTCGAGATGGACCATGCCTAACCTTGTTCAAACGACCAAGATCAACTCTCAAAATGAATCATTGAACACCATTCTATAAATGTTAGATAATTTTACGTCACGCAATAAAAATAAACTATTGTAGTATTGGTGCATTACCATTACAATAATATATTGAAAATATTTTTAATTAATTATCTGTAATGTATACGAATTGACACATAGAAAAGGGTGAAAATCATTACAATCGTTCATACTTAACAGTTGAAAACACTTAGAGCCTAATTTCTCAATACATGACTTTATCAAGTCGAATAAGTGATGAGTCTACATCTTAAGTTGAGAATAGTATTTTAGATGGTTATTTGTAATCAAACAATAAAGACATAAACTTAAATAATTTGTCTGCTATGATTTTTCTTTTTGTCCTTTTTAGGTATATATTATAAACTAAATAATCCAATCGTAAACCAAGTAGGAATGATCAAAAAGTTCAAAACAACAAGCCATGAATTTTCACAAATGAAAATATAGTCCAAAGAGAAGGAGAGAAGGCATCGGATGGTTAGACTTGAGTGTTAAAATTACAATCAATAAAAAATATATATTTAAGAAGTCATACGTTATAATTGTGTCATTCGTTATAAGACTGAAAGATCAAATACACTATGTGAGAAATCGAGTCGCATGGTTTACAACAACATAGATTTAACTATTATAGCAAAAATGATACATTCTATTGAGAAATCATAAATATTTACAAAAAAACTACTGAAATCACATAAGTTATATACTTAATGCTTCAACAAAAGTGGTAAACTAAAAAAAGGATTATTTGAATATATTTTTATATTGTTTTTCTAATTTTATCTTTTATATTTTTTCTTTAATTTGATCATATCTCTCTTCAATTAAAGAAAAACTATAAAAAATGTGCATATAAGAAATATAATGTGGGTGAATATATGCATCCAATCAAAAGATTATAGGCCTTATTTTTTATAACTTTATAAAATATTAAAATTATAAGTATTATAATCAACTTATATAATAAATAATATAAATAAGTAGTTTTTTATGGTTAGTTTAATCCATTTGTATATTTATATAATGTAATAAATATATAAAATCTCAAGGAATTTTTTATGGCTCTTTATAGATTTAGTGTTAACTAAATGTCTCCCTATTAAAAGACCTATAAAAAGTATAAGATTAGATTCTAAAATCTAAATCTAAAAGAGTTAATAAAAACAGATATAGTTCATAAAAAAGATCTAATCAATAAACACCGACTCTAAACCATTAATGAGGCCGTGTGACGGTCAAGCTGCTTTGCACAAGTAACACCCATCGTGACCTATTCCTATTCCGATCAACCACCGCCGAACCACCACCACCACCACCACCACCACCACAATGTCATGGTTCGCTCGATCCATCGTCAACACCTTCCAACTCGACATCAACGACGACGACGACGAGAACCCCGAGCAACAACGCTCCGTTAACCACACCAATAACGATAACAACAACAATAATAATATCTCCACAGATCAAAAACCACAACAACAACTCGAAGAAGACGATTCGCCTCAATCTCCAGGACGAGGTGTGAAAGAAGACTTATCGGAGATCACAAAAACCCTCACTCGTCAATTTTGGGGCGTTGCTTCGTTTCTCGCGCCTCCACCGCCCGACGAACACTCGGATCAGCAATCGGATGGGTCGGATCCGGAGGATGGGGCTCCGGAGGGGATATCTGGAATACGGAGGGATTTTGCGGAGATTGGGGGGAGGTTTCGGAGTGGAATTTCGAAGCTGTCGACTAATATAGATGTGTCGGAGATTACGAAATTGGCGTCGGATTTTCTTCAGATTTCACCGGAGGGTGATGAGTATGTTTTGTCTAGGATGCGGAAGCTATTGGTGTTACGGATGAGGTTTTGACTTTTGTTAGGGATATTACGATGCATCCTGAGACTTGGTTGGATTTTCCGCTACCTGAGGATGAAGATGATGGTGAAGGTAAATGTTTGATTTATGATTTTGAAGTTTTGTATGTTTATGATCATAAGTGTGATTTCTGCTTTGTTGCTTGAATGATTTGTATGATGCATTATCTGGTTAACCGTTAAAGGTTATCCTTTGTTGTTACTTGATGCAAAATGCTGCTTGCTTGTATACAAAGGTTTTTTATTGTGGTATGAGCATGGTGTAGTTATTACTTAAGTCAGTAAAGAAGAGGTTGCTACTTTCGTATGGTAATGACACCAGGTTTTGTTAGCTTCGTTGATTTGCGTTTAACTACCTTATTGGTTTGGTGAGTTACGTTTAGACTGGAAAACTGAAAATAAATGTTGTTGTTATTCATTAATTGAAGAAAGCATTGCAGTAGTAATGGTTTGGAATTTACTCTTTAATACAACTGAGAAGTAGTTAGGTTGGACTGCCAAAGTAGAAGAAAATTTTGATCTTGAGATAGAAGAAAACTGAAAAGATCCATGTATTTTGCTCCTTGGGGGCACCATATCAATTGCATCTTTATCCTCAAATGTCAATCATATGCATCTTTTATGTGCAGAAACTCATAGTTGGTGCATTCTGATCATCGAGTTGTATAAGATAGAATATTTTCATAAACATGATGTGTTATTTGAATTATGTTTTTATTTATTTTTCTTTTCCAGAGTTTGAGTTGTCTGATGCACAACAAGAGCATGCTCTGGCCGTTGAAGGTTTGGCACCGAGATTGGCTGCTCTTAGGATTGAGCTCTGCCTGGTTATATGAGTGAAAGTTCCTTTTGGAAGATTTATTTTGTACTTTTGCATCCAAGACTTGAACCTCATGCTGCTGAACTTCTTTCAACACCTGAGGTAAGTGTCTAGGAAACATTCATGGGTTTAGCATATGTCAGCTTTTTATTATTTATCTTTTAACTTATGGGAGACTCCAGTCCAGTGCTTCCAACTGTTAATTCATGAACCTAAGTTATTTGAAGTTTACAAAATTTTGAACACGACATCACCAGATTTTTTTGATATCAGAAGCGATATTAAAATATATGGTGTTGGTGCATATGCTATCTTTTACCTATGAGATATTAGATGTATGTCTGGACTCGGGGTATAAAACGAGCTTCAGTTTTGTGCAGAATGTGTATTCAACAACTGCAATTAGTATGTATTTGTTGCTTTCTTTTAGTTTTTTGCTTTTTTTATTGTATTAAGTTTTTATGCAAAGAAAACAAGAATGATTGATGTCATCCGTAACATAAGATGACATTAGGGCTTAGGAAACATCTGATTATTGGCTTACCGGGTTTCTTATAGCTTTATTTTGCCCCTTGGCATTTTTGTGGGATTTTCTTTTCATATTTTGCAAGAGGCTGTTGGTGTAAAAGACTAACACAGTTTATGGTTTAATGCTGTCATTACCAAAGATAAACATGGTGATTAACACCTCTATCCTGTAGTTGGCTACCTGCTAAAACATAATTGCTTAAGGGCAAAATAAGTACCCAAACTCCCATTTTTACCTTTGTAGGAGCGGAGTAGGCGTTTCAATCACTCAGATTTGGAGCGGCCGGCCAATCATCTGATCTTATCCATGAGGCCATAACTGAACTTATCTATTAGATGGACCATCCCTCCTCCACTAACAATCACCACTGACCCTACCATTTTCTTATATATAAAATATTAATATGAATTAATTGAACATGTTAACTCACTTTTTTAATTTTCTGTTATGAAAAATTCGTAGTTAATATAGTTTGTGTTTTCAAACTCATCGTGTAAAACATCATTTCAAGATCAGTTGTCATAGTGATCACTCATGTTTAAAAAGTTGGCTTCATAAACACGTTGAAGTACTTGTCTAATGTTTTTACAAAATTATACTCTTTATCTTAAACTGAACTTACTTTCTTGCAGATTGTGAAAGCGAGAGCATCATTGACACACGGGCTGAAGACTCATTCTAACTCACAGACGAAAGAGGATGAAGGGTCAACAAACACTTTTCCCTATTCTGAACATAAGCCAGGTTCTTCTCAAGAAGAACACACTTCTGTGCCACTTGAGATACCGGCGCCTCAATCAACCACATCTCTTCTATCAACCGACACAGAGACTGAAAAACATCATATCCCAAGTCAAGAAATTCAAATTGTAGACAAATCTGTTATTCAAGAGGAACCACGAATTAAGACCAAAGTTGAAGGCCAAAACATGCCTTCCAACATTACTTACAATGTGGTTGAAGATAAAGATGAAGATGATTGGTTGAAAGAAGACAACTCAGAAAACATCGTCACTGGTACAACTACAGTTCCCATTGACCATGATGAGATGTTTCGTTTAGTGATCTTGAGGATGATGACGATGGAGATGCTCCCACGATTACAAAAAAGCCACATCTGGTTCTGATTCATCAGCAAAAGACTCGCGAGATTGGGTTCAGCTGGGAAGTGATTCTTCAACTGCCGGACAGGCAAGTGGTGCACATAACACGGAGATGAAAGAATCTAATGATTGGCTTGATGTTGATGACATTGATGTGGCATGATGTTTAATAGTTATCTTTTTCATTCATTGTTATGGATTATCAGTGTATGTTACTTTGTGAATATCTTATTTACTCGCAGCAAATTTCAGTTATGGCTCTTGGAATTTGTAACCTTGTACATAAGTCTGGTTATCAATGTCCCACAATAATATGTTTTATGCTCATCTTTTTTCTGCAATCAAAAGGACTTTCATATATCTACAATACCAATTTTCATTGCCTCCATTACCATAAGTGTTGGCTGGCAACATCACAACAAACTGTTCATTGCCACTTTCACTTCAAATGTTTCCCATAGGCTTATATATTCCGACGAAACGTTCCTAGCAGGTTCTAGGCATTGATAGTGCGACCTTGCATTGAATGCGACCTTCCGCCTCTCAATTCTCATTTTCTTTGATGAAATGTTTACTCGATGTCACAAAAGCATCGATATAGATATGTAATGTAGCGTTGCTTTGAATGTTCTTTGTTGCATTAATTCACATGTGTAAAACCACAATGTGATGTGATAGGAATTATGTGCTAGTCTTAGTTTGTATTTTGTATTTGTGGGAGGGGGATTAGTGTAATTTCTAGTTCTATAAATAAGGGTCATTGTTCATATGATAAGAAAGAAAATATATTAGTTAAGTGTTAGACTCATTGCTTTAGTATGAGAAGGGCATAGTCCTTGACCACTTTGGTGAGTGTTATCCTTTGTAGATCCTTTGGATCATCTCTTCAATTCAATATACTTGAGTATTGATTTCATCATTCCTATATCTAGTTCGATACCTATCATTGGTCTGACCTGCCGCACCTCTGCTCTCTTTTTAATTTTCTAATCTGTATTCCCAATCTGCTCTTAGATCTAATTTCGACTTCTAATTCGATTTCAGTTCTGTTCATCAGCTCTTCAATTTGATTTTCAGTTTTCATTCAATTCGCTCAACAATCTATTTGGTTTTCGGTTCTGACTCATCGGCTTTCCAAGCTGATCTCCAATTTCGATTTCCAAATCCAATTCAATTTGATCTACAAATCCAATTTGATTTCCGTTCTATTCATCAGATCTAGAATCGGATCTACAATTCGATTTTCTTTTCAATTTCAATTTCAAATTGATTTCAGTTTTGATTATCGGATTTATCATCTGATTGCTATTCTCGACTTTTGATTTTTTACGCCACAATTTTTCTGCGATTTTCCCTCTTCAATTCCGATTCCAATCACGGTGAATCAGAACTCTAGTTTGGACAACTACGAGCAACATATTCAACAACTTCAATAAGATGTTGCTGCCATCAAAGCTTCTCTATCAGTATTAGAAGCCGATAGGGTTGAATCAGTGGAGTTCCGTAAAGTGATGTTGGGATGGATGAAGAAATTTGAGACGAAGCCAAAAAAAGATTTGGTTGAATCTGGGATCGAGCATGGAACCCTAGGCGGTTCTGGTATCTAATTTGTAGCTCAATTGGAGGAATTTTTTTTCCCGATCGGAAGAACGTTGGAGTGCTCATGGTCAAGTTCATTTGCAGGCTGTCCGTTCAAGCTCTGATGCCAAATCAATGGCGCCATTTAAGGCTTCCGGTACACAGGTTGTTGACGTTCAATCACATTTTCATAAAATTGGAATACTATCGGACCGATTTTAGGAACTAGTGGGCTTCGGGAATGTTGAAGGCCATGGAATGGAGCTGAAAACAAAAGTACATCTGGCCTCTTCTGATTTGGGCTCTTACAAACCTCCTAAGTTGTTTGATTTGGGTGGTAATCCTAAACCACCCGACCCGTTTATAAATCTTAAATCAGAATTCTTCTGGAAGTTATTTTGTAGTGGATACAAGACTGCAAATCAGGTTGCTGTGGGTATTGTTGGATCAATATTTTTGTGGTAGTGCATGGGCAAGGTCGACCACCTGAAAACGCTCTCGAGAAGCCTTCGTTTGGGTGTCATGTCAGTTGTTCTTTCTCAGTCTTGAGGGCAAGACTGTTTTGAAGGGGGGAGTAATAATAGGAATCATGTGCTAGTCTTAGTTTGTCTTTTGTACTTGTGGGAGGGGGATTAGTGTAATTTCTAATTCTATAAATAAGGGTCATTGTTCATGTGGTAAGGGAGGGAAGATATTAGTTAAGTGTTAGGCTCATTGCTTTGGTATGAGAAGGGCATAGCCCTGGACCACTTCGGTGGGTGTTATCCTTTGTAGATCCTTGGATCATCTTCTTCAATTCAATATACTTGAGTATTGATTTCATCATTTCTATAAATTTTTGTAGATATGTAATGTAGCGTTGCTATGAATGTTCTTTGCTGCATTAATTCACATGTGTAGAACCACAATGTGATGCTTATAGAGTATTGATATCTCTGTGTTAGTTACCATAGTTATGATATGTGGTGTCACTTGTACAATACATGTGCATATATTACTTGCACATTTCAGGTAGTCACTTAGTCTCTTATTTATATAAAATATTCTAAAATATTAGTAGATAATTACATCACAGAGTGAAAACTTCTTCATTTTTGTACTCTTGAGAAACGATATTTTAACTAATATTAACTATAGTGTGAAATTCAAATGTGAACTTTAATTTAGATGTGAACAATTTAATATTCACATTTTAGTTTACACCAAGAAAGGATACGTAAACTGTTGTTAATTCATAATGTATGTTGACACATAAATTTATAACGTGAAACAAAATCTGAACTATATTAATTTTCATTATTAGTTCCATTACGAATTTGAGACACCCCTTATTTGGTCTTATGGTTTTTAGCCAACCCACATTGATTTTATAAATTTGATTTTTTGTTGCTGCCCATTTTCTTTTGATAAAATTCGATACAATTGTCTGAGATCTCGATAGCACGGGTGAATGCCAAGTCTTACAAAGTACAGGGGCATGATATGAAAATTTTCTTTTTCGTCGAAATACAACACCTATATATATATATCTATATATCTTCATCGGAAAATTCCGGTGTCGACCGACGGCTGGACTCAACTTTCTTCAATCGCTCATTACTCCTGAGGTTTGTCGATCGCACTTACATTCTTTTGATTTTATAAATTTGTTTCTTGTAACTGCAAACCTAGAAAGAATATTTAGGATCTTACAGAAACCCTAATTTTGTGGAATTCATCAGAATTGTTTGTCGTATGGATTCGTAGCTGTTAAAAAGGGTTTTGTTTGTAGTTTCGATTTTAGGGCATATACGGTTTATAACTTGCCTTTTGTGATTAAGAAGATGGAGAATTTGATGGCGTTTCTAGCTGCTGTCGCTCAATTAGCTGAATTTGTATGTTGTTCAGTGTCTGCATTTGACCATATTTGAAATTGTTTGCAGCGATATTAAAGTTAATGAATTCTCTCAGTTTTTTCATATGATGTGCTATTGTGCTTGTATTCTTAACATCTTTGTAATCTAGAGGGTTTAGAGATGTCATTACCAGATGAAATATGGAGGTGGATATTGGAGTTAGGAGTGAAAACATCATGTTTGAGTTACAAAGATCTATGTTGTCTTTCCATGAGTTGCAGACGCCTTAATCTTCTATCAAAAGAAGACGTTTTGTGGTCAAAGTTGCTATCTTTCGACTTCCCTACACACCAGTTGTCTTCTTCTTCTTCAACCAACCATCAGTCTGCCAAATCGATATACAAGACCAGATTTGAGAAGGATAAAGTGAAGAAGCTTTTAGCAGAACGGAGAGTTGTGCTTAGAATAGAGTCACAGATAAATGAACACCAAAGAAAGTTGCAGGAGATCAAAGTTCAGTTAGCAGATGAAAATGAGAAAATAAAAGCAGCAGTTGTTGAATTAAAAAGATTAAGAACAGTGAAGGAAGCTTCAACTGCGTTGAAGGTGTGGCAGCCTGATATCATCCGCAGTAGACAAAAGCAGATTGTTGAGAACTGTAGTGTGCCGGTTGATATTAGAATTAACGCGTTAGAGATGGAGATTAAGCTTTGTAAGCAACACATTTTGGGATTTCTTAAAGCCCGGAAAGACGAGAACGATAGACTTGAAGCAGCAAAGGACCGGTTGTCTAAGGTCAAATATCATCCCCTGCAAAATTCTGGTCTTGAAGATGGTTCAAGAAACAGTAGAAAGATTTCAGGAAGAAGTTAAAAAGAGTGAAACATGAGTGAAGTTTAAAGATTCCATTTTTATATGTTGTTGTAGCTTCCAAATGTAATAATTTTATAGTTGGAATTTTAACTTATATGAATCTTGAAATCAGGCATACGTAGAAGTCTAGAACAAAGATGGTTTGGTTTCAGGATAATAGTTATGTTAATTTCAATATAATGGTTACTATAGTCATTTAATGGTTACTAACAGAACCAATTTGCTTTGTAAAAATCAATCAATCAATCAGTTGTGTATCAAGCCATTTAAGCAGAGACATTATCAACTCAGACTCGAGCCACTAGTAATACAAACCAGACTCGATATTTCCAGCCGATCCAGAAATTAAACTAGTATCAAGCTCGCCATGGGCTCATGGCTTGATGAGTTTGGCTCATTTTCTCAATTTTGTTGATTTAGTATATTAGTTTATAAAAGCGTCAATTTAACTACAATAGTAAATACAACACAAAACTATCAATAGACAAAGACATGAGCTAATTTATAAGTTATACGAGTTAATTAAGCTTAAATTTTTTATACGAGCAAGACGCCTTCAAATTAAACTCGACTTGGCCATTTATACAAGCCAATGAGCTTAAACAAAATCAAGTAACGTTTTTAACTAGCTAATTTATACGAGTAACAAGACAGTTGCGAGCTATTTGAATATGTTTAACCATTCCAAGAAAAAAAACAGAACAATTCTCTGATCTAACATTACATCCCTGTAACCAATTATTCTAACAGTTTTGAACTATGAATGAAACTATAACAGTAATAAAGCATGGGAACAATGTCACCTGAAGCAGAACACTGATGAACACAGAATCAAGAAAGAATGAAATACAAGTCTATCATTTCTCAAGTATGAACCACTGTACACTTTCATGGACGTGAGTACACCAAAAACACCACAGACAACCAAATAATTTCACTTAACATCGTGCAAATTTGGATATGTTTATGATGATTTTGCGTTGGTTTCTTTTGCAGCAGCTTCTTCCTCAAGCTTCTTCTTCCAGTATTCATCCACCGGTGGTCAAATATGGCTTTTCCAGACACGATGCCGATACTAAAACACACACAAACACACACACACAGCAATTAATTAGGGTTTTCACCTTCAAAAATACACATACTATTCGACAAGGGTAACATCTGATTTAGGGCAAAATGATCTGTGAAATCGATTTAACATTTACAACATCAGATTCAAGGGCTATTACGCAATGTAAACAATAAAAGTAGGGTGTAGATCCAGATGAATCAAGTTTATGAAGTATTAAGAGAAGAAATTACACGACGGCTCCAATAACCATAGGAAGCGAGAGGAATCTTCTTCGATTGAACATCTTCTCTGTTAAACACCAAAACCCTCAATCTGATTCTGTGATTCGTTTCAAGTTTTGGTGTCAATTGTAACGCCCATTATCAGATCACAAAAACAATCAGGTTCTTGATGTATATCTTGAATCTCAATAGTAAGGTCCATTTATCAGATCATAGAAACAATCAAACAAAAACACCAACTTGGCCTATTGGGTAGGCGTAGAGGTGGGCTGAACGAATTTTGGGCCATACCCGAAAAATGGGTTTAGCCCACGGGTTTTTTTGTACCGGGGTATAAACCCGGATCGGGTTCAATTACTTGAAAACCCAACCCACATACTTGTGTAGGGAAGGGTAGGGTCCGGATCAGGCTTGCTAAAAAACTCAAAATTTAAAACCGGTTCCAACCCTACGGGTTTAAAGGGTTCAACCCGGTAAACCTCCCACCGGGTACTACCTGTACCTGGGGTCAGGTCGGGTCCGAAACCGGTTTTTATGCCCACCTCTAGGCGTGAGAGATGAGTGGAGACGTGGAACATCACTTTCTCTTAGGTGTTAAGAGGCGTGAAAAGGGTGTGCGTGAAGAATACGATAGGTGTAAGCAGAACAGGTGAATGTTTGGTGACGGTCTTTGGACCGTTTAAAAAGAGTTTTTTCTTTATTTTTTCTTTAGCCACACACCACTATAAATAGTAACTAAAGTTTTATAATTTTTCATAGCAGAGCATTCTTATCTGTATATTTTTAACGTCTTCATCATCACCAAAGCCTAATAGTGAAGTCAAAGGCTTAACACAATTTGCACTTATAAATTATAGATTAAGATTAATATAATCAAACGTTCCGTATAGTTTTGCAGAAGTTACCAAGTACCCTTCCGTCGACATAAACTCTAAAGCAAAAGCATTGGCTTTAGAGGTTTATAGGGAATACAATGGTTGTGTACTTTCTACTTATTAGTTTGGTTATAACTATCTTGGGTCTAGAAGCTTCACCACTCCCTCTTACTCATAACTCGTATTAACACTCTCTATGTATTTGTGTGCGTGTGCGTGTGCACAAATATGTAGACGAATGTATATGCAACACTTATCCGTTTTTTAATGCTTTCTTGAGGCTCTTGGCTACTCGCTCGGAAAACACAATCCATCTAATTTGAGCTTGAGCACATATTCTCATCTATCCTAACGAAAGAAGAATTATAACCCCTCTCATTACAAAGGAAGTAACTCAGAGTTGGTTTTAGTGGAGGTCTATTACCTCTAGCGAGAATAGAGATCAATCAATTTCCGAGTCCATCAATGTTCATTAAAAATAAAACTATGAGAATAAAGGGTGTAACTCTTTAGTCACTATGACCGATACTTTTCACATCCTTTTTTTAATATTTTATTTTAATTATGTTCTTACCTCAAGTTTCTTTTTGTTTAATCATGTTTCACACTAGAGTTAAGAAAATACATAAAAAAGAATGGACCCAGGTTAATAAATTATAAACAAAACTTTATTATTATATGAAAATTGTTCTGAAGGTCTTAGATCAAAATTAAAGATGTTAGATGACACCTTATTACATCATTCACTTTTTGAAAACCGTCTGATAACCTTTATGGTGCATATTAAAAAAACAAAAAAAAACATTTATGGTGTTATAAACATTAACAAATAGAAAAAAATAACACACTATAACCAACTGTTAAATGATTTTGACAATATAAATTAATGGCATCATTGAGGGTGTGTGGGTGGCCCGTCGCAATGGATCCAAAGCCTAAAATTTATCTCTTTTAAAGCATTCACAATGTGTTTTTTATTTTTATATTAGTGGATGTCTTATATTATAAGGGATGGTTGTAAGTGGTTGTAAGTAAAAGAAGATAAAGAATTTATAGGGGTTGTATCTTGTTTTCTTATATTTGAGGAAACACGATACAAACCCCATAATCTTTTTTATATTTTTTAAAGTGATTGTGAGTGAATAAGAGAGAAAATATAATAATAAATGTATGAAAAAACATTATTTAATTAAAATAAAAAGAGAAAAATAGTAGTTTTTAGTGTAATTATAAAGATGTGAACGGGGGATAGAGTGTGAATGCTCTTAGGTATCATAGATCAATTAACATATATGAAAAATATAAACAATACGTAATTATATGCTTTAAAGGGAGGTAACATGACATCTGGACCAACGATATAGCTGTGTACACGTATATATGGCCTAGATGTGATGTTCGGTGTAAACTTGATGATTTTATATTTTTTATATCGAATAGTTATAGGTATCAAGTATTATAAACGACATAACTTTTAATTTAAAGGGTATATATATTTACTTATCTCACATGTCATCAGAAATTTATGAGTTGAGATGACCTGATAATTGATTTTAAGATTGGTTTTCTATCCAGTTTTCAATATTTAATTTAAGCAGAAACATAAAAAACAAAAATATACATAGCTTAATTTAACTCCAATTGTCTTTCATCAGATTTCTTTATATTGTTTTATAAACAAAGAACGTTTAAGGGTTTAAGAAGGTTGTATCAAATATATTAAGCAATATCGCTTACATAGACAAGAAATGATAATAATTAACATCGCAAGTGTAACATGCATGCATGGACCCTTCAATATTTTCTCAAGGGTTTTTATCTTGGGTATAAATATAATCAAGGTGAGCAGCAAGTATCCTTTTTGTTAAGCACTCTTCTCTTAAGACTCCTTCACAGCTATCTTCAATATCATCCTATAAGAATTTAAAAAAAGTAATAATAATAATAAAATATGAAATTTCACATAATTATAAAGTGGTCATGCATGCAAAAACCAGAAGTTAGATTTTTACCCAACCTTGTTTTCAGATTTTGAAACCGGAGTAGTTGTTGCGGTGGCAGTCTTTGGAAGAGCGGCCATCGGGCGGGCGGCATATGACTGTATGGGGGAAAGGAGTAGGGCTAGTATGAGGAAGATGGGGATGGCTCTAGACATCGTTCTTGAGTCTATTTATTGAGGTGTACAAAATGAAATGCATGAAGAAGTGAATTTATAGAGTTCAAAGTATAGTGTGAACTTCGTGACTTTAGAATTCACACAAAATATAAATATATGTCTGTATGGTACGTTATATATGTAAGAAATAATAAGTTATGGTTAGATGCGTATAGTTTTTTTATATAAATTAAGTCAATATTGGGATAACTAAATTAATGAAAATTTATGTAGGTAATATAACTTTATCCTAAATTTATGCTTCAACATGGTGAAGACACTTGCAGTCGTTGGAGAGACGGTTGGTTCATAATCTAGCTTGTACTTATGAGTTATGGAACAGTATTTATAGAAGTAGTAATCAATCAACAATTGTCGATTTGTAGATATTCAAAAAGACTTATAAAAGTGATAAAGGAAAATAATTAACCTATAATCTAATAGACTTCAATTTTAATATTTCGTTTTATAACAGTTTTACCAATTTGAAAGTAAAACAAGTTTGATTACAAATTAAATTTTTGATAATTTGTTTAAATAAATATCATTACTTATATGCAAACTATCATGTATATATAAACCAAAATAAAAACATCACACATATTCTTCAATTAATAAGTCAAATATCAGCTTTACTCGTTTAATTTATTTTGATCAAACTAATTCGAAATATGATCATTCTATTATACTCCTGGTTTTATTTTTAAACTTTAAAATTTCATATTTAATTATTTAAGTAATTCTAATTGTTTTCTAGACTTTTGGATTTGTTTTTTCTAATTTATTTTCTTTCTAGTCCAAACAATCATTTTTAAGAGCGTATAAAAATCCGTGATTTATTTAATATTAAACACTATTAGTTCTAATAATATAATTAAAAGCTATGTAGAATTTACCAACCGATAGATTGCATGAAACTCATCCCTGTGATGATTAAATAATCACATATTATATAAAATCAAAATTTAACATCATCAGTAAAAACAGAACATATTTAAAAAAGAAGTAAAATTGTCATAACTCAACCACATAACAAAAGCTATATAGTATACATATATTTTGCTTAATCTGGATATATATAAAATTTATAATGATATGTGTGAAATCCTCTTTAGTTACAAATGAAGAATATAATCTTGATATGTTAATAAGTGAAAGGTTCAATTTAAATAAAGTAAAAGAGTTTAAGGAGTGAAATAAAAAGTTTGGTTTAATTAATTAGTAGTAATTGGTTTGTTGAAAATAAATAAATATTAGTTTATCTATATGAGATTTTAAATAATATTTAAATTGGGTTATAATTAATTAATGTCTAGTATAAATAGAGGGTTATGTATTTAATTTTATAAGTCGAGTTCAATAATAAAAAAAATGTTGGATTATGTTACTTCAGTTCTACGTGTTTACATATATTTTCGGGTTAATTCAATTGGTTACTCCAACAATTGGTATCGGAGCTAAAGGTCACGATCTCTATGGAGCCGATCGGAATTCATGTCCGGAGAAGAAATCAATCCGATTATAATGGAGAGATAGCATCCAAACTCGATCCGAAGGAATAAAGGTGAAGAGAGAATTGACAAGTAAGTTTATTTGTCTATTAGTTATGTTCGATTATCATAGCCGAAAGGGGAAGAAGAAAAAAAAGAGAAAGAAGATTCTTAAGGTGGTTCGTAAATCAATGATGGAGTTTGATTAACAATAGTTTTGTTTAATCATAAAAGCTTGAAAAAAAATAGTAAAGGAGTTTGATTTGATCATTAGCATGTTAGCAGATGTGATCAATCAAGGTGTCGACCAGGTTTGTTTGTAATTAAGAAGTTTTTAAAGGATATGATCAACAATGGATTTTTCTTCATTGCCAAGGAAAAAAAATGAGTGATTCTCTTTTGGCAAACGTAATTCGACAAGAGGCGGGGGAAATGAAACAACGTGGTGTTAGGTTTTTGTTTAGTAGTTGGGTAAAAACAGAAAAGTAAAGGGCTAGTTTTTTTAGTTGGAGGTCGGTGAATAGGTGGCTTAAACGATCCGAGAAGAAATAGTAATCAAAGACGCGGGCTTGGATCCAAATAACTTGTTATCGAAAGTAGAGGTTCAAACCGAGAATATCTAGGACGTGGCTAGGGTTGAGGTCGGTGTCCAGAGAAGATTGCGGAGATGAACAATTTCAAACATAGATTAGAAGTGAATGTCAATATCAAGATTAAGAGGGTGAATGAATGATATAATCTTGATATGTTAATAATTGGAAGGTTCAATTTTAATAAAGTAAAAGAGTGTAAGGAGTGAAACAAAAAATTTGGTTAAATTAATTAGTAGTAATCGGTTTGTTAAAAATAGATAAATATCAATTTATCTATATGAGATTTTAAATAGTATTTGAATTGGGTTAGAATTAATTTATGTCGAGTATAAATAGAGAGTTATGTATTTTGTTTTATAAATAGAGAGTTATGTATTTGTTTTATAAGTCGAGTTCAATAAAAAGAAAAATATTAAATTATGTTACTTCTGTTCTATGTGTTTATACATATTTTCGGGTTGATCCAATTGATTATTCCAACAATAAACCATTTATTTTGCTCTATCATACAAAACTAACTTTAAATATATAAATAGCTGCCATATGCATTTTTTATGGTTTCTATTTGGTATTCTATGTTTTTTATCCAAGTTAATTTATAAAACAATAAAAGACTTTTATACAAACAATAACTAAGTATATCCAATTGGCCTATTAAATAATAAAATATATAATGGTTGAAAGTAGACTATAAATGGGCTAGTCAGAATGTGGGCTTTGATTAAAGCACAACGATAAAGCATGGGAACTAAGAAATCATACAGTGAACGGAAGGGATTCGGGAATGTTTTTACGACTTTTACAACCACCTCAATATTTTATTTTTTTCGTATTTAAAATATGTTGGTCTTTTAATAAACTATATATGGAATATATTAGTCTTTCTATAACGTACAAAGCAAATAGAATTATCCTCGTGATTAAATAGATGATTTTTTAAAACGTCAAAGTCTACGTGTTCAGGAACCCTGATAAGTGTTTCTCATTATGAAGAGCCCTATAAGAGGGCAAATCTAATCATTGATTAATCTTACTTTGTTGTATGTATAGATATCTTCTATGTAAGTACTATTTGTTAAATCACCATTCACCGCATGAGATTTTATTCTTTAATCTTTATGTGCTACCATTCTAAATCCTATGATTTTATTTTATGTATTTATTTTTCTTTCTGATTGTTGAAATATATCTCTATTTGTATTTCCTCTGTTTTTATTTTACATAGAGTGTTTGTCTTATATTTATGTATCAAGTCATCTTGTTGTTGATATGATTTCTTTCTCTTGGTTCTTGGATTTTTATTCGTAGACATCATATATTCGTTTTGTTTTTGTTTAGGGTTACACATCTTTGGTTTGGTTAATAAGAGTTGGTATTCTAGTTAAATGAGAAAATATAAAGTCGATGAATTGAATATAACATAATAGTTTCAGTAAACTCATTTATTACACGGTTTAAATAAATAATATATTAAATAAAAAGAAAATATTATTATTAAATAATATAATAAGTAAACCGTTTAGAAATTGTTTGCTATCATCGACCTTTATGTACAACAGTCCAACGGTAGCGGAAGACAAGGTTATTGTACACACAAGAGTCTTTCAGTTCTTATGAAAACTTTTTCTTATCAGTCAAGTAGTATATAACATCTTATCTTATAGCTTGTTGCGACGGGTCGCCTTTTAAATTCAATAAATATATTAAAGTATTAAAAAGAGTAGGTGAGTGAGTGATCGTTGACCTAAGCGATTTTGATCACATGGTAGGCTAAAATTCTCTTATTATAACTTTTAGTTTTACTTATCTTTTGTTTAAAAAAAATTAACTTTTTGGAAACACCAATGTTGAATTATATATATTTTTAGAAAAGGTTAATGTTTTGAAAAAGCTTTTTTCTTATAAAATATTTGTTTTATTAGAAATAACATTAATAAAAATATCTATTTTTTAATTTATTAAAAATATTTTAAATCTAAAAAATAATTAAATAGTATTTTTAGTAATTAATGTAATAATTTATCAGTAACAAATAATGATGTAGAAGTGTTGAAATAGTACAGAGGTACTTAAACACAATAGCAGCCTCAATCGAACAGGTAAAGATGTTCGAACTTTGTTAAAATCGATGTCTCCTCCCAAGTTGCGGGTAGAAATCGAAGTTTTCTAAGATAATTTAGGGTTATAGAGTCGTCTCCCTGGTCACATGTAGAAATCAAATGTTTTCATATTATAAAAATGTGTTTATTAGTTTTTATTAAATATTAATTGGTTAATTGTTTTGATTGGTTAATTAGGGTGTTGAAAAAGACTAAAACACTCTTATTTTAGTGGAGGTTTTAAGTGTGTTAGTAGAATGGATAAAAATAATAATATTTGATAAATAATGATGTTGGAAAGACAAGAAAAAAATGTTTGATTGAAATGACAATTTTAAAGAAATCACAGGTAAATAGCTCACTTTGTATACTTATCTTTTTTTTTCTCTTTTACTTTATTATCGATGAGTTTGAAAATCATTTTCACCAAGGTTTTTATCCGTTTTCTAATATATGTGGTGAGAAAAATGAGTACCGTCTCTAGTGGTGAATTTTTAAAAAAAATTAATTTCTGTTAGCGATTAAAGCTTTATTTTGAATCTTTTTTTTTTGTTTTTAAGCATTTAACGAGGTATTTATATTTTTAATTTTTTTATATCATCTTCTTATATAATCTACTTCATTATATTTCACTTAGCAAGATTTGAACCATTAAAAAGGATTTATATTCTTGGGAACATATTTCGTCTAGAGTTCTATCAAAATATGTGGAAATCTATGTTTATAAGAGGTTTATGAGGGATTATTATAGTACTAAAACACTAGCCATACATATCGTGTTAAATCATGTTTTTAAAAATCATCCCAAGTAAAAAAATAAAGGTAATTTTAATATTAGTTTTTGAATATTTTTTTCAACGGCATAAACTAGTGCTAAAAATCCCCCTAATATGCTCATTATAACATTTGAACCTTAACCTTCACATAAAAAAATAAATTAAAAAAGCGCATGCTAAACATACGGATACCATTAATTAGGGTAATTATTCAATTCAATTTTTAAACAGCAATGACATATGTCAAAGTTGTCACCTTTAGTTAAATAACTGTTTGGTAAGTTTTGAATGATTAAATGTTTAACCAATAAAAAATCTGAATAATTAAGTAGTAAACCATTAAAAGGTCTGTACCATTAAGGGTTAGTATAATGATTAAGTGCTTAACCAATAAAAAATCAAAACCATTAAGTATTAAACCATTAAAAGATCTGCATCATTAAAAGTTAGTATATCGTTTAACTATTCAAATGAAAATATCTAACCAATTTAAATAAGAGGTATTACCCGTTTAACATTAAATCTTTTAATCATTCAACACTAGTATAATGCTTAACCATTCGAATACAAATGTCAAAACTATTCAGACATTTGCTCGCAAAACAAACTGTCCGAACCATTAAATATTGAACCATTTAAAGTTTTAAACATCTAAAACATTAAAAGACTGATTAAAATGCTACCAAACAACCGTTAAACCAAAAACATGTTTACTTCACAGCCTTTACCATGAAAAGCCACATTGAGAGTTTGGCATGGTGGAATATGGATAAAGTATGGTGATTGATTAAGGAACCACTTTGCGTGCTTTACTACTCGATCAGGCACGGTCCATGAACATGGAATGTTTTCACGATTTGCCTTTACATGAACATGATTTAAAATCTTTACTCTGCTAAACAACTTGTTTTATGTTCATTAATAGTCATATTAAAACATTCTTTTAATTAATTGTTTTGTTTTTAAGTTTTAAATTTAAAAATTACTATTGTTTTATATGTTTTATAAATATGTCATCATTTAATATTTAAAAGACATATTTAATTAAATGGTTTCTACGCATTCACGACGATGATCGATCCTCTAGAGCCTCAATCAAACAACCTTATGTTTATAAAAGTAATCAGTACATCTTTTACGTAAAATATTAAGATAAAGTTATTGTAACACCTTTTTCAAAATCAATTTCTTCTAATAAATCTATAATTGTAATTACACATCCAAAAGTAAAATAAAAGGGTTAACTTCCAAAGTTTAGAAAACCCTTTGATAACACATTGATGGGGAAAAACTGTGAAAAGCAAGGAAACTTAATTTATTCTAATTCATATTGCTAAGAGAGGAAAGTTATGTTAAAAAAAAGAAAGGATGTCTAACCCAAAATTTACACCTAATTGTTTTAAAGTCTTACGCACACACAATTGGGCACGTATACGTGCGCATGTGTAACAGACGTATTTCTCTTAATATTGATGGTTCAAATACTGTAATAGAGATGTTAGATAGGTTTACGCACATGTAATTGTGCAGATATACATGTAGATGTATAATAGACATATTATCCATATATATTGATGGTTCAAATATTGTAATAGACATGTTAATTAGATAGGTGTAGTAGTTGTTAAAAAAACTATGTTGAAGTCTTTTGAGATTTAGATGGTCTTTTAAATTAAGCATTTGCTTTAGAAAAAAGCTAAAGGACTGTCGTGTTTCTCGTTAATCATGGTAACTAATGTTACTTTATCTTTACTTTATTTAACTAAAACTTGCACCCACTCAACTAAAACTTCTCTTACATATATACATATATACATATAACATATATACATATACATATATACATATATACATATTACATATATACATAATACATATATACATATATACATATAACATATATACATATATACATATATACATATATACATATATACATATATACATATATACATATATACATATATACATATATACATATATACATAATACATATATACATATAACATATATACATATATATATATATATATATATATATATATATATATAATATATATATATATATATATATATATATATATATATATTAGCATTTAGATAACTGATTTGATAACTATCGTAGCTAGTTACACCACATTTTGCAGCAAAGCACATTGGGGTGGGGATTTTATATGTGTGCTGTGTAAAGCTGCGAATAAATTAACTCTCTATAATTGTTAAGCACTACAAAAAATCTTAATAAACTACTAATTAACATATCAATATTAATGTGAATTTTAAAATTTTTTTAAATGGTTTACATGAGTTCTATAATTTCTCATAAATATGTTCGGACTACATGCAAGAACTCTCACTAGTAGATCGTATGTTTAAATTTATATTTTATATGCGGTATGTTGCTAAAACATTAAAATATTTGTATGTTATGTTTTTAAAATTTGAAATGCTTATCTACGTACATATATAGGTAGTATAAACCACAAATGACATTTATTATATTTTTCTAAGTTAAAATTTAAAACAACAAATAAATGGATTTTACATGACGACTTGTACATTTATGCATTAACTTATTGTATTTTAAAAAATACAGATCCGTCCAGCAAAAAATTTACATCAAAACGTTTAAAAAATATATATATTTACAATTTTAGTATCAAAAAGTTTTTAAACATAACAAATTAAAAGATATAAAAGAAATATTAAAATAAAGTAAGTTTTTTTGGTTTATGAGTAGATAATGTAAAATTTTATGTAATTTACAGTAAGTATAAGATTATTATTTAACTAATTATAAGGGTAATATGTAAATAATGTCAAAAATTTTATTTCACCCTTAAAAATAGTTGTACCTTATGCATTGTATGATTTAAATGTTTTTAATTAAATGGTATCTTAAGTATTATTATCATATGTTTTATATATAGTATAAATAAATAAAATTTATTTGTTAATATTTTTCTAACCTTTCTTAATTATACATAAAAAAAATGTGTGGTTGAAAGAAATTCATATGTTTTCGAATAGTGATTTACTAAAGTCACTCAAATCAAATAATCAAGCGTTTCAAATAAGATATTTTGATCGGAAGATACATCTTTCTATCCATAATGTCGGAGGTTTAGATCTTGAAAAATGTAAGAAACTGTGGTTAATTAATATGAGTATATTTAGAGGTATTCTAAAAAATAAAATAATTAAGTATCATAATTGTTTCTTTTATTTTTCTTTATCTATTTAAAGGTTAATTTTTTAAAATTAAGCAAATGAAACGTATATAAAATTTAAATACTATCAATTAATTTCCTTAATAAAATAATTCATTAAGGATGTCGAATAGTTTTATTCATCTTTGAGCATGAGATTCGCCAAATATTATAAATAGTGGTCTAATGAAATCGACTGGTTCGATAATTAAATAATCAGATATTAGCAACTCTTTATTTTGGAAAAGCACTGTAAATGTATCTAGAAAGTCTTAAAAGTAAAAATTCTGATGACGCTTGAATTTATCATATACAAGACTTTTGGCAAATCTTTGATCTACGTTACAACAATCTCATAAAGTTCGATTACGTCAATTTCAGCTTTCCTCATGCCTTCGAATATTACTTATACCACACATTTTTCCTCCATATATTATTAACACTTGTAGTATGTTATTATAATTATTTTATTAATTAGGTATACTTTTGCGTATGCACTAATTAGCGCAAAAAGAAAAACTTATGTCATGTTTGTTAATTGATAAATTACTCTGCCTGTTAATAGTTTAATATTTATCTAAAATGTTCACATGATGGAATCAACTACTATTATGTAATATTAATTTTGGATATTGTTATTACTTCATGGATTTAAATGAACTTAAACAGCCGACTGTTATTGATAGTCTGCGATTCTTCGGGAGACCTAAATATTGGTCGATAGGCTGTGTTTTGTCTAATTAATAAGCTGAAAAAATAAGTAATATATCTAGCAAATAATGTATACAAAAGTGCAAAAACCCATCCAATTAAGGGGTTGTTTGATTACCATTGACTTGGTAGGATCTAACTGAGTCAGAAGCTGACCCAATTAAAAGTTCTGACTGAGTTTGCATCTGACTAAAACTTGATTGTTTGATTCAGTATCTGACTGATTCTGCTGAATGATAAAAATAACCATATTGTCCCGTAGTTCTGACGAGTTAAAATTTAACTGATGTTGTGTAATCAATAAAAATTGACAAGTTTTTAAAACTAACATAATAGCTTAAAATTTAAAATGTAATATAAAATATAATCTCTTTCATATTACCAAATTAAGGAGACAAATATTCGTGTAGGTTGTAACAACAACCATTGCACCCAAATCAACACTTACTTTAGAATCAATCATCTCTTCAAAAACCTCAAAGCCTTTCTCAAAAGTTCCACGTTTAGAGTGGAAATCAATCATGAAATTCACAGATTTATTCATACGATCAATAAAACAAGAATGTACGTTGAAAACAATTGTTACCTTAGAAACTTGCTGAGGCTTATGGGTTTTGCTAGGATACGTGTTGCGTCGTGGAGTTCAGATTGCTTATGAAGCAAGAAATGTTAGCGTGTAAAGCAAGGGAGAAATGAAATCAAAAGTCGGTAGTCACTGGTGATTGCCGGCACATATTGTTAAAAGTTTTTTTTATTTTTTATTTATAAACATCACATTGTCCCGTTTTTAGACTAAAAAAAACATAAAAACGATATAAAATTTTCTACTAAAGGTTCGCTAATAGAACCTTATTTATTTTATTTTTAGAGAAAGCATTGTTATTTCAGGAAGTGACTAACTTATTTGTAAATTTAATAAAAATATTAACATTAAACGTGACCGAAAGTAATAAACCGTGTTCTATATGCTAAAAGAAGAAAAACAATAAAATCTCGAGCTCGGTCCATATACACCGAACTGGTTCTAATATTACCCAACTAGTTGTTGGACTTCAGACCGGTTTTACTACGTAGTGTATTGTTCGGTTGTTTTACTATCATTGACTTTGAACTCATGCCATAGTGTGATAACCGTTATCATCATGAAATACAGAATAATTTGTTTGAATTGACGAAATGGTGGTTAAAAGCATGTCTTCGTATGACATTAAGAATTCCTTTTGTTGTAGTTTTCTTTTAAACTCATGATTGTTTGACTTTTTAACAAAGCGATAACAATTTTATTCTTTTACTACATTTCTCATATGCCAATATGATATTTAAATGCTTAAAATACTTCAAGTTTTGTAGCTTTTTGAATTTGGTCAAAAAAGGATCAATCGCAAGATTTAAAGCTACAACTTGATACGGTTACTAGTGTGAAATGAGAAAACTTATAAAAATGTGAATATTGCCGTCAAGGTGTAAGGTGTTTATTTTTTAATGAATCAAATATCATTTGGTATCATTCTAAGAACAAGACGTCCTACCTACAATATAAAAATAAAAATATGAATTCTTGTGTTTCACTTGCGGTTTATATATGTTTGTAATATATAAAGGTAATAAAAGAGAACATATTTGCTAAAAGTTCATTACAATTATATTTACATAATCAGGAGATAAACTACAAGAAAACGACACCTATAGCGACGACATATGTCGTTACTAAAACTAAGGCTATGGTGACGGACTTGTTACTTCTATATAGAGGTGTACAAACGGTTTGGGGGCCCAAACCGGTTCGGGTCCCAAACCGAAACCGGTTTGGTCAAACTCGGTCAAAACCGTTTGGCCCCAAACCGGTTCGGGTTCAAACCGGTTTCAAACGCTAAAAACCCAAACTATCAAACCGGTTTGGGTCGGTTTGGAACCGGTTCGGGCCCAAACCGTTTTTTTTTTTTTTTTTTTGTTATATTCAAACGAAATTTTAAACTTTTAATTAAAACATAAATATTTATAACATTTTTATATAATTTATATAATTTAAAAGAATTTATATAATTTAAACAATTTATAACATTTATAACATTTATAACATTTAAACAATTTAAACATTTAAACGATTTAAACAATTTAAACATTTAAACGATTTAAACAATTAAACAATTTATAACATTTATAAACATATATATATATACACACTATTTATTAACATTTATAAACAATTTAAGCATTTTAACAATTAATAACATTTATAAACAATTTATATCATTTATAAACAATTTAAACATTTTAACAATTCGTAACATTTAAATAATTTAAACATTTAAAACTAAACATTTAACATAGTCGTTTCTTCGTTCGTATTATACTTGTACGTTTTTCCTCGCCACCAGAACCGGAACTGTTACGAAGGTAGTCATCATATGCCGCTTCATCATCAGTCATTCCTGGTGTCAATCCGCTCTCTACCTCGTCCTCGTATAATTCTGCTTCGTATTCCAGTTCTCCTTCAAGCGATCGTTTGTCTTGTACTCTTTCCGCGGCATCCAAATAATCTTTCAAGCAAATTGACATTTCAACTGCTTGTGGAGTGAGTCGAGTTCGTCTTATTGATATAATCCTGCCACTAACAGAAAAAGCAGATTCCGAAGCTACCGTAGAAGCTTGGACGGTTAGTAAATCTCGGGCCATGGTGGATAGGATGGGAAATTGATCTTCCTTTCCTTTCCACCAAGCCAACAAGTCAAAATTTTTAAATTCATGTGGAGTCATGGTCGATAAAAAGTTTGTAAGACCATACCTCCCGAGTTCACTACTCGGAGTGTTACCACGTTGACGTTTATTACATTCATCCCTTAAAGTATATATAAATCAAACATTGGATCATTCGAACATTCGGCATTTGCCGCATGCCTTAAAGAATCATGGATTTGTGATGTTTCCCCGTATTTTAATAAATAAACATCATACATTTGTTGTAATTGTTTGTTGAAAGTCGCTTTTAAAGTTTTACTATACATTGGTTTACCAACTTCTAAATCCAAATTAAAAGTAATTTTATCAAGTAAAGTTTCAACCATCGACAAATTTAAACAAGGGTTTAAAGCAGCGAACATGTAATAACGGGAGGCATTTCTTCAAAATATTTTTTAAGTTTTTCTTTCATTGGCGGTATCATATCGGAATAAGGTCTACCCCTACACGACAATTCATTAATTTTGAAGTCATTAAATAAATTTGGTGTAGTACCAACGGACTCGTTGGGTAATAAACTCCAGAAAGACATGTAGTTGCATTTTAAAAACTTGAAGCATTTTTGTTACTTCTTCGATGATGGCCCAACCCGATGGATGGTAAGAATTTGCCTTTCCCCGACTTACCAAACTATTATGAAAGGCTATTAACTTTCTTTTTGTTCAATAGCCTTTTCAAACATGTTACATGTGGAATTCCATCGTGTTGGTACGTCCCAATTCGGACCTAAACATTTAGTATTTGCGTCTTTACAAAACTTGCGATATTTAGTATATCTTTGGTTGTTACTAAAAATATCACGTAACATTCATTTAAAACAATCTTTAATTGTTTCAATCGTTTTTAAACCGTCTTGCACGGCTAAGTTTATGATGTGCGCAACACATCGACTATGAAAAAACACACCCTCACATATTGGTTTATATTTTAATTTCAAATGATCTATCGCAAGAGTGTTGTTTGAAGCATTATCAAAAGATATAGAAAATATTTTGTTTTCTAATTTATACGTTTGAATAACTTTATCAATAAGATAAAAAATGTTTTGGCCGGTGTGAGGATAATCAAACAATTCAAACGCAATCGTACGTTTCATCATTTGCCACGAATCGGGTTCAACCCAATGGGCGGTGACACAAATGTACGAGTCCGGTGAACCGTGAGGTGTCGACCAAACATCACTAGTTAAGTTAACACCGGTTTGTAAATTTTCAAAATAAGATATTATTCATTTTTAGCTTTTTTCCACATTTTTAAACAATCTCTTCGAAGAGTAGCACGACTTACATTGGTGTAACGAGGTTGGAGAGTTCGTTGAATGAGTCGAGTCAACGTTCGTTGTCGAAATGTTTGAATGGCAAGCTTTCTTGAATTACAAATTGCGCCATTTGCTCCCGAACCGCATCAACGTTATAAGCCCAAATATTTCCTTCGTTTGTCATCGAAGCTTGACCTTGAGAAGGTTCACCTTTTAACGCTCTACAATATTTATTTGCAATATGGTTTTTCAATGTTGTGTTTGCATCTTTTTTGAAAAACTTATGACAAAACTTGCAACGAGCCTTGTTTGGACGCTAGCCATTTGACATAAATCGTAATTGCACCATACTTCGGGGTTCCTATTCGTAGGAAGGATTGCTATCACCACGTTGCTTGAAGACGCTTCACAACCAACGGATGATTGCGCACTTGTTGAAGCCATTTCAGAGATTTTTGTGAGAGCGTTTTTGAGAGCGTTTTAAACGAAAGTATTTGTGGAGAGCGTTTTTGAGAGCGTTTTTGAGATTTTTGAGAGTAGAGAGTGTTATAAGTTGTTGTGATTCAACCAAAACATCAAATACATATATATAGTAACCTAGTGGGGGTATAATGGTAAAAAAACATCAAAAAAACGGTCAAAAATTGCAAAAAACGGCTATATAGCCGTTGGGTAACGGTAACCGGTTTGGGTGACCGGTTTGAAAACCGGTTTGGGAGACCGGTTTGAAAACCGGTTTGGGAAACCGTTAGGCGAGATTTTGGTTATAAATTTTGCTTAGGTGGCAAGAATTGGATTAGTCAAAGTACAATTGGTAATTTTAAAAGTCGATGTGTATTATAGTAAGTTGTTTTAGTCAAGCGGTCATTTTAGTGATTTTTTCGATTATTAATGATATTTTACTTCTATTGTCCATAGATAATTTAATAGTCACTACTATTTTGTATCATGGGACTTTTATTGTCCTATAACTATAGCCTCACAATCGGAAAGAATAAGATTTCCTTCATCAGTCATAACTCATAAGATAGAAAATGTGAATTCTACTTTTTAACTTCCGGTTTATATACGTTTGTGATATAGAAGATTGACAATGACACGATGGAAGCAGCCAAACTAGAGTTTGTTTTGGTTCGACATTTCAAGTTTTCTTTTAGCAACCGATAGTGACATTGTTAACAGTTTTGGTTTGTCTGATGCAGAAAACGTATGAAAACTAGCTTCTTCTTGTGACATAATTGATGTTGGACCCGACCACCCACCCCATTATATGTGTTGGAAAATTGAATCTTTGACGTCTTAATCTTTATTATACTAAACTTACACTACTTTTTATTCAACTCAAACTCTACTAGTTAATCAATAAATAAATAAACTCAATCCTACTCTAATATAAACTCTGCTAAACATTAATATAACTAATAGCAGTATTTATCAAGATTAAATCCGTCATATATGTACCTGTTCTCTTCATAACTGAATAATATTCCAAGCTAGAAATCAATGCTTCTAGTGCTAGAATCCACGATCTTCGGTATATGTTATGATTGTTCAAAGGAATAACCATGATATAATTTATTCCATCGGTTCAAATAAATTTAAGCATTGATTATTATAAGATTAGGTTACAACTCATGTATTACATGGGTGAAATAAATAAAACATATCAAAATCATTAGTTTTATAAATATTTTATTTTCAAGATGTTATTATCCAAAATTGAAAAAAAAATATAATGAATATATAAAGTTATAACACACAATGAATTAGAAATTATTACTCTATATTTAATGTGTATTAATAAATTATTAAAATAACTACATTTATATTTAGATGTGTAATGTTAAATAATTTAGTTTACTTATTTACAATAATTATCATTTAATATGAGAGAGACAAAAAAAAATAGAAATATATTTGTTTTAACATATTTTGTTAAAAAGGAAAATCTAATTAACTATTTTTATAATTTTCGTATTTATTATGAGAGAAAGGCGAAAAACTAATTTTTTTGATATTCTAGAATTATGACGCGTTGCATTTGATATGCTAAAATAATGACACTTGTATTAAGAAAACCTTATTTTATTATAGTTTATAGATTGTTGTTTTATAGTGTAACTTACATATTAAACAATTTATCATTGCTTAAATAAGTGTTTGATTATTCGTTTAGTATAGATAAATATCTATTAATAAAACAAAGAACATCATCTTCTTGCCGGCCGTTAACTAAAAGATACGAGGATGTCCCAATAATATCATCTACTATTAAGGTTCCTGATAATTGATCTACTATAAGTTGTGGATGTGTCGGTAATTATTTGTTGTTAAAGAGTAATAATATCTAATTATTTAAAACAAAATCATTTGACATAAAGTTTTTTACAAAAGAAATTAACGATAAGATTGAAACTTAGAACGTATTATTTAGAAAATGATTGATAGAGTGAAAACAGTGTTTTTGCCGTGTATTCTGGGGTTGATGGGCCATTACTACTTGGAGGCGTGGCCAAACGACATGACTCCACCCATGCAAAGTATAAGCTTTTGATATACTTTTTAAATTGTATAATAATAAGTGACGTTTATATATAGATTTTAGATAAATTGTATAAATTAAATGGTGACTTAAAAGCTAATATATATTTTTTTATTAAATTAAATATATGTCAAACATATCTCGAAAATTTTCAAATTCCCTGTTGGTTTACAGAAAACATAATGGTTTCTAAAAAATAGCTAAACTGACACGTGCGATCGCTTGTCTCGTGTCAGGTTCTTTTATAGCTAAGTACCTATCGTAGCAAACATTATAGAAACCAAAAGACTTTTAAAATATAAACTAATACTTTTTTATGACACCGCCTACAAATCAAAAAAAATTCTAGATATCACGGTGTATGAATAAACAAACTCAACAGACGTCGATCCAACTATGATTCCGCTTCTTTATTTCTTTGATTCATATATATGTTTTGATTTCCTTATGATCATTTACACAACTATATATGACCTAATCAAGGGTATCAAGAAAATTAAACGCCAAACAACTGACATATATGACATATGGTGAAACTAACAATAACTATACTGAGATGTTGTAACACACAAATCAGACTATTATTTTCTCAAGGTTTGCTGTCATTGGTGTATATATAATCTAGGTGGGCAACAAGTGTCCTCCTTTCCAAACACTCTTCTTTCCCCACACCTTCACAATTATCTTCAACAACACTCTACAAGAAAATGAACTTTTATAAA
Organism: Flaveria trinervia; assembly: GCA_025506515.1. NCBI lineage: Eukaryota > Viridiplantae > Streptophyta > Magnoliopsida > Asterales > Asteraceae > Flaveria > Flaveria trinervia. The sequence goes on from CM046452.1 coordinate 97,839,059, forward strand.
ATTAAAAATCCACAACAGTTTGTCGTGTTAAATATAATACGTGTTACCATACCTTTTGTGTGGCGGTGGAGGCGGTGGAGGTGGCGGCATCTAGTAAAGCGGGCACCAGACGGGCGTCGGAGGACGACATACAAAAGAGTGCAAGGACTAGTGTGAGGATGACGATGGTGGCTCTAGACATGGTTTTTAAGTTGGAGTGAAAGATGATGTACAAAAAGATAAATGAGTGTGTGGAATTAAATAGGCAAAAAAGTGTTGTGTGAACACGATGATATGTATAATAAATAGCACCTTATATCAGGATAATACATAATCTAGAATGTGTGGAATAAAATAATATTATGTCATGGAACATGGTCAAACTTGTAATCTTATATTATTGTTTAATTCATGTTCAAAATATAATATATGATTTTGATATAATTAATGGTTAGATGTTGTTGGTATATATATATTTAATTAATGTGAATTAACACTGTGAAGTATTTTAGTTTTGTATCACATACACTGTATTATTGAACGTGTGCAATACGAGAAACTTAAGATTGAACTGAATGAATAAAGTATACTGAACATATTGTTATATGATAAGCTTTGGTTTTTACGTGTTCCCATGAAATTCATTAGTAGTTTGGCTTTGATTTCTTTAAATTTCTATTAAAGTTATTATATCGTGGTGGTTATACTCCATCTATTATATGTAACTCAAATCAACGAAAAGTATGATAAGGAAATAAATCAATTGGGCCCTCAAGCAAATGTATAGCGAAACCGACGTGGCTCTATACCCCGAGAACGTATAGAGAGTAGTCTTTTTCTTTTTTTCTTTTTAATATCATCTTGGAAGGATTTCCCAGAGCGAGAGGTGCGGATTCATCTCTTCCTTCCTAGACCCCTCCCACTCTTTTAAGGTCGAGTCCTTATAACTCGATTCGCATAGGAATTGTGGTAACTATGTGACTTTATTTCCTTAGCCGCCTTTCAGACATGGGCTCACTTTCCTCTTTTGGATACGAACAAGTCCATGTTTTAACCGGTTTTTATGCAAAAGTCACTAGTTCGGTTAGCCGTCAAGAGAGGATCACCCGATCTACGTTCTCATGGCTAGAGACTGCTAATGACCAGCCAAACAGTGAGGGATTAACAGGCAAAGGTGTTCAAGACTAGCTTATAGTATACTTACCACTTCTAAAAATAAAAAATAAATAAATAAATAAAACAAAAAACTTATTAACATAAAAATAATTGTGATAAAAAAATGGGAGGGAAGTAGAGGTCTAGAAGAACTACCCCCTCCTCAAACAACGACCTGAATGGAAACTCATCCAACCATTTTGAGACCCTTGTTTATCTCATTTTGTATATCATTAAATATCTTATCCTAATAAAACAAAAAAGTTATTATTTTAAATACTCTATGTTTGAAAAAATATTGTTATCATTTTATTACATAAATTAGTTAATTATCCACAAATCGTATTTTATCTGAGAATATATTTCATAATTTTTAAATACGAATTCATAATTATTAATTTAATTTTTTTATTTAATCCATGTAGTAGGCGATTTATTAAACTACCATGTCACATACAAGAATTTTGCCAACTCTTAGCTGTTTGTCTGTTTGATAATCGAATATATGGAGAGACTTGCAAATTCCACGTGATAATGGTGTGTAAAATTTTTGGGCTTGTGAGGATTGGGCCAGCTGGGCCCGGTTTTTTTTTATGTAAGATTTTGAAGACATTTTTTGGTTTAATGAAGATTAAGATATAAGAGGTTTTGTAAATGTATCCGCAGGATATCTTTTATTATGACACTATGTATTAATTTAATTATTTTATCAAGATGTAATTTAGTAATTTCATACTATTTAACAGAATAAGTTAACTGTTCATTCAATTTAAAGACAAAAAATATAATGTTTATGTATGATTGGAATTGTCCTTTTATTATTGATACTTGAGAACTAAAACCATTATTTGGACTTATGTACATAACTTCTTAATTAGTTAGTTAGTTAGATATCTAAATTTAATTTATTAATCTGCTAATTTATTAAAACTTACCAATTTATATAAGAAATTTAATTATATCTTATCTTCACATATAATTTTACAATTCTCAGATCTTCATTATTATTATTTCATCATTTACTGATGACAGTTAATATATAATCAAATTTTCATATCAACTTTTGGTTTATAAATACATAAATTTCTAAAGTTAATACATTGCAATGTCCAGTTTTTATTCTATAAAACGTGGAAGTATAAATTTAATAGCTAAGTGACCGGTTCGTAAAGGAAGTTAACTGAATAAATAGTTTCTTTCGCACGAGGAATTTTAAAAGTAGTTTAACCGAAAAAATAGTGTATTTAGCACGAGGAAATTTTAAAAGTGAAATACTGAAACTAAATGGAAAATTAAGGATAAAATCTAAGACGCAATATTTATTCTAAATTCAAAGTCGGAAGTACAAAATTAGTTTAATCAATTGAATCATTATCATAAAACCGTTTTCACTTTTCACCACCCCTAGCTTCGTGCTAGTGTTCCGCTTATAATATATTTTTTCTTCGATTGTTCAAATATAATAAAAGAATATTTAGATAATGTATTTGCTGATTCCATGAATATATGTTGCATGGTTGCTATAAATGCCACTATAATTTTTAAAAACGGTCCTTAATTAATATTAAAAACGAAAAATAAAGTCCATTGACTACAACCTTCGTACGTCAATTTATAAAGGACATATGGTTGAATTAGAACCAAAACATGGCTTGCATCTATAGGCTCTTTTCTTGGAGAATCGAACTTTAGCAAAGATGAGATCTTTTATCTTTTTATACACACACTCGCTTTATTTTTTATTTTATGATATCAAATATCTAATTTAAGAGTATATTTATGGGCTATTTTATTTGTTTTGGTTTAGTGGCATGAGTTGTTTTTAGTTGATTATTATTTACATAAACTCAAAGAGAGGCATAAATAAGCTTTTTCAACATTAATTTGTATCTTAGCTTTGGCGAACATTGGTGTCAAAGGGGCGGCGCCTCTTACAAGATCTTAAAACGTAAGGCCTTAATCACTATTTGGGATCAGAGCCCAAGCACGGTTTGGGAGTAACCCTCAAGCAAGGGTCCTGCTCTTCGGTTACCCGGAGGCGCTCCAAATAACTATTCATTTGAACGACTATAAAAATTATTTGTCTGGTTTAACTTACGCATTGAGGCATTGGTCTAGCCGTCTAGGTCAACAAAATGACATGTCATTGTAGCTATTCATGAGACACCATGTTGTTTCATCAAAATAAGGTATTAGTTCATCACTTATATAGATTGAGTTTTGGTCTAACTCTAGGTTAAATATATTAACAAAATCACATACACTAGTTTTATATATACTCTATAAATCATGTGATTGACAAATCAAAATACTTCTATCTGGAATAAACTAAACTAGCATTAATGGCCACTATCATATGTTATTAAATTCTTTAAGTTACACAAATTCATAACAAATCATTTCAGTGCTAAGGACATATATATGATGGCGCATTACCATGCTAATTTTGTATCGACGTATCGTCAGACTAAAATCTCATTTGGAACTTTAAATGCTTTGACGGTCCATGGGTCATTTGACAAAAATTACCCTCCAATACAACAACGGTAAAATCTTCATTAGTGAAGTGGTTTTTTTTTCTGGGTGTTAGACTAAAGGTTAATCGATGAGTATTAATAGGCTTTATTTGTTTGAATCTTTTGTTTTGATTTTTATGTGATATGTCGATGCATTATAGATTATTTGAAAAAACACATTTTTTGAAGTTTTGCTTAACTGGACATCATTCGCTATTGATAGGTAGTTTTCACATAGTAATGCCCATTATTTTCCTCGTTGACATACAATTATACAAAAACATACTGACTTTATATAATATATGTACCATTTGTAATACGGTGCAAGGGTCGTTTGAGTATGTCATTTTGGGCTCAAACTGAACCTGATTATAGGTTGTTTTCTAAAACCAATGGGTATCGGTTTCATGGTATAATACTTTAGGCTATGATATAACTTGGTTATTATCATAATAGCTAGGTTATCATTTCAACAAGCAAACATAAGTTAAACCATATCATCGGTTTTCGATTGGTTTCAGCTTTTTCAGTGCGGTTATATCGGTTAATTTGGTTTTGGTTCGGTTAATGATTTTCACATCCCTACTTTGTAAGTTATGAGTTGAAATATCATATCGATTTTCATTGGCTGTCTTTGGGCAGTTTTACTAGTAATAAGTTTTGTGGACGTAAACGTTTACAACCAATAAAAGACAAAACATAAAAACCTCTTTACACTTTCCTAGCTAGGATGATTGAACGAATCTTTACTTTAGTCTCATTCAACAAGAAAATCTGTTTGGAAGTAACATGCATGTTAGTTAGTTTTGTAATCTATAATTTTTTTGGAAAGTCGCTAAAATATTTATACTTACCAATATACTATATATAAAAAAAATTACTATTTGACTAACTTAACAAAGTAGTCTTTGAGTTTTTAATTTGTGAATAATTTTTTGAGGTTTCCCTTTATCCCTTTAATATCTAACACCATGGCCACCAAATTTTCTAAAAGCTTTCGAGATAAACCCTTTTTCCACACATATGTTCTCTAATTAATCTAGATTTAGGTTAGATTATATATTAAAAAACATTATAAAAAACTTATAAACTCAAATCTTAGTTTTCTTTTTAACAACCCTAATTATTCGTACTTCTATACTTACAACTCCACCTATAGGCTAATGTCTCTAACACGCAGGCTAGCCCCATAATAACTCTCAAATCTTTAGTTGAGCTGCTAGAATTAGGGAAACACAAGTTGTGAAATCAATGTATAAGAAACAATATTTGTCAATATAATAATGATTTATTCCTTAGTATTTTTAAAAGCTAAAGGAATGGTCGACAAACCCATGTACGCATCTCTTTACTCTTTCCAAGCTTACTTTACCTTTTCTTTCTCATGCAACAGAAACAACTGCTAGGAGGGTAACATGTGTGATGTTTGTTAGTTGTAGAATCTTAGAATAAATAACATCCATACATCTTTTCAAGCCTATAAATTTGTTATTCTTAATATATTAAATGTGCACCCATGTTTTAAGGGAACTTTATAATCTTATTGGAAATCAGTCAATAAACAAAAAGGTACTTTCGTGCTTTTTCTATATTTAAATTGAATTGGCAAAGGTGATTTTTTGGTTTTTGTTAAACGAACAACCTGGACTTTTTTATACTATTTAGGATTTTTGGGAGATAAATAGTTATATAATACATTTTGCTAAGGGTTCTTTTTGTGTTATTAATGTAATTGTCGCTTATAATTTTTAGTGAATACAAGTATGCGTTGCCTTAGGTCGGTGATTTCAATGTCAAATGAGTGTTTAGAATGATTGAAATTCACATAAAACCAAATGAGAATCTAGAATATATAGTTTTACAAACCAAGAGGTGCAAAATGCACACTTGATCAAGATATTCTAACTTTTAGTTAAATATGACTTTGATGGTTTAAGGGACTAAAAAAAGGTGGTTACCTTGATAGCAGAGTTCAAGGGGCGGTAACTTCTGGTGGTATTCTAAGGGCAGCACCTACAGTTTGGTCAAGCTATAGTTCAATGGTAAGTAATGGCCGGTAGTAAAATTGGTCTTTGGTAGTAACTTTGGTTGTATAGCATTTTTATTTTAGTTAATAAAAGATGGACGGTAATAAATGAAGGTTTTAGCAGAAACTTTACTTTTCGTATATCATAAGTTATTTTTATAGTAAACTTATGTTTAACACTAATATTTGTTATTTCTTATATTGATGATGTTACTATTGACGTCATCGTCATATAGTAATTATAACTACCAATTATAACTACCAATTAATACCCGTAAATTTAGCACTTATGATGGTTAATGGCAACCTTGTTTGGTCAAAATTTTGGATATTCAATTCTCTTAAATGTTGGTACAAATTATATAGAATTACACTCTCGTTCTTGAATGTTTATATTATCAAATTGGTTAGGATCTCGTGTATTACACGGGTTAAATAAATAAATTAGTAAATAATTAGTAAAAAATTATAAATTATACAATAATACTTGAAGATAAAATATAATTATAATTACTTATAAATAGTTACTTTAAGTATATAAACAATAATATATGCTCGTTTTAGAGGCTCTATTTATTTAGTAAAAGATTTCGTTGTTTTTTGTTTTTAAAAGGAGTGTTTTAATTTGAAATAAATAGATTTTCAATTTATTAAATTATATATTTTTAGTTTGAATATGGTATGAATATATTATTAGTATTCCATATTAGTTTGAATAATAAAGAGAAATGAGAAAGTTAGTATGATGAGACTTACGATTACGTCACATGTTATCTTTTTTCATGTATTATAGATAGAGTGATAGACAAACAGACAGATAGATATATAGATAGATAGACTACAAACCTATTTATTAAATGAATTATAATTAGTAATAAACACAAAAGTTTACAATACGTTAATTTAATATGAGATATGAATTTTATATACGTAATAGTTAAAGAAAATATAACATTGTATTATTTTTTAACTATCTTATCTAAATATTTTCATTTTTAAACATTTGTATTAAGATTCTTTTATAAAAAATTTTATTTTTAAAAAAATCTTGTTTATTAAAAACTCTGGTTTGTAATTATTCTGGTTTTTTTAGTAAGATTGTTTTTTGAAAAGTTCACATGTTTATAACTTTTAAAAAAGGACAGATTTTAAATATTTTGTTTAAAAAATGTTTAGTGTTTTTGAAAATTTCATATTATATAAAAAATTATTATTAGTTCTATTTTAATTAAAAATATGATTTTTTATTTTCTTGATAAAATCTATCACTAAAAAGATACATTGATTTTTAAAAATCAAGATGAGAGAGAAATATTATAGTTAACAAAATTGATCTTTAATAAAAGAGAGAAATTTATTTTAATGTTTAATTTAGTATAATATCTTTTTGGATGAAAAAATAAAATGATGGTGTGTATAAAAATGACAAGTGATAAACCAATAGATCAACTAAATAACATGTGGCTTTAGAAAGCTTGATTTATTAGAATTTATAGAGTAAGTATTTTGGAAATGAATATCAACAAATTTTAATTTTAATTTAAAAGTGAAAAACACTCCATTTAAATAATTATTCAGGAAACTTCAAATCAAAATACACAACACTAAGTATGTTTTTTTTTCAAAAAGGGCACGTGTAGCACAACACCCACCAACTACGACATAAAATGGATAAAAATGAGATGAAGAAGAGATAAAAATCAAACATCATAAACGATCTGTGGATGGAGAGGGCGTTTTTGCAATGGGAGAGGAGAGAAGAAGGTATGCGGGATGATTACCGGTCCGGTGTAGTTTTCCAAATAAGGGTAAGGTCATGGTAAGTGAGGGAAGTTGGTTGTTAGAAGCTCAAAACTTAATGGTCTAACTAAGTTTGGTATTAGTCCTTTTAATATCTTTTTCTCTCTAGAATTTTCAATGCTTCCTATCTGAATTAACATGATTATCTAAAACTAAAGTTATGTGTGAGGAAAGTTAAATTTTATAGGTAGTAAAAAGTTAGTTTGATATTTAAGACCTAAATTAATGAAAGTCTGTATAAAGTGAAATAAAATATAGCCGACATCATTTACCAAATTCCGGGATGTCAAGGAGCCCATGGACCATGACGAGATCACCTTAATTAATAATATCCACGTAAGCAAATCTCCTTATTGGGTGATCTTCCGACCGATCCACGGGTGCCGACATCTGTCATCTTACTTTTCTACTTTTCTTTCTTCGTTACTAAGCATCAAGATTTAATCTACTTCTTTCCATCTTATATATAAAAAAATTCATTGTAGTCTTTTCATTTATGATAAAATAATATTGTTTTATAAGTTTCAAAAGTGTGAATTTAAATAATTAGCTAATGTAGGACATCCGTTATGTTTGGTTCAACTGCAATCACTAAATCACTTATCATTCCGAAAACAAGATCTTTAAGGATATTAGATTCTAACAATTTTAATTTAATCTAGTGGCAGATAGTAATCAATTCATACAGCCAACGGTACCAAAGATATTCTAACTTTTAGTTATGTTGCTAACGGTAATATACATGCATAATCCAATAGATTTACACTTAGCTACAACTCACTCGATGATTATAAGTGAAATAAAAAAATATATATATATTCTTTGTACGTGAAAGTAAGTGTAAATCTATAATATAACTATGTGATTGTTTTAAAACAATGATATAAATTAAAAATATTATTAGTCAAATTGTTTGAAGCCAGCACGGAGGTAGTTTTCAACCTCTCGAACACATAGATGCCAAACTCCTTTTCATTACGATTTTAGACTACTAGTTCTAACTTCAATTCTGGAGTGGCTACTCTATGTTGTCGGTAATGACAACCTTCGACGGATGGTCTCCACTATCAACGCTCAAGTGACAATGGAACGATCTGTTGAAGCCGTCTTGCTGGATGATATAGATTATTCTTTGTCGTGTCATAGTCTGGAATCCATTTTTCCTACATTTTATTTGCATACACATGTACTTATAGTAAAAATAACAACATAAATTACTTGTAGATATAACTATTTAAAAAAGAGAAAGTAGAGTAGCCGGTTATATATGTAATCACCTCACTCGTTACACTTAAAACAAAACATATAACTATTTTATGTGATTCTTCTTGTGCTTTTAACCTAATCTAGATTGTGAAAAGAAGTATCCTTGTGTCTCTATAAACGAGTTTTGTAGAATTTAGGTGGATGCATGTATACAGTATACACCTGGCCCTACCACTAACCTACTTTAATTACGAAAATGACACTCATTAATACCCATGCATCCATGCTTCATGTTTGCCCTTAAATACCAACACCATATCCATTGTTTCTTCCCTTTCCTCCTCCTACCTTCTTCCCCTTATTAATCAACACTCGAACGATCTTCAATTCCGACGATGTCGAATTCAATCTTCTCCTCCGACGACTGTCCTCTCTCCTTCGACGACTTCCTCGACAACGTTCTCGTCGACTTCCCCTCTCAAAACTCAACCATGTTGTCATCTGGCTCCGACGATGGCGAACCACATAAGTGGAAAGCTATTAACCCTATCGACGAGCGTAGGCAGAAACGACTTGTGTCCAACCGCGAGTCAGCCATGCGGTCCCGAAAGAGAAAACAAAAGCATTTGGAGAATCTAAAGAGCCAAGTAACACGATATGATACCGTTAACCAGGACCTTATTAAACGGTTACGGTTCGTGAACCATAACGTCCAAATGGTCCAGAAAGAGAATCAGACACTCAGACTAGAGTCGCTGAGGCTCCAACAAAAGTTATACGGTTTACATCTACGTCTACGGGCTAACCCGGAGCTCCATCAACCATTATTAACGTCTGCATGGCCATGCAATAATAACGTTACCACCATTAATGATCAAAACCAATCTACGTTAATAACATTTTAAATATCATATTTATTTTTAAAAAAATTACGTGCATGGTCCTCTCGATCTCTCAGTATGTGTTGTAGTATATGTTATATAACGAGGCATGAGCTTAATTAGTAAGAAAAGAGAATTTTAATGATCTTTTCATTTTCTTTTATTTTATGTAATTATGGTAAAGTGGTGGCTTATGGCAAGCCCCTGGGATGTAGTAGCTATTTCTTGGTTATAAATAATAATAATTATTATTATTTTTTAGGATTGATCTAGTAGATATAAGTAATTAATATCATTAGTGTAATCGTTCCTGTGTGTTGGATATGTAACACTATGTATATACTCAGGCAAATTAATAATACTTGAACACAAATAAGTATGTATAGTTATGTAATTCACTCAAGCATAATAGATACTTATTATAGAGGCATTACATTTTTATCAAATTACCGGATATCAAATAATAAGCCTTTATATATAATTAAATGTATTCATATATACACACAACAATATATTATTTAACATAAAAATTATTCCTAAAAGAATTATGTTAAACACATCCAATCACACACGAACTTTAGTACTAGCAAAAGGGGAAATTACCTTTTCCTTTAATCTTTATATCCTACTGGTCCTAGTCCCAACATTTTTTTCTCAAATGATGGACATAATCAAAGTACTTGCAGAATTTTAACTAGTGTAGTAATTAGAGATTACGTACACTTGTATATATAAAACATTAAGTTTGATAATAAGAGTAAAGATAACATATAATTAATGTGCATATTAAATGAGCATAGGCGTAGAGCCATTTATAAGATCTCGAGATTTTAAAATTCAAATACATAATATAATTAATATATAATTACCGTATAAAAAATGTTATTAATTTACATATTATAATAAAATACACTAAATAAGTAATAATCGAGAATATAAGTATAATTCAGCCGTTCATGTAATACTTGAACCAGAAACATTAGTCTACGAGTGGGTTTATCCATTTGAGCTAGAGTCGAGCGGATTCATACTCAGAAAAAAAAATTATTTTTAGAATTCATGCAAACTTGAAATATATAAATATCAAACGATCAAAATCTAAATTGTAACATTAAAAATACAATTTTAGAAATAGAAATATGCTCTTATAAAAGTTTAAAAATAAAGTGGTAGAAAAGTGAGAATTAAGTAAATCTTAAATATATAAAAGCGAGAAGTGTTCACCTTTTAAATCCAAGTTCAAAGCATGTGATCAAATTCAAAATGACCAACTTTCAAGCGCATATTATTATATAATACATGATATTTACATATATTCCCAATATAGGAGGAGTTTCAAAAGATCAATAAAAAAGAGGGATTATAAGAATCATTTCTAACTACAAATTTTAATTTAAGAATTAAAAAAAACAATAAAAACACAACTATATAATTTTAGCGTAAAAATTGATAAAAAAAAATAAAAACATTATATTGATTTCACTTGGTGTTTGAAAAAAAGTTTATTTCACAAATGAAACCAATATAATGTTTTTTTCCGCGTTAATATATGGGGTTTTCCCTATTTTTTCTGTGTGTGTTTTAGTGTAAATGTGTGACTAAAAATATTTATTTAGTTCCTTATTTTTTTAGTGTTCTCATTAAACCCTTCCCTTTATTTAAGTTCAATTCTAATTTCGAATCAAAAATAAAAATTCAAACTTGATTAGAAAAATTGAAATTAAAATTTAATTTAGATTTGAAAACACGAATTCAATTCAAATCTCCAATTTTATAAATCATATTCGAATAATAAAGACACTATTAATAACCCCTCCATAGAAATTCATTTCTCGTGAGATTTTAATCAAACATGAACATCACCAAATATGTTAAATGGTATCATATGATGTTCATTATTTTTAAAGATACATTAAGGATGTGTACGCTTGATGTAGAGAAGAGATAGTGTCACCATGGAATAAGAAAGAAGACAGGCAAGCCAATGATCACATGTTTAGAAGAGGGAGAAGCAAATCTAATTCATGCATCACATAATAATCTCTGTTACGTTACTTATGGATTATTATTGTAAGTAAATACTTATACAGGTTAAAGACTCGTATATTTCATTGATAATATGTAAAGTTGTTTTGAAATTACTATACGGGTATTACACTTGGTAAAACCAGTTACATTTTTGTGATTTTTTTTATAACCTCAACATAATACAATCAACATCTTAGTGTATATCATAAAGTTTTGGACAATACTTATTTCAATCTACACATTTGGTCATATGTTTCATATTGATAATTATCTTTGGTTTTCAACATATATATTGTTTATATGAAAGAATCTTATAGTACTTTTTCATCTAGCTAAGAGAATCTTTAGAATCAAAATACGATTTATCCTTAGGTCCATCACACTACACATGGATAATTAGTTCATCAACTAGACGTGGATCCTTGGAATCAAAAGTTTTGTGGTAGTAGTGATGTTAAATGATACATATATTCAACTCAAAAGCAAGAGTCATCCAAATAGATAGGGTGCCTGAATCTGAACTAGAGCTATGGTCAAAATAACTCACCTCCTTTTGTCAACATCTTTATTAATACTATCCAATAGGAAAAAAAAACAAAAAAGAGCCTTAATTTCAATGACAATTGTTGATGTAGGAGCCACAAATCACTTTGATTTTTAAATCTTGCAATAATTCTTTACTATATCCAAACACTATGGCAAGTTCCAGGAAATGAGCTTAAAGGGGGTACTGGAGCAAAAGAAAATACAAACATCACATAAAAATCTCTTCTTTTTTTTTGTGGTAAATTTGGGTTTCTTTTTCTGATCAAAATCTACTCTCTCAACAACATAAAGCAATTTTCTTTTTCCTTTGTCCTTATCTATTATAAAGGTTTAACTAAAACCTTAAAAAAAGCACGAGTTAATGGAGCATAAACTTACATCACCTATGACAGTATACGTTGGATATCAACATCATTGTGACAAAGCTGGATCAATAAACTCTGAGATAATTCAATCCTTGAAAAATAATCAGAAATACCACCAAACCACTTACTTACTTGCATAATTGATACGAGTAAAAAGCAAGATAATCCAAACAAACACAAATAAATCATCATAATCATTATCCAAAACCAAGCCTTAATCCACAATATTTCAATTGACAAAATTGTTCATCAATCAACTCCATCCAAAATGTAACAAAAGAAACGCCAACAAAACAATGGTTGCACCATTTAGATTATTAAAAAGGCAGAATGATTAAAACTTAAAGAAACATACCTTTAATTAATTCGAAAAGTGAAAAACATTTCACAAGTCGATAATAAAATTAAACAAACCTGACTTACCAGTAGCGACGTGGGCTGGGCAAGGAGTTTAGAATAATCTTCTATTGATTGATATCCAAGCCCAAGCTTTTAAATATTAACAGTCATTAAGCCCAATTGTGGGAAACCCAATGTTTATAAACTTAAGTAGACATGGGCAAACCGGGTTTTGGGCCGGACCCGGAACCGGGTTCGGTCCGGCCGGGTTTTTTTTGGAACCGGGTATGGTGTACCCGGGTTCGGGTTCGGGTCGGGTTGGACATACTTAAAACCCTACCCGGTTAGGGTCGGGTCCAGAACCGGGTACAATCGGGTTTTTTTTTTTTTTACTATTATAATTGCTATTATATTAATATTTTTAGTATTATTATTATTTTATTATTATAAATTTATAACAACATTAAAAAAACATTTATAACTCATTAATTTATTATTTATTTATTAAAATAACTTAAAAAATACATTAACGAATCAATAACTAATCGACTATTTTCTTCGAGAGGCTTCATCAAATGCTAATTCTTCGTCGGATATACCAGAAGATACTCCTTCTTCTACCTCTTCATCGTGTACTTTACATTCGATTGCAATTTCGTCTTCAAGATTTGTTTTGTCTTGTATACGATCCATCGCGTTTAAGTGGTCTTTTAAACAATGCACATCTCCACCGCTTCCGGAGTTAATCTTGTTCTTCGTAATGATAATACCCTGCCACTAAGAGAAAACGCAGACTCCGAAACTACCGTAGAAGCTTGGACGCTTAGTAAATCACGGGCCATAGCGGAAAGAATTGGAAATTGGGATTCATTTCCTTTCCACCAAGCCAAAATATCAAATGCATGATAATCTTGAGTACTCATAGTTGAAATAAAATTCGTCGTACTATATATACCAAGTTCGCTTGTTGGGGCGTTACCCCTTTGACGTTTAGCCGTCACATCCCGAACAACATTCAACATAGTCATAACGGGATCTTTAAACGAGGTACTAGCACTTGAGGTTGATTCTCTTTGTGTAGTTATATTTACGTTAGGTCCATATTTATTTAAATAAAAATTATAAATAATTTTCAAACTTGTATTAAAAACTTCTTTTGCCTCGGTTGAAAAATTGGGGTTTTCGTCATGTATATCCAAATTGTCATTTATCTCGTCTATTAAACATTCTACCCCCGCAACATTTAAAAAATGATTTAAAGCAGCGGCACAAGTAAAAACGGATGGTAACTCAAGAAAATATTTTTTAAACTTGTCTTTCATTGGTTCTATCATTTCTCTAAACATACTATTTTTATTTTGAAATTTTTAAAATTCAAAGCCATGAAATATAATTTTTGAAGCACCGAATAACTAGTGGGATAATAAACTCCCGATAATTTTGTAGTTGAGTTTTTAAACACCTCAAGAAATTCGGATAAATGTTCAATAGTTTTCCAACCCAAATCCGGAAACAGGTCGGCTTCGCAATTATCCGAAAGACTATTATGAAAAGCTTTTAAAGTGCCTTTTGTTTTAAAGCACAATCAAACATATGACAAGTCGAATTCCACCTAGTAGGTACATCCCAATTAGGCCCTAAAAATCTAGATTCTGTATCTTTACAAAGTTGTTTATAATCTTGATATCTTTTTCTACTTTTTTTTAAAAACGTCGTGTAACATAAATCGAAAAGCTTTTATAAAGCTATCAACAAATGGTACGGATAGACCATCTTGTACTACTAAATTAATAATATGTGCAACACAACGAGTATGAAAAAAATCACCGTTTGCAATCGGAAGATATTTTAATTATAATTTTTCAACCGCGGTGTGTTGTTGGAAGCGTTATCAAATGCCATTGAAAATATTTTATTTTGTAAATTAAAAGTAGTTATTACATTATCCAAAAAGTAAAATAAATACTCTCCGGTGTGTGGATACGGAAATAGATCAAATACAATCGTACGTTTCATCATTTGCCATGAACTGGGATCTACCCAATGAGCGGTGACGCAAAGGTACGATTCGGGCAAACCGTATGGCGCCGACCAAACGTCACTAGTTAAGTTTACACCGGTTTTTAAATTTTCAAATAATACAATTAAATCATTTTTTGCTTGCTTCCACAATTTTAAACAATAACGTCTAAGTGTAGTACGACTTACGTGAGTGTAACGAGGTTGAAGCGTCTCTCGAATTAAGTTGGTTAACCGAGGGTTGTCGAAATGATTGAAAGGCAAAGCTTCTTGAATCACGAACTTTGCCATTCGATCTCGAACCTCATTAACGCTGTAATTAAAGATTCAACCGTCTCCACTCAATTGTGTTTGTTGTGAATCCGGATTACTTTTCAACGACTTACAAAACTTCTTGGTAATGTGTTTGTTTAAAGTCGTGCTAGAATCTTTAGCAAGTAAAGCTCCACAAAACTTGCAACGAGCCTTTACAGATCCGTCACTCAACTCAACCATATCCCAATTGCACCAACATCCATGTTACGATTGTGTGGAAGAACACGAACGACGGTTGGAGAATTCGATGAACCTTGACCAACGGAAGATTGAGAGTGAGCCATATTGAGATTTGAGAATAAACGAGAGTAAACGAGACTAAACAAGAGTAAACGAGAGTATTGTTTGCGTTTTTTGCGTATATTTTTTTGTGTTTGAAGCTTGGATACCTTACCATATCAACCCACACCTATTTATACTTGTTTTAGAGGCAAAAACAACCATAAAACGGTCACATTTCGTCCCCAACGGCTATATAGCCTTTAAAAACGGCTAGAAAAAAAAAAAAAAAACGGTCGAACCGGGTCCAACCCGGGTTCAACCGGTTCGGGTCCGGTCCGGTTCCTATGCTTTCCAAACATCCCAAACCGGTTTGGACCCGCCGGTTTTTCCCGGGTACGAACCGGGTACACCCGATATCGGGTTGTACCCGGACCCGGATCCGGGTCGGGTCCCTACCCGTTTTTTATGTGCAACTCTAAACTTAAGTGTATAAAATAATTTTTGGGGCTAAGACCATTGCTTTACCTAAAGCCCATTGAGCTGACGCCTTATTTTACCAACCCTCCTTGGGCCAACTCTTGCTTTCCCTAAAAGCCCATTGGGCCGGCCCTGCTCATCCCCAACTGCATGTTCTTCCAGTGGGCATCAGTTTCCTTCTTGCTATTTCTTCGTGTTTTTTCATGTTTCTTAAATACATAAATGCAGATTATAAGTGTTTACAACACACCTAATTATTAAACATACCTTTCATAAAACGTTCCTTTTGTAAAACTCAACCAAAAAAGAAAAAGAACACGCATTATGAACAAGCTTTAACATAAACTAAAACTAAGTGAAACCACACATCAAAAAGATGCATTAAGATCCAGATCATGTGCTCAAGTTCCTCATACCCTTGTGGATTCTAACCAGACCCTGAACTCGTTCCGGATGACGCATCGGACCGCCACTCGTAGCCACGGGCCTCTTCCTCAAGTTCCCCTCTTCCACATCAAACGAACATCTACACCACAAAGACGATTTGTGGCCCCAAATTCCAAACCTCTTCTTGTCACCCTTAGCTTTATAATCCTTTGAACACTCTTTCAAAGCTGCCAGAAATGGGTCCTCCTCCCTCCAGAAGAAACTCGAGGCGCTTCGCTTCATAATTGGCTCGCGAAAGCACATTGGTGGCGGCGGTGGTGGTAGTGGTGGTAGTGGCGGTGTAGCGGCTGCATGAGAGACCATAAGCTTTGGTACACCAGGGATCATTTCCCATGAGAAGGGTATGGTGCATATTGAGTTGGTTTGCTTGTGGCTCATGGTTTTTATTATTCTTTGTGCAAGTTTTTTATGATTGTTATGAGGTGGTGATTGTACGTATGATATAGGTGAAGGTTTTAAGCAAATGAAACGTGAGGGTGAAAGTAGTGTCATAGTTTTTAGAGTAGGTCATGAGAATTTGATGAGACGTGTAAGGGAAAGTGGAAGTTAAAGGAGGCTTTTGGTGTTTCAAAGTCTAAATTAAATACCCTTAAAAACTAGCTTTCATTTTGATAAATCTTCATTAGCGGTTGTGTTTTAAGTCCGTTTAAAGCGTAAAGATCGGTTAAAAAGAGGTTTGTGGCTTTTCTAGAGTGACCGACCAAGAAAGATAATTGAAGAAGATACATTGTAATTTTATCTTTAATAATGTAAAAGGAAAAAAATATAAACTTACTTAGAGATTGTCTGACAACTTTTAAATGATTAAATGTTGGACCAATAATAAAAAGTCTGAACCATTAAATGTTGAACCATTAAAAGTTTTGAATCATTAAAACTAGTATATATTTTAACTATTCAAAAGCAAATACGTGACCAATTCAGATAATATGTCTTAACCATTCAGCATTAAACATTTTAACCATTCAGCATTAGTATAATGTTTAACCATTCAAAAATGTGCTCGCGAAACAAATAACCTGAACCATTAAGTGTTGAGTCATTTAGACATCTAAACCATTAAAAGGAAACAACCCCTAATACTTTAAAACTCATACAGCATACCAACTTATAAAACTAAACTTGAACGGTGAACCCCATTGGTATAATGACAAATCACAAAATAAGAATCACATAACTCACACATGCAACATTTATTTATTTAAGTTTTGTGGAACGGTTATAGTTCAACTGCATTTGTTAATTTATCACAGGATTAAAGGCCGCCACACTGTTTTCGTGGTTCTGTGGATCGTGAAACATTTTGTGGTTTTGGAGTTTCGATTTCAGAATCAAAAACCGAACCGATAAATTTAAGAAAACAAGACTGGGCCTTAGATGTGCACTCTACGCTGCTGCACAGGCCCAATCTCAAGTGGCCCAAGTATCTCATTATGCTCAGTAAAGATTGCGGCCCAAAAAGGTAAATGGGGGATAACTGCGGCCCAGATCAAGAGGTGACCGGGTGCACCGACCTCATTTAAAGATGTAATTCTGCATTAGCCAATTAAACAGCATTATGCCATTAGTGCATTACGGCAATTCTCAATTCCCTAAACTCGTTAATACATGTGTTTCGAAAATTGATTAAGGTTTAATATATTCAAATCGAATTATATTAACGTTTTGAAACATAGTCGCAAGAAAAAATTAATGGGTTGGTGATGATAGCTATAATAATGATTATCTTTTTATTATAATAAAATGATAACTAAAGATGACGCATGACAACATCACATTCACTCTTAAAAAAAATTCTCGCTTCTTTCTTCTATTAAATAACTCAATTAATTACTAAAAATATATTTAATTTTATTTTTTGATTATAAGCTATTTTTAAAAAGATTTAAAAAATCTTTTTATTAATGTTTATTTCTAGAGAAACAAATTTTTGTAAAAAGAAATTTTTTAGAGTGTACATCATACTTTTCTTATAAAATGAAATATTTTAAAATGACATTTTTTTAAATATGTTTTGTTTTAAAACTAAATGTTTGATTTATTTTTTAGAAAAAACAAAGGAAGTATAAAAACAATTTTTTAAAAAGTTAATATCACTATTTTATTACTTATACTATTTATACATACTTTAAATTACATATTATTTAATAATTAATAATTTTTTATTCTATTTAATATTTTATTTATTCAACTCGTGTAATACATATATATAATATACATACACGATTTTGTTGTAGATATTAGACTCAACAATGGTGCTTGCCCTAGTGGTATAGGCAAGCCCATTGAGTATCAACCCACTTAAGTTTTAATCTTGCGGGTAAGTTTTATCTCCAGAATTTTTTTTTATTTAGTTATTCTTCTTTATTGGAAATACAACGAATCTCCCGTTGTGTTGCACGGGTTACAAATCTAGTCAACAGTTAATCTTATGTTACAAACGTCATATGCAGAGAAGCCTACAATCTTTAAGATTTTCTTTAAATCAATACTAAATTTTCAAACTTAACTTCAAATTCAAGAAGGCTACAACTAGAAATCGTTTGCAACCAGACATTGCAGGAAACAAGGGGATACTTTTGCAATATTTTTTGGAAAAGAAGGAACTTTTGTTAATCTCAGACAAAGTTAAAGGCTCAAGGCTGGATATATAAGTTCGTTTTTCTTCTTTGGTACCGTATAATAACACATATATTTATAAGAAAAAGTTTACCAAGTGCTTTTTTTTCTTACAAAATGTAGAAAGTGAGGATAAATCTGTCACGCAAGAAGATTTTATATTGATATGATAAGTATCGCACAGTTATGATATCATCATGCCACAGGTTGGATTGTTATGCAAGAGAAGTGGAATTAAAAGTGAAATTATCAAGTGAAGATGATAAATAATATATACACGTAAGAATTTCGGCTGGTTTTAAAATGAGTGTCTTACACGAAAATGCACGTAATTCAAACGTATACAATATTTGACACATCGATTTTGTCTTATGATATACATACCCTTTAGTTTTAATAATAATTATCATTATTAGTAATGAACGATGGTACAGAAACGTGAAAATGCGTATATTTTAAGACTAACATAACTATAAATATTAATATAATTTTAGAGAAAAGAAACAAATTTTTAAGACAGTTAATTTACAAGAAAGTAGGATAGTGGAGTATCGTGACGTCTTGTATATGTATATTCAATTCAACGGTTCCAACTTAAAGGAATAAATTTATTATTATTATCTTTTTTCCGAAAGGCAAATTTTAGAATAAATTTATTAGTCACTTTAGATTATTTATGTACATATAAAGAGAAGTCAATAGATAACTATATATTAATATATTATATAAAAATCCTAAAACTTACATTTGACTTGTAAAATTTGATACACTATAATTTTAACTCTTCGTTACATAAAGTGTACATCAAATTTTACGATAGTAATGCATTAAACTCAAGGAAAACTTTGCACGGTTGTAAGGTTGTAATATGTTTGACACGTCATCATAAAAATTAATACTAACAACATACTAAGGGGTATTTGATTTCGGCTGATCGGGCTGACTAATTGATTCGGTCAGCAGATCAGCCCGTTTGATATGCATTTTGTGTTTGGTTGACCCGGTCTAAGAGCTGACCCAAACCTGAAATTAAAAGATGTTGACTCATTCTCTTTGGAGACAAACCCAGCCCCCTGCGTGATGCCGTGACCAGCCCTCCTTGCTCGACCCACCCGACCAACCACCGATGGCGACCACCCCACCCACCCTACGAGCGCGACCACCGAACGACCAGCCCCTCCTGCACAACGGCCCTTCTACGCGACAACTTCCTTGCTTGACCACTGACCAACCACCGACGGCGACCACCCCACCCACCCTACGAGCGTGACCACCGAACGACCAGCCCCCTACATGACTGGACCCTCTTGCGCGACGGCCCTCCTGCGTGACCAGCCCCTCCTATTGCGCGATGTATAGTATGTTAGGGTGTTAGAGAGTTGCGGTAGACAAAGGATGAAGGGAGTTAAAAGAGTGTGAAGAGCGAATGAGTGAGCAGGTTTGTGAATTGCTTGAAGTCTGTTAGGGGGTTAGAAAGTTCACCCGAGGCTAGCCCAAAAGTCACCCATAAACATAAACCAAGAACCGATGCAATGGATGCTTGGTGGTTTAGTAGCTATGGTGATGGTGGTTGCAAACAAGGGTGAAATAATTTAAAAAAGAAGTTATTATCATTCAGTAGATTCAGTCAGATATTGAATCTAACAGTCAAGTTTCAGTCAGATGTAAACTCAGTCAGAACTTCTGACTAGATCAACTTCTGACTTAATCAGATATTACTAAGTCAGTTTTATTAAACAACCTCTAAACCTACAAATTTTAATACGTTATTATAATAAAGTTTTTCATTTAATTCCATTTATAAAAAAGGTGGAGTATCCTTATCTTTATATAGTTTGGTGCTTGTTACTTAATATGATGACTTAACATTATCATCTGATGCACTTAGTTTAATCAAATTTGTCTTATTCTTAGTTTGTATATCTTGCATAAAAAGTTGTACAGGTTGTCAATATCGTTTAGATGTTTTAGGCTTTTAGCCACAAAAAAACAGATGGTTCGTATCGAAAAATCATTATTCATATTTGTTATTTTTAGATTTGTATTGACCATGTATTTTCAAGCGATAACATACAAATATGATAGTTGATGTGGATCAGACCCTGTGAAAAAAACAAACTAATGACACAATCCTGCATCTATGAATTTCTAAAGTGAGACGTCTAAAGAGCTCAAGATTTATCATAATATTAGATGTTTTTTGAACTTTCAAATTTGTTAAAATCATATAAAGGACAAGACATTATACTCTCCTTTTTGGTCCTAAAGACAAAATAGATAAGATAAGTTATTTTTTTCCACATAAGACAAAAATTCAACTATCGTCTTCTCTACTTTAATTCTTTTTTTTCCTCACATTAATAACACTTTTCTCTCAAACGTCAATAATAAGTTGGTTGTATCACCACGGAGTCGTGGATAGCCAGTTTGCATGTTTAGTTATTTAGGCTTAAACTTTTTGTTTGGATTTTATTTATAATGATTTTGACGTTTTGTAAAATGTTTCTCTTTGATGTATAATTATAGTTTAGGAAAGTTACTCTATTATCATCAATACAAAGTATAACAAACTTTGATATTTTTACGTATGTGAATAGTAGGTATTGTGTTTTTGCCTCTAGGAAAGGTCGTACGTACAAGTCATATATTTACTTTTCAAGTAGTAAAGTTAAATTCAAGCTATTTAAATTGACAAATGGGAGTTGTGCCTATGCATCAAAAGTTGATACTCATTACAACTACAAATCAAATTTGAAAAGTTGACACTCCAAGACACATCTTTATATATCGGTTTGTCAAGATGATTTAAAACAAAGAAGTTGAGCATGCCGGTGGAAATATGTTAGAAGCAAAGTTATAAAATTTATGTGTCAAAACACATTAAAACAATGCATCAACTTTTAAACTTGGATGTGTCAATATGTATGTTTGAGGCATCACTATAACTTGTTTGGCAAAAATATAAGTTTGTTGTGTTTTTGCACTTCTTTATAGGTTTGGAAGTGCTCACACGTCATTGTATACGTCTAATGCTTTCCTATAAACTTTTTAAAAAAACAACACTAGATTGAACTTAAAATTATTGATGTATTATTCTGAAGGTTTTGCAAATCATTGCATTATTATGTGTTGCATATTGTTTAGGTGATGTTGTTTGACCCTATCGGCTAAATGGTGAAGGAGATAATTGCTACCCGTGAAGGCGCTACCCCTTGAACCCTTAGTTATTCTTGATGTATCATTTTAATCAACAATGAATCAAACCATGTTAAAGAGCGTTATATACAGTCCATTTTATTCCTTTTTTAACATGAAATGGACTTTTTTAAGTTTTTAAAATTTACATTTTCTTTACTTTATCACCAATATAAGATGACATTTTATACATTTATCAGAAGAAATTAATTATGAAAATATTATTTAATAATTTATATTCCTATTTTCCTATAAAAAAACAAAATAAAATCTCCTTTGAGATCTCAATATACAAATTATTTCTCAAATTTATTCGGACAAATTGGATATTTTGCAAATCCAATAATATTCTTTAAATAATTCAAAACAACACAACCGAGTCTTAACAAAGACATAAAGAACTTGTGCAATAAAGAAAAGGAAATATATCAATTCCACAATTTGTCTACATTATATCGTTCTACGCTTCTACATTATAATACTTGCAAACATTACAATAATCATTTTTAAAACACACACATACAAAAATAACTAGTATTAAATTATACATCAAATAAAAACATTATCCCATTATAAAATGTTAATTAGGTTTTCCCACTAAAATTGCCTGATTGATTGATTGATTGAATAATAAATAATTAAATATTGTTAATGACTCCATGGTGTGGTGTATAAGATGACACATGCAATACGAATGACCGTGTTTCGTGCCCGGGAATTTGGTCAAATCTTTTGCGTGCAGAGTTTACCCATTTGACCCATATACGACTTTCACCAAACAATTTTGACTTTTGCCACTTAATTTTGACCTAAATTTTGCATCAATCATGTTTTCATTTCACCATTTAGATAAGATTCAAATTCATCAATAATTGGATCCAGATTTGTGACTATCATCTAGCTTCTTGTTGAAGCTTCAATTATTGCTAAAAGGAAGAACTAAGAAGGAACCAACAGATAACACATCTGTCAGCAAGTATATCCGTATATCAAAATCAAGTTGAATTGATTTGAATTTCAAAAGCTAATGAAACATCTTATTAACAAACAATCTGGAATCAATCATAGCTATACGAAAATCGTGCTTAATTGCAGAGGATTATGTGTTTAACTTAATTTATCAACCTAATTAGCTTTCTACAGTTCTAACGCTAACTACAAATCGAAACAAATCAATTTGATCATCGAGTTACGGTAAGAACCTGTGGATCGAAGCACTCGTTTCACCGATCGTCGTAATCTGAGATCCAGCAAGATCAACAGCCGGAAGTTCACCGCATTTCTTACATCTCGGTGCAGCGACTAAGATCTGACGACACGAAGGACACGATGAGTGAGATCCGAACCACGTATCAATGCAATTGACGTGAAAACGATGACCGCACTTCGGCAACACTCTGATCTCGTCACCGGCGGTGAATTCCATCAAGCAGATAGCACAATCAGCGGCTTCTTCCGCCATTGTTTCCGTTGAGTAGGTTTGCTTTGGAAGAGTGTTTAGCACCTTCTTCTTGAGGCCTTTGTTAGCGGCAGCTGGTAGAGACTGATCCCTACGGCCGATGATGATTATGCCGGAGATCCGACGGATCCATGTGCAGCGAGCCACTGCTATCAGACCGAGGACGCATATTAGGGCACATATAAGGGCGGCGAGGATGACGACGAAGTCCGAATCCACATTGTCGGTCTCCGGCGGTGGCGGTGATCCGGTTGCCGTTGTGGTGGTGGTGGTGGAATTTTGACTAGCGAGCATCCTGATACGACGAGACATATTTGTTTGTTAAAAAGATCGAAGACCGTAACTATTAGTATTATTACTATTATTGTTACTGATACACACGAACTAGGGGTGAGAAGGGTGTGGTATTATAAGTCGTTGGTTGGAACCGTTGATATTATATATAGAAAATAAAATACAGTTGGATAATGGAACATACATATTACTCTGTTTGCTGTGGGGTCGTGAGGATTATTATTATTTGAAGAAATGTGGTGAAGAATTAGAATGTGGGTGGTGGTAGACTTATACCTAATGTTTTGAAGATTTAAGTGGTTCAATTGATTGGCCCGGTCCCAAACAGTAGCCTGCCGACAAAGGTAGTGGGTAAGCACGGTCGGTAATTTGTTTTCTTATAAAAATGTGTACTTTGTATGTTTACATTTATTGTATTAGCTTGTAAGTTGCAACAAGACAAGAACATAAATAATTTCAGGTCTTACTTGTTGAACATGCTAGTTTGGTTCAATTTTTAGTATTACGTGGATATAGTCGGGCACACTAGATTAATATAAAACGTAGCCCATCGTTTCTTAAGCAACTAAGAGTGTCCAATTGACGTCATTAAGAGTTAGAACGTTCGTGGTTTAGACTTGTCGGTGGCTGTGGACGGTCACATACGGGAAATGCGAGAGAAGGAAAAAGGAGGAGTGTTCATCAGGATGCACAATGTGAATAGAGATGTTAATAGGGGATTCTAGTAGGTGCATTAAGATTTAAGAGCATCCCAGTTGTAGTTTTTGAGGAGAGATAGTGATGTGAAAAAAGAGGGGATTGAGATAAATGTGATAGAGGATTTAAAGCTTCCGTTCCTTTATATATTTGTAACTATATTATTTATATTATTATATATGAAATTTTAATAAGTGATTGTAAAGAAAAAATGCTATTATTCATCTATATATATATAGTAAGACATTGTTTATTTCTATTAAAGTTTTTAATATTTCTGTTAAAATGATTGTAAGTGTAAGAGAGAAACAATATATCAAAAAATGTATAACAAAGTATTATTTAATTAAACCAAACAATTCTACTAAACCCAGGTTTAATCTGTAAGTTTAATGTTAGGTTCGTATCGTGAGGAAATGGATTGACAGAACCTCACATGAGAAGGTGGTGCCCCTACTAAGATAAGAGACATGATAGCTAGTAGCTACAAAAGAGAAAAAATAAAAAGCCGGGGTGAGGAATCCAACTCGGGTGACTAAGAGGTTGTTTGGCAACTTTTAAATAATTAAGTGCTGAACCATTAAAATATCTGAACCATTAAGATGTCTGAACCATTAAGTGTTAAATCATTAAGTGCTGAACCATTAAAAGGTTTGAATCATTAAGAATTAGTATATCATTTAATTATTCAAAAACAAATATCTGACCAATTCAGATAATATGTCTTAATCATTCAGCATTTGACTTTTTAACAATTCAACATCAATATAATGTTTAACCATTCAGAGGTAAATGTATTAACCATTCGGACATGTGCTGGTGAAACAAACAATTTGAACCATTAAATGTTGAACCATTCGAACATCTAAACCATTAAAAGGCTGATTAAAAGACTGTTAAACAAACCCTAACACGCAAAAACAGCGTGTCAGATCACTAGACAAATATTTAGGATAAACCCCTTCAAATTGTTCTCTTATCCTCGCCTGAAAAACCCCAGCATAAAACTAATAAAATTTATATGTAAAAGTTGTCCAATCACAAGAAGCCAAGTGTTAAAGTCAATCGGAGATGAGAACCGTTTAATAACCTTCATAAATCTTGAATTTGTCGTCCCATCTTTTAAGCTTAGTATTTTCATTCCCAACTCTTTCATTTTATTTTCCTAAATTTTATTTCTATGGTATGATAAAACTAGCAAAATTTAGTTTTTAGCTTATAATTGAATTTCTGGCATCTTTACTATAAATAACACGAATAAAAAGATTCGCCACGAAGAAAAATATCTTATCTTGATTCGTCTTCCTCTTCAATTTTCTTTACTCCATCCTCAAGATTTTACAAATCATTTTTCAGTATTTCTCAAGAGTATGGAAAAACAATTTTCCATTTTTTCATCATATTGACAATTCTCTTTATGACCATTGTTTAAAAGTCCTGTTATTCAATATTTCCTTTTTCATGGTTTAGTTTTGCCATGCATGTGAGGTTAGAAATCCTTTAAATCAGTACAGCATGTTTACCCCTAAATTTGAATGTTATTTGTAGGGATATTGATTCGATGCATCAATGATTAAGTTTTAGGCTTCTTCTTTTTTTCTTATGTTTTATTTCGAATTCAATACCCGAGCCACGACAACCTATTGAGTCGCCATAGGCAGATCATCATAGACACATTATCAACTCATGGTGTCCCCACTGGGATTACATAAAGATACTCACCGTGGAACTCCCAACAAATACCAGCTCCTGCAGATGTCCTTAGAGCTTCACAAGAGATCTTACTTGATTAATATCTTAAATACAAACACATAAAAGGTTAAATCACTTCCAATATTGTTGGTGGCATTAAATCGCCTTTTTTTCCAAAACGAACCTTTGCCTAAATCAAGGTCACGAAACCCCCCAACAAGTTCAAAAGAAAACTCATATCAGGCACATTACAATGAAGTTATACTGGCGAGTGTCGAAAGCAGCAACTGGTCACCACGCTGCCACTGCCACCATGGTCGTCTTTTTTGCTCCCTTTAGGGCTGCTTGCGGAACTGCTATTCGACCGCGATACAAATGTGGTTTCCTGCAAAACCCCAGTAGGTGATGATCCAGATCCCATATGACAGTTAACCGCCTCCCACATTTCAGTCATGTGGTTTGTTTCTGAACCAGATGATGGATTCTTGCACTTTAGCCCACTGCTACTAGAAGTTCCATTCAAGACTTCTCCCAATGGACCCCCCATTGAGTTCGAGTTTCCCCATGAAATAGGAATCCAGTTTGATGCTTGTTTCTGGGTCGGGTCGAGGTCAAACTCAGGAGTCAGACCGAGTGGTGGAGCCGCAAGTTTCTCTTGAGCAGGAGAGTTTGAGGATGATGAAAAATCTGAAACAGCCATGGGAATGGACATGGAGAGTTGGGGCCAGTCTGGTTTAAGTGGCTCATCTTTGGACCATTCGTCGACAAAACTGGGAAGTGGGTTCGGGTTAGACGAGCCATGGTCCAAGAAAGAACTATAGTTTGCTGGGTACATCAAAGAATCCGAAGATTCTTCTATCAGATTACTCTGTTTTGGAACTGAAAACGAGTTGTTTATAGCAAACGCTTGCGGTTCTTGTGTCCTGCATTCAAAAGTCAAAACCAAACAGCTTATTACACTTCCTGCGCCAAAAACTTAAGTTGTGACTTGTGAATAACTTGAATCCATTCATTATCTTCACCTGTTGATGGGAGTCTGTGTGGATGAAGCAATGGCATGGGCATTATGGTTAGGGCGGTGCAAGGTTGCACCAGCGGTCACGAGGTTAGTGGAA
Organism: Flaveria trinervia; assembly: GCA_025506515.1. NCBI lineage: Eukaryota > Viridiplantae > Streptophyta > Magnoliopsida > Asterales > Asteraceae > Flaveria > Flaveria trinervia. Next base: position 97,866,450 of record CM046452.1, read on the forward strand.
ACTGGTACAGATGAGGAGGAAACAACTGTGCCCACTTTAGCAGTGGTGGCACCGGTGACAGCTTGGCCATTTTGGCTTTCCACAGGCTTTCTTGAACGATGGCGGCCTCTGTTGATGTGTCTTTCACAGTACTTCTGATCGGGAACAGCATCTCGAGAGCACCTCCATTTCTTCCCATCTGTTCTACGACACCTCCCCGGTTCGGGATCGGTGCTACCCGCGAGCCCGAGATGGAAAGTTCCCCATCCGTCTGCACATCCAAAAACAAACAAATACAAATCACATTTAGACACAATTACACAAACTAACAAAGTTGATAAAACATATGAGATTGTATATACATACACGAATTGGGGGCGTATGAGGTTGAAGACGAAGACCCCGGGAAGAGGAAAGTGTTGAGCGATTTTCGGAGTGGATTAAGCAAATTCGACGGAACAGGGACATTAGCAACAAAGTGTTTGTAGATTAAAGCTTGGTGTTCTAGCTCCATCCATTGAGAAGGTGTAAAGGGTCCTTTAAACCTTGAAACAGGCATATGCATACCTGCTTGTAACCCTCCATAACCATACCCTGCAACTGTAACACCATCAAATGTGTCAAAATACAATAATCATAGTGAGAAAAAAAAAAGATAAAAAAAGGTGCAACAAAAAAAAGAAAAAGGACTAGACTTGACATGACTCCAAGAACAAAGACTTGCTTCCAAACAACCTACATAGATGCCAACGAAAAGACTCATCATCTGTTTGCTTGTTTACTAAAAGGTTATATTAAACGTACCCCACACCCGAGATTTTTACTAAACGTACCCCTCCCCCGAGATTTTTACTAAACGTACCCCTCCCCCGAGGTACGTTTAGTATACAGGTTGTCGTAACGCGGTATCGGGTCTGGGTATGTTTAGCCTATACTAAGGATATAGACTATAGTAGACCAAAATGGGGACATGCAGACTACTAGTAAAGTACCATTATACACACCTCCTATCATCACCATAGATGCCAGTTTGTTGGTGATTATGACACCAACCTAAGGCTTGACCTATTTACCAGAATGACATCAAACAAAAACCAAAGAAATGTATAACTGTTAATGCATGTGGTACAAGTCACTACAGAAATTAATCTCTCTCTCTCTCTCTCTCTCTCTCTGGATTCAGTAACTTGTGCTCTGGAAGAAGAGATTACCAATTACCAAATCAAAACCTAAAAAAGGCTAAAATGTAAGATAACATCTATCGGGTTTGTTTAGGATCCGATTTCGACCCGACTTACAACATCGCTAATTTGACCTAAAAACTTAAAAGATTCACTTACATCTTCATATCTTCAAGAACCCACATCATATTGAAGAAGAAACACTTAATAAAATACACACACGCATGACGCACCTGTATTTCTAATGTAAGCAGGCGAAGGCTGGTAGAAAGAAAATAGCGAAGATGTCTGGTTTGCATCTTTAGCTGCAATGGCGGATGAAGAAGAAGAGAAGCTAAGCATATTGTTAGCGTCAGCAGGCGAAAGCGAGAGCAGAGGATCAGATCTCAGAGACATTGCCTTGTTGGGATGGTCAAAGTAATCGGTTCTTGAAGATTTGCAGGAGGGTTGAAGAGAGTGATGATGATCATCAGGTGGAAGTGGGTCTGTGACAGATCTCTGTTGCTTGGTGAACCCAGATCCACTGTTACTGATGGTGTTGCTTTTGCCATCATGACTTAGAACAGAAGCATTGTCGAATGTCGACATCGCGAAATCCATGGTCTTGAAGGGTGTAAAACTAGAGGGTTTTGATGGAGCATGAGTTCATTTGAAGCTCTGAAAGAATAACAGTAAGAAGATGATGAAGAAGAAAGAGGGTGAGTATCAAATATTAATGGTGAAGAGACATGAAGATGCGGAGAAGACGAAGTTTGGGACGAAAATGGACGGAACTGAAATGACTCAAAAGGGAGATTGAAGTTTAAGATTTCATTCTAGTCCACTTTCTGAATCTCAGTATATTGCAAAACAGTCCATCTAGTTTTCAGGAATTTCAAACTTACTCTATTGTATTTTGTTTTCAAAAGTATGATATTTAAAGATATTTTTATTCTCGCTTCACGTTAAATCAATGAAGTTTTATGAGATAACAGAATTAACAAAATTATTAAACTAAATCTAAGCCTATTGTTATATTTTGTTTAAATAAAAAAATACATATTTGTCCTTGAGTAGACCCATTTTCAATATCATTTAAACCATAAATCTTAAGGTTAAATTTAGTTTAATTTTTTTTTTATTTCTTTTTGTATTTAAACATCTTCCTTATGATATGATATGTGTTTTTATACATAGATCATATCATAAAAAATTGCAAAAATAGTTATAAGTATTGTTTCGAAAATCAAACCGGATTGCTTGGTCAGATTGAGAAGCGAAATCCAATCTGTTCCGGTTAAATGCTTAAAACCGTTTTGAAATTGAACCGATGGCTTCAACGATCGGACCGTTAAAGCATTCGGTTTACTGTTTGTTCCGGTTTCGCAAACATTGACTATGAAATACAAGACTTTATGTCGCGTCTCTATTTTTAACAACTTATTTGATTGGGTACGAAGAGTTTTAAGACGGTTTAGATCTAAACCAAATAAACAAAATTTTATGTACCCATTAACTAAACCAAAAAATCAATTCCACTATTTGGATACATGTAAAACCAAAACGATAATTAAATTCACAATTCAGTTTGGATTTTGTAGGTTATGAGTACGATTTGATCCTGGGTTATTTTCGGTTTATAAGTTGTTTTTAACACCCCTAGATTGAACTATGAAAATACTAGGGTTTTTCTGTAAAATTTGGACTCCCATCCAATAAAACTATTAAGTCCTCTTAAGAGTCCAGAAAGTCCCACATATTAAAAGGTTTGCTTGCATACCATAGGTTTTTCGTTAGGATACAAAATTTGGATCCCCCATCTGAAAGTCCCAAATATCTCAAGGTATATCATTAATAGTAAGTCGATACATAAATAAAAGATAGTGTATCTCAATATCTCATGGTTATTTTATCAGATTGTTCTCATATAACCATATAGGTATATCATACTTATGAAAACGTTGTTTTTATGATTTTCTCTATCAAAAATCAGTCAACGGAAATAAATTAAAATTAGTTTTATTAATATTTAATCATCGAAACAATGGATTTGCAGAGTCGAGTCAAAAATACTATTGAGATAAATTTAGTTCTATATTACAACAAAGTATACTTTACTTTAGACTATTTGTTATCATAACATCCCAAGGAAGTTTTCTGGTGCCACGTCACTCAAACCGAACCACCGCCACCATTACACCTATATATTGATTGAGGGCGTGGGTTGAGCCCTTGGATCAGCTCACGGCATTGGGGAGGGTTGGGAGGAAATAGTTTGTTGTATTTTCGTTAAATTAATGATTATCTAATCACCAAACAAGTCCCTGCCACCATTACACCTATATTTGATTGAGGGCGTGGGGTTGAGCCCTTGGAGTAGCTCACGACATCGTGGAGGGTTGGGAGGAAATAATTTGTTGTATTTTCATTAAATTTATGATTATTTAATCATCAACTAAGCCTATAATCAGTCCCCTCTCATTACACCCCTTTTAGACATTTGTTGGTGAGAAGATTTGTGTTTTTGTGTCGGTCACAAGCCAACAGCTTTTCTCAACTAAGCCCCTAACCAAACTTCATAACACATAGTCCTACAAGAATAACACATGTATTTACAGTTCATAGATTACGTTGGTTGTGTTTGTAAGAGAAATATAAGAAAGAAGTATATTCAAATTATGATATTAGAGGTGTGTTATTTCTCTAAACAATTAACTAGTTCACTAACAGGGCACTTATCCATCCAATCATCTTCATTATTTAAGTACGAAACTTTAGCTTAAAAATGTAAATGACTTAAATCGAGATGAAATACAAACATGGCATATATTTTTTATTATTTTTAAGTTTAAAAACATAAAATTAATTTAAAGTAAACGGGTAGAATATGACAAATGTAATTTATCCAGTACAGAGAAACTAAAAAATAAAAAATGGTTGGATAAGGATATGCTCACACTAGATGACGTGTTAGGGTAAGAACAAAAAATGTTTTATCGATATACTTTTTTAAATTTAACTACTTCACCACTAGCCCTAGCCTCATTCATCTTTGAGTTTAATGCGTGGGTCGTGTAATAATAATCTTTATAATTTGTGCATTAATTTATGTCTTGATCTCACTAGTAAATAGAGTTATAAAACACGAGTAAACGATCGATATGAAAGTAATATTGCAAAGGGCCCCCATTCGTTTCTATTTGCATGTTGCAAATGCTTCCACTTGGGTTGGCTTTTGCTTGTAATTAATATTATGATTGACTTTACCTCTATGGTCAAAGAAATTCAAGCTATAGAGAGTACACTTGACACTCATAGAAAGGAACAAAGGATTGTAAAATAGAGGATCTAATAGAAATGTATTTTTTCTATTTACACTTACTAGATCTTTACAAATTTCTTTTTCAAAATATGGTATATTGTTATATTAGTGACTTGAAAGTAAACTTAAAATGATAATAAGAGAGATGTAAAGGCATCCAAAGTTTAAGAGAGAAGAGTGGGGTTGGATATGGGTATGGGTGGGGCATGAATCATAATGGGTATTGGATGGAGTGTAGGTGATGTTCCATTCCCATCACAATCAACCATCTTGAATATGATACTCAAAGATTGTGCTCATTTAAAGGGAACAAACTCCTACCAACTAACATGCTCCCCAAAGTTGGTGGATAATTAACTCCCCTTTAATAACTTGTGACTATCACTTGTTTAGTTTCTACCTCTTAATTTTTACTTTTTGGCGAAACAACTTACTAGCATAGGGTTCGTAATCTAACAATGTCATGATATGTGGTAAAATTACTACTCCTTAAATGAATGAAGGTTTTAATCTTGTGGTGAACATTAGTTGTATTTAAAAGTAAGTTTAGATAGCATTTGAGTTAGTTGTTTTATAAAAGTAAAACAATTAAATATTATTGTTTTCGTTTGAGAGGTATGCCACACATATCATTATGTGACCATGCTTAAGATTTCAATAAAGTGAAAAATAAATAAATATAAAAAAAGGAATCCTTAGAAATAATATTTCTCTGTTGATAGTGTGTAAGATTTTCGTTTTAATCTTTGACGATATAGAATATAATCATTATAGAAAAAAAGGTTACGGGAAATTAGGAATGCTTTTTGTTAAGCAGTATGGGCCCATACACATGATCACTTTACTCGTAGTTTAGTAATCTTATATTGGATTTACAACCGGCCCATTAAGAAAGCAATACGTCATGCACACGGGTGGTACCTCTTATGACCGTTTTCCGCACTTATACAAATAGCTGTTTTAATAGCTATAGAGCCGTTAGCCCTATCTTTTGAAACTTTTTTGTTTTTTTCCTACCTAATGTTTGTATAAATAGCTATAGGATGAGTTGATTGAGTTTCCAGATTGAAAAGTTTAAACCAAATACAAAAAGTACTCTCGTTTAATTCTCATTTTACAACGTTATATTTTCTACTCTTGTTCTACACTTAATATTGGCTCACTTGCAACCGTTGTGCGGGTTTTTGTGCATAGCAAGAACTCAAAAGTTTGGTGTAATTCGGATTTGGTTAAGGTTAATGGCAGGTCGAAGAAGAATCATTGCAAGTTTTGTTCCACTTTATTAGCAAATGATTTGAACACCACTATAAAGAAATACAATATGAAGACATTTTCCATGGCATTGAAAGAAAATCCAGATTCTCAACAAACATGATTGGGTGAAGATGATAAAAAAAATATATTTCATTATAGCGTTTATACGGTTAGTGATCAAATGACGAAATTCGTGATTCAAGAAGCATTGTAGTTCGACCACGTTGACAACCCTTGGTTGACAAGAATTATTCAAGCGATGTTTCAATCTCGTTACACTCACGTAAGTCTTATTACATTTAGACATTGTTTTGTTAAATTTGCAAAAAAGGGTAAAACATGATTTTATTGTATTTTTTGAAAAAAAAAACGGTGTAAACTTAACTAGTGATGTTTGAACGGCTACACAAGGTTTACCATAATCGTAACTTTATGCCACCGTCCATCAGGTAAAACCTAATTCGTGACAAATGATAAAACGTACAATTGTGTTTGATCTATTTTGTGTATCTGCATACAGAAGAATTTTTATTTCAATTATTGAATAACGTGATACCAACATTTAATTTAGAAAAAAGATAAAATGTTTTCGATGACATTCGATACACCTCAATTCAAACACTGCAATTGTGTTTGAAAATTTTTTAAAATATATTATCATTCGATTTGTAGGACACATTTTTTCCATACTCAATGTGTCGTGGATATTATTAGTTTAGTAGTGTAAGACGGGCTTGTTATGAAATTTGTTGAAAATTTTATAAAAGCTTATAGATTTATGTTATATGATAATTAAAAGAATATCATTATTATAAATAAGTTTTTAAGGATATAAATTACTTTTTTTATTCTAGCTGAAAATGTACTTACTTAGTGAAATTCGATTATTCATATGATAAAATATATATTTTAAAACAAAAGGGACTTTATTTTTTTGTTCATAATAGTCTTTTAAAAAATGATAAAATCAGCTTGTCTCGGGATGTGGCTGGCACAATACTCAATGTCTCACACACTATTTTGACGTTTTCAAACCTAAAGGGAGTGTTGATTGGAAGAATGGTACGGGATTGAGAAACTAGTATAGTTTTCAAGTAAAATTATATTTGAGTGGGTAATAAAATGTAAAACCTAAGGGATTGTTTTACCTTAATTCCTTGGTTGTGGGATTTCAAAATCCTTCCATCTAGAGAGGGAATTTGAAATCCCACAACCAAAGGAATTGAGGTGAAACATTCACTTGGGTTTACATTTCATTACATACTCAAACATAATTTTACTTGAAAATTATACTAGTACTCAATTCTATTCCATTCAATTCTATTCTTCCAACCAAACGCTCCCAAAAAGTTTGTCTATCTCATTGGTTGTTTGGTGCTTATGAAATTACATTTAATGGCTTTAAACATAAAAATCTTGAGTACAAAAACAAATGTTCGCACAAATGGTAGCACTTATGATAAGGAAAATACAAAAGAAATTCAAACAACTACGGTCCATTTTTAGTTATGTCATCGTTTTTAATTGTTTTGAGGATTAAATGTTTGATGAACGAAATTGTCACACCCTCAAAATCCACTTGCGGAGTTTTACCGCGAGGCGTGTGAACAAACCAGGATCACAGTCAATAGTTACTCAGAACGACTCTAAATGCCATAATTTAAACATAATTAACCAAAATACCAACTTTAAACAATGCGGAAGCGTTTTTGAAAACAACCCAAGTCAATAAAGTATAACTTATGGCAAAACAAGTGCCAAACCAAAGAGTAAACTATAATTGTTAAATTGTCAACTTGTCTTGAAGCAAAGTGTCTTAAAATGCAGTGAACCGTGCAGTGCTCCTATGACAAGCAAGTTAAGGACCTGAGAAAAGCATACTAAAATGTCAACACATAGGTTGGTGAGTTCAAGAGTTTGAGTTCAATAAACATGTAAACAGTTGCGATAAATATAAGCAGTGTATGGTAATAGATAGCTAGTCTATTATCAGTAAATATTATACATAGTGATTTTGCAATTGAAGCTGACTGTGATAGTTGTTGCCTCCTGTCACGACTTACCATGTCGTGACAATGTTCAATAGGACAAATTGCACCCGGTTGACCTCGAGTCACACAGGTGGGGCTCGTCAGACCCAGTAATACTACCCAAGTTTCCCCGCTATTAATATTAACAATTCAAAAGTGTGAGGACTTTTCTCATGGTAAACAACACTATATTAATATTTTACACAACTTAAATAATGAAAGCGTTCGTATAAATACCAGTATGCTATCTCCCCCAAAAGAGATTAAGTAAAGAGTGGGGCATGAACTCACCTGATGTATGCAAAGGTACTTAGGGTTTATTTTGAGAAACGAGAGGATAGCCAACCTTCACAGGTTACCTAGATCATGTGAGTACATAAGTACGTGTAAATAAAAGACATGTGAAACCCTAATCATACCAAAACCAAAGACTCAAGCTTCCAGAAAGATAGACACGTTTGACCTAGTTGACCCGTTTGACCGGTTGGTGACATTATGGGTTATAATTCAAATAAAGCCAATGAACACATACAACATACATGATTAACATTCAAATAGTATCATACATATGCTATATCAACCAGATATATCACTTAGATCATTATACAATCAAGTACTATACAAGTCATGTGAATCTAGGACATTAACATAACCACTAGCTACAATACAACTAACATGCCATACCAGGTTCAACCATTCATCACATGCCATGTGAAGCCACTCACAACTTCACATCCTAAACCCTGCCAATCCTACTAAGTAGGGGCCTCAGATCCGCATGCATGTATAATGATCATAACCAAATTCTTTAAGCATATACATTGCATTCACAACATCACAACAATCAATTACCAGACCCAGGCATGATGTCCTACTACTACACAACATCCAAACCATACATGATTACCAATTCCAATTATCACCCATGATTATCCAAACATGCCATACAACTAATTTAACACGTTCTATCACACTAGAATCCATCCTTGAACATAATAGCAGGTTCCTATCATCTCAAACATGATCATAACATCATACTTCAACGTTTACACAAATAAAGTTTCCCTTTTGGGAAAGAATACCCCAAAATCTATCAAACATCCAATGCATACATGAATTCATCACTAATATACCAATTAAAGCTCATACTAACATCTAGGCATGATCAACAACACTTAAACACCTCAATCTAACAATCTTCATAAACAAAAGTTTCTACTTTTGACAAGCTATGATCAACATCATCAAATTAAGGATTTCTAGCATTCATAACAACAATCTAGCATCTAATCATCATCATGAACACATCCATAACATCAATCCATCACTAGATCATTACTACATGCAAAATAAAGTTACTATTCTTAGTAACCTATGAACAATGCATCAAAATCCCAACTTTCTTGCATAATCAACGTATTCTAACATTCATACAACCTATTAATCATCAAACATTCATCAAACAAACAACCATCATGCATAATCACAACAATTTCGAATTAGGGTTTGCTTCATAACCAATTTCATGATCAATCCACTAAAAACATAGAATTCTTGCATAATCGACGTTAACTAACATGTATACAATCTAACTAACATGTTAACATCATCAAACAACAACCAATTCGACCCAACAAGGATAAATTTCGAATCTAGGGTTCGGCCATAATGAAGAACATCACAAAACACGAAAAATCTAACCTTTACACTTGCAATTGCTTGAAATCGATTCTTCCTAAGTGTTATGTATCTTGAAATCGAATCAAAACCACACGAAATTGCTTGTTCAAGGCTGATTCTCGAATATGAGAGGGATTGGGTGAATGTCGCGGCCGAAGGGGGGGTTGGCTAGGGTTTGGGTTTGTTTTAATTAATTTTAATTTACCTAATTACCCTTTTAACCCTTGTACTTTGTATTTTATAAAAACTAATCTTTAAACTCTTCGTAAAGTGTTTTTAACTTCATAATATAAAGATATAAACTTATGAAAATCATTATATATCTTATCTTTATAAAACACAAGACATACGAATAAATAGGCACGTTTCCGCGTTACGCGATAAATTCTTTAATTAACCTTTTATAAATGTGTGAACACATAAACATAACCCAAAATTCATATAATCATTTAGATTCACAACAAATTAACATTATTCATTATTAATAGGTCACCAACGTTCAACGACAACTAGTGTGTGCTCACGACACGTGTATACAAGACTTAACGGAACTAACGGAGCTTGGTAACGGAAATTTACCGGATGTCACAGAAATAAATAACAATATAGACTTGGATGATGAGGACTCAAAATTTTAATCTTGAAACATAAAATAAACTAATAGGTAGTTTACAATCAATTTATAATTTTTGTTTGATAAATTATGTGCCAAACCTAAACATAAACCCTTTAAAGTAATCAACCTCAAATGATAGTAATTTAATTTTAGATCCAAGTTTATCAATATTGAATGTTGTTCAAAATATTAGGACAAAACAATATAACACTCCAAAGCGAGTTCGAAAACTATAATAAAAACTAGAGTTAACTTCGGTTTTTATCCTGAGTTTTGCAAATTGTTTCCACTTGAGTACCAACGTTTATTTTGTCTTCATTATTGGCCTCAGTTTTGAAAAGCGTTTCTATTTAAGTCCTTTTAACTAACGGTGTTAACATTGTTCAGTTAAGTTATTATCAAATGACTAAAATACCCCTCATTCAATATTAAAATTTTAATATTAAAATAAAGATATTAAATTCACCTAAGACCTATTCCCCTTATTCTTTTTCTTCTTATTTAATTCTACTCCCTTACAACACTAACTATCAACAACATCACTTTCACCTTCTCCACCACCACTGCCACATTATCACCACCGCAACACCGGCTATCGACAACTGCAACATCAACCATCAATTACCGCAAAACTAACAATAGACACCGCAACAATAGCCACCACGAATATAGAAGCTCTCCAGCTCTCCACTCATACCTCCACCCTAATCTGTCAACCACCATTGCACACCATCACCATCGCAACAGCGACAACTGACCAAAATGCAAAGCCCTAATCGTACATGTACAGCTCTGCCCTAATTCCTACACCATTCGCCTACCCCACAACCACCACCACTCCAACATTTATCTACATCTTGTGAAGACCTAAGTAGTTTAGAGTTGTGTGCTTTAAACCCACGATGATTGCCGGAGGAATTCCAATTCCGGTCACTTTGCACCGGCTGCGACGACGACGTCGAAGAGCACAAATCCACCGATGAAACTGGTGGATTTGAAATTGGGGTAAGTACCCCTTTTCACAAAGAACACCGGAGCTTCACAAATTTCTAAGTTACGGTATCCAGATTACGAACCAAATTGGGCTCCAAATGAGCTTAATACCATGCCCATTTACCTTCAATCTCTTTCGTTCGCACCATTGCTAACCCTTCATACCGTTTATGAATAGCTTTCACCGCCATCTCATTGGTGATCAGCTCTGATGACGACGATAACGCCATCAGTTCCATAATGGGTGCGTTCCCCGGAGACGACGAAGACAGTAGTTGTTGGGTGGTGGTTGTGTTGATCATGGCGGCCATTATTGGTGTAAAAAGATTTGAACTTTTTTGAGAAAGAATGTATGGTGGTGTGAAATGGTGGTTTTTACGGTGGTGTGCGGCGGAAAGATGGAATTTTGGGTGGTTAGGGAGCATTTTGATGATGGTGTGTGGTGGCGGTGATGTGTGGTGGTGGTTGTATGTGGTGTGTGCTAGTGATGGTGTATGGTGTTGTAGAGAAGGAAGAAAGAGGGAGAATGATATGGTGATATATTTTTTTTGTTTTTAAGGGTATTTTGGTATTTTTAAAAAATCTAATAGAAAATATTAACATCATTAGTTAAAAGAAATAAAATAAAAACAATTAGCAAAACTCAAACCAATAATAAAAACAAAATAAGTATTGGTTTTTAAATGAATACAATTCGTAAAACCCATAAAGAAAAAACGAGATTAACTCTAAAAACTAAAAAGAAGATTTTCCGTAAAACGCACCAATGACCAAACCACTGGAATTCTTCGTTTGGGTGATTATAATCGTTACACGTGTCCCATCTTCTTCAACATATTTTCTCCCACTTGAACTCTACAATTCACATGATTCGATCTTACTTCTGTTCTCACAAATTTCTTGAAGCTCCATAACAATGGCGATACACATATCTTCATCAACAATCACACCATCATTCTCTCAGTTTTCTTCAACTCCCCCCTTCCAACCTCCCCCATCACTATCTTCTTCGTCTCTCTTTTCCCTCACCACCATACGGTCCCTTAATTTCTCTCAAAACAGAAGCAATCGAACCGCTGTTATCTCAAAAGCTTCATCCACCGCCACTTTCTCCCCTGAAATCACTGATGTACTCGGCGAAGTTAGCATCTTCACGGCTTCCGGTAACCCCGTCACGTTCAACGACTTGTGGGATCAATCTGAGGTAGTTAATTCAGTAGTTCTTTTGATCACTGAGCATCTGTATGTTGAATTTTAATCATTTAGGGACTAGGGTTTATAACTTTATATTTTTGTTTGCATTATGCATACCCCCGCCAATTTTAGTATCAGGTTAATCGGTTTGTTCTATCAACGTTAAACCCTAAAGTCGGTGAACTTCTAGAAGCAAAAATTGCCCAAATTAAAGTGATGAATATGAAATGATGCGAATGAGCATCTATGTGTTTTATGTTTGTTGAACTGATTGCATATCAGAATCGATCGATTGTGGAAATTTGATTACTGTAGGTTTAGCAAAGACATATTTGGGGACTAATTAAGTTGTTCATCATCATAATCCTTGCTTGAAGTTGCATTGATGCATAAATTGGATACATGAGAACCAGATGTAATCTTCATGTTTGCAGGGATCATCAATACCTTGAAATTGACATTGAAGATGATATAATTCTGGTTATGTTCTATCAAATATGTTCATCTTGTTTCAAATGTTCGATCATCTTCTTCTTATCAGTTTTATATGTATTATTTTGTAAACATTTTCTTTACCACTCTCTAGGGGATTGCTGTTGTTGCTCTTCTGAGGCATTTTGGATGCCCTTGCTGGTAATCACGTTTAATTCTTTTTCTTTTAATAAGTGGACAATATGCTTCTCGAAAACACGAAAGTTAAGTGAAATCATATTTCCATGTTAACTTTTTTTTGAAACGCATATAGTTGGGAGCTTGCTTCTACTCTTAAAGAATCTAAAGAAAGATTTGAATCTGCTGGTGTGAAGCTAATTGCTATTGGCATTGGTGAACCTAAAAAAGCGCGCATGCTTGCCGAAAGGGTACTCATTTCCTTCTTTTATTTACCAGAGGGGCGTTAGGTTTGTGGATTTTTTCTAAAGGAACTGGAAGTTGGAATCCTTCCAAAGAATTGGATATGAGTTTAAAATATTTTCATGGATTTAGAATTTGTGATGCTTTGGTTAATAAACTAATCATATATGGTTTGTTAGTCTGCAAACCAAACAGGTCTGGGATAGAAGTTATTGAATTATAGCGAATAGTGAACCAAATGTCCCCTTAGTTTATAATTTCAATTTTTGTATACGTTCATTCAGTTGGGAGAACAAACTGAGAAGATTAAATGATATATGACATCTGATTTGTTATTCTTTTTCTTTTATTGCAAATTCAATCACTTAGATCAAGTTATTCTGTTATGATCACAGTTACCGTTTCCATTGGATAGCCTCTATGCAGATCCTGAAAGAAAGGTGTTTTGGTCTTAACGTGTCTTTAATCTTCTAAAAGTACAGTCTGGCTACATGTCATTAACACTTTCAATTTTATTCATGTATATCAGGCATACAATCTCTTGGGTTTGTATTATGGCATTGGCCGGACGTTTTTCAACCCTGCCAGTGTAATGCCCTTTCTCTTTCATCTCTTAGAAGCAACTTATATAATGATAACCGCATATAGTATTATGTATAATTGATCAACTATTTACATGAGTATAATGAGCATAATTACAAAAGAACATAAACTAATTGGGATAATGATAATAACAATAAATATTATTAGATCCTAACTAATATATTGTATCTAATAGCTTGTAAATTGACAGGCGAAGGTGTTATCAAGATCAAGATTTGAGGCTCTGAGAAAAGCTGTACAGAATTACACGATTGAAGCGACACCAGATGATAGAGCAAGTGTCTTACAACAGGTTTGATCTAAAACGACCCAAATAATGTAAATAATTGTGTACACACATACGTGTAGGTGTATATTTACGCCCTTTAGTACTTGTATTATCATTTTGAGTAAAATACGTTTACTTAGATAACCATGTGTTGATTTGTAGGGAGGGATGTTTGTGTTTAAAGGTAAGGAGTTGTTGTATGCATGGAAGGACGAAGGTACAGGCGATCATGCTCCTTTAGATGACATTTTCGATGTATGTTGCAATGCAGCTGCTGCATAAACAGCAAACGTTACTGATACCAGTTTATTAATTTTGACTTGAGTAAATTGTATAAACTTACACAATTATGGTTATAGACTTATAGACAAAATCAATACTTGAGTAACACCAATAGGATTTATTCCCATAGAGTCACTGTTTTCCAGAGTTTATAAGCATTGTGATTGGGTGTTAAAAAATTCATCCGCATCGATTTTATTTACTAAGAGATCAAAAGGTTGTAATTCAATTACTACTTGCTTCACCAATTCATCAATACAATATATAAATGTATAAACCGAATACCATAGCAATAAAAGATTCATGTGCAGCTACTATTATACATTTGCAAGAATACATATGAAGTTCTCTGCATGTTAGTGAAGGATAGACATAAACAAGGTCCTACTTCTCAGTCGTCATCCTCATAATTATATGATCTATCTCCAGCTGGTTATTCATTAGGATGATCCATTTCATCAAATATCTCATTCTACATGATATTAACACACATTAGAAAAAGTTACAACAAAAGATATATTGACAAATGCAGTTATTAATCAATGAAAAGATTGAAGTTATCATACCTTTATGAGCTCTTCCATAACATCTTCCATTGTTATGATACCTATGACTTCCCCTTCTTGTCTGAATGACGAATATGGTTTGTCTGTTAGATTAAGAACTTCTGGCAAGAATTTATCCGACCACCTTCTGCTCTTTGAGGACTCTGCACGCGACACATTCCCACTTCCAGACACCGACTTGAACTTATTAAACATCCTCCTGCTTCTTATACCTCCATTCCCAATGCTTTTAGAGCTTTCATTCAAGATATCTACTCTGACTTCACTTGATCGCTTGTCTATCGACTGCTGCGTTGTTAGACTTTGACTTGGGTGTTGTATCACCACAGCCATGTGACTAAGACCCTTTTGGAACTCGTTTAGTATGTCATATAATGGCATTGTATCTGAAACCCTGTATATGATACCATCACAAAAACATTATACAACCAAGAGTGATGTATACTTTTTTGTAAATTAATGAACTTTATGTTGAATTGTACCTTGGTATCAATCGTAGAGTGATGTTTTTTATTGGGACACAATCTGCTGGATTGATGGTTATTAGATTTTTCACCTGTTAAGTTGTGTTGTTTACAATGAGTAAGATTGTTTAAGAATGTTATTTAGATTAGAAAAACCATCATTTCTTTTGTAGATCTTTACCAGAAGAGCTCCTATTATGTTTCCTGGTTGATCATAGTATACTGGTACTCTGCTATAGCCCTTTTCGATGATTAAATTCATCAAATTTCTATCTAATTTGGCGTTAATATCGACTGAAAATGTCTCAGATAAAGGAGTCATGGCATCGCGTGCTGTTTTTGAGGTAAGTTCAAGTGCTCCTCCTATGATTGTTGTTTCATGAAGTGACAAGCTTCCACCTTTCCCAGCCTTCATCATGCATCATGTATGTAAGTTATGAATAGGGGATACTTTTGTAAAGATTTAATAGGTAGGTTAACAAGGCTATTACTGTACCTTATTACCATGAAAATCTACTAATGTCTTCAACTCAGCTCGACGATAGAGACTAACATGCCCTTTACCCAATATGAAATCTAGCACCTAATGGTGATTGATTCAAGAATCAGACACATTTGAAGGTTGTTTATGTTTTCTTTTTCCAAAAAGTATACAAAAAAGTATAATAAAACTCACCTTGCTTATTGGGTAAGCTACAGGAAACCAAATCCAAACGAGAACGCGAACAAGTGGAGTCACGGCTGCACCGATCACAAGACCGTAACGTGTACAAATAGACTGTGGGATTATCTGGTCAAAGTTAAAAGGTTCAGGTTCAGTTGCCTTTTGTCACATTTATTTGTTTCATAGGTTTATGTTAGAAACTTAAGATTCTAACCTCACCGACGAGAAGTATTAACGTCACTGAAATGATGATAGCACCCATTTCCGGGACCAATTTGTTCAAGAATATAGGAAGTGCCTGTAACAATGAATAATAAGCGTGTTTAAACACGTTTAAAGGTATATAATTAGTGAATAATTATGGTACATATACATAGTATACCTCCATGGCAGTAGCATTGCTGATCAAGAGTGTACAAAGTACTAAATGATGCCTCTTCACAACTGATAAAATCTTTGCTGCATTTTCACACAAGTTTATTTTTTTGATTAATCAAGAAATCCAATAAGTTTTCAACAAACGTGTAGAAAAAGATTAAGCATACATGCACGAAGACGGTCAAGGGGCTTTCCTGATGCAGCAAGAACTTCAAGGTCAACAAGACTCATAGACATGAGCCCGAGCGTGAGCCCAGACATCATTCCAGCGAACAAAACGATCATGGTGATCACTGCGATGTGAAAGAAGAAGTCTAGACTGCAACATGGTAAGTACTTCATTCCACTTTGACAACCTACAACCCTGATACTTTACATTTATGCTACAAATATTGTGAGGAAAAGGGCAAAAGGTTTTCATATAAGGTTGCAAAACAAAGTGAATGCATTTTGTTGAGCATATTCCAATGAACATCACTCTTTTTCATCAAAAGACAGTGTGCCGCTTTTGTCATTTGGTTTTAATTCTGTCTTTAGTAACATTCAACTATTTGGAATAACAAAAACGTTGTTGGCCGATTTTGATGCTTTGACATTATATACAGGTTAAGTTGAGTTGTAATGTTGTATGGGCACAAAGCAATCATAGGACTCATTTTTTAAAATTAAAAATACATTAATTTAGACATTCAAAAGTTTAAGTGATAAGAGTATAAATTTAAATGTTTATAATTCAGGTAAAATGTTGATTATCTAAAGATTAATGCTAAAAGTAAGATGGGAAATTATAGTATTAATTTAAACGTTTCTTATATTTAACCCTGTTGAATGCTCTTACCCGTCTTTGTTTTAAACTTGTTATTGCAGTCTTTTACGATTCTTAACCATAAGAATCCGTTACTAGAAAAACTCAAGCACGTCACAAAAACTTTGTGAGCTAGCGAAATGAGGTAAGAACCTTCAACAGGTTAAAGACATAAAAACATAGAAGCCATATTAAAACTAAAAGTTATTAGAGGGAGCGTTTACACTACGAGAACCAAATAACTTTCTTTTCTGTTTGTTCTTGTTCATATGAAGTGTTCGATTTTCATTCTTCAAAAATCCAGCTCCCATGAAACCTGGGTACCTCATGTGTACTCGAAAGCGTTTGGTGGCATGTGGTTATTATTTGCTCATAATTATAAAAACAAAGCACATAGTTTTAAATCAATTTTGAGAAATTATTACTAATGTCATCATACTATTTTAGGTAATTAGAATTTACGTACCGATCATATGAGAAATATAATTAAATATTAAACGAGTTAGAGAATGTGACGTGCACATTTGTTTAAAAAATGTTATGATTTCAAGCACTTACGAACCTTATGGTTGTAAGAAGCGGATCACCTAAACCAAAGGGTTTTCAAGAGGGTAGTGCTCCTTTAGCGGGTCCAAAGGTTAGATCCTTTGGTGGGGGTGATGAAAGTTGAAAATTATTACTGATATGATTGCATGGATGATGAAAGTTGCATCGAAATTCCTCTCATTTATTTATAGAAACTTAATGTTGATCTATAGCAACTTTGTAAATTGGTAGCGACTTAATGCTTTGGAGGTAACTTTGGATATTTGTAGCAACTGATGATGAGTATTAAATGATAGGTTGGTATCAATAAATGATAGTTAGTAGCGGTAGCTTCTATTGATGTAAGTTTCATATGTTAACATATATAAGGTTAACCCATTTGATAGAGACTTTGTTTGTTAAAGGGAAGATATTGGGTTCAAACCCGATCAATAGTGTAATTTAATGTAATCTAGTAGTATGATTGATTTGCTGTTAAAAAAAATAAATGTAACTGCCATCAGTTATGACCACTAATTGTTTATTCCCACACATGAATGTTGCAATGGTTCTAATCTTACAAGGCTTTTATTCATACATATAAAGAATTCATCTTTTCATTTTTCTAAGATCGTTTTTTTACAAGTAAAGTATGATTTTTATACAAAATGTAAGACTTGTTTTGAAACCTTTTGTCTTGCTTTTGAAACCTTTTGTCTAGTATGGTACTCCGATTAAAGACTACAGAGTATCACCATAATAACTTAAACTAAAAGTGTTTCACACCGACAGAATGCTATCCATAAACACCAAACTATAAAAACTACAAAATGATTTTTGTTGTGAATACATGTAATTAATTTGAAAAAAGACCAGTTAAAGTCAGTTCTACGAATCAAAATGTTTGATTGTATGGATGTGTTTGATTTAAATTTAAGAGTAGTACATCCTCATGATCCTAGAGCAAACTTATAAAAATAGAAAATTAAAATTGACAATCGGAAAAAAACATTATTAATTTGTTGTTGTGGGTATTATGTAACTTTAAGATCTATTCATAAGCTCGCTAAAGATAGAAGGTGATGTTGTGTGTTTGATGAATCAATATGCTATAAACAAGCAGATCTTTATTAATTTGAGAATTTTATATGTATCATAAATAAAACAATACCTATGTTTGTGTATTCTTACGTTTTATCCTTAAAATTGTCTCATTTTTCTTCCTTGAACGGCTGACTTACGAAAAAAAACCCGACTAGCATGAGGCTTGCTGGGATAAAACAAAGAATTACAATATCATAATTACAATTTCTCTATGTTATCATTAAAATTAGACAAAACAATTACTTAAATTAAAATAATAAAGAAGCGTCTAAGAGTTAATAGACTCTATTGTATAGGTCGTATTCTTACGTCTTTGTCACTATAAATCTTTTTTGGGACAAAAAGTTTGACGCGTATACATTTATTTCCCAACCGTAGTTTCATGTTCGATTTCCGACCAAAATAGTGAAATACTGTGATCTCAATTCAATTATATTATTTGGAAATAGGAGACTTCGTATAATGCTATGCAATGTGTTGAGTGAATGTGAGATTTTACTCACTATAATACAAGTGTCACGTAATCTACTCTTATCACTTACTCTAGTGAGGAAATGATAAATGTAATATCATTCCTACTAGTAATTTGTATTTATTATTCTAAAGCTATTATCAATACATTAAAACATAACATAAAGAATATTAGATAATAAAAGATACTAAAAAACACAACAACTTGTTAAAACTTATTTTGAGTATGAGACAGATACCAGTTTTATTATCTCTAAAATATAGATTCAAACATGCGTCTAAATACATTGCAGACTGAAAACATACTCTTATTGAAATTGCTTCTTTTTTGTTAAAATTTACGGTGGAATTTCGGAAAAAAATACAACAAAAAAAGGATATGTATTTAGATTTTCTTGAAAACTAACGGGCATAATTTATTAGAAAAAAAATCAAATTGATGAAAAAGGTAAAACAAATATTAAAGTATATGAGGATTGATTAACTTTTTAAAGTAAAAGTATAAGTATGATGGCCTGAGTAATAAAACAAATATTCTTTTCTAGTTAACAGGTTTTAAGTATATACATAAGACAGGTTAACTAAATCATATTTATTGTAAAATTGACGGTTAAGTAAACCATGTTTATTATAAAGTTGAGTCAGACATGCAAAAATGTGTCACAAATGGCAAGCATAACCAATATATGCACTAAATAAGGAATGTTGATACTATTCAAAACACATTACAAATCATATAAAGGTAACTAGTGTTTTTTCAATGCGCGCGTTGCACGCGTGGTAATCGGGTCACAACAAAATTTAGATAAACA
The DNA here is from genome assembly GCA_025506515.1 of Flaveria trinervia. Taxonomy (NCBI): domain Eukaryota; kingdom Viridiplantae; phylum Streptophyta; class Magnoliopsida; order Asterales; family Asteraceae; genus Flaveria; species Flaveria trinervia. The sequence goes on from CM046452.1 coordinate 97,886,472, forward strand.
CAAGTAATCTAACAGTTATAATATGTCACGATTTGAGCCTCAAACTTGTATATTATACTATATGTTTAAAAAACATGAAAGGGCTTATATTACATATTGTTAGGCTCAAAAGCATAACACAAAACGAGTGCATCATGGCTGCAGAGGGTTGCTGGTAACAACCCAGTGTCCTTCAAATCTGTCACGCCAAGGTTATGCTAGGTTCAAAGTTTATATATGTTTAGAAAAACATGAAAGGGCTTATATCACGTATTGTTAGGCTCAGAAGCATAACACATATTGGAATTACCCAGTATGCAAACCTACCAGCGACGGTTGATGATGGTGTGTGCTATCTTTTTAGGCGGCATAGAACCACCGCCACTCCCAAACCGCGGCCATCATAACACTACACCCACCACACCCATCACAATTTAGGACCCAGAAAAGGGACCATTGGATTTGGGCAAACAAACCCTAACTACCGCCATGCATCAGCAAAGATGTAAACAACTACGACCACCACCACGCAACCGTTGTTATACATAAAGCATTAAAAACAATACGCTAAGCATTAAGAACAATACACTACTGTTCATTCTATTGGTTTTTAAATATATAAGGGAATTACATATATAGTTGCTTCATCTTGATTGAGGATTGGTTATCTTAATTCTGTAACAAAGTTGCTTCATCTTATTGAGGATCGGTTATTATATGGAGGTATAAAAAAAGGTGAGGCATGCAATCATTATATCCTTTTTTTGTTGCAATTGAAAATAAAAAAACGAAGGTGTTTTGGCAATTGAATCTTGGAAGCGAAGGATATAATTGAAAAGATAAATTTTATGTCATTCTTGTTCAAAATTGGAGTAAAATTGGTAACCTTGATTAATACAATTGGTGTAGATTTAATTTTTGATTATTTTCTTTTGTACTTTTTCTAACTTCTCGCTAGTTTTAGTGATAATTTGTTGGTTGTTCAAAATTTTTTAGATAAATATTGATATTTTTAATCAAAGTACAAAGAATTTACATAATGTTTTAAAAAGATATGTAAAAGGGTAATAAGACAAACAACAATACGAATTTAAGTGTGGTTCCATATTTTATCACGTGCTATCGTATCTTGAGTTAATTACATAAATACTTTTTGTGATTTAGGGGAATTTATAAGTTTGACAAAATTTTTATTAATAAGAACTATAAGACTTGAAGTTTTAAATTTATAACATCCTAAGGTATTAGGTTTCACAAACCTTTAAACTTATAACATAATACTTCACATGCCAAACAGAGAAGGACATTATTGTCAATTCACGAATAACGTTTGTTTGAGTTAATTACACATGTAATTTCAGTGATTTGAGTTAAATAAAATACTAATTTTTAATTATGTAACAAGTTTGAATATTAACATCATTAGTCTTTAAGTTTCGGTATAGTCGAAGCACATTTTAATAACTTACATACAGAAATTGTTTTAGTAACTTGTTAATTTAAACACTTTTTTTTAACTATTTCACCTCCAACTTGACACTTCAACAACCTTATCCTAAACATCAATATACTCATATAGTACCAATATTTAAACTTGTTATAAAATAAAAATAGAAAAAATAAAAGAAAAGGTAAAAGGTTTAACTAGCGGTGCCGACACGTTTGGGAACAAAACAAGAAGATCCAAATCATTCTAACGTGACCCACGACCCGCGTAACCATCCGATTCACCCATCTCGTCGGTCCCTTTAATTCCGTCGATCTTTCACACTCGCAAAATCGTTTTCTTCTTCTCCAACAGATCCAAGATCCACAATATTTAGATCCAAAACATGACTTCTTCCCATTAACAGATCCATTTAAAGGTTTGTACTTTACACTCCATTACTGTTTACTCCCCCACATTAAGCGTTTCTTGATGCACTCTTATTCCTTTCAATTCATCATCAATTCTGCTGCATATCATGTTCTGTGATCGTCGGATCGATGTATGTTCATGGGTTTTGATAATCTTGAATCTGTATCTGACTTTTGGATCTATCTGGTTCATGTACAAATTACAGTTTTTGTCTGTCTTTCTATTTGGGGAAAGTTGCTTCTGCCTTTATTCAATCATGATGAACTATGCTATGTACAATCAAACTGCAAAAAAGATGCCATTTTTGGGTCAGTTGAATGAAGTGATTTCTCACTTTCAAGTAACAATGTGATTTGGAATGATTTTATTGATCTTGATTAGATGTGATTCTTGGTCCAACTAATTCTTGATTCATACCCAATTGCTTGTAGATATGTAGTCAGTCAATTCACACCACAAAGGAACAGAAATCAATGATCTTAATGAGATGATAAAACTAAAAGTTTCTCTTCAATTCTGAATCTATAAAAAAATTAAAACTTGATTGTTCTTGTTCTGTGTTTTTTTGGCAGAGTGTAGGTGTCTTTTTAGATTTATAATTTATACGATTAATCATGTCAAGAAGACCGGGTCCCACACGTCGATTCGTGGGAAGCGGAAGCAATCCTCTAGGGGGGATTTTTCATTCGAAGTCAAAAGCTTCTCCACTGTTGTCCATTGTGCTTGTCTTGCTAGTAAGTTCATAATACTCTCATATTGTTATTCTGTTTAATGCATATGTATTATAACTAATTCGATTGTTATCTGCAATGCAGGGAACAATTGTTGTGATTGGCTATGTTTTTAAAGGCTCAGGTTTGTACTAATCTGATTAACCACAACCTTGAGTGTGTACATGCTCACTCTAGATTCTTGTTCATTTGGTTCATGATAGATTCACTTAAGATTGTGCTATATTTTTGTTTTGGAACTGATTATCCGATCATTGCAAGTTGATGTTACAATAATCAGTTTTCTGTAATCGGATAAACAGATTCTATGTGTAGTTATTTGATTATTTAGGGGTTTAAATAATCAGTAATTGACATGAAAATTTGATCAAACTAAGGGTAAGATAAAGTTATTAATTTACTCATATTTACCAAGTTGAGAAGCTTTTACTCCATTTTACAAACACCAGTTCTTTTAATCTTTTAGCCACAAATCATCAATTTATATATGTTCTTTTTGACTATTTTACCCTTATAGTTGTGAAAGAAAAGCATTTGTCGGTGAAAGGTAAAACAGGCAAAAACCTATAGTTTGATTCTGCACATGGCTACAAGAGGCGGTGTACAAATAACCCTAGTGTCTTTTTTGGTTCTTTTTTCTATTATTTTCTAAATTAGTCATAATTTTAAACAGTTAAAGGTCTTGTTATTAACTCCACACTTAATCTTGAAATGCAGGTGGTTCTGGGGACTATAAAGCATTTAGCAAGCTTGAAGGTAAGATGTTCCTTAAGAAAACCAACAATTACACACAATGATTCATGCATACACAGCCCAACAGTTTTGTATTATACTTCTATGAATTACTCACAATCTTTTAACATTTGCAGGTGACTTTAGCTGCACGTATGATGTTCATAAAGCAATACCTATTTTAAAGAAAACATATGGTGATAGCATGCATAGTGTCTTACATGTGGGACCTGATACTTGTGCGATAGTATCTCAGTTGAGAAAAGAGAAGGACACTGAAGCTTGGGGTGTGGAGCCGTATGATATTGAGGAAACTGATGTGTCCTGCAGAAGTCTTGTGAGAAAGGGTCTTGTTCGCGTTGCTGATATTAAGTTCCCTTTACCATACAGGGCTAAATCGTTTTCTCTAGTTATAGTTTCTGATTCAGTTGATTATTTATCTCCTAAGTACCTCAATAAAACACTTCCAGATTTGGCAAGAGTTTCTGCTCAAAATCTTGTTATATTCACAGGTAACATTCTATAAATAACAACAGTAGATCATGGTAATTTTTGTAGGTTTTTAACCTGTTACCTTTTGTGTTCTCTTAGGTAAACCTAGTAATTCAAAAGCTAAACTCCCACAATCATCAAGATTTGGACGCCCGGTAAGCACCTGCCTGAATTATATGAGGGGTTGAAGGTGGTCATATTTGTTCCGGTTTAAAGAAACTGGACCGGGCCTATGGGTTTGGTTGACCCGCTATCATATTTCTTTTAAAAATAATTTTAATACAAGTAAATGTGTTTATTTTTACAACAATATACAGACTTTAGGTGTCTTTCAACCCACACTTAGCTAGTTCTTTGTGATTTGAATATTAACGATTTAAAAAACACTTTTGTGAAGGCTAAAATGAGGAGCGCGTCCTGGTGGGCCCGGTTTTTTCGTGCAGACGAGCCTTGAAGAGAACGAAAAGGCAGCTAAGAAGTTTGAGCAGGCTGCTGCCAAGAGTTCATACAAGCCAAAATGCCAAGTTTTCCACTTGAATTCGTATCATTAACGGTGAGATACTAACTATTCATAATCATTTTAGCAAAAAAGAAGACCGTCTCATATATAGATATAGTCGTATTGTTCTTGCTTCATTTTGGTGGAAAATGTTGATTACATCACCACCCTTATGCTGTTATTTATACCAATTCATTGAAATTTAATGAACCCAACTCAATAGTTGTATAATTATTCGTTTAAAACGAAGAACAAGCTTCATAACCCTTTGTTCTTATGATCTTGGATCAAACGAACCCAAAATCGCTCTTATTTATACAATATATAAGTTGTGACACTCTATTTTCATGTCAAATTCACACCTTGCAACTTTAAACCAATTATGAATGTCACTAGTTTTCGTAGTTGATTTCTTTTCAATTTTTCAGCATTGGATATGTTATAGATAATATACAACAATAATTTACTCATTTTCATGTCCATAAAGGGGCATTAAATATGAAGGTATGACTTTGGGTTGGGTTCACCATAGGACTTCAAGAATATTGGGTGTTTGCTACTTCATTGTATGCTAAAATGTTAAATGTCTAGTCAATGTTGATGGGTTGGGCCCATTTTGAAGAGAAAATAATATAAATTTGTTATTTAATTTATGGTTTATTATATAATGGCCTAATGGGGGACCAATGAGTTATGAGTATGAATGTAACTTGTAAGGGGCCTACGGGGTATTAAAAGATGGGAGCAAATTGCTCAATAATGTTGGTGTTTGTCGAAGGGCAATGAGAAAAAAGAGGCATTTGTCTCCAAAGTTACATATGACCACAATATTATATTTTGTCATTAGGACTAGATTGGGACATTGATCGATAATATAAGTTTAAGGTTACACAATATTATATCTTTTCGTTAGTGATCTAATTCTAAGGCTTGCCTCATAAGAATTTGGAAGACATTTACTTAATCAACATCCAATTTTGTAACTTCTTTTGTATAATAATTATCATTTCGTTTATGAATTGTTTAAAAATAGTCTCAAAAGTTTCAAGGATAACACATGTAGAGGAAGGCTTGTAGAGGATTTATTAGTCCAACTAATTATTGTTTCAAAACGGCAATTTACATATCAAAAAGAGTGCATTGAAGATCATAATACGGTTCAAAATGAGCTCGTAGTATAATTATTAAAAAAAACAAGCTTATACATCAAATGTAACCCATTTCAAGGCTTTAATTCTTTCTTTAACCCGTTCGTGGGTATATGTTTGGGTTTATATGATATTAATAACTTATCATCAAGATTTCATTTATTTAGTTATAAAACAAGCATCCATTTGAAATATCTTGCTCACAACCACGTGTCTTCTCTAGAAAATATTACATTCTTTAATATGCTCTAATGCAATAGTAAACAACAATGTGTCTATTCGAATTAACACAAGTCTAAAAGAACACAGATCAAGTTAGTGCCAAGAAGTTCGTGGGTATGTGTTTGGATTTACATGGCATTAAGGACAGATCGTGTCATCTTTAAAAATAATTACTTTTTTTAGTATGGGTTTAAATGAAAAACAAGAGAAATTATAAAAACAATTAAATTAAATCTTCACATTTAATGTATTAAGATCAATGACTTATAAGTTTTTGAATAAAACATAAAAAACTTGTACTTTTATAGGACCATGTGTACAAAAGATTAAAAAATATATATAAGTTTTTCATTTAAAATATCAAATGTGTGAAGAATTGATTTATTAATTTTCACAATTTATTTTGCTTTTTATGTGAACACAACTCTGATCTGATGTACTACTATAAATAGTAGGAGTCCAATCCAATTAATATGATAAGTCTAAAAGAACATAAATCAAGTACCAAAGTGTTGTAATTGGTTTTGAAACACTAAGTTTATAATGGTGCATCAAACATATACAACACGTCAACCTTTAGACTAGTATGTCGAGAAATAAAATAATTCAAAAAAAATATTTATTATAATTCGTTGCAAAATCCGAAAGTAAATAATTAAAACACAATTAATGAATAGCAATAGTAAGAAATAAATATATAAAAGTAATTTAACAAATCCGTAGCAAGATCCGAAAATAAGTGCTATAAAACAACTAAGTATGGTTAAATAAAATAAATAGCAAAACTGACAAAAAGGCTTTAAAAGTAATTTAATATAACAAAATAGAAAAATAAATGCTATAAAAATCAAGAAAGATAAATAAAATCCATAGCAAAATACAAATAATAATAATAAGAAAGCAATTTGAAATAACTTTGTAAAAGCAATTGCAGAATTTGGATATTTATTGATGTATATATATTTATACATACATGCGAATCTGAATATACTTTTACAGGAGAAATATATTAATTAAATAAAATTTAAAAAAATTATAAAAATAACCGAAGAAAATTTATAGCTATATTCCATAGCAAGAAACTTGTATTCACAATTAGTAGAAAGAACCGTAACCAAAATTTAAAATTTATCCACAATAAAATCGATCCATAGAAAGATCCATAACTAAAATAATGATGCCTTCTTTTAGCGGTAAATATGTAGCAAATATAATGTCGTGGCAAAAGTAATTAACGACAAAACAATACTTATTAAGTAGGTAAGCAAAATGTTTTTCGCTATGGATTTGAGAGTGGCAAATACTTCTTTCAATTCTGTAGTAGTGAAAATATTTAAACTAGCTAGTAATAATTTAAATTCTACACTTAAATTCATCATCAAATTACATAAAACAAAATTACATGCAAGTCATTTCTATATTAACAATCAATAATAAATAACATATCGTCATCTTTATCCTGTTGTTAAAGACTAATAGTCTAATACCACAAAAATACTAAACATGTCTATGTGTTCTTCCAAAAAAACTTGTAATTTATAGTTACGTAGCAGGTTATGTGCATACAAACTCACTCAAGGGTCAATCGTCATCTCGATCCACCCCTAGACTAATATATATAACCGTGGCAACCAGCTATTATTTCATTTCTTTCGAACCAACCGCATATATTATTATATTTTCAGATTTAATATGGATCAAGAGTTCATTTCTACCTGTTTCCATAGAACAATAATTTAAACAAATAAACGTAAAATAATAACAATTTCAAAAGCTAACATAGACCTACTCATCATAAAATTGAAAGAGTTAAGCATCATTATTCTACAAATACTATGGCCTGCATCATGTAAAGCAATCCTGTTGGCCACCATTCCACCAACACTAATTAAATTACATAGTAAATAAGCAATATTTCATAAATAAATTTTTCCACGATTTGCGAGTAATTCCTGGTTTATAAATAGGGGTAACTTTGTAAAATAGTAATTAACTTTAAAAAATGTTTCAATTAGGTAACTCAAATTTTAAAAATATTCCAATTAGATCACTCAGTTTTTATATTTTATACAAATAAAAAATCATAACATATTTTTTAGCATGTTATACTTTTGGATTCAGTTAGAAAATATTTTTTTCTATCTTTCGATGCTGATATAGAACGTTGACGTAAATTTAAGGCACTTTTTATGTTTTTTTTCATAATTAAATGTTTTTTTAAATATAATTTTATATATTAAAAATTCTGACTTTCACGTCTTTTCCATCATTACTTTCTTGTCATAATAAAATTTGGTAATGACTCGATTTGATCGTTTGGTGGTCCAATTTGAGAAAAATATGCATGAGTGACGAAATTAAAACACTTTTGAAACTTGGTTATTATTCTATGACATTTTTTTATAAATACAAAGGCAGAAGCTAATTAATTAAGACTATGTATATTCTTTTTTACCCCTTATTTTTCAGACTTAAACAATTTTAAAAGAACGCAACAATACCAATTTCTTACCACTTGTTAATTAAAACATTTCCGCAAGTCTATATAATGTCATAACTCATAATGATACCTAGTTGCAATATATTTATGTGTATTTAAGAGTGTTTAGGTTATCCGTTATCTTAGAAAAATCCTAACTAACGCTTCAACATCATAAAAAAATCAAGTCCAACACTCCAACTAACCTTAAAATAAACATGATAACTTCAAAATTACCATTTTTAGTTTTTGGTAATCCACTCTAAAATCAGGTGGCAAATACTAATGGCGGTTTGATTGTTTGTGTTTTTGGGTTAAACAATTAAAAATTTTATATTACCAACTTTAGGTTTGATAGTTCTTTTCCACCCACCCTACATCCTTTAATTATTATTCAGGACATGCTAGCAATATATATATAAAAGGTCGTATTCAAATAAAAATAGTTATAACATTTGATGCTATCATAGTGTTTTGATTATATGTGTGTGTGTGTCTGGGTGTGTAAGAACGAGAAGAATTGAAAAGCCCATGAATAATATTTAATTAAATCCACGTATGAGAATGTCATTCATATATGAACATTTTAATCTAAGCCTTTTGTTTTTTTAAGCAAAAACTTGTTACTAAATATTTCTCAAGCTTTTTAGCATTCTTAATTAATAAATTTTAGAGAGGGTTAATTTAGAATATATAATATATCTGAGTACTATTTTAACACTATACTGTCTATATGAAACACACCTGATAATTGACTTAGCTTTCAATTTCACAGGGTCTCGAGAGAGGCTGGATCGCTAAATTTGATGCATCCAACTTTACCATACGTGTGCAGGAGGCTATTTTTCACGATTTAAACCATAACCTCGAGGTCACAAAACAACAATTTTATAAATTGCTTTAAACCCTGTCCTCATGACCAAAATGTGAATGATTTCAATACGTTCGTAATCATTTTTTTAAGAAATGATATTGATAAAACTTTGCCTATATGCACATGTGAATGTAGTGAGCATGTACACTGCATACATATTTGTGTACACTAAATGCATATATAATTAACTTTTTTAAAAACATTTTAATAGAGATGGAATAAAATAGAAAACATGGAATCTATTTTATTTTTATCATATTTATTGAAGCATAATGCATAAGGCCTTATGGAGTTACGGGTTCTTATGGTTTTCAACATAAATTAAATTGGCTATGAAATAAATAGGTGTATGCATATACAACACGTAGTATGTTTTCATCATGTTGGCAACTTGGTATATCGACTTAATAGTATTGGTTCTGAAATAAATTAATGTATGTATATATAACACGTACTATGTTTTCATCGTGTTGGTAACTTGGTATACCGGCTTAATAGTATTGTACAAATTGATGCGTGAGGAGATGTTATAGTTTGAAAGCTACACGTAATCTACTCTAGTTAAAATGGAAGGTCAAAGCGAAGCCATGTGGTGACTACAAAGGCATACAACTTGTCAAACGTGACTACGTATAAATGACAACTTAACTTTACTGTGATGATGACTTAAAGTGATTCGATGGGATTAAAACTATAAACTATTTAAAACTTTAGAAAGTTAAATTTTATGATGTGAAGCTTCATGAATTAATTAGTTATTGTCTTGAAGACCGGTTTGTGTGGTTACGTGACACGTGTGGGTAGGGAATGTCAAATGGAATCGAAATATAGGTTTGTATGGTTACGTGACTACTCGTGTTCGTTCATAACATAGAGGTTGATTAATTTAGATATAGTTTAATTGTTCTAATTAGATATAACATAAAGGTTGATTTTATACGTTGTTTTCTTAACGAAAATTTAATCTACTTTTAATATTACATAACTTTTTTTATTACGGGACTTGAACTATTACTCTCAAGAAGATGATACTACTCTACACATCAAGAGATTGCCGTTTGTCCAAAAACCATTTGATAGATATAGTCTATTTGTTCTTCACATGACATAGAGGTTCAACTTAGATTTCTATTAAGATATTAATATTATTATATTTATTAATATTTTCAATTTGTGTTACATAATAATTTTGAAAATTAAATATCTTACATTATTTTTTTAATGTACATTTAAGCATAATATGTTGCATCACTAGAAAAGTGATGAGATGTGATGGATAAATTAATTGAAAACTAAGTTATGATATCTTAAACGGATATTTTTCTTTGTTTGTATTTGCTTATTTGATGACTTTCGAATAAGAATCGAGTTTTATAATACGACTTTATCGGATTGTTGTTGAAAATTTTAGATGTTCACCTAAATGCCTAATACGTGGTTATTTGTTTGGGACCTTAAAATGACATAAAACCAACCTATTATATATATTAATCAACATCTTGTAGTATATTTTTTCTTGCTGATAAAATATTCAATTTATTTACTCTTTCTTACAGCGCTATTAATCTTAAATTGTTTAATTTTGTATCATGTACATGGCTATATAATATTTTTATTTAGTGATTTCTTCTATAATGCTCAATAATGAATAAAGTTCTAAAAATTAAACACCTATCCATGTGTTCAAAGGCTATATTTTAATTTCGAAAAAGTATATGAAATTTATAACAAAACCGATGCATAAACGTATACTGACCAAATGGTCAAAATACTCGATGATAAAAGTTTCAAACCTAACTTTGAGTGAATAACTACTCAAAGTATATTAATTGCAGGCATCCAAAACTTACTGGAAATCCCCACGTAATTAAAGGGTTGGGAGATAAGAACAAATTATTAAAACAAGATAACACAAGAAACAAACCAATGAGATAAATAGACATTTATATATAAGGGTAACTTTATAAAATAATAACCAACTTTCAAAAGTGTTTCAATTAAGTAACTCAAGTTTTAAAATTATTCCAATTAGATCACTTATTTTTATATTTTATACAAATTAAAAGTCATAACATATTTTTAGCATGTTATACTTTTGGATTCAGTTAAAAATATTTTTTTCTATCTTTTGATGTGGATATAGAACGATGACGTAAATTTTAGGCACTTTTTTTATTTTTTTTATAATTAACATGTTTTTTTATTTTTTAATATAATTTTATATATTAAAAATTCTAACTCCAATGTTTTTTCCATCATTACTTTTTTGTCATAATAAAATTTGGTAGTGACTCGATTTGATCGTTTGAAGGTTCAATTTAAAAAAAATATGCATGAGTGATTAAATTAGAACAATTTTGAAACTTAGTTACTATTCTGTGACATTTTCCCAAACTTTAAGAAAAAATGTAAGGCAAATAGGACATGTAATATCGGACTGTGTTATTGTTGTTTTTTTTTCCGGAAATTTACATGTGTAAAAGAATTTAGTTTTCTTTCCACTCGGTTTTTTTGATGTGCATATCTTATCGGAAATTCCTCTTTCAAAGCCACTTGATCTTAGAACCACCTTTAAGATCTTGGATCCTTAGTTGGAGTCGCTTTATCTTTAGATCTCATGGGTTGAGATAGACTTCATCACTACCTTGGTCAAGTGATCTAAGAATAGAAAATTAATATCTTTTACACAAACAACCATTAGAGAACTTCAAACTCTGATACCAAATAATATGAATATATATAACAATCAAATGGCCCGAAATAATGAAAGATTTAGAAGTTTCAATCTCTAAGGTTGAAGAGAATGATAACGTAAAAGTTATTAAAATCAAATGTACGAGAAATCCCAACATAATTAAAAACAAAATAATCCAAGAACAAGCCAACTAGATAACCAGAAGTTTGAATTCAAATTAAAATACTCGTCCAACTCAGTCCATCCTCTATCTTGATCTGTATTCACACTACTTAGTTCGGATCCGCATCTGGCCTGGTCAGGTCAGTTTCTTCTAGGTCGTCACATCAATGGATCGTGACTGTAGGTCTAGTTAAATTCTGATGCTCTTGCATCAAAAAATTAAAAATATTATTTTAAAATAAATATAAATAATAATAATAACAACAACAACAAAACAACAACAACAATAATAATATTATTATTATTGTTATTGTTCATGCCTTTCTAATAATTAGAGTATGACAATTATAACTTCATTAGTTTTGCTTAAAAGTTATAAACTTTGTTTAATATATAAAAATAAAACTTTAAAATTATTCTAGTCATTTTTAAAATAAATAAAAGTAATAATTTATTTCAATATTTAGAATAAATTGTTTTACTACTATATAAATATATTGATTTATAAAAAGTAAATAGAAATAATAAACAAAAAGTGAATGGGCAACATTGTTATGTGAATCTAGAAAGTTGGTGATAAAGTTAGTGATGATGATATGGTACTATGGTAGATCGACTTGAATCCGGTTATTGCAGCTTGTGACTCCGTGCTTTTCAAGTATTCGACTCATGATTTCTTTGCTATTTTAGGATGATAATAATATACACGGAACGTACCTAAACATTTTTAAAAAAAATTCAAATGAATAAAATTTTAGAACTATTCTATGTAACATGTATCTCAAATTGAAACCCCAAGAAGAACATTGAAATATCTAATGATACGTTGTCAGGAGAACGGCTAGGTGCTAAATGGTATTCTACGTGGTCAAATAGTTTGGAGTTAATATTATACGATTTGAAAGCGTAATGATTATTTTTCTGATGACTTGCTATTAATAAAGACGGCATAATGATATACTGAAAATTTTAAAGACGCTTTTGTTTTTAGATGTGTTTTCTAAATAGTTATATAGAAAACTATATAAATCCTTGAGTGAAAACTTTGAACCCTTGGTGGTTAATGTACCTCTGTTAGGCTTACACTTTTGTTTGAATGAATAATTTCAGTTTATCGTTTTATAAGAAAATAGTTTTTTCGTGTTGTTAGAGAAAAAGCCTCAATTTGTTTTGGAAATATTATAATGAGATAACAAAAATACTTATTAAGTAAATATAACAATCACTAAAAATGATTAGAAGATGCTTTTCTCAATTTAAAAAAATAATTTTAATTCATTTAAAGTTTAACGAATGTTTTATTCATTTGTCCATTTTCATATTCATCTTCACTTTTACGTCGTAACTCAATCTCTAAATTGATAAATTAGCTATTTCAGTTAGTTAGTATATTTTATGTAAATAATTGATTGAAATTATTTATCTTCTATTTAAAATTTATCTAAGCTAGTTTCGTTTAAGATTCTTGTCCCCTTCTCTTAAATTGTTACACGCCGATCATGAATTAGTTTGATTTGATTATAGGTTAAAAAAACAATGATATTTTACTAGTTCATTTTTCATAATTAATCAGTTTCGATTATAAAAGCTCTTTTCTTTTATAATTTATTATAGAGAAAGACAATTCGATTAGAAATCCGTTCTAAGTTTGCTTCAATTCAATGATTTTCAACTAATCACAAGAAATTGACATAAAAAATCATAATTTCCAAAAATCAACGAAAATTTAGATAAACAACCATAAATTTTATGTCTATGTGGGGGGTTTTTGATGGTTATAACTTATAAGGCCAATCCTTAAAAAATTTAGACTAATAACAAATATATTCCTTGAAAATTTTTTTATAAAATTAATAAAATAGTCTTTAGAATTACAAATATTTTCTTAATTTAAAGATGGGTGAAAGACGAAGAAGTGTGATAATATAATGTTAGTGAAGAGCATACATAGTTACACACATGATGTATGCTAAATTACTAGCAAAGGATGAAATAATTGGCCCTACACGTGCGATACACGTGATAACATTGATGGAGTGAGTGTGTACGAATGCGCGTAGAATGAGAGTGCAACATCAAACTAATTAAAAGCAACTTCAAGGTCAAATTAACAATCTGACGTGGAAATTAAGTAAAACTCATTTGTCAATGTCAACTATACCCTTACACTCTATATATACCTTACAAACACCCACCACAGAATGTGTCTCCACTTTCTCCAAATCACTTCAACTCACAAAACCATATTTCTAGCAAAATCTAATTCCATTCATTCCACTCGTTTCTACACTTTTTCCTCTAAAACTAAGGTTTTTAACCACCCTAAAAAACACGCGATTCGCAACAATGTTATCCAAAAAGGTTACTGATTGTAACGCTCACGGGCAGGATTCCTCGTACTTTCTTGGTTGGGAGGAGTACGAGAAGAATCCCTATGATGACGTTGACAACCCCAATGGTATTATCCAAATGGGTCTAGCTGAAAACCAACTATCGTTCGATATCCTCCAGTCGTGGCTCGACAACAACCCCGATGCAACCGGCTTCAAGAAAAATGGTCGATCGGTGTTTAAAGAACTTGCCCTCTTCCAAGACTACAACGGTCTTCCTTCTTTCAAAAACGTAAGCATTATTTACAATTCATTCAATCCCTTTCTATAATTAATAATAATAAATATAAAATACTCCTTGAAAACCCACTCCCAAGTCCCACCTAACAATTTATATAAAAATAGAATAATTTTCGGTGATTAATATAACATTTAATCGTCTCGTTTTTTAAACAACAATACCTTATTTTAAATTGTCGTTTAATTTTATGTTCATTTTTCCAGGCACTGGTCAACTTTATGTCAGAGATAAGAGGAAACAATGTTACGTTTGATCCAAACAACCTTGTACTCACCGCCGGTGCAACCTCCGCTAACGAAACTTTAATGTTTTGCATCGCTAACCCCGGTGACGCTTTCCTCGTTCCCACGCCATATTATCCAGGGTACGTATGTTCACATTAATATTATTTTGTGTTCTTTACTTGCATCTCAAGTAACCACTTGTGATTCTGATTTGTTTCTTTCTTACGTTACATAGATTTGACAGAGATCTCAAGTGGCGAACCGGGGCAGAGATCGTCCCGGTTCACTGCTCGAGCTCCAACGGCTTTCGGATTACCAAATCCGCGCTGGAGGACGCATACCAACAAGCACAAAAACATGACCTTAAAGTTAAGGGTATTTTGATCACGAACCCTTCAAATCCTTTAGGCACATCATTAAGCTCGCATGAGCTCGACGTGCTTGTTAACTTCATCTCCACCAAGAATATTCACATCATCAGTGACGAGGTGTACTCGGGCACGGTCTTCGGTTCCCCGAGTTACATTAGCATCATGGAGGTTTTAAAGAATAAAAACCTCCTTAACACCGAGGTTTCGAAGCGAGTGCACATCGTGTGTAGTCTCTCGAAAGACCTCGGTCTACCAGGGTTCCGAATTGGTGCAATTTACTCACGCAACGAGGATGTGGTCTCCGCAGCGACAAAGATGTCAAGCTTTGGGTTAATTTCATCGCAAACTCAATACTTACTATCGGAAATGCTATCCGACAGAAAATTTACGAAAACCTACCTGTCAGAGAATCGTCGGAGGCTGAATCTCCGACAGGAAGTCCTAGTTAAAGGGCTACAGAAGGTTGGAATCCGATGCCTCAAAAGCAATGCCGGATTATTTTGTTGGGTGGATATGAGGCATCTCCTGAGCTCAAAAACCTTTCAAGGGGAAATTGAGCTTTGGAAAAAGATTGTGTATGATGTTCGGTTGAACATCTCACCTGGTTCATCATGTCATTGTAGTGAACCAGGTTGGTTTAGGGTTTGCTTTGCAAATATGTCTGAGCAAACCCTACAATTTGCCATGCAACGCGTCAAGTCTTTTGTGGAATCAATGGCCAAGAAAAATAATAATCAGTCTCGACACGAACAAATTCGGCTTAATCATGCTAGGAGAACGAAGTCGTTACCCAAATGGGTTTTTTCGCTTTCGTGCAATCAACTAGAAGTCGGGGAACAACGTTAGCTGACCAAATTAATTTTTATTCTTAGTTTTATTTTTACTTTTTTGACTTGATGTATATTTTGGGTTAATACTATTTTTCTTGAGGGGATTATAGTGTATAGAAATTTGCACTCGATCCCTATGGATTAGGAGTGGCATATGCTTCTTTAATTGCTTGGTAAACCCATTGAGTATTTTTTATGTAACCTTTTTGGATTGTTTAAAAGTTATGATTAATTGATTATAGTACTAAATTTATTAATAACTTGATTAATTGATATCACATGTGTTAACTAGCTTAGAACCTTGATTAGTGTCACAAACTAACTATGGTTAATTGCATGCTAGTACAAGCGTCTATTTTATAGTTTTGACGATCTTCTTTGGAATTAGAGGAAATCTTATTAGGGAATGTATAGTTGCTATATATGTTATTACTAGGATAACATAATTTATCAAATCTATAACATATAATAAAAGAAGGTTTTTTTAATATGTGGGTTATCATTCTAGCATATCAAATGACACATGTTATCATTTTAGCATAACAAAAAAATTATTTTTCTGCCTCTCTTTCATAATAAATACCAAAATTATAAAAACAATTAGTTTGACTTTTTTTAACTAAAATATGTTAAAATAAAAAATATTTATATTTGTGTTTATTGTCTCTCTCATATTAATGATAATGATTAAATAAAAAAATAAAACTATTAAACATTTAAAATATAAATATAGTTATTTTAATAATTTATTAATACATATTAAATATAGAGTAATAATTTCTAATTCTTTATGTGTTATAACTTTTAAATATTCATTATATTTTTATTTCAACAATGGATAATAACATCTAGAATATAAAATATTTATAAAACTAATGATTTTTAATATGTTTTATTTATTCCACACATATAATACATAGACTCTAACATATTAATGATAATAAACAGAAGTTGTTGGCGTTGTTTATAAGCTTAGAGGTTGTTTGGTAGTATCTGAATCAGCCTATTAATGGTACAGGTTTCTGAACGGTTCAACACTTAATGGTTTAGACTGTTTGTTTTACGAGCAAATGTCTGAATGATTCAGAAATTTGCCTCTGAATGGTTAAGTATTATACTAATGCTGAATGATTAAGAGATCTAATGCTGAATGTTTAAGACTTATTATCTAAATTGACCAGACATTTGCCTTTAAATAGTTAATTGATATACTAGCTTAATAGTTCAGATCTCTTAATGGTTCCGCACTTAATGGTTCAGACCTTTTATTGATTTAACACTTAATTATCCAAAAATTATCAAACAACCCTTAAATATATGATTGCATGAGTAGCCATTCTATTCAAATATAATTATGTTAAATTATGATATTCGAACAAAATGTCTTTAAATTGTTACAGTTGGGCTACAAAGTGTTTGAAAAGGACTTAATATACATATCTTCATATGAACACAAGACTTTTGTGTGAGTTCAATAGAGACTAAAGCTTAATGAGAAGTGTATAAAAGTGAGACAAAGATGTTCTTGCAAAAGTCTTTGTCCTCTTAACGTTTTCTTTCAATTGAACATTATTGCAAAAGTATTGTATTCGTGTTTATTCTGGTAAAAATGTATCATTTTCATAGACAACATAATTTAATTTACTTTTTCAAAAACAGTTGGATGCTTTTCGTATCAATTCACCATTTTATTTTAATCTCATAGTTATCCTCACCATATAGTCATAAAAATTTGTCAATTGAACTCAAATTTAGGATACAGTTGTAAATTCATTAAAATGAGTTAGAATGTGGTAATGACTACGGCAGTGGCAGCAATAGCGATGGCATTGCGGTCGAGGGTAGCGATGGTGACAACAATTGTGATAGTTGTGGAGAACGACGATGGTTACTTTAAATTCATTTTGAGGTTGTTTGACAATCTTGTGTTGAGCTATTAACATAAGTAACCGAATAAAAAGGCAGTCTACACACCAGTTAGTATGTTTTCAAAACTTACTCATCATGCGGTTTTATAAAATTTTAAAATATGTCTTTTAAATAAATCAAACACAAATAATTCTTACTGTCGATTCAAATGTAGCATCTTAATAAAATCATTAACATGCTACCAAACAACTATCTTACTTATTAAAACATCTTACTTATTAAAAGAGATTATATTCCTTATTTGAAGTAACTTGAACAAATTACTTTCATACCTAAACCATTTCCAACCAAACGTTTATTTGATTTATTAAATAAAGACTGCATGGTCTTATAAAATTTAGAGAGAAAACATAATTTTCTCTTTAAAACCTACAAAGCTTAGCAGAGGCGATAGGCGGTGGAATAGGAGCTGTTCTTTGTGAGGGATTATAATTTTTTTTGTGTTACTATGTAAAAATCTCGACGCATTTTTTAAAATTATATAATTTTACCTTTAAAAATGTTTTTATTGATTCTGCCACTAAAAAAGATACACTCATAGAGAGAAGTATCGCTAACTAAAATACTTCTCGATCTCTCCCAACTGACGTACGTTGAGATTATATATATAGGGATGAGTTTATATAAGAACTCTTTCTTTTTGTCAAAACCCTTTAATTCAATTAATCACCTTTGATTTAGCATCAAAATGAAATATTCCATTTAAATGATTAGGATTAGATAAAGAGTAAAATTGTAATCTCTTATGATGTACTTGTTCTAATCAAATATACAAGATTTACTTTACCAATGTACTATCTCTCAATCTCAATCTTTATACTATTGTACTCTCTCTCAATTACACCCACAAGTTCAATATTTTACCTAAAAAACACTAAGATCATTTGTAACTCCATCACCACCACACTTCTTCTACAACCATAAAACCTCCAGATTATACTCCCACCACCGTCAAGATTCGCCTCTAATCCGCCGCTAATCCTTTAGTCACGAGCATAAAAAAAAGAAGGAATATGTGATGTAATCACCTCCAATCACCACACACCACCCCATCGCAACATCAACTGCCACCACACCGCCCCACCGCCACACACCGATCACCATTCACCATCGATTCTTTTTTGTAATGTCGTATCAAATACCGAAATTTCCACAAATCCACCACTATGACAAAACCATTCAGATTTGGGTTCATAATACGGTTTAGATCTGGCACCACAAGCACAACACCACCACCTCTAGCCGACACCATGAGCAACCAGAAGTGGGTTCACACTATGGTTCGGATTTGGGTTTATCAACAGAAGTGGATTTTCCCTTAAAAGAAGAAGACGAATTTTGTTCAAAATGAAGGAAAAAGAAAACCTAGAAGTGGGTTTTCTATAAAAAGTAACAACAAATGAGTTTTCAAGCTCTCGTCTAAGCTTTTCAAGCATGTTTATAGAGTAGTAGAAGACACACAAGAGAAAATATTATTTTTTCTTTAGTTACAGTGGTTTACATTAAAAAATATAAGTGGTGTAATTACAATAGTGTACAGATTGTTTTACATTATTTTATAGATTATTTTACATTAGGTTATTTTTTGTTACAGTTGTGTAGTTTTATTTATTTGATTTCTTTATAGTATTTAAAATTGGTTACAATGGCGTGGTTACATGATTTAATGTCGTTTGATTGTAAGGTTGTTGCAATGACGGTATTACTGTAAGTTTGAATGGTGTAATATCGTTTGTAATGGCGATTAGTTTGTTAGAGTGTTGTTTTACATATTGTTTTACATTTGTTAATATTGATTTACATTGGTTTATAATATTGGGTGTAGTGTTGATTAGTTTGTTTTAAATTTGTTTAACAGATTATATTACATTAATTTACATTGGTTTACATTGATGTAATGTTGTTTGGTTGTTGTTGTCACACCCCAACCTTGACGGCGGAAACGTCGAGATGTGAGTAGTTAAGATTGTTCACAACCACATAACGTTATATTTAAATGTAAATGTTGAAATTATAAGTTTTAAAAAGGCATTACAAACATAAGTTCAAACATGAAATAAGTTCCAAACAAAACAAAACATTATATAAACAATTTATTTAATTAACTAGGTCCATGTCCTAGTTTTATTACAAGCTTCAAAAGACCACTTTAAATTTGGGGATGTCCTGAAACATGATAAAAATAAAGGTCAACTATAAATAGTTGGTGAGTTTCCAAGGTTTTCATACATAATATGATAAGGTTACAAGTAGCAATTCATGTCATAGGTCATAAGTTAGTAAGGTTATAGAACACATATCGTTACAACCAAACCTCGACTTGATTACAAGTATATAAGATTGGCTAAGTGTATTTGGTTCCCATGATGAACAAGCATACGTCATCAGGAGCCGGCAATACCTCGGCTTTAGCACCAAATAGGCTTGTCAGGCCCAAAGATCTAAGACGTCGCCAGGCTAGCAATAGTTAATGATTGCAAACAAAAATATGTATCTCATATAAACACTTACAAAACACAAATAACCACGACAAAAATAGGAATTGCAAGCGCTTACAAGTTTAAACGTTTACAAGTGTACGGGAATAAGTATCATGTTTCACCCCAAATTAATGTGAAAATATAAAAAGGGGCAAGGAAAACTCACATGTCAAATAAGTATATAATGAAGATCAATAAGAATAATATATGTCGTTCCAAGATAAAACGACACAAGACACCTAAATATATAAATATTACAAGTTTTAGGTTAATAATAAGATTAAGGAGTTAACATGAACTAGGATATTAGAATTTTGGAGGGGGGTTTCATAAAGTTGGTAAATTCTTATAAAAATATATTGTTCTATGAACTTTATAGAACTTATTTAAAAGAAATTAAATCCTTTGTAATTAACTTGTGATTTTTATTAATATATATATATATATATATATATATATATATATATTATATATATATATATATTATATATATATATATTTAATTTATTATCATCATGATAAATCCTTAGTAGAAAGAAAAAAACATACGGTCTAATATAGATTTATTTAACTCATAATTTTATATAAATTTATTTTTTTAAATATATTTAATTATAACATTTGTAAACAAAAACATTTAAAATAAAATATTAAAATGTCTTATGATAATAAATTTAAAAGACATATTTAGATGACGTTTAAAAATATTTGGGGTTTAATAAAGTCATTTTTATAATTTTTATAAATTTTCTATATTTAATTTAAGGCCAAAAAGGCTATAAAAAAATTACATGAGGGTGGCCGGGTTCGAACCCGGGACCTCATGTATATGGGGGTAATGCTTTAACCAGTGAACCAAGGCTTCAGCCGCGATACATCTTGGTTTTAATAGCTTTTAAACACAAACTAAAGGTTTCCCTCAAATTCATATAAACCCTAAATCACCCGAACCAAAATTGAGCAATGAATCGAGAGTTTCAACTCGATTAACCTTAGGGCTTTTGATCCCCAAGGGTAATCGAGTTGAATGGTATATGATACTTACTTGATTTCAACCAAATTTATGTGTTTATTCTCGGTTTTACTTTGGTTCTTTGCGCGACGAATAGGGGTTTGGATGATGATCTTTTCGTGGTGATTTCAAACAATTGAGTGAGTGATGAGTTTAAAAGGATCGAATGTAACATTAGCCCTCTGTTATATAGCCCTGATTTGTACGTTAAGGTGCCGGTTGAGCTTTGATTTTAATTCGAAAGCCGCAGTTATGGTTAGGTGTGTTAATGGATGATTAACTCGAATTAAACCAAGCATTAAGCTTGACAATGATTACCCGAACGTTGTTGTACGTTTAATTTGATTGTTCGACTTAAGGTTGGCTTTGATCGGTCTTAAACCGGTCAAAACATTGATTTCGATTAGAACCCATTAAATCCGAGCGTTTATGGTCCAATAGAACGTGGGTTCGAGTTCTAAATGTATTCCTGAGTCGTTTGGCATTAAATTGGGTCGAAAACGTGAAATTCTCTCGTGTCTTGGAGTTCACCGCCGCGCCGGAGCTGTGCCGGCTGGCCGCCGGAAAAACGTGAGAGAGAGGGGGGGAAGTTTGAGTTTTTATAAATTTACAACTTTTGTCCCTGTGGTTTAATAGCTGACATTTTATGTTTAAAACCTTTATTTTAAGTTTTCAAATTAACAAATAAGCCCCCTTTATTAGCTTTAAGTTTAATATTAAACTAACTTATTAACTTTTATAACTTGTCATTTATATTGTTATTATTATTATTATTATTATTTTATTATTATTATTATTATTACTATTATTATTATTCTCATAATTATTATTATTGTGCGATTTAATATTTTATTTATTAACTTTCATATATTAAAATTTAATGACAACTAAGAAATATGCATAAATAACCCATGAATTTCAAGATTGACAACAATGACCCTTATAAGAATAAACAAAATTAACTTTTAATAACCGAAAATATGAGATGTTACAGTTGTAATGATTGTGCTACTTTTAGTTTAGAGTGTTGTAACATCATGTATTTAACAGTGTAAGTAGATGTTTTTGTTACAAATTTGCTAAAGATTATATTAGTATAACATGGTGTAATGTCATTTGGTTGTTAGTATAACATGGTGTAATGTCATTTGGTGTAATATTGATTAATATTTGGGTTTTTCATAGTGTAACTTTATGTTTTACACATAATTATTTATTACTTGTTATGTTGTTATTACATATGTTCTTACCTTACTAATTGTGATGTAGTTTCGTTATACTGGCCTAAGATGTGGTTTAGGTGTTCTAAAATGGTTTTAGGTGTTTTAAATGGTTTTTAGGTTCTTATAATGTTGTTACACTTATTTATATTAACGTAACAGTAAGTTGCATCTGTTTATATTTGTTTTATAGATTAATTTATATTTGTTAATATTGATTTACATTGGTGTAATATTGGGTGTTTCATAGTGTAATTTGATGTTTTACACATAATTGTTTAATAATTGATTAATGATTCGTTTGTGTTTACAGATCGTTTTACATTAGTTAATATTAGTTTACATTAGTTTACATTGATTTATATTGATGTAGTGCCGTTTGGTTGTTGTAATAATTATGCTACTTTTATTTAGAGTGATGTATTATCATGGGAATTAACATTTGTAACTTGTTTTTGTTATAGCTTTCATGTATGTTACAACAGTGTAACGTTGTAATATGATGTAAGTATGTACAGTTGAAACTTTTTTTGCAATACTATAGTAGAATTAAAGTGAAAAATATGATGAGTTTAATGGTGTAATTTTATAAAAAATAACAGTTTATAAAAAAGTTATGAGTGTTTAAATAAAAAGGGGTAAAATTTTTAAATAAAAGAAAAAAATGAGGGTATAGGAATGACACTTGTCATGATCCTATTAAATCTGAATTTTGATGGATTTGTTAAATGACTTTTATGCCTTTTTTTATTAAATTTTTTTGAAAGATCTTATTCATTTATTTTTTGATCTATGATTAGGATTGAATTAAAGGGTTCTTACAAATATAGAGGGTTCTCATAATAACCAAACCCTATATATATATATATATATAATATATATATATATATATATATATAATATATATATATATAATGAATTATATTAATCAAAGATATAACTAAAACTAAAATTAAAATTTTTAATTCTAGTGATTCCAGTACTTATTCAATTAATAAACAAACGTCATGTTAGTGTTTACTATTTAGCAATAGATCTTAGTACAAGATTATGTGGTAATTTAAAATTAAATAAAAGTATCGTTAGAATATAAGATACTTCAAACATTGAACTCATGATCTTTAGTCTTTACCCTAGCATAGTTCATAGAATAAAATCAGAATCAGATATCAGTTGAAGAACACTAAAATAAAATAATATTTTTAGTCAGATGGAGTGATTTTGTAACAATAGATCTCCGATTGGAGAACATCATACATTACCATAATTAGTAGGATCGAGTGTATGTAAAAATGGCAGCTGCTGTATTTTCGGCGATCTCACCGGCGTTATTACTCAAACTGCCGACGTCGGCCACCCCTTAATTAATTTCTTATTCAAACTAATTTTAAATGTTTTCTTCAAACCGACCTTTTTTTTTTGTTATTTTTAAGACAAGGGGGCATGAGGCAGTGGGGTGTCATTGGTTTTAGTTTTTCAAACCAAACCTAGTATAATAATTAAACCAAACAAATCTTTTTTCATAATTGCAATGAGAAATATGTTCACACTTGAGGATACTTGGACCTAAGCTTAATAATAATAGTTCACTGTTGTCCAATTAGCTGTAGACATTTGTAAACATCAAAATCTTGTCGCATGTTCTAGCCTTCCAATATTCCGGCATTGGATCGATGGACGAATAGTACTAGAGTAAACTAGTGTTGAATATCTTAGGAAAACTTGATTAGTTAATTAAGTTGGTTAACTGAAGCTAGTATAAGTTTGATCGTAGTTAGTTTCATTTATAAAAGTCTATAAGTAGATATTTTTTTTGAAACAACAAAGACATCCCGTTAAAATCTACTTATAAAAATCCACATATTGAGCACTTTATGAGACTCAAATCTCATACAATTTGTTTCAGATAATCATCATATGTTACTAGACTAAGAAAGATGAATGTATATATATTCATACTTAAAAAAACAAATAATTAAAAAATACATAATTCTTTCTCTGATTCTTTTATTTGTATCACTTAAACATAATTATCTAAACTAGTTGCCATTTACTAAAAAAAATCCAAACTAGAAGTCTAGAACCTACTAAGCCCGAATAGGATCAAGTGACACCATAGAATTTTTATTTTTACATAGCAATCATGCAAGCATAACTCAAGTGACCATATTGTTTTCTAAGTGCCATGACAAATAATTAGTTGAGAATGAAATAAAAAGTGATTATTGGTTGAGTGGTTGGACCTGCGTTCCCTCAATCAATAGCTCGAGGATTGAACGTCAATCCATGTACAATTTTTGTTTTTTTAATTTCTTTATAAACAAAAGTTTCGGTATCTAAATTGAAACAAAACCTTACGACCACTTATGCTTTTGCCACCTCTCCTCGGACACACCACTTAATTAGAAAAATATATCAAAGCTTTAGCAGTCTATTTTTTTAGGAATCAATTAAGTTTGTTGAAGTAATCAGGTTCAAAAGTATTTACTAAAAAGCTAAAAATTTTACATAAGTTTGTTTTGTCATATAGCCATGTGTAAAGCATTTTAAGGGTGGGGAGCCTCCCCTTTCTTTTCATCAATGTTAACTTTTAGTTTGATATAGTACAATTTAGGCACGACAATGTAAATTTTTTAATATATATAAAGTTTTTTCTCTTTAAGTTAATTTACTTTCGTCTCTATACTTTATGTTTGTTATAATACAAATAACTAAACACAAGTAATTAATTATGCCTTTCATGTGTTCTCAGCTAAATATTTCTACAGTTTTACCTGATTAATGTATTGAAAAAACAATTTGTATTTCTTATGAGAACATTACAAAACTGCTTCGGACCATAGTGTGTTTATAGTACTAATCCTACTTTACTAGCCTAATTTTATTCAATATCTAGATTTATCCATACCACCTAAGACGTTTACATGTGACCATCCTAATATCTCCAATCCCTTTCATGACTTCTCCATAGCCTTCCTTCAACATATTTGTGTCTAGATCGATCTTGAGGGAGTGGTCTAGACTTTACCTTATTTTCTTCACCTTTAATGAACCACCTAAAATGTTCTTGAATATAACAATTACCTTATTATGCACACTGTTTCACTCTTTAGAGATGGGAGTCATATGACGCTTGTGATTACATTCTTCTTATAGATAGGATGGACACATTTACAAGCTTTAAAACATTTTAAGAAAATAATTTTGTGATCCATAAGTTTTGTTGCAAAGAATGTGCTTTATAAACTCGAGTTTTGATTTTATTTTATTTACGAAACAAAAATAATGTTTTTTTGTTGTGAAAATTTCTAATGATTATAGTGAAAGTTCATGGATAAAAGTATGCTCATTTAAGAATTAGCGTTTAAGCCAAATACTGATACGATACTAGTATCTGTATTGAACCTTTACCAACCAAACAAAACGCTCATTTTCGGTCCCAGTAACATACATGATTTAAATCTCTTAATTATCATCATGTTATAGAAAAGTTTCAAAATTGTTGGGATTTTAAAAAATATTATCTAACATGAATTTCTTATTGGCTGGGTGAGTTAGAGGTCGCAAGTCAAAACCTCACGATCGAACTTCTTACTATATTTCTTGTTCTATACATTTTGACAAAAAAAATAATATATAAATGAAAGATTAATGAAACCTTTAAGTATAAGCTAGTTTAGCGGTTTGGAATGATATCAATATAAACCGTTATGCAAGTTGCATTCGAATCTCTTTGACCAGACTTTTGTAACTTTAAGTACTTTTTAAATGACCATACACCACACCCTAAACTTATATAAAACCTTCATTTTACCTCTTTAAAAAATTTCACTTTTACAAGAATATCACTACTTTATAAAATATATTTATGATACAAAATCTTATAATAAAAGTTGTATATGTTAGAAAAATGACTTCGCCGACCTCTATTAATATTTGAAACAAATCGAATAATAATTAGTGTCCCTATTAGTGTAGTTAATTAGTTTTATGTAAATATATTAATGTTGGCATGGATGACCTCCACAAGTTTAGATGTTTAGCTGGTAAAAGGTTTTTGAATTTTATAATTGTTTGAATTAAGAGTTTACAAATTACAATAAACAATAAACTAAAACTGAATTCTACACTTAACTTTAACATGAAGCTAAGCAAGCCGCACATTTGCGATACAGACGATCAGGTTATTGCTATAAATGTTCTCTTTCTAAAGAAACTCAAATTAAATTTGTAATTGATGGTGTGAGAAAGATCGTTACGACAGGATATTTAATTGTACATAAGTTGATAGACCAAATCGAAAAAATGTTACTAGCTCTTAAGTTGACTTTTGAATGTCACTATTAAAATATTAAGTATCACCAACGATAATATATCGATGAACATTATCCGTTGTTTATTCAGCAACAAAACCACCAGAACAATTTAAAAAAAAAAATCAAAATTGGAAAAGTAAATAGTTTGATGTAATTACCAACGGATCATAAAACCAATGAAGGTGGGGTGATTACCGACAGATTTAGTTTGTTGATTTTTGAATATGTCAAACACAAATGTTCTAACCCAAAATTAAGCATTTAGTATGTTAGATTTTTTTAACTTATCTAAATTTGTGTTTAATTTGAATACGAAGTTGCATAGATTAGGGTTCATGACTATGTTATTACTTGCTATGAGCTATTCAAAGAAAATATCAACACTTTGGAAGTTGTTTTATTAATGAAAACGATTAAAAGAAAGTCAAAAGAAACATATATAACGAGTGTAAATGACTAGAGGCCTGTTTAAGATTGGGCCAGAGTTGTGCTTGGACTCAACTTGTATATTATACATATTCATATTCTTATCCATATGTTACAACTATATAAATTTTATATTATACCCAATTTTACGCATTTTACAAATTAATCCTAAAAAATTCGTTTTCAACTTTGTTACCATATAATTTTCATCTTTAACAAAATTTTCATTTACGTTTCGTTTTAAATTTTGAGAGTTACATTTCGTAACGTGCACGTGTGGTTAAACATTATTACGACTATTTCTTCCTGTTTAGTGGCCCCGTCGCAATGTGCGGGTGGTCCTAGTTCGATTTATTTATTTTGTTTTTAATGTTTTATGTTTCACGTGTAATGTTTAATATTTTTACGTCTATTCTTCCGTTCGTTTTTTTTTATTATTTTAAAACGAGTTTTTTCCGATGTTGTTGGCCGCTAACGGTGATGTGGATATTAGTGCTACTTGATATGATTTTACGGCCCCCGACGCAACACGGGGGGTGTAGTACATATCTAAACTTTTTATACAATAAATATATATTTTTACAAATTTTAGTTATATATACAGTAATATATTATATATTATCTAGTTATTTCTATCATAACTTTTTGCATAATAATACTTGTCATGTAATCTCATTTATTAGATGAAACAAAAACTATATTTAATATACAAAGTTTAAGATCACGAGTTTCGTCAATCTTGATATGTGAAACTTATGCCCGAGCTTAGATGAGCTTCAATTTAGGTCTGAACTCGTTTAAACTTGGTTTGATTAAAGATCACGAGATTGGTTAATCTTGATATATGAAGTTCGGGCTCAAACTTGTTTGTTAAATGAGCTCTAAATTAGGTTTGTGCTCGTTTAAGCTTGATGTGATTCGAAGTTTTAACAAGATGACTTAGAATGAGCAACTCAAATTACACATACCTTAGACTATCTATATGGGTAAGTGATGAAAATTTGGTACCACCTAGGTACATGTAGAGTAGTGACTATTGCATCAAAGGGGTGTAGTGGTGTTTTTGTTAATGTGAGGTTTAATTAAAGAAAAATATATGATGAGCTGTAGTGTTATGATTGATAGAAGAAATAAAAATATATATATTAAAAGTTTAGACTTATATCTATTGTAGCTATCACAAAATACCTCATCATGTCCAGAGATGGTGATAAAAGTGTCGATTAGAACTATCATACCTAGGAATGGTCTTAATAATATATTTTAAATCATAAGTATTATTTTTGTAATAACAATAATGAATATATAGATAGATAAATGATGTGAATAGGGCGAAAGAGTGATGCATGAGAGGTATGACATGGGCATCACATGCAAGGGAACACAAACACATGCCCAAACTTAAAATGTGCTAATGGCTAATGGGGTCCATTAATATATGTCAAATCATTCATTTTCATATAATTACCGATAATTCTGTCTCCTTCAAAAGACTAATCTTTGTTGGCAAACCAAAATTTTTAAGTGCACTCGCTATTATTGTTTCTTTCTTAGCTTTACTTTCATATTATTTTTAAGTATCATAAAAAAGACTAGAGGAAACTCACTTCTTATAGTTTTATTTGTACAAATCTGCTATTGTTATTAAAGATTTAAACCATATTTGAAATAACCATATGTCCATTTTAAATTAAGGATATAAAAATCTTTAAATCCCATGTCGAATTCACAAGAATGAACCCCAAAACATCAAATATAAGGTCACTATTAAAAAGCTTTTGAGAAAGCATAGTAAGGATTTAAGTAAAATGTGCTACGACACATAACATAAAGAGGAAATTAAAATAGGTATGGAAGGGAATAACAAGAAACCCGAAAAAAACAATTATATGCATTACTCTCTTTTAAATTTGAACAAAAAAATATGAAGTTAAAAATATGAGTGGAAAGGTAAAATAGGAAAGTAAACGGTTACACTAGCTTTATTATCTGAAATATCATCAACATATTTTAGTTTGCTAAAAGAAAATTATACCATAATATACAGGTTTTTTTATAGTTTTTTCTCGTTGTATAAAAGTTTTAATAAAATTAAGGTTTTTTAACACGGTGTAATGCAATGTTATATTGATTGCAATGGTGCGTTGAAACATTTGTGACTACATCTAAGAGTAGTTGTAAATGGCATAAAACATTCACAGATTTGATGCATTACCATGTTCAACGATCCAATGTGTCCAACTTCTAAGAGTTTAATTTACTCTTGTAGCACATATGATTAACTATACGTGTTTTCCTAACCCCGTGTCACTGTGCACCCAACTTATGATGTTCCATTCACTTTTTTAATATTCTTAGTACGCATCTATATAAACGAGTCTATAGTAAAAGTACATTCAACTTATAGGTTCAGTTCTCTTTTTTTTTAACTCTAAACAATGATAACAATTTCAGTTCTCTTTTTACACTCTAACCAATAAATATAATAAGTCTAGCATACTACCACCCCCAATTATAATGATGCATCTAGCATACTACCACGGTGTGTATATGTATTTTTATTTCAATACTACATGTCTACTTATATAAATTCACATAAATCAAGTATTTTGTTCTACTGAAAAAGTGACTAGTAGTTGTTCAAATAATGAATCACCTGAACCAATTAAACTAGCTTACTATCGATAGTTGGGCTATGGTAATTTTTACTTAGGATATTTTTGGTTATAATTGTTAATTTGCCAGTACCCCTGTGGTAAACCAACAAACAGTAAAATGCCTTGAGTATTCATACGTAGAAGAATATCCAATAACCAAATAACCAAATCAACATCACACCTATAAATTCCAATGTCCCAAAGATTGTGAATCAATTGACAGGAAAATGAAAACAAAAATATTATAAGTATAAAACCAAAGAATGCCATCCATCTTACACAAACCTAGTTAAAACAAGCAGCATCAGTGACCAGCTGAGCATATCATTAGCAAACAATTTACAACTCCCAACCAAAAACCTTAAGATGATATACATGCTTAAGTGGTTAATACGACTGACTATTTGAAAGAAATCAACACCTGAAAACGAGGTTAAGAGAAACCCTTCCTCTAAACCCTATAGGTATATGTGTCTACCTTAAAAGATCATCAAACTTCTTAGAACACCAACCACACTAAGGACAAGAAAATATTAGTACCTCCTAACCCTAAAATATACTTGTTTTATATTATATGCATGCAAAACATCACAAATCACAACTTCACCCTTCAACTGGACCCTTCAGCTTTTGGCTCCCCAAATTATTTTTATGTTTGAGTTCCTGTTCGCCCTGCTATTCAACAAAGAATATATATCAAGTTAAAAAGTACAAAAGAAAATGGTGATTTTCATTATTAAATAAACTTGTATCAAAATTTGTTTACCGGAGTATTTTCAACAGCATTTTCAGTAGAAACAGATGTAACTTCTCGAACTGTGATAATCTTGTCTATGTATACTGTTGTTTCCTTGGTACCACCTACAATGCTCGTTCCATTATCATTCTCCACATCGTTCAATAATGAAGATAAACCACTGCACATAGAATAAAGAAAACATATTCACTCCAAAAATACATGAAACTATATATAAACAAGAAATCAAATTTACTGTACCGTGGGTTAATAGCTTCCTCAGTTTGTTTTACTTCCTTTTGATGCTTTCTCTTCTTGTTGCTTTGCGTTTGTTCCAACAAGCTACTAGCACATCTTTTAAGCCACCCAAAAGGAGCAGAGAGAGGAGGAGACCCACCATTACTTGTTTCTTTTTTAGCAGAGGAATCCATTTCATCACGACCCGAATTCAACTTATTAGTCCGATTCTTCACTACATATCTTTTTGAGTGTCTATTCAGATTTGGATCGCATTCTTCAATCTCATTTGCAGCAATACGGTAAGGAACAACTTTCACATCTTCTAGTTTCTTCAGCTCCTCAATCTGACCAATAATCACTTCTCTATCACCATGCAAAAGTTGCCTCTGTTTTTCTAATTTTTCCCTTTGAATTTTGAGTTCTTGTATGGAATTATTTAACTCTGCCCATTCTTTGTCACGCCTTTCATGGTCAATGTTAATTTCTTTTCTCTCAACTTCAAGTCTCTGCATCTCAATTTTAACCTGTTCTGCTTCTTTTGCAGCAATTTCTTTCAAGGATGAATATATTCAAGTTCTTTCTTCTTTTCTTCCTCAAAAGCTTTTTCTTTCTCTTTTAAATATAATTCCATTTCTTCACGCTTTTTCTCAATACAATTCTCGACCTCCTTCT
The DNA here is from genome assembly GCA_025506515.1 of Flaveria trinervia. Classification (NCBI taxonomy): domain Eukaryota; kingdom Viridiplantae; phylum Streptophyta; class Magnoliopsida; order Asterales; family Asteraceae; genus Flaveria; species Flaveria trinervia. The sequence goes on from CM046452.1 coordinate 97,918,087, forward strand.
TCTGCAACTCAATATCTAACAGAAAATCAGTGCGCTCTTTCTGAATTTTACTGAACCACTCGGATCGTTCTAGTTCAATTTCTCTCATGAAGGTTTCTCGATCATGTGAAAGTGCTTCCGAGTCTTTTTTATATTGTTCACGAAATAAATCTTTTTCCAATTTCAAAACATCACGTTCGTCTTTTAAAAACTTTGAAATTACAACTCTCTCCTCTGCAATACGTTCTGCTTCTAGTCTTAATTCTTCTCTTTTTTCATCAATTGTTTCCCATTCTGCTTCGAATTCTGCTTTTGCTGTTTTTAAACGGTCTGCTTCAGCTTCAAGTTCATGTTTTTGAGCTCTTATCAAATCAATTTCTTCTTTTAATTTGGCTTCCAAAATCATTAACTCATTTGTTTCACTTCTCATAGCCTCAACTTTCTCCTCTGCATGAGAGATCTCCTCTCTTTTTTCATCTAATAATCTCAGTGACTCCTGAATGTCATTTTTCAAGTGATTCACCTCTTCTTTTTCTTTATGCAATATAATTTTCTGTAACTCTACCTCTTTTTGCGCAGAAGTTACACTTTTCTCCTTCTCCTCGACTGCATTTAGTTTTTCTAAAAGATCCTTTTCTTTATCACTAATAGCACTTGCCTTGACCTCCAAGTCATGTTCTTTCTCTGACATTATATCTTCACGCTGACTCAGCTCCACTTCCCTTAACTCAGCAGCCCGCCTCTTGCTCTCTATCTTGTCCTCCATTAATTTGAGTTTTGTTTCCAACTCAGCATCAAATTGAGAACCTTTTTCTTTCAAAGCAGCTTCATGATTAGCCAATGCCTGTTTAATTCGGTCCTGCAAAATTATAAGATAATATCATAAGCTTGATTTATCTAGCATCTGAATTCAAACATAAAAAAACATCAATTAGAGAAATAGTGACTCACAGATTCCTTGCATGCAATTTCCTCTTGCTGTTTACACAACTCTTCATACTTCTTTTTTAAATCGTTTTCCTTCCTGGCAATATCCTGTTAACACTCATAACATAAATATATAGTAACATGTATTAAGTAACACAAAAGAACTGAAGTATATTATAATGAACCTCATCTCTCGCATCCAAGGAAGCTGCTTTCAACTCCAAATTGCATTTTCCATCTTTAAGGGCTTTACGCTCCTCCTCAAGGTTTAATCTTGAAGCTTGCAACTCTTTCTCAAGGCGAGTTATTTCCTGAGTCCTGCTTAAAATGTAATCCTCTCGTTGATTTAACAAAGCCTGGCCATCAAGTAATCTTTCTTGCGACTGTTGAAGAGATTTTTGCCTTTCAGACAAAGATTGTCTTTCAAGAAGGATTTCTTTTTCTTTTGCATCACACCTAACATATTCAGAAGACCAAAACTCATAAGTTACCAAAAGTTAATGAAAATCACCAATGTAATGAGATTAAGTTCAGTGCTGATTATAGTAAAAAAGGTGAAGAGAATGACTATCATCCATCTAAATGGACTATGGAGTAGCCATTTGTATAATAATTGTTGAACCATCAATGAAAATAAAATCATGAGGTATCAAGTGATCAATAGAAAGACGTACTCAGATTTGAATGAGTTTATCTGCCTTCTAAGATCATCTTCACGTGCTTCAACTTCATGTACTTTTCTTTCAGCCGCACGGCGCGACCTACTAGCTTCTGCTTCCAAAGATTCTGCAGTTTGCATCTTTGAATTGGCTTCAGTCATCTTCTTTATGGCATCATCCATCATAGTTCGTGCATCAGCTAATTTAACTTCAGCTGCGACCTTTGCCTCTGCACATTCAGCACGCATCTCATGCAATGCCTTCTCAATCTACAAAGATCAGAGTATAGTTACTTCAGTAACAAAAGTGAAAATTATGATGAATATATTAAAGATAATTTTACAATGAAATTCATGCTTACATTGGCAACACATTCCTTTTCAATTCCAAGAGCCTTCTTCAGTTTTTCTTCCCTTATCTTTGCTTCAGCTAGAGCAGACATATGCGCAGAATGGTCCCGTTTTAGCGTCAATTCAGCCATTTCTGCAGTGGACTTCATCTGCTCATAATTGGCAACCCACTCCTTTTTTTCAATGATCAAAATGCCCATTTGGTTTTGAAGATTGTATATCTACATTAAACACACAAAAATGGATACAGCGTAAGATCTTGATATCAAAGAATAAATGCCTAAATTCTTTACCGAATGGAACAATCCATTGATATTTCATACAATGCTAACCATAAAGAAAATACCATTGGTATTGAATCATATTCACAAACACCCTAGTTCTAAAACTAAGAATGTATTAAAATCCCTCAAACTTTAGGGCTTGAAAAGGATAATCAAAAGAGTAAATGCCCACACAAACACAAGAAATCAATTACAAAGAAATCATTATTTCATTTTCTGTTTTTATTTGTGCATAACACGTTCTTCAATACCCTAAAATCATCAATACATCCGATTTGTATAAACGGAATGAAAATTAAAAACTCCATAATCACCATACATAAATGTAATCCATCCCAAAAGAGAAAAACCAACAAACAATATGATATAAAATCAAGTCATCAATACAATGAAAGCCAAGAAGATACTTATTCAACAAAAGGGGAAAAGGGAATCGACCTCAGCTTCAAGTTTAGCAATATGAGCGATGAGTGAGCCTTTATCCCTTCGCTTGATCGATTCTTCATCAAACCCTGCGTCACGGAGACGCTTCCAAATGGTTTCATCGCTCAAAGGGCTTTTCAAGCTCAAAACCCTAGGTGAATTGTTCGCTGATGCTGGTGTAGCTGTAAATCGTCCCGATTGAGGACTCGCCATTCGATGAAACCTCAAATCGACAATGAGATCGATTCGTTGACGATTCTCTGTGGATTTTGTTTTCGATTTCAAATTTTGTGATCGGCTTTACTCTTTTAGTTCACAGCTGGTCTTTATTTGTTCACGCTTTTCTTTTCTCTTTTATATTTTTAAAGGATAAACGCATTCATTGCGAGTGACGTCGGCTGAAAAGTTCGGTTTGTTTTTTTTTCGGGTCGGGTTGTTCTAAATAGCAATGATATTGTAATAATATTATTTTGAAAATTGAAAAACCAAAAAATTTGTAGTTCAGTGTTTGTCAACAATTTCATTTTAGGGCGATTGATTTGTGTTTTGGCATGTGAGTATTGTTGTCATTTGATACGAAGGTTAAGATCTATAGTTTAAGAAACAAACTATTGTGAAAAATGGAGGCAAAAAGACTGTTTGATAATTTTTGATTAAGTAAGTTTTTAACTAATAAAATTTCTGAACTATTAAGTACTGAATCATAAAAATATCTGAATCATTAAAAACTAATATATCGTTTAACTATTCAAAAACAAACGACCTGATCAATTCAGATAAGAGGTCTTAATTATTAAACATTAAACATGTTAACTATTCAACATTAGTATAATCATTAACCATGATATTAAGGCAAATGTCTGAATCATTTAGACATTTGTTCGTGAAACAAATTGTATTAATTATTAAGTACTGAACCATTCAGACATCTGAATCATTAAGAGGTTGATTCAGATGCTATCAAACAACCCCTAAATATGAATATATCATGATCAAAGCGACCTAACCCCCCTCCAACGACCTATGCATGCTGGAGCCTCATGCGTCGAGTTAAAACGTACAATAATATAAAAAAATATAATTTATATATATTTATGATATATAAGTATTATATTGAGAAAAAGGTAAACGTATTTACATATAACTTCGCTTTAAAATGTTTAGAGCTTATTTAAAAAAAACGTAATTTTCACGCTTATTCGTACGAAAACAAACATAAATGATGTATTAACTTTTAGAATAAGATATTTGAAATAAGACTTGGGAAACATGAGTTGCTTTTGACCGACTTTACTCCATTGTAATTCGTAACTGATATACAAACTTTAATCTGGCTTAATTTTATTTGAATATATTAGACCGTTTAGTGGAGCTAATTTCGTTGAGTTTAGTTTGTGGAAGTTATTATATTAACACTGTTTTGTGGTAACCGTTTTATATCAACGTTTTTAAATTTGTTTCATATGGTTTATTTGTGAGACCGTTTTGCACCTCCTAAGTGACTAAAATGCAATATTTTAAGGCACACACATTTGATCAACAATGATAAGATGTGCGAACATAATTGTTTATAGAAAGGTAAATTCTAAAGTTTATCTGATGCCAATCCTTAAATACAAGTCGTGTTAGGAGTTACAGACAAACTCTTTACATGTTAAAAACTGCTTTCCTTGTCGGGTAATAATCATCAATCCAGCCCTTGATAAGCTTGACCTCCGACGCCCTTTGCTCCACCAACCAATCAGGGTCATTAGCCGTTGCTGCTCTCAGATCCAAGTGATGTGCACCTGAGACATTGTTGCGCGGTTCATGGTTCATCCATTTCGATATACATGCTATTTGACCGAAAATAAGTCAAAACGTATAAGGATACCTTCCTTTGTCACAAGAGCGACTACACTGTCTGATATGTTCTCCAAAACACTACAATATGCACCAATTCACACGGTTTTCTTGTCACAAAAGAGCAAATAGGACAAATGGCGGTTAGAGAAGTTACCTGCCACCACTCCAAGGATCCAGGAGACCATTTGAAAAGATGATGTTGCTTCCAAATGTTTTCCAGACAGACTTATAATTCTACATACAAATCAAACTCAATCATATTCATATATATTCTCAAACAATTAAGCAACAACAGAACTATTATCAGAAAAAAAAAAAAGATTACATGACCACCGAATTCTGTTGTTATCCAAGTGGGCCTAGGTTTCACACCGAATTCATTCAAGCACCCCTCTGCGTAAGAGGTGTAGTTATAATCCCATTCTGGAAACATGCTAGAGTCCTTGTTACTAGACATTGGCATAACCATTTCAGTGCATGCCTGTAACATACAATTTTTTTTTAAACATACTATAAACGACCTATGAAGATGCGTAAGTGAATTTTGATAATATATTACTACATTTAGTTATATAAATAGAACTTGCATACCTGCCAATCCCAACCGCTCATGCCATGTGGGTCGTCATCCAAATCAAAGCAATCGGCTTTGCCAGTGTAATTGTAGTACACACTTACACCTTTAAATATTCGGTCTAAAACATTAGTCCCTTCAGGAGCTTTGTCTATATTCTTGCACACCTGTTAAACGAACAATTTTTTAGTTTCAAAATATACATAAAAACAGCAAAGAACTGTAACATATTTACAGACTAACCTCTTTTATTGGGTATGCAGGCAAAGGCATTAGGAATTCTGATGGGTATGGGTAGTCTACCATTGCTAAATAGCTATACGCCGATTCCAACCAGTTAAAAAGATCATCACTGCTCTTTAGTTTCCTACCATTTATAGTTTGATTAATAAACAAGAATGACATGATGAAAACACATTTAAAAGGTAATTAACCAACCCGCATAAGTGGAAAGTCTTAGCAAGATGATCAAGCCCGTTTACTGTCTGACCCACAGAAGTTATTTCATCCCAAGATTTCTTTATAGTTTCAAAACAGCTTGTGCTTTCGCGCTATAAAGATATTACAACAAAAAGTAAACTTAATATTGGAATGATGTCATGAGAATATGAAACTGAATGAGTGAAAACAGGTTAAAGTGTTCACGAACTCTGAAATCGTTGGAGACAATATTATAAAATGTATCTAAAGGCACAATATCCTCAAACTGAAGAATTGGTGCTGAAGAAGCAAGTGCACCTATTGCAATATGAGGATACTTGAGCCTCATCCATGCTGCCAACACTACACATCAATCAAACAAACATAAATTCAAATAACTGTTTCATCCAATTCGACGAAAAACTTGAAATTCTTACTTCCACCATACGATCCACCAAACAAGATCACAGGGGAAGCTTCTGCAGACAAATTCCTCTTCAAATCCGTTATCAAAACAGCATAATCTGCAAGTGCTTGTGTGGCTGTTAAATGGGCTAAAGTAGAAGCATTCTTATAGGCTGCATCCCGACTCCCATACGGCATCGATTCACCATAATACCGATGCTGCAATCATACACATGTTCCACAATTTCCACATTACAACAAAAATCAACGACAACCAAATCAAAATTCATCATTTTTAACCATTACAACTGCTAAACGATGAAGGAAACACATTTCTTCAACCTTAATTAGATCTTACTTCGGGAAAGATGACCATGGCTCCGAACACAGGTGCGAGTTCCCAAACAAAACCGGTGTTAGCGGCGAACCATTCGATGTCGCCTTCGTTCCCACAATAAAGGAAAATCGGACCCATACGAGAAGGACCCGACCAGTGATCGGTGTTGATGAGATACCGTTGTGGGAATTTGGGGTGATCATCGAAGCTGAAGTGATCAAGGGTCTGCTGAAAAAATCTTATATCGTAGATGTAGTTGTCGGGAATAAGGTTGTTTTGGGGTTTCTGATGCCGTGAGTGTTCGCCGGAAAACGGGAGCCGGCGAGACTCCGGCGACGATGAGAGGAGGGCGGTGGTGATTACGATGAGTGCGACGGAATAGTACGGTGGTTCCGTCATGGTGATTGGTGGCGCTGAAGAACAGTGGTGGATTTAGTGAGATTGGGGAGTGTTTGATTGTAAATTATGTTTTTTACACTTTGGATTACGTAGAATGCACTATTTTAAAAGTAGTTTGATCTAGTAGAAACTTTATTCAAAAGAAAATGAATGAATTTTCATACACCAAAACAAGAAAGTGAAATCTAACAAAAGAGAGTATCTTTATATCTTGATATTCAACAAGAAAAAAGAACTTCTTTATTCATCATCATCTTGTCATCTATCTTTTTTGATTCAACAAGAGCGGTTCAATTCATTTGAGGTGTAAAACAATTATAAGTAAGTTATTTTCTCTGAAATAAATAATTCATTTGAATTATTTGTTTTGTTTATATGAAAAATCATAAAATATATATCTTAGCCACAAATCGATGTGTTACTATATGATCTTTTCTACCAACGGATTCTTATTTCTCAACGACACCGTATCTCAATCAGAAAAGCTACAAGCACCCCATAAATAAACTTTCAATAATTTTGTTACCTCTTCTTTTCTCTCTAAAAACACACAAGATCTTATCTATTCTTAATTTTCAACTTAAATTGTAGATAAAAATAATTTTTTTTTGTTTAAATTTCAAGACCTTAAAAGTTTTGGGCTCAAAAATGGTAACCGGAGTTGCTTATATTGTAAAGACACATATGTTCTTAAATTTTAATCCCTCCATTTCAATAATTAAATGTCTATGTTTTCATCATATTATAGTATCTTGTAAAAATAAATAAGTTTACTTGTAATATTATTGTTTGAGCCTTTTGTTCTACTCTTAATCACTAAACTGTATTAGTTGCATTTTCCTAAAGCATTTTGGTCAAGAGAGTATTAATTAACATTTTTAAAACAAAGATATAACATAAGACGGCCCATTAATTAAGCGTGGACTATAAGACTCTATATCGTAACACTATTCTCTTTATTGGGCCTAGCCATCGAGACACACTTATTCTTCGAAAACTTAAATGGGCTGAATTTAATTAAGCTCCCTTATAATTATAATGAAAGTGATAAGGAGACGTGCGTAATGCTTCACAAATACTTGGAAAGACTTGTATTATTTTATATAGATGGTAACCAAGTGCATTAATCAAGAGATATTATAAAATATACAAGAATTACATTGAGATATAAAAGAGATTCGATAGTTCTATTACTTTGATGTATCCTAGTCATGTACCTAAAGTTTTGGATTGGATTTCTAGCCCCCGTTTCAAATTAAGTTTCCATTTAACTTTTGAATATTATATGATATTTTACATCTTTTGTTTGTTTCCAATTCAAAAGGAGATGAAGATATAACTTTTAGTTTGATCTTAGACTAACCAAGTTTGTAAGTATATTTTCCCATCCCCAAGCGAGCTCCTCAACAAGTCGATCGGTTTCAGATTACATTCATGAATGGAACAAATTACTGTCATTTAAGGCGAGAATCTCTTACAAGAACATCATGGCCTTTTAATACGAAGATCATAAGTTAGAATCTCACTTGATGCATTATGTTTCAGATGGGCCAATGGTTTTACTACACTAAATCTTCAGACGGTGGATTTCCTCTAAAATGATGTACGTGACGGGTTACCAATACTGTCTATATTCACACAACGAGGGCAGCATTTTGTAAGTGGGTATAACCGGACATACAGGTTTATAGTATTCACTAACGGTTGAAAAAAGCTTATAATCTTTGTTGTGGTAGTATGTACAATTGTATACCATTATCATGAGTTTTATTAAATATATATTTGATATGTGTTGACGGATACCTAACCAGGTTTCCCCCTAGCAGCCAACAAATTGGTCAAATTTGGGTATGTCTCCAACCACCCAATTGTTTTCTCCCACCAAATTTCAACAAACGCACACACATCGTGGAATGTGGATAGATTTTATTATTAAATAATTAAATAATAATATATATAAGCTAAGCAATGATGTTTCATAGGTTCTCAAAGTTGGTTTAGTGGCAATTATTGGTCATCCTATAAAATAATATTTCTAATTTGTGTTATAATATATTATCAATTATAAAACTTGTTCAATTAAGAAATGAAGACTGAATCTGACATATACTTTAGAAAATAAGTGAAAAAGAAAGCAATGGTGTTTCTTGTTTGTCTTTTCCTTTTTAATTTATTATAAAGATTTATACGTCGTTTAATTTTTTTTATGGTAACTATATTCTGCTTTAGAAAAAAAAATCAAACAAATCAATCATAGATGATTCCTATCTAATCCCCTCCCTTATCCTTTAATTTCTAAAGAAGTCGGTGGAATTAATCATTACCTATTTTTTAAACAGAAATTATATATATATTATAAATGAAAATACACGTAAGAAAGGAGTTGTCTATAACTAAATAATCATCGTCTATATATATTCTTCTATATTGCTAAAAACTAACTAATTCTCATGTCACGTGTTATAATTCTACAAGTTCAGTGTTATTTTTTTCGTTTCTTTCTTAACATAAAATCTTAAAATATCATTTTCATAATTCTTGAACCTTTACCGCTATACAAGTTTCGTAAGATAGGAGGAGAGCGACTCCATCGAAGAGTGATGATGTGACGGTTCGTATATATAATGAATTGATGATGCAGTGATACATCATCTACTTTATTGATTTAATTATGAATGAATTGATGCACAAGTGATGATAACATGAGTAGTAATCCATTAGGAGAATGGGACAGCAAGTAGGCACCATTGGTCGGACGGTCATAAACGACGGAAGCGATAAAAGGGGGAAAAAGAAATCTTGAATTCAAAGCCATCATAATTGGCAACATCTACGTACTATAATCATCAAACTCAATTTTGAGAATCCAACTCAAATCATTGAATGGGTCCATCTTGTCACCGTGATTTCTACTAATCCATTAAAATGATTTTTAAACTTAAAGGCATGTGTTTAGTAAAAAATATTATGTAACATTAGAGATGAGATATGTACCTATTATTAAAGATAACAATGATGATACTATAGTCGTATGGTTACACTAATATATAAAATGTGAAGTACCAAAACATATACAAAACGAATTCCAAAATACATAATTAAGGTTATATAAACGTAGAAATATTTAAACCAAAAGCGTTCAACAAGGGAGTTCATGTGCCTAATATATTTAATGTGTGTAATGGTGTTTTAGATTTTTGTGAAAAAGGAAACAATTGAGTTGGGTGAATAGAAAGAACTAGGAGAGAGTACTCCTCTCTACTTTTTAGAAAATATGGTTGTCTCAACTTTGTGTATGTAAACTCGTTATCCATTTACCCAAATTAACAATCTTGTTCATTTGTAATCACACAAAGAGAAAATTGAAATTGCACATAGTCTTGAAACCAACAAGATTCGGTCTTGTAACGAGTGAGTGTGTTCAAAATCAGATATTCGATTTTCAAATACCAGAATTTCGGATATTTTGGCACACCCATAGTAACAATGATTGAAGTGGTCAATCAAAACTGTCATACTTATACATGACTTGATTCGGTTACAACTTCTTCGCACTTACACCAATTTATTATTGAGCCACATCAGTGCATCAATTTCTATTGAGAAGCAGGTTGTTTGCTACCAAGGTTCGTTGTTACCTACATGTTGATACCGAACCCATCAGCGCCACTTGATACCAAAGTGAAAAGTGTGCCATCAAAGCGTCACTTTTGTGAAAAAGGATAGGCGGCAGTTTTAGCAACGACGTGTGGAGGAGCTTCGAATGTCTAGTGGTGTCGTGGGGAAGTACTTTAATGGGTTTGTGTAGATGTGAAAGTATGTGTCAGGTTGTTGTGGCGACAAGGTTTCCTAGTGAAGATTATGTTTGGTGGTTAGGGTTTTAAAATAGATTACATCTGGTATCAAGTAAAATAAAAAAATGAAAGTTCTATATATTTTTTGCCGTCAAATGCACATGATTCTTTAAAATTTATTTTTAGAATCTGCCTATTGTCCACTCAATATACACGCCATTTTTTTAAAAATAACACCACATGTAACTAACAATATTACAAATTAATACCCTCTAATCTATAACTATTAGGCATACAAACATAATCAACTAGTCTTTGTACAAGTCAAATAAATAAACTAATATAACAAATGATCCATTTAAAAATTATATATATATTAATTATCAACTTCTTATGCATTTTGGGTTGTACTATGTGATTGATGAGTTATACCTACTTTTTTTTCTTTCTTTTTTATGTAACCCCATATTTTTACATTTTTTACAATTTAGTCTCGATATATTTTTTTTATTTTCATCTTTGGTCTCTATACTTTTTATATTTAAATTTTTTTCATTTTACGTTTCGGCTAAATTTTGAGAGTTAACACGCCGCAATATGCATCTGCAGTTCAACGTTTTTAAGCTTATTATAACTCTATTTAACGGCTCTGACACAAGACACTGGTCCTATATCGACTTATTTATTGTGTTTGATGTCATATGTTTCTCCCGTGTGTAAACGTTTTTACATTTAATTTTCGTTAAGGTTTATCTTTTACATAATCTATTTCTTTTTTAGTACGAGGTGTTCATATTAACTAATGGTGATGTGTCGTTAATACTAGCTTGCATGACGTCGTAACGCGAGGGTTTAATACTTTGTTATAATATTCAATCATACAATTGACACGGATGGATGTACACACAGTCTTCGTTGAACTTCAACTATGACGAAGTCAATGTTTATCCACATTTAATTAGTCGTCAATACATATAATCGTATGGACTAACTTCATTTGGATGCATCCATGTACGTAATACAATCCCCGTCAAACAGAAGACATATCAACAACTTTTGTTTTAATTCATGTATAACAAAATATAGTATTTCTTTATTGTAAGTAAATTTAAGTTTTTGATAAATTATTAAATAACGGCTCTAATGCCAAAGCAAACAAATGTTCATGATATGATATAACTATATTTAATATTAGTAATATGTAAAAGCAAACATGAAAAAGCAAACATGAAACATAAGTCATCAAGTATCAAATTATTATCCTCACAAAATAAATGATCATAAGAAAATAAAAAGATCATATATTTACATTAACTTATAAATACTTCTGATAAATACATTCAGATACAACTTAAAACTCGTTAAATAATATATAAAGAAAACATTTACTTATAACAAATCTTACGTAAATCCTAAGTGTATTGCAGAGGAAAACGCCAAATGAACAAAGTTCATTCTTTGTTATTAGTTATAGATTATAATTTTTGTGATGGATGAAATAAACTAATTATTAATCTAACTCCAATACACGGTTTTATTATAAATAAGCAAAAGGCCAATTTAGAACCAAAAGGCAATCTGGAAAATGAATTCGTTGACCAAACACTTGTTATCATGTGTTTTTCTTGGTTAAAATCTGTTTGAAATAAATTAAAATGCATAAAGCTATGATTTTGATTATTCCTTGCTATAGGAAAATAAAAATAATCAAAGTTTAAACAAAAAAGAATGATAAATATTAAATATAAAAATAAAATACGAGTAATGGTCACCTTTGCAAATGTAGAAGCACACCAAAAATATTGGGCCTCTATCGTTGACGAACAAGCTAGTTATGGTAACCTTATTGCACGGGTTGTTCGTGACCGTTTTTGGGTGTTGATATGGATGGATGAGGTCACGAACATTCATACAAGTTTGCAGGTCTCATTTCAACATTTTATGTATTTACTAACTGAACAAAACTAAGATGGACGTTTAAACGTGTGACTTTAGCGACCGATAACCTAGAAAAGTTTGTTACTAACATGTGTCATGTAAGATGTAACCATTCATCTTAAGTTTACATTCCAGTCAATTGACCTTGTATTATACAATAAAATTCAAAGATGACTAATTATATGGTCACCAACCAGATGTTTACCCCTTCAACGAAGTCTTAAACCTACTCAAAATTTTAAAAATAAAAGTTTAATTGACTTTCTTAAAGATTTGATCAAACATATTAATTTTTAATCTGAAAATGTTAATGATTAGGTCTTGACTTGCTTGATGCTTCCAAGTGTCCAATTTGTTTTAGGTGTTCATCAAATGTATTAGAAAGTTAACACATTTAATTAAAATAATATTATATAAAAATTGTCGATTTTAAATATTATTATTGCGGTTTTCATATTCGGATGCTGTTAGTCTATTCACTCAGTCGTTGTATAGTGTTTCTGAACCAATTATTTGACAAACAATAAAGTTGATGACACCAATTATTATTTTCTTGAAAAGTGTAAACATAGTAATGCTTTTATTAATCATCAAGAGAGTGTATATTAGAAACTTTAAGAAATAAATAAAGTTTGCAATACAAAGTCTTGTTTAAATACAAATGTATACATATACACTAGGAGTAGAATCATATGTTACGCAAAAAAACTCATTTTTGTGAAATTATCACGTACATGTAAAATTACCATACAAGAGCACCCCATGCGTGATGATGCTACCATTGTGTGATATATTATTTCTGTATGAATAATTGTATTATAGCGTGATAATTTCATCATGACATTTCTTTTTGTTTGATAAATTTATACATTTTATACAAAAAGTAAACTTTGTATTCTAACTTTCCTCACAATATATATACAAAAACAGTAAAAAATCTATTTTAAGCCACATAAATTTATATTGTATTATAATATATTTGAGTAGAGTGAGATTATATTTTTACATTATTTTTTAAGAGTAAGTGTAAGCGGCAAATTTGTTTTTTTACGTATTTGATTTTCTTAATTATCTTTTATATACATGTTGATTATGTAATTACAATTGTTGATTTTTAAATCTTCTCCATTATTTTAATGGCTATAATCTTTTCACATGTTAATATTTTTTATATAAAAATAAACCATAAAACATAGAATTTTACTTGTTTGTTATTTGAATGTGATAACTATAATTTTTTAAAATTAAAAAAAGTTACATGTCGTATTTTCCCACAACATCATGCGAACACTCTTTTAGAATACATGTATGGAGTGCTGATAATAAATAACCATATTATGTATTATCAATATTAAACAACTATCTTGTATATTTCATTTATTTGTTTTTTAATATAAAGTCACACGTAGTCACGTACAATACCTAACTTTTCGTCCAAACACAATGTAACCAACAAATCTTTTGTTTATATATTAACTTAATAGAAAACATTAAAATATAATAAGGATAGTAATATTGCTTAACATAGTGCAATATAACCAATTAAAATTTAGTTACATAAAGCGTACATATAAGAATAACTATCCAAAATAATCAATCACTTTCCAAGTTCAAATAATGTGCTGAGGCCAAAACACACACAAGAAAAGAAACGAAGTTAACATCCACTAAAAGAAGGTTGATAGAAACTTATAAATTATAAATAGTTGGAAAACTATCCGCAAATTGACCGGATGAGACGATCTTAACAAAATCAATTGGATTTTTTTTCAAAATTATGCAACTGAAAACATATTTAATATACAAATATTTTGTTATCACTCAACATATAGAATAATATATAAAGTTTGTATAAAATAATTATTAGTTGTTCACTGTTAGCATCCTGCAATAATCAACCAGTACCAATCTGATTTTAATTCTGTTTTATTTTAACAAAAGTAAAATTTAATATTCGTACCAACAATTAGTATCATTAATATAGTATTATTTGGCAATCATTTTTCTAATTTTATCGGTGACCTAACTCTGATAGATACGCTGCCGACAAAAGGATTATAGTGATCGAAAACATTCAAAAATAAAACTTAAATAAAGTTATGTAAATGTTTTAAGTTGGTGGTTTAAATCAGTCGTATATAAATGATCAAATAACTATCACCTTAAATCAATGAGGAATGAATACTTGGCTAGTAATCTGTATACTAAACGAGTTAGATATAGATGTTATATAATAACTAGTGAAGATTTATGAATTATAAACTAATAATTGAGTTAAGTTTTGATTGAAAGTATACCTAAGTAACTATTTTAAATAACAAAATAATAATAATATCATGTTTTTTTTTTCAGTTTTCACTTAATAACATATTTTTTAAATTTGTATTTAAATATATTTCGATTGAAAATGATTTTAAAATATGTCATTCATAAAAAGTTGTTCATGTATTAGAAAAACTTCTTATTTTAAAAAACATGTTTCTTTAAGAAGTGTAGTTTAGATTTTTTTATTTTCTTAAAACTTTGTTTTTAATTTGAAAATAATATACATAATAAGCATCGGTTACAATGAAGAGTTTTAAAATTATGACACGTAATATCTAAGTTATTCATTCCTTGTATATAGATCAGACAATCAAATCAATTTCTGCTGATTATTATCATAAAAAATTATTACCCTTTCTTAATTTTTTTAAAAAAATCAAAATTCATAGAGAAAACAACAAATCATCTATATAAACTATAGTGCACATCTTTGTCTAGCTAATCATCCCCCATACTCAACAATAAATTGAGAGGTTTAATTAATTGCCATCCATAAACACCACCACTCTATATAGAAAGTCGGCAAAAGAAGCAAGCAAAGATGACATGCATCCGACTACGGCAAACGTAATAAAACATTGGTGCTTAAGGTTTGCCACAACATAGAAAAGAAAATTTTAAAATAACTTTTCATTAGTTGCAAATCCAGCTCAAAACCATGTTAACTGTCAAATGTCATGATGCCATAAATCTTGTAATAAATCTTATTAGACTGCGAGACGTAAGTAATCACTTATGTTTAGACAACATTAATATAAAAATAAATTAAGAGTGTACTATATATCTTATTATATATAAAGGTGTTCATATCCAACGCTGTCATAAATGTATAAATTTTTACTATAATTTTGTCCTGTTGGTTAAGAATTGTGGACATGTTACAAAATAATGGACCAATAGAATATGAACAAGAAAACATGTTTTCCAAATGCTAAAATGAATATGGAATTATTAAAGTAGCAAATGGCATAGAAATAATGAGTATCATTATTAAAGTTATATATTCCAGAATTTATTCATGTCATAACTTTGTATTCAACATTTAACTGATCGATCTCACACTTATTGGAGTAAATTATTGACTTTGGAATTATTATTCTTTCTTTAAATTAAAATTCGAATACTCACAAGTGATAACTTCCTTTATTGTTATTGTTTTTATTCTTCTTTTATGCTACAACTTTTTATTTGCTTTTAGTTTTCTTTTTTAAGGAAAGAAACGTTTTCTATGTGTAAAAGCTACTTACAAAATGTGTACAGTTTTGTTAAAGAACTTTTAATCTAGTGCATGATGCTTCATGAAATGAAAATGGTTAGAGAATCATAGTAGATGAAGTGAGAATATACTCCAAATAGTAGAAAGATATTTTGTAAATTGTTATGGGTGGCAAAAGTCGCACGCATCATTTTTTTGGTATGTTTTCTTTTCACTAATGATGTTTAAGTCCCCATGCATCATCACGCATCAATTATATATAGATAGATAGATAAAAATAGAGTAACAACTCAAATATTTACTAGAACCACGACACACAACGAATAAAATTTTCAAATCATAATATCACCAGTTCACAAATTTATTTTAGATATGCAACAAATTAAAGTGTTTGATGGAAACCAATAAAAATTTAAAATCCGATAATATATTAACCTTCTATTATATATTATACAAATTGACTCGAGTATATATATTTTAAGATTTATTTTTGTAAAATAGGACACTTATAGTATTGTCTATACACCAACAAATGCATATACACTCGCAAGTACAAAGCATCCTTCAAAGGTTTTTTCCCTGTTTAGAAGCGGTTCCCTTTTAGAATTTATAAAATAATTGGTTAAAATAAAATATGATTGAAAACACTTATAACTAATTATTTTAGGTAATAAAGCAACAACAATATTTTCTAAACTTTCATCTTTGAAAAACTTTTATTTAAGAAAAAGTATCAATTTTTAAATTTTTTTTATTGTTTTTAAATATGTTTTTAATTTATCAAAAATTTTATTTATAATTTAAAAAGTACATAAAAATATCATTGGCATTTACTATCATCATTAAATGGTTGAATTGTTTAAATAGTGACAAATAACAAAATAATTTTGAGAAAACAAAATGTGACAAAGTTTATTTTGCTTGATTGGTAAAGATTAAAAAAAAGCATTTTTGAGGAGTTTATCTTAACAAATATGGGTGATCTTTTACGCCTGTTCAAAAATATATAAAACAACAAACTTCTTCAAATAACCAATTTAACCTAACCAAAAGATGCAGTTTTTTGTACTAGTGGCTACAATCTACCGGTTGCTCACAAGCCTGATTGACTTGCAATGAAAGGATACTTCGACATTAAAGGCCTTGATTTACTGTCAATTAATATAGAAGAATTTGTTAGCTAATTGTGCTAAACAAGATGGAGTGATATAACTATGACGGTGGGAGTTGGGCAACAGACCCCAATGGAGTTGTGAATCTGACCAACAACAATGACAATCGAAAGGAGGTTTTTGATATTGTCATTCGTACTGCATGTTGGGTACTATAGGAAACGGAATTCAAGGCTATGTCATATTACATGTAAAGAAAGTTGAAGGGGGTAAATGTGAAAGCATAAAGAAATAGAAAACATAAAAGTTTATTAGAGTAATAAAAAAGAGATGCTCCTCAAAAAAATATAATGATAGTAAAAACAAATAAAAGAGAGAAATCTAGTTAGACACATATATATTATAATAATAATTCTTTTTACTCTATGAAAATGATACATGTGTGTGTCACGTGTAAGCATCACATTCATTCTCATCAAATTTTTATCGATTTCTTTTTTTATTAAATAACTACATTAATTATTAATAATATTATTTATTTAATTTTACATTATTATTAGTTTTTTTATACATTAAGAAATAGATTTTTTTATTAATGTTATTTTTAAAGAAATAGTTTTTATATAAAGAGATTTTTCTAAAAATCAAACTATTTTTCCGTAATATTTAAAATTGGTTTTTTAAAGTAAAATTTTTATGATAAAATAATTGAAATAGGAAGTTATAGTATGAAAACTTTTACAAATGAAAGCTTTTAAAACGTTATTTTGAATCAAAATGTTTACTTTATCTTTGAATAAAACAAATAAATATAAAAAGTTCATATTATCGTTTTATTAGTTAGAGTTATTAATCAATACGTATTTCTAATCATATCATGTCGAGTTTTATAACTTAGAGTTATTAATTAATACGTATTTTCAATCATATCATGTCTTAGTATATTATTTTATAATTAATAATTTTATTGTATTTAATATTTAATTTTTTCAACCAGTATAATATACGAGTTTAATAAAACTAGTAAAGTATATTAGGATTTGATTTTAAAAACAAATAGAGAGAAACGCTATAGATTTTGAGACATAATTTGAGGTGCATATAAGTCGTTCTTTCAAAACCAACCTCACCTCGGACACAAATTTCAGTTTTTGGTGTTCATAGCTTGCATCTCAAGTAATTCTATTTTATTATTAAAATTATATCCAAGATATAGATAACGAAAATAAAACACTCGGATATTTTTAGTGAGGTTGAAGTTTCCTTGATTTTTCAAGAGAAAGAACAATTATTAGAGGTTCATATGGTCAACTTATGTGTAGAGAGACAGAAATTGAAGACCTTTCTTCTATATTATATTATTATTATTATTATTATTATATTATTATTATTATTATTATTATTATATATTATTATTATTATTATTATTTATTATTATTATTATTATTATTTATTATTATTATTGTTGTTATTATTGTTATTAAAAAATTTGTTATTGTAACACAATTTCAAATTTATTGATCCAGATTTATGAGTATTTCATTATTCTTGATCAACAACAATTTTATAAACAAATTTTAGGCACATGGATTTAAATTCTCATCACTTAGCGCATTCACAATTTCGTCTCTATATACATCTTAATAATCAATATTTGGAGATTGTTTGTTTTGCATTTTTATTAGGATTTTCATCTTCGTCTTATTCTCTATCTTTAAGTTTTATAGTTGTATGAATTATGATTCTTTAAATATAATCCATCATTTATCAATCTTTATAATATTTGTGTGTGTCTAAGAAAGAAATAATAATAAAATTAATATTTGTGAGTAAGATAAAGATGGAGATTGAAAATGAAATATGATATTAAGTTAAATTATAAAGATGTAGATGAAGATGGTATTGTGAATGCTATTACAATTAAAAATAGCATATTTGTAACATAGGGTTATGATCATTTGGAACTAGTAAATATATTAAGAACTACAATAACTAATGTTTGCATATGTATTAAAATTGTTTTGTTTAGCTAAATATGTATAAATAATATAAGTTACGTTTGATTTACACGATTACAACTTCATTCATTATTTTCTTTTTAAATCTCAAGAGATATTTCTATATATTATATTTCAATCATATTTTTATATAAAACATAAGAGAAGGTTCTGTGTTGATACCATTAATCAATTTTCAAATGATGATAACTCTTTCTGTATATTGATACCATTAATCTACAGTTGTTTTTCTAAATATTTATTTTGATTATCACACAAATAAAACAATTTTTGTTGTAGCTTATGAAAAAAGATTCATGGGGATTTATGCTTTTGTTTTTTTTATTAGAATATACTTTTAATAGCCACCAAACTATAATTATTAAACTTTCCCAACTATATTTTAACGAAATAAATTAGAAAAAAAACCTATTGGTTTATAATTTTCTTAACAATCATAATTTCATTCCCCACATACTATTTTTCTACCCGTTTATTATTAATCATCAAAACCCACCCCACCCCACCCCAACCAATTATTTCCCTTGTTATATTTCCCCTCTTTCATCTCATTTCCATCCTCCCTATCTACCTCATTATAATATTACTCTCAAAAATCTTTCTGCATAAACCTTTGAAAGACATGGGATATGATAGTGCTTGTAACAACAAGGGTATTGTGCTAGAATTAAGTCTTAATACATCCATGGTGGATAATAACAACTCCACCAACACCACCAAAAGGCCTTCTAGCAGCCTGAATTTCGATCCATCTTTATCGTTGACTCTCTCGGGCGATCATGATCATGATCATGATCATAGCCCAAGCAAGAAGAAACATGCACGCGATCATGGCGGTTTGTACCGACAAGATAGCGTGAGTGTCGGTTCATCGTTGATCTCGGTTGCTAGTGTTTGTGTTAAGAGGGAGAGAGAGGTCAAGAGTGCTGAATCAGAGAGAGTGATTAGCACAAAAGGTGAAGTTGAAGAAGAAGATGATAGTTGTGTTAATGATAGGAAGAAACTTAGGCTTACTAAAGCTCAATCTGCACTTCTTGAAGAAGCTTTTAAACATCATAGTACTTTGAATCCTGTATGCATCATCTTTCTCACACACACATCCTTAATGATATTATTCTTGTAACTTAGAGGTTTTTTAAGTTTTATTAATTTGGAACTTATGATGGTTATTGTTGAATATTAGCAGAAACAAAAGCAAGAGCTTGCAAGGGAGCTGAAGTTGAGGCCTAGGCAAGTTGAAGTTTGGTTCCAAAACAGAAGAGCCAGGTATAAACATATATACGATATCATACATCCATACATACATATATATACATCAATCACTTATATATATTCTAGAAAAAATCCGATTTTTTATGGTTTTTCTTAGATCATCTCGTTTTTGAGAAAGAATTTGAAAAGCTTTGATCTTTACCAAAAATTGTAAAAATAATATGAAAATTATTGCTGGATCTATGATAACATGTATAGAAGGTTCGATCACTTTTAATTTCGAAATAAGTCATGGTTTGAACTTTTTTTAGTTTGTAGTTGCAAATATTCTTTCGTTTAATATATTTTATCACTAATTAATGAAAGTATCAAATGTTTTTCTTTGAGTAAGGTCTTTTTGTTTAATCATTTTTCATGTTAGAATTTGAATATTATGCTATTAAAACTCATATTAAGATAGATTGAGTATTCCACTACATAATTTAGGAAAGATTAGATTTGATATAATCGTTTGACTAATCTATCATAGTTTGCTGAATATTTTAACGAAATTATTTTTTTTATTACTAATAAATAAGCTGTAAATTATGATTTAATTGCTTGCTTGTGGCTGTTCTGTTCAATTGCCATGAAGGAAATACTTGTTGCGTCACGATATATGGCGTCATAAATGACTTTCCATTTACATGATTGGATCTCACATAATTTATCGTTTGTATTCTCTTTTGTTATTTACATATCATATTATTTCATAGAATATTAAAATAAATGTATAAAATTTTTCGCTGTTGAAAAAAAGTTTAACATAAGATACAATGATTTCCTAATTTTCTTTAATTTACTTATCACTCTCTTGATGTATTTTTTTAAGGGACAACTTCATTTTCACTCCTAAAAACTATCCTAACTATCTTGAAAAAGTTTGAGCTCGCATTCCTTTTATCATGTTTTTATATAAATATGATTTTCTTAGAAAATAATTGATGCCAACCGAAAGTTAGAAATTAGAAGTTTCTTAACCTATGTCCGTACAAGTTGGATAAAATCTTCTTTAGTTACCTACAAAACACGTCTCTAATTATATATTAAATGGTTAATAACTTTTCTTTTACATCAAGCTCCCATATAAATTTATTAAATGGTTAATAACTTTCTTTTTTATTATATAGATTAAGTTCTTGAAAGTGTAATATGCTTCTTATCTTATGAAACTTAAAATAAAGTTAATCCACAAAACATTTAGAGAAAGAAAAAGGATGCAATGACAAATGATGTAGCAACAACAAACAAAAAGTATGCGTGTGGGCTCTTCTCATATATATCTATAATAATCTGCTTAATTATTGTTGCAGTTACTTTTACTATTACTTTTGAAAATACTAAAAGATATGAGTTAGGTTAAGATACATCTAATATAAACAATCATAACTAGCAAAAGCTCACTAATACAATAAGAATTACTATTGGTAGAATCTAAAAACAATGACATAATATGTATATTTCCTTTATCTCATAAGATAAAAAAACTGTTTTCACCAATAAACATATATTTAAACGTTTTTTTTAATTATTTTTAGGACGAAGTTGAAGCAAACAGAAGTGGATTGTGAGTACTTGAAGAAGTGTTGTGAGGCCCTAAAGGAAGAAAACACTAGACTCCACAAAGAGCTTCAAGAACTTAAAGCACTCAAACTATCAACTCCGCCACTGTACATGCAGCTGCCGGCGGCCACCCTCACCAGGTGTCCGTCATGCGAACGTGGCGGAGATTCCACTACCACCGCCACGGCTCGCCCTTTCACCATAGCTCAAAAACCACACTTCTTTAATCCATTCACCAATCCATCTGCAGCCTGTTGATTAATTACTAGCTAATTATTTAATTAGTTGTTTTCACTTAATTGTTTAATAGCACGCATGTTATTTACTATATACTCAAATTAATCATCCATGCACGACCCTTTGTCTTTTTTAGAGTTCAGGGGTTTGTCATGATTAGTGAGAGATTAGTTTATTAGTATTAGTTAAGTTATATTTGTAGAAAATTAGTTAATTACATGGATATCTACTGATCCACCGTTTCTTTTATCAGTTAATAAATGTCTGCTTGTATAAAAAATCATATATTAAGAAAGGAATATATATTTTTTTAGCATTGTTGTTTTCCCATTTTACATCTTTTATTATTATATGTGTCTATTTCGAATCATAATTATCATACCTAGCATTTCTAAAGGGTTGTGAAAATAGCGAGATGTAAACAAATCGATCTATTCACAGAGGACAAAAAGACTGCTACGCTCACGATAGGATCAAATTATCTAATAATTAGAGAAACACAATGCTTAGTACTAAGGCAACCAACATACAGTAAACATAAGAAGCACATTGATAGCAATCAATTAGACATCACATAATTAATTAATTAGAGTTTAATTGGATTTTAAAACCTAGTTAAATGATTACGGAATAGTTTAATATACATACATAATTAATCACAGTTAAATTGGATTTTAAGCAAAGTGAAAATGGAATATGAACTCAGAAGTCAACGGTACGAGTGAGAAGAAGAAACGAAGACAATGCACTCAAATAAGGGCGGTGGAAAGATGATGATGATGATGGATGAATTTGGATTTTCTGTTTAGTTACGTGTTAAAGTTTGTGTTAAATTATTAGTTTTCCTGTTTTTATAACAAATACTATTGTGTTTGTTTTCCTTAATTTGAAACATATAGAAATCTATATTTAACTAGTTTTATGCTTGTCTAGTGACCGGGTATTTCAACGTCAAAATAACAAAAACATACTAAAGTGCATTCTAAAAAACAATCGCTCGTTTAACACCAAACTACATACATAACATAATTAAACAACAAAATAGCGAACTATTATATGACTATCACAACGTAAAAGTAAGAAACAAGTGCTAAACAACCATAAATTTGAGCTTTTACTATAAAGACCAATTAAAGAGAAACATTAACAAAAACAATCAAATAGGTTATTGCGGTGACTTACATTCACATCATCATACGTTGGTTTAGTGATAGTTTATGTCATAGTAAAGAGCTTAGATTTTTTTTGTCAATGTAGATAGGCTTCTTTTATAGATACAAGTCGACGGTTACCTTTACACCCCACTAACCCGCCTCTTAAAGATACAAATGCTAGATTGAGGGTAACCGCCACCAACTTCTGCTTGTATAAGCATGTTAAGGAGTTTACACGATTGAGATTAACTCTGAGCTTGGTATGACGATTTGTGTTTAATATGTTAGCGGTTACATTCTTCGCAACCAGTAAAATATTATGATGTTCTAACTTCTTAGAATAGTCTAGTTCAATTAGTTTTTTATAAGTATGCATTATATTAACATATACAGCCTTTAACATCTCATAATTGTTGGCATGAATCGAATGTCAAATGATTTGAATTGAACATAATTAATATATAGTTAACAAAGGTTAATCCCATATATGAAATTGACATGTATTGAAAACTATAAAACGCATAAAATCATTATCTATAAATGTATTGAACTTGGATGTAACTATTTTATATAAGGAATGACCAGAAACTGTAGAAAATCCCTTATGTGGCCTAGAACCAGAATTTGCTGCCCTTGACACATAATGTATTGCTACGAATCTACTTTTTTATTTTTATTTTTTGAACAGACTATGAATCTAGTTTTTTAACAATTAAATAAAAAAAATCAGTGACCTTTTGTTCACGTCACTTATAATGAAAACGATAGAAACTTAAAATTTAAATATTAAACATAGCGATTCTATATAATATACACTGTAATAATACACTAGATTTCGTATATTACATAGATTGAATAAATAACATATTAAATAAAATAAACATTTATTAATTATAAAATGATATGATTGAAAAACTTTCTTATTATACAAAATGGAAATTTTGTTTAAAATAATGTTTTTAGAAAAAGATAATCATTTTTAAAACAACTTTCTTTTTGTATCTCACAACTTTTTTTTGTTTACAAAAGTTTTATTTTTCAAAAACATCAATTTTAAGATATTTTGTATTTATAAAAAGTTTGATGTTTTATAAAAAATTGTTTTATAAAAAGTTATTTAATTAGAAATAACATTAATAAAGGACCTCTTTCCAAATTATTAGAAAACTATTTTAATCTATACAAAAACTAAATTTATGTATATAATCAATGTGATTATTAAATAGGAGCAAGAATCGAGAATTTTCACGTGACAAAATATAGTATTGCATATGTCTCAACTTAATTAACATTTTATTAGAGTAAATAGATTACAATAACATATCACTAAAAAAACAAATGCTATTTCAAAACTTTCCTAAGTGACGTTTATGGAAAGTTATCGACCATACAGAATAAAAGGGATAATTTTGGTAAAAGGGAATTCCCTACTCATTATTATCGACGTCAACTACTAAGAGAGCAGTAGGAAGGTGAGTGCATATTGTCGACGACCCACCTCACTTCTTCCTTATTATTGCGTTTGCTTTACTTCTATTTCTTGACCTCTATCAATTTTCAATTATTATGATGACAGATGATTTATCATAAAAGTCGTTTCAATTTGTGTGTTTCGTATTTGACATAATATACTACTCATTGCTTGTAGTATAATTTCATTAAAGATAACTTATTAGTAATATGGCCTTATAGGTTGTTTGGCTCACCATTTTTTTCTTTCATACTCGTGCATGTTATGAAACTTAAAAGAATCGGAACTCATGATACATCTGGTTGAAAATATAATTATATTTGATATGTTCATTTGTGATACATTAATTTAAACCTAACGCTACAATTGTTTAGATGCATCTTGTGATCAACAGTGCATGGCTAATGTAATATACTAACATCTCAAAATTCACAAACCTTGTGTAACATGATGTGTATGCTTAAACTTGGTTTTATTTAAAAAATGATTTTTCAAGTAATTTTTACAACGTTTCTTGTCTATATACGTGTTTATGAGCTCGCAATGTGGTGTTAATATGTTGTTAATTGATTATAACATAAGAATGGGTAGGACACAAGGAAAAAGTGTGTTCATTGCAAAAATAATGTATCATACTAGCATTCTTATGACCATTGTTATATTATTCTTTGACTACTAAGTCAAATAAAATTGATGGTTGAACTTGTTACAAAAGTCTCCTGACTCATACTAAAAGGTCAACTGATCGAAAGTCTCGTTGCAAAAGTCATGTTAACTGTTAAGGTCAATTGACAACGAGGATTTGAAAAGATAAAGCTTGGTGGCTACTGGCTAGTGCCTCCTCAAAGGGTCTGAACCACCCGGTTTCCTAAACGACAATTACATTAATAACCATCTTACTACTAAGGTCTGAGCATGCTTTGTGGTCCATTTAGGAGCAACTTACCTAGCTCCAGCTAGAGGTGGGCACAAAAAACGGGTAGGTTCGGACCCGACCCGGACTCGCAGTACGGGTAGTGCCTGATGGGAGGTGTACCTGGGTTGGACCCATTTAAACCCGTAGGGTTGAACCAGTTTTAGTTTTTGAGTTTTCTAGCGAACCCAACCCGGTTGAACCAGGTATTGAACACACATAAAAGATAAAAAAAGAAAAGAAGAAAAAAGGGAAAAAAAACTAAACTCGGTGTCGGATCCGACCTGACCCTACCGGGTATAGCGGGTAGGATTTCAAGTAGAAGAACCCGAACCGGGTTCATACCTGGTTCGGTCTCAATCAGGCGTACAAAACAAAACCGGTTGGGCCAAACCTGGTTTCAGGTACGGCCCAAAACCCAAAAAGCCCACCTCTAGCTCCAGCAAGTTCATCAATGGCTGCATCCAGGCCCATGGTTACCAAAGCATTGTAGCGTACAACCTCAGCAAGTAGGGCTGCAAACGAACTGAACGTTCAACGAACAGTTCGTGAACCGTTCGGCGGGAAGTTCGTTTATATTCGTTCGTTTAGTAAATGAACGAACATGAACAAGAAAATTACGTTCGTTTAGTTAAACGAACGAACATGAACACTAGTCGCGTTCGTTCATTTATGTTCGTGAACGTTCGATAATGTGTTCGTTAATGTTCGTTCGATAATGTGTTCGTTTATGTTCGTTGAGGTGTTCGTTTAGGTGTTCGTTTATATTCTTAATTATTATGTCAGTCATTTTTATGACTATTATATCAAGTATTTTTTGGTATTTATATTAATGACTTATTTATTTTTATTGATTTTGTGTAATGTTTGTAATAAAAAATATAAATTTTATTCTAAAATAAATCTATAATAATTTGTATTCGTTTGTGTTTATGAGTTTTTTTGCGTTCGTCATGTTCATGAACAGTGTTTGTGTTCGTTTGCTTTTGTTTGTGTTTATTGTGTTCGGTAAGTGTTCGTGAACAGTTCATGAACATGTTCGTTTTTTTAATGAACGAACACGAACAAAAAATCCCGTTCGATAAGTGTTCGTGAACAGTTCATGAACAAGTTTATTTCTTAACGAACGAACACGAACAAAATCTTGTTCGTGTTTGTTCGGTTCGTTTGCAGCCCTATCAACAAGTCAGCAGATAACAAGCTTGGGCTGTGAGCTGTGGGCTGCGGGATGTGGGCTGTATTTAGGCACATATAAATAAATTTACATATATGATATGGGACTATGGGTATTTATTATCCATTGATTCTTTTGACAGAATTAGTTTTTTAATAGATAAAACTTTAAAGTTATTCTAGTTTGTATGTTTAAATCATGCTGTCAAGAAACTGACATAAATCAATTTTTATTAATATCCCAAAGCAAAATTAAACAAACCCAGATTCAATTGAAAAAACCAAAAGCAATCAAATGTAGATAAAAATAGCCCATGAGCCAAGATCAGCCCAAAAACATTACAGCAAAAAGATTACAGTAACATCTTTAACCCAATTGATTAGTCCATAAAAGATTAGCCCACATCAAATTAGCTCATCAACATTACAGCAACATCTTTAGCCCATCCTTTTACTTCAATAGATAAAAATAGCCCATGAGCCCAGATTAACATGCAACGACATAAAAAAGAGAGGTAAACCAATATTAATAAAATTAAAAAATAAAGTGTGTTTGATATTGAATTGAACATTTTATATTCAGAGATTGTTGCTTTATTAGTAAAACTATGCAGTTCTTTGACTCTCTAGGTCAAACTTCCTTAACTAACTTTAGTTTGATTTCTGTATAGATAACCAATTTTATGGGAGAAAAAAAAAAACCAAGCCTCTTCATAAATTAATTAGGTGCCATTTAAGTTTTTTTTCTCATAGTTATTTTAATACAAATCGAAAACAAAAACTTACAAAAACATAGAAAAGGGCCACGGATTATACTTTACTTTTACCTTAAAAGGATTGAGCCGCTTCTAAACCAACTTATCGTCATAAGTCAAGAATAAGTTTTTATATATCTTCAATTTCATAAACTTAGATCATTCACACTAGCTTTCCAATCCCATCCCCATATTTACACTAAAAATATTACACTTTTACTATTTCTTTTAATAAATAATATTTTTTGATATCTTTATTATTATCTTTTATTTATCATCCACTCACAATCACATTTTAAAAAAAAGAAAAAAATTTATAGGGTTGTAACGTGTTTCCCATAATATATAGGATCCCTGTACAATCCCCATAAATTTTTCTTATCATTCACTCATAACCACTTACAACTATTAATTATAATACAGGGCACCTAGTTACACCAAAAATAAGGAACAGTGAATACTCATACAATGGAGACAAATTTCAATCTTTAAGCAAGTCAAAGTAATGCATTAACTTCCAACAAGGAGACAAAATTTAAAGAATCCAACACCAGCTTTTTCTATGTTCAAGTTGCAAAGGTGAATTATTGCAATTGTGACACACTTTTGTTGAACATGTTGGATGGAACAACTTTACAGTCATTATTTCAAATAATAGAATTAAACTGATATACGCATGACATGTAAATAATAAGAGGTTGTGGGTTTAAGTTTTTATCAGGAGTAAGTAAAAGATTAATCATAGTAGATTAAATTTAGGTATCTTCCTTAATGGGCTTGAGATTGATTAGGAGATGCATAGTTTTTATTGAGTCCTAGGTAGTAAAAGAACTTATGGTCTAAAGTTTGTTAATTAGAAATCAACTTGTTTGTAAACAAGGGAACCGAGCTAACCCGGTTCGTAGAAAAACCGTACATGAGCAGAGTCAAGTTGATTTTGTTTGTAAACAAGTGGAGCTTTAGGCAAGATAAGCTTGCTCGTTGGGTTGTTTAAAAACAAAATAGTATTTCAGTGTTAATATTTATAAGCGGATGTATGACATTAGTCTAAGCTCGTTTCAATGCACATACTTGTCATTTGGACTTTGTCTAGATAGTCAAGTATCAACAACTCGATGTCAAACATGTTATTTACATTTACACATTCTCGTATATACACATTGGTTGGACCTTTATAAGCTAGTTATGAAACTGTTCTTGATTATTATGATATAATGTGGAACTGTTCTTGATTTTACGATATCGACTTAGCAAACTATAAATATACTATAAATAATTAAATTATTAGAATGTTATTAGTACATGTACACATAATATTGACTTAGCAAACTCTAGAAACTTAAAAAATGTTAGAATGTTGTTAGAGTAATTACTTAATATGGGAAGGGTGTCAACCGACACTCATGAATCATGATTATTAATGTTCTATATATAAGCACCTTAATGTGCAAGTGTATAGACCAATGACCACTGCCTAATTTCATACGTGTCACTCACTTATACGGCTTCACACCCTTGGTAGGACCCCTTCCAATTATTGTTATACATAATGTTCGTTCACATTTTATCCTTTTTTGACAATAAGATTCACACGAGTAATAATATATAAAAGAAAAGGACAATTCCATGGCATCTTGATACATCAATATAAATTATACCCCGGGCAAGTATGTACGGAGAAGATAGAATTTTCTTTAAATTCCATCCATACATTCTGGTGGGGTAATCGGGTTCCTTTGTTTATCAGTGCAGTAATCGTAGACCATATGGTTCATACGCACCCATCGGTACCGGCGGGCTGCAACCGAATCAAGTTGTTGGTAGCTGGTACCCTCCCACCAATTGGCTGTGTTAGATGCACAGCCAGTTGGGCCGTGTGCGAGGCACCCCTCAATATCAAAGTCTTTATAGTATGCATAAAATGGTGCTTTGGTCCAATCAATTTTTTCAAGCCCACCCCTTGTGGCCCAGTCATCTGCTTCCCATAATGTGGAGTAAATTCCCATTGGTTGCAATTTTGGAAAGGGGACTCCTTTAGCTTCATTGTTCTTGTACACTCTTATGGGCACATCATCTACTGAAAACCTGCACAAATGATGCTAAAGTTTAGCTATATTAATTTTCAGATTAACTAGCTTGTGGTTCGTCCGTGTAGTTGAGTTGGGCTTTACACGACGTGGTGGTGGTTCCATAGGATGGAGTAAGCGTGGAAGTCGGCAGCGGGGTCAAACCATAGGTTGATCCTTTGTTCTCTATCACCTTTTCCATGGGCATACACATTGGTTTGGACCGAGTAGGGTTGTCCGGTCCGGTTCCCCAAGAACTCAAAATCAAGCTCATCGCGTACTTTATCAGTATCCGAATTCATCTAAACCAAAAGAACCATGGAAGACCAATGAGCTCACACCCAATGTGCTAAACAACTCATGAGAAAGTTTTAATTTATGATGTAAAAAGCCCTACATAAAAAGCAGTGACAGTGCCAGCAGAGTCACCGGGAATAAGCTTAATCTTCATGCTTACACGTCCAAACAAATACTTGCTTTTTGAAGCGAACCCACATCCTATAACATATAAAAAATAATGTATATAAAGGTATTTAGCACGTATCCATAATGATAATAGTCTAGAAGGTATATATATCTATTTATTTGTAATATTATACTCTATATAGTCTCTATGACTCTTTGTAACTTTATTATACACACCTCTCACTGTACACATAGAAAAAATGTGTTTCATACCAGAGTTTTGGTCAAGGAGTAATTGGATACCCTTCCCGCCATCGAGTTGTTTGATATGAGAATCGGACCATGTTACGTGAAAATCTTGAAGGAACGTCGCGGGCTTTGCGTTTCTCACGGGCAACACTGTCACGAACACGATTAGAGAAAGAAAGATAACAATATTTTTACAATCTATGTTGAAGAAATATGCCATTTTCAATATACAAGAAATCAAGAATGATAAATGGTGGGACTTGGGAGGGGGTTATATATAGAAAAGTTTAGATAAGGGGATAGGAGAATTTAAGATCATGAGGGACTATTGTGGTGTGTTTGAATAGTACGAGGGGTCCAATTTTAATTAATAATGATCGCTTTCTGCACAGCTAATGTTGAGTCGTCAATTGGACCCGCTACTCTTTTACTAAACGTCGTCTTATTTGTTTTTTTTTAACTTTGTATAATTGTATGTTACTGATTTATTATTATACTTGACCATAATATCCGATAGTTGACTACTTTAGCAAAGATAGCATAAAGTTAAGTTGAATTTTAAAAAAAGCTACTTAATTGTGGAATATATTAACCTGCATGTTTTATATAAACTTTTGCCGGGACATAATTCATCGTATTGAAATGAGTTTTTGAAGCAAACATATATTTGAATTGAGTTTCTGAAACAAACATTTAACTGAAAATTTTAATAGTATATGTGTTTTATTAGTAAGGGAACATTTGAGTTATTTTAACCGTGTGTTAAAATTTATAGTTTCTAAGTGTTAGACAAAACCGAGTAAAATACCAATTTTCCTAAGAAGGGTCACTTTCGTTCCTAGCAAGGGTTGCGAGAAGGTGAATCCACATTAACGTATGTTAAAGGTGCACTAAAAAGAAGTGAAATGTAGTCACCAATCAAGAGGAAATCTGTGAAGAATGGGACAGGAGATTCAATTTATACAGGGATCTAGAGAGCAAAAACACCGTATCCCTCTATTAAACGTATCATATACACAATAGAAGAACATTTTCAGATACAAGTGAGCCTTTATAAACCTTGATTAAACTTAAGCTAATGCATTTTATCTTAACAAAATACATACTTGTCATCTATGGAAGTCTTTATAAAGAAAACCTTTTCACTAAACCGTTAAAACATTATATATATATGTGTGTGTGTGTGTGTGTGTGGTTAGAATATTTTCAGGACTCCTAAAGATTGCGAGAACTGATCCTAGTCATTGATTAATATATTTTTATTTTTAAGTTAATTGAGTCAAAAAGGGTATTAGTGTCATTTTATATTTTTGGTATTGGTATTAATTGATTCCTTTATTCTCTCCTTTTAATTAGGGTAGTTACACTTTTTTTAAATCATCAAGATTTGTAGGGATTATTCTTTAACCATAATCTTCAACATCGACTGAAAGAAACAAAATCCAATTGAATTCAAAGTAATCGGGAATTACGTTTATCGCATCGACCACTTCAACAACAGATTCATCATCGATTCTCCTAAATTAAGACTAAAATTCCATAGCTTCATACTTGGCAATTAATTATGCAATATTTATCCAAATTTCATTGATATTATTTTCAATTCATTCACGTATAAATCAAATATGTGACTCTCCTATCCCGTATCACAATATTTAATTAAATTTTTCATCATGCAGTGAAGTGTCATCTTGAGAAGGTATTTATATGTTCATGAACCCAGCTGGTGATTCTATCCAAAATCAAACGGAGAAGTTGGTTAAAGATGTTGATGTTGATGAAGAAGGTAATGTCGCAGGTATTCATGAAAAGATAAGGAAACATTATAGCATTACTGTGATTTTTTCGATTATCATGATGCTTGGAATGTTCATTTAAAACAATAGTAGTTTATTTGTTTTTGTGATGATGTTGAATCATTGATTAATAAGAATGAATTTTATATATTAAATTATTGGTGTTGAATCCTATATGACGAACTATTTGTTTAGTATTTCGTTTTACATAAATTTTGACCGTTTTACATATATGTAAATGTGTTTAAATATAAATCAAGCAATATACTTTCAGGTTTGTTATCTGCACTATGTGTGATAAGGATCATTTTTACACATATGTAAATGAATAATGTTAATTAAAATATGTTATGATATTGTATCTTAGTAGCCTTATTTTCTTACATAGTTTTACAATATATACAATTAGTATCTTCCTATGTGTTTTTATGTTTAAAAGCGTTTATTTGTTTATTTAAATGTCTCTTTACTTTTTTTCATATCTTGCTAATGTGGATCATTGTTTTAAGAACTTTTATTATATGAAAATAGATGTACATGATGGTTTTTTAAATAAATGTTAATAATGCTTCAACTCAATATAAGAATGTGTTGGGTAATGATTTTTCAGTTTACCATTAAGGTATATTTTATTTAGCCTGATTTTTTATGTTAATAATATGTTGTCATTCGGCACCTAATCAACTTATATTTTGTTATTCACCTATTTTTTAATTATGGGCAAAACAATGTTTAAATTAAACCATTAATGATGGTTTATAATAACACATATTATTTTTTATTTTGTTCTACATATATGTAAAACAAATATAGATCATCTAACTTTTAGTAAACTGCATTTTTTATGTTTTAAATTCTAGATATGAATGTTGATGGAAAATAGAAATAAACTTGGTGAATTTTTTATTTAGATTGACATATGTGTAAACTTAAATTAAACTTGTATTTTATTATTCATCCTTTGTTTAACTTAAATATATATAAAACAAAGATAAACATATGTATTCATTAATTTACACATACTTAAATTGTTAATTTACGCATACGTAAATAGTTAATTTAAAATAAATGTTATTTTGTTATCTTTTGATTTATTTATTTTTCACCTAGTGTTCATTTATGCAATTAATACAACTTTTGTGAATGTCGTTTTAGGATTTTAATCTATTTGAGGCATTAATCTTACATTGAAAATACTATGAATTTCAAAGAAAAATAAGAAAGTGAATCACAAGGCATGTGTGTACACTGAAAATTTATATAATAATTATATCGTTCGAATGTACACATGTGAAAACATTTATTTTTTTCCCTATGCATGTAAATGTTGATTTGAATCATGGTTTGAATTTGTAATTTCATACATATATGTGACTTTAATTAGTTATGTTTTCATCTATGACGACATATATGTAAATCATTTATATATAGGTACTTTTTGAATTTATTATATTTTATACATGACTGCATATATCTAACTCCGTGTTGGATGTAATATATTTGATGACTACATATATATAAAAGCATTAAAAAGTTTAAGTTAATATGTAAATTTAATAAATTTGTTGAAATGAAAGATGAGATAGAAAATATAATTAAGAGTTAATTACATAAATGGTCCTTGTGGTTTATTTAAAATAACAAGTTTGGGTACTAAGGGTTTTTTTGTAACAATTTGGGGTATTGTGTTTTAAAATTTGTAACAAGTTTAGGTATTAACACTAACAGGCGTTAGTTTTTCTGTTAAGTTTAAATGAAATGACTATAATACCCATTTGGGGACCACTTTTGTAATTTTATTTCTCTCTTTTAGTTCAGGAACTATTTGTGTAATTAACTAGTAAATATAAAAATAAAATAACCCAACCACCTCTATCGTTATCTCCCAGCTTTCTTCCCTCTCACACTTTAAAGAAACACCATAATAGGATTCATTGCCGCCACCACTCACCGTAGCCACCACCACCTACCATAACCTTGTTCAATACCAGTTCGTTTATCTTCTAACGCTAACGCTCTGAACACCCAACCATCTCTGAAACCCCTAATTGAGATCTGAACCCTAATTGAGCAATGGTTACAAGAAATTGGGTAATTGAGATCTGAACCCTCACGAACACCCATGTTTGCACCACCCTTGATTTCAATGACCAGGTAACGATTTGGGTTTTTTTTAAACTTTCATAAGGGTAACATGGTATAAGATATGGGGGTTTGTTGTGATGATGATAATGGAGCAATGGTGGAAGTGGAGATGATAATGATGGTGTGATAGTGGTGATGAGGCTATGATGGTCATGGTGCGATGGTGGTGGTGGTGATGCGGTGGTGGTGGTGATGATGTGTTGATAGTGATGATGTGGGGGCTAGCGGAGGTAACTTCCGACGGGTGTCCGTTGCTTAGTGATGTTGGGGCCGGTAGTGGTTGGTCGCCAGCGGTGGGGGCAGCAGGGATGGTCGTCGGTGGTCGGGGCGGCGGGGTAGGTTGCAGGCAGCGGGGTAGGTCGCGACAGTGAGAGCGGCGGGGCTGGTTGCAGGTGGTGGGGGCGGCGAAGATTGTCGTAGGCGGTGGGGGCGGCAAGGATGGTGTTCGGTGGTGGTGGTGGTGTTTAGAACATAAGAAGTGTGTGTGTGTGTCTCAATGCATTTATATATGTATATTTATATGTATATATAAAGTTACAAAACCAGTCCTTTTTATGTTTTAATGACATGAATAGTCCTTGTAAGGTAAAAGTACATAAATGCCCTTAGATTTAACTGTAAACTTAACGTCTATTAGTGTTAAT
Organism: Flaveria trinervia; assembly: GCA_025506515.1. Lineage (NCBI taxonomy): Eukaryota > Viridiplantae > Streptophyta > Magnoliopsida > Asterales > Asteraceae > Flaveria > Flaveria trinervia. The sequence continues at coordinate 97,952,914 of CM046452.1, forward strand.
ACCTTAACTCGTTACAAATTAAAAACACAATACCCATACTTGTTATAAAAAACCCTTAGTACCCAAACCTGTTATTTTCAATAAATCACAGGGATCATTTGTGTAATTAACTCTATAATTAATTAATTAGCTAACTAATTGGAAAAAGAAATAATTGGTAGATGACCAATATACCCTTTTATTAATATCAAACCTATTAAATGAAATATTAATTTACATATTTAACTTTGTTTAATCTCAATCATTGATCAAAACAATTAATGGTGATTATTAGTTCTGTAGGTTCTCATTTAAAAGTAAGTTTTGAAAAAAAACCTAATCCCATATATATATACACACACATATATATATATATAGATATATATATGTATATATATATATACATATATATATATACATATATATACATATATACATATATATATATATATATGTATGTATATATGTATGTACTCAATTACAAGTGTCCGTGCTCTTGCCACCCGTTATGAAATCCTTTTTCCTTTTAAGTATTCTTTTTCTTTTTCTAGATTTTCCATACATATACATACATACACACACACATATATATATATATATAGGGAGGGTTCAAATGAGAACCATATTTTTTGTGAGAACTCTAGGAACCAATCTCAGTCATTTATTTTTATCACATGCAAATCACATGCTATTTCTCCCTTTTTTTTAGAACGTTCATAACTGTTTTTCACGACATTATTTTTTCAAAAAAAATTCACCATAAAATTTAGTATTTTTTTATTTTTCCAACGCCTACCATATTGATATACTTTTCTAAAAAAAAATCGTACATCCGTTGTTTACATATGTGTAAATCTAGTTATATACATGTGTAGTATTGGATTTACACATGTGTAAATCCGATATTACACATGTGTAAATCCGATATTACACATGTGTAAAACGAAGTTCGTTAAAAAACGGGAATTCTTTTTATTTTTTATAAATTTTTTTTGTTTTTTTATGAAAGAGGGAAAGTAGGGAAACATTTTTGTGTTTTTATTTTTTGTTATTTTTATGTTATTATTTGATTTATAAATTTTTTAAATATGTTTGTATTAATTATAATATTGTCATTGAGAACTAATGGTTTAGATTGGTTTATAGAGTTCTCACAAAAAAAATTAGTTCTCATTTGATCCCTCCCCTATACATACATATATATATATATATTGATTCTACATTGACATGAAGGTGTCTTTTATCTGTCTACGTCTCATGTCATAATATGCACAATGTCACTGCTATAACACGTAAAATGAGGTTTGCAATGTGCCGCTACGTGTGTCATGTTGTCACATGCAGGCTATGTTTTTGCTTTAAATATCAGTTAGAGAGAAAAAAACCCGCAACAAAATGATGCCAATGACTAGTTATATGCATTTACAAAATGTTACTTAATATATTTGTAGGAATTAAGAAGGCTAATGTATGATATAGTTTTCGACTTTCCAATATAACCACAAAAGTTTCATAAGTCTAAAACTTTACCACATTTTATCGCTGTCTCACGCTCGACATTATATTACGACCCACTCACCCCCTCATATTTCTCATATCAACAATTCAAACACCACCACCACCACTGATGCCTTTCACTAACACTACTACCACTGTTGCCGTACATGTTGCTATGCCCAAGGTATAACATTTTAATGCTTTCTTTTCTTTTGTTTGCATGTGTCACATTGTGATTGGTTCTATTAATTTTTTTGTTATCTCCAAAACTCTGATAATGTTGATTGAAAAATAATGACGGAGAGGGGATTGATTCGAACTAGGGTGGTGGTTACGAATAGAAGTAGTCATGTTTACCCTAAAATCAGAAAAGTTAAACTCTTTAGGTGGTGGTGGTGAAATTTTTTTCAGAAAAGTTTCCTCTTTAAATATACAAAATTAATGAAGTAGAAAACAATGTTTAAAAAGGACATGAGTAATCGTGTGGTACTCATATATTTGGTTCAACCCTGTGTTAATTACAAGTGGACCATGGTCTTAAATCTTAATCATCCCTAAAAATTTATTTATCACATGCTCTATTTCTCATAACCAAAAAAGCAACAATTCTTTTCAATAAAAAGTTATTACAAATCCTTAACACTAAATAGATGTTCTAACATGCTTTTAACTAAATTAAATATTAGGGGTGAGCATGATCGGTTTGGTTCGGTTTTAAGCAACTAAAAACCAATATTTGGGTTTCTAGGTTTTTAAAACCATTCGGTTTCGGTTTTCGGTTTTTGATTTTCGGTTTTCAGTTTTCACTTCGGTTTTGGTTCGGTTTCGGGTTTTTAGGTCTTGTTTTTGGGCTTCAAGTTTTTTTTATTTAAATTGATTCAAAGTAATAAATTTAAGCTATAACCTTTGAATTTACATAATTTTGTTAATCTTTAACATAATCTATAGATTCTTATAATTACTTAACATTAAAATTAATTACAATCAATAAAATACAATAACAAAAAGTTCAATAAATCTACCAAAACAAAAAATTTAAAAATTATGCTCGAAACCTAAACATCTATCTATTTTAGATAACATAAATTAAAAAAGTAATTTATGGGCTAGTCATGTTTATAAGTGTATTATATTTCAAATTTTACAAGTTTGATTTTATGGTTGCGGTTCGGTTTTTTCGGTTTCTGTTACACGCAAAACCAAAACCAAACCGAAAAAACCGGTTATTAAAAAATCACAAAATCAAACCGTCGGTTTCTTATTGGTTTCGGTTTTTTCGGTTCAGTTATGTCGATTATTATGGTTGTCGTTTAGTTATTTTGATTTATTGCACACCCTTATTAAATATGATTTTAACATCACAGCATCAGAATGTGAGATTACCACATTGACCAAAAGAAACGAATTAACTTAATTTACATTGGTGATTAATAAGAATTGTTCATGCATTATTCATGTATACTCATTTGTCGGTTGATATAATTTATTGCGGGTGGCCCTTGTAAACGAGGGGTCCAAGACAAATAGATTTGACGTGGGTACGAGTGTCAGCCATTGGTTACAACGTGCAACTTAAAAGTTTGAGAAGTAGCCACAAGTCCAAGTGGGGTCTTAGATGACACCCGTAATTGAGGTGTGTAAATTATTCGCTACTGATAACAGCATTTACAATCCATCTGATATATTTAGTTTTAAAATTATATTAAAATTATCATATTTTTCTCCTACTATTCAACTAAATAATATTTTTATCATTATATTTCCTTTATTATTCATTCACAACCATTTTTAAAAAATATTAAAACATTTATATGGATTGTACAGTGTTACTTCAAATATCAAAGCACCCACAACCATTTTCAAAAATAATCACTAAATAGTAATTAAAGTTGATATACGTTTCATTTGCCTACCTTAATTTTAATAAAATTAAACATTTATACAAATATTAGAGCATTCACATTAGTTTACCATCCCCGTCCCCGTCCACATCCTCATATTTATACTAAAACTTTTTTTTCACTCTCTTTCAATTAAATAATATTTTTTATATCTTTATTATTATTGTTATTATTTTTTTCTACTTAACTCACAACCATTTTTAAAAATATTAAAAAGTTTATAAAAGTTGTATCATGTTCCCCAAAATATGAGAAATCATGGTATAATTCCTATAAATTTTCTCTCTATTTCACTCATAAACATTTACAATCATCCCATATTATATAGTGCACACTCACATTAAAATGTAAAACCTATTGTGAATGCTATTACACATGATAATAGTTATATAAAAACTTTAAGTGACTTTAAAGGATTAGTTAAAAAGTTTGGTTACTATTTTAAAAAATTAGCACTATTTTATAATATAAGAATTATATAAACTATAAGTCAAGTCTAAAAAGCTCACTAAGGCTAGTATTTACAATACCCTAAAATTAATAATAAAGATAAAAAAGCTTGTGATGGAAATAAAAGATAACAATAAATTAATAATATCACTTTCTTTACAAAAATAAAAATCCTTATTTCTGGTGCATGGAGTAGGTACCGAGTTAGTAATATGGTGTTTTATTTGTCTTCTAATTGTAAAGTTGAATGATTTGTTAACTAAATCTTATTATTTGAGAAGATTTTCTGTTTTGTTTTAGCTTTTGACTAATAATACTTAGCTGGACTTAATCTAACAATAATAATAGTTACTTCACTTTAATAATAGCCATACCATAATCGACTTCAAATTGAAATTGGAAAAAAATATTTATAATATATAGGAAAATATTATATGACCATTTTTTTGGATCATGTGAATAAAAAGATATCATGAGTGATTTATTCCAGTATTCTATTCACTTTATGTTTTTTAACGGCAAATATATCTTACTTCTATTTCTAAATCACTTCATACTACACGATTGTTTGGGTTTGAATCCAAAACCTCTCATCTAAGAGGCAAAGACTTCACTAAGTAGGCTAGTCTAATATTGAAAGTTTAGCAAAATGAACTCTAGAATAACATCAACATAACATCATAATCATGTTAAGAAACCATTTTTTTCATAACAATCATCAAGTTAAAGGCCTCCTGTTTTATCGTACACAACTAGACATGTGCATAAAAACCGGGTACGGCCCGACCCGGTGTACCCGACCCGGAACCGGGTCCGGGTACAACCCGATACCGGGTGTACCCGGTCGTACCCGGTGAAAACCGCCGGTTCCAAACCGGTTTGTGATGTTTCGAAATGATAGGAACCGGACCCGACCCGGACCCGGACCCGAACCGGTTGAACCCGGGTCGGACCCGGTTTCGACCGTTTTTTTTTTCTAGCCGTTTTTAACGGCTATATAGCCGTTGGGGACGAATTGTGACCGTTTTTTTGGTTGTTTTTGCCTCTAAAACAAGTATAAATAGGTGTGGGTTGATATGGTAAGATACCCAAGCTTCAAACACAAAAAAACATACGCAAAAAACGCAAACAATACTCTCGTTTACTCTCGTTTACTCTCGTTTATTCTCAAATCTCAATATGGCTCATTCTCAATCTTCCGTTGGTCAAGGTTCATCGAATTCTCCAACCGTCGTTCGTGTTCTTCCACACAATCGTAACATGGATGTTTGGTGCAATTGGGATATGGTTGAGTTGAGTGACGGATCTGTAAAGGCTCGTTGCAAGTTTTGTGGAGCTTTACTTGCTAAAGATTCTAACACGACTTTAAACAAACACATTACCAAGAAGTTTTGTAAGTCGTTGAAAAGTAATCCGATTCGCACACAAACACAATTCAGTGGAGACGGTGGAATCTTTAATTACAACGTTAATGAGGTTCGAGATCGAATGACAAAGTTCGTGATTCAAGAAGCTTTGCCTTTCAATCACTTCGACAACCCTCGGTTAACCAACTTAATTCGAGAGACGCTTCAACCTCGTTACACTCACGTAAGTCGTACTACACTTAGACGTTATTGTTTAAAATTGTGGAAGCAAGCAAAAATGATTTAATTGTATTATTTGAAAATTTAATACCGGTGTAAACTTAACTAGTGACGTTTGGTCGGCGCCACACGGTTTGCCCGAATCGTACCTTTGCGTCACCGCTCATTGGGTAGATCCCAGTTCATGGCAAATGATGAAACGTACGATTGCATTTGATCTATTTCCGTATCCACACACCGGAGAGTATTTATTTTACTTTTTGGATAATGTAATAACTACTTTTAATTTACAAAATAAAATATTTTCAATGGCATTTGATAACGCTTCCAACAACACAACCGCGGTTGAAAAATTAAAATTAAAATATCTTCCGATTGCAAACGGTGATTTTTTTCATACTCGTTGTGTTGCACATATTATTAATTTAGTAGTACAAGATGGTCTATCTGTACCATTTGTTAATAGCTTTATAAAAGCTTTTCGATTTATGTTACACGACGTTTTTAAAAAAAGTAGAAAAAGATATCAAGATTATAAACAACTTTGTAAAGATACAGAATCTAGATTTTTAGGGCCTAATTGGGATGTACCTACTAGGTGGAATTCAACTTGTCATATGTTTGATTGTGCTTTAAAACAAAAAGGCACTTTAAAAACTTTTCATAATAGTCTTTTGGATAATTGCGAAGCCGACCTGTTTCCGGATTTGGGTTGGAAAAATATTGAACATTTATCCGAATTTCTTGAGGTGTTTAAAAACTCAACTACAAAATTATCAGGAGTTTATTATCCCACTAGTTATTCGGTGCTTCAAGAATTATATTTCATGGCTTTGAATTTTAAAAATTTTCAAAATAAAAATAGTATGTTTAGAGAAATGATAGAACCAATGAAAGACAAGTTTAAAAAATATTTTCTTGAGTTACCACCCGTTTTTACTTGTGCCGCTGCTTTAAATCCTTGTTTAAATGTTGCGGGGGTAGAATGTTTAATAGACGAGATAAATGACAATTTGGATATACATGACGAAAACCCCAATTTTTCAACCGAGGCAAAAGAAGTTTTTAATACAAGTTTGAAAATTATTTATAATTTATTTAAATAAATATGGACCTAACGTAAATATAACTACGCAAAGAGAATCAACCTCAAGTGCTAGTACCTCGTTTAAAGACCCCGTTATGACTATGTTGAATGTTGTTCGGGATGTGACGGCTAAACGTCAAAGGGGTAACGCCCCAACAAGCGAACTTGGTATATATAGTACGACGAATTTTATTTCAACTATGAGTACTCAAGATTATCATGCATTTGATATTTTGGCTTGGTGGAAAGGAAAGGAATCCCAATTTCCAATTCTTTCCGCTATGGCCCGTGATTTACTAAGCGTCCAAGCTTCTACGGTAGCTTCGGAGTCTGCGTTTTCTCTTAGTGGTAGGGTATTATCATTACGAAGAACAAGATTAACTCCGGAAGCGGTGGAGATGTGCATTTGTTTAAAAGACCACTTAGACGCGATGGATCGTATACAAGACAAAACAAATCTTGAAGACGAAATTGCAATCGAATGTAAAGTACACGATGAAGAGGTAGAAGAAGGAGTATCTTCTGGTATATCCGACGAAGAATTAGCATTTGATGAAGCCTCTCGAAGAAAATAGTCGATTAGTTATTGATTCGTTAATGTATTTTTTAAGTTATTTTAATAAATAAATAATAAATTAATGAGTTATAAATGTCTTTTTAATGTTGTTATAAATTTATAATAATGATAATAACAATAATAATAATAATAATAATAATAATAATAATAATAATAATAATAAGAATTAAGGATAATAATAATAATAATAATAATAATAATAATAATGAATTAATGATAATAATAATAATAATAATAACAATAATAATATAATAATAATAGTAATAAAAAAAAAAAAAAAAAAAACCCGGTTATACCCGTTTTGGACCCGATCCGGTCCGGACCTGACCCGAACCGGGTAGGCCGGGTAGGGTTTTAAGTACGCCCAACCCGACCCGACCCGAACCCGGGTACACCCCAACCCGGTTCCAAAAAAAACCGCCGGACCGAACCCGGTTTAAACCCGGTTCCTGGTCCGGCCCAAAACCCGGTTTGCCCACCTCTATACACAACCATTAACTTATATTTAAGCCAACAATAGTATGGTAGTAGTACATTGGTATGACAAACCCGTTCAAGTCCCGCAACTAATTGGTTATTAAATCATTACCGGTATTTATAAATTTAAGACTTGGTTTTAAGTGTACTATCAGTGAGAAATATAAATTCATTAAAATATTGTTTTAAAATTTGATATATATTCTGAAGATGCACCATCAGTACTCGTATGAAAACTATAGTAATATAAGTGTTTTATAATATGATAAATAATATATATAATAATCTTAATGATATATAACATCTTACCTTACTTCCTATTTATGATGAACTTGAATTAAATAGTATTATTACTCTTGCCCTTGCCAACATTCGATCTCACCTCTACGAGACGACCATAGTTGAGACAAAAGTAATATAAAAGATAAAAAGAAAGATAGACTCAAATCATGCTTAATTATTAAAAAAAGCAAAAATAAGTAAAAACACAAAAATAAAAAACAAGAATAATTGGATTATTCGGTAATTTGAAACGCAAGTATATATTTGTTAAGATGGTAAAATTTCAAAAATTGCACGACTATCGTCAACTTAATTATGTTATTTTATAAAACTATAACGCGTGTTAATACAATTTTAAAGTCTAATAACCATGTTTTATAAATTAGGAAAGTTATTGAATAATCTCGAACGGTACACCAAAGTTAATCTGTGCTTATGTACTTTACGCAAATCATTCTTTCAACTAAACACATTTCTGAATAGTTTTTTTGATAAATATTGACAGTGAAATGAAAACAACATAAAAAGGAAATTAATTAGACGTTTTCATTGTTGAGAATGATATCTGTTTAATCATTTATTTTCTTTAACAGTTAATTTGACTTAAATCTAGAGATTTGGATGGTTATGAAAAACCCATTTTGCATACTCTAAAGATATAACATGAAGGTAACTGCTTACGTATTTTCACAAGGAAAGTGGTCTGTAATTATATTTTGATTATTGATACAAGGACTAATTTTAATTCATAAAGAGTATTCATGGTTCGGTTTTGAGAGTTTTCAAGTTAAATCATACTGTGAGCTAACATATACCTAGTAACAGTCTACCTTCATTTAATTTCAGGATTTGAAACTTACATCTGATAAATTCACTATTTACAAATTCACACATCAAAATTAATTCACTAGTCATTGGTTTACCGGACAAAAACAACATTTATAAGTTGAAAAAATGAACACAAGCATAAAGATTGATGATGATATAGACAAATAGGGTGAAAATTATGTTCAAAAGCAACACGTGTATATATAATCCAGAAAACACAAAACAGGAACACGAATAACACAAATCAATTAATAACGACTACTTAACTAAAATGAACCAAGTTACGTTGGAGCTAGAACGTCATATGTGAAAAGGGGAACTCTAATGTGGTCGAACAAACGAAATGTAAGGGGAGATCTAGTGCTTAAAAATGTCAAACTATCATATTAGGGAGTTGCAGATGAGGGAGATGCTAGAGGCGGATGAGAGAATGGCAAATTCAACACTTAAAGTGTCTCTAACGTCTGCTTCCATTGTCGTCTAGGGTAATAAGAGGTGTGCATGATAGCACGACACCTTTAAGTTCCAACACTTAGCCGTTAAGCAAAATTCACAACATGTTTATAGCTAAATTCACAACATATTTATAGCAAAATACCAAGCAAAACAAAGGAAGTCACGTAGCATGACATCCTATGGTCTGAATCGGTTATTTCCAATCTATTTCCCCAATAAACATAAGCTAAACTATTCATCATGGTTTCAAAATTTTCAAATTGACTAAATGAAAGTTATCTTAAGTTTAATTAGCTTAGACTTTTGAGTTGTAAGCCTTAGCCAACGCAACACCTCTTAACAAGTTAGGTGTTAAAAGACAAGGATTATAAGATTTTCATGTGTTATTGAGTTCTATTATGTATTTATGTTAGTCATCATATGTCATTAAGACATGTTGGTGTTCAACACATGTGTATAATGTTTGGTGCACTAATGGGGTTTTTCATATGGTTGTGATATATTTTAGTTTGCTTAAGTCACATTAACATCATACCGACTCATTTTATCATTGAAAACAATTCACTATCATATGCCTGATGTCTAGCATACTAATAGACCTTGTTATATGTTAATGAATTGTTTTATCCGTTGCAGATTTATCATTTATTACTGGTGGATTACATACTATGGTCTTATTATATTTATATTTTACATTTTTTTAGTTTAGTGATATCTATTGGTAATTACCAATGAATAATAGATGGCTATGATACTCACATGTCTAGTAGTGATATCTATAATACATGGGTTCTAATATTTATTAATACTTTTTTTAGTTTAGAGATATCTATTGGTAATTACATCGAACAGATCAAAACAGCCCACTTGTTTCGGTTCGGACTTTTGGATTGTATTATAACTAGTATTTTTACCCGTCGCGTGTTGTCACGGCACTGTACGTTATGTGATAATGTATAAATTACAATCGATCAGATTCATTTTCTAACTATATTTATGCCAATATGTAAAGTGACTCGAATTTATACCGTTGAATGAAAACGTATTATATTAAACCCGACTTTTTTCCAAACATAACATATGTTGAAACATTTATATTTGACTCGTGTCCGAATTAAGTTTATGTTGAAATGTAGAGTAAACAACAAATATATTATATTTGATACAAAGCGTTCCCAAACAAAACTTACGTCGAAACGTTTAAATTTGACTCAAGCAATATCTGAACAAAATTTACATCAAAACGTAGGCGTCTGTCGAAAAAAAAGTTAAGCCGGGTTACATCCGATTAGGTCCTAACGATGATAGGCTAGAATTTATATTTTACAAGAGTAGATCTGGAACTTTAAAAACTCAAGAGGGTGAAAATTATATTTTTTAAAGTTTTACAAAAGGATTATGAATAAAAAGTGTCAAATAAATAAAGTTGAGGGGTTTTTTGGCCGGTGAAATATTCCACCGACCTTTGTAAATGTGTATATATATACAATTTTTAACAGTTGCACAAAAATTGAAATTCAAACACCTCCTCAGATGAAGGAATTACTTTCTATGCGGCAGTTTTTGAGATCAAACAAACGGAGACATTTTTTATACTTTTATTTTTCTATGGGCTGCAAAGTGGGCTGATAGTTTAGGTCCATAAATTGTTACACTATCTGATTATTTTAGGGGTTGATGATATCAATCTTCACTATTTACATATCAACGCGTACAATAAGTTTTACATCATTAAATGCAACTTTTGACTGAAAATGGAATCCAGTACCACAGTGTAATGTAATAACAAAACCATTTCTGCACAGCTAACCGAATTTATTTTACGGTTGTCAAATAAAAAGTCTGGTTACAAAATCAAAAGTGACTTTGAAGTTTGGATCACATCATGATAGAACGAATTGGGCACCCGACTTAGCTGTTAGCTGCTTCTTCTTGTTTATTTGTTGTAGAAAGGAATGCCTGTTACGAGTAGGGCGCAGCTACCACTCATGCAGCGACAAGGACCCGCAACTCGAATCAATAATAAATATATTTTAGTGTAATATCAAGTATTTTAAAAAGCTTTTATTTTTTTATCAAATTCTCAAACAATGTTAATTTCAAGTATTATCTTTTTGTTTATATTGGACAAGGTGTTCAAGCCTGCTACAAGACGTCAAAACCTACTATACATACATTTACCATGCTATAGAGGCGTACAACCATATTGTAGAGACACCGATTGTAGTTTACAGGCACCCAACCATAAAATACATGCGTACGTACCATAAAGGCATACGACCAACTATAAAGGCACCTAACTCTTTTATATAGGTGTTCGATTCTATTATAAAGGTGTCCGACCCTTTTGCATAGGCATCCAACTCTATTATAGAGACGCTCAACCACGTAAAAATATAAATAAGATAAAAAATAATATACAAGGGGGGAATGCAGATGGACGTTAGCATCTTGTACGATAGAAACATTTTGAGGATTGTTTTTTAAGGGACAATTTGAGTGGAAACTATGGGGGAAAAGGGATTTTTTTAATTTTCCATTTTATAAATATTTGTTGTAAACTGATAAAATAATCATTTGATAAACATAAATGTTGAATGCCTGTGTTTCTCATTTAATCGCACAAAAATAGTTTTTTTATCATAGCAAATTCCTTTTAATAAAAAATAATATTTATCAAACCTTTACATCACATGATATGAACCCGAAATAACTTTATTGAGAAACAAATTTTTACTACCAAGCTATCCTATGAGAACACATAAAAAATAGTTTATTTACGAAGCTAATATAGCTAGTAAATTTATATGTTTATAATTTTGGGTCATTGGATTTTGTAATCCAATACAATGAAAATAGCGAAAGAGAAAGAATTAATGAGTTGCCCATTGGCAGTATTATACTGTTCCCTCCTACTTCCATTTTCCTGTTTCATTATTTGTCTTATTGCTGTTTTTTTTCGTCGTTTTTCAGGATATTTTATGTTAAAATTTGTGCATATCTATTATTATTCTTTAGATAACATAAATTTGTAAATCGATTTTGCCACTTCATTTGGACAATATTAGTTTAGTTTATTATGTTTATCAAAACATTTTTTTAAATACCGGAAATGGAAGTAAATTGTTATTATGTGTAATTAAAAGTTTAGCTTTTAACTTGAATGGCTTGTTGATGACATGAGACTGGTTCATCTCGTAGATGTTTTACAAGAATAGTAACATTTTAAAGCTGAATTAATTGTTGTCTAATTCAGTTAATTTTTAAATAGCAAACAAACATATCTAGTAAAGAACTCATGATCTTTGAGTCCATTTTAAAAGACTAGAGAAGCATTATTAATTTAGTGACATGAATATCATTGAAAAACATCTGTCTTTAAGTCGGGGTTTGGGGCCTAGTGGTAAGAAGGGAGACCCACAACCACAAATATTAAAAATTTAGGTGAAGCCAATAAAAAGACCTCGTCCCAACCACACAGGTGCCGTTATTGGCGTTGGTGGTGCCACAGTGGAGGTGCTTGTTTGCGGTTGAAGATGCGATGGGTTTTAATTTATCTTAACTATTAAATGGCAAAAACATTCACAACTCATTCTTTAAATTTATGTAAGTCTAGTTTTTATATAATATGGTATGATTATAAGTGGTTGTGGGTAAAAAATATGAGAAATTTACTGTTTAATCTTTATTTTTAGAAAACATTGTTTAAAACCATTAATGTTTTTAATATATTTTAAGTGTTTGTAATTGAAAAAGAAAAAAAAAGTAATAATAGAACTGAAAATAAGAGAATAAAATTGTGATTTTCCTTTTGAATACACGTGATATATATACTAGGACGAAATTCAGAACACTTATTACAAGGTTATCCTTTACATCAATTGATGATGAATAACAATAGGGGACAAGTCGCTCTCATATCTAATTAAAATAATTTAACTTATATTTGTTCTCATACCCCTTGGGCTTCAGGTACCTGGTACCTGGTACCTGATTAGTAATTGCCCATCAAGAAGCTAGTATCATACTCTGTTAAAAGTCAACTATTAGGATTTTTAATTACGTTTCATTTTATTCAATTTTTTATAAAATTTTTACAACCAAAAAATTAATAACTATAAAAGCTAAAATGTTAGTACATTATGAATTACTCTATCACCAAGAAACAAAGGAAAATAAACACAATAAAACATTTTCAGGTAATTTATAGGTAAATGAGTTTATATGTTGTCACACCCCGACCAAAGCGGCGGAACATGCCGGGGCGCAACTAAGATTGTTTAAATGCACACGACACTATTAAAGTGACAATATTTAATCAACTCATTCATTTCATAACATGTTCTTACAAATACAAGAAAATAAATAGTTTTTAACTAATAACCTAACGGTCCAAAATAAAGTAACGTCTTTAAATCTTCAATCAACCGATAATCAAACCTGTAGCATTGCATAAAATATGTTTTGTCAACATGTATGTTGGTGAGCAATTCCATGACTTTATAAATATAATATAAGGTAAAAATCCACAACTCAAATATGTGAATCCGTAAATAAAAGTGACAATTGAGGCATATCAATCATAAATAAATGAGGCTCCTTTCTAATTGATAAAACTGTCATATTACAAGGAGGAGTGTATGATCATACTTATTGAGGATGAGGATGAGGCTAAACGATCAAAAGCAATAAACATGTAGCACTTAATCATATGAGGTATATAACATACAATTGACAATTATTCTAAGCAACACATAACCTAGTGGTTGTGGGTTGAGGATCTAGATGTTAAATCATTTTTTTTTGTTGAGTAAGTATGCTTGCTACCCCCAAAGTATAGAAGAGAAAACGGGGATGAAATTACTCACATGGAATAAAATAACGTTGATGAATAAATTTTGAATAAAATCCTCAAGTAAGCGAGTCCGACGGTTTTAACGTGCGTGTCCTAGATTGAAAGATCTTGAGTAAGTATTGAGTATTGAAGATGAAATATAAATGGTATAAAAGTTCATAAAAATAAGGCTTGGGTTTTCGGGAGTTTTAGTTATATTTTACAAAGTGTGTTTAAATAACATAAGTATAAAATGAGTTTTACAAGAAAACGGGTCCTTGATGTTTAGTTTTACTCAACCATTGTTAAGTTTTACATATGGGAGTTGGTTTAGTGCTAGTATGCACGATCCCATTAATGTAAGCATCAAGGTCTGACTTACATTCTCTTAAACCCGAGTTTGAGACTTTAATTAATAAAGAAATTCGCTTAAACCCGATATTAGTATAAAACCAAGTTTGGTTTCGTCATACCATAATATTATTAATACAAATAACATAAAACGAAACATAAGTTAAAAAAATTAGGAAAAATTTTCTTTTGGCGTTTTGAACGGTGACTAGCTCGTTAAGACGATAAGTTCGACTTTTACTCGGGTTTATTCTTACCCGAAACTTGGTTTGAGCTAATATTGTTCTAACACTTCCAAAATCTTAAGTAATATGAGTAATATAAATTAAAACATAACTAAAAAGATAGGTTGAACTTTTGGTGGTTTGAACATTGACTAACTCGTTAAAACGGGTGTTCGGTTTTACTCGGTTTTTACCCGAAACTTGGGTTCAAGCCAAGATTTGTTCTACACATCTATATCAACCATATAATAACTAAAATATCAAGAAAAACTCAGATCTAAAGTGTTTGATGTAACATGGTCACTTAAAAGTTATTTAAAGTGCTTAAACGAGCGTTCGGTTTGGTTCGGTCTTTGAATCGGTATGAACCCGAGGATGGTTATCACATGTCCAAAACCACTGAACTAAAAATAAGGTAAAACTTCCAGATCTAAACTCAAACAAGAAAGTTAATCGAGTAAACTTCCCGAAAACGACCCAAACGGGTCTAAAATGCATAAATATGAGTTTGAATGCCCACAAGACTTAAATAAAGATGAAAATGGTTTTGTAAACATAAAATAACTTAGAAAAACTAAAAATAACCAAAATTACATACCCGGAATGATTTGAAATGCAAGATTTGGTTCCGTTGACTTTTTAAAGTCAAACTTAAGCAAAACTAGCTAGAACAACTTACAAGATCAAAACTTTTGGGAGAAGAAGATGAAAATGTGCAGGTGAAATGGTTGAGAATGAGTGGTATTTATAGGGAAAGATTAGGGTTTGAGGAAATGGGTAATGCGTTTGTCCGGTGAGTAAAAGGGTGCACTTTGATTCTTTTATTTAAAATAAATTTTAATTTAAATAAATTATGACCAGGTATCTACATGTTTGGAGGGTTCTAGAATAGTTATGGGTTAGGTCTTGGTTGGTTTGAATGGTTAAAATACAAGTCCGGACCTTAAACGAACCAAAAACGTTAAAAAAACTGATTTTGCTGAAACGAACTGTGGGTCACGCCACGACAAGTATGAAACATGATTACAACATAAAATTCATTATTTTATTAATATTCAAAGATCCGAAGACCAAAACGATTCGGGTTTACAATACAGGATAACAAATACAAAGCTAGTCGAAAATGACGAATGTCACATATGTTTTCAATAATCGTGCCGGGTATTTCCTAATAAGTATACCATATTCATACCTGGACCATGAATTTGTTTGGTTATTTTCGCACTTGATCTCATACCCAAAACACATGAAAGATATGGCATATTACGGTTTCAATTCTCGCTAGATTTGAGTTCTATCCATCGATCAGTAATAATAAATGCATTAGGTAACTTCTTTACATCCGATATATACCGAATAACTTCTTTTGAGCGGGGAACACACACGTTGTATGCTTTACACATACATTACTCTTTAAAATCACATACACACTCTAAACTAATTAAATATTTCTCTCTCGTATTTTTGCTTGCAAAACAAGACGCTCGGGAGATTTCATTTCATAATTTTAAAAAATAAATAAAAATCAACATCCGTAAATAGCTTTAACAGAAATCTAAATTTTAATCATTAATGTACTTGAACATTTTTGTTTTAGGTATAGTAAGATGGTTACATAATCAGCTATCTTTCTCTCCCCCTCATTTAATCATTAAAGTAACTATGTGCATGCATGTGTTTTATACAATATTTGTTCCGAATAAAATATATAAAGTTTTAAATGGATTTGATAGGTTTTGTATGTATGTAGGTGATGTTATTTGCATGGATGCAATGAGATTGAAGTAAGAGGAACTGTAGTAGTATTTGCATGAATTAGTGTTAAATGCAAGTGATTGTTGTCATGGATTCTTTTTCATACATGTCTATCTTTTTGTCCTTGCTAAGCTTCCATCATCACTCTTTTCTTCCCTTTTCTTTTAAGGAAGAGACTACACACCCTATGAATGACCTCACGTCTATGTACTATCCCTCTATCCATGCATTTTCCCTTGGGACTTGCTACTTACCTCCCTTTTATTCTAATTCAGTTCATTTACGAATACTCTTTAATTTAGCATCACTTTCACTTTTTTTATTTTATTTCATGTAAATTAAAATTTTATCTACTCTAGTAAAAAATAACTAAAGGGAACTAAGTCTTAATATTACATTTTTTCTCATTATTTTTTTTCTGTTTATTTCTTCTATTAAATAATTACATAATAATTAATACTACTTTTTCTAGTTTTGATATATTAAGAAAGAAATACTTTTATTAATGTTATTTCTAAATAAATAAATTTAATAAAATATGACTTTTTTCTAAAACAATATTTTTTTAAAAAAAATACGAAGTATTTTAAAATTAGTGTTTTAAATAGAACTTTTTATAAACTAAAATTAGAAGTTATAATAAGGAGTTTTTTTAAAATGGTATTTTTTAAAACACTTTGTTTTGAAACAACAATTTTTTTTTTGGAAAAACATATTAAAAACTAAAGTGTAAGAAGTTGATACAATTGTTTTATTAATTGTAGTCTTTACTAATATGTAATTGTAATCATATCTTATTTTAAAATGTTATTTAATTATTTATAAAATTTTATTATATTTAATATTGTATTTATCCAACCTATGTAATAAACGGGCTTACTAAATCTAGTAAACTAATATTGAATTTAATAGATAGGTTTTAAAGAAACTCATATATTGTATAAAGATGTTGAACTCATCTCTTTCATATAAGTGATATGTATCATTTTTATCTTTATAGTTTATTTTTATTTAATTTAATATTTTTATCGCTTTATTTCTTAAAATTATCTATAATTTATTTAACACAACAAGAAAACAAAACCGAATACCATATCTTTTAAAAAGTTCAACATAGAAACCTTCTCTTTTAAATCATGTTTGTCATCCTCTTGGAAAAGAATGAAGAATGCCTAAAAACACTTAAAAAGATTAGTTATGCGGAAAATATAGCATATTTTTCTCTCATAAAAAAATATTTTATTGTGTAGGTATCGTTATAACAATATGATGACGAAAATTAAAAACAGTAAATGGTGAGAGAAAAAAATAACGGATGTTTGTTTTATACATTTGATAGTACGATAAATTAGACACAACATAAATGAATATACAATCTTAATTATTCTTTTGTTTTGTAGTTTTGTTGCATCTTTTGTTCCTACGAAATACAGAATTTTGGTTTTACAAAATTACACATTACTTCTTTATGTATATAAAAAAGTTTCATATCTTTTTGCCCGACAAACTTAGATAGTTAGTAATTATTTTTGTGTTTCACGCATTATCATATCAACGTCATATCAATATTCACATTTCACTCAATTCACTCTCAAAATAATTTTTATCGTTTCAAACATTTTATTTTTTTCTTTCTTTAAACAAGAATAATACTAATGTTAAAATATTTTTCAAAAAGAAATTAAAACATCAAAAAATAATAGGGAAAAAAACTCAAATGCTAAAAAATAAAAGCCTAGACAATAAAAATGATAAAAAAAATTTAACCTTCACCCTTGAGCTCGTGAAGACTTTTTTCCCTCTTCTATCGATCTCTCTACTTGTCTTTTGGTCAAGGTGATCGGTGTTTAATCGATAAAATTTTGAGCTTTTTTTCATTTTCTTTGATCTTTTAACCATACTTTTTTAGTATTCGACCTTTTTTGTATGTGATATTAAAATTTTGTAAGTTTTCCAAAATATTATCCAAATTTTGGTTGGTTGCCAAAGATGGTTTGGCACGTTTTGCCATGTCATTTCCCATCGGAAGCTTTGGTTCGAATGATATGTGATCTAAATCTTTGTCATTCGCATTGACAAAAGTATGTGAATCTGAACCGCGAGTAGCCGGCTTATCGGGTGCATCCGATGACTACTGTTTCAACCTGCTAGATTGTTGAATCATTTTGGGAACCAACCCCGATTTAGGACATGTTATTAGATTCTTCAAAGATGATACAAGGGTAAAATATCTCATTTTGCTCCTGACGATATCATTCAAGAGGATTATTTATAATAGTGTCGTTACTCATATTACTTTTGTGATTTGTTTATCTGTTTGTGTGAATGTTAGAAAACTTAAAAACCCTTCATTTTAATGTCTCGAAACTTGGGTTTTATACCTTTGTTTGTGTGAATATAAGATTTGAGAGATAAAAAAAGTGTATTTTCAAAATATTAGATGTGTATTTGTAGATAATTAAATTGGTTCTAAATATAATTTTTTAATATTACTGTTCGATGATTGAAAAAAAAGGTTTTAAACTTATTTTTGTATTGAAACTAGTTGTTGGGGGACCCGTGGCCTCACCCACACGAAAGAGCCACGCTCGTGGTTGACGAGAGGCTAGCCTGGCGTGCCACGAGTGATCACGCGGCTATGCAAACCATGTTTGTTGCTCTTGGTGATCATGTTGTTTTAGTTTTTTCATCCTTTACATTCAATGCTTATTACAAATATTGTTCTTCTACTAGACTTACGTTAGAACAAGGCGTTAAATATAGTCAAAGAGGGAAGTTTGGTGTTTATTCTACGTAGATACAACATGAAACGCTAAACCCATTACCTTGACAAACCGCGTAAACACATATAACATTGTTTCATCTCATCAAAGCATTGTTTGTAATGGTTCACAACCTATAAACGTAAACTTTGGAATGCTATTTACGTTTTGTACACTGAAAAACACATATACTCACTCTTAATTCTTTAAATTATCCAATGAAATATTTCAATAATACCATTGATATGTTGTAATCTAACAATGATTTACACAATTCACCCACGAGAGCACATTATCAAAAAGTTTATCATAACATTTATAAATTCATAAAAACACATTATCAAAAAGTTTATCATAACATTTATAAATTCATAAAAACCACTTCAATACCAATATACCACCTCTAACTTTTCTTCTAACAACAGCTCACACTAACATACTTATTACATATATTTAAAATCAAGTGAAAGGAATAATTAGGTCCTAGAGTTCATGTTTTGGACACAGAGGTTTTATGATTTACATTTCCCCCTCTTTATATTACAGGGTTGTACAACCAGAACGACTCAAAAACTAAACCTTCCCTCAACCGCTGATAAGGACAACGACAGTCACACGACAATCTTCTGCCGTAGAAACCGAGGACCACCATCACCACCCCGACCTTTAGTTGCTGCCTTCACCGGCCCATCTCCCACCACAGAAACCGAAGACTACCATCCACACCTCTGCCTCCAGCTACCTCCACAACCGGCCCATCTCCCGTCACGGAACCGCAGACCGCCATCCCCATCCCGTACGATGCCGACGCAACGCGACGGCGGTGTAAAAAACTAGTTACTATTAAACTCTAATCTACTTCTCAAATCTCTACCATTGAAATTGCTAATACTTTACCTATGATTGTACTGTGAATAACCAAATGACATCATATTTGCATTAACGCTACACTTAGTACCAGAAGTGTAGGTCTTAATATTATTTGGAATGCGAGTATTTACATCTTCCACTAATCAAACACCCACACGTGTTGGATTCCGTAATAATTGACCCCTCTGAGCTCTGATCTGCTCACCTGCTCTTTCTCAACACATTTTTGATCTCACACATTCATAAAATCATCAAAGACACACACACACACACACAACACTCATACACACCCTTTTCAAGATCAAGTTCCACCCACACTTCACTCATTAAACCCTTCAGTTAACACAGAGCACCATCACTAGTCTCCATTACTCTATCCACAAATGGGTTGTGGTCACACCCCTAAATTACTCCACCATTTAACCATTTCTCTTCTGTTTCTCCTCATTCCAATCACACCCCAACTCAGATCTTCTGCTCAAGGTAAAAGGGTCTCACTCACTCTGCCTCAAACCCATCAAAAGACCATCTTTTTTCATTCAAGATTCACCATTTCTAACATCATTTCACTCTGTTTTTCCCATTTCTTACAGGTAGAATGCTGGCAAAACCAACCCCTAATCCTCAGGTAACCCTTCATACCCATCTCAATCTCCTTATCTTTCACAGTTTTATGAACCTTTTTGGTTCAAATTTGATGAAGATTTAGGTGTTTTTTGCAGGTGGAGGTGGAGAAGACGATACTCAGAGGCCAAATAGGCTCAAGACCACCGAGATGTGAACGAAGATGTGGGTCATGTGGGCATTGTGAAGCTATTCAAGTCCCAACGACACCTCAAATCAAGAATTCGATCAATGGAGTCAAGAATCCGACAGTTGGAGCAACGATTGAATATGCAAGAGGTGATTATAGCTCAAACTATAAGCCCATGAGTTGGAAGTGCAAATGTGGGAGCTTTATCTTTAACCCATGAATTATTATGATTGATTAATAATTCTACATTGGTTAATTGATTGTTATGGTTAGTTACTAAGTGTACATATAGGAGTGATTAAGATTTAAGACTGGTTTTTCATGATCGTCGTTTTGGAGCTTCTATGCTTTTATGCTGTGAGTCCTGCCTTTTACTTGAGGGGCTGGTTTATTTTTGTACTGTTTTTTTTTATTATTC
The DNA here is from genome assembly GCA_025506515.1 of Flaveria trinervia. Lineage (NCBI taxonomy): Eukaryota > Viridiplantae > Streptophyta > Magnoliopsida > Asterales > Asteraceae > Flaveria > Flaveria trinervia. The sequence goes on from CM046452.1 coordinate 97,974,002, forward strand.
TGAATTAATATATAATTTTCATTAATATTTGATGACTAAAAGGATTTGTTTTTAATGTTGTTTGCTGATAAAACATTATCCTGTCTCCACTAGAATTAAAAATTAAAAATGGATTCTAGTTTTGCAAAAAGCAAATACATATTTTAAATAATTTAATAGTTTTATTATAAGTGTGTTTTTTTGGCTAGATATACCCATTTCCAAACAGCTAGACAGTGAGTTATTTATTACTATGCCTATTGAGAATTTCTATTTTTTTTCTACTTGTATTACAACATTAAATGACTAATTTGGTGTTATGTTAAATGACTAACTTATAGTTTTAGGTGTTGATTGTGATAGTATTTTGGTCTCTTTTTTTAGTAATGAATAAATTGACTTTTCTAAATGTTCTCATGTTCATTTTATCATGTTATATGGCTGCCATAACTTAACTAGATATCTATTTTGTTAACTGTGAAATATTTTATATTTGATTTCAAACGAAAAAATAAGGGTTGGGTGAAGAGTTGGTTGTAAATTAAAAGAGTATCATGTTAATAAAATAAGAGAGGGTAGCGTGTAAGAATAGGAATGGTGATGTATCACACCGTTACGTCTGTGGTGTGTGGTCACTACATATAACTTTTTTCCTATTTTTCTTTAGAGTTTTTTTATTATTTATTATAGATTACGTTTATTCATATATAAAGAAAATAGCCAAAATGTATGAATCTATAGTTCTTTAAAGAAACATAACAACGATAAATGGTACTTATTGATTTTGGGTTCAATACTTTAATACTTGTATAATGCAGTTATGTTCATTTTAAAAATAGAATAGCTACAATGTAAAGAATATGTGTACTAAAGACATCATATCTCTATAATTTGGTGCAACTGTTTTATCTATATAGTTAGAGCATTCACAGTGGGTTTCTTGTGTGTCATATATTATGGTTGTTAGTGATTGTAAATGAATAAGAAAGAATATTTATGAAGGTTTATTATGATTTCTCATATTTGAGAAAATATGGGAAATTAAAGTACAACCCCCATTAATTTTTTAATATTTTAAAATGATTGTTTGTTGAAGAAAGAAAAAATATAATGATAAAAATATTTAAAAAATATTATTTAATTGTAAAAAATAGTAAAAAAGTTGTGTTTTTAGTGTAAATATAGGATGGAGTTGGGAACCCATTGTGAATACTCTTATAAGATAAAAGAATTCTTGTTTGAGATTTGTTTTACTTGTTAAACTTTATATGGTTTTTATTATACGTAAATGATAATACATTGTGAAATTTATGCAATATTGTTTCGCGTATAACTTTAATTAGTTTAAGTCATTATTGATATGGTAGTGTTCGACGGTGAGTAAACGTAGATACACAACTGAGGACGGCATTATTACATAGATATGACGACACGTAAAAATGGTTATTTTAATGGTTTTCTTAATTATTAATTTATATTACAATTTCCTTAAACATAAACACATTCATATCCCTAATGATATAAAACATTTATTCGTTTACCTTTACTTAAACTCAAAAAAAAATTGTTCTGTATGACGGTGGTAGGTTTTTATTGAAAGACATCTAGCATGAAGCTAGAGTAATGAATAAAGCAGTAAAAGAGTCCTTATGGTGAATAGAGGTTCACAAAACTGAAATTACATCATTTGTTCCAATTTAACGTATGAGTCTTCGATCTCTTCTTTACCCACAAATGTGCGTCCGTCGTCTTTATATGTTAAAACATAAGTAAGTAATTATAAAGAACAATAACACATTAAATATAAAATATTCATCAGACATTTTCTTGTAGCTCTTTTGTTACCATTTCTCAAATTCAATTTATATGGAATTTAGACATTAAACATGATTCAAAAAAACAAAAGATATGATCACTATTATATGTGATGTTACCTTATACCTTTGTTTCATAGGGGGTTAGGGTGGTTTTTGTTTGCTTGTCTTGCAAGTCATTAGATCTCCTGGGGATTAGGTGAATAACTTTTACTATTTCCTATTCCACTTTTTTCATGCTTTTTAACCTTTCTAATCACACTTTCCATTCGGCTTATTTTTCTAATAAAGAAAATATTTTGAACTGAAAATTGTTAAAAATTGTCGCAATTAGAAGCTATTATTTTCCCTTTTAAGTTTATATAAAGAAGTTGCGGAGATATAGTAATAGTTTTATAACTTTTATTGGTAGGAACACTATATTAGGATAAAACCTTGACTTATGCTTAGAAAAGATAATATGTATATTAAAACAACACAAGAAGTTACAAAGGTGCCTAACTAAAAAAACCGAGCTAGTTTTTTTTAGAATGACCAATTCACATTTTCTCTAATCTTATCCCGAAATTTATACATTTATTCATCATACGACTTTAACACTTTAAGAGTTAGAAAATGAAATCTTTTCTACACACTTTGACAAGATTGGAGGAACACCTTATCAATAGTCTATAGAAGGCCTTCACAAATTAATGGGAGACTTTAAGTCCTCCAATATGCCATTTTAGAACTAGACAATATTTAGAAGACACGTAGAATCTCTTGTCTTATTTTTCGAATATATTAATTATTAGTGTTATTTTGTATGATATAATGCTACAACATAACTGCATATACGTAACAATAAACACGATAAGATAAAGATGGAATATATGTAAAAAAAGGTCATAGAGAATAGACTTAAGTGAGCATGCCGCTACAACCTCAAGCAAGCCATTAAGCAAGAGAACATTTAGCTGCATAAATAGATAGATGAAAGCATTTGAGTATTTAATAAACACCAGAAAATAAGCCATCCTGGCGTGGTTCTTTTCAACTTCGCCACGCATGTTGCAGCGATGACATTAACGTGGTTAGATAAATAAAAGAACGTATGAAATCATGAATTAGTTATGAAAATCAAAACATAGATAGAAAGTAATTATATAACGATACTAATGTTCTTCGATTAGTGCGTAGCGGTTCCATTCTTCATGATGCTAGTATGTTATTGTAACACCCGGCTCCTCACACCAACAATATTGTCTGCTTTGGCCAAGAGGAGCTCACGGATTTGATTTTGGTTGCCCGGGTGAAACTTTCCAAGGAGGTCACCCATCCCTAGATTGCTCTCACTTGAGCACGCTTAACTGCGAAGTTTTCCTTTTATCCACAACCAATACGCCAAAACACATTGTTGATGCTAGATGCCAGACATTTCTTATGAACCAAGAATCCCTCTTGTCCACGGCCGATGTGGGATATGTGTAGGGTGTCACAAGCACCCCCTGTTTGGACTTATCGTCCTCGATGAGCCCGAGAAGTCACCATTCTGTAACACCTGACCTTTCACACCACCAATATTGTCCGCTTTGCCCAAGAGTACCTCACGGATTTGCTTTTGGTTGTCCGGGTGAAAACTTTCCAGGGAGGTCACCCATCCCTGGATTGCTCTCACCTTAGCACGCTTAACTAATGGAGTTTTCATCTCATCCACGGCCAATACGCCCAAAACGCATTGTTGATGTGAGGGGCCAGGTGTTATAGAATGGTATCAGAGCCACTCTTGTGTCGTTCGAGGTGTGGGACATACCTCACCAATGATGGCGACTTCTAATGTTTATCGAGGAAGATGAGTCCAAACAGGGGGTGCTAGTGACACCTTACACATATCTCACATCGGCCGTGGACGGGAGAGATTCCTGGTTCATAAGAAATATCTGGCATCTAACATCAACAATACGTTTTGGGCGTATTGGTTGTGGATGAGAGGAAAAATCCACAGTTAAGCGTGCTCAGGTGAGAGCAATCCAGGGACGGGTGACCTCCGTGGGAAGTTTTCACCCGGGCAACCAAAAAATCCGTAAGCTCCTCTTGAGCAAAACGGATAATATTGTTGGTGTGAGTGATCGAGTGTTTCAGTTACAATCAAGCGGTGTAACCTGTGCTACAAAAAATACCATAATTTGAACACAACTCTGTGTTTAAATAAATTCATGCTGGAATGTCCAGAAAAAAATCAAACACAATCACAAATCAGTTTTTTTACTTAATGAACGAAAGTTATTAAAAAAATCAAATTAGTCAAAATTAATGGGTTAAAAATATATATAATATGTACTATAGGAGGTAAACTTGAAAATTTAAATATTTTAAGGTTCCAAGTTCGATATCACCGAACTTGATGATTGAGCAAATAGAAAGATTGTAATACATATTATATCCATTATGCTTGCTTTCACTTAAAAAAAGATTGTAATACATATAGAAATTAGGACATAAATAGTTATACTCAATGGCATATAACTCAATGGTATTAAAGTGCTAGAAATATGTCTTTCAAATAGTTGAGAGTTTGAGTTTTAGTATTAACAAATAAAATAGACTTATAATAAAATGTATGTTGAGATGACATGTGTTAACATTACAATAATCACCAAAATTTTCACGTCTCTTTTTTCTATTGAATAATTATCTTAATTATTAATAATATTAATAATATTTTCTAAATTTAATAAATTAAGAAAGAGATCTAATTATTAATATTATTCCTAATTAAAAAATAAAAAATATAACTGTTTTATTATTTATAGTCATTTCTAATATATAATTTCAGTCATATCATATATTTTAAAATATCATTTTATAATTAATAAATTTTATTATATTAATATTTTATTGTAAGGTCTCGTTCCCGGAAAACCTTACAGTTGGTTAATCATAGCATAAAATCATTTTTAATAACCAAACATTGCAGCAAAATTAAATAGACATTCATTTAAAACTTGGAAACCAAATTATACCCATACATTTATCCTTCAATTATAAATAAAACATAGTACTTGTTCTTAAATTACAATAAAAGATTTTATAATCAGAAGTGTCATCCACTGCCATCCAAGTAGCTTCCCACCTTGTGTCATCCTCAGCAGTATCATTTACCTGCCAACTATTATGTATAAACATCAGTTTTGCTGATTGAGTTCTAGTTTAGATAAATAAGAAAATATAACTTTATCCTTCATATAATGACCACGCATACAACATAATATATAACATTTCTTGCATTATAATAAGCATGTTCGTTATCTTTCATTCTTTCATTATCTTTCATTTTCATCATAAATGAGATTGCACAAAGCAAGAGCTCCATGTTGATCGACAACCAATGCCGATCCCTATCGGTACACATCATCATGGTGCTAACCCTCGACAGTTGATCCACACTGCAAGGCACATAGCCCGCTCATGAATACGAATCAATCCTCATACATCAAACTCACGTAAGTGAAGTCTATCATAATGCTTGCAAGTCTTTTCGTCATCAAACATGCCCGGGGGTAACATTCATTATGTTTCACTTTTCATTAATATCGTCTTTCACTTTATTATATAATACTTAACGTAATAAGTACACAATCATCATAAAAGATAACCGACCCTTCGCGGAACAGCGGGGTCCTAGGGGCAGCATCCCCTAGTGGGGTCCAAGGGCAACGCCCTTGTTGGGGTCGGGCTGCCAGGTCAGTGCGAAAAAATTTTATTTTTAAGTATTTATATAACACATTTCCTTATAGAAAAATCGATCTTCCACATAAAACCTCATAAATCTCGGTCATTTAAAAACGTATATGAGGGAAAAAACTTACTAGGCTAGGATCACACTACACATGAGGGGATCTAGAACTCACCTGGATACCAAGAGTAACCTCTAAACTAAGTTTACTAGGCTAGGATCACACTACACAGCCTGCAGATAAGTTAACACTTAAAGGGGTTAATTTCTGCCTAAATTCGCTGCCAATTTCGCTGTCAGATAAGCAGTTTCGCCCAACTTTCGTTGGAATTCCATGGCTGCGAAATTATCTGCGAAACTATAGTTTCGTAGAAAACCCACAGTTTCGCAGCTTGAATATGCAGTTTCGCATATCGCATAAAGATTACGAACCAGTCCGTTTTTAACCCAAAATCACAACTTTTTACGTCTAATCTCTTAGTTTATCATCCATGAGGCTATATCTAAGCTTTTTACATGTTTTCATACGTAAATGTGACCTTAATGCGATTATTTGCAGCTTTTCGAAACCCAAACCCATAGAATCCGGGTTTGATCTATAGAAGGGTTTAAAGACCGATTCTTACCTGGATTTATTTCTCCTTTCTTATGGTTTGATGCTCCAACACCCAGATGTTCAATCCCTTAGCCTTTAAAGCTCCATGTCACACCCCCGCTAAGAGCGGAAATACGGGGATGTAACGAGACGGGAATCGTCATAACACATGGTAAGCGATAGAGATGCAATAATAATAATGATGACAAATGTGTCATGACGACACCCGACAACAAGAGGACTTGTGTCGTGTTTAGTCAGTAATCACGACAACATAGCCATAAGCATAAACATAATATAAGATAAACATAGATAATAACATTGTATGCAATTCCCACAACCCGGGAACAAGTTACAAAGTGTAATGTTGTTTGAAACAGATACAACAATTGTTTTCAAAATGACAAGTTTAGCCCGAAAATGCATCCTAGGGTCTCCACTAAGGCAGCACACCTAGAACCTCAGCTAGCATGATCATCTGAAAAGATATGCTCAAAATGGTCAACAAAATTGTTGGTGAGCTCGCAAGTTTAAAAGTAAATAAGTAATTGATGTTGTATAAAGTTGTTGCAAAATACCGTGCATACAGTTATAAGTAAGCAAATCACATGACAAGAGCTTTACAACTAACGACATACACAAAGAATCTTGTTGGAATATATTCACCCAAGGCCCGTTCCTAGCATCTGTTGGTACTAACTAGTATACCAACACGAGGGTGGGGGTGTCAACCCAAGTAGTACCACCAATACCTATCCGTCGGTTCCCACACTGGATTAAATGGTTGTAAAAAGAATCACAAAGTAGACTCAAGCATGTAACATCTCGTATTTTTGTTAAAGTAAAAGTTAATCTTGTTAAAATTCTTGTAAGGACTACTTGTGCCATTATGAAATTTATGGGATTTTCTTATGCTTGGTATGTCTTTTAAATCCTTAATTTGAAGCTAATAATGTTAAATTAATTAGAATATAATTATGATAATAATAATCATAATAGTATTAGTAATAATAAGATTGCTTTTAATAAGGTTACTTATAATTTATGAGGATTATTAAACTTAACCATGTTTAAAACTCAAACTTAAATAAGCTTGGGGGTTGTTTTTGTCAATTTGGAAACTTAATATAGAACTTTTAAGCATGAAATGTTAACTATTAAACTAAAAGGGGCCAAAGTGTAACATTTCAAACTTTCAACCCAAACCCCCGCCCATTCCCGTAATTCCGGCCGCGACTCCGGCCAAAGTCCGGCGAGATTAAAGCATATAAAAAAAACGGTTGTTTCGTAGCCGAACTTTATCCGAATCGTTTCGCATACGTGCTTCGAACTTGAATGCACATAATAATCGAGTTATACATCGGTTACCAAGTCAATTCGATCATATAACCGAAACTCTTTTAACTCATGACCGTTTTGTCATTAAAACACAATAATAATCGAATTAACTGAGTACAAACAATCTTCTGTCTATCTCCAATCGTTTACACCTTTCAATTTCACCTGAATCAAACATAAACCTGCACACTATCGAACACTACCCTATTGTGTTCAAAGATCAAAATTGACAGAGGGCTTTGAGTCCAGACCATCACACGAAGCTATCTGCTCCTTTGATTTGAATATCATTGAAGATTACTTGAACTTTTTGCACTCACGGTCGCGACTTGTTCTTCGGTTGATACTTCGTTCTGTTCATCGTCGATACATCTTAGAATCGGGTAATTAAATACATGTACATGCTCGATTTTACATGGGGAACAAAAGCCCCATGATCTTTACCATTAACAACATCGATTTAACGCTTAATTTGATTCAAATTCGAACTAGGGTTCTAGGGATTTGGGGATTTTGTTTATATGGGTTTTAATGTTTTAAAACCAAGATCTACCGCGGCTGGATGCCTTGGTTCACTGGTTAAACGCTCTCATCTCCACTTAGAGGTCCCGGGTTCGAACCCGGGCACCCTCAAACATTTTTTAAGGCTTTTCAGCCCTTAATAAATTATAGAAAATTTTCAATAAATATAAAAAGGGTTTTTGTAAACTTTAAATATTTTTCAAAGAAATCAAATTATTTTCTATAATTTTTCTAAATTTAATTAATTAATTATCTTTTTAATAAAGAATTTTAACAAAGGATGTTCTTGGATTATTTCTATTAAAATGGATTTTGAATAATAAATTAATAAATTATTATTGGTCCAAATATTACCATTAAGTTATTATCGTTAAAATCATGATTATTTCAAATATTTATTCAAGTTTATATTTAAACTTCACTAGCTATTATCGATGATTTAATGTTATTTTCTTTATAATAATTTACACAAATGGTATATTCCTTTATTACATTATTTAGACTACTACAAAGATCCCCAAACTCCACTTGAAATTTTAGCTCTCGTTAAATCAATAATTCAATTATTAAACTTAAATCTTGTAATTACATATGTTTAGGTGCCTTGTGACGTTCATCTTGGAACGACGTTTACTATTCTTAAATAATCTCCATTATATACATATTATCACGTGAGTTTTCTTGCCCCTTTTTCATATTTTTACACTAACTTGGGGTGAAACATGATAGCGTATACATGATACACTTATACACATTGAAACTTGTAAATCACGTGCAATTCAACTTATTATTTTGTCATGGTTATTTGTTTATTGTAAGTGTTTATATGAGATACATAGTTTGTTTACAATCATTAACTATTGCTAGTCTGGCGACGTCTTAGATCTTTGGGCCTGACAAGCCTATTTGGTGCTAAAGTCGATGTATTGCCGACTCCTAGGAGCCGTATGCTTGTGCACTAGGGAACCAAATACACTTAGCCAATCTTTTATACTTGTAATCAAGTCGAGGTTTGGTTGTAACGATATGTGTTCTATAACCTTACTAGCTTATAACCTATGACATGAATTGCTACTTGTAACTTTCTTTTTCATATTATGTATGAAAACCTTGGAAACTCACCAACTATTTTTAGTTGACTCTTATTTTTATCATGTTTCAGGTCAACCTCAAGCTTAAAGTGATCTTTTTGAAGCATGCTATAATCTAGGATTTGGACCTAGTAAATGAAATAAAAAGTTTACTTTATGTTTTGTTGCATTCAAACTTATTACTTGTTTGAAAATTATGATTGTATTTTTATTTCAAGACTTATGATAATAATATTTACAATTTAATATAGCGTTATGTGGCTGTGAACAATCTTAACCCTCACATCTCGACGTTTCCGCCGTCAAGGTTGGGGTGTGACAGATTGGTATCAGAGCCCATAACTATAGGGATTTAGGTTATTAGTAATGGTGACCTAGACTATAGCTTATGCATGAACCTCATAGGATAATATTTATATTCTTGGAAATATATATATTGTTACATGCTACATAATGCTATACTTTATGTGCAATTTGATGCCTTAGCATAGGTTGCCTTGTAATTGTCTAAACTTTGTTACTTGTCTCCCTAAACTTAACTTTGACTCATTGACTCTACTCGACAAATGAAACTTCTTAATCTTATTCTCGTCAACACGTGGAATCGTATACTTATGCTTAAGAATTGAATCTTTAGACTTATGTCTAATCTATGTAAATCTCATCATGGTTTTGATTTCATGAACCTAAGAAATTTGTGTGACACATGGACACCTGTATTCTAGATTTCCTAGCAAAAGGCCCTCGGCTAAGGCAAGCATATCGCATAAATCCTACGGGACTAGTTATGCTTACCTGGGGATTTCTGGGATGAGTGATAAACCATGGTCAACATACACAAATTTCTAAGGCGAATGGGTCAACTTACCTTGACGTGTCAACGTTTCCAAATGGTAATGCGTTACCAAATGGAACCATTCCATGTGCCTTACAACTTTTTGCCTTATCCTTGTTGAACATTAATCCTTGTTATTCCAATTCTCATATCTAACTCATTTGTATATTCCAGCATGTCTCGTCATCATGGAAAGCGTGGAAGTTCCGATCGTAAGTTAGCCGCCATGATTGCTCGACAAATGGCTGCTGTCATTCCGACCATGGTTGCTGAACTTAATAGCACCTTAATGACCAACGCTAGCAACAATGGAAATGGTCATGGAGAGAATAGCAACAATCAAAACGGGAACAATCAACACGGGAATAATAAAACTTGCACCTTCAAACACTTCAGCTCTTGCAAGCCCACTAGTTTTAGTGGCAAGGAAGGAGCCACTGGCCTTCTTGAGTGGTTCGAAAGCATGGAGAATACCTTTATTAATTGTGAGTGTCCCGATGCACTCAAGGTTCGTTATGCCACTAGTATGTTCCAACAAAGGGCTCTTACCTGGTGGAATAGAGAGAAGAGGAATCGTGGACCCGATGCCATTCTAGCACTTACATGGGAAGAGTTCAAGAACATCGCCATTGCGAAGTTCTGCCCAAGAAGTGAATTTCAAAAGTTGGAAGAAGAGTTTTGGAATTTGAAAAAAAATGATGGTGATCATTTGGCCTACTCAACTAGGCATCATGAGTTGAGTATACTGCTGCCCCATATGGTCGACACTGTTCCCCGCAACATCGAGAAGTTCATTAAGGGTGTACCACCCCAAATTCAAGATGCTGTGGTGGGTAGCCGACCCACAACCTTGGAAGAAGCCATTACAATCACCGCTCAACTCACCGAGAACCATATAAGAGCGGGCACCATGTCTGTGAAGGGTGCAAAGAAGGTGGAGAAGACGGCTACCGAGGCGGTTAAGGAGACCAAAGCTGAACCGTCTAACAGCCACAACAACAACAAGAAACGCAAGTTCACACCGGCGCGTAACTATGCCGTGGCTGCACCCAAACAACCCCAAAGACAACCTGTACCTGCGGCTACATCTGTGGCACAAGTGCCTGGGGCTAGGGCTTATGCTGGTCCTCAACCGATGTGCAGCATGTGTAGGTATCATCATCCGGGGAATCAACCATGCCGCATTTGCACCTTATGCGCAAATATGGTCATTTGGTGGCGACTTGCCACCGTGCACCTAACAATGCCGCTGTGGTCACAAACCGTGTTTGCTACAACTGTGAGAACCTGGCCATTTTCACCCACAATGCCCTCGTCTTGTGGGTAATGTTCCACAAGCTCGAGGACGTGCTTTCAACATCAACGCTAACCAAGCACAAGCAAACAACGATGTGGTGAATGGTACGTTAACTCACCCTTAAATTTTGTGATCAAATTCATTTCATATTTTACTTGTATTGTTAAATACCTTAAAAATTGAACAGGTATGTTCCTTATTAACAAAACTTATGCCTATGTCCTATTTGATTCTGGAGCCGATAAAAGTTTTGTTTCATTAGAGTTTGAACCCATACTTGCTAAGCCACATACGAAACTAGAAAGACCTCTTACTGCTGAAGTTGCCGATGGAGAACCAATTACCGTTGACGTTATCGTTCGTGATTGCATCTTAAGTCTTGACACGCATGATTTTCTTATCGATCTTATCCCTATGAAACTTGGAAGCTTTGACGTCATCATTGGTATGGATTGGTTAGCCAAACACCATGCCAAGATCATTTGTTTCGAGAAGTGCATTCGTATACCGTTACCCTCTGGAGATACGTTGAAGGTGTTCGGTGAAAAATCTTCTAAAGGGCTTAAACTCATGTCTTGCACTCAAGCCCGAAAGTGCTTAAACAAGAAGTATATGGTCTTCTTGGCTTATGTGGTCAACACGAAAGTCAAAGGGAAAGAACTTAAGGATGTCCCTATCGTACGAGACTTTCCTGAAGTATTTCCCGATGACCTTAGTGGTTTACCTCCCGTGCGTGAAGTCGAGTTTAAAATTGACTTGATACCGGGAGCAAACCCCGTGGCCAAGTCACCGTATCGGCTTGCACCATCGAAAATGCAAGAACTCTCTTGTCAACTGCAAGAGCTGTCCGAGAAGGGCTTCATCCGTCCTAGTTCTTCGCCTTGGGGTGCACCTGTTCTTTTCGTGAAGAAGAAAGATGGATCGTTTCGTATGTGCATCGATTATCGCGAACTTAACAAACTTACCATCAAGAATCGTTATCCTCTTCCTCGCATTGATGACTTGTTTGATCAACTTCAAGGAGCTGCCATATTCTCGAAAATTGATCTACGTTCTGGATATCATCAATTACGAGTTCACGAGGATGACATCCCAAAGACCGTTTTTCGTACTCGTTATGGATACTATGAGTTTATGGTGATGCCTTTTGGTTTAACCAATGCTCTTGCTGTCTTCATGGATCTCATGAACCGAGTATGCAAGCCTTATCTAGACAAGTTTGTGATCGTTTTTATTGATGACATACTTATCTATTCCAAGTCCAACACCGATCATGAGCTGCATTTGAGATTGGTTCTTGAGTTGTTAAAGAAAGAGCAATTGTACGCAAAATTCTCGAAGTGTGATTTCTGGCTCGAGGAAGTTCAATTTCTAGGACACGTGGTGAATAGCCAAGGAATTCACGTTGATCCTGCAAAGGTGGAAGCTGTGAAGAATTGGTGTGTTCCTACAACTCCTACCGAAGTTCGTTCTTTTCTTGGTCTTGCTGGTGATTATCGGCGATTCATTGCCAATTTCTCGAGGGTCGCGAAACCACTCACCACTTTGACACAAAAGAATAAACCTTTCGAGTGGGGTTCCGAGCAAGAAGAAGCTTTTGAAGCGTTAAAGCATAAGTTATGCAATGCCCCTATCTTGACCCTACCCGATGGAAACGATGATTTCACTGTGTATTGTGACGCATCTAAACAAGGCCTTGGTTGTGTTCTTATGCAACGAGGGAAGGTCATAGCTTACGCATCGAGGCAATTGAAGGTTCACGAGGTGAATTACACAACTCATGATCTCGAGCTTGGTGCTGTTGTATTTGCTTTGAAGATTTGGAGGCACTACCTGTATGGTACGCAATGTATAGTCTACACCGATCACAAAAGCCTTCAACACGTTTTCAATCAAAAAGATCTCAATATGAGACAACGTCGTTGGGTGGAGTTGATTAGTGACTATGATTGTGACATTCGTTACCATCCTGGTAAAGCAAACGTTGTGGCCGATGCACTGAGCCGAAAGATTCACAACAAGATGATCTCATTTCAAGAAATTCGAGATCAACGTCAATGGTTTGACACTGGGTGAGTTCGATACTGAAATTCGACTAGATGTCAATGAGACCACCGTACTACTACAAAACCTGAGATAGATAGTGACATCGAGTCTAGCATCCTGGAGGCTCAACAAATGGTTCAACGAGAAGGAGAATGAAGGATGAGTTGGAGCATAATCTTCTAACCCAATTGGAAACAAAATCCAATGGATTGATGTACTTCGCCAATCGTATTTGGGTTCCAAATCGCGATAACATTCGTACCTTTATTATGAACGAAGCTCATCAAACTCGTTATTCTATTCATCCTGGTTCCGATAAGATGTACATGGACCTACGTGGTCAATATTGGTGGCCTGGAATGAAGAAAGACATAGCGACTTATGTAGCTAAGTGCCTCACATGTACGAAAGTTAAAGCCGAACATCAACGTCCAAGTGGATTACTTGAGCAACCCGAGATCCCTATGTGGAAATGGGAACACATATCCATGGACTTCATAACAAAGCTACCTCGAACCTCTCGAGGACATGATAGCATATGGGTGATCGTTGACCGATTGACCAAGTCGGCACATTTTATACCCATACGTGACACTTACAAGACATCAAAGTTAGCTCGTATATACGTTGATGAGATTGTAAGCCGTCATGGGGTACCTCTGCACACCATATCTGACCGAGATGCTCGTTTCACTTCACATTTTTGGTCGTCTATGCAAGAACTTTTGGGTACACAATTGGATCTAAGCACGGCTTACCATCCTCAAACTGATGGTCAAACTGAGCGAACGATCCAAACTTTGGAGGATTTGCTACGTCTCTGTGTTCTTGACTTTGGTGGCGATTGGGATACGCACCTACCGCTTGCGGGATTTTCGTATAACAATAGTTACCACTCGAGTATCAAGATGGCACCGTTTGAAGCACTTTATGGTCGAAAATGTCGTTCACCGATCTGTTGGACCGACATTGGTGAAAACTTCATCACTGGTCCTGAACTTATACAAGAGACGACCGATAAGGTTTCTATCATTCGCAAGAACCTTGAAGTGGCGAGAAGTCATCAAAAGAGTTATGCTGACAAGCGACGTAAACCATTAGAATTCCAAGATGGGGAGATGGTTCTTCTCAAGGTTTCACCGTGGAAAGGTGTGGTTCGCTTTGGAAAGAAGGGCAAACTGGCTCCAAGATTTGTAGGACCTTTCAAAATCCTGAAAAGGATTGGGAAAGTGGCTTATAAACTAGAGTTACCTTCCGACCTTAGTGGAATTCATCCTGTGTTCCATGTCTCAAATTTGAGAAAGTGTTTGGCCGACGAAAGCCTGTATGTTCCGCTGGAAGACATTCGGATTGACGAGTCATTACATTTTGTCGAGAAACCTGTGGAGATCATGGATCGTATAATGAAGAAGACTAGAACCACAACAACCCCAATCGTCAAGGTTCGTTGGGAAAATAAACGTGGCGCTGAATTTACTTGGGAACGTGAGGAGCACATGAAGGAGAGATACCCGTTCTTATTTGTATAGTTTCTTTTCTTTTAATTTCGGGACGAAATTCTTTTAAGTTGGGGAGACTGTAACATCTCGTATTTTTGTTAAAGTAAAAGTTAATCTTGTTAAAATTCTTGTAAGGACTACTTGTGCCATTATGAAATTTATGGGATTTTCTTATGCTTGGTATGTCTTTTAAATCCTTAATTTGAAGCTAATAATGTTAAATTAATTAGAATATAATTATGATAATAATAATCATAATAGTATTAGTAATA
This sequence comes from Flaveria trinervia, assembly GCA_025506515.1. Taxonomy (NCBI): domain Eukaryota; kingdom Viridiplantae; phylum Streptophyta; class Magnoliopsida; order Asterales; family Asteraceae; genus Flaveria; species Flaveria trinervia. Next base: position 97,989,005 of record CM046452.1, read on the forward strand.
ATAAGATTGCTTTTAATAAGGTTACTTATAATTTATGAGGATTATTAAACTTAGCCATGTTTAAAACTCAAACTTAAATTAAGCTTGGGGGTTGTTTTTGTCAATTTGGAAACTTAATATAGAACTTTTAAGCATGAAATGTTAACTATTAAACTAAAAGGGGCCAAAGTGTAACATTTCAAACTTTCAACCCAAACCCCCGCCCATTCCCGTAATTCCGGCCGCGACTCCGGCCAAAGTCCGGCGAGATTAAAGCATATAAAAAAAACGGTTGTTTCGTAGCCGAACTTTATCCGAATCGTTTCGCATACGTGCTTCGAACTTGAATGCACATAATAATCGAGTTATACATCGGTTACCAAGTCAATTCGATCATATAACCGAAACTCTTTTAACTCATGACCGTTTTGTCATTAAAACACAATAATAATCGAATTAACTGAGTACAAACAATCTTCTGTCTATCTCCAATCGTTTACACCTTTCAATTTCACCTGAATCAAACATAAACAACGAATTTAAGCATCATCCTCATCGCGACCTGCACACTAGTCGAACACTACCCTATTGTGTTCAAAGATCAAAATTGACAGAGGGCTTTGAGTCCAGACCATCACACGAAGCTATCTGCTCCTTTGATTTGAATATCATTGAAGATTACTTGAACTTTTTGCACTCACGGTCGCGACTTGTTCTTCGGTTGATACTTCGTTCTGTTCATCATCGATACATCTTAGAATCGGGTAATTAAATACATGTACATGCTCGATTTTACATGGGGAACAAAAGCCCCATGATCTTTACCATTAACAACATCGATTTAACGCTTAATTTGATTCAAATTCGAACTAGGGTTCTAGGGATTTGGGGATTTTGTTTATATGGGTTTTAATGTTTTAAAACCAAGATCTACCGCGGCTGGATGCCTTGGTTCACTGGTTAAACGCTCTCATCTCCACTTAGAGGTCCCGGTTCGAACCCGGGCACCCTCAAACATTTTTTTAAGGCTTTTCAGCCCTTAAATAAATTATAGAAAATTTTCAATAAATATAAAAAGGGTTTTTGTAAACTTTAAATATTTTTCAAAGACATCAAATTATTTTCTATAATTTTTCTAAATTTAATTAATTAATATTTTCTATAATCTTGTAATTACATATGTTTAGGTGCCTTGTGACGTTCATCTTGGAACGACGTTTACTATTCTTAAATAATCTCCATTATATACATATTATCACGTGAGTTTTCTTGCCCCTTTTTCATATTTTTACACTAACTTGGGGTGAAACATGATAGCGTATACATGATACACTTATACACATTTGAAACTTGTAAATCACGTGCAATTCAACTTATTATTTTGTCATGGTTATTTGTTTATTGTAAGTGTTTATATGAGATACATAGTTTGTTTACAATCATTAACTATTGCTAGTCTGGCGACGTCTTAGATCTTTGGGCCTGACAAGCCTATTTGGTGCTAAAGTCGATGTATTGCCGACTCCTAGGAGCCGTATGCTTGTGCACTAGGGAACCAAATACACTTAGCCAATCTTTTATACTTGTAATCAAGTCGAGGTTTGGTTGTAACGATATGTGTTCTATAACCTTACTAGCTTATAACCTATGACATGAATTGCTACTTGTAACTTTCTTTTTCATATTATGTATGAAAACCTTGGAAACTCACCAACTATTTTTAGTTGACTCTTATTTTTATCATGTTTCAGGTCAACCTCAAGCTTAAAGTGATCTTTTTGAAGCATGCTATAATCTAGGATTTGGACCTAGTAAATGAAATAAAAAGTTTACTTTATGTTTTGTTGCATTTGAACTTATTACTTGTTTGGGAATTATGATTGTATTTTTATTTCAAGACTTATGATAATAATATTTACAATTTAATATAGCGTTATGTGGCTGTGAACAATCTTAACCCTCACATCTCGACGTTTCCGCCGTCAAGGTTGGGGTGTGACAAAGCATGTATTAGATAAGTACCCACCAAACAGTAGCCTGTTAATTCCAAGTATGTAAATTGTATGTATGTTGTACAACATGAAAATGAGTGAGCATACTTTTCCCCCATGTTTGTAAATGTTTGTAAAGTAGTATAAGCATAAAAAGGGGCCATGAAACTCACATGTTAAGTGGTAAGTATGAATGATCAAGATTCGCAACAGTTGTATGCAATGAACAGTCAAACACCTATTGACAGTTATTGTTAAGCATAAATGATATGTGTAAAGCGTATAATAATGTTTGGTCGGTTCGGGTTGTATCGGTTCGGTCGTGGGTAGCACACACACAAGCGGACACACGTATCAGATCTTATGTAGATCCAAGTACTAAGAGTAGTCGTCATTGCTAATGACATCCGTATAAAGATCCATTATTATAAAAGATAGTACTTGTTAGATATTTGTAGTCCCAAATGGGTTGTTGATAATCGTGAAATGTTAGGTTGATTTCAATTGAAATAGTATGTGCATGTTGATAGCGTTGACTTTAATCTTTGTGGTCAAGCAATGACACTTTTACTGATGTTACCTTATCATCATCAGACGTTCAAGAAGGGAATGCACACACACAGCATCATCAGTCACACAACAGGACCAGACGCTCGATTTAACACTCCATTCGTAGGAATCAACCTTCAATCGTACAAATCAGCTTCATTGGCACGATTGGACCTTCATTCGTATGACTGGCACTCAGTCGTACCACACAACACCCAATCACACGACTTAACCTCCATACGTACGAATCAACCTTCATTCGTACGAATCAACTTCATTCGTACGACTGAACCTTCATTCGTACGATTGGCCTTCAGTCGTGCGATACACGCACAGTCGCATGCATTCATTCATCCGCATTGACTCCATCGTACACACATTCATCCGCATTGACTCAATCGCACACACACTCTTCCGCATTGACTCAATCGCACACACACTCATCCGCATTGACTCAATTGCACACACATTCATCCGCATTGACTCAATTGCACACACATTAATTCGATCGCACAACTCAGTCGCATGAAATCCCTAGTCGCACGATTCAGTCGCTCGAATGACACAGTCGCATGACTCATTCGCACGACTCACCCAGTCGCACGGCTCAGTAGCATGACAGACCCGGTCACCTGAACTGCAGGTTCGTGACTACTGAAGTGCAGAGCAGCCTTCGGCTGCCCCAAGCACAGGTTTTACACAACCAGGACTTCCAGAATCACACAACAAACACACAAGAACAAGAAGCACATGCAGAAAGTCATCACACGCACCCACACGACCTCTTGTGTTCTAGTTGAACCGAACACCCGAAACCCTAGAAATGGATAGCAGTAAAACAAGCAAGAAATGGACAACCAAGGTCGTCTACCTGCAAGGATGGAGTAGACTAGGTTGTAGACGAAGCCTAGATGAAGAAAACGAGACCAAATGGAGGGATTTTGGTGCAAAAATGAAGAAGATAGGTGCAGAAGAAGAAGAAGGTGAAGAAGAAATGGAGAAGATGGAGAAAAATGGCTGGGAATGAGGTTTTTATACCCATCCCAAGTTTGCAAAATGTCAATTTTAGTCCCTGCACTTAGCCCCCGAGTTCCCAAAGTTTGTTTCGGTTGAAAACGACTTTAAAATGTTTGTTATATTAATGTTAAAAGCGTGTTTTATGGTAATTGATAACTTAAAATGCTTTTATTAATGACAATGGTTATAATTTAAAAATGATATATTTGGTGATAATGGTGATGAAATTTATAAATGGTTTAGGCTTAGCACACGTTCACGGAGGAAGTACAGGCACAAGGGTAATAAAGCAAATATGATTCCTTAAAACAGGAGTTCATGAAGAAGAGGAAGAATAATTAAAATAATTCTATGATTAATTATGTTGTTTGACGGACCTTAAGGTGACGGATGTCACAGTATCCCCAGTTGAGAGAATTTCGTCCCGAAATTCAGCTGGAGTTAGATCCAAGAGTGTCATCCACTAATAGGTGTGGATATTTAAGATTCATCTCATCTTCCCGTTCCCATGTAAACTCTGTCCCTCGCTTTGAATTCCACCTTACGCGAACAATTGGTATTCTACTGCGCTTCAACTGTTTGACCTTACGATCCATGATCTCAATGGGTTCCTCAATAAAATGAAGCTTTTCGTCGATTTTGATATCCTCAATTGGTACGTGAAGTGATTCATCAGCCAAACACTTCTTGAGGTTCGACACATGGAAAGTATCATGCACACCGTTGAGTTCTTGTGGTAACCTTAATCGGTAAGCCACTGGACCAATTCTTTCTGTAATCTCGAATGGTCCAATGTATCTTGAGGCTAACTTCTCTTTCTTTCCAACCGAACAGTTCCTTTTCAAGGAGAGACTTTGAGTAACACTTGATCCCCAACGTTGAATTCTAGAGGCTTCCGACGATTGTCGGCATAGCTCTTCTGGCGATCTCTAGCGGCTTTTAGTCTATCTTTGATTTGGAAGATCTTGTTGGTTGTTTCCTGAATGATCTCTGGGCCTATTAACTGACTTTCACCAATCTCAGCCCAACAAATGGGTGATCTACATTTCCTTCCATACAACGCTTCGAACGGAGCACAACCAATGCTGGTATGGTAGTTGTTATTGTAAGAGAACTCAATCAATGGTAAATGAGTGTCCCAACTACCACCAAAGTCGATTACACACGCTCTCAGCATGTCTTCTAGCGTTTGTATGGTTCGTTCGCTTTAACCATCTGTTTGAGGGTGATAAGCGGTACTCATGTCTAATCGAGTGCCCATCGCTTTCTGTAGTGTCTGCCAAAATCGTGAAGTGAATCGGCCGTCACGGTCGGATATGATTGACACCGGCACTCCGTGTCTTGTCACGACCTCTTTTATGTACAATCTCGCCAACTTGTTCATTTTGTAGTCTTCTCGGATTGGCAAGAAATGTGTTGATTTCGTCATTCGATCCACTACGACCCATATCTAGTCATGCTCGTTGCTCGCTCGAGGGAGTTTGGTAATGAAATCCATGGCTATGTTCTCCCATTTCCATTCGGGAATCTCAGGTTGCTGTAACAGTCCCGATGGTTTCTGATGTTCAGCTTTAACTTTCGAGCATGTCAAGCATCTGCTGACGTACGTGGCAATGTCTTTCTTTATGCCTGGCCACCAGTACAGATCTTTGAGATCGTAGTACATCTTGTCTGGGCCAGGATGAATAGAATATCACGTATTGTGTGCTTCATCCATGACCAAGGTACGTACACCTCCCCATTTGGGTACCTATATACAGTCCATGAAGTACTGCACACCATCGTCCTTGCACATCAGTTGTTTATCCAACCCTCGGAGTTTTTCTCCCGCAAGGTTTTCTTCTTTCAATGCCTCACTCTGTGCAATTTGGATCTGAGCTTTCAAATACGTTTGAATGGTCGATCCCAAAGCTCGAGCACGTAGTGGTTTCACGCGTTCTTTGCGGCTTAGAGCATCAGCCACCACGTTAGCTTTCCCCGGATGATACCGGATTTCACAATCGTAGTCACTAAGAAGCTCTACCCAGCGTCGCTGTTGCATGTTGAGTTCCTTCTGATCCAGAATATGTTGAAGGCTTTTATGATCTGTGTAGATGATGCATTTGGTTCCATACAGGTAATGTCTCCATATCTTGAGTGCAAATACTACAGCGCCCAACTCTAGATCATGAGTTGCGTAGTTCCTTTCGTGCACCTTAAGTTGTCGTGAAGCATAGGCAATCACCTTATCTTTCTGCATTAGTACACATCCCAACCCTTGATGCGAAGTATCACAGTATACCACAAAATCATCAGTTCCGTCTGGGAGGGACAATATTGGTGCATTACACGGCTTATCTTTTAATGTTTGGAACCCTTGTTCTTGTGCATGTCCCCAATCAAATTTCTTGTCTTTCTGGGTCAGCAGTGTTAACGGCTGAGCGATCTTTGAAAAGTTCGCGATGAAACGAAGATAGTATCCGGCCAATCCTAAGAATTGTCGTATCTTTGAAGGTGTCTGGAGCGCATCCCATTTCTTCACCGCTTCGATCTTGCCAGGATCTACATGAATCCCGTCCTTGTTAACCACATGACCCAAAAACCTCTCGCAGCCAGAATTCACACTTCAAGAACTTGAAGAAAAGTTTCTTTTCCCTTAACAGTTCCAGTATTGCCCAAAGGTGTTCCTCATGGTCCTCTTTCGATCAAGAGTAGATAAGTATGTCGTCTATGAATACGATCACAAACTTATCCAAGTAAGGTTTACACACCCGATTCATTATGTCCATAAACACAGCTGGTGCGTTAGTCAATCCGAATGGCATGACCAAGAACTCATAGTGCCCATAACGAGTTCTAAACGCTGTTTTCGGCACGTCCTCCTCGAAAACCCTTAGTTGATGATATCCGGATCGAAGGTCGATCTTGGAAAAATAAGAAGCTCCTTGTAACTGATCAAACAAGTCGTCGATCCTGGGGAGAGGATACCGATTCTTCACAGTTAATTTGTTCAACTCACGGTAGTCGATGCACATACGGAACGACCCATCCTTCTTCTTGACAAATAACACCGGTGCTCCCCAAGCCGAGTGACTCGGCCGAATAAAACCCTTCTCCAGTAGTTCCTGTAAATGGCTAGATAACTCTTGCATTTCAGATGGTGCCAGCCGATACGGTGTCTTTGCTACCGGTGTAGCTCCAGGAACCAACTCAATACGAAATTCCACCTGTCGTGGAGGAGGCAAACTAGACAAATCATCAGGAAATACATCTGGGTAATCCCGCATTACAGGGGTATCTACCAATTTCTGCTCCTCTTCTTTCTTTTCCACCACATGAGCCAGAAAGGCGTAGCACTATTTTCGTAAACTCCGACGTGCTTTCATGCAGGAAATAAGCTTTAAGTTTCTTCCCGGTCGTTCTCCTTGAATTCTGAGTACTCATCCGTCTAACATAGGGATCCGTACCACTCTGTCCTGACTGACAATCTCGGCTCCGTGTTTCGACAACCTTCATTCACACGAATCAACCTTCATTCGTACGAATCAGCTTCATTCGTACGACTGAACCTTCAATCGTACGATTGACCTTCAGTCATGCGATACACGCACAGTCGCATGCATTCATTCATCCGCATTGACTCAATCGCACACACATTCATCCGCATTGACTCAATCGCACACACACTCATCCACATTGACTCAATAGCACACACACTCATCCGCATTGACTCAATCGCACACGCATTCATCCGCATTGACTCAATCACACACACATTCATTCGATCGCACAACTCAGTCGCATGACATTCCTAGTCGCACGATTTAGTCTCCCGAATAACACAGTCGCATGACTCGGTCGCACAAGTCACCCAGTCGCACGGCTTAGTCGCATGACAGACCTAGTCGCCTGAACTGCAGGTTCGCGACTGCTGAAGTGCAGAGCAGCCTTCGGCTGCCCCAAGCACGGGTTTTACACAACCAGGACTTCCAGAATCACACAACAAACACACAAGAACAAGAAGCACACGCAGAAAGTCATGACACGCACCCACACGACCTCTTGTGTTCGAGTTGAACCGAACACCCGAAACCCTAGAAATGGACAGCAGTAAAACGAGCAAGAAATGGACAACCAAGGCCGTCTACCTGCAAGGATGGAGTAGACTAGGTTGTAGACGAAGCCTAGACAAAGAAAACGAGACCAAATGGAGGGATTTTGGTGCAAAAATGAAGAAGATAGGTGCATAAGAAGAAGAAGGTGAAGAAGAAATGGAGAAGATGGAGAAAAATGGCTGGGAATGGGGTTTTTATATCCATCCCAGGTTTGCAAAATGTCAATTTTAGTCCCTGCACTTAGCCCCCGAGTTTCCAAAGTTCTTTTCGGTTGAAAACGACTTTAAAATGTTCGTTATATTAATGTTAAAAGCGTGTTTTATGGTAATTGATAACTTAAAATGGTTTTATTAATGAAAATGGTTATAATTAAAAAAAATGATATATTTGGTGATAATGGTGATGAAATTTATAAATGGTTTAGGCTTAGCACATGTTCCCGGAGGAAGTACAGGCACAAGGGTAATAAAGCAAACATGATTCCTTAAAACAGGAGTTCATGAAGAAGAGGAAGAATAATTAAAATAATTCTATGGTTAATTATGTTGTTCGACGGACCTTAAGGTGACGGATGTCACACTCCAAATCTTGAGTTTTCTTCACTTTCTCTCTCTACGTATTTGGGAGCTAGGGTTTCAAATGTGGAAGATGGTGGCTGATTAGATGGGTTAAAGGGCTGATTATAGGCCCTAAATCACTTAGGCTCTTGCCCATAAGTCTAATTTAACCCATAACCCATTTCATTCCTTTATTAAATACCTACTAACTAAGCACATTATCATCGATGACTCGTTTTGACTTTTCGGAGTGTTACATTTATTTATTCTACCCGTGTAACACAAGGTTTACTGAAACTAGTTTTTAAATATAATGGTTAACTTGGGAGCCTCTTGTAACTATCATGTTTCTAAAGGTTAAAATTACATAAAATAGTTACTAATATAATGAGTAATGATTTAATATTTTTGTGATGTTTATCCTTAAAACTGTCAATATACGGATTTGGATATATACCATTTTGATGTTTTATGGATATTCTACTATTTAATTTCACTTTATAAGAATTGTCCCCATCGCGAAGCCCTTGGACCGCCCGTCGCCCACGTGGATGGCGCCCACTAGAAGGGCGGCGATAGGGAGAGGAGGAAGATGCCCAATCTATGGGCAAGTGCACCGAAAAGGAAGTGATGGTGGCCCCCACCACCATAAATAATAACTATAAATAATTTTAAATTAAAATGTTTTTAATTAAAATATTTTAAAATCTTTTAATTAAAATAATAATTTAATTATAATATTTTAATTAATATGAGTTAATTAAATAAAAATAATTTAACTTTTTTTTTACATTTATAGTATTAAACTAATTAATAAGAGTTTATTTTTTTATTTTTTAAATTGTTTTTATTTTATTGTTTTACGTTGTTTTTTTATTTTAATTAAATATATTTAAAATAGTTTAAATATCTTTATTTAAAGTAAATAAAAAAAATATGAGTTGGAAAAATAAAGGTGTTTATGAAAATGATAGTGTTGTGAGTAAAAAATGTTTGTGGGAAGAATGAGTGAAGATGAGTGGAAAGCTGATATGACATGCTGATTGTATTGTTTATGAGAAGGATGAACTGTAGCGTTAGGAATAGTCTATATGCATAGGCACATTATATTTAGACCGAATCTACGTATCTTTACAAATCTATAATATTTGTGAAATACCAAATACAAGTATCATGTTGTATATCTTTTATCTTAAGGTTATGATTTGATAAAAAAAAAGTAATAGGTATTTTTTGCCTAGTTCATGTTTTTAAAAACAGGTTCTACAAAACCCATTAAAATATTACTTACTACTAGACATACTTTTAGCACCCAAAAGCAATAGCATTTTATTCGTTATAAAATATTTATTTCCATTTTGTAATAAATACTTGCTTTATTTTGATTTTGACTTTGCAACGGGCCCCAAGGGCCAAGGGGTTCATCTTCCTCCTCATAGCAATTCATTTTTCCATTTAAGTCGAAACAAATGATCTTTTTCCCTCTTAAAAACCCTAAATACAACCTTATTTTAAAAAGGAACTTCAAAATCATTAAATTCACAGAAAAGTTTTTGTTTTTATTCGTATAATTACGTTGAAAACCACTACAATTTTTTGTTTTTTTATTTTTATTCATACAATCATACTAAAAATCACTACATTTTCTATATCTTATCAATTAAATAATACTTTTTTATACTTTTATCATTACTTTATTCACTCTTATCAACTCACAACCACTTTAAAAAATATTAAAAAATTTATAAAAATTAAACAGTGATTTTTTAATTATACCAATCCACAATAACATTTTTTCTTTCATTCACTCACAACCAATCAAAACCATTTCATAAAATATACCAAACTCACTCATATAATGTTAAGGACTCTATTTTAAATGATAAGTTCTATTCAGAGAATCAGAAAGTAGGAGACTGTTCAAAAACTATTTATATAAGAATGATAAGTTCTATTTAGAGAATTGGAAAATGTTAAAAGGGTTTAAGAAGGGTGAGAGGAAATTTTTGGGTCACATTCTCTAATGGGACATGGCGAGTTTGCCATACGCGAACCGATTTACATGCATGAACGTTCATTCGTACTTATACACTTATGTCTTTTAGTTACCTATTGTTAAATGTGTTGTCAAGATCATGATTTTGAATAGATAATGAATATATTATGGTGGTTTTGTATTAGGACCCGAATGATTGGATCCCAAGATAATGTTTGGTAGGAGATATCAAGTTTGTTTGTTATAAATAGCTAACTACATGTTCTATATCAACCAATGTGGGTTCTAACGCCCTCTTTTAATTGTTTTAAGGAATACATGCATGATTATTTAACAATATGATTATAAACAAAATCTGTATAGTTATGATATGAATGTATGATTTTATGAATGAGTTTCGTATGATGTATATATAATTATGATGCTTAAAAAGTGCATGTGTATGATTTGTAACGATTAAGCACAGAATGGGTCGCTAGAGTCTCTCATGTCCCATAGAGGAAGTCCATGACTAAATGTTTGAATTGTCCATGGGGCGAATATAGATTCATCATGACCATGTGCTTTGATGTTTTATGATATGAGATGTTTCTTACAAACCATTATTTATAAATGTTTTCCTTTTCAAACTAAAATTACTCAGTAACACTTACATTTCGTCCGTTTATCAGACTAATCTAGGTTTGATAGAAGGAGGATTCTCTTGGTTGCTTTAAAAAGTTACGAACACTAAAAACCGTCAAATGAATTTTGATTATTTTGGTTTTCAATTTACATTCAAATCTTGGTTGTTTCAAATCTTTCATGTGCTACAATTTTGATTATTATGCTTGGGAATGACCAATTGTGGGACCTCCCAGGTTTAAACCTTACATTTTTGAAAGAATACAACTAACTCCAACCTATACAAGCAACTTTTATAAGATCCACTTAAAGGCCTGTAATTTCTTTATAGTAAAAAATAGTTTGAACTTAAGACATTTTATTGAAATAAGATATTTTCCCAAAGAATAATGGATGTCCACAAAGTGAAGAAGAATAACATATGATCCATCAGGAGACACCCTCAAACCATTAGTTGTTGCAAAATTCTAAGAGTTAAAGCTTAAATGCTTCCACAATATAAAAGACAAAAATGTGAAAATTGAATTCTCTTGTCGAATAGTTCATCGTCTCATCCTAAATTCTTTTGATGGCGAATGAAGGTGCATTCATTAGTCATAATATTAGCTTAACTTCTTCCATTGAGAAATCACATTTAAGCGAGTTTATATCATATGAGATTGAATGATAGTAAAACTAAGTATCACTTTTTTGTTGTTTAAAGTCCCTAAAAAAATATTATATATTATAATATATACATATATATATATATATATATAATATATATATATATATATATATATATATATATATATATATATATATTTTACTATTATAGCGTCTTCTAAGCTTTTTATGTTTTCTTACCTTATTTTCTATCATATTTTTATCGAAGGTAAAAAAACATTGAATTTCTAGCTAACCTAATATTACTTGAAATATTACATGCATCTTTATATTATGTTTGTGATATATATAAAACTAAAAAATGTAAACTAAGTATATATAATTTTAACAGTAACACCTAGATTATGTATAATAAAATGGAGCAACCTCTAAGTAATACAAAATAAATTGTCACCGTTTAGACTAGCTAAAAATTTTAGTTGAGATGAGATCATCATTCTGACTTTTATACATTTTATCGTTACGCTTAACCCTCACCTTATATATATAATTATATAATACATAATAATTGTTTTTCTTTAAGGAGCATAAAAATTTTTATTATAAAACAACATATTTATCATTAAATCCAACCCTCACTCCATATATATAATATATTATAAACCTATGTGTAATATTATATAATATATTATATAATATATAAGAACTATTTGAACCTCTAATTTTAGTAAGGGAAGAAATGTTGTGTGGGCAAAAATAGGCATGGAGGAGTAAGTAAGATGGATGGGATATTACATCAATAACCTCCCCCTCATATTTTGTCCTTTTTATGTCATTTCCCTTTCGTTCTTTAGCAAATATCACTATTCAATAAAAATCACATCATCACCCTCTCCTTTGACTCATGCTATGATAGAGTGATTGATTGAGTTAATCCAATTCTAAATTAGTCTACGCTAATATAATCATCTAAAACATTATTAACTAAATATTTGTTTATTTTATTACTTTTTATACATGTTATTCCTCTGGTCGGAAGAAGTAACATTTATTTTCGTGTATAATATTTTTAAATAGGAATAATTTTGTAATATAGTAATCAAGTTATAAAATTATTCTAATTAGGTCACTTATAAAGTTTTTTGTTCTAACTAGATCACTCGTAAAACTTTTGTTATAATCAAATCAATTACTGAAGTTTTAGGATTGTTCTAATTAGGTCATTTATAAGTTGTATATTTTTTTTTAAAAAATTGATATTTATAAAAACTCTGAATTATTTTAAAATTTTGTGAATTATTTAAATATGAGTGACTCGTGATAACACACCAAAAATTTTAATAATCTAGTTGTATCAAATAAAAATATTAATACCCAATTAAAACACTTTTAAAATTTTAATGACCTTATTAAAACAAATAAAAATAGGAATGGCTTAATTGAAACACATGAGAACACCTTTATACTCACCTTTTTTATTAATAGCATGCTATTAAACTATATTATACTTTTATCTAAATATGTATCTACTTTTATGTATTAAGTCCGACAAAAAAACATGCATAACAATTAGAATGACTTTAAAACATTTGGAAAAACTGCAGTATTAGTGTATCGAGCTATCATTAAGCAACACATTGATATTAAAAGATAAAGTTTTTATTTAAAAAAAATATCTATATAGTTCCTTCATGTGTTTTGGACTAAGTTTTAATAGCATTTGGTACACTTAAACAGCTCATAAAGTAGTTTTATTAATAGAAAAAATTCAAAAACTATATAAAATTAAAAAAGTATATTGTACTCCGTGTAAATTTTTAAAAATCCTAATTAAAACTTCGGCTTATTTCTTCAACAATTTCTTAAATCTTCTTTTTTATTGTATATATATCTAACAAATTAGAACTCTTTGGTACGATATAATCCAGTGGAATAAAATGCATTAAAGAGTATAAATTGACGTGTAACTATCACCCTCCAAAATTCTCGAAACCAACAACCATAAGTCTCTTTCTCACATTTCTATCATTTTCTCATGTTATTCTACATCAAGTCATAAAACAAATAAAAGATAAAAGTTTATGAAACTTTGAATGAGTAATTGGTTGACAATTGATTCTGTATAGAAAAGTGTATATTATTTCACATCATAATTTGTATTATATTCTCGGTGTTTACGATTTCATAAGTTGAAAGACTAGGCGAAGCATGTACTCAAACATAATTTACTTGAAAATTAACTAGTTTCTTCATTTCATTCTATTTCATTTCATTTCATTCCTTACAATCAAACGCAACCCAATCTTCAACTTCTACTTGAAAGTTAAAACAACCCCATATATATTTTTAACGTATTTAGTTGATTATATAAAATTCATACTACATGCATTTTCTATATTAATAAGAAGTTTTAATTGATTTAATACACTATATATAGATAATAGATATGTATGTGTAACAGTAATTATTATTATTATTATATATATTAAAAGCCAAGCTAAGTGTTATCATATATTTTTGTGTATTCGTCACAAGAGGTCTCTTTTTTTGTTTGTCTTTGCCATCTAATTTTAGGTGAATTAGCACTTAACATTAATAATTATATGCTTTTCATTCTACTTTTTTATTTTGTTTTTTTACCTTTTTTAATTTTTATGATTTCATTACTTAACTAAACTATTTTTACTAACTAACTATATAACTTTTTGAATCTTTTAAAATTTTAATTTGATTACGATATTTAACAAAGTAAATTGTCTAAATCTGGACAAATAACGGGGTTTCGACATAAAATTTTCGTAATTACCGAATATACAACATGTTGTTTTATCTAAGTTTGGTATTTAAAGACAATCCACGGCAACACGGGGTATATTATAGTAGTTAAATATTAACATGATGGTTTTCAAAGTTTAACTTATCTTCAAGATTTCAAGGAATTGGCTTTTTTATATGATTTTGGAAGCTATGGGCCACAAAGGGACCTACCACCCGAAGCATCATGACCCAAGAGGCCGAGGGTGTATTGGAAAGGACTATTATCGTTCATCCGTTAGGCCTTTTAAGTTGGGCCTGGGGGATAACAGTCACCTGACTTATCTTTAGTTTATCTTTCGACTTTAGAGCTTTTTTTCTTTTCTTTTCTTTTCTTTTTTTTTCATATTAACTAGTTTGTTTGCACACCGCATGTTACGATAGCATCATACGTAAGTGACAAAGTATAGACTATAATTAACCTGCCTCGTTCTCAAACTATATTTACGTTGAAACATAGAGTATCTCGAATATATACCGTTGAATAAAAACGTATTATATATTATTCAATCTTTTTTCCAAAAACTTTGTGTCAAAACGTAGACTGACACAAGACATACATAAAAAACACATGCAATGGAAACGTATACGGCGTGATAAAATATAACTTACAATCATATTGACTCATTTCTAAACTAAATTTACGTTAAAACATAGAGAAATACGATATGTTAACCATCTTAAAAAATGATAGAAAATGTCAAATCCACTCTCGTGGTAGAAAGAGAAAGGCAATAACTAAGAGAGGGAGATTGGTAATTTTACAAATTAGTCAAGGAAAAGAAAAAACAACCCAAAGAGTGTGCCAAGTGGGTTTCAAACCCAACACCTTATCCTTCGATAAAAGTTGCATGCCACTTGATCTAAAGGAAAATTAAAAGTTACATGCCACTTGATCTAAAGGATGACTTTTGTTAAGTTATAAAACAAATTAAACAAAATACTATAGCAAAAGTCATGTGACCCTCGATATATTTTGGAAGCTTAAAACGAAACAAAATATTGAGGCCCTCACACGTACATATATATACATATACGTATATATACATACATACATACACACACACACACACACACACACACACACATATATATATATATATATATATATATATATATATTATATATATATATATAATATATATATATATATTATTTATAAAGACCTTTGACTCGGGTTGACGACATAAATTTTTATTTATAGTTTGGTAGAAAACAAATAAGAATAAAATACAACTTAATTTACCGGAACAAAATCAATTGCAAAAGAAAATATTAAATGATAAAAAACAACAACCGATTAAAATAAAGAGAACACTTAATTGTAAATGTAAATTAAAATTAAAACAGCCAAGAATGTATTAAATTGGCAAAAGAACAATACTAGATTGAAACGGTTGAGTAAGATCAGATGATAATAGTTAGTATATTAGGTGATTAATTACAAAAGAGAATTTAGAATTGATGAACCTAAATAACCATAAACAGTGAGCAGTCGATGAACCTAAATAACCATCAACGGTGAGCAGTCGATGAACTTTTGATGAATCATGTTTTATAAGTGTGCATCGATAAGCCTTCAATCATTTTGTTATCCTTCTTATTTATCTTTAAAATCACAAATACTTATTGGATTATTAATTACATGAATTTTAGCTTAGAATATAGATAAAAAGTAAAAAATAAATAAATTTTGAGGTCTTTAAAATTTGAGGAGCTAAAACGATTGTTTTAATTGTTTATACTGTAAAGACGTCCCTAAATTTTTGTGACCCATTTTCATGTATCACCGAACTTTGCTTTGAAGTATTATATAATTATCTAATTATTAACCATACATTATAAGCAAAATAAAGTGTTTATCCTTTTGGTACAAATGTTTATGCCTAATTACGTTATCATAAATTTAATCAAATGTGATGACATTTTGAATTTGGGCATTTTAATTTTTTATTAGTTTTAATTTTGTCATTGAAAAGTTATATTTTTTCACCATGTTTAACTATATCTGCATTTTTTCATCCAATACTCATCTATTACTAATATTTGTTTTTTACAAATCATTGATGCATAAACTTATAAGTCGTCAAAGTTGATTTAGTCATTGACCCATTATAACATTATGTACAACTTTGCATGTTGACTCGTTGTAATTAGTTTGGATGGATATGTATATATCAGTGTGTATAAATCAATACAAACATCCAATTTCACATGCTTTAGTTTGGTTTTGCAATGAGTTCTAATGCACAATGTGTTTAACCCATCATAATAGTCCATACAACTCTATATGTTGAATGCACATATTTAAATCACTTTGTCAATCCATAGCTTAACTATTAGCTTGAGCACTAGAAAAATAAAGGTACGAACTTACATACTATAATTCGAACGATACAAATGTTTCATGTTACCATTCACAAAGGTGAAAACGTAGACACCTCATATGCAAACATAAATAATATAACAATTCTTTTGATTTACCATTTATGATTATGAAAAAGGTTTACAAAAGACAATGACTCATCAACGTAGGAAAATTACACAAAAAAGATCACCATAAATAAGAAACAATAGACCAAAAATCAAACCTAAGTCATTGATGTCGTTAGAACTTAGAAGGTGTTTGGGGGTGTAAGAAAATGGAAGAAGAAAGGAATGCTTCAAACTATTTTCTCATATTGTTTGTGGTTTAAAAGAAAAATTAGTAAGTACTTTTTTACCTATTTTATCTATAATACTTACGAATCAAATTTAGATTTATGTATCGATATATTCCAAATTCTATGCATCATAGCTGAAAGTTGTGCGTATTAGTTAAACATAAAACATAACATTTTTAGCTTTTCATAAAACTTAGAAAGCGGATCACATGTAAAAAATTTAACATCATTAACTTAATGCACCGAATAAACATCATTTTTCAGGTCTCAACACCAACAAAATGCAATATCGCAGAATTTACGTCCTTAGAAATTTGATTTAACCAAAAGATACAAGAATGATACTATAAATCCACCATTAAATTTTATCATGTAACATTGCAGACATACAACACGCATTTAAATTTAATGACAACGGTAGTGTTACACTACATCACACATACAGACACAAGAGTTCACATTAAATATACGCTATGAAAAAAATGCGGCATAGGCGGTGTTACCGTTCGGCGCAGGCACTTGTTGTGGTCTCACGGTGGGCGGGCGTGCCCCGCTCACCGTGACAAAACTAATAAACAATAACCAACTAATAATTGAAGAAATATACAGCTAAAATTGTCGGCGGTGTAAACAACATTAAAAAGAAAGAGGTGTTGACTCAACGGTGTGAATACACAATCGTAGATCGGATCTAATTTCACACAGTGTGCGAGTGTCTGTTCACTTGGTGCCTGTGATTAGAGAACACAAGGAGGTAAATTATCCGATTATTTCTAGGTCACAAACAAGATTCAATCAATCAAGCTTCGGTTATTTACTATCAACCATACGCAACTTCAATCACAAGTTTCTGGTGAATTAACGCTGTTCAAATCCTCAGATTCTGCTAGTTTGTGGAGTAATTTCAAGCAAAAAGCAGGTAAACTTCGTTTTTGATTGTCTTCAACACAAGCATTTGGTACTGCAACTAAGTTAACGCGTACTCTTATTTGATTTTCTTCTTGATTTGAATCTGTGAACGGTTATATTCTCATTTTCGATTTCGATCTGTATAGATTAGTGTTTAGCATTTGGAATCTGTTACTGAATACTGATTTTAGCTTTTTAGTCGGTAGTTGCAGCCTACTAATCCGCTTTAGAGTAACTGAATTTGTTCGTTTCAGATTCTAGGGTTTCGATACTTGTAATACGCATATGTTTAAAATTGATTTTTATCTTTTGTTGCTCTGATTTGATACTTAAATCTAGATCTGTACAACTTTGATCATTATCAAGCTAGATCTACTATTTTTTTAGCATTTAATGTAAGTCTCTGTGTTTGAACTGCTGCAGATTGGCCTCTTTATCTAGTGTCTAAGTTGAAGTTTCATAAGGGAGTATAAATCATGTTTAGGCAATCGCCACGCAGAAACGGTCGAAACAAAGGATTGAAGATAAAGCATGTGTTGCAGATCTGTGTATTGCTTGGTGTGAGTGTATGGTTACTTTACCAGATCCAGCACTCTGCTAGTAAGAAACCGACGTCTGCTGCAGCCATCTCTGAGAGGTTACTGAATGATGATACTAATGACTTGATCAAGTTAGGGAGAAAAGGGCTTAACCCGAAGGTGGAGGAAGCAAATGATGACCATCATGAAGATGAAGATGTAGATGAAAACACTTCTGAAGAACTTGTCCGAGATCATGACAGTGACAACAGTGAGGAGGATGAAGGTCACGATCACGAGAAAATCGAAGAGGAAAACGGTGAAAGTAAAGATGATGGAGAAGAGAACAAAGAAAAGGAGGACGCGATTGAGAAGATGAATGAGACCGAAAATGGGAGTGAAGAGACTCAAGAAACCGACAAGAAAGAAGGTGAGGATGATGAGAATGACACCAAGGAAGGGGAGAAGACTGATGAACACAATGAAAGTGAAGAGACCAAAGCAGAGGTGGAAGATAACCACAGTGAAGAAGATAATATCAAGGAAGTTGTTGAGGGCCAAAATGAAAACGAAAGTGATGGAAATGATCAAAGTGTTATAGAGGAGAGTAGAAAAGGAGATGATGCATCAAGTGAAGTTGTTGATGGAACTCAGAAGCCGACTGAAACAGATTCAAAAGAGCAAACTGAATTTACAGACTCCACAAACATTAATTCTGACACGAATTCAGCTGAAAACGAGTCAACGGAGCATAATGAAGGTGTGGACTCTACAAACAATGGGGCAAGTTCAGATATGAATACAACACAAGGTGAATCAACACATTCAGAGTCTGATGAGCAAAAAACTGAAAATACAGACTCTAACTCCAATGGCGCGAGTTCAGAACAGACTGAGTCGACACAATCAGAGTCCAAGGACCAAACTGAACGTACCAACTCTACTAACAATGAAGCAAGTGCAACAGAGACCGAGTCAACACAAACAGAGTCAAAGGAGCAAACTGAAGGTACCAACTCTGCCAACAATGAATCAAGTTCAGAATCAAACCCGGCACAAAATGAATCAACACAGACCGAGTCCAAGGAGCAAGCTGAAGGTACAGACTTGGCAAAAAATGAGTCAACACAGACCGAGTCCAACAGAGGAGAAAGTTCAGACTCAAACTCAGTACAGACCGAGTCTAAGGAGCAAACCGAGAGTCATGACTCTACCAATGATGGAGGAAGTTCAGATTCAAACTCATCACAAAACGAGCCAACAAAGACCGAGTCTGGGGAGCAAAATGGTAGTACAGGCTCTTCTGGCAATGGAGAAAGTTCAGATTCAAACTCTGCACAAAATGAGTCAACCCAAACTGGGTCTGAAGGGCAAACACAAACTACCGGCACCAACAATGGAGCAACTTCTGATTCAAACTCAGCACAAAACGAGTCAAGCCAGGAGCAAACAGACTCTGCCAACAATGGTGCAAGTTCAGATTCAAACTCGACACAAAATGAATCTGCCCAAACAGAATCCAAGGAGGAAGCTCAAACTACAAACAATGGAGCAAATTCAGAATCAAATTCAGCACAAAACGAGTCAACCCAAACAGAGTCCAATGAGCAAACTCAAAGCACAGACACCAACAACAATGGAGCAAGTTCAGAATCAAATTCAGCTCAAAATGAGTCAACCCAGACAGAGTCCAATGGGCAAACTCAGAACGCAGACAGCAGCAACAATGGAGCAAGTTCAGAATCAAATTCAGCACAAAACGAGTCAACGCAGACTGATTCCAATGAGCAAACTCAAAACACAGACACCAACAATGGATCGAATTCAGCACAAAACGAGTCGACCCAGACAGAGTCCAACGAGCAAACTCAAAGCACAGACACCAACAACAATGAATTAAATTCAGCACAAAATGAGTCGACCCAAACAGAGTCCAACGAGCAAACTCAAAGCACAAACGCCAACAGTGAATCAAATTCAGCGCAAAACGAGTCAACCCAGTCAGAGTCCAATGAGCAAACTCAAAGCACAGACACCAACAACAATGGAGCCAAAGAGCCGGAGAACACAAACACAACTGGCAACGAGAACAATGAAGTCCAAGAACATAAATCTGATGAAGCAGAACAAGCTTCAAACGAAAGTAACAACGGCGTAGGTTCTTCATCAAACAATACAGGGTCAGAACAGAATGAAGAGAGTGCATCGATACCACAAGAGGAGAAGGATGCTCGCACAGACCTGGAAACATTGCCAGAGACCGGAAATGAAGGAAGTAGCAGCCACGATACTGCAGCCGCAGAGTAGAATTCCCTGCTACGTGTTATTTCCTTTTTACACTTTATAAGAGTTTTTAAGTTCCATTCTTTTGTGTTGTACTGCAAAGCTAATATAATGTACGTATCGGTGTCTCCTCCTGTCATGTTTCGTGGCACCAACATTTTAGATGTTACTTTAGAAGGATTTCTCTGATTCAAATAATGGTTTCAGAATTTCTCATTATTCACATATTTCTTCATTTGGTTAAAATGGAACATCAATCACAAAAGCTGACCACAGATTCAAAGGGAACTGTAGTTATAAGCCTATAACGGCAATTTCCAAAATACAATAACAAAGCTTTCAAATACAATAACAGAGCATTCGCAAACTCTTTATTCATAAAACCAATAGCACCTTGACGAGAAAGAAACATCACTACATAGGCTTTATAGAAAGACAATGACAACTGAATGACACAGTAATCATTTATTCTCATGACATGCTCCAACCTGAAAAGTCAAGCTCTATGCTTCAATGGTGTTCCTTGATTTCAAAGAGACCATCTGGACCTGAAAACAAACACAAAGGATTAAGACCCAACCGATACTTGTAAACTACTTGTTTAAGTGATGTTCCTTATTTTCATAGGAAATCAAAATATACAAGACCAATCATTAGTTTTTTTAACATCATAAGCAACCCAGTTAAAAAGACTTGCTTCATTGCCACAGATGGCCTTCAGAACTATCCATAACAAGTCCAGTTTTATGGTCCTAAATTAACCTCTCCTACTTATCAGGTTGATCTGGTTGAATGGTTTATTTTGTTAATTTGATCAAACCAAGAATGGTTCTTTCTTTTACGAACAGAATAGGTACAAATTTTAGAGGATGCCTGAAACATGTAACTGTGTAAGTGTGTTACAATGAAATAAATATAACTTTCAGGAAACTTCAGAACCCAAAACATTTAAAAAAAACCAAAGCTGGGTGTTTAACATCCCATATGCTCATTTACCCCCTGAATTGAGTCATTTAGTCTGTAATGTTGTAAAGTGGAGTTTCAACATTCTACTAGTCAAGGCTCTTTAGGGTTATTGTTCGAGGTATTATGGACTTAGCTTTCCAGTT
The DNA here is from genome assembly GCA_025506515.1 of Flaveria trinervia. Lineage (NCBI taxonomy): Eukaryota > Viridiplantae > Streptophyta > Magnoliopsida > Asterales > Asteraceae > Flaveria > Flaveria trinervia. The sequence goes on from CM046452.1 coordinate 98,010,714, forward strand.
GAAAATTCTCAGTGGAAATAAGTGAGCTGTTTAACTGACAGTTTCTTTGTCCTACATTGTTAGGTACATTTTACAGTAGGAGCACAAGAGATGGGTTTTATGGCATGAAGGAAAAATGTAAGCTTGTTTAGTCACACAGGTATCAAAAGGAGATGTATAAGCAATATATATGATACGAAATAAATGAAAGTCGTACCCCATGGAAACTCCTTGTTACGAATGTGCAAGTATGGATACGGCTGCAAACATAGATTAAAAAAATCCACATAAGAGCTCAATAACAAAAACCAAGCTATTGCAAATGAAGTTAGAATCATTAGGCAGTCAATGATTTCAAAGTTCTACTCCCTACATCTAACAGTAACAGAATGCTCAACTTCTAGTCAAACGTCTAAAATACGACGCAATAACCACAAAATTCAACTTCTAGTCAAACGTCTAAAATACGACGCAATAACCACAAAATCCGAGACCGTCATGAACCAAACACCAATAGTATCAACTGTGTGACTACTAAAACGAGCAAAATGATAATTTGTTTTGCTTCAAAGGATACATATGGCATTTTTCAAGAAAACAGAAGGAGTGTTCAAATGGATAATGGTGACACCAAACACATGACTACATGAACAACAGATCAAAGGAACTAAAGTAAAAACAACAAAATTAGTTGAACCACCATATCCTTCATCATAAACTGCTTGTAGAAAAAAGAGAGTTTAAACAAAAACTGAACTTACAGGTGGTTCTTCGAAATGAGGATGGCCCTTGGATAGATTAACAAATGCAAGAATCGTGCAAGCAGCAATGCCTACATACGTAATCTTCTCCCATTTCGCCGCTTCACCTGTGTGCATATACGCAAACAAATCACGCCGACAATCGACACTACATGTTCAAATTTCAAATCAAAGTGCCCAAACGGAACAAATACAGGATCGAAAACAGCATTTTGAAATCGAAATACATGAGGAATCAGAGAATCGCATAATGAAACCGTAATGTGACAGTTGTTAACCGGTCCTATCGTAACTTGACGTGATTATAAAAATACAATCAGATTTGAAAAAACATGAAATTTTGAAATATGATAGGCGATCAAATTGGATATATAGATTATTGATGGTAGAATGAAATAGAGAAAAAACGTACGAGCTTCTTCATCAGCCGATGCGCCGGAAGAAAAGGCTCGCTTAGAAGCCGGATTGGGGCGCGAGCCACCACGAAGAGCCGCCCGTAGACTGGACCTTACAATCGCCGACGCCATTTTTTCAACCTTCAACCAAACGAGCAATTTCTGATTCTGATATTCACGTATGGGATTATGTCAGCTAAACAGGCCCAAATAACTAAAAGTTGTAAAAATAAATCCAGTAAAATTTTCTATGTAAGAAATAATTGTTACTTAGTAAAGTCGGTAATGTATCTCTCCTGTGTCTTCTAAATCTATGATGCGTTTGAATAGATTGTTAATAAAAATATATAAGTCGATTTAATAAAAACTTGTGAAGTAAGAATAAATTATGGTAGGGTTCAATAATAGATGGTAATAAGAATGGATGTTATGAATTCAAATGATTAGTTTGAATCAGTTAATGAAACCAACCACCTCAAGATGACCATTTCAATGGAGATTTGGTTTTTTTATGGAGACACGTGTTTAATACTCACTAGGTAAACATTTGCGGGTGACCAACACATGATGATGATCGAAAATAAAGTGTAATGTGATCGTGAGGTGGAGATAGTAATTGGACACCACCTCTGGGCTTGGTTTTAGGTCTATGAGTCAATTGTCTCTTGCAATAAAGAAACTTTTTTGGATTGATTTGTTTTAGGTTTAAGTTTGGGCCTGTTGGTCCTGGGTTATTAGTTATGACAAACTTGGGCTTCCTAGATCCTAGCTACCAACATTGATATCCAAATTTTAAGTCTACCAGGGAATAGGATCAAAAGGGTGTATGATTCTCTTTCATTTCCAAACTGGTTTGGTTTTAGACTTTTAATGTACTGAAGTGAACCAAACCGGCTTCCAAGTGAAAAATAATCAATTCTAGCTTATAACTTCCAAGTGAAAAATAATCAATTCTAGTTTATTTTAGTTTCAACCAGATGTAAACTAGTTTTAATGTATAATAAAAAATGATCTCAAACCATTAGGTTTGATTGGTTACCATACATACAAGTTCATTACCTGGGGGATAGCTCCTGGTTACAAACCGATTCAAGCTCCAAAACGGATTATTAGAGATTTAGGGTAAGTTAGCTATTCGCAAGAGAAATCACTTTCACCGAGTGAGGTGATATGCAACTGAAGACGTCTTGTCTCAAGTGCATATTGTCAAAGTTTGGGCTCAAACAGGATATACAAACACATTATATCAAAAACTTTGATTCGTAGTAATCATCTCAAATACATATAATAGAAACGTCTGCAATCAAATGCATTCGAATACAAAAGATGCTTAAAATAGCAAGTACTAAAAACAACATACTAGTGATAGTAAAGTAATAATGCTGCCACATCAACCAGAACTTAACCACTCAGTATTCCTCCTCATCCTCGTCTTCACCCTCGCCCGATTCAAGACCAACTTCTTCATAATCCTTCTCCAATGCAGCCAAATCCTCACGAGCTTCAGAGAACTCACCTTCCTCCATCCCCTCACCCACATACCAGTGAACAAAAGCCCGCTTTGCATACATGAGATCAAACTTATGATCAATGCGGGAGAACACCTCAGCAACACTTGTAGAGTTTGAAATCATGCACACTGCCCTCTGCACCTTAGCGAGATCCCCACCAGGAACAACGCTTGGTGACTGGTAGTTAATACCACATTTGAATCCAGTTGGGCACCAGTCAACAAACTGAATGGTCCGTTTGGTCTTAATGGTTCCAACAGCTGCATTCACGTCCTTGGGTGCAACATCTCCCCTGTACATCAAACAGCAGCCATGTACTTACCATGGCGGGGATCACACTTAGCCATCATAGACGATGGCTCAAATGCAGTGTTTGTGATCTCAGCAACTGACAGCTGTTCATGGTATGCTTTCTCGGAGGAGATAACAGGGGCGTAAGATGAAAGCATGAAGTGAATCCTTGGGTAAGGTACAAGATTTGTTTGAAACTCAGTAACATCCACATTCAAAGCTCCATCAAACCTCAGAGAGGTGGTCAATGAAGAAATCACCTGAGAAATCAATCGGTTAAGATTGGTGTAGGTGGGGCGCTCAATATCAAGAGAACGCCTGCAGATATCATAGATAGCTTCATTGTCAAGCAACACGGAGACATCAGTATGCTCCAAGAGAGAGTGGGTGGAAAGCACACTGTTATATGGCTCAACAACAGAGGTTGAAACTTGAGGTGAAGGGTACACAGTAAATCCCAGCTTTGACTTTTTCCCATAGTCAACCGATAATCGCTCCAACAGAAGAGAACCAAGACCAGAACCAGTCCCTCCACCCACAGCATTGAACACTAGGAAACCCTGAAGACCAGTGCAGTTGTCAGCAAGCTTCCTGATGCGGTCAAGACATAGATCAACAATCTCTTTTCCAACTGTAACATCACAAATTGAATCATTAATTAATATATTAAAAGTTAACATAAATAAAAGAATGTTAAAAAGAATGATAGGATATTTACTGGTATAGTGGCCTCGTGCAAAGTTGTTGGCAGCGTCTTCTTTCCCACTGATGAGTTGTTCAGGGTGAAAAAGTTGGCGGTATGTTCCGGTCCTCACTTCATCAATGACAGTGGGCTCAAGATCTACAAAAATGGCACGAGGAACATGTTTCCCAGCACCTGTTTCGCTGAAGAAAGTATTGAAGGCGTCATCGCCACCTCCAACAGTTTTGTCACTTGGCATCTGGCCATCAGGCTGTCACAAAACACACAAAGATGTTCAAATATAGAACAGATTACTCCAACAAAAACACTAAAAAAACAAGTTAACAAAGGCACATTGCACAAATTAGACAGAATATTCAACAGAGGTAAAAAGACCAAACACACGAAAACACTAGCCGCCATAACCAACCATAGCACAATACCACATCTACTACATGATGCAACTTATCTGATTAACCATAGTTCACATCTCCTTGCTACAAGAAGTAAAATAACTCATCATCAGATCCTGCACTTTACCATCAAGACACATACATGACAATAACATCAACACCAACATCCAGAACAGCAAATGAAGACAACGAAGAAATCCATACAACAACATCAAATGTTCATAGAATGTATATAAATAAGCACCACAAACCGTAGATCTAAGCATCAACCATACATTATCATCAAAACGTATACAAAACAATTGCATCGACATCCACAACACCAATGCAGGCCATGAAGAAATCGACACAAGAACATCAGATCGGTATAAATCTGAACCATAAACCACAGATCTAACCATCCGAAACTTACTTAACATCAGAGTCATTCAACATCGTAGAATCCTTACACATTCACATTATCATTCCACAAATCACTACAAAAACACGATCTCCACACATTAAGCTAAAAACCACAGCACGGATCAGGCATACACAGATTCAAAACGACCAAAAAAACCAAAGTCACGTCAAATCCAACACCGTACAGTCATAATCCACCAAAACAACACACAAAAACCTTAGATCTGTTAATAAACAAAAAAAGAAGAAGAAAGATGAATACCTGAATCCCATGCTCGAGGCAGTAGAGTTCCCAGCATGAATTTCCAACCTGAATACCGGCCTGACCGATATGAACAGAAATGCACTCTCTCATTGTCGTTAAAAATGGAGAAGGAGGAGATTTAGGGGTTGAATTGAGGGGGAGATATTTGAAGGGGCGTTTATGAAGACGCCTCTCAAATGGATTTGATTTGAAAATGGATTGTGATGTCGGTTTCTGATATTGGTGGGTTTAAATATGCAACAGAGAACGTGGGTCTGTGATGATGCGTCGGTTGCCACAAATATACGGTTGATTCAAATAATATCCCGACTTTTGCTCGATTCCCTAAATAAAGTTCAGGCCCACCCGCCCATGTGAGTGTTGAATTGTTTAACAGTTTAATTATTATTGTAGTTAAAAACAGAATATAGATTTTGATTGAAGTTATTTATTTTTGGGTGAACATTGTTAATTTGAATTGAATTGGAACGATGTTAGACTAGTCAACAAAATGAAGAAAAAAAGTATATAAAGTTGTTTAACAAGTTGCGTTTTTTTCTATACACAGAAAGTTAATTATAGTAGTTTACAACTTTCTTTCTGTTTGTAGAATATAACAAAAAATTTACAAACTTTTAAATTTGATTTAATGAAATTGTAAATATAGTCCATGTGATAATCATATTGCAAGTTTGGACTTCAGATTTTAAAATTTATAAAATTTAATCCAAACAATTAAGAGTTTGTTATAAATTTAATTTTTACCATTAGTGTCGGTTACTTTTAATGATATGGGTATTAAATCTACCATATAATCAAACCTTAGAAACTACTTGTGCAATTTTCACTAAAAATAAAAAAATAAAAATAAAAATTTAGAAAACTTAGAACAATTTTTAAAAATTCAAATAAACATCAATGATAAAATTCAATAATCATTAAAAAATAAAATAAGGTTAAAATAAATCAAGTAATTTACAAGTAAAAATAAAAGGCATAAAAATAAAAAAAAAGAAAAATATTGAAAAAGAAGTATGTCGATCCTTTAACTTTAGTTTTAGTTTTTTTAAAAACATGACAGAAGAGAGAGAGCATATAACAGAAGAGAGAAAGCACATGGCAGAGGAGTAAAATAAACAAATAAAAACCAAGTAAAATTAAAAAAATCAAATAAACATTTATAAAATTTAATATACATATAAAAAATGGAAATAAAGTTAAAAATTATTTGATTTCATGTTTTTGGTTTTTCTATTTATACTTTCATAAAAATTTTGGTTTATTCAATTTAATCATGACATATGAACTTAATCAAAATAAGAATAAATAATAATTTAAGCTTTTTTTCTTTCTCCTTTTCTAATTTTATATGCCTTTTATTTTTACTTGTATTAACATTTTAAATTTAATTTAATTTTATAACATTTATTTTACTTTCATAACTATTATTGAATTTCATTTAATTTAATTTTTTGAATTTTATTTTATTTTTTCAAAAATTTATTTTATTTTTAATATAGTTTTTTAAGTTTAGAGAAAAATGCACAATTGGTCTCTATGGTTTAATAATATTGCAGATTTTGTCCCCAGATCATTAAAAACTAACTGATACTAATAATGAAAACTAAATTTGCAACATACTTACACATGTATGAATTAAATTTATAATTTTGAAAATCTAAGGACCAAACTTGTAATATTATAAAAAACAGAGACTATTTTTATAATTTTGTCTTTGATGTAAATTATCATTTACTATTAAATCAAATAGCAAGGTTCGTACTATACATAATATAACTTTTAACTCATTAACTTAGTTACTTTAAAAAAAAGGAGTTAATTTGTGATTGTGCTTAATTTTTTTGTAGCATTCTAGTATAAACTTTGTCAAAAACGAAATTGTATTTAAAATATATTATTTGTGGGTATCATGTGTTAAGTCTATAACAATGACATGCTTATACCTTGAAAAATGAAACAGGTATCAATCGAGCCATATTGATACAGTTATATAACTATTTTATATTTATATCTCGATCTCCAAAATCGAGTTGCCACAACTTCATATATTTTTTTTATTTACTTAGCCACGTAAATATCACCGTCGCAACACGTGTAACAAAGTTCACAACCACACCTGATCACACAAGTTGTTTTCCTAATTTATACATAAAAGACTTAACTGTAAAACTACTAATTTAAAAAAAATCAACTTAAGAAAACTATCTTATTCTTTCATCAAACAAATATCACGGTTAAATCTGAATAGCATTTTACCTTTTATTCTCCTTATTTCCTTCTTTTCATTTTTTTCTTTTAAATTTGATTAGGTATGTTTTTCTAGAAAAACATTCAAAACGGATTTTGTGAGGAAATAGTAGGATAGAAGAGCGTTTTGGGACAAATTTTTTTGAACTTTTAGAACTGTTGTGAGTTGTGATAAGGTGACAAAGGTGACAGTGCATTTCTCATTGTGGTTGCTCCAATATAGGAGTTAGTTACACAAATGGTCTTTTTATATATTGTTTTACGAATTATGTCCTTTAGTAAGAAAAATATACGGTTTTGATGTATGCATGTAGTCTTCGAAATGAGCTTCAAAATTCAGATTTATGCAGGTACATCACCTAGTTTTTATCTCCAATTGTGTATGTATGCAGCCTTAATGGAAAACCTAGTTCAGTGCAATTAGTTAAGACAGTTGATTACATTGGGATGAACCCTAGAAAAAAAAAAGCACAGCTGTATTGAATTAAAGTTAGTTACAAAAAGAATCAAATTGAATCTGACAATTTATACAGGTGAACTACCAACTGATGACAGATTAGTATCTGCGCTTAAAAGTGTATCAAATGGAGAACCAATCTTGGATACATTTATGACACTGGGTTGTGGAAATACACTCTTACAGTTGGCAGGTGCAGACACGCGGGTCGGACTGTTGTGGTTCATCATCTGCCCTCTTAAGGGATCTTCACTGCAACTAGGTCCACCCTCATGTGAGATCTTATTCCATTCATCCTGCATTTCCATAATACAAGAATTCCATTCACTCCAAAGTCCGAATATGTAAATTGGCATACAACTGAAATCATACCTTAGGCTTAGGAGATGCATATGAAGTCCGAGTTAGCCTCGAACATGTAGATGGGGATTGATGTGACATGAAGTAATATGATGAATGGTGTTCCTCCCTACAATATGTGTGGGTCACGTCCCCGTATTCTTGGTTTTGTGGGAATGTTCTAGAAGGATTAGCGTATGACTGGGTTACACGAGTAGATCTTTCATGCCCCATCTTCCATGAATCTGTCAAACCCAACTGGGGTGCCATTGTCCAGTCTTCAATTGTTATACCTTGCTTGGCAGCAAGCTTAAGCAATTCCTTCTCATCTAATCCTAACCCCATAAGCAGATTCCATAGATTTCTTTGTGTTTCCCTCTGATTGTGAATCACTTGATCCCTCATTGCAATTTCAAACTGGAGCTCAGTATTAGTCATCCCCTACATTTACAATAAAACCAACTGTTATCTTCAAATATTTTACTAAATATATGTAGGTGTGTTCAATACATAACCAATTTTAAGTAGAGAACCACATTAGCACTTATACCTAGTGCTAACCAGCTATAATGGGACTTTGGGAGAGAGAAAGAGAGGCGGTTGTGTGGTTATCATAGTTGTCAATAGCGAGTAACGGTAAATAGCGACAAACCACCTATATGCTACGTAGCGAATAGCGGTAAATAGCAACCGCTATTTCTTGTTTAGCGATTAAGTAGAATAATATGTAAGATTGTTTTACATTCAATAGATAAGCATGTTTAGTAATAAAGTAGTAGGAAATCTAAGCAAAGACCCCCAAAATAGCTGAAATACTTGATTACTAATCATCTAAATCTCATATTTACCAAATAAAAAAAATAAAAATAAAAAAAAATAAAAAATACCGCTATGTAGTCGCTATTTACAAATAGCGACCGAATGACGCCACGCTACATAGCGCGCTATAACGGTCGCTATAGCCGCTATTGACAACATGGGTGGTTATCTACTTAACTCAGTTGTGTAGTTATATACCTACATACATATACATACACATACACATATATGTATGCTTCCTAATATATGTTTACCAGGAGTCTATATTGACTGAGGATACGTAAATAGGTTTTATTAGCATTATTGCGTATGGCCTCATCAATCATCTCCTGTAATTGACATCGGTGTTTCTCATTGGCTTCAATTTCCTGTGACAAATAACACATTTCAAATGTGTTAGTCAAATGACACCTATTAAAACCCGTGCTATAGGAAAATGAGAGCACCTTTTTATAAATGACACCAGTCTGATCATTGTCACGGATATTGTCCAGAACTAGCTGTCGCCTTAACATTAAAGCCTGTACAACTGTTCCATCATTTTCGATGGCCTGTTTTCAAAGAAAAAAGTTGTTCAGTGTCTGGGAAAAGAATTGGATTTGTTAGTAGACATTATACCTGCTGCTTTGCGATACCATCATCAAGATGTTGCAACTCTGTTCGATTTCTAAGATTAGTTTCCTCAAGTTCAAACAAGGCTTTCTGTAAGTTTATCCGTTCTTGGACATTTTCACTGGTTTCCTGGCTCAATGCGTTTAACCAAGATAATTCATCATCCATTGGTCTTTCAGTAGGTTTGGTGTTCAGTTGTGTTTCCTTTTCAGCTAGTTGTGTCTTCAACTGACTAACCTCTGTCTGTAGGAACAAAATGCATCAGTAACTGCAACTAACAGGTTACTGGACCTTAAAAAATAAATAATTACTAAAGTTGAACAAACCACAAAATTTACAATGATCTAACAAAGACCTTACCTGAAGACTGTCAATCATACGTTGATAATCCGATACATGGGTATCAACTGTGCCAATATTTTTCTGGAAAAACACAAATATCACTACCATTCAGATAATTATGAGTATCAAAAGCACACTTACAACTGTTACCTGGATGTGTGTTTTGATTTCCTTAGCTCGGTCTGCATATTTCAAGGTATTAACAGTGTGGTGATATTGATTATCTGCTGGTGATATAGTTGCAATCATGACCGTTTGAGAATTGCCACTCAAGCCAACTTTAAGAATTCGAGTCAACTTGCTGAAAAAATAGTGAATTAGTCAAGCGATGCTAAGGAAATAAGGAATTGCGCTAAGCTATTTGTTAGCATCCTACCTATTACGATAAGGGACATATGCTAGCCCCTTTTTATGTTGTTTTCCCAAAGCATTTATACAGTTTGCCAAAGCAAGAAGTGATCGGTTTATATTGGCACCATCTCTTAATTTCTGCCCACCATTATTTGTTTCAGAAGCCCGTTCACTGCAAGCATCATTGGTATATTTTACAATCAAACAGTTTGAACTCATACAAAAATTATATATTGCAAAAGTTTATACCTCCCAGCAAGATCCACAAGTGCAAGTTTACCACGTATAACTTGACTACGATACTTCTTTTTTTGTTTTCTAAGCACAGTTATTTCCAGAACTGCATGTGAGCTATATTAAAACAAGCAAAAGGCATATCAGGACTTACATAAAACAAATATAAACTAAAAATACAATTTGAAACTTGAATGCACATTCTCCAAATGAGTGCATTAACTCACCGTGACGATGTCACATTGGCATCTGTGCTATCAGTTTTACGCCTACTGTTCCCAATATTTAAAAGCTCAAGAATCTTATCAGCTGAGTTGACCTGAGACAATTCAAGCTGGTAAAAAACCTAACTAAGAATATGGACTTAATTCGTTAAATAATACAAGTAAGATGTTTAACCTTGATACATCTTAGGCCAGCTACAATTATTCCCTGCTCTGGGTCCTCCCTGAGTTCCAAATGACCAGATGATTTTTCAAGTAGATCATAGATTACCTAATTTCATACCAGATAACAACCTCTATAATAGAGAAATAGATATAATGAGGTTTGACTTAAGAGAGGATATCAGCAGGTTTATACCTCATTGTAGACTTCAAGGTAAGAACAAGTAACTTCAAATACATCAGAGCTCTTATCATTTTTTATAAAATCAAATATTGTGTGTAGACTTAGAACCATCAGGCCTGGGTCACCTTCAGTTCCTACCATTGTATAGGTTTTTCCACTGAAATAAAGACTTATGTTATGCTTGAGATAAATTAAATCACAAGTACCAAACAGAACATATGGAAGTATGGAACCATATTTTATACAGAAGATTTTTCAGTGGGGCAAAAGGTCCCCACACTAGTAAAATTATACGACCGAATGAAGGATTTATCACTAAATGTTAAAGAAAATACACATAAATTAGAAGAAACTAAACAGATAGAGCATAAGTACTTTTAAGAAATTACAATTACCATGGAGCAGTAAGAGATTGCATGGAATTGAAAATATTTTAATAGAAGAAATATAGAAATTACCATGACAAAATCAATCAAAAACCAAAGCACAGCTTTGTCCTAAAAAAACAGGTGACAGAACCATAAGAATAATACCATCGAGGGACAAAAAAACAGATTGTTCACACCAATAAAAATCCTCTTTTTTTTCTCTTATATCTTCCCTTTGTTTAAATCACATTTCACATTGAAGACACGGATTTGGCGCACACTCGACATGAACAAGATGAAGCAACCAGTAAGATTAGTATACATCCAAATCCCATCCACAATAAAGTAAAGTCAGGGCATACAAAAAAATTAGACTTTACTTCAGTATGATGCTTATTTTTGTTTGTTTCTTATAACAGAAGTAGATAATTGATTCAGAAGGCTGTTCTATAGATTACTAGATTTATTCATCTTGTTACAGATTTTGACTATTAGATCTGTTATTATATAAAAATAACATGGAATCAACAACCTAGCGTAGTAACAAAATGACTGGGAAAACTCTTAATGATTAGCATAAAAACCAATGGAACGGTCTTTTCTTGTTCAACTTAGAGAAGAAGAGGAAAAAACTACATGTCTGTTTAAAGATGGAGCAACTGGAGAAAAGAAAGACACAACTGTTGTTTAAGATTCACTGTCACAGCTCAACCAGTATGGAAATCTGTGCATCCTTTATAATCTTTATACTCATGTAATTGTGTTATTTCTCAAATTCCTTGTGCTTTCTTGCAGTAACACAAACTCATCACAATTTCTAATAGGACGGTGCTCAAATTTATGCATCTTAGTGATGAATAATGTTCTCGCCAGTGTTACTGAACATATCATTTGTGATTACCATTTCACCATATTAGGTGTAGGACAGATTTAGATTAATTAGCACATAATCATCCCAGGCTTGTGGAGTTGTTGTTAACTGGTGAAATGCTAAGAATGTGTCAATGAGCAAGTGGTAGAAGTTGCAAGCCATCCAACCTCGTAGGTCATCTTCTGGCTATGGAGTTCACGCTGATATGTTGCAGAAATATCAATTCAGAATTTCAGACCAAGAACATGACTCCAGAAGCTTATTTCTTTTTAGTTTCTGCATAAAATTATGTAGTAACACTATTGCAGACCACCTTAGTTTGAAGTTTATTATTTTCCTCCATTGTCTTATTAAGCTGATTAGCTATGAAATTGACATTTTGGTTCAATAATGACTCAACTCTCAAGCACTTTTAAACAGGCATGTAAGCAACCTGGTAATTTAGTATTTTACATACAATATGTCAGTGGTGCAAGGGGGAGCTGAATGTATTAGCTGATTACCTTCCAGTTGACCCATACGCAAACACAGTCGCATTAAGACCATGAACTACCCCTGAGATTGTAGAAGATATACTTCTCTCGTAAACATCCTGCATATAACATCATTATGAAACTAGGACCATTATCATTGGAAAAAGAAGTGAAATATATTACGAAGACAACAGAAACACATAATGGCCAATATCCTGTGATATCTTGAAACCAATATAATGATTTTTATCAAGATCAGTAAAACAATAGCATGTGGGACTCTTCACATGTTTTAATGTTAACATCTTAAGGCCATTAAATTTGTGAAAGAGAACAAGAGTTGTAAGATATGGATGTTTTGGAGATCCAGTATACTTATTTGGACATCCAAACTAACATTAATATTTAAGGTAAATACACTTTCAGATATACATGTATTGCATGACCTGCTATGTACATTTTGTCAAATTAGACAGGACAAGTTCAAGAACACATTAATCACCAATTATATTAACAATAGACTATTAACTGTATATTTTCATATAATTCCATGGAGGTTACGAGTTACGACTCAATAAACATGAGACCCAATTTGAAGAATGTTAAAAATATTAACATGATAGAAACCTGGTAATAACGTGTTATCTAGAGATCAGAAATGGTCAAACACAACAATCCCAAGGCATTTACGATGCTTAAATTGAAAAGGTAGACACTTTCATCAAATTGAAGGCTATTTAGAGTAATGGGAAACATCCAAAAGCATTGCTTTTACTCCACATTTCATTTTCAACCTCTGCCATGTGCCCACAACTCCTCAACATCCCCATACACCATAAAAAATACTATGTCTAGCACAAATCCACATCAATATGGTTTTCCTTGTTGTTTTTCCATTTTATCTAGCAAGATTTTGTATGAAATACTCAAATCATCTATGAAATTTCAACATATATGAAATCCAAATACTTAGAGTCAGGTTAAAATAGACATGCTTTCCATCCATATTATCAGCACACAAATAAGCTGTTATATGAACATTTTTAACTTTAGAACTCTTGCCTCGAGCATAAACACAAGAGGATAATATTAGAGTCTGGCAGCCTGCAGCCATCATGGTACCCCTAAGGCTCAGATGAACCAATTCAGAATAATCACTTTCCATGGTCGTAGCAACATAAGCACATAAAATTAACATATGAAATATAGGCAACGTACCGCATTCTTAGAATCTGGGGCAAAAGCGTAATCGAAAGTATATCTTCTCTCTTTTGTTCGATTCTGTATCCGATCTAAGTAGTCCTTTGACAAGTCTGGATCCAGAATAACTACCTCCTGATATTCAGATGATAAACAGTCACCAGATTGTAAACCTTACCTTAATTTACATTTTTAAATCTACAATTATTAACAGAAAAACTCAAAAACTACTCAGAGATGAGAGAAAGCGGCACCTTATTATTATTAACTCGCACTATATCACGGCCACGCTCTTTCTCAGTTAACGGCCTACATTTTACAGCAACCTATAAACAAAACTCTATATAAGATAAACTTACATTGAAACTCAAATACCAATTCAATTGATAAAAACAACTTACAGTGAGAGTTGTAGCTTTCTTTGTCGCCGGAGCTCTGATACTTGGCATATTCAGTCAAAAACCTCGCTCAAACCCTCAAAATTCACACAAATTCCGCTAATGTAATTATGCAAACCAATACACGCCCATAAACCTCAAAAAACCTAAGAAATAGAAACAATAATGCACCAAATTCCAAACTCAATCGTTCAAATCCGACTAAAACTAACCAAATCCTTCGTTTCCGAAACGAAAACGTAAACCCTAGAAACGAATATGTTTCATCTGAAATCACATTATTGCGAGCTTCAAATGAAGTAACAAAACTTTATCGATTCAAGTGCGAGTGTATACATGTGCGATAGTGGAGTAATTGAATCGATGAAGATGAATGATGTACGGTAAGAAGACGATGAAGCCATGGGAGAAGAGTCTGGAAACACGGTGATGGGCATTGACGCGGGTAATAAATATAATTGAAAGCGGAAGACGACGAAGGTGTTATCCTCTGCTCCTTGGATTAGCTGGACCTTCAGTTGTCAGTCGGTGATCGTGACCGTTGGATTTTATCTTTGTATCGTATTTTCCTTCTTTTCCTTTAAAACAAAAGGCCTTTCTTGGATGTTTATGGAAGAGTTTCCATTTATGTGTATTTGTTTTGTATTTTTCTTTAACGTGTCTTCGATTTAGCGACTCTTTGGAATATATTAAAGAAACATTTGATTATTTGTTTGAAGTAATATGTGTAATGTAAGCTACTCCAGATACAACTAGTTCAAAAAATTAAAACTACACCAACACCAAATACCCCAATTTATTATTCTCTTCAAATAAACCTAAACATATTTATTTCATACCATAGAGCAATAAATTCTTTAAATGAGATGAGTTTGATAAGAGAGTCCAGACGATAATTTGACCAGTTGAGGAAGCATTAATCATTATGAATTTGAACCAAAATTGAAATTGAGACCAAACTGATTTTGCAACGGGATTTCTGTTTCGTACACCATTGATTTGACTTGACCTTGTAAACGGTCATTTAAGAGCTCGTAAACGGTCGTTTAGCAGACCTGTAAACGGTCATTTATTCGAGCTGCAAACGGTCGTTTGTTGACCTGCAAACGGTCGTTTGCTTTAATGCAAACGGTCGTTTGATTTAATGACTTGACAACTCATATTTCGTTTGTTTTCTACCCAACCGAACACACCACAATATATACTCCATTTTTTCACCGTTATCTTCATTCTTCACCATCATCTTCATTCACCACCATCATCTTCATTCTTCACATTCATAATTTTTATCTTCATCATTTTTTTATTATTTTTCTTATTAAAACAAAGGTTAGTTTATTATTATTATAATACAATTAGTTTGATATATATTTTATTGTGTTACTAATTGTAATTATTTTAGGTAATGGCTTCAAGTTCACGTCAAGATACTGCGTCGGTTCGTGCTTCGAATCATCCCTGGCTTCAGTTTCGTCGAGGATCAGATGAATATAAAAGACTTTAAAAACTTTTAGATAAAGAATTTGAGGCTTCACGTTCGATATCTTGGAGCTTGTTACGGGACGTGGGTGAATTTACTCGTGCTCATAACATGATGAACGAGCCGTGAAGAAGATTTTTTGCAATTAGTGGCCCGAAATATAAGGAGCTTTGTTTGGAGTTTTTTTCTACGTTTAATTTCGACTCGAACAATCATAACTATAGGTATACCAATTTAGTTGGATTATATATAATTTTGTGTCTACATTTAATTGAACTTATATTTTTTTTAACAGTGATACCGGTGCTATCAGTTTTGTTCTCGGGGGGGTGCCACGTAATTATTTAGTGGCCGAGTTTGGTGTTTTGATGGGTTTATATACAGTTCAAGAGACCCATCAATCTGATTTTTTGAACGGTCTTACACAATTTCCAGAAGATTATAATGATAAAATATTTTGGCAAGAAATTGGTGATGACCAATATATACTTAACAATAAAACAAAAGCTACAAGAATGAACGATCCGTTGTATAGATATCTTCATCGCGTTATTGCTCATACTATAGTTGGACGTAGGATGACTAGTGGTGAAGTGACTAAAAAGGATTTGTTCTTTTTATTTTGTTTGATTAAAAGGAGGCCTTGTAATCTGACATATATGTTTGCTGATTATTTTACTTCTTGTATGAGTACAAAGAAAAGCGGGCACATTTGTGGTGGTACATATGTTACTCGACTTGCCGAGTCTTTACATATTCTCACCCCTGAGAACGTGGCAAGTTTAAACGGGCCGGTACTTATGTCCGGATTTGTTGATCGTGAACATGTTATACGGATGGACATGATCGCAGATTATCCACAAGTTAGGTGGAGGTTTAAACATAATAATCAAATGTGGATACCTCCATATCAAGACCCTCCTAATGATCCGCATCAATAAATTGTAATTTTATTTGTTTTGGAAAAGTAATGTAATTTTTTTAGTTATATAAATTGTGATTTAGTTTTTATTTGTATATATTTTATTTATGTTTTACTTATTGTAATAAAGAATTTATTTATTGTATAATAAGTATCGGGAAATGTGTCAGATAAAATCAATAATCGTTTACAGAATTTATTAGGAAATTCAATTCAAATTCAATAATCGTTTACAGAATTTATTGGAAAATGTGTAATAATTTGTCAATAATTGAAGATGCCTATAAATTCCGTTTACACAATTCACAATTCACAAGTATTCAAATTCATTTATTCACACACCATCATAGTTTAAGTCAATAATGTCTCAATTTTATAATGATTGGGTGTACCAAACAAGAGAGGAGTTAATGGATTTGGTGCAAAACACTGCACACACCCTTGAATATGTTATTATCACACAACGAACGAAGAAGACTGTATACGGATTCGTCAACAAGGCATTTCTTATGTGCGATCGTGGTGGTGTATACAAGTCAACATCAGATTCAACCACACATTCAGGGACAAAGAAGACAGATTGTCCGTTTCAACTTATAGTAAAATATCATGAAGAAGATGGAGGTTGGAAAATACATGTTGTTTGTGATGAACATAACCATGAACTTTCTAAATTTTTGGAGGGTCATGCTTATGCAAAAAGATTGTCTAAAGAAGGATATGCATTGGTGGAAGATCTTACAAGAAAGAATATGCAGCCACGTGATATTCTTACGGCTTTAAAAGAAAATAATGATAAAAATGTATCCACAATTGAAACCGTGTATGATTCACGCACAAGGATACGAAAGATGGATAAGTTGGAACCACCCTAATGCAAGCACTTCTTCAATCCTTGCAGATGGGCGGATACATCTATGATTTTACTACTGATGACGAATCAAATCAACTAAATGATTTGTTTTTTGTCAACCCCACTTCATTAAAAATATGGTGTGTGTTTCCGTATGTGATTATTTTAGATTGCACATACAAGACGAACAAGTATCGCCTCCCTTTTTCTTCAAATTGTTGGCTTAACTTCAACAAATAAGACATTTTGTATTGCTTTTGCATTCATACAAAATGAGAAAAAAATTTCAAGTGGGCTTTAAATTTTCCGACAAAAACATTAGATGGCTATATGGTACCGCGTGTCATAGTCACCGATAGAGAGTTGACATTAATGGATGCATGCCAAGTAATTTTTCCAGAAGTAACACGATTGCTTTGTAGATATCATATACAGGAGAATATCATAAAACATTACAGACCATCTTTCAAGTCTCAGACTGAGTGGGATAAATTTATGTATTACTGGAGATTTCTGCTTCAATTTCCAACCATTGAGGCCTGCTATGAAAATCGAACACGATTGCAAACAAAGTTGACGAGCAAGCATCGAAGTATTTTTCTGATCTATTCAATTTATTATTTTTATATTAATGAAATTAAAACTAACATATTTTATTAACATTGCAGTTGTGTTTAATTATTTGGATGTTAACTAGTTGCAAAATTACAAAGAGATGTTCGTA
The DNA here is from genome assembly GCA_025506515.1 of Flaveria trinervia. Taxonomy (NCBI): domain Eukaryota; kingdom Viridiplantae; phylum Streptophyta; class Magnoliopsida; order Asterales; family Asteraceae; genus Flaveria; species Flaveria trinervia. Next base: position 98,028,673 of record CM046452.1, read on the forward strand.
TTTGCATGGATTGATCAACATTTAAATTTTGGAGAACGAACAACAAACAGAGTAGAAAGCCAACATGCTTTGTTAAAAACATTTGAATTATGACAAGTCAAATTTAGATAAATTTATAGGAATTTTAAATAACATAATACGTTTACAGGAAACACAAATAAAAGCAAGTTTCGAGGAAAGCCGAATTATAATAAAACATCAACATAAACATAATTCATTTGTTTCTTTGTTATCAAATGTTTCTCATGAAGCTCTGGATATATTAGTTGGAGAGCTGACACGAGTTAATGAAATTCAAGACCAATCACAAAGTTGTGGCTGCCATATTCGTACTAGTTGCGGTTTACCATGTGCTTGTGAAATCGTACGGTATTTAAAAGCAGTCAAACCTATTCCACTACATTCAATGGATATATTTTGGAGGAGGCTTGACTTTTCACCGGCATCGTTAAACGAAGATGAAGAAGATATTCAATGTGATGACGAACTTGAGAGGTTCAAAGAAGCTTACTAGAAACAAAAAAATCCCATGGCGAAAAGGAATTGGTTAGAAAGAATAAAAAGCATAAGGGATCCTATCAGCGTAAATCTTAACAAGCCTACAATACAAAAAAATACTCGTGAAAGGCCAACACTCAAATCTCAAAAACAAAACAAACCAGATCCTTCACCTGCTCAACCTACCCGAGGTCATACCTACACGACAGATGATTTTGTTAGTTATGATTTTATGGGGATGAGCCCCCCGAAACATAGTTCAAACGTACATAACACAACTCAATCTTCTTTATATCACCATTATTTACTAACACAGATTCCAAAACTATTCCATCCATATATAACATACATAAAGAACGTAAATAGTGATGGTAACTGTGGGTTACGTGCAGTTTCTTTTTCCTTAGGATTCGGTGAAGAATATTGGTTGAACATGAGGTATGAGCTTTTAAACGAGTTACATAACAATTCTAATTTGTACAGAATTCTTTTCTCCAGCTCATGTGACGAGATAGAATGTAGTTTATCGTGGCTACATCCGGGTCCAGCTCCTGATCAACACTGGATGATAATGCCTTACACAAGATTATTGATCGCAAACAGATTTAATGTCATTCTTCAATGCTTATCTCCCACTGAAAGCGCAACTTATTTTCCGTTATGGACAGGTCCGGATGAACTCATGTACCATCAATTCATTACTATTGCACATGTGTATGGTTGCCACTACGTCTCTGTGCGTTTAGAGGGTGAATATCCATTGTCTTTCATAACGCTGTTATGAAATTTTCACAAAAGTAATAGTGCGGTTGCGTGGGAAAGAATATACGAGGAGAGACTTCAAAGATATTGTCAATATATACTTCAAAATAAAACTGTTACTTGTTTTAATATAGATTAGATTAGTATCATTTGTAATTATTAATTTTATAAAGTTCAAAATTTGTAAACTATATAAGTTTTATTGTTATTTCTAAACTTCAAAAATTATAACAATTATAAACAATATATGAAAATCTTAAAACTTAACAATATATAAATTTAATATAATATAACTATAATTATAAAAATTAATAAAAATCTTAAAGTTACTAACAATATATTCCTTTTATAAAGTTCAAAATTTCAAACTATATAAGTTTTATTGTACATAAAAACTTATTATATATAAACTTAATAATATATACATTATATAAGTTAGTATAATTAAATTTAACAATATATAAATACTTAGTATAATAAAAATATTAAAAATAGAATAAAAACGTTACAAATAAAAACATACAAAAGATTAATATAACTAGAAACAAAATGTTAATACAGGTATATAATTTTTTTTCGTACATGTATTAACTTATTTTCATCCAATACTTATATTCAATTTATAATTACTATAATTTAAAATTTATAAAAATATTAAAAATCGAATAAAAACTTAACAATAATATATAAATATAATATAATTAGAAAAAAATAATAAAAATCTTAATAATAGTAAACGACTGTTTACTCTAAGTTAAACTGTCGTTTAGTTCTCTGTAAACGACCGTTTACAGAGCTGTAAACGGCCGTTTACCACCATGCGAACGACCGTTTACTTCATGACATACGACCATTTATATGTTAACAAACGACCGTTTACTACCGATGGTGTAAAATGCAGAACCGATGGTGTATGAAACATGGCCACCTTTTGCAACGTCACAATTAACAAACAAGTGTCACGCCAATTCGTTATTAAAACTACATGTCGAGCATCGCATGAAACTGATAATGATCCATCATTTTGCCAACAACTCTTTAATAGGAATTTCGTTAACGAGATGTCTATAAAACTAAAATGTTTACAAAATTACGTAAATAACCAAATTAAATACCAAAAGTTGTACATGATTTTTGTATGGTTTATGGGTAATTATCAGTGCAAGAGTTGGTATTGATTGGGTATGCTCGATTTTTGCTCACCCGATCAAGACCAGCCTACATCGATAAATAAATGAAACCCGACCCTGATAAATGCCTATACTAGACCCCATTGATCAATACCTAAAAAAATCCCTAAATTGTGTAATTTAGGGGTTGGCAAAAAACGAGTATACCCAATCAAGACCGATAACATATTGATAATTGCCTACAACCAAATCGGATTCATGTATACAAATACGATTTTTCACCTGGTGTACTAAGAATTCATTGGATTTGGGTCGGTTTTCGAGTTTGAACTTGTGTAAGTGACTCAACAATAATCAAACCAAAAAGGTACAGGCAATCTTATTGAAGATCGTGATCTTCTACTTTAAATTATAAAAAAGTAGTTGAAAATTAAACAAAACCTTAAATCTGAATCAATAAAATCTTTCATCAATGAATCCTTTTGTGGCCTAGAAATACATGGAATCAAGATTACTAGAGGGTGTATGATGATCTATTATTCTCTCCATCTTCAACAATTTCAAATAATAAAATCCCTATATCAATATGGATTCAAATTAGGGTTTTATTTTTCTAAAACCATTAATTATAAATTTATCCAAATAAAAAATTCAATTGTATGTTTTTTGTTTTTAATACATATATATTGCATTTACCTATTTTATTAAAATTACTTATTGAATGATTATATTACCCGTATTTTTACAAGGTAATTTAACATTTGTATTATTAAAACCATCAATTACATATTTTCTCAAATGCGAGTTTTCTATATAAAAAACAACATAATCACATCTCCAAATACAATAGTTTAAACTTCATCTAAAAATAACAATCATCAATCATCAAAGTTATATCTTCAACTACAAGACACAGTGATCAAAAGTTTAAACAATTATAATAAAAAGACATCAAAACGTAAAAAAAAATTAGTAAAACCAAGATAAAATAGTATTTTAAACAGTTCATTTAATTAAATACATGAATATATTATATATGTTTTGGGGAAAAATATGTAACTAATTATTTGGCATGATACAATATGTAATTTATGTTCTTGAGAATGAGAAAATATAAAAATCCCTTCAAATTAAAATCCACGAAATACATCCTTGTATACTTTTTAAAAGAGTTAATTACATGAAAGGTCTTTATGTTTAGTCTTGTTTTCACTTTCAGTCCCGAACTTTGAAAAATTACAAGGTCGGTCTACGAGTTTGACAAAACGTAACACAATTTGTCCCCAACTTTGACGGGCCATTAACTTTTTAATTAATATTTATAAATACCCAAAATACCCTTTAATGAAAAATAAAACATAATTATAAGTTAACGTATTTATATTTTTAAATAACCCTATACTATACCCACTGTTCCCTTTTGAACCTGACACCATCGTCCACCACCAATGACCCATCGCCACCTTCCTCCACCGAATCTTCATCGCAACACCCCCTCTTCCACAAAAATACCACTGGTCACAACCACCTTCCTCATATCCCTCCAATTGGCCAAAGAACCCTAATCAATCTTCACACGATTTACTCTTAGAATCATTAGAAATGAGTTGCTTAACCACCATCAATGAATTCACGATATTCATAACTTCAACACACATTGTTACATTTACTCATTCAAATGTCCCCCCTAACATCACACCATATTCATTTGTCTTAGTAGGAAGTAAAATATGTTCATTTACAAGTGGTGCAAATAAGGGTGAGGCAAGTGGAAGTGCTAAGGGAGAGACGGAAACAGTGACGCGGTGGTGGTGACGTGGGCTGTAGTGGTAAGGGGTGACGAAGATCGTGTTGCGATGGTGGTTAGCTGGGCGACAATAGCGAGGGAGACGACGGTGGTGAGGCAGGCGACGATAATAGGAAAGACGTCGTTGGTTAACCTGAAGACGATGACATGTTGAAGATGAAGGGGTTGTTTGCGATGGTGATCCGATGGTGCAGATTGATGGTGATGAGCTCCCCGGTGCTATAGTGGTGGTGGTACCTGGTAGATGCAGAGCCGACTCAACCTTTTTGGGGGCCCTAAGCGACATGGCCCTTTTCTGAGTTTTATGGATAATAATCCGTTTTTTAATCGGACTATAGATCGATAATAACACACCAAAATTTACTAAATTTAAAACTTTGATAACCACAGTCAATATACAATTCACTTGCATATGCATTTTTTCACTAACAAAAATAAAAAAATACATGTAAAATTTATGGTAAGTACCTTGAACATATAGTTTAAAAAGTTTTGTTCACAGTCATCAATCTCTTCTTAGGATTAGTTTCGCCGGTCCAATTTCTTAGCCAAATAGATGGAACCAGATGCAAAACATCGTAGAAATTAATAAAAAGTGTTAGAGAAAATCATTGAATTATAATTATTAAAAAAACTACTGTTACAAAAACAACCTTAGTATGTAGAAATTTCCATGCTTGAATCACACAACCAAGTTAAAGAACTCTTTAGAACCCTAGTAAGGGATAAACATAAGTGATCGGTTCATAAGGTAATTAATATAATAATGTTTATAATCAGAAAATTATGAAGGCAACAAATATTAGACATGTCCTATTATTCATGTTATAAAACAAAAGAACACTATTACATATAATAAAATTGATAAAGGATAAACTGTATTGGTGTTGAATGATCTATATGATGGCACTTTTAGAAATGCAAAGAAGCTCTCATTGCATACTAGATAATAAAGCTTCTAATATTTGTGCAGCTTTGGGGTAAAAAACAATAATCCTCGTATAATTAAACAAATCACCTTCTTATATGCATCAAACAACAATACTAATTAGAAAGTTAGGTTTCATGTATTTAGTGCCGTTAGTAATATCCCACATATACAAAACCCAAAACACGTATCGGCCTAGATTGTAAAGCCACTCTAGCGACTGGTGTTGTTTTAAAAACAAAAGGTAAAAAAATACTGTGAAATTTGCAATTACTTACCAGGAACTTCTATTGTGAGGATTAAAGAAGAGGGTCTTCGAGAAATTTTGAATTCATGAAGATTCGTTGAAGATTGTCAATCTACTATGGAATAAAGATGAAAATTGACTGTTGAAAAATGTCGATCAATCTTGAATGTCGATTGATTTCTACTTCTGCCATTTCCAATAAGAGTAGTTAATGTTTTGAATTGAGGATTGGGTACTGATGGAACTAGAGAACGAATTAGAAATACTCAGACCCACCATCAAAACCTTCTGCAATTCCACTTCTACCTATTTGTTTGTATTTTACTTTTGGACTGACCTAACAAAAATCCAACTTACTACATACTATTAGGGATCGTGTACTTGATGATGTACTAACTGTTAATGTGTATACCGAACCAAATAGTGCAGAATCCTATTTGATTAGCGATCCAATCAGTGAGAACGCACGTAGAAACAATTATGTATTGAATCTAATGTTAAGAATCAATTAGGAATCAATCTAATGCGATCTATGAACTTGGAGTATGATCTTAGAGGTCTCTGGACGGCTAGGGTACGTCTGGAGTCGAAGCGTGTATGATGCTTACGTTTTTCCACGAATTAGGTGGTATTTATAGGTTAGGGTTGCTCATTCGGGTGACTGAACCATTAGCATGGTTCATTCGTGCGATTGAGCCATGCAGTTGATCCATTCGCATGACTGAGTGTTCAGTCGTGCGATTGAGTCAGTCGCATGAAGTTGTTCAGGCGTATGGACGATTTAGGCGCATGGACACTCGGTCGCATGGCCATTCGGACGCATGACCACTGTTGGGGCGCATGGTCCAGTCGGACGCATGAGAACTTCACTTAACCAAGTTTGAATGTATTCATTATTATAACATTATGCATATCAATTCAAACAATCACAAACCTATATAATCTAGTCAATATACGTTACACAACTCATTAATGAAATATTAAACATTATAAATCACAATCAAACATTCTTATTTCATTAAGCACCCAAGCATTACATAAACGTAAGACATTCATGACATATTACATTAAGATCCAAATCTAGGTACATATGTATCAACAAACTCCCCCTTGGACCTAGATCTAGCTATCGTCTTACCTTCTTCATAACCTCCTCATACTTCTTGTACTTTTCCTCTCTTGTGACTCCTACATGTATTTCAAATGCAAAGTAGAGTCGTATCATATTTTGGAATTGGAGTGCTTGTACACTATCTTGTGTGTCATAGAACAGTGGCCACTTGTATAGAGTGTAAACGTCGTCAGCTGACAAGTTGGTAAGCCACATCGGGTCAAATACCCTAATAGTATCCATTTTGCCTTATTTTTTCAGAACTATGACAGCTTTCCCAGTTCTCTAATCATAGTACCACCATTTGAAGTGAGGAGTGAAGTCTTGTGACATTTTCCGTAGAGGGATCTTTGACATTGTTCGTGGAGGACTCCACTTCAGCACTATCTTTGGCTTTCCAGTTATGGGATCAACTTCAAAATGTTTGATATACCTCGTAGGTTGTTGAGGTTTGAAGTTGACCCACCTAGTGTGGTACACTTTCTTCAGGGCAGCCTCAACCCAGCCTGACATCTTTCTCGGGTCAGCGTATAACAACTTTAGTTTAGCTAGCTGGTTGAGCTCAAAACGAGGTAGAGTCTTTAGGTCATGCGGGAATCTAAAGTACTCAATACCTTTCTCTCTCTTCACTGCATATACATTAAGATCATAAAAATATGCCCACGCAATAATCTTGCCTGACACCTTGTGATATTTCTTCACATTGTAGAGCTTGGTGTAGACATTATGTTTAGGAGCAGTGCGTTGGGCTCAGATCTCTTTAAAACAAGCAGCCCATTCAGCCTTTCTAATATCAACATCAGTGTTTGAGGCTTGGGCTTGTTCTTCAACCTTCTCGGACTCCTGCTCCATCTTATCTAGTATCTCAAATGTATCACCGACTAGGGAGTCACCCAAATTAGGGACCGCATTTCCCTCGTTGTCAGCGTACTCGGGATAATGTTCTGCAGATCTCCTTGACAATCATATCTAGTAGGGACCTGCTCCATCTTATCTAGTATCTCTATTTCATCAATGTCGTTCAACTCGTCATCAGTGGTTTCTACAAAAGTTGGAGCGTCCTTGACAATCTCATCGGGATTAAGCTTGAACATTTCTGCAATTTGCTCATCAGTGAGATTGTGAATGATCTCTCCTTCTTTAGGAGTGTACATTACAGATCTCCTGACTATACCTTGCAGATCAAGAATTATCGTGAGTTGAGTCTTGATCTGTTGGAGGGGAGGAACATTATGTTCATCCCTTTGGTAATTTGGATCTGCTTGATTTAAACATGTAACACACTCATCGTTAGTAAATAATCAAAACATAACTGTTAAACAGTTAAAATAAACATCCATTACATAGGCTTAATACAGGATTCGAATACAAATGATTTCAATAACATAAATAACTAAACATTACTCTTATCAGGTATCCTCTGCTCTTCTGCTACCGGGGCGGATGTGGAGGCACCCTGATCTTGAGTTCTTTTGATCCTCCGTTAGCTTGCAGATGTGGCACCAGCAGCAAATGAATCCTCTTCATCATCATCAACATCAGCATCCGTATCACCCTCGTGATCATCACCATCATCATCATCATCACTCTCATAATCATCAGCATCATCTTTGTCTCCTTCTCCTATCTTCAATGGCTATTCTTTGGATCCTTTGAGCTTTAGCAAGATAGTCTTGTTTGCAGCCTCTAGCTCCTCAATCTTCTTGGCATGTTGTTCCTGGAGCTGAGACAACTGCTGAGCCTGCTCATCAATCAATCAAGCCTGCTGAGAAATCCGCTGAGATTGTGCAGCAGTAAGATCTACTAACTGACGAATCTATACAGTTTTCTCGTCATCGGCCGCTAACACCTGCATCACCATACGGTTTAGCGCTGACAGCTGTTCCTCTACCCAAAAGGAGGTAAAGGTGCTCTGGATGTATATGGAAAGGAGGATGATGGTGCATTTGGATGGCTAGCGTGGTGGTGGTGGCAGTGGTAAAGATTAGGGGTAATATGGATGAAGGTGGTGATGGTGTATGTGTGGTAGTAGTGGTGGTAGGTGGAGTGGGTGTAGTGGTGGTAGTAGTGGTGGTAGGTGGAGTGGTGGTAATGGTGGTAGAGGTGGCAGTAGTGGTGGTGGTTATGAAGGTCAGTCTTCTCTTCTTCTTCTTCAGGCCGTCGGGCTAAGCCATCCTTTTCTTCCTCGATACTTTCGAGGAGGATGCTCTCCCTAAAACACGGCTTGGCTGATCAGGAGCAAAGGTAGGATCTGTGTCAGTCTCTCCCGATCTGCCAGGGCGTTCACCAACCGCCCGGAGCCCTCGCTTTGTGGCAACCACCTTGCTGCCAACAGTCTGAGTTAGAGGCTTCTCATCTGTATCATCCTCCTCATCAGGTATGAAGTCTTGATGGAATCTTGCAGTCTTTGCTCCATCATGGGTAGATGCCGGAGATGCTATATCGGCAGCGGGGGCCCTTGGTTGAGTGGGCCCTGCATCTCCACCATCACCACTGTCGTCGTCATCGGAGTCATCCTCCGGGAGCTATAACTGCTCAACCTCTGAATCACTGTCTGCATGGCACCATTTATGCCTAGTCGGCGCCATGTAATCCTCCCGGGTCAGATGCCCGAATAGTCTCCTTACAGGGGGCTTTACCTGCTTCCCCCTGTAAACCTTCATACGACCTAGTGTGGTGTCGTCCATCACCTCAAGAACTACAGCGTCCTCCTTTTCCTTAGGCAGAGACGGTAGTTTCTGATCGATAATCATCTGGATGAATCGAGGGTACATGCAGAACCCATCCTTCCCTTTCCCCTAAATGTTCTTCACCATATAGGCGAAGATCATCTTGGAGAAGCTGAACGGGTGGTTCAACACCAACGCTGCATAAGCGTTCTGCATCTGATCTGAGAGCTCGTCAAACCCTCCCTTTCGAGAAGCAATACACTTCAGCAGCACATGTGCGAGGTACTTGAACTGGGGGCACATGTTGCTCTTGTTGAGCACCCCTGCGTTGATGTCCCCAGAGTACTTAGCTCGCATGAAACATCCACAAACAGTAAGGGGGTGTAATCGAGTGGGATAATCAGCATCATCCCCGAACTGTAGAACTATCCGAAGATCATCCTCAGCGATCTCAATCGACTCTCCAAAAATCGAGCTCCTTATGCAATGCGGCTCAAAGGATCTGTCCACCACAACGCTTTCCCAGAAAGCTTGCTGAATCGAGCGGTATGGTGTACAAGGAGTCGATATGGCATGAGAGATCCTCGATCTTCGTAGAAACGCGATAACGCCAGAAAAGTCTGAGGCATTTCTGGATGACAGATCCAGATGAGCACAGATGTTGTGCTTAGTGCTCATAGTCCAACGACGAGCCATTTGTTACACAATGAATATAAACGTTAGTAACCGTCGATGAGTAATAACTTGAATCATTTGGATTGGAATTTTTTTTTTGTTCTGTCGTGCGAATGAGACCGTGCGACTGAGATCCAGCCGTGCTAATGAGTAGTGCGACTGAGTTCAAGTCATGCGAATGACCTCATACGTATGGTTGAACATGCCACTAGGCTCATACGTATGCAAAATCATGCGTTTACACCAGTCGTGCGACTGAACTCATACGCATGGTTCAGTCGTGCGGTTTAGCCATTCGCACAACTCAGTCGTGCGACTGAAGTTTATCAAGATATCCATTCGCATGACAAACTGTTGTTCAATTCAAATTCAAGTTCTGACCAATTCTTAAGATTAGACATCGTGTTTTGGTTCATTGGACTCACAATCACTCTATTTAGCACCTAATAACTTTGTTTTCAATATTTTACTTAGTTTTATTACGTTATTTGTCCAAGAAAGTCTCGGTTCTTGGTTAGGGTCGAAGATCTTGATTTTGGAATCAAATTAATCGAAATTTGGGTGGATTGCACCGCATTATACCTGTATAATCAGTGGAAATCGTTAGTAAACAACAATCAATGGTATAGAATGATCAAACAAAAATTTGGCAGAGTATCAATGGTTCGTGCAAATTAGGGCGATTTTGGGAGTGATGAATGACTGCGACCGAATCCCCCTCTATTTATACTAGGGTTTCCTTCAGTCGTGCGACTGAGTCCAGTCGCATAGTTGTTTCGTGCGACTGAAGATCAGTCGTGCGTCTAGCATATTCGGTCACCTTCAGTCGTGCGTCTAGTAGTCAGTCGTGCGACTGGGTCATTCGGTCACCTTAATCCATGCGATTTGCACATCCTGATGGTCCAATCGCATATATGTCCCAAACGTTTGGGTTTATCATGCGATTGGGTACATTCGTATCCTCCAATCGTACGACTGGTCCATACTCATGTTCCAGTCATGCGAATGGATCATACTCATGATTTTGACTTTTTCACCATCCCATATTTTATCTTTTGATTAAACATTATGAGCATTTGATCATCTCAGACATGATCATTTTAACTTGAAAAACTATTAACCACCTCAGACGTGGTCCTTTTAAAATACTTTGTCACCTCAGACATGACCCATTTTTATTTGAAAGCATGTGTGCTCACCTCAGACGTGACCGTTTAAATGATAAGGTTCCCTATTAACTTCCATGACATAGTCCGATATTGAACAAAACTGAAATTGACAAACTTTATACAAAATTAAAAGAAATAACACTAAAACTTAAACTAAGACATGTTTTTGTGTTTTTGTGAGGGTTAACTCCCAATATGTAAATCTAAAGAGTTCTTTTTTTGAAAAGCCAGCTTTAATTCACTTAAATCATACATGGACCAAATCAATTTAGAATCATACAGGATGTGCAAATCATTCGGGACAAGTTATCTAAAACCTTTGATGCTCTAGTATTGTCTTTTATCTAGAGTCATTTAGCAAATTTAGAAAATCATACTAGTACTATTAGGTCCCCACTCTGATTTGAACTTTCAAGAATTGTAGCCACAATGATTGTCAGTATACTTATCCTCTTAAATCCATACACAGACTTTCAACACAGATTGGTGATGGTTTAAAATTGTTTATTTCAACAAGTATTTGTGGATCCCACACTTATATGGTAATCAACATTCCTTAGGAGATTTTGAGCGGTCTGATGGTAGTATTCAAGAAGAAACTATTCATAGAACTTTCAAAGAGAAGCCAAGGCTTAGGTTAGTGCCACCGCACAGTAGAAAGGTGGCAAACAACAATGAATTCTAAAATATATAGGTTATGCTTATCCTCAGGTCAGTGCCACCGCACAACAAAGAGGCACATAACCTATCTTCTTGTTTGAGAAATTTTATTCTTTTTGCATAGATCTCACCAACAACATAGGTTATCAGTTTGATTGTATTTGCATTTTTAAGTGCTTTTGCTCATGCTTTGGTCTTACGCACATATTCGTGGCGTTTATTTTGCTCATCACCCCTTATTGGAATCTTGTTGATTGTGTTAACCAGGGATAAGGTGTTACCCACAGCTAGTCAAACATTTTTGTTTAATCTTGAGATCACCAAAAAGGTCTAGTCATCTATTGTGTTGAATCTACCGATATATCATCTGTGGTCTAGCAACCTCTAGGTCTACTTTCTTTGTGTTACCTTAGTAGTAACTAGTTTATCTATCATATTTCATTTTATTTTGCTCAGACTACACAGATTTATACTTGAGCTTTGCATCATTTTCAATTTAAATTTTAAAGTCCCAAATGGTTTGCTCATGTGTACTATTATATTCCAAATATTGGATCGGTATCACACATACGATCTTATTTTTATCAGCTACCTCTCCTTCTCCCTCTTTTTGTTATATTGTCTAAACATATTCTCCCCCTAAAATTTTAAAACCTTAATGGATTAGCGTTTTAGGATTTTAATAGGCAAAACAACAAGACACATTTTAATTAACCAACTTAAAATTAAGCAGAAAAATAAAAAAATTGAAAAATAAAAAAATTGAAAAATAAAAATAAAAATAAAAATAAAAGTATATTTATACGACACATCGGACTACACATGATCATCGTCAAGAATGACCTCATTTTTCTTTTTAACGCCATTGACCTCTAACAGATATAGAAAACGTGGTTTGTCAAAAGCCTTTGTATAGAGGTCAGCGCGTTGAAAATCTGTGTTTATTTACCACATCGATTAAGTTCTTTTCAAAGCAATCACGTATAAAGTGATATTAATTCCGATGTGTTGGTTTTAGGATGTTGGACCGGGTTTTTAGTGATTGTAATAGCAGCAGAGTTATCAACAAAGATAGGAGTAGAAGAGAATTTCAAACCGTTATCTCGCATTTGCTGTTGAATCCATATGATTTGTGAACAGCAACTTGCAGCAGCAACGTATTCGGCTTCATAGGTTGACAAAGCAACCGAGGTCTGCTTCTTACACTGCTAGGTTACTAATCTTCTCCCAAAGAATTGACACCCTGCTAATGTAGACTTGTAGTTCATCTTGCAGCCTCCATAATCCGAGTCGCTATACGTCGTAAGCTCAAAGTCATCATCATGAGGATACCATAACCCAAGTGTGGGTGTACCCTTCAGATAACGAAAAATCATTTTGACCCCAATAAGATGGTTCACTTTAGGCTTTGCCTGATATCGTGAACATAAACATGTAGCATACATGATATCAGGTCGTGAGGCAGTAAGATACATAAGAGATCCAATCATCACTTGGTACATAGTGGCATCCACCAAATCACCATTTTCGTCGGGTGCTACATCATGGTTTGTAGCAAGTGGAGTTCCAGCTGTAGAAGCATTCTCCATGTCAAACCGACTGAGAATATCACCTACATACTTGGTCCGATGTAGGAAAATCTCATTTGGTGTCTGATCCACTTGTAATCCGAGAAAGAACTTCATCTCTCCCATTGCACTCATCTCAAACTCCGCCTTCATTACTGCTTCAAACTCTTTACATAATTCTTCATTCTTTGATTCGAAGATTATGTCATCGACATATGTCACACCCCGACCGACGGCGGAATCATCGGGGCGGACGAATGGGAGACGATTGCTCATAGCATATGGAACTAATTAAGTTGAAATAATATTCAATGTCATTATTCAATAAACATTACAAGACAAATAAGTATTTGCAAAACAATCAAGATACAAACAAAAACATAAGACATTCAATTAATCTAGATCCAAGTCCTATATGAGTACAAGAAGATCTTCAAGTAGGAAACCTGAAACATGTTAAAAATAAAGAGGTCAACTATAAAGTTGGTGAGTTCCCATGGTTTAAACACACGCATAAGTATATATATGTAAAAGGGTTACAAGTAGCAATTCATGTCCATGGTTACAAGTTAGCAACCTCATAGAACACATACAGTTACAACCAAACCTCGACTTGATTACAAGTATATAAGATTGGCTAAGTGTACTTGGTTCCCATGATGAACAAGCATACATCATCAGGAGTCGGCAATACATCGACTTTAGCACCAAGTAGGCTTGTCAGGCCCAAAGACCTAAGACGTCGCCAGACTAGCAATAGTTAATGATTGTAAACAAAATATGTATCTCATATAAGACTTACATTAACACAAATAACCATGACAAAAATATAAAGATGAATTGCATGTGCATTTACAAGTCTCAAGATAGTTACAAGTGTAAATTTATAAAGTTAACATGTTTCACCCCAAAAGGTGTGAAATAAAGTGAAAAGGGGGCATGAGAAACTCAGAAGATGTAAATAATATGATGATAAGAACGTAGACGAAGCTCCAACGATTTGCTTTACAAGTTGCCTAACCGTATAAATTCCAAGATTAAGTTTAAAGGTAAGATTAATGAATAAACGTGAACTAGGGTTTCAATTGGAAATTTGGGGGTTTTAATAATAAAAAGAAGCGATTATGCATTGGTTAAATAAAGACGAAATAGATTAATCGAGATTGAGAGCGAAAAGGAATGATTTAATAATTTAATTTATTTAAATAAATAAAAATTAAATATAATGTGTTGAAAGAAATAATTAATTTAGAAATTAATTATTTAAAATTGATAATGATGATTTATTGAATACTTAATTATATGACTTGTAGAATAATATAAACTTATTTAAAGTTATTTTCCAAAGTTTTTAAATGTCTTAAATAATCTTTATAAAGGTTTTATAATATTAAAACCCAAAATAAAGAATTAAAGAATTTATATTGAGTCATAATGTTTCAAGAAATATCCAAAATAACATGATTTAAACGATGAATATTTAAAAGAAATATTTGGATCACTAATAATTTATTAATTATTAAAATCCATTTTAATATATATAACCCAAGAATAATCTTTAAAATGTTTTATTAAAAAGATTTTTTTATTTATTTAAATTTAGAAAAATTACAGAAAATTATTTGGTCTCTTTAAAAAATATTTAAAGTTTACAAAACTTTTTTTTACTAGTTAGAAATTTTCTATAATTAATTTAAGGGCTAAAAAGCCGTAAAAAATTATTTGAAGGTGCCCGGGTTCGAACCCGGGACCTCAAGGTGGGGATACAAGTGACTAACCGGGGAACTAAAGGCCTAAGCCACGTGAAGAACTGGTTTTAAATTGTTAAAAACAATACTTCAAGAATCCCTCAATTTCTTAAGAACCTAGAATCGGTTTGGATCAAATTGACCACCCAAATGATGCAGATTAACGAATTAAACATGGGGCTTTGTTTCCCCATGTAAAACCGAGTTTAATGATATATGAAACTTACATGATTGAGTTTGATTTGATGATCTCAAGTTTAAGAACAAGTCGTGACATTGTGATTGTTGATTCATGGTGTAAACGAGGTTGATAACCAAATTAACTTTGCAGGAAGCTTCGGATGATGTTGATAAGTGAAAGCCCTCTTCCAATTTGGTTTAATAACGCTTCGAGCATGGATTACGGTTGAGTTACAGGTCGCGAGTCGTATGTTGCTCGTTGGTGTTGGATTTGTGTTTTCCAGGTGAAATTGGAAATAACAATCGAATAAAGGTAGATAGATGCTCGTTTGGGTTGAATTAATTTGATTATTATTAGTGTTTTAATGCCCGAACGTTGCAACTCAGTGATCGGCGGTTACACGAGCTCGAACGCTCTTGTAACCGATGTTAAACTTAATTAAGAAGCATCCAATAGTTCGAAACCTTCACTTGGACGGTTAGAAATCGTTTTGTGTGGCTAAAACTCGAAGAATCGAGACTTTTGGCCTCGCCAGAGCTTGCCGACTCGCGGCCGGAGATGTGGCCGGGAAATCGGGAAGGGGGGTTGGGTTTTGGTTTCAAGATTCTTAAGTTGGCAACCTAGGTCCCTGAAGTATCCATTTTTATCATTTTATGCTAAAAGCTTTTATATTAAGTTTTATAGATTACAATTTAAAAACTATTCTTTATAAAACCCAACTTTTAAATAATTAATCCATTATTTATTTATAAAATATTATAAACATTATTAATCTTGTTATATATTAATTATTAAATTATTAAGGTGGTTAAAATAAATAATCTTTATATATATACTCATCTTCATAAATTCCATAGGAATTTTAAAGTCTAATATTTATTTTTATAATAATTAAAACTTCATATATGATATTTATAAAATCTCATAAGTTTATAAACTTATTAAATAGAAGATTAATATAAATTTTAAATTACCAATTTTACAAAGTTAATTAAATAACACATTATTGTTTAAAAAAAACCCACTAAAATGAAAGAAGTAGTTTAAATGATGTGCTTGATTTATATAATCAACAAAACGGGTTCAAATTATAATTTGAAATTGGTGGATGTTACAACATAAATTTGTACCAGCAGTAATCTCCATCTTTTTCCTTGATAAACAGTATACAGTCAATGACTCCCTTGCGAAAACCATGTTTTACAAGATGTGTCGAGAGTTTCTCATACCAGGCCCTTGGAGCTTGATGAAGCTCGTATAGTGCCTTGTCGAGTTTGTAAACTCTGTCCTGATGATATGGATCCTCAAATCCTCGGGTTGACTGACATACACAGTCTCTCAAATCTCACCATGAAGAAACGCACTCTTCACATCTAATTGATAAACTTTCATCTTCATATAAGATGCATAGGCAAGGAAGATGGGGGCCCTAAAATTTTGGGGGCCCCAAGCCATAACCTCACTTCTTAGGTCTATTGGGCCGGCCCTGGCTAGGTGGGGGAAGATAAACGAAAGGTTGAAGGTGATGGGGTTGGTTGTGGGGTTAGTGGTCGTGGTGGGCCTCGCTATATATCATTTCTTAATTCTCTTGTTTATTACTTAATTCACGCATATCATTAAATGAGGGGCAATTAAGTTATTTCGCACGTACTTTAAAGAAAAAGATAACGACCATTCCTGACGGGGACTATCTGTGTTATGTTTTGTCAAACCATTGAACCGACTTTGTAATTTTTCAAACATGGGGACCGAAAGTGAAAACAAGCCTAAGTATAAGGACCTTCATGTAATTAACTATTTTTAAACTAAATAAGGAAAGCATACATGCAAATTCAAATACCAAATTCAGCAACATAAAATAGCACCACAACTCAACACATTTCACATTGATTTGCACTGTCACGGTATTAGCTCGAGTAATCTACATCTAGAGATTGAAATTAACGACGATAATCACTCGAGCAAGAAGAATTTAAATGAAGAATAGTTGATTGCAAACAACAAGCTTCAACTAATCATTGGTTTTATCTATTATCATTAATTTCTGCAAGACCAACATCGAAAAACCCTTTATCAATATGTAAACATAGACACGAGCTTTGGTTTTTATATAAAGTTTATTACATGTTCGGTTTTAGGTTGGGTAAAACCCAATCCAATTGTCGTATGCTAAATTTACTTAACCCTAGTGTAATTATAAGAACTAAAAGCTGACCAATGTTTTAGTCGGTTAATACACATGGGTATGATAGTTCTAACACGTATGACTTGATTCTTTTACGTGCATAGTTCCAACCCTTCAAAAGAAAAGTAGCCCCTTATGGGACCAACTCCACAATGAAGCCCTAGCACGGATCAATATGTGTAGCAATTGCACCCCACGAATGGTACACCGAAGAATGTTTAATATCCTAACCCTAGCACGGATCAAGCTGACTTATTCTTGAACTCCCGATGATAATTCAGGCTCAGGGACCTTATCAGTTATTAGTAAATGGTCTAATGACTTCTATCTTTTAACGATTGCATTAGCCGGTTAAAAGGCCGCAAAACAGGGCCCTCTCACTTTTTCGTACATCCTAACCCTCCGGCTTTACAATTGCCTTCCTTCTCGTACGCCCTAAAACTTAACCAAAAAATTAAACAAATCACATCACAACATCATCATTTCTAAAACAAACACACCCCTATCTCACAAGTCTCAACACACTTCTTAATCTCCCCCAAATTTCACACGCAAATCCCCCCTTCTTCATCTTCATCCCCTTCACTGGTAAGATATCAAGCATCTCTGCATCTATTTCTTCTTAATTTTTCAGTATGATTGATTCCTGTTACGCCTCGATCTGTAGAACGTTCTTGATTTATTATTATTATTATTATTATTATTATTATTATTATTATTATTATTATTATTATTTTGGATTAATTCGGACTTTTTTTTCGGATGTAATTGCTGTTGATTATGAAGATAGTGATAATCGATTAGGGACCAGGAGGTTTGACTGCATCTACGTGTTGGATTGTTTTATAAGAAATTGATAGGGTAGACGCTAGCGATGGTAGTTTACTTGTGTTTGAAGTTTCGTGTCAATAGAGCGATTCGGTGATTGTATCGGTGACTGAGGATACGGTTGAAGTTCTAAACCTTTTTGTGAACAAGATGAACGATTGTTTTCAAACGTTGTTGAATTTTTATCACATTGAGAAATTGGTGTTACCTACGTGTTGGTTCGTTTTATGCTTCATTAATTTGTAGGAGGAGCTGTACTTTGACTTCAAATCAAAATTGGAATATGTTTAAGTTTTACTGTAAAGGATACAGTATTCTGAATAAAATAGTTCATGATTAGAAAATTGTTTTAGGTGCCGTGATTGAAACATTGTTGTGTAGTAATCTCGGTTTGTATTTGATGCACACTAGTTTTAACATCAGAGAACTTTTAGTCATCTCTTCATCTTCTGTGAAAGAGAACAGAGAAGTGGGGGTGGGGGGTTACCTTTTGGAGGTTGGCTTTATGATATTGTTTAGCGTTTAGTGTTGACCAGAGTTATTATGCATTTGTGCTAGGGTTGGTATCATCAAAGTATAGATACTTCTAATAGTTTGCTGTACTAAATATTGGTAATGCTAAATCTCATTTTTTATGTTCCTGGTTGATGTTAGCTCTAATACAAGTCCCTTGTGGATATGTGTTCATCTTAAGAAACGAGGAGAATTCCTAAGCTTTTCTTTTATCATTATTATTATTATTATTATTTTAAATTCTATTGACTAAAACTTTGACAGACATCAGAATGTCTAATTCAAGACTAAAGCACTAAAATTCATTCATTAATCAGATCAAGACCATCAGGTAAGCATACTTCTTTCTTAAAATTGTTTTACCTTATGTGGTTGGTTGGTCAGTATTTCCTGAATTTTTTACAATAGAGAAGGCACTTAAGTTGGTAAACATTGAATTTGTGGAACCACTTGTTTTCCCTCTTTTAAGTTAATCGTACTCTCTTAGGGTAACGTTACAATAGAGTTATTGAACAAATAAGTTACAAACAAGTTATCTTACGAGAAGCATTAACACAAAAACCGGTTAAGTTGTCAACCAATTAAGTTGTTTAGAACTTGAGTAAACTTGCAGTTAGTTGGTAGTCTAAAATGATCAACAATTAAGAACATGAACAAGGATTTTCCAGATAAAAACAGCACATCTAATGTTTCATCATCTGTCAAAAGGAACCTTGGAGGTCAGTTGCTAACCTTATGAGCTCTTAATTTTGACCCATTTGCGCACCAGGCTTCTCTTACTTTGATTGAGCTATACAAGAAATTTGAGTCCCAAAATACTAGCATGTTTTACCCTTCAGAATTATGAAGACGCTTCGATTTTTCTTAAAAAAAAGGTCGTACCCGGTGCTTGCTTAGCATCTGCTTTGCGCAGGGTGTGGGGAGGGGCCAGATTGCTCTACTATTTGATGCACGCAGCCTTACCCTACACTTTGTACATGCGGCTGTTTTTCATGGCTTGAACCTATGACCTTGAGGCCACAAAGCAACAACTCTACCATTTGCTTTAAGGCCCACCCTTGTTTTTGCGATTATCTTTACATAAAAAAGGCCTAAGTCTAATTTTGCTCTTTCTGCTTTGCTGGCCATAAGCCATTGCTTGATCCTTTTTTTTCCCCGTATTTTGAAATATACCGAGCTTAAAGCTACTTATGGGCATATTTCAGTAAATGTGTTTAGCCTCTTAGTTTTTGGTTTATATATAATGAGTACATAAGTTATGATTCTTGCAATTCATAGCCTTGTAGTTTCAAACACATGGTATGTTCTTTATATTGACGATTCATTATAATAAATTATAGTGATACGCAACATCTTGTTACGTGAATGATTGAATATGAGGGAAAAACGATTAATTCCAGAAAGCTTGGTAGGTGAAGCTAAAGATGGTATCAGTTTGGAGAACAATGTCTGGAACATTACATTTTATTTGATGTTGTGGTCCATAATTGATATGATCTTGTTGCACAATATAAATCTCTTGCAGAGTTCTATAATTAGATTCTATGGTGATTCTACTTGGACATATAAGCAAATCCTGAATATTTTGTTAGTAAACCTTTTTTTCTTACACCAAATGGAGCTATATTTTTATCATGCCCATTAAGAATCAGGTCACAACATTTCTTGGATACGTCTGATACAAGATGAACCTCCAAACTACAGGCTTTTAAACTGAAATAAAAGTATCAACATCACACATCATATTACACTAGTTATTATTAGCAGTTAAAATATTCAATATGTGCTTATGGGAACTTTAATTGCTTTGAATCAGACAACAACTAAGGATTTCGTCCTTATATTGTAGGTTATTATCTCATAAACGGAATAAAGCTAGAAGTGCCAGGTATTTTGATAATGGAACTGAACTCCATCAAAGATGCATTTGATCGGGTCACAAAGAAGCAAAAGGTTTCATTATCTAAATCTCAGGAAACCATCGAACACATCAGCCAAGAATTTGAGCTGGCATTATTAGGAATTAAGTCTGCAGCTCCTCGACCTGATCACAACTTAATCCTGAGTGAACTAAAGGCAAAGTTAAAGGAGATGGCCCCACTTGGTCAACTAGAAGCCACTCAAAAGGAATTAAATCTTGCTATGACCAAATACACTAAGCTTCTCGAGAAACAATTAAATCCTGATATATCAAAGTCTTACAGGAACGTTGACTTTGACTTTCACACAGTCAACCAGATAATAGCTAGTCACATGTACCGTGAAGGCATGTTTGATGTTGGTGATTGCTTTGTAAATGAATCCCACGAGGAACTGGTCATCGATAAGAAAACTCACTTTCTAGAAATGTATCAAATACTCGAGTCAATGAAATCCCGGGACCTGGGTCCTGCTTTAAAATGGGCCACCGCCAACCACGAGAAGCTCCAACAAAACGGATCGGACATTGAACTCAAACTCCATCGTTTACAGTTCATGGAGATTCTTAAACTTGGTCATAGAGATGAAGCTCTGAAATACATGAGAACTTGCATCTCCCCCTTTTCCAACCAACATTTCTCCGAAATCCAGAAGCTAATGGCGTGTCTTCTATGGACTGGAAAGCTGGAGTCCTCTCCGTATATCGAGCTTGTTTCACCAAGCCATTGGGCCAAGCTGGCCCACGAACTCGCCCAACAATTCTGCAATCTCTTGGGCGAGTCTTACCAAAGCCCATTAAGTGTAACAGTTGCAGCTGGAGTTCAAGCACTACCAACTCTTCTAAAGCTGGTGAGTGTGATGACAGGAAAGAAACAAGAATGGCATACTATGAAGCAGTTACCTGTGCCTGTGGATTTGGATCAAGAGTTTCAGTTTCACTCGATATTTGTGTGCCCGGTGAGCCGTGATCAGGCTAGTGAAGAAAACCCGCCGATGCTGATGTCATGCGGGCATGTGCTTTGCAAACAGTCGATAACTAAGTTGTCTAAAAACAACAGCACAAGGCCTTTCAAGTGTCCATATTGCCCTACAGAGGTAGAAGTGGGTCAGTGCAAGCAACTGCACTTTTAATATGTGCATTGTGTGTTGTATGTTACTTGTATCAAGGTACTCTTCTCTCCCATTTTATTTCTTTTAAGAATTCCACTCAGTTGTTGTTAGTAATATCTCTGTTTTTTTTTTCTTTTTACCCTGCATAATTCTTTAAAAAGTATTGTGTAAATGGTTTAAAACACGTCAATTATTAAGAAATAGTGTTTATATGGTTCTTGTGGTAGTTTACTTTCAATTAGTTGTGTATTGAATGTCTTCTCTATATATGTTGTTGAAGATTGATTTAAAATATATATGTTGGAGAAAATCATGAAAACAGCATTAGAACATTTCATGCATATAGTTTATTAGATGCTCGAATCATTGATCTTAATATCTTGTGTGCTTAAACCTTACATATATTCATTTTTTACGTGAATAGAGACATTAATTTATACATGAATGGGTTGGGTATCATATTCGTTCAAGTTGATAGAAAACATGATATACACTCATTTAAGGTATTAGAAAACATGATACACACTAAAGTATATCATTAAGTTATATGAATATGTGGACCGTGAGCCGTGAAACTTTTACTACACTCATGTTTGTGACTTTGGAAAATTATATACCTCTCTCACTAGTCGGACGGAAAGGAGTGGCCTTGTGATCAGGACAACATGGTTAGCTGTCTAGCCACGCTAGAGATGTATGCACACAAGTGTAAATTGTGTCGTATTTTCTTGTGCATTAATAATAGATTGTTAAAGGGATAAATAATTAACATTTTCAATTTTAAATGAGGGTTCGTAAGAATAGGGAGAAAAAAATGATGTGACACTAACATGAGTAAAAGAAACAATAAATGAGTAGAGTTACTTCAGCATGACCATTACCTTCCCTCTTATACCTGTCATTGGTGAGTAAGGGTTAACTAAGGTGTGGCTTATATCACAAAAAATCACTCACCTTGTGTTCTATATATTGAAAATCATTTCTTTTTTCAAAGCAAATGTACGATAATGTTTTGGATGATAAGTGTTTGTTTGATTGAGCCCATCTATATGTTTTTTAGTTGTAGTTCACTCCGGTCTTCTTAGTAGGAAACTTATAATAAAAAAAATACTTTAACTCAACCCTAAGCGGTTTTACTTAGAGTGATACTCAAAATCCAAAACCTTTTTATTTTTAATTGTAATAAGTAAATCGCTTAATCACTTGGAATTAAGA
Organism: Flaveria trinervia; assembly: GCA_025506515.1. NCBI lineage: Eukaryota > Viridiplantae > Streptophyta > Magnoliopsida > Asterales > Asteraceae > Flaveria > Flaveria trinervia. The sequence continues at coordinate 98,051,597 of CM046452.1, forward strand.
TTATTTTTATTTAAACTTATTTCTATGTATTTATTAATTAAGAAAGCGAAAAGTATTTTATATTTGCTGAAATGCAAATAATACATAGCATCTTAAAGCGGGATTTCAGGAAACAGAAACTTTATCCCTCCTTTTTTTTCACCTTTAACCTTTCGTTCCAATTTCCCAAGTTTCACTTTTAACTCTTCTTATCTTTTTCAAAAAGTTTTACATAAAAAGGTTAACCTTTCTTTTCACTATTTCATTTTAAAAACAGCAATGTACTACGACTTATATAAAAGTGTACTTAGATTAATGATAGATGTGTATACATAGTGATGTTTCTTCCCGTAAGATTTGATGTATCAAGAGAGTGATGATAAGTAACAAAATATATATAGATTGAGAGTTTTCAATATAAAGAAATCAATCTTAGCAAATCACATAATTATTAATTATTTTGTAGTTTTGTTATTTTAAGGATATGTTCTAGAGATTGCACCGTTTTATATTCGATAGTTACTTGTTCAGATATGATTTATTTTATATCTTATTTTTCATTCAAATCCTTATTTGAAAATTTCATTTTTCATTATAGATGTGTTAAAGGAATTTACAATGTTTTTTTGTTAATAGATTATTCTATGATTTCATCAATACGATAAACATGAAAAACACGGGTTTTCTCTAAAAACTAGAAAGTGATCCCATCAAAGAACATCAAGTCTAGACCATCCTATAAATTTATAACTACACATATGTAATCAATAATCATGTTATTATGTAAATTTCATTCTACAATTACATATATGCTAATATTAAACCAAACACGCAACCGCATCAGAATGAACAGCTAAAAAAACTCCACCGTTGAGTTTGATAGGAAGAAAGGATTGCTATTTGCAATGACATCAAGGTATAGTTCAAATTGTTTTCTCATCCAACTATTTCATTGATTTTGTTAATACAATGAACACGAGTAACAAGATTTTAAATCTATTAAAACACATGTAATTCTTCTATTGCATATATGTAATTTTAGTATTGCATGTAATTCTATTATTACAAATATGTAGTGTTTTTATTAAGGTTTGTTACTGTTCTTCGTTTTTCTTCATACTCTTTTAAGAAATATTTTCGAAATCGATGTTTTAGAAATATATTGTGTTGGGAAAACACATAAATATATTTTAGTAGAGAGAAATGAGTAGTAATCTTAGATATTTTAGTTTAATAGTGGTTGTTTTTAAAATTAAAAAAATGTTAATTCTCTATTTTACATTTACCAACTAATAATAACTCATCATAATGTTCATTTAATTAGAATCATGTTATTGATTATTGGAACCGATCACTCACGATAGTTTTCTTAATAAAACAAGTTTTTTTTAACGTATATTGGTTTTAGACTAAATAAAGCTATAAAACTTGCTGCAATTCATTAAAGTGTCCTATTTTGATTGTCCTAAGTTTGAAGCCTAGATTGTTTTGTAATAAAATACAATTCAAATACAAATGAAATGCACTAAATATTATAATCACTCTAATAAATTAGACACTGAAACTTTAATAATTCGAAATACAATTATTGCTTTTATTTTACTTCATATTTTAACTTTTGGATTTGAAAACATACTTTCCCTACCACTTCAAAGAATAGTCCCAAAAAGTTTTTGTATTAGAATCTTAAAAATCACCGTTTAACTGGGTCACAAGCTGCTTCCCATCATTGTTTTGTTTTTATTTAATTATTGTATTACACTTTACTTATTATATTATATTTTTATAATAATTGAAGTGAGAGACTATGAATTTATTTCAATCTCGGCTATATTAAATGCATCTAATTTAAGTAACCCGGTTCATTTTCTAGAAAGATAGTATTGTTACAAAATTTGAATATAACATTAATTTTCTGATGGATGTAAGTTGGGCTCATTTTTAAAAAAAGATTGGTGTAAAAGAAAACATATGAAATTACAGGAGACCATATTTACCTGTCTGACTCACATATGAAGATCAATAATTGAGATTTAAGATTTAAAACGAAGCAAACCCAAATAATAAAACCAACATTTATGATGGCATGTTGTGATCTCTCACTTTAATTTTAAAACTCATGATATGAAATAATAGCACAAATCAATAATTTCACATGTTATAATTAATGAAGAGAAAATCATAAAATGTAGTAATATTTTAGTGTGTATTATTATATCAATATAATCATAACGGTTAGTTACGCCTTTACTTATAAGTTATGTTTTACTTTCGCTCGCCAATCTAATCTTATTTCCATCAACGCCGGCTCAAAATCATGGCATACACAAATCACCACTCGTGTGTTAATTTTTCACATGAGTATCATCAATAGATGTATGTTCATCAAACAAAATTCAAGACATACACATGATCTCTGTATGATACTCTTACCTCGTTTGAGTTTACACACACTTTAACACTAATTCATAACTCATCTCCCACCCCCCACCCGACCCCCACACATATCATTGTGAATCAATGATATTTTATTTTATTACCGTGATTTAAACATACGAAAAGTCTTTGGAATCACAAGATAAATCAAAAGTTATTGATTGGTTAACACGATCAATCAATCATACGCGTAGTTAATGCAATGCTATCAGAGCACAACTGGTGTTGTGTTGTAACTTTAGATGATCAAGACACTTGACCAAAAAGCTCGCGTATTCAACTGGTTTTAAGGCTCATTTACAAATAATTGAAGTTTTTCTCAATTTAATTAATTTAATATTATGTCATATCCATATCATGAGATTTATAAACCTCCCCTTAACAACTTAACAACTATATCATACAGAAAGAAGGTAAACTGGCTAAACATTAAATTTTTTAGTTTATTATCATGATGACAAATCGAAGACAATCCATACATCATACATTTTAAGGATTTATATACTTTCTATTTATTTATGTCAAATATGATCACGTTAAAATACAAAGCTGATAGTTTATAATGCGCGTTTGTAATACATCTTTTTTGAATTGAGAAAACTCTTGGGGTAGAAGACCGTAAAGAATCAACATAGTAATAGCTCAAAATTTATTCAAATAGATTGATAAAAAAACCTATTAAAATTCTTACTTCGAGCCTTCTCACACGAGAATCTTTTTCTACTCGATTAATTAAACACATAATATATTCAAGCCCTGATATGATTCTAATTACTAAGGTCATATTATGAAAGTTGCAACTAGATACAAGACAACCTTGCAATAACACATTGTAACGAATACTACTTTCTTGATCTTCTCTGTAATAGACATATTCAATTCATCTTGGACTTCATTTTTGGAATTTAGGAACCATAAAAATCTTAAAAGGTGACAGTCCAAATTTTAAGATTAGATTCATGCACAATTTCCATCCATCTAATGATGATATACCCACAAAATGACAATTGAAAAAACCCAACAATATATTTTATAACACAAAAAAGATACTCCTTCAGTCATCATCATTTACCCCTCACAATCTTTCCACCGTTTTTTAAACTAATATATTCTATCATTTTGTTTTATATAAAACAAAAAGCCATACAGCCCCGACCCTTTTCAACTTTCATACCTCATATCAATCAATCTCATCATTTCTTGTTTTTTTCTACCCAGATTGGGCTCTATTTGTCTTTATCTAGTCCCACATATTTCCAATTACAACACTTTCAATTCTTCCAGGGTGTGAATTGTCACAACTCAAACAATAAGGACTAGAATATAATTTTCTAACTAGAATCTGGCGTCCTCAAAGCCGTGTAAGTCGCTGACTCTATTCAACGTCTTTCTCATGATCGCAACCTTAGCAAGCTTCTCAGCCACACGCCAAGCCGACATCGGCGTCAACGGCTCATCCTTTTCATCCACATAAGCCACTCGCTCTGTTTGAGCCAGAGCCTGAGCCTGTCGCCGCCTTCGCAATTCGTTCAACTCGGCGTCGATACCAACCATAAACTCACTCGAAGCCGAGCTCGTTTGATGCAATACAGCTCGAGCCGACGTGAGGGTATGATACGCGCCGGTCAAGTCGTTTCGAGCAGTTAATTGGCGCGACTCGGCTAAAGCACGAGTTGTGATGAAGAGACTTCTGAGCCGTTGGATGGCGGGTGAAGATGATCTGACGGTGTGTGGACGAGGTACAACCAGTGCATGCTCGTTGCAATAAATAACATCCTGGCTTACTGATTCCCTGTAACTGCAGCGCACGGATAGTACTTGGTGGACCCTCACCGCCGATGAGGGTACTTTCAGTTCGATCAACAACTCTCTCTCTTCGTTAGCGTACATTTCTCCGATCGGAATCCTATCGGTGCCGAGAGCAACGGATCGTGGTGCGTATGAGAACACCGACGTGATTTCCGCCGGAGACTGGCCGGAGATGAATCGTAACTGCAGTTGTAGATCCTGAACCGCCACGTTGAGTAAACTTCCGACGGTTTTTGCGAACGTGTGGTCGTCGATCACGGTGAGTTTCAGTGTATGAACGGCGACGTTTAGGTGAGAGTAGCGTGCGGAGGAAACGTATGATGATTGATCGGAGACGTCGGAGAGGAGGAAGATGCTAGCGACGGTGTTCTTCTCCGTACGATCTTCTAGCACCTTCGCGGCCTTCTTCACGGCATCGTTAGCGTTTGAACAACCGTCGAGAACCGCCATCGCCTCCACTATCCGGCGAGCTGCTCGTTTACCGCTAATCGTCATTCTCTTTAGATGTAATAATCGTTTAGAATATGAAGAAAACGCAACGATTGATAATCGATCGGAGGATGAAAGTGACGAAATGATCATCTTCATCGTTCGTTTCATTATCTGGAGCTTTTCGTTTGACATTTTTCCACTCACATCAACGACGGTTACCAGATCGATCGGAGCTCTGCCTTGAGTTTTCGATCTCAGCGGCGGAGCTTTTGCTTTCAGAACAATTGCGTGCGTTTCATAACCTCTGCCGGTGGAGATCACCGCTGCCTCCGGCAACAACCGTACGTCGACATCTCTTGCATGAACATCAACAGGACTGTTACGGCATACATCAGTATGAAACCCTTGGAACTCTACGATTGAGTCTTCATCGGAGTTTTCATCCGATTCCGGAATCGGATTAAATCTTCCTTTAGGTGTCAAAGAACCTAACGGTTCATCATCGTTGTAAATCTTCAAATCTGGCCTGAAGGAATTATGTTTCCTCAATTTGTTCTTCTTCTCAACAACATCCTCCATTACAGTTGTGGATACCTTCTCCTTCGTCTTATCATCTTCTTCAGCAAACTGAAGCTTCTGATTCTGATCGTTAACGGACAACACAAGCGTCTCTTTGCGCATGGTGCCACAGATAGGGCAAATTAGGCTCCCTTTCTCCTTCACGTATCGGGCGATGCACGGAAAGTGAAAACTGTGAGAGCATTCAGCGGTGAAAATCGCAACTCCTCGCCCTCGCTTCACGCTCTGCAAGCACAATCCACATCTATTCTGCAAATTCAAAACCACATGTGTTGGAATTCAATCATTTACATGATTAGATCTCTTCAATAATCCGAATCTGATGATTACGATGATCATGAAAAGTAAATCACAAAAAGTTGATGAGTGGATGAATCTGATCTTACAGTGGAGAGGCGTATGTTCGATTTCAGGAGAGAGAAAGTCGACGGAGATCGAGGCGATGATGGAGTCGACGACCATTGAAACATCCTACTTCTGCTTCCAGTCTTACAATGAAGCTTTGGACTCACCGGAACAGACGCTGATTTCTCCGGCACGGCGGCGGTGGTGGTCCGGCAACGAAGCCGCGGCGTTGACGGATTGGAGGTAGAAGAAGAAGAACTGAAAAACACAAATCTACCACCAAATCTCGGAGTATGATTATGATTATTATCATGATTATGATTATGATTATGATAATCTTTGTTAGGTTTAACTGCAGGATCAGCATCAGGTTCTCGAGGAACCGATGTGCAGAAAGCTTTTCGCCATCCAAACACCATTTCAACGGATGTATAATTCTTACAGAAGGTGATTTTGACGATGAATTTTGAGGAGATTATGAGTTGATAGAGGAAGGGGTGAAGGGGAGGATGGGGTGTTGTATTTTGTGTCTGATGAAAACAGAAACACAGTGTTAATGTGTTGGTGGAAGATGGGTGGCAGAAATGAATATAGAAAGAGAAGGTGGATGATTAATGAATATGAAGAAATAATAACTACAATAACAATAATAAATATTAGAGTTGTGTGTCTGCATTGGGCAGAGTTTTAATTACGAGGTCAAAATATTTATTTATAGGAAAGATCGGCTGCCATTAAGAGTACATAAATGCTCCACTCTTTATTCAATGTCACTGCATTGCTCAAAAGGCGTTTTAATATTAAACGACACGTTTGTATAATTGTATATATTATCCTAAAGATTTAAAATGTATCATTCTGTTTCAAGTAACTTAAATGTTCATTTTAATGATAGTTTTGAACTTTTAATAGACGGTTGGAACTCGATCTGGTTTGAAAAAAGGATCCGATTGATCGCTCCGTGGAACGGAATGTGGAAATTGACGGTGGATATATGAGTCACAAGGTAAAGATGTTCTTTTAAAACCGTTTGATGTTGATGGTTCAAACTTCTAAGAATGCGGGATCAGTTCATATAACTTGAGAGTATTCAACTGTTTTGATTTGTTATGAGAGTGTACAATCATTTTGATTATCAAATATATGTAATCTTAACCAATGTTTGAAGTTGTTAAAATGATGTTGCGGATTTTGATGATTATACCAAGTTAGAAATTGTGATTTTATGTTTAGTAGGTGTGGAAGTGAAATCGAGAAACTGGTTGGAGACAACAAAAGAGTAAAAACAATTTATGAAAAGTTATTTTATATTATATTCATGTAACATCTCAAAATTTGTAATATTATAAAAGTGAATAGTTCAATATTCACTTTGAGTTAATGGCATAGGTATGCATTATCTATTAATCAAAATTAAAATTTGTGTATGTTTTCATTTGTATGAAGCGTAAGAGATAAGAATTGTGTATGCTTTTCATTTGGACCAATAGTTTGAAACATAGTTAAAGGGAATAGTGTTATAAGAATTGCGTATGTGTTTTTGTTTGTATGAAAGCATAAAGGGATCATAGCAGGTTAGGAATTATAGTTTCTAGTGGTAACCTACTTATTTTTCTTATTGACGTTATTTTTATAAAATATTTGATAGACTGCTATAATTTTATTCTCAAGTACATAAATAATACATAAAAAATTAAGTATCAAATACTATGTATAATATAACTTTTTTTTAAACCCTGAACCTTTAGTAGCTAGTGGATATCTTGTTCCTTGCTATGGACAGTACAAAGTATACGTGAAACCAAAAATTAGAGCCTTTTATCCAAATGTTTCCAATTTAAGAGAACCCCTTTACGTAATATACAAGGAACGATTCATTTTAAGAGAGTCCACTAAATTCAGAAAAATCGAATATATTATATATAGCTAGGCACCAAATTATAGAAGTAGTAGTTATTAAGGGTTATTACATTCATGCCATTTGTTATATTTATATACAATAATCTTTTAGAGGTTAAATATAATTTTGGAAAAGTATCCTATTCCTATTGATTTGCCCACTAGAATTTTCATATATAAGTCGCATTTAGAGATAGAGAGAAAAGTCTTGATAGTTAACTAGGTATTTGAGGCATGGCATTTTTAATAATTTTTTTTATTAACCTGGTTGTGGTGTAAAAATCAAAATCATCATTTTGAACATATTAAAAGTTATACATGTATTCACAGAATTATCAATAAGACAGAAAAACTAACTAAAAACGTAATATTTTCAGTGCCTTGAGCATCCTTTTCGTGTGAGATAAGTGCTTCATACCATTGATGTTACATTTACTTTTATATTATTTGTGACCCATCAACAAGATCGCATATCATCGTGTTGACGATACATATTTGTGCCCATTACTTGGGCTAATCCAAGTCCCATTGCAATAAATGAACATGTGAAGGCCATAATTGCATCAATAATTGACAACCATTTTATATGAAAAAATGTTGGTATTCGAAAAGCTATTATTTAAACTAATCCAAACATAAGCACATACTATTTGTTCTCAAATCTTTAAGCAGGCCCATGCCCTTCTTCATGGCCAATTTAATTGCTTGATTTTTTTGTCACCTAGCCAAAAGATTCAAACCAAAATTTTGTTATAGTCAAGATGTCACTAATACCAGTATATTAATTTCAAAGACTACAATTCCATTGCAATTTAACTCTAATATGATCTCAATTACAATATACGATTCATCAACCAAACTAAGCCAAGCTACTAAAATATACACCAATAATGATAATGATGTTAATAAACCCTAAACCAAATGCCCATTTGTTCCATTTGTTCAGTTTACATAATAACCTAAGGTATGCAATTATATCATCTCATTACCGTAGATCTTGAATATCACATCCATATTCCGTCGCTTGATTATTGATCTTATATAAAATCACAAACTAAATCTGATAAATTTACCACTAAAACTATTATTACTAATATAATCAATCCCTAACATAGATCAAAATGAAACCCATAAATCAATATCTATATCATCATTATAGTTAGCGTGAATAAGTATGTTTATCATTGTTCGTAACCCCCGCTCTCCCATTTAGATGTCCACATCCTAAAACTTCGACAAAGGGAAACGAGGGCTTCCGCTATAGTCACCGATCGACCATTTTTTCATGGAGTAAAAGGTAGTACAAACAACTAGCTCCTTGGATCTAAACACATATTTTCTGATTTTTATTTTATCTTTAGCTAACTTATTTAAGTAATATATCATCACAAACGTTAGGTATTTTAGGGCAACAATACAGATTTAATAATTTTGATGTCTATTAAAATAAAAATGTGTCTTAAAGTCTTACATCATTGGGTGTTTTTGCAAATAAAATAACATACAAAAATAACACATGCAATAATCATGTAACAAATTTAGAGAGGAAAAGTTGGCGTTGTGTACTGTTCATGAGACATGCCTAAGAATTGACAAAAAAACTTGTTTTTCCATAAAAGAATAAAAAACCTTTATGAATTAGACGTAGTCGAACAAAACTTTTCCAACTTAAGTGCTGCAATATAATTATTTTAAATTATCCTTTTCTTACTTTAGTGATAAAATTATTTCGTATTATATTGAAAATGCCCGTTGCGGCGGTACGGTTGTTGTATGATTTTTTGGGAATTCGATTTTAGACGGTATCGGTTCGGTGCGTTATGATGTAAATTAAAAAATCAAAACATAATTATTGAAAAATTGAATAAAAAAAAATAATTACGTATATTACAAAAGTCTGTAAGACAAATATATTATCCCAATAAGAATAGTAAAAATATAGATGATATTTATGGTCGGTAATTACTTATTACCTAGATTTTAGAGAGGTTTATTTTATGAATGTAGGTTAGAGTTTTATGATAATCGGAGTTAGTTTTTGGTGGTGATTTGCATATACCGAAGAAAGTTAATGAAGAAATTATCACCACAAATTATTATCTTAATTGTTATTGAGCTGTTAACAACTGATAAAAAAATAGGAGAGGGATTAATGCTCAATCACAATATATAAACGACATTGAATGTAAATGACGATTTTGTTTGACCACGTGTATATGTTTTAGCATTTGTATTATAAGCAATAATATATTATACTTTATTGTAAATGCATAAATGAAATAAAATGGTTAATTTTTTGAAATTTAAGCATTACTTTTCATATGGGTGTCTTAATTCATATGTAAAATTCTCATTTTATCCTACTCTCATTTTTATTGTAAAAAATATAGATAAATATTAAAATTATTAAACTTATAAAATGCCCTTAGAAAAATATTAGTATTATAGTTATTATAAATATGAAGATTTATATAAGTTATATACTTAAATATTTAAATAAAATAATATACTTAATTAAAATATTATTTAGTTATAAAAATATAATTAGTAAATATAAATTTAAATGTCAATTTATAGTATCATAAATAAAATAAAATTTAATGAAGTGAATTAAATAATATCATATTATTTAATAATATATTAATAATGTTTATTAAATACATGAAAGAGACAAGGGTAAAAATGTCAAGTTTTATAAAATTTAATGGATAAATTTACCATATTACCCCTAAAGTGTTTTAAAAATTTAATCAAATCTTTATTCTACCCCTCTTAAATATGATGCACTTATTTGTACATGTTGCTTTAAAACTTGTATTTTGGTAAAATTACATCTCTATCCAAAGAGATGTATTATATAGTAGTATAGATAACAATTATGAACTGGATTAATAGTGGAGTTTCAACTCTTTACAAACTAGCCACAAACTTTTTTTTGCTTTATGTTATGTTCATTAACTATATATGAAAATTATAAACTAGGATTAATAGTGGAGTTTTAATTCTTTACAAACTAGCCACAAACTTTTAAAGCTTTTTTTATGGTCATAAACTTTTAATTTCTTAAAATTTGATAGGGTGAGCATAACAAATCTGACACGACACGATAAGACACGAACATGATCTGATACGACTCTATAAACTTTCAATTCTTTATAATATGAGCATAAAACACTTTCACTTATTTGTATGTTTAAGTCTAAATGTTGCGAGTTAGCACACCGCAGCGTATGTGTGCAATTTGACATTTGTATGTTTATTTTCCCCCCGTTTAACGTTTCTATCATATCGCGCTGGTCCTAGGTCAACTTACTTATTGTTTTATATATTTTGCATTTCGTCTGCGTGCTTTAACATTTTTACGTCTACTTTTTGTGCAGTTTATTTTTTTTCTTTTAATTCTTTTGCGATACAAGTATTTTGGTATTGGTGATAACTGATGGTAGTGTGTCACTGGTGCTACTTAGCACGGTTTTACGTCCCCGCCGCAACGCGAGGGCTTAATGCTAGTTCTATACACATTTTACTTTTAAATTTCGTTGTAACTAAAATTTTTTAAATTTGTCGTAACTAAAATTTATAGTTGTTTGTTGGCCGGGTATGTTAATATTATAATATTTAGTTTTTATTTTAGAATATTTTTATAAAATTTGCAAATTAATATGAGAATGTATATTAAGACACCCTAAAACTATAATCAATACTCCAAAATTCTATATGTGTCGTATAGAGAGTCGTATAACTTTATCTGAGGCGTATAAGCCCTCTGACAGCCCTTGAATTTTTCTTATAGTTAGTGTCGAATTTTGTTATACGTGTCGTATAACCCTATATGTTTCATATATAATTAGATCGTATATGGTTATATGGAGCGTATAGCCCCCTGATGACACCTCTGAATTTTTTTTGTTTCAATATTTTCGACTCTATATGTCGTGTATGGTGATATAATATTAAGTATTAGTATATTAGAACATCTATAAATATTAATAAAAAAAGTTTCTTTTGTCACTTGTTATATTTCTTAAACCACATTTTTTACACTTGTCATTTTTCTAAGCATCCTCATTTTATTTTCCCTCTAAAAAGGTATTAAAGTAATTTAAACACTCAAATAATTTATCCATTTTCATAAAAACTAATTTGATTAATTGATATATATTTCCCTCTCATCTATATTTTTTAAAAATCAAACTATGTTTTAAAAATAAATTTTATTAAGAAAGTTTAAATTCATATATTTTCTAAAAGATTGAATTTTTTGAAATAAAATATTTTAAATTAGTCCTTTTTTTAAAAGTAATTTTATTAAATCAACCAGAATAATTAGAAACTTGAGTTTTTAATAAACAAGATTTTTATAAACAATAATTTTTTATAATAAAATCTTAAAACAAGTATTTTAAAATAAAGCTATTTAGATAAAAAATCTAAAAATAGTATAATTGTTTTTATCTCTTGAACAAGTACGTATATATAATTTTATATATATCTTATATTAAAATATCATAGTGTAATTTTTTGTATTTATTATTAACTATATTTTGTTTAACTAAACTATCTATTTCTCTATATATCTATCTGTCTATAACCTATTTATTCTTTATTTACTTGAAATAGTTATTCATATGTAATTACAATTATATTTTATCTTCAAACATGATTTTATAATCTATAAATTTTTATTACCAGTTATTTATTATCTTATTTATTCACCCCGTGTAATACACGGGATATTATTATTAACTCTTAACTTTAAATATATATATATATATATATATATATATTATTTCATGTAATACACGGGATATATATATATATATATATATATATATATATATATATATATAAAGGGTGGGAAAGTGATGTGAAAACTGAGAATGGCAGGATGCATGAAATTGGTGTGAGTAATAAGGGAGGGAGGGCGGGTTTTGATATGACTGATGATCCTACCTCTGCCTTCTACTGTGGATGCCCCAGTCTCACTTTTTTTATTATTAACTCTTTTTCTCTTTTACTTATATTTTATAAATATCAAGATAAATTATTCAATCAATCATTCTAGTCTTTAGAACTTTAAAGGGGGGGTGTTTTGACATACGCCTTATGTATCAACATATTTTTGGACTGATAATATTTGTGTAATTGGTAAATGTCCATCAAATGCATGAGACAAGGGTGGCGTGCTTTAGTAGCATTTTGTAAAAAAAAATATTGAATTTTAATAATTTTAATTTTTATATATCGATCGACATTAATTCCAACTCAATAAATATTTACAGGTATTTTTAACTTTTAACTTATTTTCCTCCAATGATCTCTTATTAACTAAGAGTTAACATTCGTTAGTTTTTTTCATGAAAATAATGTCAACTTTGAGTCATTTTTCAACTTCAGCACCGTCTAGTCTCAATTAAATTCATTTTCTATTGTCTCATCTCCATCATCACTTGAAATCTAGCTCCAACAAGTTCGGTGGTTCAAATAAGAATGTGGAAATTAATGACTTTTTAGGTGCGTAAGTTTCAAATTGACGGACCTGATGATAGACTATAACTTTCTGTTTAGTGATTTGGCCACAAAACAATCCACGTCATCAAAAAAACTAATGGGGTTAACTCTTAGTTAATGAGGGATCGTTGGAGGAAAATAAACTTAAAGTTAAGAGTATCTGTAAACATTTACTGAATTGGGATTAATTTTGACCAATAAATAAAACTTGAGATTATTAAAATCTAATAACCTTTTTTAAAATGGATTTGTTATTGATATATTTTATTTATTTTTATTTTATTTGATCTATCTTTATATATACAGATACATGAAGAGAGATATAGATAAAAGAGTGTCTTAAAACAAAAATAGTTGTTTGTATAACCAACCATTCTTAATAAAACATATTAAGTATATAACATTTTTTGATGACTTGTTATCTTTTACTTTTAGAATAAATTAAGAGGTAGTTATTTATTCATGTTATAATTTTATCTTTTTTCTCTAACTTTTTAGAAAAATTGAATGCCAGTACGGGTACCAATTGCATTCGACAGGTACTAGTACTCGGTAATAAATTCTCGATGCTGCATGATGGATGGGGTCATTTGTGAGGGGTGCTTGATGGGAGATGATTCGTATGCAATAAAACTAGACACATATATGTAATAAAATAATATTTTAAACATTGGTATTGTAAGTTTGTTCATGTTTTATCTACTTTGTATGACTAAATTCGTCATACACAAATGATCTCCCTTGTTAACGAGGGGGAGAATTATGGTCTTCTACAACGTGGGTGATGTACTAATGGTGGTGGATTTTCATAGTAATTGTTGATTAGGATTATGCAACCTTAACAATACTATTTGTTTGAACTTTTCTTTAAAATTATAATAGTATGACATGATAAAAAAATAGTACCTTGAATTTGTTGTAAATCACACCGAAGTTAAATGTAAGTGATTTTCTCTAAAAGTTTATAAGTTAGTCGCTCTATTTTATAAGATTAAGCCTCAATATAAGGGAAAATGAGAAATTTGATTGGATATCACACAAACAATCACATTTTTTAGACAAAATGTATGACTTGGGCAATCTTGTGTGTAAGTGATTTTCTTTAAAAGTTTATTAGTTAGTCATAGGTGATCATGAGAAATTTAATTGGATATCACATAAACAGTCACATTTTTTAGACAAAATGTATTTGACTTGGGCGATCTTGTGTGTATAATTATTGTGAGTACTAAGAGAGGACATGTAACTTAATAATACCCATATGTTAATACAATGTCCCTTTTAAATGATTAGGGTTAAAATGTAGATTTAGAAGTATGTTTCCTGAATATGAGTATCATGTTTAAAGAATTTTTTGCAACTCCTTTCATTTTATATATCTCTGGGTGAATTCGACACAAATCTTCGTACTGAAATATTATTCCTTTGGAAAGTGACTAGTAAACAGGAAAAAAATGTTGCATGTATATTATACAAGTATTAATTACTTTACTATTTATGTGTATGTAACAACTTTTTTTCATATAAACTTATTGTATGCCTCAACAATTTCTCCTTTCTAGTGACACACTAGTGGTATTCTCTCTTCTAGTGAGACACTAGTTGTATGGTATAGAAGCAACTAGATAAAAAAGGAAATGTAGTTATACAATTTGGGATATTGGCCAATTAATCAATGCGTTTGTACAACTTTTTAATGCATCCTTTTAGTGGTACACCCTTTCTGTTGACATGTGAGGACACATCCAACTCCCTTCAAACATGAACATGAAAACCAGAGTGCTTTTTAACCTTATTTGTCAATTCAAAGTGCCTAGTGACTAATCACCACCATCTTAACCTAATCCCATTTCTTTTTGACTTTTCTAAGAAATATTATATTTGACTTAATTATATAATGTTATCATCAAGAAAACTAAATGCTATGTTAGGTTTTTCTACTATTATAGTGGAAGTAGATCCCAATACACATGATTTGGACACCCATCTAAATGACAATCATGTCCTTTATCAAACAAGTATATTTTGGAACCCATTCAATTTCGTACTAGGAAATCTATGAATATGCGTTTTTGAATGAAATTATTCTACACTTTGAGCAAAGGGTAATATTGTAAATTCATTGTAGAGTGTTCTAATTAAGTAAGAATACTTTAGCTCAAGGGTAAAAATGTTATTTTGTCACATAATATTAGATAATCAAGAACATATCCTTTTGATTGATTCCCCAACAATACTTGAGTGGAATTAAACAAGTGTTAATGCACAAAGCAATTCAACTTGCACAAGATATAATTGGAACACCCAACATGAAGGATCCACTAATTGAATAGATTTTTAATTTCTTCTTTTTTTTTCTTTCGATATATTATCTACAAATAATTGTCGAGTGACCTCTTGCGGGGCATAAAATGAATGTTTGAGAAACATTTAGGGATTATTAATATAAGTTTTCAATACGTGTTAAGATAACAGTTTCAAACTCTTCTGATTGTATCCCTTTAACTTATTTTTTGAGAAGGCCATAAATTAACCATTTGAATGAGATGAATCAAACCCGACAAGCCTAAAACACATGCATATATCAAGCAATTTTTAACCTAATGTCTATCAAAGGAATCCTAAAAGAATGATGATTCTTTTTCGGTCACCAACTAAACGTTTGACTATCTACATCATATAAATCTCTTTTGTAAAACATATTTTCATGTATGAATATTAAAATGCATTAAAAATTATCATATTGGATTAGTTGTTTTCTGCGTTGTCCAAAAGAAAATAATGACAAAAAAATCAGACTATCAACAAAATTTGGTGAAGTCACATGGATAAGCAGTGTGATTAGTACAAGTATTTGACCAAAATTGAATAAATAATTACAAAATATATAATTAATAGTTTGTTTTAACCAAAATCAATAAAATAATCGTAGATATAAATAATTGATAGTAGGATGGTTGTTGAGGTGTTGTAATTATTGGGGCACATGACATCAACTTGTTAACTACTCCCATCCTCACCAAACCAATTTTATCATTGCTTTGAATTTTTACTTTTTTCTTTTCTCGGATAAAAAGTATGTGAATGTGACAGAGAATAACATCAACTTAACGTTAAAATTCTTTAAACAAAGTTGTGATTTGATATGAAGGTATGTACATTTGTTCTCATCATCTCAAGAAATCTGATACATACAGATTCAATTTTAAGTTGTTTATAGTAAAAAAATTGTCAAAATTAAGGATTTTTGACCCAAGTGTTACGGGAAGAGATCTGAAGAATGTATTTTTAACTACTACATTCAAAACTATATTATTCTAAACGTAAGAACGTAAAGCAATAATAAACTAAAACCTTCATGAGATAAAAAGTTTGGCTCTCTTTTCCTTATTTTTTGGTTGAACTGATTTCGTTTTATAGGGTTAGATTTTTTATACTTGAATTTGTTTTTTGTTTAAATTTATGTTTAGTGTTTAGATAATGATGATGTTGAGAATTGATTTGATCATATTAGCTTTTGTATAGATTTTGGCTAAATATTTTATTTTTCAATTAAGGTTTACATTTGCTAACAATTAAGCACCTATAGTGGGGTTCGTCAACCCCACAAACTTTAAAATGGAAGAAGGAAAATTGAGGTGGAGCCGTGAAGGAGAGAGTAGAGTGGAAATCTGTGGTCATATAACAGTTCATGGAACAAACCAACGTTAAGTTGAACAAATTATCTAAAAGTATCAAGTAAGTTGAAAAATCAAGGTTTATAAAAGTTAAAAACAAACGATAAACATAGAAAATCTAGAAATAATACTATTAACTGAATTTCTTATAATATAATCCAGGTTTTTTTAAAAATAAGCAGATACGAATATGATGAAAAAGGAAAGACAACCATAAGGACCAATTTCATATCATGCATGGGTGGTTGAAACAAAAAGTCATGTTTTTGGTGTTTTGAAAGATGAAATGCTCATTATATATATGTGATGCTGATGCACCTAATAACAATTAACTATTGGATGTGAAAACTTTTAAGCGAATGATCATACGTACAACCTACAAACTAATAACAAAATAATGAAAGCAATGATTATGTAGAAATTAAATTCCAAAATTTTAAAAGGCCAAATTGACTGAAAGTTTTGGTTAAATCTTAAAAACAACAACTACTTTAGTTAATATGACCTTGACGATTTGATGCAAATTTTTTTCTTACATTTAAAAGATGGATCTTGTATTAGAAGTTAGACTAGTCTTAAGAATCCTCTGATACATAGGTTGAAACTTATTTTTATTCTAGTTTATGTGATGAGTATATATGGCTGGAAGTATATGTGTAAAATATAGATTTCAATAAAAAGGTGTTGCTATTGCACACTACTATATTATTGTTTAAAAAAAATAGTTGTATAGATTTAAGAAAAAAAGCTTTAACTCATCAAGTTAAACAAATCCTAGAAATTATAACTCATAAGAAAAGAGTTGTAAAATTTGAGTAGGGCAAGATCAAAATTTTAGATTACTTATATCTTAGAATCTTATTCGAATAAACCAAATTCAAATTCGAATAATTTGATTCGAATAATCACATACCCTCAGAATTTGATTCAGATGAGCATATCCCTAGTCATAAGGTCTACTTTTATTAATTAAAATTCAAACTTCTAAAAATATGATGGTAGAAATAGTGTTATATTACTGTTGTGTAGTATGTAGTAATGTTATTCCGGTAATTCGGTTTGACCGAAATTTCTGCTTTAGGCCCAATACAACAAACTGATAGCCCATATGCTTGTGTAATACTCGAACTTTGGGAGCCCAACTAATATTTTTCAAGTTATATTGCTCGTTCCATTTTTTACCTTTTGAAATCATCAAACTTGAAGTTAAACCAAAGTTTAAATTAATTAAAAAGATAAATAAACAACCACTCAACAAGTAATTTTACAAGCTCAAACCAGTAGTTGGGTAGCCATCAATTAATAATATGATTTTAGACAATTTGTTTACATTTGTCAAAGATGAGCTATTTCTTTAAATGTTGTGATAATAAACTATTTCGTTATTTCATAGAATCTTAGTTGTATTTCGGACTTGTTGAGTTTACTTCTTCGGAGGGGGGGACGGGGGGGGGGGGATTCTTTTGATTAAATGCCCAATTTCAACGAATTATAGTGAATTTTTTCAAATTTTAATTTCATTTATTTCTCAACAAAAATGTTATTTTGAAAGGAACAAACTCTATGAAGCAAGCTAGTTAATAGAAGTCAAATTCAAGTTCTATTGAATTTTAACGAACTAGACACATCGTTAATATTTTCTGAGAAGAAAATGATCGAAACTTTTATAAATAGTTATCTCTAATAAGTATAGTTGTGTTACTCTAACGAGTTAATTTGTATATTTTCTTTGTGTCATTACGAGACAGAATAAAAAGAAACCAATTATTTCATTTGTAGCACAATCCAGGCCATTAGACATGATATCCTTTGCAATTACAACGACAACGCAAATTAAACTGAACAAACAAACAAACCAAATGAGTTGAACCCAATAAACTAAACAATTCATGGTGAAGCATATTAACACACATCTCCATTATATGACATGGCATTGTCATATCATTGATGTTAGGTACGGATCCCCGTGCCCAAGTGACACTAACCATATCATTGATGTGGACCGATCCACTATATGTTGATATTGTATATTGTTTGTTTTCTAATATACATAAAAAATTTTATCCATCATTTTATTTATAAAAACTATTCAATGTCTACAAAAGCTACATCTACATCATAACTATTACTGAGTTTTTGAAAAGACTGACATGTCAAAGGTTGATTGTAAATAAGATTGAATTTGAGTTGTGTAATATGATAAATGTTAGGATAGGTAAAACATTTTATAAAGGTTATTGAGGTTCAATATTATAAAAATTATTGAAAGGTTTATTTAATAAGATCTACCTTATTTTATGATAAATGTTAAGCTCTCTGTCCACTTTTAACTTGATAATATTGAGAATGAAACTTGACCATATGCATACTATTCTTATTTGTTATCAAAATTGTCTTTTTTAGAGTGACTAGTATTAACCCTCTCGCATTGCGGCGGAAGATGTAAAACCATAAAGTAACACTAATGTCACACCATCGTCGGTGATCATCAACACCAAAAAAATAAAACCAAACTTTAAAACATTAAAGTGACAACGTTGAACCACACACATAAAACGTAAAACATTAAAAATAATAAATAAGCCGATCTAGGACTCGCCAGGGATGTTAAACGGGAAAAATAAATGTGACAGCATTCAACCACATGTGTACGTTATAAATTGTTAACTCTCAAAATTTAGACCGTAAATTAAAAATTTGTAAAAACTAAAAGTTTTGGGAATCAAAGTTGAATTAAAATAATGTTGGGGGTAAATTGTGAAATATGTAAAAGTATTGGGTGGGTTTAAAGCAAAAAAACTAAAAGAAAAAAAGGGTATGTACAACCTTTTATGCACATGATACAACAATTAATGGATCCACAAATTGATAATTAGTATAATTTAAACGTATCTATCAAAACCTTATCCCACTATTTCTTACTCGTGAAAAAGAAACATTATTGTTCAAAAACATTTGTGTAAGGGTATAAGGTACTACATCTATCTATTAAACAATTATCTTAAATACTAATATTATTATTTAATTCTTTTTAAATTAAAATTATTTTTAATAAATTAAGAAAAAGATGCTTTGATAAATGTAACTTCTTAAATAAAGAAAATTTTAAAAATAAGAAAATTTTCTAAAACAAAATAACTAAAATTAGAAGTTATAATAAAAAAAATTAATATTGATATTTTTTAAAATGCTTTGTTTTGCAATGAAATCTTTATTTAAAAAATGCAATTACGGTTTAAAAACAAAAGTTTAAAATAATAATATCATTGTTTTATTAGTTATATTATTACTCATATGCAATTTCAATCATATTATTTTATAATTATTACATTTTCATTACTAATTATTTAATATTTTATTTATCCAACACGTATAATACACGGGCTACTAACCTAGCATTACTATACATATTACTATCGTGGAGAACAATATATATTATTGTTATAAAGTTTATAGCACAAGGCAAAATCTATTACAAGAAATAAGTTAAGCACCAATTACCTTGAACTAGAAAAGTTAAATGATATAATGAAAATACCTCATAAAACTAATTGTTGGCATAGATCTTTAAGGATTCAAAAGAGTGATTTCATCTGCTTCCATCATTCACATTTGCTAGAGTAGCAGTAGGTGGTCCACATATTATATCAGAAATCTTAAAGCTAAATTCAATTGCATCATTTTTTTTGAATAGGCTAACTCATACTCTGTCTAAAACTACTTTCAAAACTATACCAATTCTACCAAAATTTCTTTGCTTTTGTATCATAGAATTTCCAAATGCTAACTTCACTCTCTGTCCTCTCCAATATGTTTCTAAATATCTAGAAGATGGTTCTTTTACAAATGTGATCCTGCCATTTGGACCCGGACCCGGACCAAACCATAGGGGATGAAATCAGTTTGTAACCCTATATTTTGAAACAAGTCAAACCCACACCAAATCGGTTCAAATCCAATCTTTTCCTCCTGAATAACTGATTCTTACCACAATCCGATTCAAGCAAAAACCCTTTTTAGCCAACCTGCACTGGTTTCAAACTAAACCGATTTGTTACAAAAGTTAAAAGGAATCTGAATCATGTGACCATACAAGACAAGTTGGGGCTCCAAGGCCCAAGCTCCAGATTGAAGTGTCACTTCGACAAACCCAGAATAAGATCTCAATTCAGTTGCAAATATATTTTCCATTTTAAATTTCTGGCTAGAATTTGTAGGCAAGTATTTCAGGAGGCCCATATACAATGGACCATATGGTTCACTAAATCAAGATTCAGACTCCATATCTCCCCACGTGATTCCACTGCGAAGTCACAGTCACAGATGGGTTAGTCACTTGTACATTGTGCATTTCGAGTTGTACACTATGTGAAATTAAACACACACACTTTGCCACCTCTCCCCCGGCCAAAAGCATGGAAAAACTGACCCTCAATTTAATGGGTTGTATTATTTTATGTCCCTATGCTGCTGCCACTGTTGTGCTGCCTTCTGCACAACACCTGCAGCCCTGCAATTTCATCAGGAATTTTCAACATCAATCACTATTTTACTAATAACACTCCTTGCACTTGCACTTTTTTCCATGTTCAGTCCCTCAAAAATTACAAACATAAACATGATAATGAAATTCATACAATAATGTGACTGGTTGAAGTTTGAAAAATTCGGAAATCACACAGATTCATGAAATACAGAAAGTCTGAAAACAAGGTTTCCTATAATCATAATAATAATAATAATATAACCAACAGCATATATTAGAGACACTTTACTCTTACTATTCATTAAAACTTGACTTAAAACACAAAACACAAAACACCAAACACAAGGATAACTGCGGTCGAGCCTCCCGGTTATTTGTCCATGAAGCTAGTTTCTGTTCTTTGACTTTCCATGGCCCTTGGAGCTGTGCAGCATCATTAAAAAGGGTTATTATGTATTATAGCAAGAAAACAACATAATCAGCGTGTTTTTTTAGGATGGTTTCATGTTAAGATTATGAGATATTGTTTTAAATTGCTATTTTCATGGGGAAGGGGAGTGATGGATTGTTTTAAATTGCTATTTTCATGGGGAAGGGGAGTGATGGATGCTAAAGTATGCAATTCAAATTAGATTTTACTTGCAACTGTTGACTGATGATGAAATGAGATATAAATATGGTGCATACCTAAACCGATTGCATCAGACCCTTTCATGATCTTCAGCCTCTTGCAAGAATTGATAAACATACTGCATCAACAAAGTAATTTACAAAACAGATATAACAATTAGGACTTATGGTTATAACCATTAAAAGCATTACCCTGGTCAGGATTACAAGTCAACCATGGTCTCACAAAGAATTACACAAGAATTCCTTGACAGATATCTTTTTCTTAGCATCTGGTTTAACATATATATATTGGACATTTAAAAGTCATCAGAATTAATTACAATTGATAATTAAATATAATGTTAATTTGTTTAAGCACAAAAACTCATTAATTAATTCAACCCTGAGTCTAAAACAATGAACGTTCCGTTTCTTATTCTACATTATAATGAGCAAAAGACACCTTATTATGATGAAGCTTAAAAAATAACAAAAGCTCCCCAATAAATCCACAAAACATAATTTTCTGAGGCGTAGTGTTTAATAGTTTGCAGGGTTTAGATTTGTTTTGTTCATTGGAGTAGCTAGTCTAAGCTAGACACAGCACCCTACTATGTCACCAAGAGTGTGTATTAAAAGAAAACGCAACAGCACACCATGTACGATACAAATTTAGTACTGATTATATATGTTTCCTGTATGGTTTAAGCTTGTAAAATAGGTCTGGTCGAACTAAAAAAATTATTATTAGCAGTGAGATGGAACCACACGCACACATACAAAATCAGCATGGACCAAAATTTTCATGTATAAATCCAACTATTCAGAATTCAAATTCATATTTACTGAACTGATTAATTAAATATTTAGTTCACATAGAGCAATATGTGACTTTGCATTCTAATAATATCGAGCAATTGCCCAATAATGTTTGTAGACCACGTAATAAAGTTGGTTTATTTGATTCCAAGATTGACGTATTGTTGGAAAATATTGGTTACTGCTACACATAGGAGGCTACCATTAAAAATGGCTTCATATATCGTTTTATGTGGGCATTATCAATTATTTCAATTACTAGAGTTTAGTGCCTTTCAAAATGTCATAACACTAAATAAATATCTATATAATGGAAGTGAACAAATTAAATAGGTTTAAGTTGTTTGACACTTACTCCCATGGTACATCTCCCACAAGCATCCAGTCACCATCCTTATCCTCATATGTAAGCACGTACTCTGATCCATGTAGCAGATCCCTCAACTTGCTCTCACTCAGGCTTTCCCTTCCTGGAGCTCCCTGTGATCCGCATTGACCTGCATTATGAAAAAAAATTAAAAGCACTTGTAGTAATTAAAATGCATGAATATTACAAAGGCCACATTACAATTACACTAAAGAAACAACACACCAATAGTGAAACAGCTAAACATCTTCTCTAGGGCCGATGAAAGCTGCTGATAAGTAGTGTAACTTCTTAGATCAACCTTCCTCAGATAAGGAGCACCATCCATGCTAACTTTCACAAATAGTGCACCAGGACCAGGTTTTCCATCCACTTCATCGTTAGTTTTTGAATTTGTAGCCAAAATGTTCTTGCGAAAAGATCTAACTGGAGGCCAACCAACTACCTGTGCCCTGAAAACAAGATTGGTAGCAAGAAAAACGAAATCCTATTAATCATGTTATCTTTTAACTCTCTTTGCTCACTTCTCTCGAGAAAAACAACTTTTTGATTGCACTTACTTAGCAGCAGGAGGATTTGAAGTGTTCACTTTGTCGAGGCTAGTTCCAAAGGTTGCATGAGTTTTTTCCTGTGGCACCACCTTTGATGTTGCATCTTTAATCATGGAAGGTTGCGCACCTGATGCAATCTTACCGTTTATATTTGCATTACTAGTAAATTTTACTTGGACCAAAGATTTTGAACCATCAGAATCAGTCCCAGATGAACCAAACATCCATTTACCTTCATCAATGGTGTCGGAGAATCCTCGTTTATTTCCAGAAACAAAAATCTTCTGTGAACCTGAGCAAATCCCATCCTTAGAAGGAAGCAGTGGGAATAATGGTTTCTCATCAAGACTCTCTGAGCTTGCCAGATCAACATCTGCGTCCCGCTCAGGGGATTGAGATCCTGGAAGACCAAGCCTCAGTTCAGTAGCTTTAAGGTTCAGATTGTTTCTTTTCACCTCTGAGATCCCAGAAACAGCAGAGCTATCAACCGATGAACAATCTGATAATCCCAGATAATTTCGCTCTGTTAATCCAGGACTCTTTTGAAAAATCGATTCCATAGTGGAAGCAGAAGTCATTAAGGACATGTTTCCCTGTCCATCCCCTTCAACACCTAACAGCGGAGGAGTCATCAGATCCAATTCCAACACTTGCAGCAGGAGTTCTAGTTAATCTGATTGAATATGAAGCACAAATATATATAAACATCAGACCATCTTCAAATATCCAATGCATAATGAGAGATAAGAGTAGTTAATGAAAGAAATCTGAGAACTACACACTAAATCATTAAAACCCCTAGACAAAGACAATTGTAAGTGATCTCAGAAGAAGCTCACTACATATTTTGGGATTATCAAAGAGCTAATGTGACAACTAAATATTTTTCGTGTGATAGTGTGTACAAAGGGCAGTAACTTCTAATCTGGGAAATCAGTGATCACACACGCATCAAAAGCTTATAGTAAACAAGACCAAAAAAGAAATAAGTTGCCATATATCCTTTTAAGCTCATGAAATCTCTTGGTAACTCATGAAGCGTGATTATGCATATGCAAATGCATATCCAGTATCCCCAAAAATAAATCCACCAGTTGACTAAAACCGACAGCGAAAAAATCACCCCACGAGATCAGCATGCGCCTTGAAAAGCACATGTTGAACCCTAAAATCAAAACATTTCGCCGGTGAAACGACCGTAAAGGAACGAATTTCAAAATCAATCTCGCAAGGATTCACAACAAAATCAGAACCAAAATTTCACCAAATAATCTAACAGAAAATCTCACAACTAAACAAAATAACAATAATGCATTAATGCTCCGTCTAATCTTCCATCCACAGCTCTAACCTCACGTAATCGACTCTAAACAACACAAAACTCACCAAAAACAACTCCAAATCAAAAACCTACACACCAAACAGCAAAACGAACACACTTCCACACTCGACAGAAATTCAACCAAAGAATTTCATAAACAATCGCACATATACAACTCAAAACACACCAAATTCCAGATCTCATCCTCATAAACAACGATTAACACCACAAAACCGAATCACAAACCATAAAACCACATAATCGAACAAAACAACGAAACATTTACCTGAAATCGACGAAAACTTAGGAATCACACAACAGAATCAAGCAGAAGATCAGATCAACAGCAACAATCTTCAGAGGAATTAAACAGAAGACGAGAGAGAGAAATAGCGTTTTAGAGAGAGAAAGAGAGAAGAGGATTTTAAGGTCCCTCCATTAAGCAGAAAGCAAACAAAAGGTCTGTGAGCTGTGTGCCGTGAAAGTCATTTTATGTGATAAGTTGAGTATAAAAAAAAAAAGGTGTGTTTTATAGGGGGGTGATGTGTAAATTTTAGAAGAAGTTGAAAACTTTCTTTTCCATCTTTTAAGCACAATTTTCCACACCTCCATAAAACATGCACTTCATTTATGCAAACTATTATTGTGGGTTTGAATCTATTTTTGTAATAATTTGTTTTGAGAGTAAGGATACATCTTTCGCATGCGTGCATAGTTATTTGTATTTGTAAATCTAATATTTTTGTTTTTGATGTTTATTTTAAAAAAAGAAGGTTAATTTATCTTTTTCCTAATATTTTCTTAAAAATTTGTATTTGTTAACCAAATTATATCTTCTTTACGTTAGTTTATAAAAAGAAGGTTTTATTTATCTTTTTCCTAATTCATATTTTTCTAACAATATAAAGTGATACTCAAACACTACTTTCTATTGTTTTATGTTATAGAAAACTTAGATTCAGCTCTTGTTGGTGTCAAATGAATGACCGGACGTGGTTTGTCTTCTAGAGGCACGGGCGGACTTAAGAAGGCTGGGGAGGGGTCAACCAACCTCGTATATTTTTTTCTATGTGTGTAACGTGTATTGATGGTTTTATATTGACCCTATATATTTTTTAATATTGACCCTTATAAAAATATTACGACCCTAAACCCCATTTTTATTGAAATGTTTTAACCCATTAAAAATTAAAATAATAGCTCACTTAGTTAAGAAAAATAATATCAAAATAATTACCAATAGGTTTATTTTGTATAAAATCTCTAAGCTCATTTATTTAACTAAACACCTAATTAACGTATATTTCATTAATCTATTAACATTTCTTATTATCTCTAAATTTTTCTAGAAGAATACCTTAAACAATATTTGCATTTGCTACATTGATAAAAACGTTTTTAATAAGATTTCGATTGATGATGTAGTGGATATTTTTCAAGAGACGAATACACATAAACAACAACTATAAAATATAATGTGATTTACTTTCTAATAAATTGTATCTTTGTCAACTGTCTTGTGATTGTAAATTGTTTTGTGTAACTTGACCCGACCCAAACCAAAATTTCTAGTATTGAATTGAGATATACATGTTTATTCAAAAACTAAAAAAAATCAACCCAGAGAAAAAAATTTTATGGGTCCGCCCATCGAGAGGGCCCAAAATTGTTTTTCCTCATTGTGTATCTTATTGTGCCTATTTGCATGGTGATTATGTTTCATTTTTTTAACCTACAGTTTGACTTATTAAGAATTATTGTAAAACTTTAAAATTATACAAATACAACCTTATTATAAACTAATAAACATATATAAAAATTATAAACCAACTGCTAAATATCATTATGGACTCATGGTCCCATTAATTCATACATTACGAGTGAAATACATTTCATAATATGCTTGTTTCTATGAATTTGATGCTAAAAACACCAATGAAATCTAAGTTTACATATGCCATATTGCCCTCCATCAACTATTTAATGATGGACCATGGATCACCTTTCTTAACTCGCATCACAACTAATAGGTGGTTCCTCATACAAACCATAAATATATATCGTGTTGCAAAAGGTTGTTATATCTAGATATGTATATAGTCATGTGATTTTTAGGTAGTAGTATCGGTTGATTGTTACCTAGACATCTAAATCATGGTTTAGTATGCTTTAAATTTTATATAACATTCCTCTAATCTAGTAAGATTGTGTTCCAAACTACTCTATCATCATTAGCCATCATAGATCCAGAGATACAATCATCTTGTGTGTCTTTTTTATTTGATTCGTGTTGAACTAGAGATAAATTTATTGCAAATTTAACCAAAAACTATCATATTGAAGTGAAGTCGTTGAGTTAGTCTACTTGTTTTATTCTCGTAATAGCAAAGGCTTGGTCATTGATGAAGTTCGATCTAAAACCTTTCTTAACTTAGTTTTAGTAAAACAATATTGTGACTCATAAACGCGTAAGGTTGAGAATGATTCATGACAAAAACCAATCTATTAGAATCGACAAGCTTGTTTCCGTTAGTATGTTCATTTTATTAAACACTTTAGCAACGTGCTAGATTTTGGTTTGTTTTTATAAAATATAATTAAAATATTTAATAAAGTATGTAATAAAAGTTGTTTTTGTTAAAATTTAATTTAATTTCTAGATAATCATTATTAAATTTAAAATACTTTATACATCGTAATTTTTTAAATTATTATTTTTAAAATATTAAAATTCTCGAAGTCAAACACAATTATGAATAGGGATTGCTCACTTTAAAACAAAATATCCACTTCAATGTAAATCATGATTAAATCTTCTTAAATATGAGTATGTTTTACTACCTCATAATATTATATTCGTAATTTCATATTTATTATTTTAACCAGTACAACATATGAGTATCTAAACTAATAGAATAAATAAATCACAATCCTTGTCTTTCAAAAATCCTCAATCTTTTAGTTACGAGGTACATAAATTATCATCAGAATGTTGCGCTTAACAATAATCTAGATTAATTTGCCTAAACCATAAAAACAGAGATAGCGATCACTCATAAATATAAGATTTTACTTACTATATCTTTTAGTAATTCTTAGAATCTAAAAGTTCAATATCTTAAGTGAAAAACAAAATGATGAACCTTCCATATATTCCAGAAACGATTATTTATTAATAAAAATTATCTTTGTAATCATTTGTATTTGGTCACTACCATATTTTTATACCCCAACATCATTATTAAGAACCACATACTACCTTTTGTTATCCACCACTTTGAATTAAAAAGTTCTAAAACTATAGTAAACGGGTATTAGGTCGTGTAACAATTATTAAATTATATGCTAAAAAGCCTATATTATTCGGCACATAACTTTGAGTATATACAAAAGATGTAAATTATTGGTAATTTGATTGTTTATAATATGATATGCATATATGTTTTACATCTTAGGTAGGTGCATGTGGGGATATAAACAAAAGTGTGATTTCGAGAATATGAATGCTAGTGTTACATTGGTGTGTAGGTTTCATTATACCATATATAAATAATAATTTGATTTTTGTGTGTACTAATTTCTATTTTTTAAATTAAAACTGAAAATACGCTTGTATTTAAAAAAAATATTTATATAAGAATATACACCTTTTAAATGTTGTTATTATACATTTTCGATCCACTCTTACTTGCAAGAAGAGCTTATGATGTGTGTGTTTCTTTAACAATAATTGGCTCATTGACGGGCTACTGGCCTACTCCGATCATCTTCATTAATGCAAGCTGAGACCACCATCATAAGAAAAATCATCACATTAAAAAAAAACCTTATATTCCAACCTAAAACTCTCTTTTTATGTCATAGGTGATGTTTAAACCCAAAGTCTCCCCTTATTTTAAAAAATTAAGTTTTTGGTACCTCACTTCAGCTACCTAAGCTAATTAAGGATCATTGGTGTTTAAAACGTGTGTTACTTCGAGTATTTGGAAGGCTTATTATTATTTCAGGTGTCATGATGTTTTATGATAGAGTTCAAGAATAATCGTGACGAACCAAATAGTGGTGGAGGAATCAAACTACCACATTGTTCTTGGTCCACCATTTAGAAGTATAATTATACATGGAATAATAATAAGAAAAGAGAAGCAAATATGGGAAAAGGCATATTTTATGTCCTTATAATGGTACAAGTACGCTTGTCAATTCTTGTATTGTGTTTTTGTTTTAAACTTCTATGTTATTCATGTTTTAGATGATACTGATAATAATATAGTCATTTAAGAAACATGTTTTTTGATGCCTCGTGGCGTTCATGCACTTTAATTTTAATTTTTTGCTTTATTGTATTGTAAAAAAGTAATTCATAACTACCATGAATATTATAAATAATCCCGTGAAATATCATGAATATTGTTACTTATACACTTATGATTAATCAAGAGGTATTATATTTTTTAATAAGAACTTTTTTATATTGTTCAGCTATCACGACTAAATTTTACTAGGGATGAGTGTTTGATACTTAGTACTCATATTGTACCAGTATTAATACCCAACTGGTACTGAAAATATATATAAGATACTGGTATCAGTACTTGATTTTCTTATAATTCGGAATCGGTACTGACCAGTACCGTTACTTTACCCAAAAGTCCCGCTATTACCAGAATATGAATATGTGATTTTGGAATTTGTATTTTATTTTGAAATACTTTTCACCCACATCAACTTGTATTGTGTTTTGACTTTTGAGGGTGAATATTATTATTTTAAATATCATTCTTTTTTACTTTAATGCAATGTCAAAAGATATACTATTATGATTTAACTAAAATGAATGATGGATTAGTGAGCGGAATGAGATAACTGAAAATGAGGAAAGTAGATAAACTATCATTTTATGTGGATGTTTTTTTATATTTTATTTTTGTTTAATTACTATAAACTTTTAAATCGGGGTATCAAACATGTACCGAGTAATATGTACAAAACACAAGTATTGGATATCATAACCAAGCATGCACCACATAGCAAACCTAAAAAATAATATTGTGGAGGTAACGGGTACCAAAGAGGTATCAAGTACCGAAATACCGGTACCGTACCGGTACCTGTACCCATATACCAAATTCGGTACCGGTAACGATGCTCTTTTTTTATAAAATTCGTGACCGGGTACTTTCGGTAACGGTACCAGTTCAATACACGGTACCGAGTTCATCCCTAAATTTTGGATATTCTACCGTCACATACTTCTTTTTACATGCATACACCCTATACACTAGGCCTGGCAAAAGAAACCCAAATGTCTTATTTTGGGTTTGAATGGGTTTTTTTAAATAGATGTGAGTTGTGATAGGTTTAAAAAATAAATAAATAGGTCAAGATGGGTTGAAAATATACATAAGAAAAACTAATATGGTCAAGATGGGTATTTATCCTATCTTAAATTTTGAAAATATCCATCACCATCTCAAATGCCAAACTCTAAAGCCCCTAAATCGCTACCCAAATCAAACCACCGCACCCACATTGAACGAACCTCGCATCACAAACCGATCATCGCTTAAGCAAATCGACTACCGCTTAAGCAAATCGACCACCACACTCATATCGACCGCACCTTTGCTACCCAAATTGAACACCTGACCCGCATCGATCGAACTCCACAACCCAAATCGATAACCACTAATACAAATCGACCATCGTACCCCACGCGATCGAACTTTACAACTCAAATCGATAACCGCTGAAACAAATCGACAACCATACCCAGATTGATCAACCTCTGCTTACCCAAATCGACCGATGTTACTGAAGCAAATCGACCACCGCACCTGCATCAATCGATATCAATCTCTCTCGATGAATCTGTGGAGCAGATTGACCACCGCAACACTTCTGCAACACCATGTCACCACCAAAGTTGCCGTAACCGTTAATTGTCGATTTATTGATGGTAACCAACCCAATCACTATTTATGTCCTGTGATTTCTTCAGTGTTAGTTGATTTTTGATAAATGCGTTTGACTTTGGCAATCGTCATTTTTCTCGAGTTTTTAAAATAACCCATCTTAACCCGAACCCACCCTGACCCGAATCCATCTTTATCCAAACTCATCCTGACCTTTTTTTTTAAATAACCCATCCTGACCTGAACACATCCTAACCCAAACTCATCTTGATCTAACAACCAACTCGCCCATTTTGCCACCTCTAATACACGCTAATTGTTTTCTTTTCTTTTAAACGTCAAATCTTACTCACAGAATGATATTGTTTTAACTTTAATTTGCATGCTAAATTTGTCATAATAATAATAATTAGTATATTTCTTTTATCATTATAAAGAGATCACATGTATTTTCCAAAAAAATAAATAAATTTGGGTATCAGATTTTTCTCTTTATACCAATAAATAGTATTGCATGTACTTTGATAACTCGTTATAGATTGTCATTGCACCCGTTCGAAACAATATCCGATGTATGCATATATAAAATGTAAAAACACTAAGACAATGTTACTGTTAAATTTTGTACTTTTATAATATATATATATATATATATATATATATATATATATATATATTATAAAAATATATTAACATATATTAACATCATCTCTATTTTTGAACACTACATTTTAGGATATTATAAATTTCAAACTCACGCCATTAATTTTTTTTTTGCCAAGACATTACATAAATAAACATACAAAAGAAACATATAATGTTAACAAATTAGTTTATGAAGATTGAAACATAGCTAAAAATTGTGACAAATGATTCTATAAAAAGTTACTAACAAAAAAAGTTAAAGAAAAATATATAAGTAATTAAAAAAATATATAAAAAATAAAAAAAAATCAAAAGACATAATTTGCCGCCTCAAGGAGTTGGTTAATGGGTTCACAGCGGCGTTATAGCTTTGTAAAGAAATGTACTCAAATGGCTTACCATTAAGCTAAGGACAATGTTTCTGTTTTATCTTGTAAAGAAATATACTCTCAAGTGATTCTGAAAAAACAAACAAAAGAAGTTATCAATTTGAAAGTATAGTAAATGAGTTAGAATATTTTTTTAGTTAGCGGAGACTTCATAGCAAGAAATCCATTAGATAACCATCGAGATATCATCTTATCTAATGATATCATAGGGTGATTAGTACACATTTTGCAACCCGGCTTGATTTGAAAACAAAACGGGGCAAGCGCTAAGTTTTTCTAACATTAACATGTTCATAGAAATCTCTTATTAGAGTTTTTGTATTACTACACCACGTATAATCGGTACAAGAGGAGAATAGAATACGGTTGTGGCTTGGTGGGCTGAAATGAAACGATTTCCTACTTTTATGTCTATAACATCTAGCAGAATAAATCTGCAATCGATAAAATGTATTTTTTACGGTGAGTATTACGAAACAACTTAATACATTATGGTCTCATGTAGTTTAGCATATTCATTAACTCATTATGTGGATTGATATGAAAATGGAGCTTCATGGGGCCATTATATTTCTTTGGATTTAGGGATGTTCTTCTTCATTATAATTTTGTTAATGCTTAGAAAAAAAGGAATAAAGAAAGCCATGCATGCTATTGTCCTAACAATATTGTAGGGTATTTGGAGGGTGCGTAACAGCTACATAAGGAAACGAAATTTTTTGGGCATATACGGTTTACAAATAGATTATAAAAGTGATGCTTACATGGGAACAATGGTCCTCGTTTAATATGGGGTGTTTATATTGTTAAGTAGTTTCATCTTGTTTTGATGTTGCTAATCACTTGCTTCCCTTGTTAATAACACTTTTTGTTTTTTATTTTTGAATGACTAACGAATAAATTTTAAGCTCGGTCATCCAGGTAAACTCATTGGCAAAAGACATCCATGCCCCGTGAACACAGACAGCGCTGGTGACTCGGCTCGCCCACTATTCCAAGAGAAACCCACCACCTAAAGACACACTATGGTAAAATTCTTAGTCCACTAAAAGCATATTACATCTAGTGAGACTTCAACTCATAACTTCTATTTTGAAAAATCATAAGATGTAACCTTTTAAACCAGTTGATATATGACTCATTGGCTAATAACATATTTTGTTGGGAGTTAAAAAAATATGGTTTAGTGTTTTTTGGTATAGATAATATTATTTCATTAATAACGGTTTGGGTGTGATTGAAGAGGGTAAAACTGGAATTGGACACGCATTATATGATGATAATAGGCATGAGAAAGAGGAGACAAAGTGTGATGCTCAAGATTTTGCAGAAAAATGATAATTACGAAATCAACCAAATTTTGATTATGTTTAGGCAAAAATTGTCATAATTCAACGACTCCACTAAAAACACCCCTCAAGTTTCAAAACTTGACAAAATTCACCCCTCAAGGTTAGTCTACATCCGCACGTGTCTCCATTCACATGTCACCACAACCGGTATTCTTCCCATCTCAAGGCAAGTGGGTCCACCTCGTTCCCCATAAGGGCAAACGTGGAATTATAAAAAAGACACCACCATATGCTAACACATTACACATGCACTATTCTTAATATAATTTTCCAAATATTGTTTGTTGATAAAAAATTAATTTGCTATTTTTATACATAAATGATAGTACGAATTAGTTGATTAATAAGTCAAAACCGGAGTGGCGATTCTTTTGATTTAATTTTT
This sequence comes from Flaveria trinervia, assembly GCA_025506515.1. Classification (NCBI taxonomy): domain Eukaryota; kingdom Viridiplantae; phylum Streptophyta; class Magnoliopsida; order Asterales; family Asteraceae; genus Flaveria; species Flaveria trinervia. Next base: position 98,085,106 of record CM046452.1, read on the forward strand.
TTAAAATTAAGAGTGCATTATGAAGGTTTAAATTGTTAAAACGGGTCCAAAATAAAAAAATGAACTATATTAGTTTTTATTAATCTTGTGAGGTTTTTCGTTTTAAAACCTCACTATCTTTATTTTTTGGCATTTTGAATTTTATTTAATGATACTTTTTTCTTTTTTTTTTTGACTTGAAGTATGATTCTACAGCGGAAAAAGAAAATATCCATCCAATATTAATCTACTTTTATAATTATTTAATTTAAGTGAGATAAAAAAATATAATCGCTAAATAGAAACCAAAATTCCCATATGTTTCATTTAGATCACTTGGTTATGAAAAATATAACATTTATAATTTTTTTCCAAGATTATATCAACTAATGAATAAAATCTAATGAAAGTTACGTAGCCTTATTGGAAAAAAAAAGAACCTTTAATGGCTTTAATACGAATGTTGATTACTATTTAACGGAAAAACTATTTCCTAACTATTAAGGCACTAAACTATAAGTTGTACAGTCTATACGTTATAATCATTTAATTAAAGTTTAACACACGATTAATATAGTCCTCATAAGTTCTTAACATTCTCTCGTATCTATCACCTATAATAAAAAATGTTTTCTTTATACACGTGTCATCATTATAATATATCAAATGACACGTGTTATCATTTTAGCATATAAAAAAAATATTTTATCGCCTCCCTCTCATAATAAACACAATTATTATAAAAACAATTAATTTGACTTTTATTTTAATTAAAATATGTTAAAAAAATATATTTATATTTGTGTTTTTTGTCTCTTTAATATTATATTTATAAGTAAACATCTAAAATATAAATATAGTTATTTTAATAATTTATTAATACATATTAAATATAGATTAATAATTTCTAACTCATTATGTGTTATAACTTTTAATATCCATTATATTTTTATGTTACCAATGGATAATAATATCTAGAAAAAATAAAATATTCATAAAACAAATAATTTTAATATATTTTATTTTTTCCACCCATATAATACATGGACTCTAACATAATATAACTTATACACATAACCTTAAACAATCATATTACTATTTAGTTAAATATATTTAAACGTGCAGTTAAAGATCACAAATAAAAGTTAATCACAATCATTGTTGTTCGTGACTTGTAACGTTATTAGCTAAAAAAGAGGGGTAAAACATCTTTTGATTAGAATTCTACTCAAAAGCCATATTTACTATCATTATGGGCAACATAGTTATTATGTTTGTTTTAGTAAAGCTTGAATATCAAGCAATCGTATAAATAACTATTATTATGTGATGGGCGTCTTAACAAATACAAAGACATATAATGAATTAAAAAAGTAGGGTTAAAATTAAAAAATCAAATAATATCATCATTTTTACACTATCGATTCATTTACTACGTAAAATAATGACGTATTATAAAATTTTAGGATTTTTTAGTAAAAAAAGTTGTAATTCATAAGGAAAACCCCACAAAATATTAATCAATTTTTAAAAGTGTTTCAATTATGTCATTCATATTTTATTTGTTCCAATTAAATTAATAAAATTTTATGTGTGTTTCAATTAGATCACTCGTAAAATTTATAATTTTTAAAAAAAATTCACAAAAAAATTAAAATAATTTGTTTTTTGTAAATAGTTATTTTTTTAAATAATTCAAATTTAAAAAATATTTTTAGTCTATGAATGACCAAAGGGATAACAATACTATTCACATTAAATATATAGAGGATTGAAACATTAAAGTAAACCTAATTACTATCTTACAAAGTTATATTTAAAACATTAAAAATATTTTTTAATCTATGAATGAGATAACAAATCTAATAGTTTTAAAAACAATTTGCTTGGTACAATACAATTATATCATATCATATATATAGGAGGCCTTGTTGCCTTAAACAAGAAACATTATTTGTCTTCTACTAAAACCATTGTATCTAGTCTAACTAATTACATACATGATGCATCTACTAAACTAACATGTTAATGGTCTCAAGAACTAATGAGCAACCAAATAACTTTTAAAAACAGTTTAACAAAAAGAAATTACATCGTAAAACGCTAGAAGATAATAGAAATCCTGCGGAATCGCCAAACCACCAAAAGCATAACAACCAAAAGTGAAGGACGAAAAATGAGACAAAAGTAAAGTTGAGGGGGTGATAATGGAGGAGGATGAATTTATGAGGGTTCAGGTTACGTATAAAAGTAGAAAGGGGACAGAAGAAAACAGGTGAGGAAACTGCGATGGGGGACAAGAAAGCGGCATTTTTAGTTATTCTGTCGGCTGCTGACTGGGACATTTAACCCTCTACCTCCTGAATTTACCGTTTTACCCCTACTATTATGATCGTAATTACCGTCTTGCCCTTCTCCGCTTGCTTAACGACATGTCATGTGTGATTATGTTTTGTGCACGCGAAATTAATTCCCTCCGTAAAAGTGTGATTTTTGGACGTACGGAACCGAGGCACGATAATAATATATGTTTCTAACATCTTATTACAATTTTTAAAAATAAAATTGTTATAAAATACAAAATAGAATGAGTTTTTTTAATTTTTCTTAAACACAAAATAAAATACAAAATCATTTTTTAAGAAACATCTTATTACAATTTTTAAAAATAAAATTGTTATAAAATACAAACTAAAGAGCCTTAATCTACCGGTAATATTAGAAATAAACGTTTATTTACAGTAGGTTAAGGATTTAAGTTTTATAGTTGATTAAAAATATAGATTTAGGAGTATGATTTAATATATGTGCGACTTGTTGTAAATAAAATAATAATAATAATAAATTGGAAGCAAAGAGCTAATGAGAGTGATGAAGAACAAAAATGCACATTTAAGCGAATAAATTGGGTTAGTTCGAAAATTGACTTTTTTGTTTTTAGATTGATTCTAAATTGGATCCCTATCTGGTGGAATTTTTTTGACTAGAGATGTGAAGATTTCAACTATATTTTGTCCTTTTTGTGACGTTGAGAGGTGGAAATCAGCCATTTGTTCTTCGTGTTCGACTCAAACATTGAATAAACCCAGAGTGATGTTTGCAGTTTGTGCAACTTAATGCTAGACAAACTTTATTTGAATGTTCATGGATTTGGAAATATTCAAAATCATATGTTTAACTCTAAGGGAGCGTTTGGTTGGGAGAATAGAATGAAATGGAATGGAATTGCGAAACTAGTATATTTTCAAGTAAAATTATGTTTGAATGAGTATTGAAATGTAAAACCAAATGAAATGTTTCACCTCAATTCTTTTGGTTGTAGGATTCCAAAATCCTTTCATTTAAAGAGGGAATTTGAAATCCTACAACCAAAGGAATTGAGATGAAACATTCACTTGAGTTTATATTTCATTACCCACTCAAACATAATTTTAGTTAAAAATTATACTAGTTTTTTAGTTTCATTCCATTTCATTCTTCCAACCAAACGCTCCCCAAATTATAAATACAATACTATTAGTTTAGTTGAGGGTACTACGCAGATGTCCTCATGGAGCTCTTTTTGATGTACATAAAATAACATATTTTTTCATATGTTAATAAAAGAAATCTTAATAAAACATTTTTCCTAGTTACAGAAGATTTAATTTAGTAATATCTTAGGGTTATTTGTTTAAACCTCGTATTTGTTTAGATGTCTGAAGTATTCAACGTTTGATGATTCAGATTGTTTGTTTTACGAGAAAATGTGTGAATGATTCAGACATTTGCCTTCAAATGTTTAAACATCATACTAATGTTAAAATGATTAAGACTTTTTATCTGAATTGATCAGACATTTATTTTTGGATAGTTAAATGATATATATACTAGCTTTTAGTTGTTCACTTCTCTTAATGGTTTAACACTTAATTGTTCCTCTTATTGGTTTAACAATTAATCATTTAAAAATTACCACACAGCCCCTGAGATTAATATAGGATTACATATAAATTAACTTGCATAGAGGGTATGTTATTTATACTTTAGTTATGTTGATTGATACTATCTGTTTTAGACATGCTATTTTACATATATAAAGATAAAGTCTATTATCGACATCAATGAATGTTACTCTGCACCTTTGATTAGAAAAAAAGATAACGTCTATCACTGATTATTTCGTCAAATATGAGTATTCATTGTTGAGGATGTGGTCTTTTATTATCGCGAGAAAACCTTATGATACTATCATTTTACTTGGCTCAACAATGTACAAGAAACATGTTGATAGTAAAACATCGTTATCCATATGTTAAGTTAAGAATTTCACACATTGATATATGAACTTAAACATTTAGCTACTAATGATATGATGACGACATAATACAACATATTACGGCTTGTTGTACTACTATTTTTTCCGAAAAAAGAAAGAAATATGGTGGTAGTATCAGATAAAACCAATTTAGCAGACAAGCATACTAATTTATTTTGACAATATATACACCACTTAGAAATGGACTATTTTGTTTTTTCCATCAAATTGTTAATATTGTGTACCAAATGTGGCATAATTTAGTATCAATGACACTAAGTTATTAAGGACATAACAACCATGTATACGTTTTCAACTTGTATATATATATATAAAAAAAAGAACATGTGAACAAAAAGCATATTCACAATAATACTGAAAATATTCATATTGTTTTGAAAAATGTATGGTCAAGAGATTGGATACATAAAATTAATTGTTGTCTTTTGCTAAGTTAAGAACATGATGATATACCGGAGTGTGAGGTAGAACATGATTATGAATATTTTCAACAAGAAGTTTTGCTAATTGCACATTGCAGCAGTTAATTATATTAACAAGTGAAACTACTCTTAATGGAGCAAAAAACATACTATCAATACCCACATGCGTGAGTAAATAATCCTCAAGATGAGAAAAAGCGGATTGGGAGTTATGCCAAAAAAATCAGGTTTTCTCAAACTTTGAAGATAGAAAATATCACGAACCAATCATGATCAACGACTAACATTGTGATCCAAGAAACCACTAATATCACTTTAAGGACTTATACTCTAGAGATAATTCCATATCTTTCATGTTTGGGTCGTAGTATCTATGAAATATATTCCATATCTTTCATGTTTGGGTCGTAGTACCTATCAAACCTCATTGATGTCATAATATATCTCTACGTGTGTGTTTTCCAATAACTTTAACATTTGAAATTGATGCATACATTTATATAGTAAATACATGTTTTGTGATACATGACTAATTATATCGAGTATCACATTAATATGTATGGCATCCCAAAGTTTCAATTCTTTTAGCATCACTATGCAAAGAAAATGATGGTACATGATCATAGGTCGCATACCTAATTACATTTTTACCAATTAACTATTTTCGAAGTAATTTTGTGACGCACGACTAATAAAAATAAAGCATGGTACACAAATATAAGTAGATGTAAACCATAAATCACTTAAGACTACAAATATTAATATCTCATAAATAGATATAGAAGCATAACAACCAAAATAGCTATTTTAGAGATGCTCACCCTTTTAATACGACCAGATACAAAGGACAATGGAGTGTAACCAGAAGCATCGTTAGTTGTACATTGCGCCTTAAATGTGTGTTAAAAGAATGTGATTATGTGGGACCAGGTGTACGTTATTTACATATAGTCCAGTCTACATTTGGAGAACACCTCGACAACGTGTATCAGCACTGGTGGTCACCTCACGTGCGAGAAGTACGTGTGAATAAATACTTATATTTATTTTCAGTAAAAACAAAAACCCATGTTAGTTTGGCTTTTTACTCCACTTTGACTTTGACCGTAAAAAGGTTAAAACAACTAAAAACAAATGTTGGCACACTCTAAACGAAGTCGCTTTATCATTTAGTTCATGCTCTATGATATTACGACATATTTAATGAATTTTATATTTTATTAATAAGAAAATAATAAAATTATTGTTGATACTTGAGTTATCAATCTTTAGAGTTGAAAAATATATTTTGAGAATTTAAGGAATAACTTAAATAGTTTTTATGAAATAAACAAATAAATTCAAAGAGGGCTTTTTAAATATGGTTTATTGGGCTCTAAAAGAAACCTAATTGCTTTGGATGGCATTGGGCTAGAATGTATATATTGGTCAGTTGAATAACCAACTTTTTATATATAAACAAAATCCAACAAGTGAAATCTTGACTGTTGCTATTAGTAGTGAAAAAAAATGGTTTTTGAACCAAAACCCAGACCCAAACTGGAATACTAGAAACTGGTTTGGAATGGATAGAAGCCATTTATTAGAGACCGATTTATAATCCTTTTCATATAACTGGTTTAACCCGTATTGAACGGGTCAAAAGCCAATTCAACAATCTAATTTCTACCCGAATTTGTTCGAACTCAACTTGATTTCACTTATTGTTGATCAAACCGAACTGGTAAAAAATTAGAAGGTTTGTGCTTGTGCATCTCTAGTAAATATGGCTGTGGCCAACAAAATAAGCATTTATAATTAAAACCAGAACGCTTAATTAAGAGAAAATATAATGGATACTTTATCTTATAATTTTATGTTAATAACTTTTATATAATAATTGATGCTTTTTAATGATAAGGACAATAAGAGAAACTTAAGAAAATTATTTTGAAAGTATCAAAGGTACCAAGATGTTTATTAAAATGTTCACCGTTATAAGATTAAAAGTTCAGCTTCCATAGAAACAAAGCTTATTCATATTTAAATTAAGATGTGATATGTAACTTTAGAGAACTTAATGTATTGTAACCAATAACATCATTTATACGTTTTTTCTATAAAACTACTTAAAGTATGTGGTTGTGAATAGAGATTTTTACTTTTCTTTTTAATAAATTCCTCTACAATTAAATTTGGATCAGAAGCGGATACAACATCAAACGAGGGGAGGCTTTTATAGTTTTATTCAATCACTTTTTCACTGCACATCAGTTGTTTAATTTTGAAATCTATTCTTGCTTTTATAGTAAAGGTTCGGTATAAATTTTGTTTGGATTAAACGTTTTAACAGTTTTGTGTTATTACAACATTAATTAATCTGTAAACCAAGCCGTCTTTCTACTTTCTTGAAAAAAATTATGGATCAGTCAGACCGTCACTTTAAAGAGTATTACAAATTTGTTTTCATATTGACATGGTTTAATAAAATTTCTTTACACATGAGAAAAATTATGTAGAAAACAATGATTGTCAAATTTGGGTTTTTGGAGTCGTGTGCTCATGTGAACTGCAACTAACTTTTTTCTAACCCAATCTAGAGCCGGAGCTTGAGATAATCCATTAGGATCCGGTTGTAGTAGGGGTTTAAATTCATGGCATGACATGAAAACACGACCCGAACTTAACAAAAAAATAAAGGTTTGGTATAAATGAGTTTCTGTCAGTTTCGGGTTGAATCTGCCAACCCATTTAGCTTGGCAGGTCATTCTCGTGTTAGCCCATCAGGATGACGGGTTGACCTGTTTAACCCATTTGTTACATACTTCATTTTTATATGTTTTATGTCATAAATTGAAATTTTGGGTGCTTTATTTCAAATCTAAAACTAAAAGTGTCTGAACCATTCAGACATCTGCTTACGAAACAAACAGTTTGAACCATTAAATGTTAAACCATTCAGACATCAGAACTATTAAGAGGCTGCCAAACCCTTATAGTTATTATCTTTATTATAGTTAGGAGTCATGATTAACTTAATTAAGTTTCTTTTTTAATCATTCTTATTGTATCCTTACATAGTTGATCAATAAAATATAATAATTAATGTTTTCATGATTTCCACTAATTTTATATACCTATAAATCAATATATTACCGTAAAAAAGATTTTAACTAACACCATGACATTTTAAGTTTTTATTTTAAAACGAGTTGCATCATGCATCTTAAATATCGGGCATCAAGTGGGTTACAGGGGTTGCACAATGAAAGCCCCACTGGTAATTGGTCAGATCTTTTTCCAGTGCTCACAAAGCGGGCCCAAACATTCTATTTAGCTATTATCTAGATATGATAAATGAACTTATAATATGAAATATTACTCCAGTTTTTCATAAGTTGCTAAATCTAGTTAGGATTCACTATGTTGAGAGTTGATAGTCAGTTCACACACTAGTTAGTCTGGGATACTTATATCACGTAGCTTTCGTCGGTGGACATTTTCTTGTTGTGATATTGGACGAGTTTTATATAGCTCATGTTAGCTAATATTTTCTACGTTGACAGAAAATCACTAATGAGTAGAAGCTAACTGGTAAAGCTGTTGAAAAAGCGCAAATGGTAATAATTTAGATCATGGCTTCAACCATTATGACTCTTAGGTTTGGTTTTGTGATTTAGTTGTGTAATCTTGGGAACACGTTATTAACCATGATTTGACTATTAGGTCACACACAGTGGATGCAGGGTAACATCTGAAAGATGATGTGGTATTCGGCGGTTTTGTTTCCTTGAACGAAAACACGATCCCCCGGATTCGATGATGTTGTAAAACCAATTGAGAACAAAAATGCGAAATTTTAACAATACAAAGATGATACAAGAAATAATACTATCAAGAATTACGTGAATAAAAATTTACAGATGATTTCTAATCAGTCTATCGAGTGTATATTATGTCCTACTCTACTGATTATATCAAGTCTCTATTTATAGTTTTTAACTAACTATAATAGACACACTCAACAAATATTGAAAAAAATACACTAGGGACCCTACACTATATCTTCCGAACAGAAATAACCAGTCGGAAGATTCCCTTCGGAAGATATCCGAAGTATAAACCATAGACCCTTACTTTCGAAGCAAACATAACCTTCAGAAGATATCAATCAAGTTTCGGAAGAACTATGTCAAGCTTCGGAAGAAACTTAATTTCGGAAGTTATCACTTGTTTTGGCTTTTAATACTTCACAATCTCCACCTTAAAATCCAAAACAAGATTTTAACTAACTCCCAATGCATCCAAGCAAAACTTGAACTTCACACCAGTAGAGACTTTGTAAACACATCTGCTGGATTCTCCAAATTAGACACACTTTTCCCTTTCACCTTCCATATTTACCACATCCCTTATGAAATATAAATTCATATTAATGTGCTTTGTTCTCTCATGAAACATGTTATTCTTTGACAATTGGACTGCACCCTGATTATCATAGTACACCACTGAGTCTGCAACTTTGATCCCCAACTCAGATACAAAACCATACAACCACATAGCTTCCTTGACTCCCTCAGTCAATGCTATGTACTCAGCCTCTGTTGTAGATAATGCTATCACATGCCGCAACTAAGCTTTCCAACTCACCAAGTTACCCAGCACTTGAAATGCATACCCTATAACAGATCTTTCTCTATCCAGATCTTTGGCAAAATCAGAATTAACATAACCAACAATCCTATCAATATTCTCATGTTCATGAGGCCCAAACACTAAGCCTTAGTACCCTTGAGATACCTCAAAATCCATTTCACAGCCATCCAATGAGCTTTACCCGGATTTGACAAATACCTGCTGACTAAACTCACAACATACCCAATATTTGGCCTTGTACATACCATCAAGTATGTCAAGCTCCCAACAACATTGGGATAAGGTACTTTCTCCATATATCTAACTTCAGTATCTCATGTAGGACAATCAGAGCTTGACAGTTTAATATGAGCACCTATAGAAACAGTTACTGATTTCACTTCATCCATCCTATAGTTACTTGGTATCTTATCTAAGTAAGACCTTTGATACAGCTTCAACAACTTATGTTTTCTATCTCTTTCAATCTCCATGCCCAATATCTTCTTGGCTTCACTCAGATCTTTCATCTCAAATTCTGACATCAACATCTTCTTAGTAGCTTCAACTTCTTTCAAGTTAGGACAAGCCACCAACATGTCATCAACATACAATTACAAATACACAAATTTGTTCACACTGTATTCCTTAAAATAGACACAACTATCATAGCTGCTCCAGTTAAACCCCTTATTTACCATATGTTCATCAAACCTTTTATACCACTGTCTAGGGGATTGCTTTAGCCCATACAAAGACTTCTTAAGAGACACACCTTATCTTCATGCCCCTTAACCTCAAACTCCTCCGGTTGCTTCGTATAGATAGTTTCATCCATCTTCCCATGCAAAAATGCAGTTTTCACATCCAACTGATTTAGCTTCATATCTATTGAATCAGTCAATGACAACATAACGTTGATAGATTAATGCTTTACCACAAGTGAAAATATCTCATTATATGTAACATCCTGTATATTTATGGCTTTAATTATTTATTTATTTTTGTGTGGCCTCTTAGTAAAAGTTTTAACAATGATGACAATGTTAATAATAATAATAATAATAATAATAATGATAATAATAATAACCTTAAAAGTAACAATAATAATTATTACAATAATAATAGCAAATAATAATAATAATAATAACAATAATAATAATAATAAAAATAATATTGTATAATAATAACACTAATAAATGTAATAATAATAAATTTCTTTAAAACTTAAAGTTTAGGGGGGTGTTTTGTAATTTATTAAACTTAAAAAAAACAAAGTTTTGATCAATTTAAACAACAGCCCAAACTTCAGGGGCTGAAAATGTAAATTAATGTATTTCTTTCTTTCTTTCCCGGCGACCTTGGCCGGAGCTCCGGCCGAGCTCCGGCAAGGTCCCAAACCGTCTACTTTGTTGCAATTCAACCCAATTAAACCGCACAACCCCCTCGGCCCTGCGAATCGAACTCGAACCCTATCCTAATTCGAGTTCCCACTCGGGCAAACTTCCCAAATCAAGCCGAGGCTAACCGTGTAAAAATCCGAATTCAAAGCCTGTCAAATTCGAATTTCCAAACAAATTAATTGTCCCCAAACTTAACACGCGGCTTAATTAACCAGTTAATCAATCAAGATTGCACAATAACAACTCGAATCTTTTAATTTTGGTAAACTTTATACGCGGTTTCAAACGAGAGTGATAAGCTCGAAACCATAGAATCGAAGCTATATAATGGGGTTTACTGATTCATTTTGAAGTTCTTAAACTCCCTAAACCCTCAATTGCGCAGAATAATCACTCAATCGGAAAACCCCAATTCAAGAACACCCGAAGCTCAACTCAAACTCGAAAACCCTCAAATCCTCACCAAAACAGGTAATTAAAACCTGTAGTCTACTCGTTTTAGTCCAAGGTTCAAAAGCCCTATGATGATTCGGGTGATTAACACCGAATCGAGGGCCGATTGTGGATCGGATGAACCTAGGGTTCATCAGATTTGGGGAAACCGGGGAAACTTGTTTAAAATTAAAACAAACCAAAGTGAACCAAGGCCACGACCCTGGTTCACCGGTTCCCGCACCCCATTTCCCCAAGGGAGACCCGGGTTCGACCCCGGGCAACCCCCTTTCCCTCTTTTATTATTATTTTTTTTCTCTCTGTTTTGTTTTCTTTTCTTTTCTTTTCTGTTTTTCTTTCTTTTATTATGTATTTCTTTTAATATTTTAATTCTGAAAAATTTCTAAGAAATTTATTTTTTTCAGAATTTATTTAATCATTTTTGTATTCTTTTATTAAATCAAAGGTTTATGAATATTTTTAAATTTAAAATACATTGTGGTATTTTTTTTCCTTATTTTAAATTATTTAAAATAATGTTGTTATGTGAAAAGATAATACTTGTGTAAAAATATTTTAGACATATGCATGTATATATATGTATATATATGCATGTATATATTGGCAAACATTTTGAATAATTTCTTATTCTTACCTATATACATATATTGTAAAATATATGTATGTATATATATGCATGTATATATATTGTCAAACAATTAGAATGATTAATTACTTATACATATATACTTATATTTATATAAACATATCAAAGTAAGTATACATATATATATATATATATATATATATATATATATATATATTATATAATATATATATATATATATAATATATATATATATATATATTTATTTATTTATTTTTTTATTTATTTCTTGACTTATTACCATCAATACAACCTTCATAAATCGGTTTAACGTGCGATTAGTTTTCTTATTTATATTAGCCTTTCTCTTTCGCGCAATAAATCTAATTATCATTTCGTTCCATTAACCGATTCACATTAATAACACGAAATAAATAGATGTCAACCTCTATTCAATCCATAATTAAGAACCTTAAAACAAAATAATTAATCATCAAACCGATTATAACGCGTTACCTTATTCTTATTTAGGTGCCTTGTGACATTGTGTTGGAAACCTTATTCGTGGTTATTCATATTTCACTTTCAAGTCTTCTTATTATCATGTGAGTTCTTATGCCCCATTTTACATATATTTTACACCTTTCGGGGTGAAACATGTTGGTTATACAAACATACTCATACACGCTTTGATACTTATTACGCACGTGCAATTCTTTACATAGTTGTGGTTATTTGAATATGTTAAGTTGTATATGAGATGTGGCATACGTGTGCAATCATTAACTATAACTAGCCTGGCGAAGTCTTAGATCTTTGGGCCTGACAAGCCTATTTGATGCTAAAGCCGAGGGATTGCCGGCTCCTAGGAGCCGTATGCTTGTGCACTAGGGAACCAAATACACTTAGCTAATCATGGTTATTCATATTATTCAGTCAAGGTTTGATTGTAACTATGCATGTTCTATATACTTACTATCTTGTGACCATTGACTAGAATTGCCACATTCTTTCTCATGATATTTACTTATTGTATTTTAAAACCATGAGAACTCACCAACTTGCTAGTTGATTTTACTTTCAACATGTTTCAGGTAATGTGCAAGTTTAATGATGACTGAAGAAACGCTTAAGCTTAGGATATGGACCTAGACTTAAATGAACATTTGGATTCCTATTTTTGTTTATTTATTTTTCTTGTAAGGCGTGGATGTATGTGATGTTTGAAAACAATTGATTAATGGCATTTTTATTTTAACATAGTGTTATGTGGCTGTGAACAATCTTAACCCTCACACTTCGACGTTTCCGCCGTCATGGTTGGGATGTGACATTATAATCCACCCCTAGCTTCTGTGTAAACTCCTTAGCTACTAGTCTGGCCTTGTACCTAGGAGGTTCTTCATCAGAAATCTCATCTTTCAACTTAAACAACCACTTACATAGCACAGGCTTGTGACCTTCAAGTTTATCCACCAGCTCCCATGTGCCATTCTTATAAAGAGATTCCATCTCTTCCTCCATGCCTTACACCATTTTGAGCTATTTTTCATAGAAATAGTCTTAGAGTATGACAACAGTTCATAGATGCTTTCTTCTTCCGCAGCAACAAAGGCCAATGCAGACAAATCACTCCCATCTCATTGGCTATTAGAAGTGCCAATCTGAATCCCACTCTGACCTTCAACTTTTGACTTCCAAATTTCTTGAATGTCTTTATAAACAAAATCCTCTTCGAAAATCACATCTCTGCTCACTATCACCCTAGGTTTGTCCCCTTCTAGCCTCCACAACCTATACCCTTTTACACCCTCAGGGTATCCTAAGAAAATACATTTACAGACCCTAGGTTCCAACTTCCCTTGGCTAACATAAGCATAAGCCAAAGAACCAAACACCTTAAGTTCCATGTAGTCAACATTTCTCTCTGACCACGCCTCCATAGGTGTCTTCATGTCTAATGTAGTTGATGGAGACCTATTGACTAAGTAAGCTGCATTTGAAACAGCTTCAGCCCAGAACATCTTGGGTAAACCAGAACTAGCCAACATGCACCTTAGTTTTTCAAGCAAAGTTCTATTCATCCTTTCAGCCATACCATTCTGCTGTGGATTCCCAGGTATAGTTCTATGTCTTGCAATACCATGAGCCTTACAATACTAATTGAACTCATGATTGCAGAACTCTAACCTATTGTCTATTCTTAACTTCTTGACTTTTCTTTCATTTTTAGTTTCCACAAGGACTTTCCATTCCTTGAACTTTCTAAAGGAATCACTCTTATTCTTTAAGATAACTACCCAAATTCTTCTTGAAAAATCATTAATCAATGTCATAAAGTATCTAGCACCACCCAAAGAATCAACCTTAACAGGACGCCATAAATCAGAATGAATGTAGTCTAACAACCCACTTGTGATATGCTTAGCCTTTGTAAACTTTACCCTCTTGTGTTTACCAAGAATACAAGTTTCACAAAAACCAAAATCACAATACTTCAACTCAGTCATCACCTGTTGCTTTTGTAACTCTACCAGTCCTTGATGACTGATATGACTAAGTCTCTTATGCCACAACATAGCCTTAGAATTACTATCACTTGAGGTAGTTGCCAACTGGGGCTCTACTACACTAGCACTATCTAGTAGATAGATATTATTATACCTTCTACTACTAGACAATACTACTATTGATCCCTTAATCACCTTAGGCTTACCATCTCTAAGACTAACATGGTAACCAGAACTCTCCAACAGCCCTAAAGACAATAAACTTCTTTTAATACTAGTGATATACCTTACATCATGAAGATCCACTTCCATGCAATTCTTCATCTTTAGAGTCACCACACCATGACCTACAATCTTACAAGATCTATCATCCCATAGCTTCACTAGTCCAAGATCTTCAAACTTAAGATCCTTAAAGAACTCCTTTACCAGTTTCATATGAAATGAGCACCCTGAATCCATCACCCACTCATTCTCTTTGCTACTACTTGTGACAACCAACACATCTGCACTTTCATACCCATAAGAAGAGTCTTCCTGTGCATTATGTCCTGAATGAGAATTTGACCCACTTGATTCACCCTTCTTTTTTTTTCAGGTCTGGACAATCTTTCTTGAAGTGCTTTTTTGATCCACACACATAACACCTCCTTTTAAACTTAGGCCTTGACTTTGAGACACTTCTCTGCTTGAAGCTTCTTTGTTCAGATCTTCCCCTGACCACCAAGCCCTATCCATCATCTTCCTTATAATCAGTTTTCTTATTCAATTTCTTTGAATTAAGAGCTGCCAACACTTATTCCATGGTAAGAGTATCCCTACCTTACATCAATATATCCACAAAGTGCTTATAGGATGATGGAAGAGATGTCAAGAATATGATCGCTTGGTCTTCATCATCCAATTCAACCTCGATGGTTTCAAGATCTAACACCAATTTGTTGAATTCGCTAGTATGATCTTCAGTTGAGTTCCCAGGAGCCATTTGGCAGGAGTCATTTGGAACATGTACAAACGTTTTTTGAGATACAACCTGTTCGTAAGAAACTTCGTCATGTACAAACTTTCCAATTTTGACCAGACTTCTGCAGCAGACGTCTCCTTCGATACTTCTCTGAGTACTCGATCCCCCAAGTTCAAGATGGTCGAACCGTGTGTCTGTTCAATCATCTCCTTCTTCTCATTGTCCGACATTGTGTTCGGCAACTTGGATTCTCCGTCCAAGGCATCCACCGCTCGTTGATGAACGAGTAACGTCTTCATCTTCAACCACCATAACCCAAAATCTTTTTTTTCGTCGAATTTCTCAACCTCAAACTTTGTTGACACCATCATTGCCGCCGATAGATCTTTGATTGAACCTTGATTCTCAATCGAGCCTCTAACCAGGCTCTGATACCAATTGTTGTAAAACCAATTAAGAACAAGAAAGCGTAATTTTAACAATATAAAGATGATACAAGAAAGAATACTATCAAGAATTACGTGAACAAGAATTTACAGATGATTTCTAATCAGTCTATTAAGTCTATATTATGTCCTACTCTACCGATTACATCAAGTCTCTATTTATAGTGTTTAACTCACTATAACAAACACACTCAACAAATATTGAGAAAATACACTAAGGACCCTACACTATATTTTCTGAACATAAATAACCCTTCGGAAGATTCCCTTCGGAAGATATCCGAAGTATAAACCATTGACCCTTACTTCCGAAACAAACATAACCTTTGGAAGATATCAACCAAGCTTCGGAAGAACTATGTCAAGCTTCGGAAGAACTATATGAAGCTTCGGAAGAAACTTAACTTCGGAAGTTATCACTTGTTTTGGGTTTTAATACTTCAAAGATGACAAAAAAAGCCCGAACAAGTTAATGTTCAACGGTGCTAGGCGGTTGATATTGTGCATAAGAAAATGGGAAATTGTGATATGGCAAACGTTAAAGAAAATTTGAGACGATAACCCTCAAAACGTGAAAAGCTGGGGAAATTAAAAAACTGATTTGATGACTCTAATCCTCAGTATAACTAAACAATTCTTTGTACTTGTATTGTACCATTTCATGTGAATTATTAATAAAATTTCTCTGGTAGGAAGAATTATAAAGAAATTCAAAAAAAAATTTAGTTGTTAAATCTCTCTTTGATTGATCAATTTTGTGCCCAATTATTAATTTCAAAAGTTTTTAAAGTAAACTATGACTCGTAACTAATGCATGCATGACCCGATGCATAATTCAAAAGCAAAATTTGTAGAGTACATGTAGATGTAGATATTAGGGTTATTGAGTGTGATGTTGGTGTTGCCTAATAGTGAAAGAAGAACAAAATATCCACCAATCATATGATTTTTCTTTCTAAACGAGAAAAACGAATGTGGTCAAAGATAAAAACACATACACGTATCCTAGTCAAAATAGTACAACCCCACCACTTTAGATCATCTTCAATAGATGGGTTTCTTATCACAAAAACTGCCACATAAACATTTATTAAGTTTTTTTAATCATTCGAAGGGTTGTTATTGAGTCACTCGTTCTTTCTTATGTACTACAAAAATTAAGTTGGTGTGAGCCTCATGTATTATATACATAGATCAGTATTATATACATAGATCAGTAGAGTCATAGAAGAAATAAGTGGTTAAAAATATGAAAATGGTGGTGATGTGGTTACATTTTTAACTTTTTTTGTTGGAAGGAATTTTAAATTTTTTAAAGGTTTTAAAAATTGGGTGTTTTATGATGCTTTAGCTGACCATGCACGTTATTTTATTGTTTTCAATGCTTTCTGGTGGTGTTGCTTTTAAAGATTTGGTGTTTTTTTATTGTTTTAATTTTTTTCTATAAATGATGCTCTTATATTTATATGTGCAATATCATTATTGAAACTTAAAAATAAATTAGTATTAAAACTCTCGTATTGCGGTGTAGGGTGTAAAACCGTGTCACGTGACACCAGTTTTACACCACCATTAGCGGCTATCGACACCAGAAAAACTTATAGCAAACCTTGAACACTGCACGTGAAACGTAAGATATTAAAAACAATAACTAATTCGATCTAAGACCTGCGGGTTGTGATGATGTCGTTAAACGAGAAACAATAGAAATAAAAACGTCGAGCGACATGTACACGTCGCAATGTGTTAACTCATAAAGTTTGAACCGAAACGTAAAAAGCTAAATTTGTAAAAGATGAAATGTATATGGAATCAAAGTTGAAAGTGAAAAATTAATGTTAAGTTGTAAAAAAATGTAAAAGCATTTGGTTTAAAATTAATATAAAAAACAAAAGTAAGTGCAATTCACTAAAAATCAAGTACAACTCATAATATACAAATAAATTTTTAAAAAGCAATATATATAAAAAAAAAAGAAAGAGAAATTGATTGCATTTTACATGATAAAAAATAAAATAAAAAACGATGAACAAAAATTAAACTAATAACATCAAGTGCCGTAATGACCCTCAATTTTACAACTCTACATTCACTCTAGCAACCCATAGTCCATACCAAATACCACAGTGACCACACCTCTTTTTAAAATCTTTACCTCGTTTATTTAATAAAAAAACTCTGTCTAACACACATACATGACGACTAAATTACACAAGCAATCAGATCTTGATTCACGATTAATTAGGTCCAATATCAGTGGAAGTACAACAAAAAACAAGTCCATCATAAAATAATTTAAACCACAAAAAACACAACAATCCATCAGATTATACATTTTACGCATTTTTAATCCGCCACTTGTAATTCACGAAATATTATTATAATAACAACCCCTCCCTCCTCCGTACGATTACGGGACAAATTGAGCTGTACCCAACAACCACGTACACCACCCTTTATAAATTCACCAACATCACCCCTCCCCCTTTCACATACATTTATCATTGTCGTCTTTCACTTCTCATGAGACAATTACAAGGCGTTAAGCACCCATCAGTTTGTTCATTTCACTTGTGATCAAGATTATGGAGTCACCGACGTATTATCCGCCCCGATGCATCACTCGTCCCGACCGACGTTAGGCTTCCCGCTCGGGACCGCGTTGCTGTTGATCGTGATTTTCAGCCTCAGCGGCATATTCTCGTGCTGTTATCATTGGGACAAGCTTCGTCACCTCCGCGGCTCGTTCACCGATGATGATGATGTCCATGATCACTCCACTTCTAAACCTAGGCCCCCTTACGCGGTAAGTTGATATTCCACTTGACATGCATGTCTATTGTACGTGTGATATAAACCTTTAAACTTAAGGGAGTGACGCTTGAATATTTTTATTGGATCAAATGTCCATTGCTGTTTAATGAAATTCTATCAAGTTTATTTGGTTTCTGTAAAGTTTATTTTTTAATAATGGAAATAATTTTTTTTTTTTTGAAAACGACTTTATTTTTAATAATTCTATATCTAAATATTGATAGAAAAAGTGAAATATTAATTATTTTTTTAAATACGCTAAATATTAAAGAGATAAATAAAATTATATATTAAATACTTTTTTAAGAAAGCAATTAATGATTTTGGTGGTTGACTGGTTGTTGAACTTGGTGAGTTTGCTACTTCACGCAGCAAATTGCTTAAAAACTATATAGTACGTTAACTGGTTATAGATTTGTAGGTTGTTTAAATACAAATTTATAACGTAACTCGACGTGCGAATGAAATTACAGGAGAAATTACAGAGGGATAATGAAAGTTTGCCGGTGGTAATGCCCGGAGATCGGATCGCAAGGTTCATAGCATTACCGTGCCCGTGTGAACCGGCGAGACAAGAGAAGGTGATCGTAGAAGAAGTTCATAAGACTCCAAAGCCACCACATGTAGATGTCACTCTTTGTTAAACTACTAATTAATTTCCTTTGTAAATATTCTTATTCTTATAATATATAAATATATTTGTTTCATTGAAAATTTTAAAATCAAATATAAGATTCGTCGTCTTCACTGTAATGACAAAATGGCGATTAAATAAAGAAAGTTACTGTGCATATTCTTAATTCATATAGGAATATAATTAAACAATCCAATATTTGCCACGATTTTATATTTAAATTTTATTTGCCTTTTTTTCTTTAGATATTCTTGTGCCACTTTAGACACTTTTACAATTTAAAGGAGTGGACAACTTTTGGTTTTGTTAATACGAGTCTTGTCTTGCGTATTTCTGGGGCAAGAATTATGTAAACCTTATTTTTTTTCTTTTATTTTTAAATACTTTATACCTTATAAACTATGATATTATTAAGATATTTTAACATATAGCTGAGAGGTTTGAAGTAGCGGATTTGAACCAACACGCACAAGATTTTGTTGATGTTCTTGAACTTTAATCAAATCAAGTCCTTAAGAAAGTAATGTTATTTGTTTTTGTTCGTTAAATGATATGTAAGGCACACTTGCTTAAATAATGATATTTATTAGTTAACTACCACAAACCTAATTCTAAGGGATCATTAATATTCATGTAATCATGTGTATACAACAATATCTAAGGTTGAAAGTTGAAGTCACATGAATATATGATAGACAATATTATATATTTAGAAGTAAGATTATATGTGTGTGATTGCTTGAAGAAAAAAAAAACTAATACTAAGAGAGCAAAAAGGTGGTACTATACCTGAGATATGATTATGTTGAAGACTTAAAACTTATGGAATCAAAGTTTAATGTGCGAACAAAATAGTGACATGAGACTTTGGGGTCACAGGTCACATATGCTTGCTATAGATATGATTTTTCTTTGACATGTATATAATAAATAACTCAACAAGAAAAATGATCAGTTTTGAAATTTTCATAGCAACTATGTAAAATGTTTGTAAGGAGTTCTAAAGAATCTAAAAGAAAAGATGTTACATGTATAATAAATTTATGACGGTTAAAAGCATACTTTGCGGAGTATATAATTAAATAGATATTACTGTATCGTTAGTTACATACCTATTTAGTAAAATTGTCTAAATTGCATTTTAATATAAAATTGTACAAAAAACGTAACATCATTTTGCAATTAGGCAGTCCTATGATTGTATGCATCTCTTTAACCACTTATAATATAATGAGATATTTCTGTTAAATAACATTATCAACAACTTGAATATTGCGTAAATGAGATATCGACTGATGGCGAATTACTTAAATAATAATTAGGTACTAGCTACTATAATATCCCAATAATTATATATGATCTTTTAGTAAATGTTATTTCCATTCTCTATTTAACTAGTCAACTGATCTTGTGCTCACAAGTGCGCGATGAGAGAGGGAAATATGGAATACGCAAATTAACCGATATTAACTATGAATTTATAAAACAAATATAACTTTACAACATCGATTTTTAACAAACAATATCTACTCACTCAAGCACATTTCTTCTATAGCGATCGTGTGATACTCAAAATTAACTAAGTATATTAGCTAGAATATTAAGAGAGACTTGGTCCCTTAAGAAATGCGTTTAGGGTACAAAATGCTTTAAGGATACAAAGGGTATGATGATACGATACATGTATTTTATTGTGTGGATATATACCCCTGTCCATTTAATTACAAGAGTTTTAGGTACAATATTGTAATGATTTAGACATACCATTATGAGCAAGAGAAGGGTGTGGCACTTGAGATGTGAGTGTGGTTACGAACATTGGCCCTTCGCCTCAGTCGAAACCACAAAAAATATGTTACATAAACTTTATCGACACACTAGAAGTGAACCATAACATATTCTCTAATTTCTTGATAGAAATCAAATGAAACCAACGTACCATGGAACCTATTTTATCACGATTCTTTACTAAAAAGTTCAAAACAATAATTCAACATTTTGGACAAAAATAAAAATTTCAAGTCCCACGTCCGTATGGTACCTTTTTTTTTATCCAAGCATACCCAGTAATGGAATAAATATGAGTCATTAAATTCCGTGGGCTAAACTTGATTGATATGAAATATAGAGTAAAATACGAAGAATTAAAATAAACTTATTATCATGATAAAGATATCGTAATTATCAAACCGCTAGGCAAATTTCTTTTTCTTTCCTTGATATCATAGAATTTGTTTCTTCTTCTTTTTTTTCTTTTTTTATATAAAAGAAACTAATCTTAGCCTCTTAGGTAGACATTTTAAAAAGTAAAATAAAGAAAAAAATACTTAAAACAAATTCAATCCATGAACTATGGACCCTTTGGGAGTTTGGGTGATCTAAACATAGTGAGACTCATATACTAACTCAAATCAATTAATTAGTAAGGGTGCTCGTAAATCATTAAACTTGATCGAACTATTCAAATCGACTAGATAGGCCGGTTTGAGGGTTACATAGTTTTGATGGTTTGACAATTATTGGGTTGGCCAGCTCAACCATTTCGACCATTTTGATTTTTCGTTTTTCAAAATTATAGTTAGAGATTTGACTAGAATTTCTATCGAAACCAGCTGAAAATGGACTAGCTTTTAGTATTTGATCAACTTCCAACCTTGTATTTTTGTTGTTTTTCTTTGTTCATTTTTCCAAATTTCTTGCATAAGATATATAATATAATTTAAATGACATACAATTATTAACCGAAATAATTAGTAAACCTTCTAGCCGAATATCCATTTTGTGAAAAAAATGTATCGTCTTAAAAGTTAAAAGTATGGTTGTGGAAAGATATTTTTGTTTATGTTAATGCTGAAAAAGACTTAAATCCGTCCAATTTGAGTCTTCAAAGTAATCAATAAAATGGCGGCAAAAACTTTATATTCTGCCGTTTACAGAAGATGCTTTTTTGGCAACCATTGGTGCACAAGCGTGCATTCTACGATTATATATTATAATTTCGTGTAATATACGAGTCGTTAAAATTTAAAGTTATATTTTTTATAATGAAGATTTTTTTACATATGTATAAAATATTATATAATTTTGAATATATATTTATTTTAATATATAAAGTACTTTATGTAAATTGTTGTAGAAACATTTAATATTAGAAAAAAGATAAAAAACAAAATATTAGAGAAGATTTATTTAATTAATATGAGAGAAGCGGAAAAAAATACCGAGTAGGCATAAAAGAGTGACACGTGTCACTTAATAATTTTATTTATTAATATAGGGATTAAATTAATACTTTTTTTTATCAAATTATAATATTAATCGTGAAAAAATAAATACCATAAACATACAGGTAAGTTTCAAACAAAAACTATATATATATATGTATGTGTGTGTGTGTATATATATATATATATATATATATATATATATATATATATATATAATATATATATATATATATATATATATATATATATTATATATATATATATATATATATATATATATATATATATATATAGTTTCAACCATCAATGTATTTAATCAATGGTTAAGATTGTTAGGTCTAGTTTCAGTAGATCTAGTTCATTATGTATATGCTTAGTACTTAATTAATATCTGTAATGAATTTTTGTAATTCATTATTATGTATGCATTAAATATATAGGTTAACTCATGTTTGTATGTGTTGAATTATGTATGGTTACAGGTACAAACATTATCCTCGGTCAACTTATGAAATTGACCAAGTGTAAGAAACATCTACGGACGAACATTTTGTTCTTCCGTAGATATATTCCTTACAAGTAACTATTCATCCGAAGATCCTCTGCGGATGAACAACCAGAAGTGAAGAACAAGATTGCTTCAGAAGAACAAGATTGCTTCGGAAAAACAATTCTTCTACAGAAGAACAATTCATCTGCGGAAGAACAACATCTACAGAAGAACAAACACCTACGGAAGACACTATTCCTACGGAGTCCAAACACTTGTATAATGCAAGTGTCACAAGTCAACAAGGCAGTTATGCGAATCCCAAGAAATCCGATGATTTCTTAACTGACACAAATCAAATCCCAAGAGATCCGGTGTTTCCTATAACAGAAACATCATTGTCTATATATATGGATCCTAGGTTTCGATTCAAGGAGGTTGTTTTAGACGATTGATTGAGCGACAACAACATCAGTATTATAACCATCACTTCAAAGTTTCTCAATCAAACCCTAGCAGCCGTCATATCACAACACACTTTGATATCATTCATTCATTATATTTGTAATCATTAACATGTTATAATAAAATACATATTAATCATTAATTGTGTTTTGCTACATGTGTTCTTGAACATTTATTGATATTTAAAGTTATTAATAAACAATTAAACCAAATCAACGTTGATTCCGCACACGTTGACTTGTCAATCGACCGACATTGATAATTCTTGTTCGCGATCATTGGATTCACAAAGATCAAACTTTAAGGAAATTTTTATTAGATGTGCATTTGAGAAATGAATCACTCTTTTAACCTTTTGCAATTTTTTTTATTTTTTAAATGTTCATAACTTTTATGTATAATATTTTTTATAAAAATTACATCATAAACTTTTTTTATAATTTTTAAAACAAATATAATATTGTTATATAAAAATATAAATATTTTTTTATGTTTTTAAGCTCATATCTTGACATTGTGTCTTTAGTGCTAATTTGTTTGTCCTTTTTTTGTTAGTTATTACGATTTTTTAATACTATTGTGTTTTCTAAAATGATACATTTTAAAATAATATAATGGTGGAATAACATTCTTATGTATCTCTAATATGTAAAATATTATAATAAATTAACAACTAATTAATCTAATACATTAAAAACTTTAACAAAATAATATAATGTCTCATTATGATTTTTGATTGTCATTGTGTCATTTTGAACAATATGAGTTTTGAAAAATGCATAGTTGAAATACATTATTGTGTACTTTTAACTTAAAAAAATAATAGATAATAATAAGTTTATATAATCTGTAATAAACAATAACAAAATAACATATTGTGTGTAACATCTGGGTTTTTTTCAAACTAGAAATCCAAACCCGTTTGAGTCAATCTTGTAAATCAAATTCATTATTTAATCATTTTATTTATTTTTGTGATCCAAAAACAATAAATGTATCACTTAATTAATTATTATAAAATTCTATAATTTGTAAAATAAATTTTATAAATGTTAAAATTAATATAAAACAAATAATAAAATTACAAGTTCTTGTGAGATTTATAAAGTTTATAAATATTTAACAAAAAAGAAGTTGTAATTAGAGTCTTGATAAATTTAGAGTTTAAATTGTAATTATTCTTTATTTATTTAAATTATCTAATTTTATATTTATTTCAAGTTATAATTATACCCTATTTTAAAATACTTGTAACTCATCATTAACATCATTTATAACCTCATCCTAATCTCAACTATAAAAGCAGGGTTTAGGCCTCATTTTTTATTTGCTAATTTTCTAAAAATCTCACTAACAAACATTTATTTTATCATTTGGTTTTGATCAATTTCAAAAATTTTCTTTTACAAGTAATTTCAAGAAGTTTCAAATACTAAGTTAACCTTATATTGCTTTTATATTATGTATTTTTATAATGTTTCAATCATCATAAACATCCAATTGTTCTCATGATTTTATGTTCTTACTATTATTTTTTTTCTACTAAATCTCTTTTAATTTTAATCATTATGTTTCGATCATTAACCTTATAAAATTCACTAACCTTATAACAATCACTAACATTCCTAAATCAAGCTAAGAACACGCTAACGTAAACAAAGAATCATGTTTGTATATAGACGGCTATGCCGCCGCATTCGATTATTCCACAAAATCATTTCTTTAAATGATGGCTATTCTAAAGTCTTGGAATATTTCTTTATAACTCAAATGAAGTCTAATATACCATATATCGATATAATATTTTTTCTAACCCGTTTCATGCTTTAGCAATTTTAAAAGTGCACGTCAATGCCTTACTATATATTTGGCAGAATATAGTCTGACTTCAAATAATCATAACTTTGTCATAACAAACTTAATTTGAGTAAACTTGGGTACCAATATTAATTTCATTGAATTACCTTTTTAACTATAGTTTTATGTCTTTAAACTCAATCGAACGACTCAACAATAGCGTTCATAATATAAGTGCGCATTTCAGCACCTTCTGTCTTGTGCTGCTGTTTTGACCTATTTACGGATCTGTTCATAAAAATATTTCTGAATGAAAGTTGTCAGGGAGACTCTGAACTAGTTAACTGTAAATTTTTAAAATTTTATAAAATCTTTTACTATTTTTAAAACCTATTCAAACATGTACCAAACATTTTGTTTAGAATATAAAATTGGTGCAATATTCATTTTTCAATCTACCTTTCGCTTTGTGGTATTCTTTAAACGTTCTAACTTCTTGTAATGAATTCCGACCTCAAGTTATTGTTTCTTTTATCCATTAGGATATCATCTTTGACTCTCGAACATCCAAGCTTTCTTATGTATTCTACAACCATCATTATACAATGTAAGTTTTCCATACCCTTTTTTACTTTATTTCATATATTTTGGGGTGATACATGCTAATCTTATAAACATATACTTGTAAAACATCTTGAAACTTGTAATGCACGAGAATCCATTATAAATTTGTCATAGATACTTGTGAGCCTTATATGATAGTCATCTTGTATAAACAATCATTAACTATTGCTAGCCTAGCGACGTCATAGATCTATGGGACTGACAACCTATTTGGTGCTAAAACCAAGGTTATTTCCGGCTCCTGATGACGTATGACTTGTTAATCATGAGAACCAAGTACACTTAGCTGATCGTTATAACTTGTAATGGATATCTGTGTCAAGGTTTGATTGTATCATTAGGCTATCTATATTCTTGTAATATACCTTAACCTATGACATGAATTGTCTCTTAAACTTTGTTCTCATACGTATGTATAAATTCATGGGAACTCACCAACATTATATGTTGATCCTTATTTTTAACATGTTTTAGGATTGCTATTTTAAGGACTTCTTCATGCTCATATAGGACTTGGACTTGGATTAATTAAATAATTTATGTTGTTGTTTAAATCTTTATTGTACTGTAATGACTTAATTGTCTAGTATTATTCAATGAAAAATGACATTTAATATTATTTCAACTTATTTAATTTTCATGAGCTATGAACAATTGTTTCACACCTGTCACACCCTGAATTATCTGGTATTATTCAATGAAAAATGACATTTAATATTATTTCAACTTATTTAATTTTCATGAGCTATGAACAATCGTTTCACATTCGTCCGCCTCGATGATTCCTTCACCGGTCGAGGTGTGACATTGTGTTATCTTCAACATTATAAGTTTTGAAATACATTGATGAAAGTATATCATCGTATAAACATAGCTATTGATACAAGTTTATATAATATATACACACAAACAACAAAAATATTATAAAACATAAAACACAATGATAAATACATATAACAAATTTTATAAATTACATGACATAATAAACTTATATTTGACATAACAAACGTATAAGACACAATAAGTTGCGCGTATTTTACACAATGATCATAATGTAATCATCTTTAAAACCATAAAAAACATGTATCAAGCGTAGTCCTTTTTACCCTTTTTGGATTAAATTTCCTTTTTAGTATAGACTTACCTTATAAATATTTAGACTATTTAATAGACTAAAAAACTAAAATTACAAACAAACAATAAACGAGATTAAACTTTTTAGTTCTGTGTATTATTAGTGTAAACATTTTTCGTCGCTGTTGAGATCAGACGGAAACAAAAATGCACCGAGTCCAAGATTTGAGCTTTATTAAATTTAAAATAAAGAATTAAGTGCTTTTGTTATTTTTGTGATTTTATAAAAATTATTATTTGAATCCAAAACTTTAAACTTTGCTATTTACATCCAAAGATTTCACTAAACTTCCATTTGAATACATTTAACTACACCCAATTAATACCTTATTTTTTTCTATTAACTTTCTTACAGGATGAATGTTTTAGTCAAAACAATTAAAATAAAGAACTAGACTTACGTGAGGGATTTTATCTGTTCAATCTTTTGTAATTATCACTACTGAGATTTTAATCCATATGTTAGATAAAATAAAATATAAGGATAACCACCTAAAAGTAATTTATTTCTAAGTTTATAAAGTATACACCACCAAAAATATATATATAAATAAACAAACGATCCATATGACCCCGAATTGTTTAAATCTTGACTATAAAACAGAAATTATCAAAGTAGAATGATGAACAATATAGCATTAACAATCTATTAATAATAATCATAAAACACCATCATTATAATCATAATTAAACTTTAAATCAAAGAATTTTATGATGTAAAAAAATGAATAAAAGTATCATTTTATTAAATCGAAAGCCATTAACAAGACAAAACAACAAAAGACTACCGTGAATCAAATCAAAGTGATGATTATCATAAGAGACTGAATGTATACACCATCAAATGAGGTTGGTTTTTATTTTGTAATTGTTTTGGCCATAGTATCTCTAATGTAGGAATATTAATAGAAAAGTTGATGGTGTTAGAAGGTGTAGTTAAATGAATTAAAATAGCAATTTTAGTAAAACATTGGATGTACATGTCAAAATTTAACCTTTATATTCAAATGATAATTATTTATATAATCACAGTGATAAAAAAACAATTAACTCTAACATAAAAATCAGATCGCCTATTTGGTTTCATAATTTGACCAGTTTTACAATTC
Organism: Flaveria trinervia; assembly: GCA_025506515.1. Lineage (NCBI taxonomy): Eukaryota > Viridiplantae > Streptophyta > Magnoliopsida > Asterales > Asteraceae > Flaveria > Flaveria trinervia. Next base: position 98,113,095 of record CM046452.1, read on the forward strand.
CATACCTATTAGGGTTTGCTAAACTTAAGATAATCGAATTTTCTTTAAGTGCTACTTTACTTATTCATACTTGATAATAAGTTCCATATAATCATGAGAGTTAATATCACTTTCTTATTTTGTCATACTCCCGTTGAAAGAGCACTAAATTAAAAGAATTAGGTGTATATAACATTGAGAGAAAATAAATAGAATAGACCTAAGTACCTAACATTTAGAAAAGTGAAGTCCTAGAAATTCTTGAGTGGTCTTATTCCTTGACCTAATTTTTCTTTCAAATCAAACAAGGTGCTACTCCCCCACCCACTCCCACCTCTTTATCTTTCATTCCTATATAATTATAAATAATTTCAACTTTAGTTTACTTGTAAAAGCAAGTATATAAACCTAAAAAGGCTACATGTGTTTTATTATTTAATTTAACGAAAATTTTACTAATGATTTTAATTAATTTTTGTAGTAGATGGAAACACAATCTTAATATGAATAAAAGATATATAGTGTTTGTGTGTATGTTATCACTTATCAAATCCACTTTACATTTACTAATTGGATTAAAATTGGTTCTTCACTAGTCTTTTCTCGAAACGACAATGATCATCATTATACAAATTTCTCAATAGTAAGGTATTGATCATATTCTTCACTTCTCAATAAACAAGCAGTGATCATAGTTACATGTATCTTTTTTCTTATAATATGATAAAGATCAACTTAACTTCTCATTTGTTATGATATGGAACGAATCATCATTGGCTTCTTACCTTTAAGGAATTGACCATCTTTATATAATGATTATCAAGTAGAAATATGAGACAAACAGTTTGGTCACTTGATATTCTCTTTCTCTTTTTGTACTTGAGAATTACGTACGTTTATAAGTATTTAAGAACTAACCACTCAAGAATGTGCTTTAGCATTTTAGAATTTCTCAATACCATTACATATCATAAGTCATAACGCACACCACAAAATTCTTAATCATAGGCTTATAGCTATAATTCCGAGTTTCTCTTCATCCTTCCTTCCCTTACTGAAGTATATCTTTTTATAATCCCGCAATGCAACCTCCTAGAACTATATCCACGCTCATCTAATACTAATTTGAGATCAAACTCCTTTTTCATCCACCGATCGCCTCGCCTATAATTGAAGTTTAAACGACCAAGATTAGCTTCCAAAGGGTACTTGGAAATCAAGCAAGATCTTGATTACTGATTAGACTATTAACTTACTTTAAGTGACTTTTAACGTGTTTAAAAACAATACATGACACTTTAAAGAATGTACAAACTACTTTAAGCCGATACATTTAGGTAAAGTGAGTGACACATTAGTTTTAGTTCATTTTAGACTTGCAGATTATGATTTCTTGATTATTGATGCCACGTCATTTTTATGTGACAACATTAAGATATGTAATAAAAAAATGACCGGTTATATATATGATCATCACGTTGTTGAAGATGACGATTCATGTGAACATGATGTATTATTACTAATTTATAATAAATATATATTGTCATATCGTGCTTCAAATATATTTAAAAAATTTAAAAAAAATAAATGGAGCATAAAAAGTGCAGATGTGATGTGGGAACGTACGGACGGGGTCCATGAAGGTTGCACGAAACTTCAAATGGAAGACAATGTCTGGTGGGTTAAGTTATGGGAGGGTCATCTTATCTCAACACTTAAGTTTATCAATACTTTGCGTTGCAAGTCATTTTAATTCAAACAATGAATATATAAGGTTTCTCTAATAGTTAGTGTTCTTATTTTGTGAATAGTATTTAAACTTATGTTCATTGTTTTTATAAATTCAATAAATCTTTTTTAATATATATATATATATATAAATATATATATATATACACTTTAACCTTAGTTGTCTTTAAAATATAACGCTTTGGTTAAACAAACTATACAAATACATCTGCCACTTTATTTTGAGGTGTGTTCTTTGCATGTTATTCACAAGCTACATCTCATCTAAATATTTTAAGATGTAAATTATAAGTTTTTAAAATTCATATAAAATAGGTATACGGAACCGACTCGATATTTTTTGGAACTTCAGCCGGATTCTGTGTTTTTTTAACGTAAATTCATGCTATAAAGTCTCAAATGAGATTATGAAATTTTGGCTCGTTTTTTAAATGAATTTTGAAACCTTTATTGAATGTCAAGTCTGAAGCCTAAATTTCAAATATACATAATTGATATATAATTCTTTTCTAAGAAAATTAAGGGACTCAAGATTAAGGACACCAAAGTACAACACACTTGGTTCATTTCACTTTTCCTTAAGCGCCACTATTAAAACAACATATTTGAAAATACGTTGATGGTAATGTTAAGCACATAGATTTAGCGGTGGGACCATATCTGACCTTATTATATATGAAGAATAAACAAGGTTTTTTCAAGTTCAACTGTCATTATTACTAGGTATTATAAAATGTTATAATTTAAATGTACTAATTATTCATTTCAATAAAGTTTTAGTGGGTTGAAACATATGCTTTATTAGTGCTCGGATTCACCGCAGAAAGTGCAACTCACGTACAGAAGGTAAAGTACGAGACGAGTGCTATTTTTCACATTTAAAATATATTTGTAAAAATTTTATAGTGCTTATAGTTATAGCGATTTCTTTTTATAAGTTATAAACATGAAAATTCTTATAAACTTTTATTTTATATTTCATCAGGTTAATAAATATAACCCTCAGTTCACACAGTTATAAACAATACTCTTTTACATATTTTAATAGCAAATATATGATCTTGCTTCGAATGATATGCGTTATTTTAATTGGGTTCATTTATTTTTTAGCTGGTACCGCACTCCTATCATGCTCAAAAGAAAACCCACAACTGAAAAAACACTTTAACTCAAACATGAGTATTTTTACACAAAATGAGAATTAAACCCAAGACCTATCATTATAAGTTGTCTTAGGTATCCACTTTAACAGTTAACTTTAACCATTCTCTCAGCACTGAACATTTTTGCTCATATTATACTCCTTTTACTAAGTGCTAACAATTTACTCTTATTAATCAACTATACTTATTTCTCAAATGATTTAAGCCCTCTACTTCGAGGACAGAGAGGAGACATTTTATCACCGGAATGTCCTTAGGAACTAGTTAATAATTTAATACATCTTTAAAAGTGTGTTTTGTCATACATGTTTTCATATAGAATGTTAGCATATGCATACCTTTGATAGAGAATCATACGAATGAACGGGGAGATGAAAAAGAAAAATATAGAAAATGTGCATGCAAGAAATTAAATAAAAGAAAATTAGAACATATATACACCTGATGATGTAGATATGCATTTAAGGTTACCATTGTATATATTCGCTTCGTTTTATTATCATCTGCATCATCCTTAATCTACACATTCTTATCGTATCTGATCAAATTAAAAAGAAAAAAAAAGATGATTAGAATTTGAAAGAAAATTAGGTATTTGTTTGCAAACCTTGGGACAGAGGGGGTTGAAGATCAAGTGTCATTATAACCAAAGAAGAAAATAAGAGCCATTTAGTGGAACCTTTTTTCTTTTGTCCAACGAGGTGGTATGGTGGAAATCCTACTAGACCTGGAAAAAAACAAGTGATGTCTTTGTCTAAATGGTTAGGATTAAGTTGGAATCTTCGTACAAACTTGTACTTCATTCATGCTATCGCCTTCTTTAAACCAAATCTTAAGGGTACAATCAATAACACACAATCTACAAGTTAGTGACCAAAGAATCTATCTCGAGCTATACGCTGTGTGTTTTGAACGCAGATCGTTCATAACTGATCAAGTTGAATTTTTTTTGGCGATTCTACTTGTAAAATCAAAACGACACATGTATGTTTTGATGGGATGTAATCAATATGGTAGTATCTTTTTTAGTTGAAAATGACTTACTCATTTAGTTTTCTGTATAAATTACAATAAATGTTTCTTTCGGTGAAAACTACAAGATGGCATATTGATTGGGTAGTTTGGCCTGATGGACATCATGCTTCGAGATGAAGTAAACTAATTTCGAGAAAGGTTAATATCTTTGTGTGGCGTTTGTTGATGGAGTGTTTTCCAACTAGAATGAAGTTAAGTTGGACAGGCCTAGATATTCCTTCAATTTTTTATTCCGGTGTGTGTAAAGTCAGTGGAGGTTTTGGTTTTGTTTTGATATTTAGTAGAGTGACTTAAAGACCCGTTGATTAGTATGTAACTTTCTTTGTTTTCTTGGTTAGCGATTTGCTAATCAGGTTGGCTTATATATATTTTACCTTTAAAAATATGCTAAATGATAGTTTACATAAAAATCTATATATACATATGATATAATATCTATAGATATAGATAATGTTTCATGAGCTCAAGTGGGTACCCTAACGTCATAATTGGATATCATGATGGTTTATAATAGCAATACTTTTTTCTAAAAATTAGGCAAACAACTTTTGTTGTATAATCTTTTGCTTATGGACTTTACAATAGGTAAATCACTAGCCACTTGTTTATAGAGGCACCACCCTTCAAGATATTCATCAATATTTTGATTGGATGATGTAATGTTGATAATTTGTTATGATTAGTTAAGTGAATAAAGTATGAAATTGTCGGATGTGTTATAATACATTGGCTTTAAATAGTTGTCACACATATACACTTAAATATTGTTCAAACCTAACTCAATTATATAATGTAGAATTATTGTAATTAAATCAATTGTACATTAGGTGTACAAAACGTACCCGTCATTACTTTTACTTGTTGCTCATTCACTTCAAATTGTCACTTTAATTATATTCCTCCTTTCACACTATTCTTCTGATTTTAACATGTCTATGGGGTATATTGAAAATTAAAAAGGGTGCATTTAGTCTCAACATTATATATTTGTTATCTTGGAATATAAACATTTTATGTTGCTTGCTTCTTAGTGATATAAGAGTTTAATATAAGAAGTGCTAAATGTTCTCTCTCATTTTGTGCTAATATGTTTAGTATAATGCATAAGAATATGTAACTGAAGGTTTCATGTATTTGTAAGGTATATTGGTCATTGAAACATATATAAATTAGATGTCATCCTTTGATCATGTTCTTGTCAACATTTAGAGCACCTTAATCGTCGAAATCTTTAGACGTTTGTTACTTTCTCTCGTGCCAACAAATTGGTATGGGAGCTAACAAGTTTGTATTAAGTTTGATAAATTGAGATCAAATTCGAGTGTAGAACGATCCAATTGAAAAATATTAATTAAAGCCAAGGTCGAAAACAACCAGAAGATTTGTTAGAATCCTTAGTAAACCGACCATTCCAACAAAGATAATGAATAGTTGAATACTAAAGGCGTGTTTTCTTTTCAATATTCCAAACTCACCAATAACAAATATGATAATCTGTGTATTTATATAAATGCTTGCTAATATTGCATGATGTGTGGGAAATTATAGAAAAAGAATATGAACAATAATATCAAGTTCAAACCGTGAAATGATGATCCTCCGACAAGAGATGCACTTGTTGAGGAGATAATGATCTCCTAATCAAAGATGATAATCTAAACGATCAATGGAGATCTTTTAAGGAATGACTTCGAAAGAATGATAACGATTGTACAAATAATGATTAAGATTTTAAATCATTATTTTCTCTCATCAACAAAACGCTTTTTATATGAATATTTAAAAACATTTTTCTAGCAAAATAGGTTAATAAAGTTTTTTTATCCAAAAAAACGGTAAACAAGATATTAGAATGGGTTGCAAGTTGTGTTTAAAATACGTGACCCAAACTAGCTGACACACATAAATATAGTATTACTATTATTATTATTGTTGTTGTTATTATTGTTACATATTTTCAAATGTTGTTGTTTATGACTTTAAGATCTTAAGTTCAATGCATAGAAAACAGGCTCTTTCATAAAGTATAAAGGCAAGATTATATATATCAGATTATGAAATGATTCGACCCTCCCGTGCCCCTATGCAAAGAGAGAGCTAAATCAAGTATCGGGTATGCTCTTTTATTATTCTTTTATTATTTAGTTAATGAAAGCCCATACTACCTTTTCACAGGCTAATGGAGTAAGAGAGTAACTCACATTTCATTTATAATAATGTACACAACTATTATTAATGTAACACAAACAAACAAACATATCCAATAAATTTCTTTTCTACAAATAAGGTTTAGGGGTGATGAGATGATAACAGTTATCTCTATCTCATGAGATAGAGATGTTGCACCCCAGATAAACTCCTGACTCATTAAAACTTTTTTTAGCAATATCTTAACATAGCTAATATCATGACATTATAACAAAAGTTATACGTACGAGTACTTAGATATAAGTAAGACACAAAATTCCTAAAGTTAAAGAAACTAAGACTAAAGTCACAGTCACCTCTAGGAAAAGGTAGAAAGTAGCTAACAACGCACCGACCGCTAAAGAAACCCTACAAAGTATCGGTCATCATCAATGTGCAACACATATTGATATCATTTCGAACATGTTACTCTTTTGCTTTTGGTTACACACAACACTTTTGTATGATTATTTATGTACTCTAAATGCTTCCAGCTGCATCGATGGGCGTAAATAACTGGTTATATATCAAACATCATGTCAAATTTTGTTGTTGCCCGACTGTTCAAAAATGTAATAATCGACTTAAAGCCCATAGACTTATCAAAGGGCTTTCTGTAACTTCAAGTAAAATATTGGGCCTAAATAAACCAATAATGTTATGATTTGGAAGCTCAATTCTATTTGGGCCTTAATGGACCAACATATTATAATTTGGAGACTCGTTTTTATTTGGGCCTTAATTAACCCATAATATTATCATTTCGAACACATAACTCCCCTCGTCCACCCGGCCCAATTTCATTTTGTTTGTGAAAATGGCCCACAGAAATCTCCTCAAGAAAAACCAACTCTCCAACACTACTCTTCGGAGATCTCCTAGATTTCGGCAAATTAAACCTCGTATTTCGGAAAATCCGAAGATCACATGTTTTATAGAACAGAGGATGATACGATTTCAATGTTTAGAGACTCCTCTCGAATCGACAAGAAGGAAGATAGTTTCTTCAACGAAGAGATTCAACAAGTTTGAAAAAGATGTTACAGAACCTTAATGATAAGTATAAAGAACATCATGTTTTGTGAAATAACACAAATGGTGAAATGGTAGATTTGATGACGTGTTAAAAACGATTGGGGGCTGAAAGAAATTGAAATCATGTTAAGAAGAATTGTGGGATCAATCAAGGTTGAACCAAGGGCAGAATTTGCAGCGTGAAGAGTTTTATTAACTGCAAATCTCACTCCATGTGTTGAAGAAGGTTTTTAAGCTGGTAAATTGTTTTTTTTGCTTTGATTATTGAGGTTTTATGATATTATGCTATATAAATTAAAGAAAATCATTGTATATTAGGTGATTGGAAAATCTTTACAGCAATGTTTTGCCAAATACATTGTAGTCACTTAAGTTCACCACGACACCAACCGCGGTCCAGAGCGAATGAATTGCTTGATTCTTCATTTTAGAAGGCTAAAGACTCATGTCCATGTAGACAAAAGGGCCACATAAGTTATAGAGCTGTAAGACAAATGTTAGAAAAACAATATAAACAGAAAAAAGACTATGAAACAAACCTATTTCAGTTCTTGAACAAACATTGAGTTCACCTCATCAGCTACTTATAATCATAATCTCTGACTGCATCAAGTTAAGGGTGAAGTATAGTACCCAAAAATTGGCGTGAAGAACCTTCTATGGCATATAAAAAGAGTAGTTAAAGAATCAGTAACTCATATGAAACAACAATCATCATCCCTCCAGTTCTGAAGCAGGTTAAAAAACATAGCTTTGCATGAGAGATATATGGCCCTACAGGATGGCAGCTTCCACAAAGAAAGAAAGGGCTTATAGATTTTTTGTAACATACAACTTCTCATATCAACAAATATTGTGCGCTTTACACACCAGTAGTTCACATATTTGTTTTCGGTTGTTCGAGAGGAAACTTCCTAGAATTGCTCCCACCTAAGCGTCCTCAATCATAAAGTTCTTCTTTCATCTACAACCATTACACCCCAATAATACATATTGATGATATTTGATGCAGGATATTTTTATGACCTAGTATCTCTTCTATGCACGGAACAAAACAAAAATACGTGGAATTTGACTAAGGTGTTATTATTATAATTACGAGAGTTCAATTTAAAGAAATATGCAATTAAAGCTGCAAAATTTGTTCAGGATTTTGATGCAAAAGATGCTATCAACAAGTTCCAAGATCAACAGCTCAAGGCATTGAGCAGCTCAAGGAAGGTAAAGATCTATCCTAATCATAGATATTATTTTTGTGTTTTCAATTGTTGTATTGATGTTGATATATGGCCTCATATTAACATTAGGCTAACATGACAGATGTTAGGTACCTTGTTTAGTGAAAACTTTGTTAATTAGAGCATGGCTGATTAACTTTAATAATGAAACATGTAGGTTATTCAGGATTAGTCTAGCTTCTTTGATATTACTTTATTGTCCATTGTATTGGCAGTAAGTAGAGTTGATTGAAGGGCATCAAGGAATCCTGAGAGGTTAGCATGATAAGTATGAAATTCTCAATTCAATAGATGAAACTTGTTTGTCTTCATTGGTGATTGTTACTTTAAATGTAAATACAAACTACTATTTTGTCTATAAATTGTAGGGACATTAGTGTTGGAATTTCATAGACTATAATTGTTGCGGCTATATGGTTTCGCGCAAAATTAGCAAATGTTGTCCTGGAATAATTATAGCAGCTATATGCATTATTGCATATTATCATACTAGACTTGGAATATGTTTAATATTAAACTTATAATTATAATGGTGTCTAGTTACTGCTGTTTCTTGACCCTGGTGGCACATAGGCTTACAAAACCTTCCAGCCTTTCAACTAACCTTTTTGACAAATTGCTAAGTTTTCTGGAATTAAGATGAAAGTTCTAAATTTCTGCAGATTTTTTTAACGCTTCATATGAATATATCAATAGGGCACGGATTTATCCATAATTGACAGTTTTATCATTAACCCAACTCCATGTATTGCCAATTTATGTCATCTAAATTCTTGGTGGTTCGACAAATTTAGCATTTCAAATGTTTATGTGCATCCACAAGATTATAGCATTTCGAAGCTATATCAACTGTTTACTAGACTTATTTGATAAACTATATTAAGTTAATGGATGATTCCTGCTACTTCTTTACTTGATATTCTCAACTTTATTAGATACAAACTTTACATTGTTATAGTTGTTTGTTTAACCTCTTTACTTGTGTTGGAATATTATAATCAAGTCTTTATATCATAATAATTTTTATTATTATCTATGTCCTAAGTTTAGTAATTGGTTAGTTAAGAAGATAGTTTTGGGTAGTCATTGTTAGGACTGTGTCCTAAGTTTAGTATATGTTGTTGTAAACCAAAATAGTGCGTTGTGTGTATAGATTAATGAAGTAAGTTTTTGTCCAGATTATTGTTCATTCATGCATCTAGCCACTATATTCACATGCAGAGGTGATCACAATTTTATGATTTTATCCATTTGATCAATGATTAATCAAGTGCAGTAGTCCCACAGATAAAACAAATCTCTTGATTTTTAAAGATCCTACAACTTCTGGACGTCTAGTCTTTAAGATGACATTAGTTTTCCCATCTCAAATGGCTGTGACTTGTGACCCATTTTGCTGCTTCTTTTCTAAAACGACCCGTTATGACTTGTGCCCCGAACCCAGTTTGACCCGAATGCATTTTGGCCTGTTAGTTGACCCAACCCCACCCACTCGTGTTTCAAGGCTTACTTTCATCACATTCTTGTCATATATACACCTGTTATGTTTTATAAAACTCCTCTTGTATACATGCAGCATATATTGAAAATATAATCTGACAACATTCTTTTTCCTCATGGGTGGGGCCCACAAATGCATTCTTATAATATAAAAGAATTATTTCCTGTTGAATTGTTTGCATCTTTCTGTACTTTTTCCAATTTTAAAATCAATGAGGGAATAATTGTCTTTCTTGTATTATTAGAAACCTAAAGTTGTTGATGCTGATGACTTTGGACAATGATTCATTTATAAACTAAAAAGCATAACAGCTTTATCACATAACAGTCCAAAATTTTTTAAATCTGCAAAAGAATTAACAATCCATTATCACCTAAACCTTTCTACATGTTTAAAACTTCTGGGCTTCACTTGCATCTATCTTGTTTTACAAGCATCTCCCTCCATAACCTGCATTTCTGAACAGGGTTTGCTTCAATTCTTCACAACTTATCATCGATCGATGCCCCTGTACCTAAATTTCATACAGATTTAATTAGAAATGTTTATATTACATGACTATAGATGCATAATAAATGTTTATTTCAATAGAAACACACCTCAGAACATGAAGCTTGAAAGGCAAAATCATTAAAACAACTGATGACACATTGCTGAATGTCTAGACCAAGTGCTTCGAGTGTGTTCACTGTCGATAACAGCAATCCGGGTCTCGTTGAACAACAAATCTGGATCCGGGTATCCGTATCTCCTCTCTCTACATCAAACTGTACAATTTTTTTAGCATAATTAGTCAGTTTTTATTTTGTGGTAGAACTCATAAATGGTAGAATAAAAATAGTACCTTTGGGGTATTCCTGACTTGTGATTCATTCATGTTAAATTCCTTAAAACTCCCCACCAATTTCATATGATCCACACCAGATTCAGTATCTTGTTCTTTCAAATCTTGAATCTTTTCCATCAGTTCTTTCATATAATCTATTGTATCCCCAAGTATTGATGTTCTATCCATCTATTCATTTCAAAAAAATATAAAGATTAAAAAAAGATTATTAATTTGTTAAAAGAACATAAAGACTAACTCATGGGTATTGCTTGTTATACCTTGCTTATTTTGGGAACAATTGATCTGAGCATAGAAAGCCGATCATTTAACCGTTTTCTCCTTCGTCTTTCGGCCATTAAATTCTTTGAAGGTTGTCCTTCAACTTTCTTGGATTTACTCTTTTTTTCCTTACATGAACCCATGTTGAAAACAGTTGGGATTTGATCATGTGACAAAACATGCTTGTGATCTTCATAACCATCATTGTCATCTTCCTCAACCATTAATGGAAACATTTGTTGATCATACGATGAACAACCGGAGCCGTTAACAGGCATGAAGGCGTCAAAACATGGTACCGAAGAGTAGATTGATTCATCGGTGTAAGGGGATTGAAAATCAGGCTGCAAGGATGATGAAATGAGTTCCAAAAGTGAAGATGAATTAGAGAATGATGAAGAAGAAGGTAATGGTAGTAAGTCATCTTGTTGAGTGGAGAATAATTGTGTGTCAATGGTGGTGAGTTCTTGAGAATTAGAAAATGTGGACCATGGCTCTGTGGTTGGAGCCAAGAGATCTTCTAGGAGACCCTGTTGACTGATTGGTTGGTGCATCTCACTCAATGTATGGCTAATTGGGAAGTGCTTTTGGCTTATATAACAAGTGCATTTGAGGTAAGTTTAGTGAGTAATACTAAACTAACTAATTAAGTAATTATATATCAATGGAAAAACTGGTTTTTATTGCTTTAAAATTTCAATTTGTATTGTACTAGTGTGTGGATATGTGAGAATGATCATGTGTAATTATTCTATGTGTTTTCAATAAATAAACAACTAAATGTTATTTTGATAGATATTTATCTATTCTTTTGACCAGCATTTCATAGATGCTGTTGATTTGTCATAACCTTTTATGATACATTAAGTGAATGCCATTGTGGCCGGTTGCTTTCACTTGATGTAATATAAAACCAGGAGCTTTACAATGAGAATGACAAAAGGGAGAATAAACAAATGGAATTAACTGGTGATTTTTTAGGTTATGAAATAAAGTCATAATAATATTAGAATATTTTTTATGTATGTTTTAGTTACTCCATCGATGATAATTTGGAAGGATAAATTTTAAGAAAACGATAACATTGAATATTTTTAATATTTTTTTACAATCTTTTTTAAAAAAGTACTCAAATAACTATTTTCAAATAATATAAAATTATAAAAGTCTTAAATTAATAGTTCTTTTAAAATTTTATGCTCCCTTGCACCAAACATACTCATTTTTATCCTCTTAGTGTTGTTAAACAAAATATTGCAAATGAGTACATGACAACAATCAATAAAAATATTATGGTAAAGAAAACGCTAAACAAAATATTGCAAATGAGTACATGACAACAATCAATAAAAAGATTATGGTAAAGAAAACGCTTAAATCTTATCAAATGTGATTGTTTTATTGACACAAAGTTAAACAAGTTAGAGAAACTGTTCTACACAAGATTTCATATACAAAATCGGTATTCAATGTTATATTCTCATTCTTACAGAATCGTTCATCTTATCCAAATATTGATTTTATACTCACAAAACACCTTTAGGTAAAAATTATATAAACTAGTTATGTGGAAAACTAATATCAAATCATGTTCAATAAGTGCATCCTAATTATATGTGACATTAAGTGAAAAGTCTAGATATTCTAATTTATTATTAATGAATTTCAATTTTTAACTCGCTTCTTTCATTTTATAAAATTCACGAACCAATATACCCTTAATTTTTTAATTAACTATATATTAATTCACAGTAGCTTCTTTATATTTATTCATGTAATCATTATATTTTCTCTTCCCTTTTCAATTAAATAATACTTTTTATATCTTTATCATTATTTTTTTTCTCTTTTCTTCACTCACAACCACTTTAAAAATTTTTATAAAATTTATAAGGATTGAACAATAATTCTTTAAATATACCAATCTATAATAACATTTTCTCTCTGTTTCACTCACAACCACTCAAAACCATTCCAGATAATATACTAAACATACTCACATACTTTTAAGGACTCCATTGTAAGTGCTCTTACAAAGCTATCCGGCGATTATACCGAATATGAAACATAATTCTTATAGTCACAAATAAACGCCACATTACACCTCTAGGAATCCAGATTCAGATGTTTGGTACCCGTTGTGTGTTGTGTTGTGTTTTGTTGTGTTACGTATAATATGATATTAATATTTATGTGTTGTGTTGTGTTTTGTTTTGTTACGTATAATATAATATTAATATTTAATAAAAGTAATGATTGAATAGATTTGATATCAAATAATAAAAAAATGTAGAAAGAAATCCAGGAGGCTGGTTTAAGATTTAAGCCCACAATATTGGAGCGGAAAGCGGTATGAGTGGGCTCGGGTCGGTCTTGTTATCATGTGATTATTGACACTGACTACTGTTGTCCTTGTATCCTGTGCATCAACCATTGTACCATCAAATCATTACTTCATTATTACTTTTTTCTTTTGTTTTTTTAATTTTCTTTTATTAAACATGATAATTTAAAAGAAAATTAAAATGATCATATTATTCCAACTACCTTCTTTTAACATTGTATAACAGCATATTGAATGGAACCTTTGATTAACAAATATTAATTATAATTATAATAACTTTTGAAATTCCTTTTCTAATCTCTTGGAGTTCAAATTAACCAATTTTAGTATTTTAATCATATAACCATTGGTGTGATGTTACAATTAATAACACGGACATATATAGATTTATAAATAAGACTAGAAGTCGTGTAAATTAATATTCTTATAGAAACTATCATCATGTAAATCTATTATCATCTGATCACATGTTAATTTATTTAGGGTTCAAAGTTTATTAGTTACATGACAACAAAATTGAGAGGAGGTAATTTAGATTTTGAAACCAAATAGAGAGTTGGAAGTTAGTGATTTGAAAGAATTGTTTTTTTAACATTATAAAATCCGAAAAGGTTAAATTATGGGTTTAACCTCTCTTCAAATATTTTTACATTGATTGTGGATTTTAAAACAACTAGTAAAGTGTTGTTTTATAATTTTAAGATCAAGGGTTGAAGTCATGGATACGGGTTTTACATAAAGTGTAAGGTAGAACTGTGCATATTATATTATCAAGCAATTTGTCATTTCCTTTGTTCCTGTGTAAAACAACAACTAAGTCAAGCACTTGATAAACTATTTATATAAATGAATAGCAATAATTAAGTAATAATGGCAAAACTAATCACACTCATTAAATCATAACACATTATACTAAATTACTAATAATAATGATTAAATAATAACCGTAAAACTAATCACATTCACTAAACCATAACACATTTGAATATATAAGAGCATGAGTACACTGCTTGTATTAGCGCTAGGCTATGAAACGAGACCCAAGTTTTACTATTACATAAATTTATGCAATGTGACAATGAAAGCAAAATTTACCCTTTATACAGTATAAAAGTTATAACACCTTTTGCTTACAATTATATATTATTATTTCATATAAAAGTTGGTTGATGGATTGTAGATTAAAGTTGGTCTGATGCTTTCTATAATATTTTGACTGTTATACTGAACGTGCTCAAATGCTATGCTCATAATTATATTATTTTAAAATCATAACATATAGGTTATAGGAGCATCTCAAAGAATCTTGATTAATATATGATCATCATCTATCTGATATTATTTAACTTGAATTATTAAATTAATATTTTTACAAATGAGATAACCTTTTTGAAATGAAATATATGGAATAACAAACTCATAAAACCTATAAGCTAAATCTTCAATAATATATTTTTAGGTTAGTTAGATCTGTGTGTCATATCTTAATTACATTGTTACTATCTCTAAACTTTAAATATCTAATGAATTTTAAACTTGAGCGTTAATATGAAATATAGAGCATATAAAAGAGACTAATATTTGACTAGTGTCTGCCCATTCTAATATATTCTTACAATCCCATCTTACATAAACGACCCATAGTACGATACCGGTCTTAATAACCTTATGTTTTGAGCATTCACATTTGGTTCCCTGTAGTTTACCTCATCTTCAGTTTTAAAAGAGTTATAATAATTTATACAAAACTAAATTACAAAAATTAACCTTTAAGTATGTATAAAATTATGGATCTTATCTTTTAACTTTTAAAATTACACTGGCTATCATTTTTATTAAACTTACTTTCACTTAATACCCTTTGTACTAACCCCATTAAAAAATGATGTTAACCCCACTCACGCCCCTCTCACGTGAGAGGTAATTTTGTCCTTTATATATTTATACTACTGCGGGATATATATTAAAATTCTTAGAACATCTGCACTTCATCCCTACTAACCTTCCTCTAATCTTATTCGGAAAAAATTCAATGTCTCCTCACTATCTGATACGGCAACATCTACAACAAGATGAGATTGACGCTTTTTATGGTAAGTTGATATTTTGATTAAGAAATGCGATTAAGAATGCAATTTTAAGTTTTTGTTTACATGTAAAATGTCTAATAATTTGTTGTAATTCTCAAATGGCAGTGGGTTCTCCTCATCTATTTTCTATAAAATTGAATCATGGTGGTGTGTTCACACGGTTTCCAGGTTGATCATATGTTGAAAGTATTACAAATTTTGTTCATATGCTTGATATTACAAGTATTCTGTGCATGAGTTGGACAATATTATGGGCAAATTAAGTTATGAAGCAGACGTCAAGAGGTTTTACCATTATGTAGTGCTTGATTCTGATTTAGATTTTGGTATTAGAGCTTTGGGGAGTGATGTAGATATGTTAGGGTTTTTAAAATGTGTCTGTGCATAAGTTTATTAGTGTGTATGTTGAATATAAAATAACAAGTGTGCATACTTACTTCTGCTCTCCATCTAAGGTTAGTATTAAAGAACTTAGTGATGAATAGTTAATGATAATAGAAATGACTAATGACAGTAGATGTTGATTGTTGTTAGGGTGGACTGATGATACTGTTAATAAAGCTGGTGAAAGGAGTGTCCAACAAGATCAAATTGAAATCAGTTTAGATGATCCAAACTTTGATCCTTTCTTTGGTAACGATAATGTTCAAGTGATAGCATTGATGGGAATGAAGAAGTGCATTTTGGAAATGAACTACATGAGAAAGAAGGAATGCAGGTTGAAAATGATTATAATGATCTTGATAATATAGATGGTGGTGAAGGAGAGCACGTTGGTACAAATGAAAGAGAACATGTTGATAATATAGATGGCAATGAAGGAGAGCATGTTGGTGCAAATGAAAAATAACAAATTGATGATATAGATGGTGATGAAGGAGATTATGTTGATAATGAAAGTGATGAAGGAGAGCATGTTGATAATGAAAGTGATGAGATGACAATGATTTCAATGTAGATGATGGGAACAATATTAATGATGTAGAGGTTGATATGAGAGATTTCAGGAACAATGTTAATGATGTAGAGGTTGAAAATGATGCCAATGTAAATGATAATGCAGATGGTCATGAGATTGAAATTGATAATGAACAATTTTATAGTGGGTCAGAGTCTGATGAGAATGGTAGTAGGATTAGAAAAAGAAGATTAAGGACCATAAGGAAGGAGAATGAAAACATATCAAGGTTCTATCTAGGTCAAATGTTTAGAACTAAAGAAGAAGCAAAAAAGTTAATTAGGGAACATGTTGTTTAAATAAGAAGACAGTTAAGAATTCTAAATGATGATAGGAAGAGGGTTAGAGTTGTTCGTTGGGGTGATATTCCCAGAATTGAGTCTACAGATGGGGCCCACGCCCCACAAGGAAAGTCAAGTTGGGTCTAGTAGTTGTAATAAAGACAAAGGACCAAAACAAAAAAAATATTTGAGGCAGAGGAAAAAAGATAAACCCAAAACAGTATTTATGCCCTTGAATGCTTTTACTTTCCAAAGAATCTAAATCAGAGACATGGGTGGTCAAAATCTTGGTAGATGAGCATAAATGCCTTCAAAGCAAGCATACTAAAGCATGCATAAAAACCTTTCTTTCTAAACAACTTATGGATCAATTAGAGGAAAATTCTAATATTCTAGTGAAAGCAGTTCAAAAATAGTTCCAAAGAAGGTATGAAGTTGGAGTTTCTCAAATGAAGGCTTTCAGGGCTAAGAACATAGTTATGGTCTAGATCCATGGTGATTACAACTTTTAGTATGGTATGCTTAGAGATTATTTGGATGATTTGAGGAACACAAATCCTTATACAACAGTAAAATTGGAGGTTAAGCCATCAACAGACCCAACAAGTGAACACAAAAGATTCAAGAGAGTGTATGTCTGTTTAGGTTCCTTAAAACAAGGACTCAAGCAATTAGGAGAGATCTATTAGGCCTTGATGGGGCCTTCATGAAAGGTCTCTTTCCAGGCCAGGTTCTTACCGTAGTGGGTATTGACCCAAATAATGGTATTTATCAACTTTCTTATGCTATAGTAGAAGCTGAAACTTTCAACTCTTGGACATGGTTTCTACAATGCCTTGGTGATGACTTGGACTTGGAAAGAAACTCAAACTTTACATTGATAAGTGATAGGCAAAAGGTATTCATATGATCTTTAATTTATTTACATTTATAGCTAATAATTTCAAATCATTTTTTATAACTCACATAATTTCATATGTGTTTATGTTCAAAACAGGGCATTATACCTGTATTGGCTAAGGTATTCCTATGTGCTAAACATAGATATTGTCTATCAATGAGAATATAAGACAAACTTTCAAAGAAAAAGTGTACTAAACTATTTGAGTCAACCAAGAAGGATGCTACCAGGTTAGTAGGTCATTATAAAAGTATGAATGCTTTTAAAGTGAAAATCATATGGTACTAATATATTCTATCAAAACATTATTGATAGATATAGTGTGATTTGAATAGGGAAGAACACTATCAAGTATGTGGGCCATTTGGAGATCAATGTGTGGTAAACATGAGTGAGAGAAGTTATGCATGTAGAAGATGGGAACTCACTGGCATACCATGCAAACATACAGTGGTAGCCATCTGGAATAAAGCTACAAATGGACAATCAATTGGCTTACTTGAAAGCTTTTTGAATCCTATTTACAGGATGGAAAGCTGGAAAGAAGTTTATAAGTTTAAGATTTATCCAATTAATGGTAAATCAATGTGGCCAAAATCCCAAGTGCCATAATTATCATACCACCTATTTATCATAAGCCTGTTGGGAGGCCAAGAAAGGCAAGGTAGAGATCAACAGTGGAGTTAGAGGATGTGACACAAGGTGGGTAGTTGTCAAGGAAAGCAACATCGGTGACCTGTGGCAAGTGTAAACAAACAGACCACAATAGCAGGACCTGCGGAAGATAAAGCTAGTTTTGTGTAACTAGTCTTTTGGTGGTTTGTGTTTTATTTAATGAATGGTATATAATTTATGTAATGAACAAACTTTATGGTGTATTTTGATAACTGTGATAGTTTCTGTTTTTATATGTGTGTTGAAAGACTTTGTTGATTGTATGGTTCTAATGCAATATGATGGTTTATGTTTGGTTAAATGCATTTGTAATTTATAGTTTTGATTGAATTGAATTCATGTAATGTATATTATGTAGATAACTATACTCTATTTCAGTTGTAGTAATATTGCAAACATAAAAGAGGAAACATTATATGATTAAAAACATTGATTGCATATCCCATAAGCATAGTGAAACAATAAATTAGTTCCAAAACTTTACATTTGCTTACTATATTTGCTTAATACAAAATCAGTTGAAAGACATTAGTTTAGTACATTTTCATAGCAACTAAAAACACACTAATTCCAATCCAGGTAATAAACAAACACTTCTTCCATTTCCTTGATTCAGCTTGACTAAGTTTCAGATTTTCTTCAAGTTCATTTTTTTGCCTTCAACAAACCTGGAAATAATCAACACTGATCTTTCACACATTTACGGATCAAACCATCCTATGAAATGACAATTTGATCCCTACATTACAATAGAACTTTTTTAGATAAACGGGGATGAAAAACAACAAAAAAGTAAGCATAAAGATGAAGGAGACTTACCTTTTCAGGACATCCATAGAACCGACGACCAAGATTTCTAGGGGTGCACGAGGTTCTAGAACAGCTTACCTGCCACACCAACAATACACCATAATTGTTTGTTTATATTTCAAGAGTAAGAACCCTAAATTTAGTGGAGAAGAAGATGGGGGTATGGGTATTTATTTAGAGGAGTCCTGCATCAGTATGTTAAAATATAAAAGGACGAAATTGCCCCTCATGTGAGAGGGGCGTGAGTGGGGTTAACAATATTTTTTAATGGAGGTTAGTACAAAGGGTATTAAGTGAAAATAAGTTTAATAAAAATGATAGTCAGTGTAATTTTGAAAGTTAACGGATAAAATCCATAATTTTATACATACTTAAAGGACAATTTTTGTAATCCAGAATTTGATTCTATTAAGAATTCATTAACTTTTTGTAGGTTATTGATTATATTTACAAATCATAACATGATGATAAGTGTTCATATTCTTCTTTTAGTAGAAAAAGACATTTTTTACATTTCACTCATACGACAAAAGTTAGCTTTTAATTGGTGTTGACAAGTGTCATCACCTATTTTCAAAAGATTTCATCTATTTTTTTATAAAAGTTTACCCTATTTATTTTTAAAACTTGTATAATTCTTTTATACATTATTTTTTTATAAAAATCACACCATTAAACTCGTCACATTTTCTCTATAAATCCAATATAGTTTCGAAAAATTTTAAAATTTATTCTCAGCCGTTACTTATTACATTATTGTAAAGTGTAGATAAAACTGTAATTACACTATTGTAACATAATTAAACCAAAAATAGAAAACTACACCATTGTAGTTACAGTTACACTACGAATCAAAATTACACCATTAACGTTTGCCAAATGACATTACACAATGTCCTAATGATTTAATACTAGATCTAAAACAAAAAAACCAAATATTAACTAATGAAAATTAATTTGTAAAATAAATAAAATTAAACCATGTAACTATACTTCTATGATTTCAGAAACCTAACAACCAAAACAACATTAAAATATGTAACTACACCATTGTAATGAAATTTTAATATTGCATATAAATAAACTACAACACTGTAACAAAAAAATCATCATTGTAATTACACTATTGTAACAAAAATTAACCCCACACACATATATATATAGTGGAGGTATCAAATGAGAACTGGCTTTTTTGTGAGAATTCTAGGAACCAATCTCAACCACTAGTTTTCAATGGCAAAATTGTAATTAACAAAAACATATTTAAAAAAGTTATAAATAAAAAAAGAACAAAAGAATAAAAAAAATAAAAACACAAAATGTTCCCCAACTTTCCCTCTTTCATAAAAAAATATAAAAAAATTATAAAAAATAAAAAAAAATCCTGTTTTTTTAACGAAATTCGTTTTACACATGTGTAATATCGGATTTACACATACGTAAATCTAGTACTACACATGTGTATAACTAGATTTACACATATATAAACAACGGATTACGATTTGTTTTAGAAAAGTATATCAATATGGTAGGCGTTGGAAATATAAAAAAATACTGAATTTTATGGTGAATTTTTTTTGAAAAAATGATGTTGTGAAAAAAAGTTATGGACGTTTAAAAAAAGGAAGAAATGGCATGTGATTTGCATGTGATAAAAAATTAGTGGCTGAGATTGATTCTTAGAGTTCTCACAAAAAAAGATGATTCTCATTTAAACCTTCTCCTATATATATATATATATATATATATATCTATATATATATATATATGTATATATATATATATATATATGTGTGTGTGTGTATACACACGCATACACCTAATGATTTGGCACTAGATCTGGCACTAACAACCCAAATGTGGATTATCTCGAATGCTTCAAACACAAAAATGCAAAAATTGAAAGAAAAGAAAAATCCATAAAGAAATAGATTTGAAATTGTATGATTTGTGATGGAGAAAGAGAACCAAGATCTGAATCCTGATAGTTCTTGTGACAAAGATGATGCTAATTGTGGTAGGGGCGGAAATGTAATAGTGGTTGCTGACGCGATGAGGTGGTGTGTGCGGTGGTGTGGTGGCGATTGATATCATGGTAGGAGTCAGTTTGTTGTTGGTTGATATGGTGGTGGTATCTGTGATGCTGGTAGTGATAAGGACGATGATAGTGGATGTACGTTGGCAGTGTGGTGGCGATGGTAGTGTGGTGGCGGTTGATGTCCGATAGGGTGGCGAGCGGTCATGACGAAAGTGTGGTGGTGGTTGAAACTCGTGGTGTAGATGGTGATGGTAGTGGAAGGGAGTTAAGATAAAAACGAAAAGCGGGTGAAGATGAAGATAAGATAGAGAATAATGATGACATGGATGTTGATGTGAAAGATACAAAAAGTTAAATTATTATCGTATGAAAAATGACTAAAATGCCCCCTTATCACCTACGCCACTGAAATAACATCTTTATATATATATATATATATATGGAAGAGATCAAATGAAAACCATATTTATAAATGAAAACTATATAAACCACCACTTGCCAATCACATAATTTACAATTAATTCGACATTTTTATTGTTTAAAGTATATTTAAGTAAAATTCAACTTTATTTTTTGAATTCATAATATATTATTGAGTTTAAACTCCAAGGTATGACAATAATGACGTAATGACTTACGCATACGTAACTTGTATAAGTTATATGTACGTAACTTTTAGTTGTACACTTGTTAACACATACGTACATATACATAACCCCTACATATACGTAACTATTAGTTGTATACTTTGTAACATGTACTTATATATATGTAATAGTTGGTTTTATGATTTTCATTTATAACATGGTTTTCAATGGAACCCTTCCCTATATATATATATATATATATATATATATATATATATATATATATATATATATATATATATATATAATAAAAATATATAAAATAAAAGGATGTGATTGAGTTAATCTATTCTTGCAATTAGTGAGGGTTCTTACTTGAACCCAATACTATATATATACATAATAAAGAGTGAATTATCGTTTTCCTTCTTATAGTTTGGTTATATTTTTCGTTTTCATCAAAAAAGGATTTTTATTACATTTACCTCCCCAAGGTTTGAAATAGTTGTTATTTTCATTCAAAAACATGAATTTCGTGGTAAATTTTTTATTAGCAACATATAAACATAAATTAGGATTCATTTTTATATAAAAATTTACATAAGTACCTTTTTAATGATGAATATTTAACATTTCAAAACAATCGAGCTAATATTTTTGGATGAAAATGACAATGTTTCTCAAACATTGAGGAGCTAAATACAAAAAAAAAATATTTTTGGATGAAAATGACAAATATGATCAAACTATAGGGAGGAAAACGACAATTCACTTTATAATAAATTTAAGAAATAATTATTTTAGATAAGTTATAAGTATGAGTACGAGAAACTTGTTTTGAATGCACTAAAATTGCACTGAATAAAATGACCTAGTGTTCAAACCCCATCCAAAACATAGATGTAAAGACATTTACATCTCACAATGTGATTATTAACTTAAAATTTGTAGATCAAACTCTAAAAAATCTGAGAATTACGAAACATGTTCATATTGTAACGATTCAACAATTCACTTGAATTTCTCAAATGTGATAAAACTCAAAATCAATCTTCATGAAGATAATCTATGATGATTTTCATGAACCCGAAGACATGATCAAACTTGTTTTTTGTGTGTGTTTTTTTGTGTTTCTCTTTGTTTTTAGCGATGGGGAGAGTCAGAAGCTACTCTAAAACGGTTTTTTAATTATCTTTACATAAATATTAAGTCAAATTGGATATTGAATTAAGTGTAATTTTTCAAAAATTAAATTTCTGTTGGATTTTAATCAAAAAATATTTTTTTAAACAATAAAATTAATTTTCAATTTTGCTTCCTAAGGTTTGACTCAAGTAACAATTTTCATTCAAAAAATTAAAAATATCAATTTATCTCCAAAAGTTTATATGTTGTTTTAGTTTTACTTCAAAAGTTATATTATTTTGGTTAAAGTTGAAACAAACAACGAAACTTTTGGTGTGAAACTAAAACAACTTATGAAACTTTTGAAGGTTAATTGATGTTTTTAATCTTTTAGAAAAACATAGTTATTTTTAAAAAATCTTAAAAAGTAAAATCAAACTTAACTCAAGTCTCAAACAATAAACTTGAAAATAGAAAACAAATTCCCTTAGATTTCAACCAGGGGTACCATCACTTGAACCTCGCTTACAATGGCATGTCCCCTTTGAACTCCCTGTTGCTTGAGGGTTTAGCCCCCTTAAACCAATATTTCTAAATAGTGACAATCATGTTAAACTCAAAGAGTTCTATATTTCATACACCGCCCTCTTTAGTAGTTTATAATCGTTTACGGTAACTGTAAACTATAGTTTATATTTTTGTAAAATGCGGTTTAGCTTTAAAATAGATCACCTATATTTTCTGTTTAAAAAACATTGGTTTTGTCAATATTTTTAATCTCGTGTCAACACATTTAATACGTTTTAGTTTTAAAAAAACCTATAGCATAGAATCCAGAATACTTGCACTCCAATTTGAAATGAGTTTTGCCATATTCTACTTTTAAAAAAGGAATTTTTCAATGTGATCTAGTGTATTATTGATAAAAATGATGTGTTAATAAAGTACGGTCTATGTAGTTATAGAGTAATAGAAACTCGCAACTGTATACCTATAAACCAGTTATTCATAATAATACAATAAGAGTGATTATAAAAAAATAATAATAAAATTATATTTTTCTGATATAAGTTATTACAATAAACGAACTCAAAAACGTAGTCTATTCATTTAACAAATCTATTTTAGCCAACAAAACGACAGATAATGATTCGGCTAACAAAAAATAGGCCTTAAGGCCTAACACCTTAAGTAAATCTTTACAACACATGGGCCGGCCTGGTCATGTGTTTCTAGCGTTTAGTTTGAAATGGATATACTAAAGACTTAAAGAGTACTGGGCCCATTTGTCATCCAACACCATGTTTATTGTCTAGATGAAGAATTAAAGTCAGATTGAGAATTAGAACTAGTTTGTAAGACTCCCGAAACCATTTTAAAAATCACTTCGATTAAAATGGTTTGGAAAAAAACCAAATCGTATGCAAAAATCTTCCATTCAAACCAATTTTTTCATGTGCTTTTTTTCTTAATTTTGTATCATTTACCTACAAATGACCTATACGTGTAAACAGTCCATATAAATAAAGTTTTTGTTTTGAATTTCCTGAAACCTTAAACCTCAAAACAATAGCATTATAGTTATATAAACAAACTTTAATGGACGAAATGACACCACCGGTTGCCTAGCAAGGCGCTAAGGTGTTAAAAAAATTTCAACATCTTTGCGTGTTATCAATAAAAATTTTATAA
Organism: Flaveria trinervia; assembly: GCA_025506515.1. NCBI lineage: Eukaryota > Viridiplantae > Streptophyta > Magnoliopsida > Asterales > Asteraceae > Flaveria > Flaveria trinervia. The sequence goes on from CM046452.1 coordinate 98,137,591, forward strand.
TTTTCATAGACTATCTGTAGAAGGGGGAAAAAGAGGGTGGGCTTGGTTCATAGGTTTTTGGGTTTGTCAAGACATTTTATCAGATAATGTTGAGTGGAAGTTCATGGCATTCGGTCCACTAGGAATGCTTTAAGACCTTAAGTGACTAGTTTACTATGAATGCTTTAAGAGTTTACGTTATTAGTTTAAAAGACCATGAAAACTTGGTTGCTTTCTTCTTATTATATTTTTTTTTCTTAGATATTCTCATAAAACTTGTAGAGTAATTACTATTGAATGTTTTAACTTGTTTTGGTACATTTTTAATGCTTATTAATAAATTGAAGAGATGGAATCATAAAGATTTCAAAAGTGAAAATGCAAATCAATGATGACAAATTGAAACCGATGATAGTGAAGAATAAATAGTCTATATGCAAATATAATTATTATTGATATCACATCTTTTGAATTGCAATCAAACTCATATATCCAGTTCCTCAATGGTGTTTCGTGTATACATAAGGAGTCTTTTTATAATATTTGAAATTTAAGTCTCGTCATAAACAATGGTATAAATCTAAGAATAAAACTAACTGGATGTGTTTTCGCACTATAAAAAATGTTCCCAATTGTAACAAAACATTCAACTGTCAAAAATAAAACACACATAATTGCTAAAACTCCCCCAAAAACCAAATTCTAGAGAAGGAAGCAAATAAATAACATAGAAAAAGACCAAATAAAAAAAAGTCAAAATCGGTAAAATTGATCTGCATGCCAGACCCATCTTTTAGCCCCGGCCCCACTCATTCCACCCCGTGTGGACCCCACCCACGTTGTTAACTTACATTTCCAGATCATAATCGACGGTCACGATCACAAACTATAATTGCTACTGACATTTCGTTATAACATGCAAAACGCAAAAACCCTACCAACGAAACGAAACCCCTAATTGGCTAATTCAACCTCAATCCCATGGAGAAAGTGAAATTGATGTGCAGTTATGGCGGCAAAATCCACCACCGTCCCCATGATCGGAAACTGTCGTACGTCGGCGGCGACACCAAGATCCTCACCGTCGATCGCACCATCAATTTCTCCACCTTGATCTCCAAATTGAACGCACTGTGTGACTACAATTCCGAAATTCGATTGAAGTATAAGTTACCTGGACAAGATCTCGACGCTTTGGTATCAGTTTTCGACGATGAAGACGTTGAGAACATGTTGTTTGAGTACGATCTCCTCCGCCGCGTCGCCGCCGCTCCGACGAGGTTGCGTCTCTTCGTTTTCTCTCCGGCGACGGTGACGACGCCGGTGACGGCGAGGTCGGTGAATCCGGACTTTCTGTTTGGATTCGATAAGGAATATTCGATGAATATTACCTCCGTTGCGAACAATTCTGAAGTTACGGATTCCGTTATGCTTCCACCGGAGAATGCCGGTCTTATCGACGTCACTCCAGTGATGATTCAGAATATTCCGGCGGAATCTCCAGTGATCAGTGCGGTGACACGTGGCAGCTTCGTTTCTCCGACGCCGGTGGTGTATCAAACATCAATGGCTTCAGGCGGATATTTCCACGCTGGAGGGCATAGGGGAGGTGGCAACCGGGAACAGCCGGTGGTTTACGGTTATATTCCCGGTGGTAATCGGGAGCAACCGGTGGTTTATGGGTTTATTCCGGTGATGCCGTCAGGGGCTCAAGAGGTGGGGAATATTCCAGTGAGTGGGAGTCCACTGAGCTACGATGCAACGCGGGGGGAGGTGCAGCATCCTACGGTGATGATGACAGCCACGTCTAATCATGAATCTAAGGTTGCTCCTGGGACCCAGCATGATGCTTGAATTATGGTATATCTTTGTTGATATCATTTTGGTTTTGTTTTGTTTGGTTTGTGGTTAAAAATTGTGTTTTTTGGTTTTAGTTGGTGAATTATACTTGTTGGGTTCAAAATTTTTGTCAATGTCTATAGTTTAGACTGATTTTTTTTACTGGAAAACTCATGCCGCTATGAAATACAAATGATGGTGTGGTTCTGTTTTCGCGACCAATATAATAGTGGACGATATAAATTAAGACTCTTAATTCTAACAGGTGAAGTTAAATGTTTTATGATGGTGTAAAACTAGATGTGTGTTTAAATAGAATAAGAGTCTGTTTGGCAGCCTCTTAATCATCATTTTAATGGTTATGATGTTTGAACTCTGAATGGTTCAACACTTAATTATTCAGATTGTTTGTTTCGCGAACAAATATTTGAATGGTTTAGACATTTATCTTTGAATGATTAAATATTATGCTAGTGTTGAATGGTTAAAAGGTCTAATACTGATTATTGAATGATTATGATATTTTATCTAAATTGATCAAATATTTTCATTTGAATAGATAAACGATATATTAGTATTTAATAGTTCAAACTTTAATTGTTCAGCATTTAATTGTTCAGACTTCTTATTAATTTAACATTTAATTATTTAAAAATTGCCAAGCAACCAGGTAGTAATGATAGTGCAAATATGCACTTGTGAGAATCTTTGTCACCGGGATCACCTTTTTGTAGTTGTACTAGTCGAGTAAGGTGATGAAAGCGTGATATGGTCCAAAAAATCCAGTCAAACTAAGAAATGTGAATTGATGGGATCCTTCACTTGATTTTGTACTCTTGTTGCACCATCACTTCAAGTAATTAATATTCTCACAGAAGATCCAACCAGACTTTAAGTTTTAATGATCTCGTCGTTTCTTATATTTCTGATCATGTAGATATTTTTACAAATTAATGCTTTGCATTTAGAGTTATATACTTGTTAATTAATTAGCATTTAGGTTGTTTGTTGATTTTGTTATTTATAAATAGATATTAAAGAAAGTATATATCTTTTTATGTTGTAGAAAGAATACATTTAGTAAGGGGCGAATAAGATTACCGTAGAAGTGAGGGTAAACAGAACAATATAATTTGTTAATTCTATTGAGTATTGACTCCTTAATTCTAAACATATTCAAGGTTTATTAATCTTCCTACGTACGAGAAGGTCTCAACTCTCAGCCATTCTCGTAACACTTTCATTCTGGACACGTCATTCACACAATTGTTAGCTTGTTGTGAGGCTCTCGTCAAAGAGGGTAGAGTAAGCTCGAATAAACCTATTTTATATTTAGCCGAATTCAATTTTGTTTTCAGTCAGGTTTTTAACTAGCTGAATTCAATTTGGTTTTGTTTTATATTCCAAGAATATAACTTGTACTGAAAAAGACAATCAGAATAAACAAAAACCTAACCTACAGTTGGATGTCTTAACTTTTAACATTTTTGGATGTTTTAAAAACCGGCCCAAATTGGACCTTTGCTTTAGGCTTTCTTTACGGTGCAGAATAATAAATTAGTTAATAAAAACATTTAAGCCCAACTTTTGAACGATCATGAACAAAAGAGAAAAACTTTGTAAAGAGTAATATCCTTCTATGAATTGTCTACATGTATTGCAAGATCTACCGTCACGTATTTAACATACCGTATTTCAAATCAAGTGAAATATATATTCATTAAAGCTTCACATTCTAAATATGACGATAATTATATAAACAGGCTCTGTTATTAAGAATCACATATAAGGTGTTAATATTCTCGGGAGCATGTCACACAATAGTAACAAAGTTTCAAAAGTGTTTCAATTTGATCGCTAAAGCATATTTTTCTTAAATTGAACTACGAAACCATCAAATCGAGTTATCATCAAATTTTCTTATGTCAATAAATAACGGAGGAAAAGATAAGGATCAGTATATTTATATGAAATTATAAAAAAACATGCTAATTATATTAAAAAGTAAAAAAAAGTATAAAATTTTTTTGCCACCGATTCACATCAATATAAAAAAAAGAAAAAAATATTTTTTTATTGAAACAAAAATAAAAATATGCTAACAAACATGCTAAATAAAATATGAAAGCTGCGTCATTTAATTAGAACACTTTTTAAATTTAAATTACTAAATTAGAACAGTTTTAAAAGTTGATTACCATTTTATGAAGTTACACCTTAATTCTCGGTGTAATTTTACTTTCACCAACTCTACCAACATGAATCATTTTAGCACGTTGATTTAAAATAATTTTATTTATTTAGTTTTTCCAAAAAGCTAGTTTGGTTGTAGTTTTTTATATAACTAGAGAAAGATTATGGTACAAAGTGTTTATTTCGTGCGAAGCGTACAAAGTTATCACGCAAGAATGAACGTTACGGGTAAAATTATAATGCAGGGGTAATAATTAATAACGAAGAGGTGAAGTTATCATGTGAAATTATTACGCAAGAAGGTATTACACACGAGTGTAATTTATTTTGCAAAATTATCACTTTGTTCTTGTGTCAATAATATTGTTCTTGCGTGATAATACCACCCCAAAACTTCGTACGCTTCACATGAAAAAAAAACTCTTTGTATAGTAACCGGTCCCTATAACTATATCATGTCAAGTAAGATCAATCAAAATATCCAAAATCAATACTTTTTCGCTGGATAATATCACTAAATGTTAAGATTAATATCAAGAACATACCAACTAAGAATTAAACACATCTATATTACAAATTTTTAGATGATACGAAAAAAAAAGAACTATGGACAACCTGCAAACGAGAAGTTTAGACTATACAACCTCGAGATTTATTTCGGCCCCACCACAACAATCAATCCATTTACACCCTCGTTATATTCTTCCTCTGTGAAAGTGTTTTGATGCAATAAAAGCTGTAACTATTCCAACCAATGCAAACCAATCTTCTTGTAACTGAGGAAAATACAGAGTATTATTAAAACTATTAGCAAGTCCACAAACTGTGAGCTACCTAAAAATGATCGAAAAACGAAAAAGTGAATGTACCGTCAACAGTCCAGATTTGAGGTCGATCAATGCTACTGCTTTCCCATATGGGTGGTCAGCAGAGAACTCGACTGCTGTCATGAAATTGCTTTCATTTGTTTGCTTATCAATATGTTTTGGTTCAAAGTCAAGCTGTCTACCAGTCACGAGTTTAACCTTAGATTGTAACAATAAACAGTAGTTAGATATGTCAAGAAATGTAGGTATGACTAAATGTACAAACAAATGATGCTCACCATGCGCGGACCAGTGAGCAGGAGGCAGGAATCTTTGTTGTTGTTCTCAGGCTTAAGGGACCATAAAGAATCCAGTAAAGACCACTCTTGCCCTATAACTTGACCAAAAACAAGTGTTTCTCCTGCTTTTGTGAACCCAAATATCTCTTTGGACGATGACTTGTCTACACTTTTTGTTCTTTTCAACTCCCTGTCAACCAAAGTAATTTAGGTTTCATCTCGTATTATATTCCACCTTAATGCATTTTCTCTTTTAAACCCACAAGAAGACATTGCATGTCTTTTCAACCATATAGTTGTGACACTGAAAAATCAGAGCGTTAAATGGAAAACAGTATGAAGAGATCTAATGGTATCTCAAACAGGTTTGATTGATTAAATAAAAAATATGGTTCCAATTGGTTGAACATGTTGAAACTTGAAGGGTAGACTATTACTGTAATACGATTGTTTTGTAAACATGATTAAAACGTTACTTATTTAAGAAACAATTTAGAAATTGGGAAAATAGTTTGTTCCACCCGTCAGCCCAAGCCGGCTGTTTCAACCACGCAAAGAACGACCTATTCAACTTGAACCTATATTGACCCATTAACCAACCTGTCCATCTTTCCACCTCGAGTTGATTTTCTCAAATACAGGTTTTTGACAAAAATGTAGTAAAGAAAAAATAAATACCTTATTTGAAGTCTAATAATCTCATCGCCAGCTGCATCTATAATCCAAGTCCAACTTTTGGTGAACCGTACCTTATCAGGAAGTGGAAAAAAGCAAGATCTTATTGTACGACGGGAAGTTCGTAACATCTGAACCACACTTGGTGCTGGAATTGGCAAGGTACATGATGCTGCGACTTGTAGAATGATTGGTTCCGAGCTAACGGTGCCTGAACTAGGAACCAAATCCAACCATTTTTGCACCGAGAGTTTATAATTAGGGGCAAAAAATTCTTCCATAGAAATATAACAAGAACCGATAGTTTTGACCTTTGTTGATTGAGACACAAGTTCGAATAACAGATATCCGCTAGGTTGGCACTGGAATATAGCAACCTGTTTCTGGCCTGACTCAGATTGGATCGTGAGTTTCCTTTTCACATTAAATATTCCGTCAGGTTGTGCCTTGCTAAACAAGACATTGACTTTTCCCTTATAACTCTCTGGTAAGTTCTTAATTTCTACAAACTCCAAAAGGACCTGCAAAATGAACATAGTTTAGACCATCAAAACTTTTTAAGCTACAACAGATATGTGTGCGATCAGATAAGAAAAGTTGAGCTTAAATGTTTTCTCAAGTATAAAAACAATTTTTTTTATTATTTAATATCACCAAGAAGATTGTTCATCTGATATGGAAGTAACATAGAAAAGCTAAATAATTTTCTAGGCATAGAAGCTACAATACAGCACAACATATATCAAAAGTATCTCAATGGCTCAAAGTTACACAGAAAAAACTAGAAAGGGCAATTTTGGCCTAAACAAACAATTTGGTTCATTTTGGATTTTTTATTACTAAGCCGGTTGTGTTTGGCAAACCAACATAGCTAAACTAAAAAGTGCTAAAGAACTTACCTCGGATCAGGTCGTATCAAGTGTTGACGCACTAACACTTTTTGGTGTCCTTTATCTTTTAATATTGTAAATAATTAGGATATTAAGTATGACTACAAAAACTACAGTAATACAATGATAATAGTTATTTGAAACAGAATGTTTCAGCAGAGGTTGTAAGCAACTAATACTTTTGGAACCATTAAAACGCCATTGTAATTAATTGATTACTTTAAATGCTGTTTTTTATTATTTTGAGTAATAATAAATCCTTTTCAATTTACATCTGATATATTCGTTCTTATGATTTCAAAGTAAAACAAAGTGTTGCCACAACCCAACCCAGATCAATTTTGAAGGCCAATTTCTCACTACATCTAAAATATATAGATCTTCTGATTAATAACATGGGATTGAAGGAATTACCTCAATGTAAGTTGCTTTAGGGCCATCAATCAACCTCTCAAACCCACTAGTCGAATCAGATTTGCTGGTGGTAATCTCTGGTATGCAAGGAGTGGTAATTACAGGAGAAGGGGCAGTGCCTCTATACATTGCTCCTGCCCTCCAATACCTTGAACCAATGTTTCCTCCCATTGTTTGGTAGTTTCAGAAAACCCTGTGTCCAGCTTCTGACCTTTTGCTCTGTTTTGATCTGTATCATCATGTTCTAGAACCTTTCCAAGTAGTTCAGTAAGGTCTTTGCAGTAAGAAACCGGATGTAACTGGTGAGTATGCCAAATCAGATCAATATCATAAGTTGGAACACAAAACTGTTTTATTGATCTCTCTCTGTTTCTCCTGATGAGATGCAAAAAGCCTTTATATCTTGCAACAGCTGCTTCAAGAAACAGATCATTCTTCACATGGGGTCTGGATACCTTTATGAATAAACAAATTCGTTGTACAAATTAGTCCCAAATAATACATGATGAAACTAATTATCTTGACAAACAAAGCATGCCAGGGTTACCTGATAAAAGAAAGGGCTTTGTCTTTCAATAGCCAAAGTAAAATCATACTTGGAAAAGCTCTGAGTTTTATACATAGCTTCAGAAAATTCAGTTGAGAAAGCACGTGTCATGTCAAAGTCATAGGGCTCATCAGGGTATAGTTTGTTCCATATTTCTTCTGTTTCCCCTTTTGATATTCCTTGAATAGAAGACGCAACATTACAATTGTCAAGAATCTTTCCATAAAATTCTTCACAATCAGATTTGTATCTAACCTGATTAAAACATCATGAACAAATTGTTTTTAGAAGACATAATCAACGAATAAGTACTGAAATAAGGAAGATTTTAGTACAAAACATACTGGATTGAGTCTATGGCAATGCCAAACCCATTCACAATCAAGAGGAACAACCAAAGGTCCTTCAGTGATCTGAGACTCAGAATGTTTAGCAAGCAAGGGAAGCCAACATGCATTGTACCTGAAATTGAGTTTACCAAGATTATATATTTACTAAAGAGAAGATCACAAGCAAACTATACATACAAAAGACACTTCTTGCACAGCAAAACTGCATAATTCCTTACAAAAAGGGATTAAGCAGACCGCGTAAACCTCATAACGGTGTGCTAATAACCACAGAAAGGTAGAAAATCACTTATTCATCAAACTAGTAGTATTACAAATATTTCAGGTACCAGATGAATAAATTGTTAATGTACCTATAGATTGCCCATTGTAAGGTCTGCCCTCCATAAAGCCAACGGTTTCTGTCCACAGCCGCAAGAAATTGCAGCTGACGCTTAGCGGCAGCCAAGAGATTCTCACTTATTGAGATATTCTGTGCTGCATTCCACTCTGACTCCTGATCCATGTCAATTTTAATTCTCACCTACAGAAAACCTGTTGCCAGTTACAACTTAGAATATAAACATAACCGCCAGAAAAACCAAAATCTGGTTTTGAAACATATTGGCTGTCAAAGTATAGAAAATTTTCAGTTCGGTATTGAAACAATGTACCGTTATTCCAGCAGATAAAAAACTAAAACTAAAACTAAAACTAAAACTTCACTAACCATATTTACAACTAAACAAGAAAAATAACTTCCTAATATGCCATTATATATACAAAGTTTCTGGTATCAAATTACTTAATCTCAGCACATGCAATTATCAGCAGAAAAATAACTCCCTAATATGCCATTATAGACTAATCCTTGGATATTGTAATACGACCGGAGATAATTATATCCATTAAGAACGCTAGTGATGGGGATTTTGGTTTGGTTCATAAATGATAAAACTCAAAACATATCTTCTCTTATTGTAAGGCCGATAGATAGTACTTCAATATACTTCAATTGAATTAAGCTAGAAACCGAAGACCTAATAATAGCCTTGTACGAAAACTATGGTTAGGTATAACGAAACCTCAAATCGTTTAATGAAAGTTTGAAGAAGAATCCGGAAGACATCGAACGATTACATCGAAGATAACACACCACTCCACGTCATCTAATCTAACTATTGGTTGACATTAAACTGATATCGTGATCAAAGGAAGCAGGTGAACTTACTGAAGGATGAAAGAGGTTAATAGTTATTAGTCTGTGGGTATTTGGCAACGTCGGAGAAGATCACCGTCGATCAGTGCCGGTGACGGATTAATTATTTGTTGATTGATGGAAGCAAAGGCGGTGTGTTTGATTTTTGATTCGTAATTGCACGCGACCTATGTAAAGGAAACGTTATTTTGCTGGAAATTTCTGCGAAATTGTTTTGTGAGTTTGATGAAAACTTATTTCCTTTGTATTTTAAGAACTTCCCCAAAGTCCACACGCATCACGCCAACAGTTTTCTTCTTCTGTTTCTCAAATTGGGTTAAACAAAAGGGTTGAAATAAATGAATTGATAATATATTTTATTATAGGCTAAGTTTTTTTTAACATTTATTTATTATTATAACCTGTTAATCCTAATATAACATACATTTATATCATAATTATTCATTGTAACTAATTTTTACATCATGTTGCATCACTGATTTAATGTTTTTTTATTTTTTATTTTTTCTTTATTTTAAAAAATCTTCACTTTTTATTAACATTTTCTTGATGTTATTTTTTAAATAGATTACATCACTAAATAAATTATCTTAATATTTTTAATTTGAAATTAGTCTTGCTATATTTTTTTAATTATTTATTATGAACCACTAGTTTTACAATTGTAATTCTAACTTACAATGGTGACGTGTTCTGCTATATATCACTAGTTAGGTCAATGGCTATCGTAATAACAAATAATAACATTTGACCTCTATCCTTTACTTATATTACATCAAGTTTATTTTAGAGAACTATGCATATGTTATTAGTTTTTGAAGTTGTGTGGATGAATGTGAACAAACAAAGATAGGAATGGTGAATATTGAACTTAATCTTGTTGATTCGCATGTGAATGATCATATTAAGTTTAGGTTATTCTATTATTTATTTGTTTGGTATGTTTTCTACTATCACAACGATCTTTGAGTCATTTAAAGTTGATTTACTTTAAATTGGTTGATTTAGTTTGCTAGCTAGAGTAAGATTAGAAGTTTTGGGTTACAAATTTGCTTTATTATAAAAAATTATTTCTTTAAGGTTATGGTTTTATATGTAAATTATTATCATACCGTCGATCTTAGTCATGTTTGTATATTCAATTTTGGGGCTGATTTTTAACCATCTAGGGCTACACAATTTTTAATTCTATATTTTAACACTTCATACAAATCAAACACGGCATTTTCAACTCAACCCGAAAGATCGAAACCCAACCCAAATAATTTCATGACAACCCATTCTAGTCATGTAAAATTTCATGTCAAGTTATTGTCATGTCAAGAATTATCTGGCCTACAACTATGAGATCCACCATCATCACACATTCTATGTTGCTTAATCGAGTGTGCACATAAGTATGTGTATATAATGAAAAGATATGTATTGCAAGTTACTAGTAAATGCATACCAACCTTCTCCTCCTTACAGCCTCAAAAATAAATTTCTAACAATCAATATCTAATCACACAGCCTATTTCTTCGCCGCCTCTTCGTATTCCGCTTCAGGCACCTCATCGGAACCACCAGGTGCACTCCCTGTGTTCATATACTCTCCAATCTTAGCCAATGCCTTGTTTGCAGCATCAAGTTTTGATTGAATCTCATCACTATTCTCACCATCTCTTGCTTTCTTTAGTTCATTAATAGCAGCTTCAATCTCAGCAGCCACCTCAGATGGAATCTTGTCTTTGTACTCGTTCAAATTCTTCTCCATACTATATATGTTAGTGTCAGCATTGTTCTTAAGATCCATAACTACTTTCCTCTCTTCATCTTTCTGTGCATGGAGCTCGGAGTCTTTGACCATTTGCTGGATTTCATCCTCTGACAGCCCACCTGATGATTTTATGGTGATCTGTTGTTCACGACCACTGGATTTGTCTTTAGCGGATACAGTGACAATACCATTTGCATCAATGTCGAATGTGACTTCAATTTGAGGTAGGCCTCTAGGGGCAGGTGGAATGCCAACAAGACCGAATTCTCCAAGAACCTTGTTGTCTGCTGCCATTGCGCGCTCACCTTGAAGTACTTTGATTTCAACTTGTGTTTGATTGTCACTTGCTGTTGAAAATACCTGCACCATAAGGTGGTTTAAAGATCTGATCACTTGTGGTCATGAAAATGAAATGTTATAAACTGACCTGAGATTTCTTTGTAGGAATAGTTGTATTCCTGTTAATTAACTTTGTAAAAATGCCACCAAGAGTTTCAATACCAAGTGACAATGGAGTCACATCCAATAACAGCAACTCCTTCACATCTCCCCTAAGAATCCCACCTTGAATTGCAGCACCCATTGCAACCGCCTCATCAGGATTAACACCATTACTTGGGTTCTTCCCGAATATCTCACTAACCACTTGTTGCACCTTTGGCACACGGCTCATACCACCAACAAGCAAAACTTCATCAACTTCATTAGCCGAAAGACCAGCATCTTTGAGACATTTTAAACACGGGGCTCTGGTCCTTTCAATTAATTTACCCACTAATGTTTCAAATTTTGATCTTGTTAGAGATATGTTAAAATGTTTTGCACCAGAAGCATCTGCTGTTATAAATGGTAAATTGATGTCAGTTTGAGATGTTGATGATAGTTCAATTTTTGCTTTTTCTGCTGCTTCTCGAAGCCTTTGTAAAGCTAACTTGTCTTTTGACAGATCAAGATTCTCAGTTCTCTTGTACTCGTTTACTAAATAATCTAATAATGCATTATCAAAATCTTCTCCTCCTAAAAATGTATCTCCATTTGTTGCTTTCACCTGTTGAATCAAGTTAGCAACATTAGTTTAGTAATTAACATCTCACATTAAACATTTGTTCTAAATAATCTATGTATGCACATACAGATATTTTGGAGAAAAGTCAGATGGTATTACAGTTAGTTCTTAATTTGCATCATATATAATTTTTCATGTTTCTATAATAATTCAGAATTAATAGAACTCATACCAATATAGTTATTAAGTAATAGAATCCTTGGATACATATCACTTAACTAAAATTATATAATAATTTAACTTCATGTGAAACTAATTGATTAAGTATCAAATGAGCATATGGAATTAGGTACCATTTGCTCCTTAAAATGTAGGAATATATAAATGACACGCTTTTTAATCAAGTACTTCATAACCTCTACCCCTGTTTTATAGGAAAATGAAAGGAAATTAGCTCAAGTCAACTGAATCTAGTTGACAAATTAAAAAATGAAAAATTGTTATAAACCCCAAAAAACGCATAAAGCTTGCAGAGAAATTTAATGGCAAAGAACTAGCTCAAGGGTTAAATTCAATTCTCTATAAACTTGTGAGCCACCCATAAATTTTGTTGATTTGAATTTAATTACCAGAAGACAAAATGTATTACTGGTTCCAGTACATAATGTCATAACTAAAGCTTCATGTTTTTGATGAATATATTCATCTCAATTCTCCAATCAACAATTCCAGGGAAATAATTTATTCAAAATATGATATATAAAAATATGGAACATAGGCGTTCTAATATTCTAGCAACACGTATATAAAGAATGTGACACTGTAATGTGGTATTGCAAATAAGTATTCTAGCATGAAAAATAAATACTAACCAATTAATTAACTGCACTAGTTGTTTATCAAATTAGTCAATGGCTTAGATGTATGGATAATGGATTATACGAAGGCATACCTCAAAGACACCACCACATATTTCCAGAATAGAAACATCAAAAGTTCCTCCACCAAGATCAAAAACAGCAATAACACCTTCTTTATCATTTGCACCATAAGAAAGTGCAGCAGCAGTTGGCTCATTGATAATTCTCAACACATCTAAACCAGCAATCCTCCCTGCATCTTTTGTAGCTTGTCTTTGTGCATCATTAAAATAAGCTGGAACTGTAATTACAGCTTTTTCAACACGTTTATTAAGATACGACTCGGCTGTTTCTTTCATCTTAGTAAGAACAAATGCCCCGACTTGACTAGGTGAATATTCTTGTCCATTGATTTCAACCCATGCATCACCATTGGGGGCTTCGACTATCTTATAGGGAACCATACCCATTTCTTTTTGTGTTTGTGGGTCATCAAATCGTCTCCCTATTAAACGTTTTGTACCAAACAAAGTATTTGTTGGGTTTGCTACTGCTTGACGTTTGGCTGTTGCTCCAATAAGTAACTCCCCTTTCTGATTAAAAGCAACAACTGATGGTGTGGTCCGTGCACCCTCAGCATTCTCGATCACTTTAGCAGTCTATAAAATGAATCATAATCTCACATAAGACAAAATAAATAAAAATAAACATAAAGAAACGTTAGAGACTAAGCATATAGATAGAGTGAACCTTTCCTTCCATGACTGAAACACATGAGTTTGTGGTACCCAAATCAACACCAATAACATCATTTCCCAATGCCCTTGAGCTGTTAAAACATAAAAAACATTAGCCAATTCACTACGTATGTTGAGAAAATGCTGATAAGAAGAGTGACTACCTGAAGGATCTAGCTGCAGTTGCCCATTTGTTTCCCAAAAATGAGGAAATAAATGGTTTAGCATTTCCTGTCAACTGAAAAAAGAAAAAAACTGAATATGAAGATGATGCTAATAAAAACAAGAGGTAAATCGTCCACAAGTAGTTCATGATTTAATGATCACATATGAATTATTTTGACCCAATGTCTCAAACACTATCAGTGATCAATGGAAGCATGTCAACAAACAATATAGCTATAATCTAAAAACACAAACAAACGCGGATCAAGTAAACAGAACAATTGATAGAAAATTCATATAGCAATTATCCAAACAAGATATAAAAGCAATTTCAGTCAAATTACATCAACAGATTTACACTCAGACCTTAATTCATGTCTACAAACGACACAAATGATCTTCAAACAAAGCAAAACACCTACATTTTGTTTCCATGAAGAAATTTAATAGCAGAGGGGAAGACAATACCGATCTGTAAGCAGAAACTGAAGCAAAATGACGCCTAGTGGATCGTAGGAGAACAGAAGAAGCCATTTTAACTGAATTTCACGTTGAAATGCAGAGAAAAAGGAACAATGAAGAAACAGAGTTTAGGGTTTATGATGATTGGGGTTTTAGAAGAGAGTACGAAAATCTGAAGTTTGCTTGGGGAAGGGGTTGCACCGTTAAACCCGGGGAGCATACGTATGGCTAACGTAACCTTTCCAGAAGGCTTGTGGGTCGTAATATTATTACAACAAATTCATTTGTCAATGTCACTTCGAAAAATACCCAGAGTTATATAAGAAGTTTTTTTTAAGTAACGAGTTTTATTTTGTGGTGGTTGAGGGTGCGGTATCGATTGAAAAAAGAATAGTTGAACCCGATTAAAATAACATTTATCTTTTAAAACTGGATAGTACATTTACCTTTAAAAATTTTTTTTTGTCACTTCGAAGTTCAAACATACTTACATTTTTCTAAATGTCTTCCACTTCTACGCATAATTAATATTGTAACTAAGTTGTGGATACAGACATGACTTTGAGTGTAAAAAAAGTTAAGCAGAGCTTTTGTTTATTTGGGGCACTAATATTTTAATTATATACTACATCGGATATTAATTTAGAATATTTAAATACTAGTTTATAAACTCGTGTATCACATCAGTTAATATATTAAATTAACAGTTAACAATCAATATTTAAAAATTATAAATATTTTTTTAATATAACTTTGATTATGATTATGTATAATTAACTATCTTACGTAATAGACAATAACAACATTTTTTTAAACTTTTATCTTTAAAAACTTTTGTTTTATATAAATTCAATTAATTAGCCAACCCATCATCATGCACAAACAATTTAAAACCATAGACAATAAAATATGATAAAATATTATTTTCTCGTTTGGAACTCATTTTTCTAACTCGCCTCAGGCCTTTAAATCTTTAGCACTGTCCCTGCTAAAACGCACTCTGATTCTTAGTTTCATATCTTCATGTGACCTTAAGCAATGAAATATATATTCTTACGAAAAGTGCCCCCATTTAGAATCCAATTTGGACACACAAAAAATTAAGTTGACTCCGCAGAAAACATGTTATTGTGGATTTATAATATCTCAATTTGAATTACATAATTGTATACATTTAGATATATTATTGAATCAAGGTTAGTCGTTCATCCTATCTTAACAGAAGTTTTATTGATTAATTAAAACTGGATAAGTTAGTTAGCAGCTTAATACTGTGTGCTATTGATTTTTCATAAGGGGCGTAGACAAGTTTATTAGAATTTAAGAGATGTCAAATCAAAATTACAAATATTAATTAGTTAGTATAAGGGGTTCATTTTTTATATTTTGTTTAGGGCTCCTGAAATGATTAAGCCGCTTTGATATATATATATTCTATAAATATTATAAATATATATATTTATGATAAATATTTTTAGATTAAATTACAGTTTATCTTTTATAAATGTACAAAATTGCATATGGTCATAACTATATGATATTTTGTTTGATGTTGAGATTTTCATTAAAGTTAAAGTTAACTTTATAAAATAATAATAAACTTCATTCAGTTGTATTCTTTCAATTTTCGGTAGAGTCGTAATTATCTAAGAAAAAATCAAATGATATATGTAACCATTCCTGCTAACAATGTATATAACTATTTCACGCTCTACTAAAAAACAAATACACTTGGATTTCTTACGCTATATGGTATGAGAACCGCCTCATCATGAAGGGGCTGAGGTGCTTGACATCCCAGTTATTCTCAACAAATTTTTAATCAATTTTTACACTTTGCATCATCCCTAAGTTTTTTACATTTTGCCCCTAGAACAAGAGAGGTCTATTTTCTTGGTAGAGTGGTGTTAAGAGAAGGATAATATAATTTAACATGGCGTTGGCGTGACATGAATGAAAGAGAGGGGTTCATAGCCTATAGCTGGGCTGGTAAAATGAGTATCTGTTTTAACACGATAAGATTTGTTTAGCGAAAAAATTGCACTATGTATTTTTTTTACTTTTTTAAAATAATTAAAATTAAGAGTTTTGGATTTATCATTTCTTCTTTTTGATACTTAAAACATATAAGTGTCACACTCAAACCACCAAATCTAAATGTTAAAAGTATCGTTTCATGTGCTGATACTTGTGCTAATCGCGACGTCTGTAACCTGTTAAACACGATAAAACACGATTTGTCAGCCCTACCTATAGCCTTAGGAGTTAAAGAGGAGATGTATGAACAATCACTAGTTTTGTGTGTGAACAATCACTTACTTTAAGTACATTAAAACTAGAATTGTAGATAATAATATTGAAACAAATGAATTATATTTTATTAATAATATAATCGCATAAATAAAATCTAATAAAATGTTCATTTTTAAAGATTACTTCAACATATTTAAATCACTTTCATTTTTTATTATGTTTTAAACTTATAACTAAATCAATATCTTCTGTTTTGATAGCTCCAAAACTCACTGCACAAAACAATGCAACTTGTATGGCTGTACCGTACCATCATTGGAACTGCCTCCATTCCAACTGTCACAACTCGATAAACAAATTTGTTAACGCGTATATCGTTATATATATACAGGTCAAAGAAATATTTGTCTCCTAAAAGTTTAATTTTAAAAATCGTTTAAAGTTAAGATTAACGTCACCTAAAAACTTTTACAAGGAGCTTGTTATGAAACAGAAAAGAAATGAGAGAGAAACAAGAATTAAAAAGAGAGAGAACAAGGAATTAATTAAACTTTTTTGTAATAATACTTTTTTTCTTTTTCTTTTTTAAAGTTTTTTAACATATATAAATTAAATTAATTCAAGAGTTCTTTGATTCTTATCACGCCTAGCCTTTTATATATTAAATTATTCCTTTTACTTGGCTTGTAATGATTAGCTGCAACTCTAGAAGAATCTTTCTTAATGTTTAAAACCAAATAATTTATAAGCCCTTGGTTGGCATGTTCTAGAGAGGAAACATCACAAATATGATTTTAATCATCCAAATAAACTTCACACAAAATTACTGCACCATAATAATATTTTGTTTGCAATTGTTAGCAATGAAGCAACTATCACACTAATATCTGCATCAGTTATTTAAATAATATCCAACACACATATTTTGGATATCAAAACCACCAAAACATAACAACTTTATATCACTATTGACATATCTTCTTACTTGGATTAAAACTTAAGTAGGGTTTGAACCAAACGTGGACAATACTGGTCTGCCATCATCATTTTTATCAAACTGACATATGAATTATGTTTTACTTTTCATGTTGTGGTAAATAATGTTGATGAATATTAATAGACAAATCCTAACTTACCTGGGAATGAATCCATCATCTAACAGCTGCTCAGTTGTCTCGTCTTATGTGAAGTCGACCCGTGAAGCATTTTAACTCGTCACAGGGTCCGTTTTCATGTTGCATAACTTACAATGAGTAGGTCCCGCGTACGCAAGAGTCCTAAATAGCAATGGTGGTTATGGGTGTCTAGTTGGAGGGAGATGATTGGTGGTTGAAGGTCACAATCGATGAGCGTTTTCCTGAATAAACAAAGATTTAACGATGTTGGATTCTAAGGAAGCAGACAAGGGGAGAGACGGAAGACCCACCAAGACGAAGGATTGGTCCGTCTTAACCTTACCTCAGTTAGTTTAATCATTAAACATTAGTTTAACATATAAAATGCCCACCTTCATCACTAAAACTAACCAATCCTAATTAAATATATTTTAACTACTGGAAAAATCAAGCAACCTGATTAAGAAATTTATGTTAAATTATTCTAAATCATGCATTTCCCTCTCATCTTCTGTTCAAGGCTTCTGCAATACTTCAAATCTAAAAGTCAAACCCCTATTCTACCAATACCTTCTCCCTTCCAAGAACCCTATTATTTCATGCTATTGTTGCCTCAAAATCACCAAAGCTCAATCCTTTATCAATAAAGTCAAAAGGGTTTTTCACAAATTTGATGTTGTAAATCATACCTTTTTTTCCTTTTCGGCTTTTGATCTCAGATGCTGAAGGAGCCTCAATCAGTCGACAGTTTGTTAGGATTTTGAGAGACAAATAATGGATTGGATTCGTGGAATAAAAGCAAGATTTCTGTTTGTCAAGTCAAGGTGGGAACTTTAATCTCAGAGTTATGAATTTGATCACCAGATGGGGGAACTTAAATTCATAAAAGAGGATAATGGAAGAACTGAATTACCAGAATTTAAGATCATTTTCATGTTGTATGATTCTCTGCATCTTCATAGCCATCCAACCAACCTGTTCACAAGAAGGTATGCTTAGTTATCTCAAATTCAATTAATATTAATTTTGTATTATAGTGTTATAAAAAATTTTGGTGCATCACTTGTGTACAGAAACTAGGTAGGATTGTCATGTGGATGATTCCCATAATTCATGAATGATATTTGGACCATATATGAAATAAAATTGATCAGGAATATTAATCAGAATTTATGCAAGAATTGATCTTGCTAGAGAAGGATGTTTTGGTCAAACAAAAGTAGCTTAGAAAACTAATCAAAATTGATCAAAGGTTTCAAGATATATTACATATATATCTTCAATTTTGTTATTTTAGATAAGTTGATCTTTGCCCATGATATTATTAACACCAAGTTATCAAATCATGCAGATTTTGTAAGTATACAATGTTGTGCTGATTCAAATTTCACAGATCTAAATTACAATATAACATGGATCCCAGATGATACATGGTTCTCTGACAACAGACAATGTCAAGACATAGTGAGACCGTTACAAAATGGTACCGCATATGATCATGCCCGATTCTTTAACTCAAAATATGGTACAAAATGGTGTTATGAGTTACCAGCAAAAAAGGGTCAAAATTATCTGATTAGGGGCACATTCCCTTATTTAGATATTAATACATTACCTACAGGGACCGTTTTTGATGTTTCAGTTGGTATTACACCAATAGGCCGCGTTAACTCAACAGGTGAAACCGAAATTGAAGGGAATTTAATAGCTACTAATGATTATATCAACTTCTGTTTATTACCAAAACAAGGAAATCCTTATGTTTCCAAGATCGAATTAAGACCATTGGATTTGGACTATGGAGATCCTTCAAGAGTTCTCAAACTTATGCATAGAGTTGATGTTGGGAACACAAAAGGAGTAATCAGGTATGTTTCCAAAACTTTAATCTGTATGAAAAAGTTAAAATTACCTACATGCCCGTGTAATATTTAAACATGTAATTTCAGGTTTCCACAAGACCCATATGATCGAATCTGGAAACCTGATTCAGATATGAATCAAAATGACAATTCAACATCACTAGAAAACAGCAATATCATTGGCCCAAATGGAACGAAAACATTGACTCCAATCACAGTGCTACAAACAGCTCGAACACATTCAGATCGTTTAGAATTTTGGCACAATCTTCAGTCGGGATACAACAAATATATTCTTAATCTTTATTTTCTTGAACTTGATGGGTCTGTGCAGACCGGGCAACGTGTGTTTGATATTTATATCAATGATAAACAAAGGAAGCAGATTGATTTAATATATGGTGGTTCAAATTACAAGGCTACTTCTATAAACTTCACAGCAAACAATTTTCTTAATTTGACTATAACAAAAGCTAATGGATCTCAAAGGGGTCCAATTTGCAATGCTTATGAAATTTTGCAAGTTCGCCCATTGCTTCAAGCTACTGATCAACGAGATGGTAATTTAAGTATTAAATTCCTGCCTACTTAATATTCCATTTATATGGAACTAGTTCATTTATCAGTTCAAGAAAATTCCTGCAGTGGATGTGATTTTGAACATAAAAGACGAACTGTTGGTGGAGAACCAAGATAATGAGGTATTACAAAGTTGGACAGGTGACCCGTGTCTCCCATATAGCTGGCATGGGGTGATGTGCAACCAATCGAATGGAAAAACAGTCATAACTAAGCTGTAAGTTTTTAAGATTATAACGTATCATATTAGCATATGGAAAAAAGATAAAGTAACATAATTTGCAGGGATTTATCTGATGGAAATTTTGAAGGCCCGCTTGCACAGAGCATCACTATGTTGACTCATCTTATGGAACTGTAAGATATCCTAATTTCTTACATCATAACAATTGAATTCCCAAAAGTCAAAAGGCATTAATTGCTTACTTGTTGATTGTGAACTATAGGAACGTTAGCCATAACCGTTTCACCAGCAGCATCCCCGTATTCCCATCTTCTTCAGTTCTCACTTCAATGTATCCTTCTTCCTTTCAAAATCAATATTTAGCAGTTATATATTACTAAACAGCATTATAACAGAAGCGATTAATTATTGATTACAATATTTTAGGGACCTGCGGAACAATAATTTCATGGGAAGGATCCTAGACTCGCTTACCTCCCTGCCACACTTAACACAGCTGTGAGTTCTCTAAGCATTTCCATGCAAATTTAAATGCTATTGAAATGCTAAAAAAAATTCAACTGACATAAGTGTTGATATTTACATCTAGATACTATGGCTGCAATAAGGATTTCAACAAGGAGCTTCCTACAAGTCAAAATTCATCCAGGCTTGCTACAGAGTAAGGAGTCAATTTATAAATATGCATGAATGGTATACAAAACATATAACTGTTCTGGTTTTAGCAACGGAATGTGCAGGAAGAGAAGTCATCACATCCAGCACGAGGTGTATTAATAGCAGCAATTGCAGGTGCGGCCTTTTTAGTTATTGGAATACTTGCTTGCCTAATTTGCATATACAAGAAAAGGAGAATGATTAACAAGAGATCAGAAGGAAAAAGAAATATGACCAAGAGTGAGTATAGCTGTTGTCTTTCAATATTTAATATTTCTTTCAAACATATTAACCATATGTTTGTGCAACAAACCTAAAATGCAGATGCAATTTATGCAATGCCTAGCAGCAAGGATGACATTAGTTTAATGGAGATATCCATACAAAATTTTACTCTTGGGCAGATAGAAAGTGCAATACAACATTATAAAACATTAATAGGTGAAGGAGGGTTTGGATCTGTTTACCGTGGGACCCTACCAGATGGTCAAGAAGTAGCTGTAAAAGTCCGCTCAGCAACTTCAACACAAGGAACCCGTGAATTTAACAATGAGGTGACATAATTGTTTCTTTTCTTAGCAATGTGAGATAAATATAGATATTGACCATATTGTCTACACTCTACAGTTGACACTTCTATCAGCTATTCGGCATGAAAATCTGGTGCCGCTTCTGGGTTATTGCTGTGAAAATGATCAACAAATTCTAGTTTATCCATTTATGTCTAACGGGTCCCTACAAGATCGGCTTTATGGTATGTCTTCTACAAATGGGAATTTTCTTCACTTGATCTTACATTATATTATACTCCCCAACTCATTTTTATTGTGAATATTACTATTTTGGTATGTCCTATAATCACTGTCCACTTCACAAAAGGACATTATGATTACTAGTTGTCCTGTTTTGCCTCTATCTGCAACTATCTTAAAGTGAACTCTTTTTGTTTGGGAACATAAAAGTTGGTTAATTCATTCTTAACGGTCTCATTCTGTCTTAAAAAGGTGAAGCATCTAAACGACGAGCTCTTGACTGGCCAACAAGACTTTCAATAGCTTTAGGATCTGCTCGAGGTACGCTAAACTTGTATTATATTTGAGTATACCTGCTAAAACTTATGTGTAGGCAGAATATTATAACGACCTACAGTTCTCTACCATTGCACTATAATATCTAATACAAAATCAAATACAGCAAAAGTTAATCAAAGCAATCAGCAATATTAGGGTGCTGTTAAACATACCCAAGTTTGATAGATAGTATTCATGATAACTTCAATAAAAACAAATATAAACAATTATGTGATCATTCAAAAAGAAAAAATAAAGGAGGATAAAACTATTTAATTGTGTCTATTTCCGTATAACACTAATACACTGTTTCATCCTCCAGGTTTAAGCTATCTGCATACGTTCTCGGGACGTTCTGTCATACACAGGGATGTGAAATCAAGTAACATACTCCTTGACAATAGCATGTGTGCCAAGGTAGCAGATTTTGGTTTTTCAAAATATGCACCTCAAGAAGGTGATAGTAATGCCTCGCTAGAAGTACGGGGAACAGCTGGATACATGGATCCGGAGTAAGTATAACCATTCAATACTCAAAAAAAATTAAAAAATATTTCAGACCCAGAAATAAACTAAAGCTTTTGGATTTTCAGGTATTATTCAACCCAACATTTGTCTGCCAAGAGTGATGTCTTTAGCTATGGAGTTGTGCTGCTTGAAATCATCACTGGCCGGGAACCTCTTAATGTACACAGGCCACGAAATGAGTGGAGCTTGGTTGAATGGGTATGCTTAAATTCCAATCCAGAATAATAATAAAAAACTAACAAAATTATGTAAAGGATTATAACTGCTATTTATTATGTAGGCAAAACCTTATATAAGGAATTCAAGAATAGAGGAAATTGTGGATCCAAGTATAAAAGGAGGATATCACACAGAAGCTATGTGGAGGGTTGTGGAAGTAGCATTAGCATGTACTGAGCCATTTTCAGCTTATAGGCCATCTATGATAGACATTGTTCGTGAGCTAGAAGATGCTTTGATTATTGAAAATAATGCATCTGAATACATGAGATCGATGGATAGCTTTGGGGGATCTAATCGCTTTTCCATTGAGAGACCTATTGTTATTTTACCATTACCTACTCCAACACCATCAGAACCATCATCTCTTCTTTCACAACCTGCTCCTCCACAACCAAGATAAATTTGTGTCTAAATGTTGCACATGATGTATGATATTAAGTAAATATGTTTACTTTCAGTTAATTCTAATCTAGTAAATTTAATCAGAGAAACATAACAAAGAGTGTTACGATGTTGTGAATCTGTACCGCATAAATTTCAGCTATATTGTATGAATGGCAAGGTATATGAAGAGGTCACATTTTGGAATATTTATATATTTTTATGTTGTAAGACTTCATATTCTGGATATGATAGTGAAAAGCCAAAAATGGAATTAAGAGATTTAATATAGTGACATTGATGAGACTGTTTATAAAATGCCGATAAGAGAAGAAAAGAAAAGCAGTGAAACCAAGAGAATGGCAGTACTTCATGACTCATAAGAGCTTTAGATAGACGATAAAACAGGTCTACAGTAACACTATAAACGCTACACATCTAATTCAGCTAATCAAGTCATTCTTCTCAATTCAAAAATTTTTAAGGTCTTCAATTTCTCGATTGTTTTCTTGGCAAGTAATTCCTAGTAAAAGAAAAACATACATAAATTTCCATTTTGTTATTCTTCCTCTTACTATCTTACGATTCAAAATGACTTGAATACTTAATTTGAATGCATTTTTTGTATGATTGCAAACACTAGAAGTTGTAAGTGGCCGATGTTAGCACAAAAGATAATTAAGATCGTTGATTGCTGCACTAATTTAGTTATTAGAATTCAGGATAACCTTAAGAACTCAGCAACAGAACTGATGACATCTTTAAAAGTATATTCTCAGAAGTTGTTTTGGTCCTGTGATATGCAGGTAGGTACAGGAAGCTGCAATTAAATCTTCATCAAGACAAAAGGTGATATGAAAACAAAGAGAAGGTAATTCATCCAATTACAAAATGCACACATGAACTACATATATAAATACACGAAATGTAGGCAAACAATCTTTATCACACTGAACTGTAGGCAAACAATCTTTAAAAGTATATTCTCAGAAGTTGTTTTGGTCCTGTGATATGCAGGTAGGTACAGGAAGCTGCAATTAAATCTTCATCAAGACAAAAGGTGATATGAAAACAAAGAGAAGGTAATTCATCCAATTACAAAATGCACACATGAACTACATATATAAATACACGAAATGTAGGCAAACAATCTTTATCACACTGAAATTTGAACAAGCTAAACAGCTCACAGTCTGGAAGACAGGCTCTTGCATGTAGGCCTTAGTTTTTTTTCTTTTTCCTACAATGTCACAGTATAGTAGAACCATCAATTAAGTCTTGAATAAATTCGGATTGGCTGTAGCAGTACTAACTTGTACTTCAATCAATTCTAGACGACGCTCTAGTGTATCAAGTTTCTCATTCAAAGATGCCAATTTGCTCTTTGTTGTAGCCTCTGAAAACAAAATACCTTCTGTAAATACACTAAAGTCTAAAGCAATTAAACTTAAAGTTCTAGTGTATCTACAAGATGTGAAACACATAAAGGATTACCATTCTACAATATCTGTCATCAAAGCCAGAAAATGGATAATTGTTTGGTGCAATGGTGCCCCAAACATATCATATAATGATATTTTTTAATTCTCAGTATTGGGAACAGATGATTAAACAATAAGTTGTAAATTCTACATGGAGAGTTAGGTACTGATCTATTGCTACACAGCTTACTCCACACAAGCTTTACTATACAAATCCATTGCCATAAAAGAAGCAGACCCTAATGTAACTTGTTACGACCAATACATCCAATTTTTGTAGCTAAATAGAGCTTTCTAATTTACAATCACAAGAAATTTATAATCAACTTGTAAGTTCTCCATTTTCGTACTGTTTCTTCATCACTTCTTGTCATCAATGTAATACCATGTACATTCATTTTACAACAAACACACCTCATTTAGGTCATAAATCTGATGCACAAAGATGAATTATAGCAGTAATGAAACCAAGGAAGAGCTAGCAGATGCCGATCCAATTTGGTTAATTAACAGATTTATTCAAAAAAACTTAGCATATAATAATAACCTAAGGCATAATCTCCAAAAGGAAAATTAAAATCAGGTAAAATTCGTAATCCTTCCAATATTTTCTGCTTTAAGGACATAATTTACACAAAAATCACCAAAAATGGAAGGACATTCCTTGTTTGTACCATCTAATTGACAACTAAAAACACAGAGATATCAACAGCACAAATCCGAAAACGAAAAAATGGAACCACCACACTACAGTCTTCGATGCAAATTCGTTCGTATAAATCACAATCACGAGTATATTACGAACTTCAATTACGCAACCGAAAACATCGAGATCAAGTGAGGACTTACCGAATTGAACGAGGAAGTCAAAGAGTTGACGAACGTTGAGGGAGATGTGAGAAATGAACTCTCGATTCTCCCAATCAGCCTGTACTGCAATCCCTACGTTTACTGCATTTGTAATTCCACCTGCTCGAGCCATTTGTATCAATGTTGAATCTGATTTCTCGATTAAAGTCTTCTTCAGATGAATTGATGATGATGATGATGATTTCTTCTTCCTGTGAATTGTGAGATTCAAGCAACGGATTCTAAAGCAAACATGATGGTGATATTGCTGGTCAGAGTTCGTCAAAAGGGGGAATTTATTTTACAGAAAACCCTCCAACTTTTGCAAAAACCAACAAACACCCCAAACCTTTTCTGGTGACTTTTATTTTAGAATAGTGTTACATGACATTTCACCATGTAGACGTAAATGACCGAGTCCAAAAGCCACATGGTCGGATCAATGTATAACAAAGCGGATCAATTATACATGTCACACATCTAAGGCACGACAATTATCATCAATCCTAGTGGTTGATGTGACACATCTTCAATTGCTTGAGTGCCACTAGGCCAAGTTAATTCTTCAGTTTAGTCGTTAATTCGATTATGGTTCAATTACGTTGGTTATTTGCTCATAATTATAGGTCAAGTTCTTAAATGATAAAAAGAACTATATCATACATTATTTTTCTCGGGTATTTACAAACAATTACTTGAATGTTATGTGATTAAATAATTACTTATGTACTCTTTCTAAATCGCCGAAAATTTGAAGGAAATTTTATTTATACTAAAAACATTTTTGAAACTTTATGTTTTGGCCATTATAAGAAGCATTCATCTATATTCTAATCTAAAATATTCTACATTCCGTAACCATGTGTTGATGTGTTTATTCAACCTAAAAATTAGTGACCATAATCTCATGACCAACTAAAATAAAACAACAATAAAAGAAAGCAGCAGAAGGTAAGGACCACTGGCAGCCCACCAGCCTTAGCCCACAAATTGCAGCCTAAGTATCAGTCCTTTGGTCAATAAATTAATCAACTGAGATCTAGATCTGGTAGAGACATATCTAATAAAATCATTGAATTGTCAAACCATGAGAATTTGTTAATGTAAAATACGCCAGAGGCGCTCCATTATCGATCAATAGGTTTCCAGTAAGAACCGGGAAATCTTGCTAACCGCGTATGCAATCTCCAGGGGGTTGTTTGTCGGGTGAGTTACATGTATTGTTGGAGAAGACGAGGGTTAGATATGTTGTGGTGGCTGTCAAGTTATAAGAAAGCTAATAGGAAAATATACGATCACCAAATTAGGCCATTGGATTAAAATGAAAACAATTTTAACATTATAATATGTAGAAGATGATAAATAAAAGAAAATACAGATAATTGCAAAATTTACCAACCTCTTGATATGAAAACAATATTTTACCTTAAAAGTCTGTTTTCTTTCTATTCTTATCTTAAACACTCAAAGCTCTTAAGTTTTAGATTTTTAATTCATTTGAATAATCATAACATATAAATAAAACATAAACCATGGAATCAAAATAAGTACACCTTAAGCAATATCATCCTTAAGTTTTACACATCAATAATTAATATATAACTAACATATAACATACTAAAAAACTAAACTAAGTTAATTTTCTGATTATTTTTTTCATACATGGACCCACTTCTACATTGTTGGTTTAATTTACATTATTATTTTTCTATCGTTGCTTAACCCAACTATATCAGTCTGAAAACGCATACGACACACGGGAAGTCAACTATAAAATGCGTTGAATTTAGGAGATTTATAGCTGAAATGTGATCTTAGTATAAAATCATGTTAAAAATTTAATTGAAACATTAATAAAAAGATTGTATCCAATCACTTGCCCGATAAGATGGAAGCATACATACGCATGTGATCTGGTCGTTGCTTTGCTTGTCTGATTATCACACACGCAATTAAAATATGTTGGGATACATAAAACAACAACTAAGTCATGCAATGACCATAAGCATCAAGTTAATTGAATTGACACCAACACAATACACACAATTTAAAGTAATCTCACTTTATATACCAAAGAAAATAACTCAAACCCTAGTACATAAACTCTCATACCATAACCTCTAACTTGGCTTGGTATTTATAAAGAAACCCATCTTGATTTGCAAGCTATACTTCAGCATAGTTTGTTACACTTGATAAAGTAACTAAAAGTACTGATTGTCACTTATCATATACTTGAGTAACCTTGGTGCAGCTAGTACTATGTATCAACAGTAATCGAATCAAGCCAAACACTCCCAAATGTGGCAAGTTTAAAGCACATATAAACAAAAGAAAGCGTGAACAAATCAAACTTTAAGTGTCCTTGGGGTCTTCTTGTCACATATGTGATAGCTCTAAAATATCTATATTACAAAACACATTTCGATACGTGTCTCATTTAAAAACACATGAAACAAATATTTATCTTATCAAATATCTTAAATATACGATCACCTATTTAAGTGAAAGTACTAAAATCAACAAAAACGTCCTTCTAGTTATAGTAAATATGCTCATGGAGTCATGGTCTTGGAGCCTAATAACATAACTGATTATCACCACAAATGTGGTATGAGTAAATTCTTATAAATATAGATTTAGATGGTAATTAAAAGTAAAAAATTATTACTAAAAAAAGAAACTTATAACATGCATTGTATTTATCATCTAGCCCAATGTGTCACACATGTCGAGATGGATTTATACTTGTTAGAGAACATGTTAGCTTTTATAGATAAAAGAGAGATCCTAAGAAAACCATAATTTTATGTAAAAACTAGAGAAAACCAATAAAATCGGTCATATAACTTAATAATTTTTTTATCACTACCCTTTATATTTGTGTGTGTGTGTATAAATAAAAGTATGGACCAAATAAAATACCATACAATTGTTTCACATAGACGTCACATATTGGTTACGTATACGTAATCATTTTTCATTTAACATAGTGTTACGTATACAATATATTCTTCATTCTCACGTATATGTAACAAATACTTAAATACCCTTTTAACAATTAAAATAAAATTTATGCATTACATTATTGGTTTCCGTGGTTTTCATATAATTATTGGTTTTCTCGGGAACTATTCCCTGTTTTTATGTTCATTCGACTCATCAATTTGTAGATATATTACTAATTATAGTCTTTAATTTGTGCACTTTAATGTGTAAGTATATTTTTGTATAAGCACTAAGAGTGTAATTCTATACATATTTGATGAGGAACTGTGGGAATCACCGAACATGGTGGTTATAAGACCATCGGGAGAGAAATACGAGGTTGGAGAAAGATATATATATATAGACAATCGAGAGAGCACAGAGACATAAGAAGATAATTAAAGGAATGAAAACTGTTTAAGTGTAATGGTAATTAGGTAGAAGTTAGAACGGCATGCTCACCCCAATCAAAAGTTGTAAGTTCGAGTCTTGGTGGGAACAACTTCTAGATTATCTCAATGTTATCCATTTTATTCTAGTTAATTTAGGAGTTGCTGGTAAAAAAATAATAAACAAAAAATCTAAATGGCTATTTCTATAACAAGTTTACAATATCAATTGTAAGTTAACATAACCTTTAAACTTCAAAGACCATATTAGTAATTTCATATAAACCAAATTACGATCCAAAAAATATTAAAACCGAAGTATGTTAGTCAATGTAACAACATTATTTTTTAAGTGTCAAAATGCAGTCCCGTTTATTTTAGTACAAAAATGATAAATCATTTTGACAAGATGGAACATGCTAACAAATTTAACGCCCATAACATTGTGGGTCCATGGATGACAACTAATAAACGGTTAGAAATGGGTGATTTGGTTAAAGTTGTAGTTATATTGTTTCTTTCCCAATTCGTACAATTTTTATTATTTCTTTCTGCATACATGAGATTTTTATCTTAGTTTTGGGTCCTAAAATATTGTATGTCAATAAATTTCTAAACGTACGAAAATGATCCAATACTATATTAATAACTTTATAATGTTCGTAAAATTCATACTCCATTTAATGTGTAAAAGGTATACTTCATTTTATGTTTACAGTTATATTAATTGGATTATAGTTGTAAAATAGATGGGTGGTTGTACCAAACTCACATGCATCTTTCTTCACTCATGTTGCCCCTCTTCTCCCACTTACTTCCATAGTGATGATGTGTACCTTCCATTTATGCAAAGTAATAATACTCCTTTATTTTCTGCTTTTAGAACTTCTTTCAAAATTGTAATTGTAAATATCATATATATTCAAATTATTTTCAAATTTGCATTTATGTATACATTTTATACATTTAATCAATACGTTTGTATTTTTCTTTTATCATGGTTGAATCTTACAATTTTTTCATTGTAGTTTCGTGTAGACTTTTGTTATGTTAGTGTTTTAGACCTTAAACAAGTTTTGTTTTATTTGAACATATATTTTTTTGACTTGAAACTTGTTTGACTAGTTACTTGGAAAAATAAAACAAGGAACATGTTGTTAAATTACCAAAAATACGTACATATAATATAAATGTAGTTTTTACTTTAGACTACACAAATGTAGCTTTTACAAGTAACTGTCATTTGGTCTGGTATACTATAGATAAGAGTCAATGTTTTTTTAAAAGATTAAAGGTTAAATCCTGTAATAAATTAGATTGAAAGTTGATTTAGTTTAAAGTTAAAAGTAAATGAGAGTATCACTTTATAGAAAAAAATGAAAAAACTTACTTAGCTCTGTTTCTAATATATTATGTTAAAATAAGACTTCGATGTCAAAATCTTCATTCTCATTAAATTAAAAATGGCTTGAAAATTTTGGCTATTACTTAAATAGAGTCAACACATGGATCTTTTGAAAGGATATTCTGTCCCTTCTACCACAATCCACATTATATTTATAACTTCAAAGGAGATATGTAAAACTCTCTCTATATTCATTTGTCAGTTGTCTTTATCATGATTGATAACTCCGTTTCCGTAATCATCTTGGTCTAACATGTATTAGATTTTTTCTATATCATTGTTAGTTATTTACCGTTAACAAATCAAAGTGTTTTATTAGATCATTTTTTTTAAACATGGCTAATAATGATCAGAAATCATTCATGTTCAAGAGTGAGTTTTAATCTAGTGTCATATTCTACATAGTCACGTTATAACAAATTTTAAGTAGGGAATCAATGAATCGCACAATATGTATTGGTACGTGGTATTTTAGTTATATAACGAGAGTTAGAAAGAAAATAAATATATGGTTACATAAAAACATCACATTTAACTAAATAGTAATCACATAAATTCGAATTAAATTTTGAAAATTTTGAATTGGATTC
This sequence comes from Flaveria trinervia, assembly GCA_025506515.1. Classification (NCBI taxonomy): domain Eukaryota; kingdom Viridiplantae; phylum Streptophyta; class Magnoliopsida; order Asterales; family Asteraceae; genus Flaveria; species Flaveria trinervia. Next base: position 98,168,323 of record CM046452.1, read on the forward strand.
AATCCATTCTTTTCGAATTCGAAAACTATATGAAAATTTCAAATTTCGGCTTATTTGATTCGATAAACACCCCTACATTTAACTCAAAAGCTACACATACTTATATTGTTATCGTAGTTCTTAACTTAAAACATATTATACCTTATATAGTTAAATTTTACATAGTTATGTTTACATGTAAACAACAAGTTCTTTTACTTCTAAATAACATTTAATTTTACATACGCCCAGCTTAAAACACATGTACTAACATATAAATAAATCATCAATATCATTAAACTATAAATATCCGCACATCAATCTCAAGTATCATAAGATTTTTATAACATAATGCTATAAAACGATAAAACATTAAAACCCTGTACAAAAACAAAAACCGCAGCAACTAAAAAACATATAAACAAAAAAAATACACGTCCCCAACACGCTATTGTTATACAATACACACAACACACTCCCAACACACACCAAAATTACCAAACTACCCCAAACCCCAACAATAAAATCTCCACATTATCTCCTCCACTTTTCATCAATCACCGTAACAAAATCAACTCACATATCTCCTACAAAAATGGCCACCGCAACAGAATTCAACACCACCACCACCACCGCCACCGCCGCTCACCGGAGACCGTCGTACCTCACCGGATGTATGTCGCCGTCGTGCGTCCCCGTGCACGAAGAATACACACTCGTAAACAGCGGCGGCGCTCGCGGCGGCAGCAGGCGGAGCCGGCGGTGGAGGAAGCTGATGAAGAAGATGGTTGAAGAAAGTAAGAGGAGCATTTACGGATCATCGAAGCCTTTGGTGTTTCGGTATGATGCTGTTAGTTACTCGCAGAATTTCGATGAAGGTAATCGTTGTGATGAATATTATCTGTACGGAAGTCGGTTTACACGAGATTTACGAGAATGTTCGTAGTGTTGGTGAAGGAGATGATGTTGTGTACAGGAAGAGGTTAATTAAGCAGGTTTTGGTTGGTTAATTAATGACGATTAGTTAGAGGTTAACTGTAACTGGATCGTTATGTAAGTTAAGTTTTATATAAATTAGCAAGATCGGTGTATATGATTAATATAAGATTTTGTGTTTACTTATATACTTCGAATTTCATATCTTATTTTGGGGGATTATAGGTATTAACATATATCTAGTCTACTTCTTATGTTACATTATCGTTTAATGCCGGATTTGAGTCCTCGATCTTATGGGAATGATTTCATTTTACACAACTGGTACTAGTGATTAGGTTTTTTTTATAACTGATAACTCACACATTCTTTAAACATACTTTAATCTATATTAATGGTGTCATGAAGTTAGAATACTCAACCACTTAAAGCTACTTAAGTATAAACATATTTACTGTATACTTCTAGAGTACAAGTCTTGACAAGTATTGTGTGGTGGACTTGGGTTATTATTTTAAAACTAAACATATAATTAATATTTTAAAACTTAAAATTTTAATAATGATTGATTTTGATTGTATACGGTTTAGTTAATTTGGATTATTAGATAATCATTGGTTATGGGGGTTGAACTAATTTAAACTCATTTTCAGTAACAGATTCAATCACGTTTTGAGTTCAATAAACAATAATAACAGGGGACTGGGAGCCAAGTAATATATTGTTTATCAATAATACTTATTCATGCAATAATTATTTATAAAAGAATTTCGATTTTAGTAGCTGGTGCAAATATTTTGAATTCTGTACATATGTAATCTTAAACTAAACAATAAAACTTTGTATTAATCAAATTTTTAACAATCAATTTGGTTATTTCAGGTTGATTATTTCAAATGTAGTTTGATATTTTGATTCATCCCTACTCAATTAGCTTTATTAATTTTAGTTTTATCTGATTTATTATTATTAAACCTTAATATCATCAATAATAATTTAAAAATTAACATCATCTTCGTTAAATTACCATCTGATTGCGCCCTTTTCGTAATCATATTATTTAGTTAGTTGAATTCATTTTATAAAAGATAGAATATAAGAGTAAGTTACAAAATTATATTCTTAATCTTAATACGTTTCAGTCTTAGGTTAGAAAAAATATTTCATTACACTACCCGCCATCAGGTTTGTCCATTAGTTTAGTTATATGCAATGAGCATGAGATATATTTATCTTTCTACCTAAAATATTCATTCTTTTATTTTAATTTAATTAAAGAACAAATTTGTAATTGAGTCTTTGTTATAGCCAATCTCCCGTTGCCCCACCTTTCACCTTAAAATATAAATTACATATATAAATTTTATTAATCATTAACGAAGTTAAAATAATGTATTTTGTAAATGTAGATAAATATATATATACTCTGGGCCCTCTAATATCTTTCTGTACATGAGAATATGAGATTATGAAAATACATAAAACTTAATGGGCCATAAAGAGATCCATTAGGCCCATCGCGCTCAACCTTTCTTCTTTTTCTCTTTTCAAAGTTGACATGAGTGGATAAGACCTCTAACGTGTCATGTTAATTAAAATAAAAAAACAGTTGTGCTTTTTAATTTTATCCAAATAAACAAAGTGGTGGAGCCTTCTTTTATTGGTAATAATAAATTCATATAATTTAATATCTAATATTATATAAGAATGGTATGATGATTCATAAGGTAAATTGTATGAAAATGAAAGAGGGTTGAGGGTGTGGGTAGTGGTAAGAAATCGTTTATGGAGTAAGACGTTAACACCGTCGCCAATTCTCGGATACCACATGCGGGTTTGGCTTTAGGGTAAAACACCTCGAAGAACTTGATTCCTTTTTGACTATTTCAGTGGCTCTTTTAGCCGTTAAGTAACCACCGAGCAATTAAAAACAGAACACTATAAAATAGCGGGACCTAAGAGACGTTTTGGGAATCGTGTGACTATATCGCTAGATCATTCTTGAAAATCGTCCTTAAACGCACATGAGACACGGAAGCAACATATGGTGGTTTGTGATCTTTGATTTTAGGTTTATTTTTTATTCAATTTATTTTACTTCTATTTTTGTTTCTTTAGGTTTTCTATTTTTAACTTTTAGTTATCTGTAATATAAATTGAATTTAACTTATTCTAATTAGTTAAGATATGTTTTTAGAATTTATTTAAACAAGGTTTAGGGAAGATTCGTGTACCAACCCCTCCAATTTGGATATTTTAGGATTGTTTAGGGTATCTTTTCATTTGCTAATCTCCAAGAGTCCCAAGGTATTTGTGGATAAAAAGGGTATCACCCCCCACCCTTCTTTTTAATTATAAACAATAAAATTTAATTTGAATTAAATCTCATATTTTAACGGTTTTAAGAATATTTGCATGGTAAATGTGCTGCTCGTACAAAAAATTACTTGATATAGTGTGTGATGTCAACTGTCAAGTATATATGGGTAGTTGACTTTTCAAGCTGATTATTTATTTACAATCTAAACACGCGCTAAAACATATATGAATTTCAAAATAAGGAGTTAAATGTTTTTTGGTTCTTGATTTTATACCACCAGGGGGTAAAACCGTCATTTCCTTTATTGAATAGCTATTTTCATCCCTGGTTTTATATTATTTTTGCTTTTCAGTACTCGTAATCAATCACATTCATGTTCATCATTTCTTCTTCTTCACACGATCCTTTCTTTTTCTTCAACGCCACTGATGATAATTTAAGTATGATTATTATCTCTATTTGATTTTAAAACTTTCAAAAAACAGTGGCATGTTGTTGGTGTTTGTTAATGGTTGTATAATTTATAGTTACGTTTTATAACAAGTTGTTTGTCTAGTTTGTTGGTTAGGTTTTCAATTTCTCTATTGTTGTTTGTCATTTCCCCTTCATGTTCATTAATAATTCATCAAAACTTATCAAGGGCGGAAATTGCTAATGACGAATGTAACATCTTGAATTTTTTGGTTAATTAAAAGTTAATATTGTTAATTATTTACTTAAAAAGAAATACTTTTATATTTTATTAAATATTCTAAAAAGAGATATAAATACTTTATTTTTATAAAAAGTAAACTTTAGATAATACTTTGTTCCCATAAATATTAGTATTTCAACCATTGCTTTCAAATTATTGTTTTAAATTATGGTTACAAAATTTTATTTAATCTTTATATATATATATATATATATATATATATATATATATATATTATATATATATATATATATATATATATATATATACAAATTGTTATAAATGTTATAATTATATATATATATATATATGATCTTACATAAAATGTAGCAAATTTTTTTGAGTTTAATAATTGATTCCATTTTGTTAAACATAATTATTTGACAAGCCCCAAATACCAATTGAAACCTTAGTTTTCGTTAACTCGTTAAACGTATTATTAAACTTAATATTGTAATTATATAATTAGGTGTCTCGTGACGGTTTACGTTGGAACGACGCCTGTTATTTAATCTTGTTAATCGTCAATTATATATTTATTGACCATGTGAGTATTTCTATACCTTTTTTGCATATTTTTATACTTTGGGGTGAAACATGTTACCTTATAATCATTACACTTGTAAATCGTTTGATTCTTTTAAACACTTGGGCGATTCGCTTATTTGTTGTGGTCAGTTGAACTTTAGTAATTACCATGTATTGACTATTATACGTGCAATCATTAATTATTGCTAGTCTGGTGACGTTATAGATTTATGGGCCTGACAAGCCTGCTTGGTTAATCCAAGTACGCTTAGCTAATCGTATAATATTTTAAATGTGTAATCTTGTAAACTGTCAAGGTTTGATTGTTACATCTATCATACATCCCTAGTTACTTTTCTCACTAACTTATGACATGAATTGTCATCTTTTATATATTTATGTATAAAAACTATGGAAATCTCACCAACATTACGTTGACCTTTTATTTTTAACATGTTTTAGGAAATGCGCAAATTTGATAGCCATCTTTGAAGTTCTTCCACATCTAGGAATGGATCTAGTTAAATAAATGAAATGTCTTGGATTATTTACATCTTATGTTATGTCTATTTTCATCTTTGAGAATTATGCTTGAAATGTTACATTTGAAACTTATGATTTTTATAATTGGGTTAAATAATAGCATTATGTGGTTATGAACAATCTTAACCCTCACATCTCGATGTTTTCGCCGTTAAAGTTGAGGTGTGACAACGAAAGACTAAGACGGTTCCTCAAGTATGATTATTAAGGTTATCTAAATTAGTCTAGCAGGAAAAGATGATAAAAAAAGATCGATTAGGTGCTATGAATAAAGTTCCTTTTCTTTATTAACTAGTAGGTTCACACCACGTGAAGCCGTGGATAAAATACATATTAAAAAAATAAGAAACTTTATTTACACCGGAATATATTATAAATTACAAAAAGTTTATTTACAACAATATTAACTCTAATAACTAGCTAAAACACTAACATCTCAAAAAACAAAAACATATCGCAACATTATATGTGTAGTTGATCCCGAGTATTGTAATGATAAAATTGATATAAAATCATAGACGAAAATAACAATTTAATAAGGGTTATTGGATTTTAATAATCCCAAGTTTCATTTATTGGGCGTGATTAATCCCAACTTATTAAATATTTGCAGATACTCCTAACTTTGAGTTTATTTTCCTTCAACCATCACTTACTAACTGAAAGCTAATCCCGCTAGTTTTTTTTATCACGTGGACTGTTTTGTGGCCAAAACATTAAGCAAAAAGTTGAAATTTATCATCAGGACCGTTAATTTAAACTTTTGCACCCAAAAACCCGTTAATCTCCACCTCCTGATTTGAACCACCGAACTCCTTTAAGGTAGATTTCAAGATACGATGGAGGTTAAACAATGGAAACGGATCTAACTAAGACTAGACGATGATTGTGTTGAAAAATGGCTCAAAGTTGGTCTCATTTCATTAAAAAAACTAATAATTGTTAACTCTCAGTTAGTAAGTGATTATTTGAGGAAAATAAGTTAAAAGTTAGGAGTGTCTGTAAACATTTTTTGAGTTGGAATTAATCTCGACCAATAAATGAAAGCTGATATTATTAAAATCCAATAAATCATTTAGTAAAGAAAATGACGGTTTTACCTTTGGTGGGAACTGACATTATCTAGGGATTTGGACAGAATGATTGTTTCGTGATATTTTTGAAACACGAGTACTAAAACCATAAAAACTAAAACATAAGTATTGAAATGACATAAAACTAGAGACCAAAACACATTTAACTCCAAAATAAGTTATGATTGTTTATACCAAGTATGTACAACAATTTTTGTAACGCCCACGTTTTAAATTCCTAGGTGATACATAATATCACACGTTATAATGTACCATAAAATCTTTAATGCACTTTAGAGGCACAAAGTGGCACGATAAATTAAAACTTATACAACACACTACGAGTAATTTTATTTTCTAGTTTGAGTATAAATATATTTATCAATGATAATCGTCGTTAAAGCAACCTCTTGGTAATTCCTTAATATAAGTTGTCAGTAAATTTCTTGTGAACGAGTCCACAATTGAAATTTTGTGTTTGAGACGTGAAATGCTGAAAGATAAAACTATAAAAATAACCCCTTTGCAAGTTTTTCGCTAGCATGCATGTTCTATCTTGCACATACCTTCGACATAAAAGTTAGAGTAAATTTTCGTTTTCTTATTATGTTTGGTCACATTTACTATTTTCATCCAGAAATGTTTTTTGTTTTTACTTTTAGCTCTCCAAGGTTTGAAAAAAGTTGATATTTTCATCCAAAAATAATTGTTCTATTGTTTTATGTTAAGTATTCATCATCAAAAGGGTGTATGTAAATTTTCATATAACAATGAAATCCGAAATTATGTTTACGTGTTGTTGATAAAAAATTTTTCACGAAAATCATGTTTTCAGATGAAAAATGATAATTTTTTTAAATCTTGAGAAGTTACATGTAATTTTTTTTGTATGAAAACAATAAATATAACCAAATCACGAGAAAATGATAATAATTCATTCTAAAAATTAATCTATAAATAGGGCCACTTGCATGGAATTAAAGAGCTGGACGATGTAAATCACCCTTATCCTTAAAAGGGCATTTTAGTGCACGCTCATAATGGAAAGCTGTATATACTCATTATATATCATGATAAGCCCTGATGTTGAATAAGTAGCCTAATGACTACCTTTTTCATCTCTCTGATCGATCTAACTCTAATTAAAATATTCACTTCAGTTTTTCATTTCTATTTCACCTTTAAATTAAAAGAATTTTTTTTTTACCATTTTACTACGACATATGGTTTCCCATCCCATCTTTGTCTCTATATTTTTTATTTGATAGTCCATAGTAATTTCATATATTTGAGTTTACCGTCCATCTTTCATATCTATTAATTTAAAATTTTTATGAGTAATTGTAAGTAAAGAAAAAAATTATAAAATAATAATATTAAGTAATATTTAATTGAAATAAAAAATATATACAAAGTAGTTGATGTGAGAAGCTGTTAGAGAACAAATAAATATTTTGAATGATACAACTACTATAAATGCTGTTATATAGTTACAATACAACTTATGTTCGTAATTTGGTCATGTACTCATTTGCTAGTATTCAAAGTGACCTTAGTTTTAAAATCATCAAATGGTTTTAATCACATTCCATATCAATTTTAAGTTGAAAACACTTAAGAAGGTATGTTTAATAATTGAAGAAACATTACCCGGCGATTCGGCTAACCAACTCATTAAACTTTCATCTCGTGTTAATTTTGATAAAACTCTTAACATTTTTTTAATCAAAAAACATAGTTTTTAGTTTTTACAATATAACCTCAATTTTCATCCAAATCAACTCTAACGGTGATTATTACCAATTTTCATCAAAAATTGATGGTTATAACACAAACTTTTACACAATTCTAACATAAATTATAAACTAACGTCAATAGTTTTTTTTTAACCCCACACACTTGGGTGAGGGTCATACTCTTTTACCACTATGACATTATGCCACTGCCCCACTAGTTGGAATATTGTAATATGGCCATGGCAAAAATCTAAAAGTTACTTTTTTAATTTTTTAGAGGGGTAAAAATACCAAAATACCCATTCAAAAGTCACCAAAAATTAAAACTTTTAATTTTTGTTAACTTTTGGAGGGGTTTTTGGTCTTTTTACCCATTCAAAAAATCAAAAAGTAACTTTTGTATTTTTGTCAAACATACACTATCTCTATATATGAAAAACATTAAAAATCAAATATTCATATTCATAAGCCTACATAAGAGCTCGAGAATTGGAAAAAGACTACACGAAACATTTTAGATATTGCATCGAAAATTCAAAATGTAGCAATATGCAGAGTGATCATAAAAACGACATTTTGGCTTTTACAATCAAAAGTCAAGTCTATAAAAAACTTAAAAAAAGAAAAAGAAAAAACGCCCTTCATCTATGGTAAATTTACCAAACATCCCCCCATCAACCAACCACAAAATCTACACATTATCTCTATATCATTATTTGTGATCACAAATCACAAACCTCACTATCGTGAAAAAAATGGACACTACAACCGACTACATCTCCTCCGCCAGTCCACGGCGGTTTGCTTACTTCTCCGGCTGCGCGTCTCCGTCATGCATCCTCGTCGACGACCAATACACGCGACTCGAAAGCGGCAGATGCCGCCGTGACCGCCAGCGGCGAAAGTGGAGGAAGATGATGAACAAGGTGGTTGAAGAAAGCAAACGGAGCATATACGGATCGCCAAAGCCCTTGGTGTTCCGTTATGACGCCGTTAGTTATTCGCTAAACTTCGATGAAGGCAATTATGGCAATCATCGTGATTGATCAGATCAAGTAATCAGATCGATGGTGATATATGTCGTGTATATCAGAATTACATTTGTATTCGGTAATTTTGTGAGCTAACTAGTTTTGTTTTTGTTAATGTATATTCATCAGATTTACAATTATATTCGAATCGGATCGTTGTCTAAATGCTCGAGAGTTATTTCTTATTTTTAAGTAAAAGTATCGAACAAATTTATTATACAAACAAAACTATGCGAAAAGAATAAATTACAGTGAATTTATGGTTAAAATCAATAGAATAGCACTCGTTCAAGAAATATAGGAGAATAAATGATTATGAGTTTAAATTTTATAGAGTGAAAGTGTGATTATTTTAGAAACAGAGTGTGTGTAGAATAAAAAGTGTGTGTTAGTTGGTAAAAATAAAAGTTTTTTTTGGTGCGTGCTAGCGGTGGGACGGGGAAGGTGATGTCATGTGGACAGAGGATGTTCGAGTACCATTCACGTTAATATCAGCAATGCTGGAGTTGGTTGGTTGTTGGTTAATCAATGTTACAAAAGAAGACCAACTACTAATTATTACATGTGTTTAAAAAATTATTTTTAAAAATACTTTAACAAAGTTAATCTTCGGCTATCAGCTGCTTTATGAATATTTTATAAAAAAGTTAGCTAGTATAAATTTTTTAAGAGCAAGTATGAGATTTTTTAAATTTATGAGAATATAGTATCACAGATTGTGTTGAATGCTCACTTAGCAGGTGTTATATTCGTTTAACACCGTAGATTTCTGGTTGTTCTACATGATCATGTGCTTCTAGCTATGTTCTTCTAACAAATAAATTGAGATTTCAACCAGTCAAGCATGAACAATAATAAAGAATTGTTGAACTATGTTAGAGCCTCATATTAATATAAATGTGTGTCCTATATTATGAGGGATCATTGTAAGTGAATGGGAGATAAAAATATATGAAGATTGTATCGTGATTTTTCATATTTAAGGAAACACAATACAATTCTTATAAATTTTTTGATATTTTTAAAAGTGGTTGTGAAAATATGTGAGGGAAAATACAATAATAAAGATATAAAAAATATTTATTTAATTGAAAGAGAACATAAAAAATAATATATTTTATGTCAATACGAGGACGGTGATAGAAAAGTTAGCGTGAATTCTCAAACTCTGGAGGCTCAATCTCAAGTCTCAACGTTCTTTCTCCTTTAAAAACTAAAAATATTGTCTCTCTTCCTTCACTCATGTTCATTGTGTTTGGGCATTTTTTTATAAGAACTCTTACTTCAATAACTACTCTCTCATTCACCTCATATTTTTTGTCATCTAAAAAACTAAAAAAAAGACTATTGGACATGGTCTTAACTCTTAAGGGACATGGTATGTAGACAAGAGTTAGGTTATTTGTTTAATCGGACTCAACGATATATAACGTTTCATGGTTTTCAGATTTTTTACATATTTTTCACCGGATTACATTAACCTACATGGCATGGGCCCTCACATATGTTCCGGCATCAAGTCAAATTTTAATATTGGATCTTTTTTCAAAAACAAAAAGAAAGATAAGTTTTTTTAGTTTTTATTTTTATTGAGCGATAGATTATCTGACAGGTCTTTTGAAAAAAGCTCGTACAATAGGTGTACCATCTAGTTCCACAAATTCTGAAGGAAATTCACAAACTATGATAAACCCTCGTAGAGTTAGGATCGAATCCATCACCATAAAAACCTTAGCTCCATACCTCATCCTTTATGCTTTTTAGACTAGATGACCAATGGTGAATTTTTTTAGTTTTATGAGATGCTATCAATTTTTATTTATTTATTTTTGATAAAATCTATAAATGATCATTTTACATCCGGTGAATAATAAATATATATATTACCCTTAAAAATATTTTAAAAAATATATATATACATCCTGTATTGGTGAGAGAATAAAGTGGAGAAAAAAAATACTTATGAAACATGCTTTGTTCCTACATTGCTAAATGAATATATTGTGTAAAAGAATAATTCTAGAAGAGTCTACTCAACCTAAATTTACAACTATTTTTTTAAGTCTTCAAAATTAAGGATTTTATTCAATTTAACTGACTTAAAACACTACTTTTTAAAGCATAAGGCTTACTAACTGTGTGTAATAACGTATGGGACGCGTACACAAGCTTGCAACAGAAGTTTAGTTGACCAACAATACTTGATACATATATAATATATATTTTTAAATATATACTGCAATAAGAAAAAAAATTTCTCCCAAACAAAACAATAAGAGAAATTTTCAATTGATTTATTTCCCATAAACTTGAATAAAAGTATCAAACTCATGTATTTTACAAGTTCATTAAATAAATAGTATAAATAAGCATATATGTAGTGTAAAAACGCAAAACATAAGCTTAAAGCAAGAGTTCTTTGAAGCTTAAACAAATTAACGAAGAGATGTAACATCATTTTGATGATAAAGAATGACAAAACATTACAAACCATGTCAACTGTCGGTTCATTAGTAATAGAACCTAGCTTTCCAAAAAACGACCATGGCTAAAGCAATAGTGATTGATCGATTGATGGGTTAGATTAACTAGTTAACGGTTGTTAATCTCATGACCCTAGTTATTGAAGTATAACTTCCTTTCAAACTTTTTGCATATGCAAGTGGATGTCAGTGCAAAAGGATCGAAGATCCTAAAAGCCAAAGATGAGTGGAAGTTAATGTTCCTTTTATAAAAGTAGATGGGATGGGATAAGAAGGAATTGTTTGTATCCAACAAACATCATTTCTTAGATCCATTTAAGACTAGTCAATGATGTATACATAAAGTGTAATTCCATTTTAAAAGTTTCATGTAATGAAATTTGATTAATATGCCATACAAGATTCACATAGTCGAAATATGAACATCTTTGACTTCATGTTCTTTTGTAAAATAGATGTTACAAGATAAGAATTTTAATGTGTATTGTAATATTTTTGAAAATTTGAGTAAAATAGATAAAATCTGCTTTGTTGGTTAAATACAATTACGAGTTTTGTAATTGTTTCAATTTTTATTCATAAAGTTTTTATTAGTGTTTGTCGTGAACGGAAAGTTGATTTACTCTACCACCTTAAATAGAAAAGAAATTAATTATTATCTGATTAAAACTATTTGATAAACAAGCAGTGATGGAACTAAGTTGAAACTGTATTCATCTATTTTACAATCATAATAATTTTTGTTGTTGCTATTATGTTTATTAAGCCAATGTCCAAAACAATATTTCGAATTATTGTTCTTTAATTTTTATTACCTTCCTCGCATATATATACGACAAGTAACACCTAAAGCTAACCGAAACGAAAAACTTGCTGTCTCCGCCGGTTGTAACCCATAGCATTACACGCCGCAAAGTTCTTAGCTTATAATAAAATATAAAAGGTTGTGTTTTAAAATGTGAAATGCTTTATCAACACAGATTAGACAAGTTTGCACATAAAACATCCATTCTTAATACAACAAACAAATACAGTGAATGGTATTGACCCCGCACATGCTAAACCAAAGATTTTGTGGATATCCTATTTCGTTTTGGTTTCTGTGGGCCTTGTATAAAAGATAAGACTTTTATAAAATAAACATTTTAAAGTGCTTTAAAGGTTGTTGGTTTCCTTTTTAAATGATGCACACCAAAAGTGTACACAAGTTGTGGTGATAAACTTACTGAGGATGGTTCTTTATAATAATAAAAAAGAAAAAAACAAAAAGTTGAATTCAAAACAAATTGCAAATCTTTACTGGTTGTGATATCATGTTACTTTTCAAGTAGAGTGACATAATCCTTTTAAAATAGATAATATAATCCAGAAAATCATCTGAGCTATATTTTAACCTGGTATTTACAAGCATATATAATAAGGTGAAGTATTGAGTATTTTCAGACAACAACTTCTAAAATGAACAATCAGATATCCTACTCGATCATAAAGTCACTTCGGTTCATAAATGCAATCATGTAAACAAGCCTACTACACAAGTTTCATTTCTTTTCTTTTTTTTTTAAAATTTTTTGACAAAGTAATAATGTAAAGTTTAGATAGAAAAAAAAATCAAGATATTGAGTATTACTGAATTATATAACGTCCTTTTCTATCTATATTAATTTATAAGAAAGTGATTTTTCGATTAATGAACAAATTTAAATTCCCTTGAATAAAGACATTATGTAAGCATCATCCTTTTGATACAATTAGGAAAAAAAAGATATCGTGGCGGAAGATATGTAAGACATCTTCTCTATATATTTTTAAATGCTATTAGTCCTTAGTATAATTTGTTAATTAAATTAGATTAAAAGTTGTTCCATAAAAAACTTATAAGTGAAACAATCAGTTGCATATAATTTTAAAAAACCAAAGTGTCTATGTCGTAACAAAACCAAGTTGTGTTGCACGGTTTTATGTTGGTTTATTTATAATAGCACTAGTACACTAGTACTTTCAACTTCCTTTCTTGTACCTTTTAGTTAGTAGTTTGTTAATGTCTGTTAACAATTAGTTAGTGTTAGTTAGTTCGTTAATCTTTAGTATAAATACCCTTTACTCACCAAAAAGTTGATAGTTAACTTCCGTTACGAACATATGAACATATGGTATGAATTTAAAAGTAAGTTTAAAGGTGTATGAATTTAAAGGTGTATGAATTCGTCGTTAAAAAGTATATTTATTAATATATCATAAGCCCCACTGGCCCACCATCATTATTCATTAGTAAAGATAATAAACTAACGATCCGAACAACACTTTCCACGTCCTTCACTCACTCGACCCGCTCTCGAATCTAGTGCAAATTTACCAAACCACCCCTCACACACCAACTATAAAACACACACTTGAACAATTCAAACTTCATAAACCATCGTCACCACATTAATAAAAACAAACAAACAAACAACACATCTCTGATCTCTCTATTCCGATAACATGGCCCCTGCATCTGCCCTCAGCTACAACCCGACTGTCATCGAAGGTCGATTGTCTAACGGATCAGAATGTTCGACACCGTCTTCGGTCTCCGATCACGAAGAGTACTCACGGGTACACAGGAGGAGGTGGAAGTGGAAGAGGGTGATGAAGAAGATGATTGAAGGAAGCAGAAAAAGCATATATGGATCTTCTAAGCCTTTGAAGTTTCAATACGATGCTGTTAGTTACTCGCTCAATTTCGACGAAGGAGATCATTCGGATGAGTATTATTCGTATAGGTCTCGATCTCGAGTTTTGAGTGAATGATAGTGATTATACATTTCATTTATACGATGAGTTAGGGTCTTGTTTGGTCGTGTCAATTACCGATGGACGTATAAGGGAATTTTTGCCCTTGGTATGAGTCGATTGAGATTGTAAATATGTAAATTAGTTGTGTAAATGGAATCTATCTATTTCGCATTTATATTTACTTTGTTATTATATGTTTATGGTTATTTTATATGATGGTCTATATTGCTTGGTGAGAATTTTAAAGTTTCTCAACAATTTCTGAAATTAACTTTGGTTTGATTAAATTTAACTGGAGGTTGTTTTTATTGTTAGATTTTAATATCTATCCCAATAATTATGAAGTACCAATAGGAAACTACTAAGCCTTATTAATCAATGAAGATGAAGTTTTAATTCGGTTTAAATAGATTGATACATATTTTGTAAAATGAAAATGATATAGTAGTATTGGTTTAAAAAGAAATTATTAATAGCTTTCATACTAGCTTCCCCAACTTCATCTCCATATTTACATTAAAAACATTATTTTTTTTTACTATATCTTTCAATTAAATAATACATTTTAATATTTTTATTATTACTTTTTCTCTCTCCTCCACTCACAACAATTTTTAAAATATTAAAAAATTTATAAGGATTGTAGTTTGTACCGTGATTTCGCATATTACGGTACAACCCCTATAAATATTCTCCTTACTTAACTCACAACCACTAACAATCATTTCTTAAAATATATGACACACACTCATATAAAAATAAAGAATCTACTGTGAATGCTCTAAGCACGCGAAACATGATTTTTTTAGATTTTGTTGTTAAATATAAAAACAATTTGCTTATGGTTTTACTTCTAAACAGTTAGTTTAAAATATATATTTCTCGCTTACTATTACTTGATTATATTACTAAAGGCATCAAAATGTAACTTAAAACTAGTTTTTTAATTAAATATAATAATTTCAAAGTTCTTTGAAATACGAAGTTAACCAATTTTTTTGACTTGTCTATTAGTAGACCTAATAGTCTAATAAGAATATAAAATTGCCATTAAGAAATGAACCAATACTACTATATCATTTTCCTTTTTCATATGAATCAAAGTACATTTTTACATAATAACAGATATTTGTCAAGTGATTATCGTATTTGTAACATATTATTCTTTCTTCTTCGTTTCATTCCATGATCATCATGTATACGACTTCATATAATAACAACGTTAGAAAAATATAAAAAAAATATGACACGACAAACAAAGTTATATATGTGAATGAATGTGAGATAAAATATTAGAATTACTAGAAGACAATGCCGACTTTGCAAAATAATTTATAAATCGTTAAAAGATGGAAACAGGGGGCAAATACCAGCAAATGGTTATGGCGCCTCAATCTCGAGCCTTGGGGCGATGGTCAAAGATAACATGGGCCTACACATGTTTCTTAAAGCCCAGGATGAATATTTATTTTTGGTTATTTCTCAACCTTTTTTTTATAAAAGTAATAAATAAACAAGGATAAGAGTGGTGACGTGTAATGCAAATGGACAAAACCTTAGTTATATTATCTGTATCAGTGCAACACCTTTTAATGCTAGATTAGTGAAATCGTTTAGTTTATTAATTATTATGTTCACATTGGCGAAATTAGAGGGATGATACGGTCCTTTCGACTAGTCACATTGGTGAAATCCAATGTAAGGATTTTAGGGGTTGGAAGTTTTTATCAACTCTCACCAAAGAAGTTAAAACCATTTAAAAATAAACAAATTAGCCAAACATAACTAAAAGAAGTGGTTTTGTTTTGGGAAACTAGCAAACCATTACCAGGCCCTCCCCTATAAAACATCCTCAACTTCCTGCGTTGCTAAATGCTAAGCACAAACTTTGTAACTAACTTTTGTAAAGATATTCAAATTTGTGAGGCGTTTGAGACGACAATATTAGTTTTTTTGTAAGGCATACCGATGACTACTAGCTTGCAATATGATTTGATGGTTGGGCCTCAATACTTTTTACATAATACAATAGAAAATGTGTGTATATACTATTGGAATGTATTAGACTAGGGTTTCTAATATTAAGTACACGAGCTTATTAGGTTAATTAAGGTTTATATATTTTATAAGACAACTTACTTGCTAATTAATTGATCAAATCATCCTTCATTATCTTACTTTATACTAAAATAAAAAGTATTTTTTTTTCTGAACAAAACAATGTGAAAAGTGGCAATAGGTTTAATTTCCACAAGCTTGAAAAGAACTCATGTATTTTAATGGTTTATTTAAACAGGTAAATAAAAATATATATTTTGTATGAAAAAGACACGACACATAAGCTAAAGCACGTTGCTTGAAGCTTAAGCACAATTAGCAAGCTAATGTAACAACACTTTGTTGATAAAAAAAATTACATACATTACAAATCATGTAGGCCTTTGGTTCATTGGTAATAGACACTTGCTTTTCTAAAGACGACCATGGCTAAAGCAATATTGCTTGATTGATTGATGTGTTAGATTAACTACTTGATGGCTTTTTAATCTCATGACCAAAATAAAATTGATGTCTAGTTTCTTCTGGAACTTTTTGCGTGTATGCAAGTGGAAAGTACTGCAAATGAAGATCTTAAAAGCCAAAGGCGTATGAGCTTTTTGCTCCCATGTTCGTTTTTAAAAGTAGATGATATAAGATATGAGTAATGGTCTGGATCCAACAAACATTATTTCTTAGCTCTTTATGCAATGACGTAAATATAATATGTTTTTCCGCTTTTCAAAAGTTCATGTATTGGATTTGATTAATATGTCACACAAGGATCAAAAAGATGAATATAGAACATCTTTTGACTTGCTTGTTCTTTTGTAAAAATAGGCATTCTAACATAACAATTTTGATTTGTATTGTAATCTTAATGAGAATTCGAATTAAATAGACCCAAAAAGCTGCTTTGTTGGGTGATCATTCCAAATTCTACTATAAAGGTTTTAATGTTTTATAGTATTTATTCAAATGTAAAACTTATTTAATTTATTAGATTAGTCAAAAGATGATATATTATTATTCAATTGAAATTAATTTACGAGTTCATGAAGTTAACAAAATAACTAATTAAAATAATTGTTTGACAAAGAAAGAATAAATATAACATCTTTATGCTTAGGAGGTTAGGTTCGAAAATTAATCTACCAGTTCATGAATGTATTCACAAAGATTAGACAAGACATGTCTTTTTTTATACGACAAACAAAAATGTGTCCACCCAAATTGTGAGTGACATTCACCCCGTCACATGCAAGTCACTAAGAATCAACCTAAGATTTTGTGGACATCATATCCTTTGCCCTTTAAGGTTTTTATAGTCCCTTTATGTAAGATAAGACTTTATAAAACAACACATTAATGTGCGTTACATGTTGGTTTCCTTTTGTAAATGATGCAAACCAAAAGAATACACACATTGTGGTGATAAACTTACTAAAGACGGTCGTTTATAAAATAAAAGTCGAATTGGGCGGCTCAACTTTTTAATGACTCAAAACAAAGTAAAAATAATGACCGGTTCCAGAAAAATAAAAGTTCTTGCGGTCAATCATAACATGCCAAATATGAAAGATAAATAATGAGATTTTTTATAACCGTAGAAATTTCAACCGTCAACGAATTTGTTTTCAAGAACTGAGATAGCCTCTAGTTATATCTGAATTGATCAGATATATAGCATGTTCAATTTACTTAAAAATACACCTCTTAATGGTTAATACAACATCTTAATAAGTAACTAAAAACAACGACTCAGTTAAAGACCAATTTTTGTTCAATTTAACCTTTTAATGACTGAGTAGCTTTTAGTGGCTTTCAGACGCTTCAATCTTCCAATTTGATTTCGATGGCTCCACTTGATTTCGGTTTCAAGAGTGTTTGGTCAAACTTTTAGAATATGCATTTTTTTTCCTCAAATTTATCTATACACATTTATTTTTCTTATTGCCTGCAATTCCGTATGTTCCGCTTTCTAGCCCAACAGAACCACACAAGCCCAATAACATATGAAAAACATTCAAGAACCTCTAAAAAACGAGACCCTATAATTTTAAGGTAAAAAAAAGGCTTTACATATTTTAAGCTTGGTCCGGTCCGGACTTGTGACATATGGTGTCAAAGTCCTTATATCAAAGTGTCAACTCTCATGGACTCACGGTTACATACTTACACCTACATGTAAGTTTATATAATCCGTTTAAAGTAAAAAATATAAAAGAAAAATAATTTGTTTTACAAGAGGATAGCCGGATATGATAGGGTGAACCACTTCCAAACAAACAACCAAAGCTAACAACAAGCCATCCTAAGCATTCATAAATTCACTATGTGTAAATCCCTTCATATAAACAGGTCGCACACAAAATTCATTTCTTGAAAATTTTGGTTACCGACAATTGAATATACAAAGATCCTAAAAGCATAACACTATCTTTTTTGTTTTGTTAAAGTATATGCATTAGGATAGGATTTATGACATGTATCCCATAATCTTTCCTCTCATAGAAGATGATGTAAGTTAATAGCTTTATACTTTATTGTAGTTTCCTTTACAAATGTTTGTGCATCGGAATGGAACATGGATGACACGATGATTTTAAGAACCTCAAGGCAAATGCATTTATTCTTTTGTACAAGTGGACGTCATAAGACAAGAATTTGACTACGAAACTTTAAGATAGTTGGGTATTCAAAGCTTGATTTGTCTTTCGAATAACATTGCTTCGGGTAAGATCGCGTCATAGCCCCTTTAGTTCTTATGTTAGTTTTTTATGTACGTTAACTTTTGTAATTTGTAATTTGTAATTCATTGTTTCTTGTCATAACCTCTAGAAGGTTACACCCCAACGCAAATTACAACTATAAGATCATGTTGGTTTGCAATAAAGTATTTATTCCTTTTTTATTAAATTATAGCACAATGCCAAAATGACATGTTAAATTAATTGACATATTTAAATTCCAATAATAATTCGAAGAAAAGATATTGCAGCGCCCTTATATTTTTTTCTACAAATATATGAGTTTCTTTTTAAAATTTTGATGAATAGAGTCAAACTATCACGACACCCACAAAGCACGTGTAAAGATAATAAACTGACGATCCTGCTAACTACCTTTCCACGTCCTTCACTCCATCAACCGTGCTTTTCAATCAAGTGTTGATTTACCAAACAACCCCTCATACACCAACTATAAAATCTCCACTTAAGCAATTCAAACTTCAAAAACAATCGCCACCACAACAAACACAAAATAACTCAATCTCTCTATTATTCCGATAAAATGGCCCCTTCAACTGACCTCAGCTACACCACTACCACCATCGAAGGAAGATTATCGAACTGCTCGGAATGTTCGTCGTCCTCATTCGCCTCCTCCGACCACGAAGAGTACTCACGGGTACCTAGGAGGAGGTGGAAGTGGAAGAAGGTGATGAAGAAGATGATTGAAGGAAGCAGAAAAAGCATCTATGGATCTTCTAAGCCTTTGAAGTTTCAGTATGATGCTGTTAGTTACTCACTTAATTTCGATGAAGGAGATCATTCGGATGAATATTATTCGTATAGGTCTCAATCCTCTCAAGTTTTGAGTGAATGCTAGTGATTACGATGAATTTTACTATTAGAGTGGCATCATCGTTGTGTAGATCAGTATAGAATTATATGAGGTCTATTTACTTGTGGGAATTGATGATGTTGATCTCCAAATCAATGGTGATTGTCAATATGTAACATATTAGGTGTGTAGAAGAAGCATATTTCTTTATTAATAGAGTTCAAGTTAAATTTAATTTTTCAATAATGTAGTCGTTTTGATTACTTTTGTAGTGTACATATATATTCCTTATATGATGTAGAATTTAGTAAAAATGTTTTTATTTATCATCGAAGAGTAACTAAGTTTAAATGGATTTACGTCAAGTCATGTATGATCAATGTACATTTAAGATAGTGTTTCATGATTTGAAAGTGTTATACAATCATGCTTCTATTATGATTTTAGTAATAGGACACACAAGTCTATCGGTTTAAGGTGTTTCATCAAATTCGTGTTTAGTGTTAACTAGTACTAAGCCTCCTGCGTTGCGATGGAGGCGTAAAATCATGCTAAGTAGCAAAAATGTCATACTATTATTAGCAACCACCAACACCCGAAAAACTCGTATTAAAAAAGAAATAAAAACGGAAAATGTAAAACCAAACGGAAAAGTAAACGTAAAAACGTTAAACCACACACGTGAAACGTAAAATATTAAAAAATATAACTAAGTTGATTTGGTACATGCGCGTTGTGACATGTCATTAAAGGGGAAAAATAAGCGTAAACCTAAAATCACGTGCACATGTTACAGTGTGTTAACTCATAAAATTTAGACCGAAATGTAAAACGAAAATGAAAAGTATAAGGGTGAAGTGGAAGGTGAAAATTTATAGGGATTAAATTGTAAAAGATGTAATAATATTGGGGTTAAAAGTAAAAAAAATTAAAAAATACAAAAATTAATACAACCCACTAAACTTAGGTATAAACTTTAATGCACACAAAATTTAGTAATTAATATATTATAAATGTTAAAAATGACTGAACACCTACTACTCCATGAAAGAAAAGACCATTGATAGATATATAGATACTGATTTGAGATAATCAATCTATCCATAGATACCTTGAAGTGGGTTGTATCGGATATTTTAGTGTAATTTTGTTAATTAATTTAAATCATAAAATATATCAAACAAATTTGAATGTGTACATTAGTTTGAGAGTTTATTATAATTTTCGGTATCATAACCTTTTTGGTTCTCAGGGGTAACACTCTTAGGCGCAGATCAGATTCTATAGTTTGATAATAATTGCTTCACTAAACTTCATTAGAATTTTATTTTTCGGGGAAATTCACATGTGAAATACGCATGAAAAATTGGCTCCTACCAAGGTATAATACTAGACAGGTCTAGAAAATGACTTCAATTTTGTGCACTTGATTAACTAAAACACTGATAACTGGAATCAGATAGTTTTTTAGATTTTTTCATTGAACTTGAATCTGACTGTTTGGTCATTAACTGATTCATGAAATCACACTTGAGTTTATCTGGTAGATCAATTCAGGGTTCAAGCACTACATTATTTTAATATAAAAGTGCATAACGACTCTAAGAAAATCTAGTTTATTAATCTACGATTTCTACAGGTCAGGATCTAAAAAAACAAAAGAGAAGAACTAGAACACTTGATCCACATTTCCAGATTATTATTATTTTTTTATCACCGATTCATTACTAATAGTTGCTTAAATACATAAATCAAAGCAAATGTAAACATGCAGAAACAACATGTAAGTAAACTTACTTAAGGGATAGTGGTATTCTGTATTCATCCACGTGTATGCCTGAAATGAGAGAACAGTTGGGGTACGTGGGCCATGCTATATCGTATCAACAACTTAACGGTGCAATGTTTATAGCATGCTTTCTGTTTGTAAGTTCTGGTGACCGACAATTGAATATACAAAGATCCTAAAACTCTAAAAGCATAAGACAATATCTTCTTTCTTTTTCTTTTGTTAAAGTACATGTGTTAGGATAGGATTTATGACATGTATCCCATCATCTTTGCTCTCATAGAAGATGATGATGCAAGTTCACAGTTTTAGTATAGTTTCCTTTACAACTGTTATGCGCCCGAAGGAAACATATATGGATGACACTACGATTTAAGAACATGAAGGCAAATTCATTTATGTTATTTCGTAAAAGTGGACATTATAAGATAAGAATTTGACTACGAAACTTTTAGACGGTTGGGTATTCAAAGCTTGATTTGTCTTTTGAAAAACATTGCTTTGGGAAAAATCGCATCATAGCCCCTTTAATTCTTAAGTAAGCTTTTTATGTACATTAACTTTTGTAATATGTGCATGAATATACTATCTATAGTTTTTTTTTCTTCAAAAAATACATACTAAAATGGTCAAGATACTATGGGACCCAAATGCATGTGTAAAGATTAAAAGCTGACTCGGATCCTTTACACAAATTATTTTAAGTAATCACTTTTGGTCTGGTTGAAATTACACGTTTGCCCTTTGGCACATCTATAAAGCCATTACTCTTCAATTCAAACTAACATACCAATCCAAACAAACAAACTACTCATATATCTATCTTCAAAAAATGTCGCATGTAACAAACCTCAACGACACCATGCCCGCCATTGAAGGACGATCATCTAACTTCTCTGAATGTTCGTCGCTCTCATCCGTCTCCGACCACGAAGAGTTTACACAAATAAACAACGAAACTAGCAGCATAAGGCGTAGTCGGAACCCTAAGTGGAAAAGGATTATGAAAAAGTTGGTTCAAGAAAGCAAGAAAAACTTTTACGGATCTTCTAATCGTTTGGTGTTCTCTTACGATGCCGTCAGTTACTCCCTCAATTTTGATGATGGAAATCATAGCAATGAATTTTATCGGTATGATCAGTCTTGTTGCCCGTCACATGTTGTAGGGGTATGCTTATAATAAGTTAGTCAACGTGACAGACATGCGTATAGTAGATTTAGCATGGTGTTCTATTTAGGTGTGTAAATGAAATGTAAGATTTTTTTAATTTTATTAAATATAATTTAAAATTTTAATGGCCATATCGACTCCATTCTAAGGATTATTGTCTGTTGTTCGTTCAAACATTTCATAAGGTTTTTTAAATTTATACAAATGGCACTCATGACACTAGAAGTTTTAATTGTTAATTAACGTTAACATATAAGCCCTTACGTATATCACTTACTAGATTATATTACTGGCATGTAGTGATTTTAGTTTTAGAAAATAAATAACTCTTACTTCATATATGACGAACTTTTAAGTTTACAGATTTGTAATTCATTTATCTTTTATATTATAAAACTAACTTCATTATTAGCTAATCATCAACGCTTTCTTGAACGAGACGAGAGTTTTTAAATAAATCACGATGGTTTGAGAGTCAGAATGCGACGGTTTTTGGCTGTAGTAGGAATGGCTTTTTAGAAGTAGAGACATAAAAACAAAGGCATTTAGAATGCAAAACTTGAATATACAATGCTATTCAATTAATCAATGATAAATTGGAATTATAACAATACACATCGTGCCTAATGCGATATACATTCAAGAAAATATGAGTTAATGTTTCTCCTATCTATGGGGTCTTGCAAAGATGACTAGTCTGATTGTAGTGGTGCTGAGCGTCAAATTTGTTGATATGGATACAAGTAGGACGTTAAAGTTATTTTAATATTTTTAACTAAAAAAGACTTTAAAACCACCATACTTCATTTAAAATGATTTTAATAAATTCATATATGCTTAGGTGACATTTTAACTAAATAAACCACTATATATAATCTAATAAACCAATTCAAAATCTACATATCTCTATAAAAAACCTCATTGGTTTCATAGATTGGTAAACTACCACATATCATAAGTGTCAAATTATACCTCAAAATTTCTAAAGCCATTGACGATTAAGAAATTAGAATTGAAATCTTTCAAGAACTTGTTGGAATTTTGGACACAAAATAATTATATTTATATGTTTATTATATAAATAGTTATTTATTTATTGGTTTAAGTTCTCGTTTTGTAATGAACTAACCGTGTCCAAACTGAAGCTAAGATGAATTAGATATCGATGCTCGAAGTTGAGTGATCAAATGAAGAAAGTAAAACTTGGGTAGCTATTGTAGGAAATTTTGTATTTTTTTGCATAATGCTAATAAAGCCATGTTTTGATTAACATGGATATTTTATGTGACCAAGTCTTTTAATAAAATTATGAATGTCTATTATGGATTATAATTTTTATTAAATTGATATTAAACTTGTCATGAATAAAATGAGAGTTTTAATTTGGTCTCATAAAACATTTCATAAATCAAATGGGAGTTTTGGTTGTAAATCATAAAACTCACATTAATATGAACTTTAGTATCCAAGTTATATAGAATTTAGAGATGAGCACTATCTAAATTGTTCTTCCTATACCATCATTTTTAATCTTGTTCCATATAACTTCATAACACATATACTTTACTCGGTGATCTCTTGGGCCGAGACACTTTCCGGCAGTACATACTGCTTTGGTTGTTGTACCCTAGAAAACAGACGCATTGTCTTGAGTAGAGACGCGGAATCTGTTTTAAGGGATCCGTGTCTAACACGATCCTCAGCCACAACCGTTAATCTTTTGTTTGTTATTTGTTGTAGTCAAGGGGTATACTTGAAGGCTCGAACGTGATGAAGACTCGTGTCAAGAATACTTTATGAAGACTAGTTGGAGCATATACTAAAGACGAATGTTCGTATCAAATTTGGTACATAAATATTGCTTGTATTTAATTTTTCTAGTCGTATTTGTAAACGGTATTGTACTATAATATTTCACATGGCTAACGAGAGTATCGTTAGAATTAATATTTTTAATATAAAAGTGAACCTATTTCCTACAGAATTAGATTAATAAATCAAAATCGCAAGCAAAAATTGATATAAAGCATCAAAATCATTCCATAATCATATTACTAATTGTTGCCAGGCTGGAAGATTAGCCAACACAAGTCGTGGGCACTTCTCCCTTCCCGATCACGAGAGCATAGGATGATGTTCATTGTTGGCATCAGTTGTCGTATATTGTTTCCATGAGTTGTTCCCTATGCCACTCCGCTTCCCCAGGCGCACGCGAATAGGGTTCAAGCACATTCACTGATCGAAAAACATTTGTGGGTTTTGCAATTATAGACTATTAATACTTTTAACTTAAATATAGGAATATGTAAAAATCTCTTGTTTTGAATGAAGCAGCTAAATATTAATCTATAAAAATTAAAAACGTTTGAAAGACTCAACTTCTAGTACTGATACAAAACTCTTATGTAAAAGGATTATCGCATCATAATTGTTGAAGATGATCTTAAGTCGAGTCAAATACTTAGTTTACCTTTGTTTTGTAGTTACCTTTAAAAATTTAAATCTTGCTTCTATTACTTCTTGTTCTAGCCTGAAAAAAATGTACAAGGACATTTGTCCATCACAAATTACAACAATCTGTTCTTGTTGGTTACCGGTATATTGACGATATAGCAAGTTAAGTAACAAATTCTCTTGGCAAACAATTCCTCAATCTTTATTCCTTTTTATTAATTTATAGCAAAATTATATATTATATATATTACTAATTATCAATTTTTTGTGCATCAAGCTTTGTACTTTAGGTTTAATAGGTTGTACTCATTTTTGGGTTTTTTAATCTTTAATTCTATTTAATAACCTTAATACTTTTACATATTTTACAAATTTAATCCCCAAAATTTTTTTACTCTAACTTTGTGCCCTGTACTTTTATATTTATAAATTTTTTATTTTATGCCTCGGTCTAAATTTTACCAGTTAACACACTACAACATGTGCATGTGATTTTACGTTTACACTTATTTTTCTCTTTAAATGACATCAAAACACGCAGATCCTAAATCAAACTAGTTATTTTTTTTAATATTTTATGTTTCACGTGTGTGGTTCAATGTTTTTACGTCTACTTTCCATTCGATTTTATATTATTCGTTTCTATATCTTTTTTAATATGTGTTTTCCGGTGTTGTTGGTCGCTAACGATGGTGTGACATTATTGCTACTTGGTATTTTTTTACGCCCCCGCCGCAAGGCGTAAGCTTAATACTAGTTAAAGTTAATATACAAATTTAAATTTCATTATAATTCGAAGAAAAGATATTGCATAAGCAGCAATGCAGCATCATAATCATCTAATTCATAAGTTTCTTAAACTCCATTATAATTCGAAGAAAAGATTTCATATTTGGTCTTGAGATCGATATTGAGTTTATCCGGCCGGTGGATCAGTTCAAATTGAACCATAAATTATTTTAAACTGAAGTACATAAAATTATCAAAAGAACCTGGTTTAGTGATCTAAGATTTCTACATGTTAGGATCTAAGAAAACAAAATAGAACTAGAACTCTTTGATCCAAACTTTCTGATTATTTTCTTATATCACCCATTCATTGCTAATAATTGCTTAAATACATAAATCAAAACAAATGTAAATATGCAGAAACAACATGCATATATGGAATAATTAAGGAAAATTGGATAGTGGTATTCATCCACGTGTATGCATGCATATGAAATGAGAGAACAATTGGGTACGTGGCCATGCTATATCGTATTAACAACTTAAGGGTGCAAGTTTATAGCATACGATATTTGGTTTGTATGTTTTGGTGACCGACAATTGAATATACAAAGATCCTAAAAGCATAACACAATATCTTTTTTGTTTTGTTAAAGTATATGCATTATAGGATAGGATTTATGACATGTATCCCACAATCATCCCTCGCATTGAAGATGATGTAAGTTCATAGTTCTAGTGCAGTTTCCTTTACAACTGTTTGTGCTTTCGAATGGATAATAGATGACACGACGTCAACGATCCTAAAAACCTAAAAGCAAATGCTTTTGCGTTTATGTTCTTTGTAAAAGTTGTTTGATCACCAATGCATGTAAATAAACTTTAAGAATTAAAGTTGGGTATTCAAAGTTTTAAATAACATTGGTTCGCAAAAGATCGCGTCATAGCCCCTTTAATTTTAATGTTAGCTTTTCATGTATATTAACTTTTGTATTTTGTGCATGAATATACTATCTACAGTTAATTAAATAAACCATATTAAAGCGGTCAAGATATTATGGGACCCAAGCGTATGTGTAAAGATTGAAAGCTGACGATCAAACGATCCCATTACACGATTTAGTTTAAGTAATCGCTTTTGGTCTGGCAGAAACTACAAGAATGCCCACATGGTACATCTATAAAACCATTCCTCTTCAATTCAAACTAACATACCAATTCAAACAAACAAACAAAGTACTCATATATCTCTCTAATATAATTAATGTCGTATGCAACAGACCTGAGCTGCCCCATGGCCACCATCGAAGGACGATCATCTAACTTCTCTGAATGTTCGTCATTCTCATCCGTCTCCGACCATGAAGAGCTTACACAAATGAACAACAACACTAGCAGCATAAGGCGGAGTCGGAGCCCAAAGTGGAAAAGACTGATGAAAAAGTTGGTTGGGGAAAGCAAGAAAAGCTTCTATGGATCTTCGAAGCGTTCGGTGTTCTCTTACGATGCCGTTAGCTACTCCCTCAATTTTGATGACGGGAATCATAGCGATGAATATTATTTGTACGGTCAAGCTTGTTGTTCGTCTCGTGTTGAAAGGGAATGCTTGTATAGTTAGTCAGAGTGACGATATCGTGTATAGGAGAGTTATGTGGTGTTTTATTAAGGTGTGAAAATGAAATGTAAGAATTTTTTATTTTATTAAATGTAATTTAAAATGTTAATGGCTATACCGCCTCCATTCTAAGTATTATTGTTTGTTTTTTTTCAACATTTTATAACCATTAACTCACACATATTTTATATTTACTTATAAATTTATACAAATGATAATCATGACACTAGAACTTCTAACTATTATTATCGATAACATATAAGCCCTTATGTATATTACTTACCAGATTATAGAACGGGCATGTATTGCTCTTATTTTTAGAAAATAAATAACTCTTAGGTCATATATAGGGAACTTATTAAGTTTGTAGTTAAAAATTCTTTTATCTTTTTATATTATATAACTAACTTCATTAGTAGCTAATCAGCAACGCTTTCTTGGACAAAATGAGAGTTTTCAAATAGATCGTGATGGTTTGAGAGTCGGGTTGTGATGATATTTGCCTCCTCTAAAGACGACTTTTTAAAAATAGAGATGAAAAACAGAGGCGATTAGAACGCAAAGCAACTTAAATATACAATACTATTCAATTAATCATGATAAAATGTAACTATAGCAATACGCGTTGTGTCTAATGTGTTATACATTCAAGAGAAAATGACTTGATGTTCCTCCTATCTATGGGGTCTTGCAAAAATGATGTGAATGAACAATTCAAAAGTCCGCATCTCTATATAAAACAATAATAAACCACATTGGTTTCATAGATTCGTAAACTACCACATATCATAAGTGTCAAATTATACCTCAAAATTATCTAAAGCCATGGAGGATGGAGAATTAAAATCGAAATCGTTCAAAAATCATATTAATAAATTGAAATCACAAGCGAAATTGATATAAAACATCAAAATCATTTCATAATCATATACATAAAAAAAGGGTGCAAGAAAATTATTGTTGCCCAACTGAAAGATCAACCACCACAAGTCGTGCCGAGCTGAAAGATCAACCACCACAAGTCGTGCCGAACTGAAAGATCAACCACCACAAGTCGTGATCACTTCTCCCTGTAAGATGGTAAAGACTTCCTTGATATTATTGAATTGTTAGGTTACAATTTATAAAGATCATAGGAAACTCTAGAAACCTAACTGGACTTGTGGGCTCATTCTAATCAAACCCTAATAATATATTCTAATACTCTCTTCCTGATCACGAGCGCATAGGGTGGTGTTCATCGTCGGTATCCCTTGTCATATTGGTTCCCTCGAGTTGTTCCTTACTCCACTCCACTCGCCCTGGTAAAGAAATTGTGAATCTTTATTCATTATTACTAATTTATAGCAAAGTGATATGTGAAGTGTAGAATTAATTTCTACATATGATATCATTTATACAAGTCTCAAATAAATTAATAGAGTGGATTTAATAAAACTTACTTGAAAAAGATGATTTCATCTTCTGAATATGAGACGATGAAAAATCATGATTAATTTGACTGAGAATCTTGTTTTTTAATTGATGGATTGAAATTTATGGTATTAAAGTTTCTTCTTATTCTCTGAAGATAATAAGTAAAGAAAAAACATGAAAGAAGAAAATTAATTAATTAATTGTCAAATAGACTCTTAAATCATTTTAACCACCAAATTACATATTAACCCCTTCAAATCAACTTTCATCAAATTAGATACCTTAAGTATTAGAACCATACACATATAACAAAAATACAAGTCAAATGGTCAAAACATCACATAATTATTTCTAACATTAAGTTAGTAAGTAGGCAGATTAACTCCACTATAATTCGAAGAAAAGATATTGCATAAGCATCATCATCACCTAAACGATAGGTCACTTAAAAATCGCTTAAATTTTATTCTACAAATATGTGAGTTTTTTTTTAAATTATTGATAAATTAAGTCAAGATATCACGAGACCCACAAGCATGTGTAAAGATAATAAACTGACGATCCAAACCACCCTTTCCACGTCCTTCACTCCACCAACTCGTTTTTCAACCTACTGTAAATTACCAAATCACCCCTCATACACCAACTATAAGATCTCCACTTAAACCATTCAAACTTCAAAAACCATCTAACTTACCACAACAACATAAAATAACTCCATCTTTCTATTCTGATAAAATGGCCCCTGCAACTGACCTCAGCTACAACACTACCACCGTTGAAGGACAATTATCGAATTGCTCGGAATGTTCGTCATCCTCATTCGCCTCCGACCACGAAGAGTACTCACGAGTACACAGGCAGAAGTGGAAGTGGAAGAAGGTGATGAAAAAGGTGATTGAAGGAAGCATGAAAAGCATGTATGGATCTTCTAAGCCTTTGAAATTTCAGTATGATGCTGTTAGTTACTCGCTTAATTTCGATGAAGGAGATCATTCTGATGAATATTATTCCTATAGATCTCAATACTCTCAAGCTTTGAGTGAATGCTAGTGATTACGATGAATTTTACTATCGTCGTGTAGTGTATAGATTAAGGTCTATTTACTTGTGCGAATTAATGATGTGGATCTTCAAATTAACGGAGATAGTCTATTAATAGTTGAAGTTGAATTTATTCTTTCAATAATGTAGTCGTTTTGATTACTTGAGTGTAAATATATCCCTAGTATCATGAAGAATTTAAAAAAAAAGTTACTGGACATGCATGGTATGTTTTTATATATCATCGAAAAGTTAACTAGTTTTAAATAGACTTTAGACTTTACGTGAAGAATTACATATGTTTCCCTATAAACTACATTAATTACATATATATTCAACTTAAAGTTTTAACATTATCCCCTTGTAAAACGTAATTAATTACATATATACCCAAATTAAAACTTTAACTACATATATCTCCTTCTAAAACATAACTATACATATATACTCAAACTAAAACATATATCCGATTTATTAAACATAAATATTACATATTTACCCATTTTATTAAAAAACTTATATTATAGTATTTTACTCTTTTTTATTAAACTATAAAATTTTGTTTTTCGTTTTCTTACTTGTTTTTAGAGTTTTGATTATTTATTAATATTTCCATACTAAGTTTTTATGTTCTTTTTGTTTTTTTTACTTTTTTATGTTAATTTTTTTTCTGGTACGTGTACGAGATATTTCCAGTCTCATTATGCAACGTAAAAATATGTGTTCGATCATGTTGTATAACAAGACTTGAAGTGTCTCGTACAAGAACGAGAAAAAAATAGCATCAAAAGGTAAAAACAAAAATAACATAAAAAGCGTTAGTATAGTTTTAGTAGTAAACAGTTAAAAGTCGAAAAGCTAGTAAAAAGAAAATACATGATTATATAGTTTAATAAAAGTAAGAGTAAAATACTAATTACATAAGTTACTTTTAATAAAAGAAAAAAATGGGTATATATGTAATATTTATGTTTAATAAAACGGATATATGTAATTAAACTTTTAGTTTGAGTATATGTGTAGTTAGCTATGTTTTAGAAGGGAATATATGTAATTAAACTTTATATTTGGGTATATATGTACTTAACTAAGTTTTATAAGGGCATATATATAATTTAAATTTTAAGTTGGGTATATATGTAATTGATGTAAGGCCCCGTTCCCGGGACGCTTACAGCTGGGTTCTCATCGCACATAAAACGTATAATTACATTTGTATTCATAAAATCGCAGCGGAAAACTAAAACAATCTTTCATTTCCATGTAAATGCTTTTGCAAATTAATACAACATTCATTACAGAATAGTTTGTTCGCATTACAATGCAAAAACATCAATCAAAAGAATGCCATCCCAAAAGGAGCTGAGTAGCTTCACGGTGTGCCATCCTCAGTAAACATTACCTGCAAACTGGAAAACATATAAAAGTCAGCGTTGCTGAGTGAGTTCTAGTTTTATAAATAAAACATACTTTACTTTATATTCGTTCGCGATCATACATCATACGTACATACAGATAATATCAGTATTATCTTCATCATTCCGTTCATTAACTTTCGTTCCTTCGAGTCTGTTGCGACAACAGGGTCGCTCACCTCATTAACAATCCCAATGACTTCGCGTGATCCGAGTCTGTTGCAACCATATAGTTGCTCACCCCAATTGCCAATTTCAACGATGGCATGCTTTCCGAGTCTCTTGCAACCATAGGATTGCTCACCTCATGGCAACTTCACAATAACGCGTTGTCTGAGTCTGTTGCAACCGTAAGGGTGCTCACCTCATAGCAATCTCAAGGATTGCATACCGTCCGAGTCTGTTGCAACAACAGGGTTGCTCACCTCATTGCCATTCTCATCGATGGCACGCTATCCGAGTCTCTTGCAACCATCGAGTTGCTCACCTCATATATGTGCTTGCAAGCCTTTCCTTCGTTCGTTCATCATTCAATAATGCATGCATTCTTACTTTATGTTCTCCTTTCATTATCTTTCACTTTACGTTACATAATACTTCATTCATTCATTAACATGACACATAAGGCCACAAGAAAGATAACATACATCATATTAAGGAACATATCATACACCTTCATCATCATCATACAGGGCAACATCATGCATACATGTGACATCACTTCATTTTGTTAACTTAGAAGTTAACTTTGTTAAATCTTAAAAGGGCCTTTTATGACATTTTGAAACTTTGAGGTTGTTATACTTAATAATTAATTTGCTGATTAACAAATTAATATAATAATAATAATATTATAAGTGTTATAATGTTTGTTTATTATTATAAAACTTAAGGTGTTAATAAGCTTAAATAAAATAATAACTATTATTATTATTATTATTATGACACTAATAATAATAATATTAATGATAATAATATTTGTAACAATAATAATCATAATAATAAGATTGATAATAATGATAATATTAAAAGTAATCTTGTAAAAAATAGAAACAATATAAGTGTTATTATTTTAAAAAAAACTTGTATTTAACTAACTTTAGCATAAAATAATAGCATTTTAAAACTTCAGGGTTTAAAATGGAAATTAGCTAAAACTAAAAACAATACTTTAAGCTCCTGTTGTTAATTGTTGAAAACACAGAGACCATTTGTGTAAAGTCTTAAAAAAAAAAAAAAAAAAAAAAACCAACCCCTTACCCGATTCCCGGCCACCGGCGGCCAGGCTCCGGCCGCGGCGCCGGCGAGGCCAAACGGCCAATCTTTTCATGATTCTCAATTTCTAAATGGTCCCAATCGATCCCTGTATCAATTTCAAAGTGTTTAAGAACTTTAAAATGGCAATTAAAGCGGTTTTGGGGTCATAAAATCCTCGAACCGAACTCGACATAATCCTAGTCCTTCGGCTCTCAAATCATGTCAATAACGCAATTAAACGTATAGAAACGTTCGTATAACCAATACGAAGATGGAAATATGGTTTAATTCGAGTTAAGTAAGCATTAAATTCTCTGTTCATAACTGAAGCAAACGAAATGAAAGTGAAATGTGTTCGGCACTTTAACACGCAAATCATAGCTAAATAACAGAGGGCAAAGGTGGCTTTCGGTCCCTTTCAACCCTCTGCAACATCAATTTCTCTAAAAATATCGCACAAACATCGAATTCGTAACTTGTTCTTGCGAAGTGAACCGAAGCTAAGCTGAGCATAAATACTTCAATTCGATCATGATCGGGTAAGTTAAGTACATGAATATGTTCGTCTAGGTTTCGGGAGCAAAAGCCCCATGGCTAGATTGGTTAAAAGAATCGAATTGACCTTCGATTTTGGATCTGAACAAATTTAGGGTTCATATGGTTAGGGGAAAACCTTGGGAATGTGCTTAAAAATAAAAGAGACCAAATGATACCGCGGTTGGATGCCTTGGTTCACTGGTTCCCCACACACATTCTAACTTGGAGGTCCCGGGTTCGACCCCGGGCACCCCCATATTTTTTTTAAAATGGCTTTTTAAGCCTTAAATCAACTTTAGAAAATTTTTAATAATATAGAAAAAATATTTTATAACCTTTAAATATATTTTAAGTTGTCAAATAGTTTTTTTAGTAATATTTTAAAATACTAAACAATTAAAAACCTTTGTAATAAAACATTTTAAAGGTTATTTTTAAATTATTAACATAGATTTTAAATAATTAACAAAATAGTGGTGACCCGAACTGTCCTTAAATTTTATCGTTTAAATCACGATATTTTAAATGGAGTTTTATTTTAAAACGTTATAATTCTTTTGTGTAATAAAACTATATTATGTTTCAAATTATATTTAATTATAAATCTAAATAATAAATAACTAATTCTTCAAGTAGTTGTTAAAATGATTATGTGAATAATATGTTATTATCTAATCATTTGAGCATGTTATATCATTTAATGAAGTTATTCGTTAACTTTTATTTAAATTCTTGAAAATTATAAAACAATATAAATTGCTTTAAGTTTTTAAAACTTTATAATAAATTATTTAAAAGCTCAAAACCTTATAAAATGATTATAATATGTAACCTCCTTATCAACTTTTAAATAGTTAATTTTTAAATTAATAATTTTTCTTTTCACATATTATACTTAATTTCTATAAAATCAATAACTTAAATTGTTAAGACATTTTCAATTATTATTGGTCTTAATTGATTTAAATTATCTTTACTAAACCTAAATGATTTATTATTAAACTCCCAAATTCCATTTGAAACCTAGTTCATGATTTATTGTTAATCTTATTACCAAACCTAATCTTGGAATCTATACGTTTAAACAGCATGTAAAAGAAACCATTTGGAACCTCGTTTAAATTATTATCATCATTATTATAAACATAATTACCCATCAAAACCCTAAAACTATTGAAACCCTAATTCTTATTTAAACATTAATCAATATATTAACCTTAATCTTCATCTTGTAAATTATATATTTAGGTGCTTGTAATGGACACTTGGGATTTATCTTGTAATCTTTTATATGATCTTGAAATGCTTATTTCCATATGAGTATTTCCATACCCCTTTTGCTTATTTTCACACTTTGGGGTGAAACATGTTAACATATTATCATTGCACTTGTAAACTTATTTGAGACTTGTAAACCTATGGCAATTCATCTTGTAAAGTTGTGGTTAGTTGAACTTTTGTGGTTACCATGTTATGGCGTTATATGTACAATCATTAACTATTGCTAGCCCAGCGAAGTCATAGATCTATGGGTAAGACAAGCCTGCTTGGTTGATCCGAGTACACTTAGCTGATCGTATATACTTCTAACGTTTGAGACTTGTAAAACTTTTGTCGAGGTTTGATTGTTGCATTGTTCATAACATCCCTAATCACTTTATTCACTAATTCATGACTTGAATTGCCATCTTTTATATACTTATGTATTGAAAACTATGGAATGCTCACCAACATTTTTATGTTGACCTTTTATTTTTAACATGTTTCAGGAAATGCCCAAGTTTGATTCCTACACATTGAAGCTTGCACATCTAGGAATGGACCTAGATAAATAAATAATATAGAATGATTTGTTACATTCTATGTTATGCTTTTATTTTCTTTGAAACTTATGCTTGTAATGTGACAATTGAAACTTATGTTTAAATTATATTTGGATTATTTAATAGCGTTATGTGGCTGTGAACGATCGTAACCCTCACATCTCGACGTTTCCGCCGTCAAGGTTGGGGTGTGACAATACATAACAAGCCCTAACATGCAACATCATCATCGTCATGCCCAACATGCTCTCTAAGGCCCCAATCGTCATCTTACATGCTCTTACAGGAACCTTTACGTCAAAACTTACATCTGCACTTTTCCCCGAAGTCAGAAGTCAAACTACACTTTCCTCGGGTGTGACAGCCCTAATCGGGCGTATGGACACCCTTCAGTCGCATGGCCTCCATGCGACTGAACATCATGCGAATGAACTAATACGGATGAACACCTATGCGAATGAACATCCAGTCGTGCGAATGGACAATGCGGATGGACCTCATGCGAATAGGATTAATGCGGATGAGCACTTATGCGACTGGACCTTCAGTCGCACGACCTCCATGCGACTGGCCTTTTAATCGTGCGAATGGACCTTCAATCGTGCGAATGGACCCAATCGCACCCTAATCAGCCGTATGGCCTCCATTCGGCCTCCAGTCGGTCGCCTAGCCCTAACTGATGCAGAATGCAGTTCATCCCGACTGCAGCCGAGGGTTTTCGGCCTCCAAACTCATCTAAACCCATTTTAAGCCTAAATAGACCATCCTAAACCTTAGGAATGCATACCACAACACCATACAAGCACACGCACGCCCAGAAACATACACGAAACGCATCACACACATCACACCCAAATGGGTCAAACACATACACATACGAAAACGGGTTTTATGCTTTCCAGCCCCAAAATCGTTTGAAAACAAGTAAATGTGGGGTTCTAGAACTCACACAAACAAGCACAACCTTAAGGGCTTCGATTTGGCTTGCTTCACGACGATTTTGGCGACCCGAACCAAACCGAACCGACACTTTTCCTCTTTTTCTCTTCTTTCTCTCTTCTCCCCTTTCTTTGGCTGATTTGTGAGTGTGGGGGAGAGGGTAAGGGCTGCCCTCTCCCTTATATACTCCCCCTCACCCGACTTTCTTTCGTGGGCGAGTTTGGTCCCTCGACTTTGGACTTTATTTTCTTTTCTTTCTTCACCGGCTTCAAAATAATAAATATTCGGGTGTTACAATTGATGAAGTTTATAGGGGGATATATGTAGTTATAATTTTAAGTTGGGTATATATGTAATTAATGAATATTATAGGAGAGAATATGTAATTGTCCCTTATTTTTTATAAATGATTTGCATGATTTGAAAGTGTTGTAGAATTATGCTTTTACTTTCGATTTCTTAATAGTTACACACGTACAAGTCTATCAGGTTAAGGTGTTACATTATTAAGTAACCTATAGCGTTAATGATAAAAATAAATAAACTAACTACTACTTCATGAAAGAAAAGATAATTGATAGATACTCTTTGAGATGATCAATCTCCCATATATATTTTTAAATGGATTATGTTAGATATTTTAGTGTAGTTGAACTCTAATGTAAATCATAATACACGTCAAACAAGTCCAGATATGATAATTATAATTTTTGGTATTAGAACCTTATTGGTTCTTACTGTTAGATAGATTAAATAAGCTTATGATTGTTTTATAATGTTTATTAGTATAGGGTGGTTTGTGTAATTATGTAACCCTAATTCCTATACTCTGTAATTATAAATACTGATGAATACAAAGTTTATACCCTCAAGGAGGGATTCTAATATATTATTTCATGGTATCAAGCCAATAAAAATAACCCTCAATACGGCCGTTCCTTTTTCGTCCGTGTTTTTTTTTCGGCTGTCTTTTGCCGCCGATCTTCGCATTAACAATTCAGTTCTCTTCTATATCCTTCAAGCGGCCCAAGACAAACTTTCTATTGTTTGTTTTGATTGTTTCTCTCGGGTGAAGCATATAATAGTCACTATCATTAAAATAGTATTCTTTGACTCCACTCAAGACAATATTCAACATTCTTGGTGATTCTTTTGTTCTGACATCATCTCAAAGAAACAATAGCTGTGCCTTCTTCCTACGGTAAAGCTCCTTCCTTGTCTTGGGTTATTACTTATTTTTATTTCTTTCTTTTATTTGTTTGTTATTATGTCTACCGGAAGTACCAACACCAACGCCACTGTACCCTATTCTACCCCTTCTGCCCTTAACCTGGTTTATTCTATTACCAATGTTCACCAACAGTTTGGCTTTAAACTCAATGTAGACGGTACGCGTTATTTCAATGATCTTTGCATTGGTGCTAAAGTGGCGGGTCATCTAAACGGTAAAAGTTTACCAAAAATGCTAACGATGATGATTGGTACTTCATGGACGCTAAAATTAAAAGTTGGTTCTATAATACCTGTGAACCTGACCTTTTGCAAATTGTCACATCTGATAATTGTACTGCTAAAAATTATGGATAATATCTCACAATTTTTCCTAAACAACAAGATGTCCCGTATGCTCCAACTTCAGGATACATTTCGCAATACAAAAAAAAGGTACCATGTCCATTACCGTTTTTTGTCATCACCTCAAAAACCTTGCTGATTCGTTAAATGATGTAGACTCCCCTATCACTGAACAAGAGCTAGTTATGCAAATCCTTAGACAACTACCATCACCTAACTACACTAGCATTGTTGACGTAATCACTAATAAAACTCCATTCCCCTCTTTTTTAGAAGCTAAAAACATGCTTCTTCTTCACGAAGCTCGTTCTGAAACCATTGAGTCATCCCTTGAATCCTTTCAAAATTCGACCGCTGCTCTTTACTCTCACCAGGTAGGCTATAATACAAATAGTAAAGGAAAGGGTCGGAATAATAAAAACCGGTCACAAGGACGTGGGGCTTTCAAAGGGGGGGGTAATGCTACTAACAGTTCTGGTATATCTCAGTTTTCTACAGGTCAAACAGGTTGACAACATCACCCACAAGTTCCACCACATCAATTCATGCCTCCTCCACCAGGGCATCAACCCTATTCTCCTTCCGGCATCTTTCCACTACATTACAACAGCAGCTGATGCACTTCCAGCCTCCCCAAGCTCAATTGTCACCTCTCTACATGTCGCAACCTCAGTTCCAGCTACAACCACAACTGTCATCTCAAATGGTGACTTCGGTTCCACAAACGCCGCGACACTCTCAACCGTCTCTCCTTGGTCCACCACCAGCTTCTCCTTTTGGACAGGCCACCCATCCTTCAAATTTTGCTGGTTATGGTTCCTCTACTCCTCAATTTACTGATCTTGCATCTGTCTTTAGTGCTATGTCTGTGCAGCCACCTACGCAGGATACTAATTATTATATGGATACGGGGGCTAGTAATCACATGCAATTTAATCAAGGTAACTTAGTTTCTCTTACACCATGTGATAACTCTAAATCTATAATGGTTGGTAATGGTGCTTTACTTCCAGTCACGCATATCGGTAACACTTATTTTCCATTTTCACATAACAAATTGGCCCTAAATAATATTTTAATATCTGATAAAATGGTAAAAAATCTTATTTCGGTACGTCGCTTCACAATCGATAATTTCGTATCTGTTGAGTTTGACCCTTTTGGTTTTACTGTGAAGGATCTTAAAACAGGTGCTCATCTTCAACGGTGCGACAACGTTAGTGATCTCTATCCTGTCTTACCATCTCCTCTAGCTTCTCCTGCTCTATCACTTGCTGCTGTCTCCCCAGAAACTTGGCATCGTCGACTAGGGCATCCAGGAGCTTCTATCTTTATTATTTAGTGTCTCATAAACTTGTTCCATGTTCTAAGTCTTCACTACCCGTTTGTCATTCTTATCAATTAGGAAAACATT
This sequence comes from Flaveria trinervia, assembly GCA_025506515.1. Lineage (NCBI taxonomy): Eukaryota > Viridiplantae > Streptophyta > Magnoliopsida > Asterales > Asteraceae > Flaveria > Flaveria trinervia. The sequence continues at coordinate 98,207,206 of CM046452.1, forward strand.
GTCGTCTACCATTTTCCAAATCAACTACTACTACATCTCATATGTTTGAAATTGTGCATTCTCATGTTTGGACATCTCCAGTTGCCAGTGTGTGTGGTTTTAAATATTATGTCTTGTTCTTGATGATTTCTCTCATTTTTTATGGGTGTTTCCTATGCGTGCCAAATCCGATGTGTTTACTTGTTTTCTTCAGTTTCATGCTTATGTTGTAAATCAATTTAAACTTGAGATTAAAGCACTACAATGCGACAATGGACGTGAGTATAATAATTGGTTTTTTCATGATTTCTTTCACACTCATGGCATCCAATTCCGCTTCTCTTGCCCTTATACATCTCAACAAAATGGTAAAGCTGAACGTTCCATCCGTACAATCAACAATGTCATTCGCACACTTTTGTTCCAGGCTTCTCTTCCAGCGTCCTTTTGGGTTGAAGCACTCCACATGGAAGTACACACCATCAATCTTCTCCCTACTACCACTCTCTCTTACAAATCACCGTTTGAAATCTTGTTTGGTTTCTTCCCCTCCTTTCTTCACCTTCGTGTGTTTGGATGTCTTTGTTACCCCAACCTTTCTTCTACCGCTACACATAAGCTTTCTCCTCGTTCCACGTCTTGTGTATACCTTGGTCCGCCAGCTGACCATCGTGGCTGCCGCTGCTTTGATCTTGTCACCCAACGAGTCATCATTTCTCGGCATGTCATTTTTGACGAGACACATTTTCCATATGCTTCATTCCATCCTTCTCCTCCTGTTTCCGACTACTCAATTTTTGAGTCTTCAAATGAAAGTACTTCTCCTCCGCCGTTCCTGGCTGACCTTAGTCTTCCATCCATCCCTTCTGTACATGCACAGGAGGCTCCAAATCTCCCAAACACTTCTCCCCTTGCACAGTCGACATCTAATGTCCCTGCTTCCGCTAGCCACCCCACTCAACCCTTATCTTCGTCGACTACCGGTCCTAGTTCTAGTCACCCTATGGTCACTCGTTCCAAAACCGGTTCCTTAAAACCACGAGACATTCTGAACCTCTCTGCCACTTCCCTTATTTCTCCAATTCCACGAACAACAGCCCAAGCCATGTGTGATCCTAATTGGAAAACAGCTATGGACTCTGAAATATCAACAATTATTTCGAACGACACTTGGGAACTAGTTCCACGCCCCACACGTGTTAACATTGTTGGTTGTCGTTGGCTATATCGTCATAAACTTGATAGTCATGGTAACCTTCAACGGTACAAGTGTCGACTAGTTGCACAAGGGTTCTCTCAACAACCCGGTCTTGATTTCGATGAGACATTTAGCCCGGTTGTCAAACCGGCCACTATACGTACCTTTCTTAGTATTGCTGTTTCTCGTCATTGGCCAATCCATCAATTGGATGTCAAGAACGCCTTTCTAAACGGCGATTTGACAGAGCCTGTCTATATGAAACAACCTCCAGGCTATATCGACCCACATCACCCTGAGCATGTGTGTCGGCTTCGCAAGGCTCTCTATGGCCTTAAACAAGCCCCACGTGCCTGGTATCATTGCTTTGCTCTTTACATCACCTCTCTTGGTTTTGTTAGTAGCAAATCTGATTCATCTTTCTTCACATTTCATCGTGGCAGTGATATCATCTACCTTCTCCTTTACGTTGATGATATCATTCTTACAGCCTCATCTCCCTCACTGATTGCTCGTGTCATTGGACGCCTCTCCACTGAGTTTGCCATGACTGATCTTGGCACTTTTTCTTTCTTTCTCGGCATTGCTGCCACACGTGATCAGTCAGGTCTATTTCTCTCCCAGACTGCCTTTGCCAAGGATATCCTCGCTCGTGCAGAAATGCAATCTTGCAATCCTTGCAGCACTCCTGCGGACACCAAGGAAAAACTGTCTATGCATGGCACACCGGTCGCTGATCCTACTCTTTATAGGAGTTTAGCTGGCGCCCTACAATATCTTACTCTCACTCGTCCAGATATTGCTTTTGCTGTTCACCAAGTGTGTCTTTTCATGCATGACCCACGTGAACCGCATCTTCATGCCCTTAAACGCATTTTGCGTTATATTCATGGTACTCTTTCGTCGGGACTGCACATACGTCCTTCTTCTATTAATCGTTTGACTGCTTATACAGATGCTGATTGGGGGGGATGTCCTGATACTCGTCGATCGACATTTGGTTTTTGTGTCTTTCTGGGTGATAATCTCGTCTCTTGGTCGTCTAAGCGTCAACACGTCGTCTCGAGATCAAGTGCTGAAGCTGAATATCGTGGTGTTGCCAATGTTGTTGCCGAAGCGGCTTGGATTCGTAATCTTCTTCTTGAGTTACATTGTCCAATGTCTCGGGCCACTCTTGTGTTTTGTGATAATGTCAGTGCCGTATATTTAGCGTCAAACCCTGTAAAGCACCAACGCACCAAACATGTGGAATTAGATATACACTTTGTAAGGGAACGTGTTGCCATTGGTCAAGTGCGTGTGTTACATGTTCCCTCATCTCACCAGTTTGCAGATATATTTACCAAAGGCTTACCATCACAGTTGTTCATGGAGTTTCATGACAGTCTTAACGTTCGAGTTCCCTCCGCTCAGACTGTGAGGGGTATGTTAGATAGATTAAATAAGCCTATGGTTGTTTTATAATGTTTATTAATATACGATGGTTTGTGTAATTATGTAACCCTAATTCCTATACTCTGTAATTATAAATACTGGTGAATACAAAGCTTATACCCTCAAGGAGGGATTCTAATATATTATTTCACTTATTTATTAAGGGTAATGCCCCCTTCGTTTGGGGTCTGGAGGCAAAACCCCTAAATGCGAAGTCCAACTGGTTGTAATTTTATTTTAATAATAATATTTGTTTCATTCAAATTTCATTCTTTTAGAAATTCACATGTGAAATGTGAATAGAAATTTGGCTCATACCAAGGTAAGTTACTTCCGAGGTTTAAAAAATGGTTCTCATATCATGCACTTGAAGTATTAAAAATGTTGAAAACTGCAATCAAACAATATTTCTAGCCTCTCCCCTGAATCCAGATTCATTTTGTTTGGTCATTAACTGGTTCACGAAATCACACATAAATTCATACTTGGTCTCGAGATCGATTATGAATTTATCCGGTTTGTCAACTAGGACCGAACCATTGAAATATTTTGATATGAAAATGTATAAAGACTTTCAAAGAATCCAAGTTATTGATCTTTGATTTCTACAGGTTAATAAGGCTGATAGGCTCTAACAAAACAAGTGAAAAGAACTAAAACATTTTGGGGACGTTTGGTTCGTGAAATTTATTGGAATTGAAATTTAAAGGAATTGTATTTGGAATTCAATATTTTTCATAGGATTTGAAATTCAAACGAATTGGAATTTATCAAGGAATTGGAAATGGACAAAACACTTATAAAGGAATTGGATTGTATCACCCGTTACAAACCATCACCACCTCAATGACCACGACCACCAACCGAGCCCGTTGTCGAAAACCGATTGTACCCCATTGCCGCCACCAACCGATGACGCACGTCATCGAGACACAATTCGGTAATAGAGGTCGACGACAGTCGACGATTAGGGGTGGCAGCGGCCGGGGGTAAACAGTGGGCGACCGTCGTCGGCGTCGGGGTTGTGCGGTGTCAACGGAGGTAAGGGTGCTCGTCGGTTGGGGTTGATGGTGGCGGTCGGGGGCGGCGGCGGTCGGTTGGCGGGGTGGTAGGCGGCGGTGGTCGACGGTCGGGAGTGAAACTTGGCGGTCGGGAGTGAAACTTGGCGGTCGGGGGCGTCGGGTGGCGGTCGGGGTCGGTGAGGGGCGGCCGGGGATGACCGGGGTGGTGGCAGGGGTGGGCGGCGGTTGAGGTAGGCGGGGGTCGGCGGGGGTCAGGATAGGCAGGGGTGGCGACACTCGGCGGGGGTCGGTGGTAGGGGTAGGCGGGCGGCGGTCGGGGTAGGCGGGCGGCGGTCGAGGTTGTCGGTAGTGTCGGTTGGCGGTGGGCGGAGTGGTTGGTGGTGGAAGCGGGGGTCGGTGAAATTTGAAATCTTTCATTGGAAGAAATTTAAGAGAGTTAATTTTAATTCATTTCTCAACCAAACACGTGTATAATGAAATTCAAATTCCAATTCTCACAAATTCCTTCCAACCAAACACAATTACTAATGTATTCAAATTCTAATTCTATTTAATTTCATTGAAATCTCGCATACCAAACGCGCCATTTGATACAAATATTTAGAATATTGCATAAACATGGAATTAAACTTAGGAAATAATTAAAGAAAAATGGATAGTGGTATTAATCCACGTGTATGCCTGAAATGAGAGAACAGTTGGGGTACGTGGGCCATGCTATATCGTATCAACAACTTAACGGTGCAATGTTTATAGCATGCTTTCTGTTTGTAAGTTCTGGTGACCGACAATTGAATATACAAAGATCCTAAAACTCTAAAAGCATAAGACAATATCTTCTTTCTTTTTCTTTTGTTAAAGTACATGTGTTAGGATAGGATTTATGACATGTATCCCATCATCTTTCCTCTCATAGAATATGATGTAAGTTCATAGTTTTAGTGTAGTTTTCTTTACAACTGTCTGTGCACGAGAGTGGATAATGGATGACGCGACATCGACGATCCTAAAAACCTGATGGCAAATGCTTTTTATGCTTTTTGTAAAAGTGAACGTCATAAGATAAGAATTTGACTACCAATCTAAGAAACTTTATAATTAAAGATGTGTATTCAAAATTAGATCTGTCTTTTGAATAACATTGGTTCGGGAAAGTTCGCGTCATGGCCCTTTTACTTCTTATGTTACCTTTTTATGTTTTAACAAATTTATTTTGTGCATGATATATTATCGATCTGCAACTATTCTTCAAAAAATACATTCTAAAGCGGTCAACATATTCTGGGACCCATATGTATGTGTAAAGATTGAAAGCTGACGATCAAACGATTCCTTTACACGATTTAGTGTAAGTAATCGCTTTTACTCCGGTTGAAATTATAAGATTGCCCACATGGCACATCTATAAAACCATTGCTGATCTTCAATTCAAACTAACATACCAATTCAAACAAACTACTCGTATATATCGATTCTAAAAATGTCGTATGCAATAGACCTCAACTGCACCATGGCCCCCATTGAAGGACGATCATCTAACTTCTCTGAATGTTCATCATTCTCATCCGTCTCCGACCATGAAGAGTTTACACAAATGAACAACGACACTAGCCGCATAAGGCGGAGTCGGAGCCCAAAGTGGAAAAGACTGATGAAAAAGTTGGTTGGGGAAAGCAAGAAAAGCTTCTATGGATCTTCGAAGCGTTCGGTGTTCTCTTACGATGCCGTTAGTTATTCCCTCAATTTTGATGACGGAAATCATAGCGATGAATATTATTTGTACGGTCAAGCTTGTTGTTCGTCTCATGTTAAAGGGGAATGCTCGTATAGTTAGTCAGAGTGACAATATTGTGTATAGCAGAGTTATTTATTTATTTTAACGACTATAGCATACTTAACTAGTGCGATGTTTTAGGTGTGTAAATGAAATGTTTGGATTTCATATTTTACTTGTAATTTAAAATTAATGGCATAAACGTCTCCTTTCTAAGTATACTATTTTTTCTATTAATTTTTATAACGGTAATTTCACACCGAACAAATGACTATTATGAAATTAGTAACTTCAACCACCTGATGAGTTATACTTTTACTAGACTCCTTATTACCACTTCTTGTGTATGTTACTTTACTACATTATATTATTGGCATGTAATACTCTAAGCCTTAGAAAATAAATAACTCGTACGTTATATGTATCTAGTGAACTTTACACACACGTTATTTATATCTAGTGAAGTTTACACATAATAAACCGATTTATTGTTTTATATTATAAACTAACATTATTGGTAGATAATTAGCAGCATTTTTTGGAGTAAATAGGGATTTTTTTTTGTAAATGGCTCGTGATAGCTTTATAGTTTTACTATTCTAGAGTCAGGTTGTGACAGTTAGCTTCACATGGGATGGTTTTAGAAATAGAGATTAAATTTATTCTAGAATTTAATTAGTTCTAAGAGGCAGCGTCCCTAGATGTGAGGTCCAAGAGCCTCGATTTTTTTATGGTAATAGTTGCTTCATGAGTATTTTGATGTTTTAAGAATTTCACATTATAATTGTGAACGACAAACTGGCTAATATCAAGATAAGTTACTAACTTACTACTGAGGTCCACAAAATGACTCCTGTTTTGTGCATTTGAATTTAAAAACTAATAACTGTCACTCGGGAGTTTTTATTGCCCTTTCCTTTCTTTTGAATTCAAATTCATCTTGTGTGAAGTATTAAAAGTCAAAACAAGTTTACTTTCAAAAATTGAGTTTTTCTCCGAAGCTTGATATAGCCTTCCGAAGCTAAGTTGATATCTTCCGAAGGTTATGTTTGCTTCGGAAGGATGTTGTTGTGTACTTTGGATTTCTTCTGAAGTATGCATATGTTTAGTAGGGAATCTTCCGAAGGGTTATTTCCGTTCGGAAGATATAGTGTAGGGTTTTTTGTGCAAATTCTCAATATGTGTTGAGAGTTAGTTACACGCTATAAATACAGGAGAGTTGTAATCGGTGAAGTATCCAAAAAAATTTTCAACTCATAATAATCATTTGAGAGTTCTTGTTCACGTTTTATTCTTTCTGGTATCATCTTTGATTTGATCGTTATTCCGCGTTCATATTCTCAATCGGTTTTACAACAATTGGTATCAAAGCTTGGTTTGTGGCTCAATTGAGAATCTAGATTCAATCAAAGATTGATCGGCGGCAACAATGGTGTCTACGAAGTTCGAAGTTGAGAAATTCGACGGAAAGAACAACTTCGGATTATGGCGGTTAAAGATGAAGGCATTACTCGTTCACCAACGAGTGGTGGATGCCTTGGCCGGAGAATCCAAGTTTCCGAACACAATGTCAGACAAGGAAAATAAGGAGACGCTAGAACAGGCACGCAGTTAAATTATCTTGAACTTGGGGGATCGAGTACTTAGAGAAGTGTCTAAGGAGACGTCTGCTGCAGTGGTCTGGGCGAAATTGGAAAGTTTGTACATGACGAAGTCTCTTGCGAACAGATTGTATCTCAAGAAACGATTATACACATTCCAAATGGCTCTTGGGAAGTCAATTGAAGATCATACTAATGAATTTAACAAGTTGGTGTTGGATCTTGAAAACATCAAAGTTGAATTAGATGATGAAGACCAAGCAATCATATTCTTGACATCTTTGTCATCATCTTATGAGTATTTTGTGGATACTTTGATGTATGGTAGGGACACTCTTACCATGGAAGAAGTATTGGCAGCTCTCAATTCAAAGGAATTGAAGAAGAGAACTAATTATAAAGAAGATGGTGGAGAGGGCTTGGTAGTCTGGGGGAGATCTGATCAAAGAAACTTCAAGCAGAGAAGTGTCTCAAAGTCAAGGTCCAAGTACAAGAGGAGGTGTTATGTGTGTGGATTAGAAATACATTTCAAGAAAGATTGTCCTGACTTGAAGAGAAAGAAGGGTTAATCAAGTGGATCAAAGACTCGTTCTGGACACAATGCACATGATGATTCTTCTGATGGATATGAAAGTGCAGATGTGTTGGTTGTCTCAAGCAGTGGCAAGAAAGATGAGTGGATTATGGATTCAGGGTGCTCATATCATATGACACCTGTGAAGAAGTTTTTTAAAAAACTAAAGATTGAAGATCTTGGATCAGTTAAGCTAGGGGATGACAGACCTTGCAAGATTGTGGGTCATGGAACAGTGACTCTAAAAATGAAGAGTGGTATGGAAGTGGACCTACGTGATGTAAGGTATATTCCTAGTCTTAAGAGAAGTTTATTGTCTTTAGGGCTATTGGAGAGTTCTGGTTACCATGTTAGTCTTAGAGATGGTAAGGCTAAGATGATAAAAGGATCAATGGTAGTATTGTCTAGGATAGAAGGGAGAATAATATCTACTTGTTAGATAGTGCTGGTGTAGTAGAACCTCAGGTGGCACTGCCTCAAGTGATAGTAGTTCTAAAGCTATGTTATGGCATATGAGACTTGGTCACATTAGTCATCAGGGACTGGTGGAGTTACATAAGCAACAGTTAGTGACTGAGTTGAGCAGTTGTGATTTTGGTTTTTGTGAAACGTGTATTCTTAGTAAACACAAGAGAGTAAAGTTTTCAAAGGCTAGACATATCACAAGTGGGGTATTAGACTACATCCATTCCGATTTATGGGGTCCTGCTAAGGTTGATTCTTTGGGTGGTGCTAGATACTTTATGACCATAATTGATGATTTTTCTAGGAGAGTTTGGGTTGTAGTACTGAAGAATAAGAGTGATGCTTTCAGTAAATTCAAGGAATGGAAAGTCCTTATGGAAACTCAAACTGAAAGGAAAGTCAAGAAGTTAAGAACTGATAATGGGTTGGAGTTCTGCAGTCATGAGTTTAATTAATTTTGTAAAACTCATGGTATTGCTAGACATAGAACTGTGTCAGGGACTCCTCAGCAGAATGGGCTGGCTGAGAGGATGAATAGAACTTTACTTGAAAAGGTAAGGTGTATGTTGGCTAGTTCTGGTTTACCTAAGATGTTCTGGGCTGAAGCTGTGTCCACTGCAGCATATTTGGTCAACAGATCTCCATCAGCAGCATTAGACATGAAGACACCTATGGAGGCATGGTCAGGGAGAAAAGGTGACTATGGGGAACTTAAGGTGTTTGGATCTTTGGCTTATGCTTATGTTAGCCAAGAGAAGTTGGAAGCTAGGGCCTGTAAATGTGTTTTTCTAGGATATCCTGAAGATGTTAAAGGGTATAGGTTATGGAGACTAGAAGGGGACAAACCTAAGGTGATAGTGAGCAGAGATGTTATTTTTCAAGAGAATGTTATGTATAAAGACATTCAAGAAAAAAGGAAGTCAAAGGTTGAGCAGCAAGGGGTGAGTGATCAAGGTGTTGATCAAGGTACCTCTACTAGCCAAAGAGGTGGTATAGATGATTACCAGTTGGCTAGGGACAGACAGAGAAGACAAGTGATACCTCCTCTTAGATTCAGAGAAGGGATAGATTTGTCTGCAATGGCCTTTGTTGCTGCTGGAGAAGAAAGCATTTATGAACCGTTGTCATACTCTAAGGCAATTTCGGTGAAAGAAAGTGATAAATGGTGTAAGGCCATGAAGGAAGAGATGGAATCTCTGTATAAAAATGGCATATGGGAGTTGGTTGATAAACCTGATGGTCACAAGCCTGTTTCATGTAAATGGCTGTTCAAACTTAAAGATGGGATTTCTGAAGGTGAACCTCCTAGGTACAAGGCTAGGTTAGTAGCTAAGGGGTTTATACAGAAGCCAAGTGTGAACTATAATGAAATATTCTCACCTGTGGTGAAACATTCATTTATCAGGGTTATGTTGTCATTGACTGCTTCTATGGATATGAAGTTACATCAGTTGGATGTAAAGACTTTATTTTTACATGGGAAGTTGGATGAGACTATCTATATGAAGCAGCCAGAGGGGTTTGAGGTGAAGGGGCAGTGTCACACCTCGACCGATGGCGGAATCATCGGGACGGACGAATAGGATACGATTGCTCATAGCACATGGAACTAAATAAATTATAATAATAATTTTTTTTGAACATCACAAGACAATTAAATAAATACAACACAAACAAGATATACATAACAACTTAAGACTTTCAATTATTCTAGGTCCAAGTCTTATATCAGCACAAGAAGATCTTCAAGCATCAAACCTGAAACATGATAAAAATAAAAGGTCAACTAGAAATAGTTTGTGAGTTTTCAAGGTTTTCATACATAATATAACAAGGTTACATGTAGCAATTCATGTCATAGGTTATCAGTTAGTAAGGTTATAGAACACATATCGTTACAACCAAACCTCGACTTGATTACAAGTATAGAAGATTGGTTAAGTGTATTTGGTTCCTATGATGAACAAGCATACGTCATCAGGAGTCAGCAATACATCGACTTTAGCACCAAATAGGCTTGTCAGACCCAAAGATCTAAGACGTCGCCAGTCTAGCAATAGTTAATAATTGTAAACAAACTATGTATCTCATATAATCACTTACAACACACAAATAACCATGACAAAAATATGAATTGCAAGTGCTTACAAGTTTAAACGTTTACAGGTGTATGAGAATAAGTATCATGTTTCACCCTAAATTAGTGTGAAAATATAAAAAGGAGGCAACGAAAACTCACATGAAAAACAAGTATAAAAATGATGATAAGAGAATAAACGAGGCTTCAACGATTCCTTTTTACAAGATACCTAACGTATATATATATTCCAAGGTTAAGATTAAAGGTAAAATTAATGAATAAACGCAAACTAGGGTTTCAATTGGAATTTTGTGGGTTTAAATAATTATATGAAATAACGAATCGTTTACGTTTTGGTTTAATAAAGATAATATAAATCAATTAAGACTAAGAATATATTAAAAATGATTCAATAATTTAATTTATTGATTTAATAAAAATTAAGTATAATATGTGAAAAAAATAATTAATTATTTAAAAATTGATAAAGATAATTGAATACATATTTAAAGGACTTGTAGGATAACTCATAATCATTTTATTAAATTTTAAACCTTTAAATGATTTTTATAAAATTATTACAATATCCAAAACCTTAAAATAAGAATGAAGAGTAACAGAAAATTATATTGTTTTATTAGTTTCAAGGGTTTAAATAAAAGTTATGGAATAAATTTATTAATATGATATAACATGCTTATATGATTAGATGAACAATTAAATATCTATTTAAATAACCATTTCAAAAATTACCATTTAAACTCTTGACTTATAAAAGCTAATTTAAATAATAAATCAAATTAATCATTTATCAAATTTTTTTAAACTTTCATAAAGCTTGTAAAGTTTATAATTTAATTATTTACTTTTACTATTAAAAGTCCATAACGACTAATAAAACTTTATAGTTTTATTAAAAGCCATTTTATAACTTAATAAATTTTTAGTAAACTTTTCCATTTAATTACTTATTGTAAAAAAATGATTAATAACACTTAATAATATACAAAAAGAATTATTTGTAACCCTATAAATTATTACAAGTTGTTTTAGATAATTATTAAATAGATAGTTCACAATTTAAGTTGCATTTAATCCCTTAAAACTATTAAAATAATTTAATAATGGAAACTCAAAATGAGTATGAGTTCGGTTTATAATTTGAAAATTAGCGGATGTTACAGTCTCTCATACTTTAAGAAATTTCGTCCCGAAATTTAATTACAGGTATACTAATTTCAAGGATATAGGGAGACTTGAATTTTATGCCACATTTGCAGGTGACACTTGGAACGTTTAAATTCAATGAATTTAATTATGATGTCTTGCTAAGCTTAAGTTTGTTAAAAGTTTGTTATTTATGATTTCATGTGTTCCTTGGCAAATGTTACAAGATTATTAATCTAGAGTTTTTAATTGATAAACGTTTCTATTTTAAATGTTTCAAGACAATTGGGAAGGTTTTGTCACGAGGGAAACACTAAGTATTAGTGTGACACGAGACTCGGAGACAAATTCAGGATGCTTTCGGATGGGATACGGAATTCATAAGAGCTTCTCAAGGAATATAATTTTACAGGGTGTCTTATGTCATTAAGGTTTTAAAGTTTTATTAATGTGACGTTGATACGAGGATCGTGTTTGTTAAGATTAGAGATTCAATCCAGAATGAGGACATCATTGTCATAGGGTTTCAGGATAGGTGCGGTTTTGAGGGGAAGAAGCTTAGATAGATTTTTTTAAGGGTTATTAAGAAAAATAGGTTAACGAGTTTAAGATTCAAGGGAACAAAATCAATGAAGAAACGAGTCAAAATAACAAAATGATTCGAGTGTAACGTTTGGTTTACAAACCAAAACATTACGTTGACTTATCAAAGTATTAGGTCAACTACAACCTTAATGAAGACATGCGTACCTATAAGCGGACACTCACCCCAAGGGTTCCCAGGTAAGGTAAACGGATCCATCGGTTGATTTGGATTTATATGGATATATTTCCTAGACAGAACGCCTCGAGATACAGGCATCCCGCTCTTCCAGCATTATATGTTTCAAGTTATAGGACATAGACTTTGACGAGACTTTAAAACCACGAATAACGATTCAAAGATCATTTTGAAAACCATTAGATTCAGGTATATAATGCCTTAGAATATGATTTAAGATATGTGTGTGCATTAATAAGATTCAAGGTATAAGCATAAACACATAAGGCATATGATCACATAATCAAGTATAAACACATAAAGCACCTAAATTCCTATCTAAGCATATAAAATACATGAGAGGACTCATGTGTAAGGGTACTTAGTTATAGTCTAGGTCATTTCATTTCTAATACCTAAATCCCTATAACCATGGCTCTGATACCAATCTGTCACACCCCGACCGAAGGCGGAATCATCGGGGCAGACGAATAGGATACGATTGCTCATAGCACATGGAACTAAATAAGTTATAATAATATTATTATTTATTTTGAACATTACAAGACAATTAATAAAATACAACACAAACAAGATATACACAACAACTTAAGACTTTCAATTATTCTAGGTCCAAGTCCTATATGAGCACAAGAAGATCTTCAAGCATCAAACCTGAATCATGATGAAAATAAAAGTTGGTGAGTTTCCAAGGTTTTTATACATAATATAACAAGATTACAAGTAGCAATTCATGTCATAGGTTATAAGTTAGTAAGGTTATAGAACACATATCGTTACAAACCAAACCTCGACTTGATTACAAGTATATAAGATTGGCTAAGTGTATTTGGTTCCCATGATGAACAAGCATACGTCATCAGGAGTCGGCAATACATCGAATTTGGCACCAAATAGGCTTGTCAGGCCCAAAGATCTAAGACGTCGCTAGGCTAGCAATAGTTAATGATTGTAAACAAACTATGTATCTCATATAATCACTTACAACACACAAATAACCATGATAAAAATATGAATTGCAAGTGCTTATAAGTTTAAACGTTTACAATTGTATGAGAATAAGTATCATGTTACACCCCAAATTAGTGTGAAAATATAAAAAAGGGGCAATGAAAACTCACATAGAAAACAAGTATAAGAATGATGATAAGAGATTAAACGAGGCTTCAACGATTCCTTTTTACAAGATACCTAACGTATATATATATATATATATATATATATTATATATATATATATATATATATATATTTTAAGGTTAAGTTTAAGGTAAAATTAATGAATAAACGCGAACTAGGGTTTCAATTGGAATTTTGGGGGTTTAATTAATTATATGAAATAATGAATCGTTTACGTTTTGGTTTAATAAAGATAATATAAATCAATTAAGACTAAGAATATATTAAAAATGATTCAATAATTTAATTTATTGATTTAATAAAAATTAAGTATAATATGTGAAAGAAATAATTAATTTATTAATTATTATTTAAAATTTGATAAAGATAATTGAATACATATTTAAAGGACTTGTAGGATAACTCATAATCATATTATTAAGATTTTAAACCTTTAAATGAATTTTATAAAAGTATTACTATATCCAAAACCTTAAAAATAACAATGAAGAGTAATAAAAAATTATATTGTTTTATTAGTTTCAGGGTTTAAATAAAAGTTATGGAATAAATTTATTAATATGATATAACATGCTTATATGATTAGATGAACAATTAAATATCCATTTAAATAACCATTTCAAAAATTACCATTTAAACCCTTGACTTATAAAAGCTAATTTAATTAATAAATCAAATAATCATTTATCAAAAAAATTTAAACTTTCATAAAGCTTGTAAAGTTTATAATTTAATTATTTACTTTTACCACTAAAAGTCCATAACGACTAATAAAACTTTATAGTTTTATTAAAAGCCATTTTATAACTTAATAATTTTTTAGTAAACTTTTCCATTTAATTACTTATTGTAAAAAATGATTAATAACACTTAATAATATACAAAAAGAATTATTTGTAACCCTATAAATTATTACAAGTTGTTTTAGATAATTATTAAATAGATAGTTCACAATTTAAGTTGCATTTAATCCCTTAAAACTATTAAAATAATTTAATAATGGAAACTCAAAATGAGTTTGGGTTTGGTTTATAATTTGAAAATTGGCGGATGTTACAGGTAGGAAGAGAAGGTATGTCTCTTGAAGAAGTCTTTATATGGGCTGAAGCAATCCACTAGACAGTGGTATAAAAGATTTGATGAACATATGGTGACTAATGGGTTTAACCGGAGCAGCTATGATAGTTGTGTGTATTTTAAAGAATACAGTGAGAATAAATTTATGTATTTGTTGATGTATGTTGATGACATATTGGTGGCTTGTTCAGACTTGGAGGAAGTTGAAGCTACTAAGAAAATGTTGATGTCTGAATTTGAGATGAAAGATCTAGGTGAAGCAAAGAAGATATTGGGCATGGAGATTACAAGAGACAGAGAGCGTAGGGTATTGAAGCTGTCTCAAAAGTCTTACTTGAAGAAGGTACTAAGTAACTATAGGGTGGATGGTGTGAAGCCAGTGACAGTTCCTATAGGTGCTCATATTAAACTATCAAGTTCTGATTGTCCTAAGTCAGATGCTGAAGTGGTTATATGGAGAAAGTACCTTATGCCAATGTTGTTGGGAGCTTGATGTACTTGATGGTTTGTACTAGGCCGGATATTGGATATGCTGTGAGTTTAGTCAGCAGGTATTTGTCAAATCGGGGGGAAGCTCACTGGGTTGTTGTAAAATGGATCTTGAGATATCTCAGGGGTACTAAGCATTATGGTTTAGTGTTTGGGCATTATGAACATGAGAAGGTTGACAGAATTGTTGGTTATGTGGATTCAGATTTTGCCAATGACCTAGATAGAGGTAGATCTATCACAGGGTATGCATTTCAAGTGCTGGGTAACTTAGTAAGTTGGAAAGCTCAGTTGCAGTATGTGGTGACATTATCTACAACAGAGGCTGAGTATATAGCTTTGACTGAGGGAGTCAAGGAAGCTATGTGGCTGCATGGTTTTGTTTCCGAGTTGGGAATCAAAGTGGCAGGCTTAGTGGTATTCTGTGATAACCAGAGAGCAGTTCAATTGTCAAAGAACAGCATGTTTCATGAGAGAACAAAGCATATTAATGTGAAGTTACACTTCATAAGGGATGTGGTGAATGCTGGTAAGGTGAAAGTGGAAGTGTGTTTACTTTGGAGAATCCAGTAGATGTGTTTACAAAGTCTCTACCTGGTGGCAAATTCAAGTTTTGCTTGGATGCATTGGGAGTTGGTTAAAATCTTGTTTTGGATTTTAAGGTGGAGATTGTGAAGTATTAAAAGTCAAAACAAGTTTACTTCCGAAGATTGAGTTTTTCTTCCGAAGCTTGATATAGCCTTCCGAAGCTAAGTTGATATCTTCCGAAGGTTATGTTTGCTTTGGAAGGATGTTGTTGTGTACTTTGAATTTCTTCCGAAGTATGCATATGTTTAGTAGGGAATCTTCCGAAGGGTTATTTCCGTTCGGAAGATATAGTGTAGGGTTTTTTGTGTAAATTCTCAATATGTGTTGAGAGTTAGTTAGAGTTAGTTACACGCTATAAATATAGAAGAGTTGTAATCGGTGAAGTATCCGAAAATCTTTTCAATTCATAATAATCATTTGAGAGTTCTTGTTCACGTTTTATTCTTTCTGGTATCATCTTTGATTTGATCGTTATTCCGCGTTCATATTCTCAATCGGTTTTACAACATCTTGTTTTGGTCACCTAAATTCATATCTGGTTCTTGTGGATTATTAATTCAATTTAAAAGTGTATCACGACAATCAGAAAATCGGGTTTATTGATCTACAAATTTCAACAAAACAATAGAGAAGAACTAGAAAACTTTGATCCCAATTTATCAGATTATTTTCTTTTATCACCGATTCACTGCTAATAATTGCTTAAATGCATAAATCAAAGGACACATATCAATTAAGTATGCAGAAACACCATGGATGTAAACTTAGGAAATATATACTTCAGGAAAAATGGATAGTGGTCTTCATTCACGTATGCATGAAATCAGGGAATAGTTGGGTACGTGGGCCATGCTAGATCGTATCAACAACTTAACGGTGTAATTAAGTTTATAGCATATATATATAGTTTCGGTTTGTAAGTTTTGGTGACCGACAATGGAATATACGAAGATCCTAAAAGCATAAGACAATATATTCTTTCTTTTTCTTTTGTTAGAGTATATGCATTAGGCCGGATAGGATGGATGTATGACTTGTATCCCACAATCTTCCTTCTCATAGAAGATGATTTAAGTTCATAGTTTTAGTGTAGTTTCCTTTACAACTGTTCGTGCGCCCAAATGGCTAATGGATGACACGACGATCTTACGAAACTGAAGGCAAATGCTTTTATGTTCTTTTGTAAAAGTGAACGTCATAAGATAAGAATTTGACTAGCCACGTAAGAAACTATAAGAAAATTGGGTATGCAAAGCTAGATTTGTCTTTTGAATAATAGTGTTTAGGGAAAGATAGCATCATAGCCTCTTTAATTCTCGTGCATGTGTAAAGATTGAAAGCTGACGATCAAACAATCCCTTTACACGCTGTATTTTATGTAATTGCTTTTGGTCTTGTTGAAATTACAAGATTACCCACATGATACATCTATAAAACCATTCCTCTTCTATTCAAACATACATTCCAATCCCAACAAACAAACTTATCATATATTTCTTTTAATGTTATACGCAACAAACCTCATATGCACCATGACCACCATTGAAGGAAGATTATCTAACTTCTCTGAATGTTCGTCGCTCTCATCCGTCTCCGACCATGAAGAGTTCACACAAATGAACAAAAACACTAGCAACGTGATAAAGCGGAGTCGGAGCCCGAAGTGGAAAGGACTAATGAAAAAGTTGGTTGGAGAAAGCAAGAAAAGCTTCTATGGATCTTCGAAGCGCTCGTCATTCTCTTACGATGCCGTTAGTTACTCCCTCAATTTTGACGATGGAAATCATAGAGATGAATATTAATTGTATGATCAGTCTTTTTACTCGTCTAATGTCGTAGGGGAATGTTTATAAAGTTAGTTGGAATGATACCATTGTGTATAGCAGAGTTAGTGTGGTGTTTAATTAGGTGTGTAAATAAATGTAAGGATTTGAAATTTTATTAAATGTAATTTAAAATTTTAATGGCAATATTGCCTTCATTTTGGGTATTATTGTTTGTTTTTCTTTAAAATTTTTTAAAACGATTAACTCACATATATTTTAATTTTACTCTTAAATTTATACACATGACTATCATGATACTAGAACTTCTAACTGTTGTTATCGTTAGCTTATAGTTATAAGCCCTTACGCATATAATGCATTTAGTTTTAGGAAATGAATAACTCTTACGTTATATCTAGTGAACTCTAAAGTTTTATAAAATTAACATAACAACCCTTTCGTGATGGTTGCGATAGGTATTGCTACGGCAGGTTTTCTAGAAACAGAGAGACGGAAAAAAAGATCTAGCAATTAGAACGCAAAGTAACTTGAAATGCTAATATTGTGATGTACATTCAAGAGAAAATGACTTAATGGTTCCTCCTATCTATGGGGTCCTGCAAAGATGATGCTAATGAAACAATTCAAAAGTATGCATCTCTCTCTAAAACAAACCTCATTGGTTTCATAAATTGGAAAAGTACCACATACTGTAATGCCAAATACATACCTCAAAATTTTCCAATTAAAGCTATTGAGGGATGAAGGAATTAATTTCGAAATCACTCTAAGGATAGTTAACTAAATCTAAATCACAAGGAAAATCGAAGTCAAAATAACAAATTAGATATCAAACATCAAATTCATTTCAGAATCTTATTACGAGAAAGGGAGGGCCAAAACATTATCGTTGTCCAACAGGAAGATTGACCAACACAAGTTGTGGGGACTCCTCCCTTTCCGGATCACAATCGCATGGGGAAGTGTTCACCGCGGGCTTTCCTAGACATATTGGTTACCCGGAGTTGTTCCCTACTCTACTCAACTCCCCTTAACAGGAAGGATTCGAGCGTATTAACCAATCAAAAAACATATCAATTCATATCTTGAAAAATTAAAACGTTAAAAAAACTCAATGTCTAGTATTGATACAAACCACTAAGTAAAAGGATCATCATGTTATAATTGTCAATTATCAATTTATCATAAGTTGAATCAAATAAAGAGATAATATCTATGTTGCAGTTACCTTTCGGTATTTGATTTTCTAAATAATGTTAATTGCAGTAGTATTTCATTATCGAACCCCTTTTGTTTTATTTTATCTTATTCAAGCAAAAACGATATAGCTAGGTTATAATTCAATTAAAGTTTTTGTTTAAATATAGTTTCGGGTTGTAAGAGTTGGTGAATGACTATGGATCGACTCACGGACAATGGGATCATAAGTAGACAATATCTTCGTTCATTTGCTTTAAGAACCTTTGTTAAAGTATGTGTAATAGGATAGAATTTATGACTTGTATCCAACAATCTTAATCCCTCCTCATAGATGCTGATGTAAGTTCATGGTGTAGGTTCCTTTACAAGTGTTTTAGGTGAATGCTTTATGTTGTTTTGTAAAATGTAAAGTGACGTTATAAGATAAGAATTTGACTAGCTAGCCAGTCATGAAAAAAAACCTTAATTAAGAAAGCTAGTTAGGTATTAAGCTAGATTTGTCTTTTGAACAGTGTTGTTTTCGGAAAGATGCATGGCGTCAATATAATGAATGTAACCTCTTTATTTATTTTAAGAAAACATATAATTTATTTATATTAGCCATTTATACTTTTATCTTATAAGATTTGAACCGTTTAGCTTTCAATAAGACGAGACATTTTACCATGCTAAGAAATAGAGACATAACCACTTTAAGTTAGATCGACAAAATTATCAAAATGGACATTTTGACTTATGTTTTTACTAAAATGACATTAATATTTCAAAAATAACGATCAACTATTAGCACACTCACATTCAAACCCAACCAGTAAGAGAATGTCAAGTAAGCTCCGCTTGTTAAGGTTGTTCAAGATTAGCCCATATAAAAGTGTTGAAAGTCCATAAAAGATTAAAAACAACTAATAAAATCAAGACATGTGTGAAAAAACTTATGTTACTTAGCCTAGCAGCTAAAATTTAGCAAGTCTTTCTCCATACACTTTTACAAATGACTAAAGGGTTGTTTGACAAATTGTGAATGATTAAATGTCGAACCAATAAGAGGTTTGAACCATTAAGAGATCTGAACTATTAAGATGTAGTATATCGTTTAACAATTCAAAGATAAGTGTCTGACCAATTCAGATAATATATCTGAACTATTCAGCATTATACTTCTTAACCATTTAACATCAGTATAATGCTTAACCATTCAGACATGTGCTCGCGAAACAAAGTCTGAATTATTAAATGTTAAATCATTCGGACATCTAAACCATTAAGAGACTGAATATAAAGAGGCTACCAAACAACCCCTAAGATTTAGTCTTTTTTTTTTTGTAGATGGTTTAGTTTTAGCTTACTTTTTTTTGTAGATGATTAAAATTTTAATATTTCTTTTGCAAACGGCTAAGATTTAACCCACAATAGTTTCTATGCTATAAGTTAATATTTGTTTTGATAAAAATGAAAGCGAAAATGTTTATTTTGCTGATTTCCCCTTAACTTTTATATGTACTTTGAGCATGATTTACTTATAATACGTTAGAGTAGTCAAAATATTACATGACCTAATGTACGTGTAAAGATTAAAAGCTTACGATCTAACGATCACTTTACACAATCCCAATCAAATTAATCATGTTGAAAGTACCAGCTAAAGTGCCCCCATGTTACATCTATAAAGCCCTTCCTTATCATTTCAAACTTCCATACCCATTTCAAAAAGTTAACAAACTATTCCTATATCTCTCTTCAAAGAGGCCTTTTGCAAGTGACCTCAATTGCACCATGACCACCATTGAAAGACGATCATCTGACTTTTCAGAATGTTCATCCATTTCATCTATCTCCGACCACAAAGAGTTTACGCGAATGAATAGTGATATAGGCGGTGTAAGCCGGAATTGGAAGTGGAGAAGGCTGATGAAAAAATTGGTTGAAGATGGTAGGAAAAGCTTCTACGGATCTTCAAAGCCTTCGGTTTTCTCTTACGACGCCGTTAGTTACTCCCTTAATTTTGACGACGGAAATCATAGCAATGAATATTATTTGTATGCTCAATCTTGTTGTTTGTCTAATGTTTTAAGTGAATGTTAGCTAGAGGGTGCCGTGGTGGCATCGTGTAAAGTAGACTTAGTGTGGTGATTTAAGTTTGTAAATGAAACTTAAGATTTTAATTTTTCATATGTAATATGATGTTTAATGGTAAAAAAATGCCTTTACTAGATAAGATGTTATCTGTTGATATGGTAATAAATAACTATTGCCTTATGTTTTTGTAGCATGCTTTTTCGGTGATTATCCCTCATAAAAATAATGTGTTTAAATTATTACAAGTGTAAGATTTGGTGTAATTTAAAAGTAAAAAATCGCATTAAAAGTTTTCTCATATACACATGAACTCACGTTAATATCTTTAACAATCTTTAAATTAGTTTTGACACATAAAAATATATAGTAAGTACAAGGATATAGATAAACTATAGATAATAATCAGTAAGTTTTGCAATAATTAACCAAAACCGTATTACTTTGAACGATTATAATTTTAACGATCTTCATTACACAAGTTTTGATATATAAGTTTTGTAAACCATCTGACTCTTAATTAACTATTTTGCTACTCTTCAGTGAATAATTTTTACTTTTTATATCACTGGTAATACCTTTTATATTTACGGTAATTCATGGAAACACGTATCATGAATTATTTTATTTTAACAACACAACGGCTAAATCCAACAATGTTTGTTACAAATCTTTAATTTAATGCGAGATATGATTATATATTTATATTATATGTCGAGATTTCCAAATCTTTTTAACTATACGCGCGCATGACTTCTTCCCCAAGTTTCCCTCCCTCTGTATCATCTCCTTAGGGGAAACGTTCCTTTTGCTAAACTTCGATTTCCAAATTCCTTTGAAACGTTATCACTCATCTTCGATCATCACTTGTTCCCCAAGTTCTCTATATCATCTACAGGCTTCAGTTTCATGGTGATTTATATATGTCGGAAGTCGAGAAGTTGTTGAAGGAGAGCCTTCGGAGGAATGGAGGATGATTGTCACACAGGATTGGGAATGTTGATAACGATTCAAACATTGCCTTCTGAAGATCATCGCGTTATGGATCAGGTAAGTCATCGTTTTCCTTTTTGTTTGCTTGATTTCCTTTAGATATAGTGTCAGGGTTTGACCTCGATCCGTGTAATGTGCATGGAGCATTGGTCTGTTGTTGATCTTTAAGACGATTGTTGCTGATTCGATGCCCTAATTGCTCACTCAAAGCGGATGGTGCTGACGCTAGAAGGTATTTTGACTTTTTTTCTCACTATTCCCGCTGTGGTTTTGATATCAACGGTTGACTCAAAATTCTGGTTTAAATAGCACACTCTTGTTCTATGCATCGTTTTTCTGAAGTGTAAAAAAGTTGCCTCAAGAGTTTATTATTGTTGTTATATTTTAATTACATGAGAGAACCATTACAACTAAGGTTTTGTAATGCTGGTGTTGTTTTCCATAGCTCTGTTCTATATGTTTATTTGTCACACATGCTACGTTCACATTAAATTTACTGAATGACCTGCTAGGAGACATTAATTAGGTATCTTACTATTTTATACCCGAATGGGGAATGCTATAATCTCACTACTCTTTGTTAAGAATGCAATTAAGGAAAAAGGAGGAAAGCTCGAGTTCTAGGGTTTTGAATATTAGATATGGCCCAAAAGCAATGTGGTGGAGGCTTTTTCTCGTCGTTTGTTCAAGCCTGTCCAAAACCAAGTTAAGAATCTTCGTCTTCACTGTTGTTGATTCCTGGTGTGTTGATGTTGTTTTAACTGTGTTAACTCTAATTTCAGCTATGTGATTTGTTATGCCACTTTAGCACTTGGTTGATCAAATTCTAACTTTGTTTAACTTTACAGCTTACAACAAGGCTCCTGAAGATTTTCTTGCTGTGCTGGTCTGCTGGACACACTATTTCTATTGATGTCAATGACTGTAAGCTCATTTATGCATTTTATACATGTTTTGTGGACTCTCTAAACTCAAATGTTTGTTTGTAAGCTGAACTTAGGTAGAGTTAAATTTGATTGGAAATGAGTACAACTAGCTTTGGAAGGAAGGCAGAGAAAAAACCATCTACGTCGGTGGAATTAAAGTAACACTCATTTTAGGATGTCATAATGAATTTTAAAACCTGTTTTCATATACCAAAAATTTCTATCACAGTTAATCACATCTTCCATTTCAAACCTCAAAGCAAATACTCCTTCAAGGTTTCACCTAAATAATTACTCATTTGCAAAGATAAACTACTATGTTTCAAAACATGATTTGTGTGATCCTTCCCAACGAGTCAAATAACTATGATTTTTTGATTAAATGGCTTTAATAGAGCTTACCAGCATGTAATCCTCCATAGAATACACCTTTTAAGGTACCCTGTAATTGTTCATATATTGTCTTTTAGATAATTTGATTAAAGGACATGTCTTAACACTTATAACAGTTCTATTTTACTTTTGAAAATTATTAGACATTTGCTGCTTCAAGATTGTTGACACCAACTGGATATGGCTAGACACATAAAAGAAACTCTCATGATTACTCCTGACCAACGATGTCGTGAATTTCCCATTACGTGTGTGTTTAAAGTCCATTTCTGCTGCTGTCGTATTGCCTCAGTCTTGTTGTAGGTTATTTATAAATTATAATGTTCTTTTAGTTTTTATGTCTTTATATTGTTTTAGTTAACATCTACTTTTGCTTACTTCCACATGTTTTTGATTATCAGTTGTTGAGTATGCTTACCTTTCTTTTTTCCTTTCAGTCATCTTGTCACGCATCTCTTGGTGAAGTGACATCTATAGTTGATGATATTTAGGGATGTACAACAAAACCTAAAACCGTTGGAACTAAGTACATTGGCATTTGTATCTCTTCTACTAGGGAGCAAACTCCAACTTTGTCTTTTTTATTTATTTATGTTTTTGTGAAGTCTTCTTTTGTTATCCTCTACTAATGTTCATTTTTTTGTTTGTATGGCAACTTGATAGTTTATCTTTGTACAAATCTGCTTCAATTGTTTTGATCATCATATGCAGGCACTTTGATGTGAAACCTCTGGTAGTGCTTATCGGTCAGTGTACTCTACTAGGAATACAACATTTACTAAGCATCTTCTTAATAGCAACCACCTTGGTACTATTTTTTATAATTCCCAATGTGGAATTTCTATACATACAACCTTTTCTCAAGCAGGATAACATAGTTATGGTGATCTTTCTTTACATGGACACGAGCTCACATTGGACCAGAACCCACAACATGGCACATTTACTGTTCTTAAGGTGATATCATTATTATTTTCTCTGTGTAGTTGCATCTAACTGTTGTATGCCCGTGTGATGTTGCTTTATATGTTTGTCTTACTTCGGTTTGTTGTTAGAGGGAGTGTACACTAGTCCTGTACATGTGGATATGTTGCTTGATATGTTTGTCTTATCTGTTAAAACCATTGGATACTTCTAAATGGCCATCTCCACCATCAAGTGATATTTTTGGTGCAAAATATATAAAAATTTCAGATTTGGTTGTCAAATACCTGTTTGAACTTTGAACTTACAAAGGTTATATTTTATTTTATTATAGTCAACTTCTACTCATTGGTCTTGATCATTTACTGTTTTTGTTTCATTTTGATGCAAGTTCTTCAACGTGCAATATATGAGTCTGACCTTTATCACATTCTTTAAAGCATTAATGTAAATCTGCATGAACTTGGGGTCGAAGAAATCAGGAGGTTTGCTTTATAATTTTTATATTTCAATTGCTAATTTTTAGTTTCGTTCGTTGCATTACTAATCTACCCTTCTATTTTCTTGTTATGAACCCTTGATAGAGCAGTAGCACATGACAACCCCTTGCACATTCTGAAGATGGTTATAAATGAGTTGTAAAGCTTTATGTTACAACAATAAAAAGTCATCTTTCTATGGTTCCTATTGTAAGGTATTATGTCTCTTAGATAATTTGAAAAAATGATGTGCCTTTTAACACTTATAACAGTTCTACTAAATTTATTATATGTTGGATGTTGCAACCTGCAACAATGGACCTGGCCAAACCCATGAAGGGCAAGTTTCACGATTATGCGTGAGTGCATTACCATTGTCGGTGTGAATATTTCATCACCTGTGTGTTTACGCTGCCTAGTTGCTGACTTGCTTTCTAGATGATTTGGATGGGTTGCATGTCATTTTTGAAATTGTACTCTCTTTTAGTATTATTTATCTATATTATTATTATTATTATTATTATTATTTACTAATAGCAAGTTTAGTTTTCCTTTCCCTCATAAGCACTACTAGATAGCATGGAAGTGGTTGCGACCCGTAAGGAGCTAGATAGCGGTTTGGTTCGATTTGCATCTATATTTAGGAGCCAAGGTAATTGCCGGGACTCGAGAGGAGATATTGGATGATCTAATCAAATTTTCCACTTCTAGCTTGTTTAGAGGCTAAGGTAAGTGTTGATCATCCAGGTAAGCTAAATTTATATAATTGCCAATCTACAATTTCTATATGTACATCCTTTTCACAAGAAGGACAACATAGTCACAATAACCTTTTTTTGATGGACTGCAGCTCACATTGGACCAGAACCCACAATGAGAGGCAAATATGTTGTCTTTAAGGTAATATCATCATAATTTTCTCAACTTAGTTGCATCTTTCTGTTGTGTGCTTGTGCGATGCTGCATGATTTGTCTGTTTGACTTGTGTTTCTTGTTAGGGGGAGTGTACACGGAAAGTGTAGTGCTGTACACTTGGATATGCCGTCCTGGTCTTTCTTTCAAAACTCGAGTGTTCTCAAACTTCACACACGTTGGACCAGAACTTGCAGTGGGCATAGTTATTGTTGTTCAGGTAATATCATCAGATTCTTTGTGTCGTTGCATCGATCTGTTGTATGCTTATGTGATGCTGCCTGATTTGCCTGTTTAACTTTTGGTTTGTTGCTAGGAGGATTGGACATGGAAACACCATGCTGTACAGGTTTTTATGTTGTTCAATGCCCTTACTACTTTTGGTGGGCCATTTCTATCTTAAACGTCAACATCGGCAGGTATGTTTTGTGGGGATTTAAAATTTTGTTGTGTTGAAGTTAGCTGTGTAATGACCAACCTGGGATTCAAAATTTCTGTGATTTTTTCATAGTTGTGGTGTATTAATGAAAGTTTGTATGTGTGGTTTGTGACTAGTGTGCCAATTACTTGTTGGTGCTATAGTTATAGTTTTCATAGTTGTAAAGTGTAACTGACATTGTTTCATAGATGGAGGGTTGATATTGTCATTAGTCAAAAGTTAAAGTTAGTTAGCGTTAGTTAGTAGAACTTAAGTCAAGTATATGTAGATGAAGATAATCTTCAATTTCAGTATCACATTTTTCTTCTTGAATGAATAAAATCGTTTTCTTGATCTTTCTATTTTGATCTTCGATTAACAATTGGTATCGGTGCCTCGGCTCAATCAACCAGAAGGAAATCAGAACTCAGAATAAGAAAAGGATTGAAGAACGGTGTCGAGAAATTTGACGGGAAGAATGATTTCAGCCTTTGGAGGTTGAAGATGAAGGCACTGCTAGTTCATCAAGGAGTCGTCGATGCCCTTAAGGGGGAAACAGGGCTGCCACAATCGATGTCTGACAAGGAGAAGAAAGAAGTGATGGAAAAGGCACACAGCACCATCATCTTGAGTCTTGGAGATCGAGTTCTTAGAGAAGTCTCTAAAGAAGCGACTGCCGCAGGTATCTGGTCGAAACTAGAAGGCCTCTACGTGATCAAATCGCTGGCAAACCGCTTGTATCTGAAGAAGAGGTTGTACACATTTAATATGGTTGCAGGAAAGTCTCTGGAAGACCACATCGATGAATTCAACAAGATCCTGTTGGATCTTGAAAACATCGAAGTGGAAATTGATGATGAGGATAGAGCAATTATCTTCCTATCATCCTTGCCAGCCTCCTACAAACACTTCGTTGATACCCTAATGTTCGGTAGAGAAAGTTTGTCAATGGAAGAAGTGGTGTCAGCCATGAATTCCAAAGAGCTGCACAAGAGAGGTGAAATCAAGGAGGAGGGTGCGGATGGTCTCACTGTGAGAGGAAGATCAGATAGCAGGTTCAACAAGAACAAGACAATGAGGCCAAGGTCAAAGTCAAAGCCCCAGTATAGGTGTTTTGTATGTAATTCTGATAAGCACTTAAAAAGGGAGTGCCTAGAATGGAAAAGGAGAAAGGCTGAATTCTCAAAGACAAGGAATCAACAAAAGGGAGCTCAAGAAGATTTAACTGATGGCTATGAGAGTGCTGAAGTGTTAACGGTCTCCAAGGCTCAATCAAATCAGGTATGGATTTTGGATTCAGGCTGCTCTTACCACATGTCCCCATATAGAGAGTTCTTTAATGGGTTAGAACTAAAGGATTATGGAGTAGTTCAACTAGGGGATGATAGACCCTGTAGAATTGAGGGAATTGGGTCAGTGACATTCAAACTTAGTAATGATACCACAATTGATCTTCATGGAGTAAGGTACATCCCAGTGTTGAGAAGAAACCTAATATCTCTTGGTACTTTTGAGAGTAAAGGTTATCATGTAAGTCTCAAAGAAGGCAAAACCAGGTGATAAAGGGGTCATTGGTTATGTTGACAGGTACAAGGACTGTCAACAACACCTATGCCTTAGATGGGCAGGCTTGTACACAGGCTGTGTCAACTGCTGTGACAACAGAAAATGAAGCTGCTATCCTATGGCATAGAAGGCTTGGCCATGTAAGCCAACAAGGGCTAGTTGAGTTAAAGAAACAAACTGAGAACAGACAATGGCTTGGAGTTCTGTAATAAAGAGTTTGATGACTTGTGCCAGAGAAGTGGAATTGACAGGCATCTCACCATACCCGGTACCCCACAACAAAATGGATTAGTTTAAAGGATGAATAGAACCCTGTTGGAAAGGGTAAGGTGTCTGGGTTGAATGGTGCTGGCATGCCAAAGAGTTTCTGGGCAGAGGCCTTGAAGACAGCAGTTTATACAGTGAATAGAACACCCTCATCAGCAATAGGTATGATGGTGCCCCTGGAGAAATGGTCAGGAGATACTACTAACTATAGCAATCTCAAAGTATTTGGTTGTCTGGCATACTCTTATGTAAATCAAAGGAAACTTGATCCTAGAGCTGAGAAATGTGTGATGTTAGGCTACCCAGATGGTGTTAAAGGGTACCGACTATGGAGGTTGGAGAATGTGACTCCCAGGGTGGTTGTGAGCAGGAATGTAACATTTGATGAACGTGTAATGTACAAGGACCTTATGTCAAGGCCTGGAGAAAGGAACTCTGGAAGAGAAGAATGCCAAATTAAGATGGAGTTATTTGATGAAGATAACTCAGAGCATACCAGAAGAATGGAGTTTCCTGAGAGCTAGCAACCACCAAGTTTAGTGTGGCTGTCAACAGGCCTAGGAGGAACATTGTTCAGCCAATTAGATATAGAGATGATATATCAGCTTATGTGTTTCATGTGGCTGAAGATGAGTGTTCTCATGAGCCTTTGTCATATGAGGAAGCCATTGCATCCCCTGAGAGTGCCAAGTGGGAGGAAGCAATGAATGAGGAGATGAATTCTCTTCTCAAGAATGAGACATGGGTGTTAATTGACAAGCCCATGGATCACAAACTAGTTGATTGCAAGTGGTCGTTCAAGATCAAAGATGGACTACCAGGAGAAGGGCCCAGATTTAAGGCAAGATTGGTAGCTAAAGGTTTTACCCAAAGGGCTGGTATTGATTATAGTGAGGTATTTTCACCTGTAGTCAAACATACATCTATAAGATCTATTTTGTCTTTAACTGCTATGTATGATATGGAGTTAGAGCAATTAGATGTGAAGACAACTTTTTTACATGGTAATCTTGATGAGAGAATCTACATGAAGCAGCCTCCTGGTTTTGAGGTAAAGGGCAAAGCTAATCAAGTGTGTTTGCTTCAGAGGTCATTGTATGGATTAAAGCAGTCACCTAGACAATGGTACTTAAGGTTTGACAGTTATATGGTTACCCATGGGTTCAATAGGAGTGAGTATGATACTTGCGTCTATTACAAGGAATATAGTCTAGGAAAGTTTTTATATCTGTTACTCTATGTTGATGACATGCTTATAGCTTGTAGTGATAAAGCTCAGATTGAACATACAATAGGGTTACTTATGTCTGAGTTTGACATGAAACAATTGGGTGAAGCAAAAAGGATCCTAGGCATGGAGATTGAGAGAAACAGGTCACTTGGGACAATACAATTGTCTTGAAAAAGCCAGTAATAACTCCCCTAGGCATGCATTTCAAGTTGTCATGTTTAGATTCCCCTAAGGATGATAATGAAAGGGAAAGAATGTAAGGTACCCTATGCAAATGCAGTTGGTAGTCTGATGTACTTGATGATCTGTACTAGACCAGACATAGGCTTTGCTGTAAGTATGGTTAGCAGATATCTTAGTGATCCTGGAAAGCTACATTGGGAAGGTGTAAAGTGGATTTTCAGGTATCTTAATGGCACTAGAGATAAAGGCTTGGTATTTGGTAGGAACATTGATCAATCAGTTGTTATGAGAGGTTTTGTGGATGCTGATTTTGCAAAAGACTTGGATAAAGGGAGATTAGTGACTGGCTATGTGTTTAGTGTTTTTGGAGGGACTGTCAGTTGGAAATCTAGTTTGCAGCATGTAGTAGGCTTATCTACTGCTGAGGCTGAATATACGGCATTGATAGAAGCAGTAAAAGAAGCTATATGGTTGAAAGGTTTCTTGACTGAAATGGGTATTGTGACTGAGAATGCACTGATTCATTGTGATAATATTAGTGCAATTCAGTTGTCTAAACATCAAGTTTTCCATGAAAGGTCCAAACATATTAATGTGAGGCTGCATTGGATCAGAGAAGTCTTATGTTCTAAGGTTGTAAAAGTGGAGTATGTTGATACCAGGTATAATGCTGCAGATATGTTAACTAAGATTCTTCCTGGTTCAAAGTTTATGCAGTGTTTGGATATTCTTCATATTGCCTAGTTAAGTTTTTCATTAAACACCAAGGTGGAGATTGTTAGATATGTTGTGGTGTATTAATGAAAGTTTGTATGTGTGGTTTGTGACTAGTGTGCCAATTACTTGTTGGTGCTATAGTTTTCATAGTTGTAAAGTGTAAATGACATTGTTTCATAGATGGAGGGTTGATATTGCCATTAGTCAAAAGTTAAAGTTAGTTAGCGTTAGTTAGTAGTACTTAAGTCAAGTATATGTAGATGAAGATAATCTTCAATTTCAGTATCACATTTTTCTTCTTGAATGAATAAAATCGTTTTCTTGATCTTTCTATTTTGATCTTCGATTAACACTCTTAAAACCATTGGATCCTTCTAAATGGCTATCTCCACCATCAAGTAATATTTTTGGTACAAAATATATGAATATTTCAGGTTTGGTTTTCAAATACTTGTTTGAACTTACAAAGGTTATTTTTTATCATATTATAATCAACTTCTACCCATTGGTCTTGATCATTCTGTTTTTATTTCATTTTGATGCAAGTTTTTCATAGTGCAATAAATGAGGCTGACCTTTATCACATTCTTCAAAGCATTTATGTAAATCTGCAAGAACTTGGGGTGGAAGATATCAGCAGGTTTGCTATATAATTTTTATATTTCAATTGCTAAATTTTGTTTAGTTTGTTGCATTACTATTTTACCCTTTTTATTTTTCTGTTATGAACCCTTGATAGACCAGGAGCACATGACAACCCCTTGCACATTCTGAAGATGGTTCTAAATGAGTTGTAAAGCTTCATGGGATGACAATAAAAAGGCATCTCTCTATGGTTCCTATCCTGTATTCCTCGCCTACATGGACCTTGCTTCTAAGGTATTAGCCCCTCCCCCCTCCCCCCTCTCATTCAATAAGTGTCATCAAACACACATAAATACCAAATCATTTCCAACATACTTACAAAATATATATCTCACTCATTCAACTAGTTTCATCAAACACACCTAAATACCAAATCTATTTCCAGCCTACTTATAAAATATATAGAGGTGTTTTAATTCTCTAATTTTGTTTGGGAAAATGTCATTTCCATATATGAGATTGTAATATTAATATTACAGAGATAAAATCTTGAACCATGCCTTCCAACCATGGCTCCAACGGTGGTGGCGAGTTATCATATCAGACTGATGTTCAGTCGTCTGAGGATGATTCTGCTTCTTGCACATTACAAAAGTCCTTTCTTCACAAGATCCAACTGCTTCAGTTGCTTTCATTGCTGCCAATAAATATAGAAACTTTTGGAAAAAAAAGTTATGGAGGAAAAGAACAACAAAAATATCATAATTAAAAAATGCCCAAAATGGGTCAAAGATTCCGTACGAATTTCTATTCAAATTACTTTACTCACGACATATAACATATCAAGAGGGTCAGCTAGCCCACGATCACTAGAGTGTTTGTTTTTTCATATAAAATCTGAGTTTTGTTTAAAAAAGCATGACTTGAACCATTAGATGTAGTGAGTAGAGAGTCATATATATGACTTGAATCCTTGATGCGTAAACAAGCAACATGATCAAACAACAAACTATAAAGAACTTTCCTTACCATCGGATATTGAATTTGTTGGATAAAGCAAGAACTTGCTGAAATCAAAAGCAAGAACAGGAAGCCTTCCACTGTGAACATACTATCTTCAAAGATGAATCAATAACATCTGAAACCTTATCATCATCGTTGATGACAAACCACAAAGGTCCTGAACTTCCAAGCACATTTACTGTGATCAGAAACCATCTTCTTCACTATTTGGTTATCGTAATTCTTCTTTTTCTTAATCAACATTTTTTCAATTTCGTTTGAAATTCAGTTTGGTGTTTTGAAATTGCTAGCTAGCTAGTTCAAGGATCGAGACTGACATAGCAGAAATATCAAGAAGCCATTGAAGATTATAAGAAATGAAGTTTGAGTTACGAAAAAGAAGAATGATACACAATTCATGTGGATCATCCAAAATATTGCTCCTGCTTGTTATGGAGAGAGATACATAAACACACGTAATAAAAACTACTACATACTGCAAATATTTTAATAAATGATGGCAAAAACATTTTTAAGATGAAAAATATAATTGAGCAAGTGCATGTGTTTATTGGGTTATTAGAATTTGAAATCGTAAAACTTATTTAAATCAAAACTGGTTTGAATATGACTTGATGAAATAAACCAAAATTTGAGAAATATGTATACAAAATAGTAGAAATAAAATTAATAACATTCTTTTAAGAAAAAAATAAAAATTATGTAATTCAAATTCACTCAAATAATCAAGGTAGATGGTTTAAAATTTATAGATTAAAATTCTGAATTCGGTTTGAGATGAGATGTGGGGTGATGCGCGACTTGTGTGAACTCCGGCCCGTCCTGATCGGTACCACGCAAAACACACCCCAATCAGGGCTTGTCATGAAACTTTGACCTGTATTACTTGCCTGCATTGATTTTAATCTTCATGTATTTTATCTTTTGGATAATTTGATAAAAGAACGTGGCTTAACGTACACTTATAACAATTTATATTTTTGTTTTAATTATAAACTAGTAGATGTTTGCTACTTCAAGATTGTTGACACCATCTGGAGTTGGCCTTACACATGTAGGTTGTTTCCGATTACACTGCCTGACGTTATTGTGAAATTCCCATCATGTGTGTTTTCAGTCCATATTTTCTGCTGTAGTAATGCCTCAGTATGGTTACATGCTACCTATGAATTATAACAAGAAAATTGGATACCACACATTACATTAATGTTTGAGCGTGAATAGTTGGTAAATTGACAGTGACATTATTAGAACATAATAAATGAAATGTGGTTAGATGCTTTCAATTTTGCCTTTATCTCATACTACTACCTATCACCCGCGCTACGCGACGAAAACGATTTGATTTTTAACAATATTAAATGGAAACGTGGACAAAATAAATAAGAAATATATAATATTTGACTTGTTCGTTATTAATAAAGTTTATATCAAAACATAGATAAAAATAAACATTTGTTTGTATTCGTAATTATTTAAAAAACTTGTCGAAATAAAAATAAAAACAAACACTCTAGAATGAGATATTTTAAATTAAAAAAAATATTATATTGTAAAAGTTATAATAACAACACAAAAGATATTCAAGAGTAACTATAACAAAAATGTGAAAGCAATAAAATATTCAATGTAAATTATTTTAATCACCAAAGAAAATAACAAACTAATATGAAATGGTTATTTGTGTATTAGAGTATTTTGATGGAGGATTATGTAATTAAAAAACTAAAGTTTTGTGGTCAAAATAAAACTTTACTAAACTATATTGTAGCTAACTTTCCTCTTTTATATAGATAAATAATTTTTTTTAAATTTTTATGTATTTATTTTATTGATTTTGGTAACGGCTACTTTTGCTTACTGTTGAATGTTTTTTATGTAGCAATTACATATTTCTTCCTATAAAATTCATTAATTACATATATATTTAACTTAAAACTTTAATTACATATACCCCTATAGATTTAGTTAATTACATATATACCCAACTTAAAATTTTAATTACATAGATCCTCTTTTAGTTAATTACATATATATACACCTAAATTAAAAGTTTAATTACATATATTCTCTTCTAAAACATAGCCAACTACACATACTCAAACTAAAAGTTAATTATATATATTCGTTTTCTTAAACATAAATATTACATATATACCCAATTTTTTACTTTTAGTTAAAATAACTTATGTAATAGTATTTTACTTTAATTTTTATTAAACTATTTATATATTTTCTTTTACTAGCTTTTCGACTTTTGACTGTTTACTAATAAAACTATACTAACGTTTTTTATGTTCTTTTTGTTTTTACCTTTTAATGCTAATTTTTTTTCTAGTTCCCGAGACACTTGAAGTCTTGTTGTACAACATGACCCAAACACATATTTTTATGTTGCATAATGAGACTAGAAGTGTCTCGTACATGTACTAGAAAAAATTAGCATAAAAAGGTAGGTAAAAAACAAAAATAACATAAAAATATTAATAAAGAATCAAAACTCTAAAAACAAGTAAAAAAGGAAAAACAAAATGTTATAATTTAATAAAAAAGAGTAAAATACTAATTATATATGTTATTTTTAATAAAAGTAATAAAATGAGTAAATATGTAATATTTACGTTTAATAAAACGGATATATACAATTAAACTTTTAGTTTGAGTATATATGTAATTAGCTGTTTTAGAAGGATATATATGTAATTAAATTTTTTATTATGGATTATATGTAATTAAAAATTAAAAATTTAAGTTGGGTATATATATGTAATTGATGTTGTTTATAGGTGGATATATGTAATTTTTTATTTTTTTTATTATTGGTTGTTGAGAATTATTACCTTTTTTTTTCTTTCGGTCATCTTGTCACACATCTTTAGGTGAATTGACATTTATGGTTAATGGATCTTAGAGACGTACAGCAAAAATCTAAAACCATTAGAAGTTTCGTACGGTACAATGACGCATTTGTATTACTTGTTTTTTTATCTGAGGGGGATTTGATTATTTCACCCCAACTCAACAGTAAAAGTTAATGGTTTACCCACTCCAAAAATCATCAATGTTATGATTTCTAAATATTTGAATCATGCACTAGTTTAATAAAAATTGGTACAAGAGATGCAATGTGAACATTATGTACCATCTGTGTAATTAACTCTTACAACTATCAACTAATAATATAAAAAAAATTTATATGTCATTTGTCACAATTTTAAAGCTACTAACTTTTATTTTTTCATTTATTTCTTTTAATATATATTACATTAACTACAAATGATATTATTTAATTATCTTCATATTACAAATATATTTTTTTTAAAAAGATCTTTCTATAAATGCAATTCGTAAATAAATAATGTTTTTATAAAATAATATTTTTTTTCAAAAAAATATCAAACTTTAAAAAAACACAATATATCTTAAAACCTGTGGATTTTAAAAATAAAATTCATATGAAACAAAAGTAATTAAATTTCAAAGTTATAATAAATAAATTATTAAAAATGGCACTTTTTTAAAAACGATTTGTTTTAAAACAATTTTGTTTAAAAACCAACTTTTTTTTGAGTAAAACAAATAAAAATAAAAATAAGTTTAAAAAATGTTATATTTTTTTTATCACTCGTACGTAATGTTAATCATATCTTATATTAAATATCGTTTTATAATTCATTAAATTTCAATAACAAATATTTAATATTTTATTTATTCAATCCATGTAATACACATGGTACTAACCTAGTAATTAAACATATACAATTATTTATATAAACTAATTAGCAATTTTGGTATGCTTATATGTATTAAGTGGTTGTACCCGTCTTTGTCTTTTTTTTAAACTCTAACTTTTTTTTATTTCAACCTACTATTTTAACATTTTTTTACAATTTAACTATAATATTTTTTATTTTCATATTTGATCCCTCATAATTTTCATATTATACAATATTTTTGTTATGCGTTTCCGTCTAAATTTTGCGAGTAACACACCGCAACACAAACGACTTTGTTGTAACGCCCTGGTTCTAGATTTACTTATTGTTTTACATGTTTTGTGTTTTGCTTATGTCGTTCAACGTTTTTACGTGACTTTCCTTTTGATTTTATTTTCTTCATTTTTTTTTCTTTTTTAATACAAGTTTTTTTTGGTGTTGCTGGTCAGTTGCGGTTGTGTGCCATTGATGGCACTTGACATGGTTTTACGCCCTGCTGCAACGCAAGAGATTTAATACTAGTTTTAACTAATTACTATCTCTAAATCTCTAATCTCTAATAAAACTATACAAAGGTATAACTAAAATTGTAGACGCTGAACAATAATTTTTAAGAAATCTAAAACTTAACTACCTTTAACGTGTGCAATTTGAACAATCTTCTTTCCGCTCGTTTTAATAATCATAAGACTGTTCACAACGCTATAACACATCCTTCCCACAAACAGTCCTAATCAGCATGTCACATCAGCTTTCCACTCGCTTTCACCCATCCTTCCCACAAACACTTTTTACTCCAACACTATCCTTCCCACAAACACCTTTATTTTTCAACCTCATATTTTCTTTATTAATTTACTTTAAATAAAGATATTTAAATTATTGTAATATATTTAATTAAAATAAAATAAAAACAACAACGTAAAATAATAAAAAAAAATGACGATACAAAATTAATAGATAGAAACAATAATAAAGTGAAGTGTTGTAGTGTTTGTGGTGTACATTGTGGTATTTATACAAACTAGAAAAAACTAGCCGTTAGAAATAAAAAAATTCATTAATTAACTAAATTTACATTAAAATAGAGAATTAAAATAATACAACATTAAAATTTTTTATTTAATTACCAAGCCTTATGAATGTAAAAAAATATTTAAAATATTTTAATATTATAAATGTTAAAAAAATTAAATATTATAAATGTTAAAAAAAATTAAATATTATACTTAAATTATTATCTAATTACTTTAATACTAGAAATGTAAAAAAAAATTAAAACATATTTTTATTTAATTAACTCATTTGAATTAAAATTTTATATTTAAATTATTATAGTAATTGATTTTTAAATATTTTAATTAAAAACATTTAATTAAAAAAAATTTAGATTAATATATATGTTGGTGGGGCTCACCACCCCCATCTCCCGCCCTTCCGGACGGACACCCCACCCACAGGCGGGACTCCCCATCGCCGCCCTTTGGCGGACGCGGTCCACGTCGGCGACGGGCGCGCGATGAGAACAGTGTAAGTCATGACAGTCCGACTGTTATTGCTTATACACGGTAATCAAATATTATATTTTTGGTAATGATTGTATATTTTACGCATAAATCATCAAAATACGCATCATGACTTTTTTTGTTTCATTTAACAACGCAATTACTAAAATCAATTGTTATAAACAAATCTGTAATGCGTGTAATGATTACGTTGAGATTTCTCAAATCCTTTTAACGATACGTGATCCGTCAACTTCCGTCATCACTTGTTCTCCAAGTTTCCCAATTCCCTCACTATATCATAGTATACGGGGAACGTGAAGGTTCGTAACGATGTCAAACATCGACCTCTGCGATTCCATCAGTACTGATGTTGAAGATCATCACATTGTGAGCGAGTTAAGTATTTTGTGTTTGCTTTTTATAGTAACATCGTTCGTTTTTCTCTTGATCCCGTTGTTGATTTTTAAGACTAATGTTGCTGATTCGGTGCCCTAATCGCTCTCTCAGAAGCGGATGATGCTGATGCTGGAAGGTTTGATATCAACAGTTGATTCACGTTTTTTGTATTTATTCTATTGGTGAGCAAACTCAAACTCTTAGTCCTTTTGGTTTATTTACGTTTTTGTGAAGTCTTCGTTGGTTCTTCTCTGCTAATGTTCATGTTTTTGTTTGAATTGCAAATTGATAGTTTATCTGTGTGCAAATCTTCTCCAAGTGTTTTGATCATCATACGCAGACACATTGATGCGAAATTAACATCTGGTAATGCTTATCGGTCAGTGTACTCTACTAGGAATACAGTATTTACTAAGCATCTTCTAATAGCAACCACCGAGGTAATTTAATTTTTATAATTTCTACTGTGGAATTTCTATACATACAACATTTTAAAAGCAGGGCACATAGTCACAGTGATATTTCTTTTACATGGACAGGACATGAACTCACATTGGACCAGAACCCACAACAGGCATATTTACTGTTGCTAAGGTGATATTATTATCATTTTCTCTGTGTGGTTGCATCTTACTGTTGTATGCTTGTTTGATGGTGCATGATTTGTCTATCTTACTTGGGTTTGTTGTTAGTGGTATTGGACATGGAAACACAATGCTGTAAAGGTGGATAACACACTTGCTTGGATTTTGAAACTAACGCCAGTTTACGGTGCATTGATATGGCCATTTGGAGAAGTACTCGAAACGCATGAGGTGCACGCGTATTTCAGGTCTGGTGTTCTTTCATTTCATGCTTGCTTTCTTGCTAATCAATGTTTTGTAGGTAGTGTGAGTTTCTGTTTCATAGGTGCTACTAAGGCCTATAACATACTTGCTTGATCCTTGAACCTGATGAGAGTATACGGTGCATTGATGTGGCCATTTGGAGAAGTACTCAAGATGCATGAGGTGTACACTTTTATTAGGTTTGATTTTCTTCCATTTCAAGCTTGCTTTCTTGCTAATCAATGTTTTGTTGGAGTGAGTTTCTGTTCCAGAGGTGCTAGTATGGCATATGGCAACGTTGTTGTGAATTTCCTGTTACGTGTGTGTTCAAAGTCCATTTCTGCTGCTGCTTTATTGCCTTAGTCTGGTTGCAGGTTATTTATAGATTAGCATTTCCTTTTAGTTTTATGCATTTATATTGCTCTTGTTAGCAGTTACTTTCACATACTTCAGCATGTTTTTGATTATTAGTTGTTGAGGATGCTTCCCTTATTTTTATCCTTTCAGTCCCCTTTCCATGCATCTTTTGGTGAAGTGACATATATAGTTTATGATTTTTAGAGATGTCGAACAAATGACATTTGTGTCTCTTCTATTGGTGAGCATGCTCCACCTTTTTGTTCTTTTGGTTTATTTACGTTTTTGTGAAGTCTTCGTTGGTTCTTCTCTGCTAATGTTCATGTTTTTGTTTGAATTGCAAATTGATAGTTTATCTGTGTGCAAATCTTCTCCAAGTGTTTTGATCATCATACGCAGACACATTGATGCGAAATTAACATCTGGTAATGCTTATCGGTCAGTGTACTCTACTAGGAATACAGTATTTACTAAGCATCTTCTTAATAGCAACCACCGAGGTAATTTAATTTTTATAATTTCTACTGTGGAATTTCTATACATACAACATTTTAAAAGCAGGGCACATAGTCACAGTGATATTTCTTTTACATGGACAGGACATGAACTCACATTGGACCAGAACCCACAACAGGCATATTTACTGTTGCTAAGGTGATATTATTATCATTTTCTCTGTGTGGTTGCATCTTACTGTTGTATGCTTGTTTGATGGTGCATGATTTGTCTATCTTACTTGGGTTTGTTGTTAGTGGTATTGGACATGGAAACACAATGCTGTAAAGGTGGATAACACACTTGCTTGGATTTTGAAACTAACGCCAGTTTACGGTGCATTGATATGGCCATTTGGAGAAGTACTCGAAACGCATGAGGTGCACGCGTATTTCAGGTCTGGTGTTCTTTCATTTCATGCTTGCTTTCTTGCTAATCAATGTTTTGTAGGTAGTGTGAGTTTCTGTTTCATAGGTGCTACTAAGGCCTATAACATACTTGCTTGATCCTTGAACCTGATGAGAGTATACGGTGCATTGATGTGGCCATTTGGAGAAGTACTCAAGATGCATGAGGTGTACACTTTTATTAGGTTTGATTTTCTTCCATTTCAAGCTTGCTTTCTTGCTAATCAATGTTTTGTTGGAGTGAGTTTCTGTTCCAGAGGTGCTAGTATGGCATATGGCAACGTTGTTGTGAATTTCCTGTTACGTGTGTGTTCAAAGTCCATTTCTGCTGCTGCTTTATTGCCTTAGTCTGGTTGCAGGTTATTTATAGATTAGCATTTCCTTTTAGTTTTATGCATTTATATTGCTCTTGTTAGCAGTTACTTTCACATACTTCAGCATGTTTTTGATTATTAGTTGTTGAGGATGCTTCCCTTATTTTTATCCTTTCAGTCCCCTTTCCATGCATCTTTTGGTGAAGTGACATATATAGTTTATGATTTTTAGAGATGTCGAACAAATGACATTTGTGTCTCTTCTATTGGTGAGCATGCTCCACCTTTTTGTTCTTTTGGTTTATTTACGTTTTTGTGAAGTATTCTGTTGTTTTCCATTAATAATGTTCATGTTTTTGTTTGCATTGCAACTTGGTTGGTTATTAATGTACAAATCTTCTCCAAGTGTGTTGATCATCACATGTAGATACTTCGATGCGAAACGTCTCGTAATTAATGCCCGTCGGTCAGTGTACTCTACTAGAAATACAATATACGCTAAGCATCTTCTTACTAGCAACCACCAAGGTAAGTTAATTTTTCTAATTCCCAATATGGAATTTCTATACATCCAACCTTTTCTCAAGCAGGACACCATAGTCACGGTGATCTTTCTTTTACATGGACAGGACATGAACTCGCATTGGACCAGAACCCACGACGGGAATATTTACTGTTGCTAAGGTGATATTATTATCATTTTTTTCTGTGTGGTTGCATCTTACTGTTGTATGCTTGTTTGATGGTGCATGATTTGTCTGTCTTACTTGGGTTTGTTTTTAGGGGGAGTGGACATGGAAACACAATGCTGAACAGGTGGATAACATACTTTCTTGGATTTTAAACCTAATGAGAGTTTACGGTGCATCGGTATGGCCATTTGGAGAAGTACTCAAAATGCATGAGGTGCATGCGTTTATCAGGTCTGATTTTCTTTCATTTCATGCCTGCTTTCTTGCTAATCAATGTTTTGTAGGTAGTGTGAGTTTCTGCTTCATAGGTGCTACTAAGGCCTATAACATACTTGCTTGATCCTTGAACCTGATGAGAGTATACGGTGCATTGATGTGGCCATTTGGAGAAGTACTCAAGATGCATGAGATGCACATGTTTATCAGGTTTGATTTTCTTCCATTTCATGCTTGCTTTCTTGCTAATAAATGTTCTGTTGGTGGGGTGAGCTTCTGTTCCAGAGGTGCTAGTATGGTCTATGGCAACAATGTTGTGAATTTCCTGTTACGTGTGTGTTCAAAGTCCGTTTCTGCTGCTGCCTTATTGCCTCAGTCTGGTTGCAGGTTATTTATAGATTATAATTTCCTTTTAGTTTCATGTATTTATATTGTTCTTTTTAGCAGTTACTTTCGCATACCATTGCATCCCAATTCTAAATGATCATCTCCACCATCAAGTGATATTTTTGGTACAAAATATATGAAAATTTCAAATTTGACTGTCAAATACTTGTTTGAACTTACAAAGGTTATTTTTTATCATACTATAATCAGCTTCTACTCATTGGTCTTGATCATTTACTCTTTTTGTTTCATTATGATACACGTTCTTCAAAGTGCAATATATGAGGATGACTTTTATCACATTCTTCAAAGCATTAATGTAAATCTGCAAGAACTTGGGGCAGAAGATATCAGCAGGTTTGCTATATAATTTTTATATTTCAATTAGTAAATTTAGTTTAGTTTGTTGCATTACTATTTTACTCTTCTTTTTGCTGTTATGAACCATTGATGGAGCAGGAGCACATGACAGCCCCTTGCACATTCAGAAGATGGTTCTAAATGAATTGTAAAGCTTCATGGGACGACAATAGGAAGTCATCTTTCTATGGTTCCTATTCATATATTTCTAGCCTACATGGACCTTACTCCTAAGATTTTGTCTTTTAGATAATTTGATTAAATGACGTGCCTTAAACACTTATAATAGTTATGCTTTTGTCTTGAAAATCATTAGACATTGGATATTGCAACAATGGAACTGGCCAAACCATGAAGAGCATGTTCACGATTATACGTTAGTGCATTACCATTGTCGGTGTGAATATTTCATTACATGTGTGTTTACGATGCCTACTTGCTTCCTAAATGACTCGGATGGTTTGCATGTTATTTTTGAAATATTATTCTCTTTTAGTATTATTTATCTATATTATCATTTTTAACTAGTAGCATGTTTAGCTTTCCTTTCCCTCAATAAGCACTACTAGATAACATGGAAGTGGTTGTGACCCGCAGGAAGTAACGGTTTGGTTTGATTTGCATCTACATTTAGGAGCTAAGGTAATTGCTGGCGTAACCTGAAGGGAGGATATTGGATGATCTAATCAAATTTGCCATCAGACTTGTATCTTGTTTAGAGGCTAAGGTTAGTGTTGATCATCATATGTAAAAATTTTGACGCGAAACCTATACTAATGCTGTTGGGTCAGTGTACTCAACTAAGAATGCAACATCTATTAAGTATGTTCTTAATAGCAACCAGTCAACCACCCAGGTAAGCTAATTATATATAATTGTCAATCTAGAATTTCTATATGTACATCCTTTTCACAAGCAGGACAACATAGTTGACTGCAGCTAACATTGGACCAGAACCCACAATACTGCATGATTTGTCTGTTTGACTTGTGTTTCTTGTTAGGGGGAGTGTACACGGAAATACTAGTGCTGTACCCTTGGATATATCGTCCTGGTGTTTCTTTCAAAACTTGAATGTTCTTGAACATCAACACACATTGGACCGGATCAAACTTGCAATGGGGATATTTATTATTGTTCAGGTAATATTATCATCATATTCTTTCTGGTCCTTGCATCGTTATGCTGTATGCTTATGTGA
Source organism: Flaveria trinervia (assembly GCA_025506515.1). Lineage (NCBI taxonomy): Eukaryota > Viridiplantae > Streptophyta > Magnoliopsida > Asterales > Asteraceae > Flaveria > Flaveria trinervia. The sequence continues at coordinate 98,249,127 of CM046452.1, forward strand.
TGCTGCCTGATTTCTCTGTCCTACTTTGGGGTTGTTAGGGGGATTGGACATGGAAACGCCATGCTGTATAGGTGGATATGTCGTTAAATGCCCTTACTACCTCTGGTGAGCCATTTCTATCTTAAACGTTCACATCGCCAGGTATGTTTTGTGGGGATTTAAAATTTTGTTTTGTTGAAATTAGCTGTGAAATAACCAACTTGGGATTCAAAATTTCGGTGATTTTTTAAATAATTCCAATGTTACTAACACATCATTAAGCTTCACTTTGCAGGTATCATCATTCGTGATACTACTCATCAATCTCTTAAAACCATTGGATCCTTCGAAATGGCCATGTCCACCATCAATTGGTATTTTTGGTACAAAATATATGAATATTTCAGATTTGGTTGTCAAATACTTGTTTGAACTTGCAAAGGTTATTTTTTATCATATATATTAGTATCAACTTCTACTCATTGGTCTTAATCATTTACTGTTTTTGTTTCATTTTGATGCAACTTCTTCAAAGTGCAATAAACGAGTCTGACATAAATCACATTTTTTAAAGCATTGATGTAAATCTGCAAGAACTTGGGGCGGAAGAAATCCGGAGGTTTGCTTTATGATTTTTATATCTCAAAAGCTAATTTCTAGTTACGTTTGTTGCATTACTATTTTACCCCTCTATTTTTCAGTTATGAACCCTTGATAGAGCGGGTGCACGTAACAACCCCTTGCACATTCTGAAGATGGTTCAAAATGAGTTGTAAAGCTTCATGGGAAGACAATAAAAAGGCATATTTCTATGGTCCCTGTTGCAAGGTATTATTTCTTTTAGATAATTTGATTAAATGATGTGCCTTAAACACTTTTAACAGTTCTACTTTTGTCTTGAAAATCATTAGATGTTGGATGTTACAACAATATATGGACCTGGCCAAACCCATGAAGGGCACGTTCACGATTACGCGTGAGTGCATTACCGACGTGAGTGCATTACCGACGTCGGTGTGAATATTTCATCACATGTGGTTTACGATGCCTACTTGCTTCCTAAATGACTTGGATGGGTTGCATGCCATTTTTGAAATGGTATTCTCTTTTATTATTATTTTTGTTTATTATTATTTTTTACTAATAGCAAGTTTAGCTTTCCTTTTTGAATAAGCACTACAAGATAGCATTAGAAGTGGTTATGACCCGCAAGCAGATAACTATTGGTTTGGTTTGATTTGCATCAGCTAAGGTGATTGGCGTGACCCGAGAGTAGATATTGGATGATCTAATCAAATTTGCCATCAGACTTGTAGAAACTTTGATGCGAAACCTATACTAATGCTTCTGGGTCAGTGTACTCAACTTAGAATACAACAGGACAACATAGTCAACCACCCAGGTAAGCTAATTGTATAATTTCCGATCTAGAATTTCTGTATGTACATCCTTTTTACAAGCAGGACAACATAGTCACTATAACCTTTGTTTTGATGGACTGCAGCTCACATTGGATCAGAACCCACAGTGACATGCAAATATGTTGTTTTTAAGGTAATATCACTATCATTTTCTCAACGTAGTTGCATCTTTCTGTTGTATGTTTGTGTGATGCTGCATGATTTGTCTGTTTGTGTGATGCTGCATGATTTGTCTGTTTGACTTGTGTTTCATGTTAGGGGTAGTGTACACAGAAACACTAGTGCTGTACACTTGGATATGTCGTCTTGGCTTTTCTTTCAAAACCTGAGTGTTCTCAAACATCAACACACATTGGACCAGAATTTGCAACGGGCATATTTATTGTTGTTCAGGTAATATCATCATCATATTCTTTGTGTCGTTGCATCGTTCTGTTCTATGCTTATGTGATGCTGCCTGATTTGGTAGTTCTACTTTGGATTTATTATTAGGAGGATTGGACATGGAAACACCATGCTGTACAGGTGGATATGTTTTTCAATGCCCTTATTACATTTGGTGGTCCAATATTATCTTAAACGTCAACGTCGCCAGGTCTGTCTTGTGGGGATTAAAATTTTTGTGGTGTTGAATTTACCTGTGCAATGAACAACCCGGGATTCAAATTTATGTATATTTTAAATAATTCAAATGTTACTAGTACAACATCATTTTGTAGGCATCATCATTCGTGATACACATCAATCTGTTATCTGTTAAAACCAGTAGATACTTCTAAATGGCCATCTCCACCATCAAGTTATATTTTTGGTGCAAAGTATATAAAAAATTCAGATTTGGTTGTCAAATACCTGTTTGAACTTACAAAGGTTATATTTTATTTTATTATAGTCAACTTCTACTCATTGGTCTTGATCATTTACTGTTTTTGTTTCATTTTGATGCAAGTTCTTTAACGTGCAATATATGAGTCTGACCTTTATCACATTCTTTAAAGCATTAATGTAAATCTGCAAGAACTTGGGGCCGAATAAATCAGGAGGTTTGCTTTATAATTTTTATATTTCAATTGCTAATTTTTAGTTTCGTTTGTTGCATTACTAATTTACCCTTCTATTTTCTTGTTATGAACCCTTGATAGAGCAGTAGCACATGACAACCCCTTGCACATTCTGAAGATGGTTATAAATGAGTTGTAAAGCTTCATGGTACAAGTGTACAACAATAAAAAGTCATCTTTCTATGGTTCCTATTGTAAGGTATTATGTCTCTTAGATAATTTGAATAAATAATGTGCCTTTAACACTTATAAAAGTTCTGCTAAATTTATTAGACGTTGGATGTTGCAACCTGCAACAATGGACCTGGCCAAACCCATGAAGCGCAAGTTCACGATTATGCATGAGTGCATTACCATTGTCGGTGTGAATATTACATCACCTGTGTGTTTACGCTGCCTAGTTGCTTCCTAGATGATTCGGATGTGTTGCATGTCATTTTTGAAATAGTACTCTCTTTTAGTATTATTTATCTATATTATTATTTTTTATTAATAGCAAGTTTAGTTTTCCTTTCCCTCAAATAAGCATTACTAGATAGAATGGAAGTGGTTGCAACCCTTAAGGAGCTAGATAACGGTTTGGTTCGATTTGCATATATATCGGAGCCAAGGTAATTGGCGTGACTCGAGAGGAGATATTGGATGATCTAATCAAATTTTCCTTTGGACTTGTATCTTGTTTAGAGGCTAAGGTAAGTGTTGATCATCCAGGTAAGCTAATTTTATATAATTGCCAACCTAGAATTTTTTTATGTACATCCTTTTGACAAGCAGGATAACATAGTCACTATAACCTTTCTTTTGATGGACTGCAGCTCACATTGGACCAGAACCCACAATGACAGGCAAATATGTTGTTTATAAGGTAGTATCATCATAATTTTCTCAACGTAGTTGCATCTTTCTGTTGTATGCTTGTGCAATGCTGCATGATTTGTCCGTTTGACTCGTGTTTCTTGTTAGGGGGAGTGTACTCGGAAATACTAGTGTTGTACCCTTGGATATGTCGTCCTGCCGTTTCTTTCAAAATTTGAATGTTGTTGAACATCAACACACATTGGACCAGAACTTGCAATGGGGTTTGTTTTTGTTCAGGTAATATTATCATCATATTCTTTCTGGTCCTTGCATTGTTCTGTTGTATGCTTATGTGATGCTGCCTGATTTCTCTGCCCTACTTTGGGGTTGATGTTCAGGGGATTGGACATGGAAACACCATGCTGTATAGGTGGATATGTTGTTCAATGTTCTTACAACTTTTGGTCATCCATTTCTATCTTAAAGTTCACATCACCAGGTATGTTTTGTGGGGATTTAAAATATTGTTTTGTTGAAATTAGCTGTGAAATAACCAACCTGGGATCAATTTTTTGTGATTTTTTAAATAATTCCAATGTTACTAGCACAACATTAAGCTTCAAGTTTGCTGGCATCGTCATTCGTGATATTCATCAATCTCTTAAAACCATTGGATTCTTCTAAGTGGCCATCTCTACCATCAAGTGATATTTTTGGTACAAAATATATGAAGATTTCATATTTGGTGTCAAATGCCTTTTTGAACTTACAAAGGTTATTGTTTATTATATTATAATCAAATTCCACTCATTGCTCTTGATCATTTACTGTTTTTGTTTCATTTTGATGCAAGTTTTTCAAAGTGCAAAATATGAGTCTGACCTTTATCACATTCTTTAAAGCCTTAATGTAAATCTGTAAGAAGTTGGGGCGGAAGATATCAGGAGCTTTGCTTCATAATTTTTATATTTCAAATGCTAATTTTTAGTTTCAGTTGCTGCATTACTATTTTACCCTTCTATTTTTCTGTTATAAAGCCATGATAGAGCAGGAGCACAAACCATTGCACGTTCATTCTGAAGGGGTTCTAATAAATAAGTTGTAAAGCTTCACGGGACGACAATTATAAGTCACCTTTCTCTGGTTCCTATCATAAGGAATTGTCTTTAAGTTAATTTTGTTAAATGATGTGCGCTAAACACTTATAATAATTCTGCTTTTAGTTTGAAATTTATTAGACGTTGGATGTTGCAACTTGCAATTCACAATGGACCTGGCCAACCAATGAAGGGCACGTTCCCGATTATGAGTCAGTGCATTACCAGCGTTAGTGTGAATAATTCATCACATGTGTGTTTACGGTGCCTACATGCTTCCAAATGACTCGGATGGATTGCATGTCAATTTTGAAATGGTATTCTCTTTTAGTATTATTTATCTATATTATTATCTTTTACTAATAGCAAGTTTAGCTATTAGTAGCTAATATTATTGTCTTTTACTATATTAACCAATGAAGGGCACGTTCCCGATTATGAGTCAGTGCATTACCAGCGTTAGTGTAAATATTTCATCACATGTGTGTTTATGGGCCTACTTGCTTCCTAAATGACTTGGATGGATTGCATGTCATTTTTGAAATGGTATTCTCTTTTAGTATTATTTATCTATAATAGTATCTTTTACTAATAGCAAGTTTAGCTTTCCTTCCCTCAGTATGCACTACTAGATAGCATGAAAGTGGTTGCGACCCGCAAGGAGCTAAGACTTGTATCTTGTTTAGAGGCTAAGGTAAGTGTTGATCATATGTAGAAACTTTGATGCGAAACCTATGCTAATGCTTCTGGGTCGGTGTACTCTTACAACATTTATTAAGCATGTTCTTAATAGCAACCGGTCGACCACCAAGGCTGGTAAGCTAATTTCATATAATTGCCAATCTTGAATTTCTGTACAACATTTATTAAGCATGTTCTTAATAGCAACCAGTCGACCACCCAGGCCGGTGAGCTAATCTCATATAATTGCCAATCTTGAATTTCTATATGTACATCCAGTTCACAAGCAGGACAACATTGTCACTATAACTCTTCTTTTTGTGGTGCTGCAGCTCACATTGGACCAGAACCCCCACAATGACAGGCAAAATTATTGTTTCTAAGGTAATATCATCAATTCATCATCGCTTTCTCATCGTAGTTGCATCTATCTGTTGTATGCTTGTGATGCTGCATGAGTTTTCTGTTTGACTTGTGTTTCTTGTTAGGGGGAGTGCCGGAGTGTACACGGAAACACTAGTGTGTACACTCGGATACAGTGTTTATTTTAAAAATTGAGTTTTCTCAAATGTTAACACATATTGGAGCATAACTTGGAATGGGCAGATTTATTGTTCAGGTAATATTATCATCATATTCTGTGTCATTGCATCGGTCTGTTGTATGCTTATGTGATGCTGCCTGATTTGTCTGTCCTACTTTGGATTTGTCATTAGGGGGTGTGGACATGAAATCGCTATGATGTACAGATGGTTATGCTGTCTATTGCCCTTACTACTTTAGGTGGGGCATTTCTATCGATATTTGACTATTCTCGAGCATCAATATCATGTAAGCTTGTAATTTGGTTTCCCCAACTGTTTATCTTGGCATTCAAATACATTTCTCAGTTGAACCAACGTTATTCTTAGTGCTCAAAAAGTAAAAGTCACAAGCAAACGTTGATTTTTATTTTTCTAGATTTTTTAATTGAAGAGCGTATATTTTGATCAGTTGATGCTTTTGATGCGAGTGCAGGACATACTTGCTTGTTCCTTGAAGCTGTTGTGATTTTATGGTTGCATTGCATTGATGTGGTCATCTGGAAAAGTATTCAACATACATGAACTTACACGCATTTCCGCCATTTATTCGTTTCTTCACTTTCATGCTTTCTTTCCTATAGTAATGCTTCTGGGTTAGTGTAGTCAGCTAGGAGTACAACTTATATTAATCATCTTCTTGAAATCCACCACCCGGGTAGTTATGTTTTATATAGTTGCCAATGTGAAGTTCTATAAATACAACCTTTTCACAAGCTGGACCATAGTCATGATGATCTTTCTTTTACACTTATAGGATACATGGGACCAGAATTCACAATGGGCCGATTTATTGTTGTGTAGGTAATATCATCATTATATTCTTTGTGTCTTGGGTTTGTTTCTTGATTTTGTACATGTGGATATGTTGTTCAATGCCCTTAATGCTTTTGTTGGGGCATTAATGTATTGAAATTTGAGTGTTCTCAAACGTCAATATAATGTAAGCTCATAATTTGGTTTCAATTGTTCATCATGGCATTCAAATGTCTACAGCAATCTAACCAACATTATTCGTCATGTAGGTCCAGCTTCAGGGGCATATTACCTTCCGTGAAACTCCTGGAGTTCTATATGTATACAAGCAACACACACAAATAAGTCATGACACAAATAACTCTTGTCCTTCACATACTTGATGCTAAGTTTATATAAAATTGCAAATCTAGATATGTACATCCTTTTCACAAGGGGGACAACATATTCACGATAATCTTTCTTTTAGATGGACCGGAGCTCATATTGGACCAGAACCACAATGACGGTCAAATTTATTGTTTTTAAGGTAATATTATCATCACTTTCTCAATGTAATTGCATCTTTCTGTTGTATGTTTGTGCAATACTGCATGATTTGTCTGTTTGACTTGTGTTTCTTGTTAGGGTTTGTGTACACGGAAACATTAGTGTTGTACATGTGGATATGTTGTCCTAGTGTTTCTTTCTAAACTTGAGTGTTCTCAAACATCAACACACATTGGACCAACACTCGCAATGGGCATATTTATTGTTGTTCAGGTAATGCCATCATTATATTCTTTGTGTCGTTGCATCGATCTGTTCTATGCTTATGTGATGCTGCCTTATTCATCCGTCCTACTTTGGGTTTGTTAGGGGGATTGGACATGGAAACGCCATGCTGTACAGGTTTTTATGTTGTTCAATGCCCTTACTACTTTCGGTGGGCCATTTCTATCTTAAACGTCAACATCGGCAGGTATGTTTTGTGGGGATTTAAAATTTTGTTGTGTTGAAGTTAGCTGTGTAATGACCAACCTGGGATTCAAAATTTCTTTGATTTTTTAAATAATTCAAATGTTACTTGTACAACATTATGCTTCAATTTGGTGGCATCATCATTCGTGATACTCATCAATCTCTTAGAATCATTGGATCCTAGTTCTAAATGGCCATCTCCACCATCAAGTGATAATACAAAGGTTATATTTTTATCATATTATAATCAACTTCTACTCATTGTTCTTGATCATTCACTGTTATTGTTTCATTTTGATGCAAGTTCTTCAGAGTGCAATATACGAGGCTGAACTTTATCACATTCTTCAAAGCATTAAATTAAATCTGCAAACACTTGGTGGAAAATATCAGCAGGTTTGCTATATAATTTTTATATTTCAATTGCTTACTATTTTACCCTTTTATTTTTCTGTTATGAACCCTTGATAGAGCAGGAGCACATGACAACCCCTTGCACGTTCTGAAGATGGTTCTAAATGAGTTGTAAAGCTTCATGGGATGACACAATAAAAAGGCATCTCTCTATGGTTCCTATCCTTTATTCCTCGCCTACATGCTACATGGACCTTGCTCCTAAGGTATTATCCCCTCCTTCTCTCTTCCTCTCACTCACTCCATAAGTTTCATCAAACACACATAAATACCAAAAATTTTCCAACATACTTACAAAATATATCTCTCATTCAACTAGTTTCATCAAACACACATAAATACCAAATCTATTACTAGCCTACTTACAAAATATATAGAGAGGTGGTTTTAATTCTCCTCCATTTTTGTTTGGGAAAATATCATTTCCATATACAAGATTGTAATATGAATATTATAGAGATAAAATCTTGAACCATGCCTTCCAACCACGGCTCCAACGGTGGTGGCGAGTTATCATATCAAACTATTAGACTGATGTTCAGTCGTCTGAGGATGATTCTGCTTCTTGCACATTACAAAAGTCCTTTCATCACAAGACCCAACTGCTTCATTTGCTTTCATTGCTGCCAATAAATATAGTAACTTTTGAAAAAAAAAATTATGGACGAAAAGAACAACAAAAAATCATAATTAAAAATGCCCAAAATGGGCCAAAGATTCCATACAAATTTCTATTCAATTACTTTACTCACGACATATAACATATCAAGAGGGTCAGCTAGCCCACGATCAGTAGTGTTTGTTTTTTCATATAAAATCTGAGTTTTGTTTAAAAAAGCATGACTTGAACCATTAGATGTAGCGGGTGGAGAGTCATATATATGACTTGAATCCTTGATGTGTAAACAAGCAACACGATCAAACAACAAACTATAAAAAACTTTCCTTACCATCGGATATTGAATTTGTTGGACAGAGCAAGAACTTGCTGAAATCAAAACCAAGAACAGGAAGCCTTCCACTGCGAGCATACATCTTCAAAGATGAATCAATAACATCCGAAACTCTATCATCATCGTTGACGAAAAACCGCAAAGGTCCTGAACTTCTGAGCACATTCACGGTGATCAGAAACCAATTCTTCACTTTTTGGTTATCATGATTCTTCTTTTTCTTAATCAACATCTTTTCAATTTTGTTTGAAATTCAGTTTGGTGTTTTGAAATTGCTAGCTAGTTAGTTCAAGGATCGAGACCGATATAGCAGAAATATTAAGAAGCCATTAAAGATTATAAGAATTGAAGTTGGAGTTATGAAAAAGAAACATGATTCACAATTCATGTGGATCGTCAAAAATATTTCTCCTGTTTGTTATGGAGAGAGATGCATTAACATACGTAATAAAAACTACTACATACAGCAAGTATTTTAATAAATGAAGGCAAAACAATTTTAATATGAAAATTAAAAGTGAGCAAGTGCATGTGTTTATTGGGTTATTAGAAGTTGAAATCGTAAAACTTATTTAAATCAAAACTGGTTTGAATTTGACTTGATTGGAATAAACCAAATTTTGAAAAAAATAAATAACTAAAAATAGTAGAAATTAAATTAAAATAATAGTAATGTCAACGTTCTTATAAGAAAAAAAAATAAAAATTATGTAATTCAAATTCAAACTCAAATAATTAAGGTAGATGATTCAAAATTTATAGATTTAAATTCTGAATTTGGTTTGAGATGAGATGTGGGGTGATGCGCGACTTGTGTGAACACTAGCCTATCATGATCGGTATCATGCAAAACACACCCTAATCAGGGCCTAATCGTTGATTGTATATCACAAATCCAACGGCCTTATGGCTGTTAATATACTCGTTGGGTATTTATACAAAGTTTTTCCTTATTACTAAAAATCATCCCTTGTTATCTTAAATCTTCATACATTTACAAATTATCTCAAATAATTTTCCCTCAATATCAAGTTTAATCATTCTCTCCATATTCTGCTTCATAATTATAATAGATTTAACCCCTTACAATGCAACAAGAGTCTGTTTAAGCTGAAACCAACCCTAATTCATCCCAAATTCCCAATTTTCACAAAACAACCATAATTCAACCTATTATCATTTTCACAATTTCAATTATTATAATAAAATTAATCCCAAATGTCAACTTTCTCAATTTCAACTCAACAATCTACAATGCATTTTGTACGGCAATAACAACTTTCTCAGTTCAACAATAGGGGTTATGGCATAAAGGGTGATGCAAGAAACAACAAAAACACAAATATATAGACTTCTTACTTAAGCTACATGATTATTTAACCAGATCGAAGTTATATCCGATGCTAGCATGGTTGTGAATGAAAATTTATTTTAAATTGTTTTATTAAGATATTATCTTGTAGCCTTTATTTTTACTTACCAGTAGGAGAACGTGAGTTTTTAGTTGGGTATTTGTTAACATTTGAAAATTCAAACGCCTTAAAATTCTGCCTTTTTCAAGTATTTCATATGTGACATTTAAGAAAATCAATTTTTAATGAAGGGATCCCTAGCTTGTACCCCGTCAGTAGCCGACTCCCCTTGGTGGAATCTCTATTACTAGGTTTCGCCTTTAAGAACATATGAGGTCCTAATAATATGATTCATAATAAACTCAAACTAGTGTATATTTTGCACATACAAACTATTTTTGATAAATATTATAAAAATAAACTTTTAATTACATTCGTCATGAATTGATGCAGTTGCCTTAAAATATTTAACATCAAAGACTTTCACAATAACGATATAAAATATGTAGCCAAAATAAAAACATATATGTTCGGCTTCCTCTTGCTACAGAAGCCACTTTACACCCACTTCCTGGGTATAGTTAAGGAAAAGATAAAAACAAAATTGATATGGGTGAATGAACTCAACGATGAAATCATAGAATAGAACTAAAGAAAAAAAAGAAACTCTCAGCGTTATGTATTATTGTATTTTGGGTTGTTAATATATAAAAAAATACGAATCATGGTGCAATATAAAATGAATATAAAACAATGGATATTAAGAAAAAAGAAAAAAGAAAAAAGCGAGTGATGATGTGTTAAGCAAAGGCAACCTCATATTTCAAATTAAATAATGAAGTAAGTTAATCAATTGCATATAAAAGTGCATAATTGTGATAAATACCCTTGTATGTGACACCTCAAATAATGTCGATTATAATATATCTGCGTTAACTACCTCCTATCCGTTGACAAAAAGAAGTTATTACCTTACCATGTAATTTGTCGTAAATGATGACAAGTAATAGGTATATTAATTTATTTTTATCTAATTCGAATATGACGTATTCCGGACCTGAACTTTTTTCCGCTTTAATTAAACGTGACATATTTTTAAACCTACAAAGCATGTGTTCGTTTTATTCAAGCTTTATTATATATTACCAGCAACCTTAATAGATGACCATGCTCAATGTTACAAAAAAACGAAAAATCATTCTTAATGTTGAACAATTGAAGTAATCTAGTTCTTTTTTCAGAATTTTATGTTAGGAATCGATTAATCAACTTCCTATTTTTCAAAATTTAAATTAACATTTGTGACATTTTATTTCATCAACCGAAGCCAATGAAATTGGACCGACATTAGACCATCCATAGAACCTTAATCGTCTCTCCCATGAACGTTGGACCATTAAAGATCCACACGAGTCGATAGACCAAGCGCCACAAGGGATACCGACACCAAGTCATGGACGTGTGTTGCGAATGCTCTTATAATCATATACGCGATGAGTTGAAGATCAAAGCTTTTATACAAGTTCTATATATGCTTAAATACCCATGATCAACATTCAACATGTTTTTCCTTTAAAAACATACATTATACATACCAAATCCGTTACCAATGTCCTTACATAATACATATACGTAGTTTTAATTTATCTCCATCAAACAAGATTATAATTTGAACATTACGGAGATGAAATCTTGAACCATGCCTTCCAACCACGACTCCAACGGTGGTGGCGAGTTGTCATATCGGACCGAGGTTCGGTCATTTGAGGATGACTCTGCTTCTTGCACATCACAAAAGTCCTTTCATCACAAGACCCAACTGCTTCATTTGCTTTCATTGCTGCCAACAAATTTGGTAATCTTGAAAGGTACTTTATGGTGGTTCAATACAACAACAAAATAATGTCACTATAAAAATACCCAAATGGGACAAAGATTCCCTTAAAATTTCTATTTATATTACTTTACTCACATAATATTAACATATGATGATTCCATGGGCCGAATTAACGGATGTTGAAAAGGATATTTGATTAACGTTCATCAGAATTTGTCAGTTTTTTTTAACTTAAGTTTTTTTAAGAAAACACGAATTTGAACTATAATATAAGTTGTAGCGGGTAGAGTAAAGAGTCTTATGATTTGAATCTTTGACTCGTAAACAAGCAAGACGATCATACAACAACACCAACAAACCTGAAAGAACTTTGCTTACCAAGAGATTCTGAATTTGTTGGATAAAGCAAGAACTTGTTGAAATCAGAACCAAGAACAGGTAGCCTTCCACTGCGAGCATACATCTTCAAAGACGAATCTATAACATCCGAAACTTTGTCATCATCGTTTACAACGAATCGTAAAGGTCCTGGGCTTCCGATCACATTCACAGTAATCAAAAACCTCTTCTTCGCTTTTTGGTTATCATGATTCTCCTTCTTGATCATCATGTTCTCTGTTTTGTTAGAAATTTGATTTGGTTAATTGAGATATGAGTGAATTCAATTAGGGGAAAATGAAAGTGTGAGTTGGATCAAGAATAGCAAGAAGCCATTGACGAATATAAGAATTAAGGTTGCAAAAAGAAGCATGAAACAACAATTCATGTGAATCATCCAAAATCATTCTCCAGTTTGTTATGGAGATAGAGAGAGGTAGATATATACACGTAATAAATACTACTACATACTGCAGGTATTTTAATATAACAATGATCATCAAATTAAGAACTTTTAATATAAGTATATAATTGATTAGCTTTTTTAACCACAATAATTGAGTAGCTATGAGTTTGTTCTTTTTAATATGAGAAAGAAAAACATAGCATTCAAGTCGTTATATAAAAAATAAATTATTGATATATACTTTAAAGTTTTAAGGTAGGATATTGTGAAAACTATGGGAGGGGTACCTGTTATCCGCAAATAAAGGAGTGTGGATAAAGTCTATTTACGCTCGAGCTCGGCTCGGCTCGTTTTGATTTTAGAAAGTTCAAGCTCCAGCTTGACTCGTTTGTAATTTTATTCCTAAAGCTTGAGTTTAGCTCGTCGAAATTTTTTTAAGCTCGAGCTTGGATTGGGCTCGATTCCTTTATTGATAAATTATTTAAAAAATATATAATAACTTTTATATTTATTTATAATCATACTTAATATTTAATATATATTATTTTCAAAACAATATATATAATAATTTAAATACATATTTATAAAAACAAAAAGCTTGTTTAAGCTGGCAAGCCGGCTCGAGCTTGATATCTGAAGCTCTGGCTCGAGCACGTTTAGTAAACGAGCCATAGTGTGAGCTCGAGCTTATTTAAGCTTGGCTCGATTCAAGCTTTTTTCATCCAATCCCAAAAAACTTGTGAGCCGATTTGACTCATTTACACCCCTACAAATATCGTACTAAAATCTCCATTTAAGTTGTTAGATAACTTATTTTTTTCAAGTTGATCAATTTTTAATGCTATATCAATAACCCTCGATCTCATGATGAAGTATACTATATTACACGCCTAGCTATCATTAAACCAAAAACCTTTTGATAACTAGATAGTAACTAGAATTTTGATTCTCATTTTTTAATTTGATTATATAAACCAAATTATAATCCATCCGCACACCATATATATGTGTTATAAGGCAAGAAGATTAATACATGGCCATATGATTAAAAGGAGGTTTTGCCATACTATGTAACATCATTTTCTTCATTATCTTTACTTTAACTTTACTTTATGCACGTCTCTCTAATTACTAGGGATCAAACACAGGCCGAGTCGATCCAGAAAACTACTAGAAAATTGAGTATTTGTGACCGTAATAAGTACAAGATGTGAGGGCATGTTTCAAGATGACATGTTTACTGAGCCAAACAAACGATACACGCCTTCCAACGTCCGCTACGTCGTCGTGTAATCATCCTCGACCTTGCTTAGGGTACTTGATTGTTGTTCATCTTGTATAACACGAAATTTCTCCCGCCACAAGATCCTATTTCTTCACTTGAATTCAATACTAAAATCCAAAAAGGAGCATATTTAACATATATATGCACGTTAATAAGAAGCAACATACGACAATCTTGTTGTTTTCACCCACTGAGATTTTATCAAACTCTTGTTGTTACTATTCAAAACAAAACAATAAAAAAAATAAAAATAAAACCTGATTCTGTATCCGATGCATAAAGTGTGAAGTTTGTAGGATCAGATCCAAGGATCGGAAGCCGCCCGCTACGGGCATACAACTTTAGTGCTGAATGTATAACGGTCGAAACCTTATCATCATCATTCACCACAAGTCGCAAGGTCCCATAACCTCCAGCCACATTTACAGTGATCAAAAGCCGCTTTTTCTTAACATTAACATCGCGTTCAACGTGTTGTTCTTGTTCTTCCATGGTAACAACATTCTCATCGAAACACTTCTTTTCATGTTCTTTTCGGTCTCCATAATCAAATCTTACCTTAATTAGGAAACTAAGGTTGGTTTTGCACCAAATATTGGCAACGTAGTATGAGATTTTATGGAGTTTAGAAGACCGAAAGCAGGATGCGAATGTTGGGCTTTTTTTTTGTTAATGTAAAAGGCGGCTGAATTGAAAGATGTATTGACACTGAGATTTTTTCTTGAACAGAGTTGAAACTTAGATAGTATCAAAAATTCCAAGGTTTGATTGTGAAGAACAATGTAGTGTGTATTATTATCTTGTAATTTTGATCGTAATTATATGCACATATATAATTATATATTTTTGGTATAATATCTATTTATTATTAAAATAAAATTGTTAAATCTATGGACATTGACGGATCCATGACTTTATTTCGATGTTGTCATTGTTTTTATATGCTCCAATTTTATAAAAACGGACATTAAAATTTTCAGATCAGTTGAGGTTAGGTAACTAAATATAAAAGTCAAAAGTTAAAATAGTTATAGGTGAATACAAAATATACTTTTATCTTCTTCAAATAATTTGTGGTATCATCATTCCAATCTTGTTGCAAGTTTTGGTCTTTTAAAAAAAATAAAAATTCCCATAAACATTTTCTTTCACCACTTTTCTTTTTCTTCAGCTTAAGTTTATTATTTTCATGATCAAATGAAGTCACCGTCTAAAAAACATTGTTTTCACTCGAAAAACTCATACATACATTTATATATACTCGTGAAAATTCATCGTATTCTGTTAACTCTGATGTTATCTACATAAGTTTGCTCCTGTTTATAAGAATAGTTGGTTTGTTTAGGCTCGTGAACTGTTTGAGATATATTTTGAAGCTGGTTTATCACACAATCTTATTCAATTCTTAGGCAAGGCTCAGGTCGAACAGTTTAGCATGTTGATACCCCTGCTGAGTAGTGACTTGTAAACATGCAAATTGAACGGATGGCATCCCAGTTTTACTATATGGGACCATAGGCTACAACAAACACGCAACTGAGTGTGGATCATTACGCATATCCCTAGCCAGGGCTCTAGATAGCTGGCGGGCTCCGGTATATATAACCCTTGTTTGCATATATGTGCCCGTTGCATAATGGCCAGTTTATAAAACTGGTATCGGGTTGAAACCAGTTTGATGTGTCAACGGTTCGAACCAACATCAAACTGACGGTTTGGGTTGGTTTGAGCCGACCCTGTTATTTTTTATTAACCAGGTCGGGTTAAAAACCGGTTTGGAAACTCAAACCGATTTTTTTTCGCCACTTTAGTTTTAGCCATCCCTCTATAGAATAAATACGATCAAGAATCCGGGCCGACTTATACTCCACGTATACCCACCATTTGTATAAAAATATACATTTCTTATTTTCGGTCGGAAAATCTACTTGCGGCTTAACAACGGAAAATCAGTCAAGAAACAAAATAAATAAAAACTTTTATCTTTTAATTTTAGAAAATCTACCGACGGGAAGTAAAAATGTATAAAAAGTATTGTTTTGTTTAATGTTAGAAATTTTACTCAATGATTACCAATGGAAATCCATCATTACATATATATATATATAATATATATATATATATATAATATATATATATATATATATATAATTATCAACGATAAATATAATATGAATTTATTACATATTAATAAATGATTAATAATGATATTATAAATAATAAAATTTTAAAAAATTTTAAATATAAAATAATAAAAATAAAAATTTATTAAAATATATTTTTAAGATAAGATACAATAGAAATGAATTTAGTATGTTTAGTAATTTATTAAAGTAAGATGATTTATACTTTGAATACTTATTTATTTAAGTTACTTATTTAAAATCAATTTTATAATAGGAGAGAGACGTGACACAAGAATATAAAGTTTATGAAAAGTTGTCATGTGTTCAGTGTCCCTTTAAAAATTATTAGAGCATTCATAATGAAATTCTTAAAAATATGTAAGTGTGTTTGGTATTATATGGAATGATTTTGAGTGATTGTAAATGAATGATAGAGGAAATGTTATTGCGGATTGGTATATTCAAAGAATATTACTGTTTAGTACTTATAAATTTTTTAATATTTTTTAAAGTTGTTGTGAGTGGATTAGAGGGAAAAATAATGATAAGGGTATAAAAATATTATTTAATTGAAAAGAAGAGAGGAAATATAATGATTTTTAGTGTAATTATATGTATATAACTCTTAAAACTATTTTCATTGTTATAAAATAATAATATACTTTTTGTTTTTTGATTAAAACTATTGGTAGAAAGAAATAGTATTTTTTGCTTGTTTCCTTGTTTCAAAAACCGTTGGTAATCCATCGCGTTCATCGAAAATTCGATGATAATGTATGTCGGTAAACTTTACTAGTTTTTTTTTTTTTTGAAAAGCAATGCCATTAACGGGACTAGCAAGAATCTACAACCCCAAAGGTAAACTTTACCGGTTGATTACCCATGACTCCAGGAGCAACTTTGCCGATGGACTTTCAGTGACGGAATCATGTTAGTACTCGATCACAATTACCAATGGATTTTCGAGCTCTTGTCTCTTGATGATACCCTAGTTTTCTACAAAACGACTCAAACGAAAATGCTCGCAAAAATCTAGCAGCAAATTTGTCTTCATAAATCAACATTATAAACAATTTAATCAATAGTTATATATGTTATCAATCTACATCTATATTTATTAATAAAATAATAACTTAGTGTCACGCGATATTTTTTTAAGTGTTTATTTTTTCGATTCACGTCTAAATATGTATCTGTTATTAGTATTAATCTAAATTCATTTGACTAACAGTCAAGTTCTGATACAAAAGATATTTAAAAAAAATTAGAAATTTAACTTTAAATTCGAGAAAGTCTTTTTTAGAAATTAAATAATATCCGATATTTTTTTATTTTCTTCAAATAATTAATCAACAAAAACTGTAAAATTGTGATAGTGCCTTCCACATATTACATCAACGTTCTCATTTTGGCTTCCGTTTCATCAAGTTTTCTTTAACAAAAGGTATTTGTTTTTTTGTTATATTTGAGATTTCGTTCTCTGTGATTATAATTTAACCTATCATTGTCTACAATTGTATTTTTGGATTAATATTATTTTACATTTATTTTTTTTAAAGGTGATTTGTTTCAACAATCAATCTGTAAAGATGTATTACATGCTTCTATTTTTTAAACTTTTTTTTTCTTTTTTGATATTGTCATATTATTATTATGTTTTATTGGAATACGTTTGATATGCGAAATTTTTTTTTCTTTCCAAGTATTGGGTGTTAAAAAAACCCGCATTTCCAGAAAACCCAATTTCGTGTATTTAAGAAGCCCAACAGAGTGGGTCGATTGGATTGCGCTTTTATTACATGGCTAACTTTGACACCTTCAGACAAAATGATTTCTTTTAAATTAAAAAAAAACAGTTGTCGTTAATAGTGTGTTTTGCAATGACAATAAATAAGAGACAAGGACAATTCCTATGCAAAGTTGGTATGTTGCATCATCTCGAGTTAAGTGTAGAGATTGATTAAAATAATTAATATTAGATAATGATAAAAAAAATAATCAACAAAATATCAAATGTTGTATACAAATAAATTTTCAGATGTTTATGAATTTGAAATATCGTTTTTCATGGTAAATTTAATTTGCTTATAACTTAAAGTTATTATTTATATGTTTATTTCATTTCATACTATACATTATTTAGACATATAAGTACTAATAGAGAAAACCTACTAATATTAGATGTAGCTAATATTAAAAATTATATTTAAGAGTCGATATACAAAGTATTATCAAAAACATTATAAATTACGAATATTATTAAACAACAACAGTATTTCTGGATTGAACCCGTATGTTACATGGGTCTTTAGTATAGTAATATTAATATAAGAAAAACAAAAATGACTTATAATACTTTATAATGTTGGGTTATTTTAGTGTTTATTTTAGTATAGTTGGATTTATTTAACACCAATGAAGATATTTGAGTACACATTTACTTAGTAATTATAAGGTACGCACTCAAGCAAAACTATTCTAATTTTACGCATTATATATGAAACCTTTAAGACAGTTAGAGGTGAAGCTCCTAAACCCTGAGGTTTCAAGGGGAACAATTATCTTAATGTGGGGTTTAAGAGAAAGCCCTAGCAGGGTAACCCCGATGGGCATAAACAAAGTAATACATTAGTTGTAATAGATCATTAGTAACACACCAATTATAATTAATCTTTACTAGTAATTGATTACATAAACAGTAATCATAAAGATTGGTAGCAATCATAAGCATCAATAGCAACTAGCTAGGTAGTTCGGTAGTAATTTGATGATCAGTAGTAACAAAAGTTACTATTGATGATCTTTTGAGGATCGATAGTAATTTGTTAACTACTCATGTAATTGTAAAAAGTTAACAATTATAATCATTATAATTGTAAAATTATGTTGTCTTTTCATGAATTATTGTAATGGTTCATTGCAATGTTTCAACATATATAAAAATCATTTAGTTTGATTTTGGCTACGATTTTCATATAATTTTTCACCGAAAAAACATCTCATTTTTATTAGAAAGTTTTTTGTGTTATTGATTGTAGATTTTGTACACACAAAATACTTTAATCTAAAAGTATATATTCTTGATTTAGAAAGCATTCAGGGCTATAAGAAATCAGAAATTTACGACATAAAGATGATGGTTTCTTCTATTAACAAACGATGATGATGTATCCCTTAAAGTAATTATGATGATGTACTTTTAAACAAACAATGGTGGTGTCCAAAATCCAAACTATGTAGAGGAACAACGATGATCTATAGATGTCACAAACGATAATGATGCGCTTATTAGGTTTAAATCAATTTTAAACATGAACATTGTGTTAATTCATGGTCCAGCCTATGTCAAACACCCAAGCCCATGTATATCAGGCAATTCTGTTTTGTCCACGCTAATCAGGTTCAAACGGAATTGAGCCAAAAATCAAATTAGCAATATATGTTTAAAATTGTTGGCTTTTTTTACCAAAATTTTGAAGCAATTTCTCGAACAATTGGGTTTAATCTAAAAGGGTTCGGGTTAATTAACATTCGAACACATGTATACATTTAGCTAAAAAAAACCCTGTCAACCGTTTATATTTATAACCTTTTTTAAAGATTCGATATTTTTATCAAAATTTAAAAGATAAATGAGAAACTAGTATGTGATTTTCTTTTTTTAAAAATAATTATATACGCCTCTATATTTTGTTGTACATTGTTATTTAACTAGTCTTACACTCCGCGCTTCGCGGCAGTGTTGTAATTTACAGTTGTATATTTTGAGTGTTGATAGAACGTGAGTATTATAACGAGCTCATGAGTTTAAGTCTCAATCTAGATAATGCTTCGAGTTAAGCCAAAATGTTTTTCCAGTAATGAATTTCTTCTCGAGGTAATTGATGGTGTAGTCTCGATTAGGAAACAGTTAGATGGACCCAGTTAATATAATATATATTTTTCGAATCAAGGTTGTACATTTGTTGTTAAAAAAATATAACATGAGTATTAAAAATAAATTTCACTACATACAACAAAAATGTCAGAGAAAAAAAGAAACTAAAAATTTATCGTTGCATAGGAATGTATTTAAAACCAACCAGACTTTAAACCAACTATAACCTATTGTATTTTAGTTTAATGGTATGAAAAACCTAAAAAAGGTAATTGTGCACTTATTGCATAAGAAAAATACAACTCTGACTTTGGTGAAACAAGATAAAATTAATGAGAAAGATATGAAAAAACCTAAGAGACATGCGGATTAAGTGTCTATGCATTAGAGCCTTGTACCTAAGGCTTCATACAAAACACATGCATTAATATTGTGTACATCATGCATAAGTTCATATACAATACTGTAGATGTCATTGTATTTTGTATAATATATAATGTTCTAGTAAACTACCCATGAAAATCATTAATGTGCGTAATTTCGGTTCTTGCTCATATCAAATATTCGGGTTCGTTTCAGGTTACCCATTTAACGCCAAACTTTGTCACATGAAATTAGAGCTCTACAAAAGTTCATGGCTCGAAAAAAACTTAAAAAAAGCTCAGCTCGAAAAAAGCTCGTATTTAAATGAGCCAGCTCGGCTCGGCTCGAATTCTAAACGAGTCCAACTCGAGCAAGGGTTAGCTTGGTTCGGGCTCGAGTCGTGGCTTGGTTCGTTGGTTTGGCTTGTGACTTGGTGCATATAATATATATATATATATATATATATATATATATATATATAATATATATATATAGTATAATAATAATAATAATAATAATAATAATAATTACTCTTATTATGATTATTTTTTTATATTAGGATTTTAAAAAGTTTTTTTTAAATAAAAAAGGATTCTTTTTAGAAACATTAAGTATTTTGTTTAAAAAATATATAATTTGATAGTAAATTGTTTATGTTAAACATAATTATATTTGTTAGCCTAAGTACGAAGTACCCAACAAAAAGTAAAAACCATAATATATATTTTTTGTGTTTTCATATAAATTAATATGAAAAAATAAAGATTTTTTTAAATCGAGTCGGCTTGAACGAGCCACGAGCTGGCTCGAGCTTTTCACGAGCCAATGTTTTCAGCTCGTTAAAATTTTCGAGTCTAGCCGAGCTGTAGCCCATCTGGCTCGAGGTCGAACTGGAGCTCATCTGACTCGACTCGTTTACAGCCCTACATGATATGATAAAATTTCCTGGAGTACTTTTGGTTTGATTTTTTTAAGAAACAACAGATTCTTCTAGCGCAACAAACATGTATAAGAATGTTTGATCTTAGAGGATTATATAAACCGAATTAATTGATCGCACATGTTAATGAAGATATGATCTTAAGCTTATATATATAAACGTTAAAATAATAAGAAAAGGTTTTAGAACACTAACTCACCTCAATTTAATTCGGTGTTTACTTAAACTTCACCACGACTCAAGTGTCTTAGTCGGGCTCGGTTAATATTACCAAGCATTGGTTGATCAGGATGTACTTACTAAGAAAGCCAGGTGTTTATAACTGTGTTTTCAAGATGAGATGTTTATTGAGCTAAACAAATGCATGCCTTCCAACGTCCGCTATGTTGTCGTGTAATCATCCTCGACCTTTCTTCAGGTACTTGATGGTTCTTCTTCTCGTATAGCACGAAATTTCTTCCGCCACAAGATCCTATTTCTTCGCTTGAACTCAATGCTTAAAAATGAAAACAAAAAAAAATGCATGTTTAACACACACACACACAAGAAAATAATTAAGAAGCAATATATAAGATAGATTTGTTGTCGATCATCATCCCCTAAGACTTTATAAGATATATACTTATAATCATTCAGAAACAAAGGATATATGAAACCTGATCCTGCGTCTGATGCATAAAGTATGAACCTTTTGGAATCCGAACCAAGGATTGGAAGCCGACCACCACGGGCATACAACCTCAATGATGAATCTATGACGGTCGAAACCTTATCATCATCGTTCACCACAAATCTCAAAGGCCCAGAACTTCCAGCCACATTTACAGTGATCAAAAGCCGCTTGTCCTTAGCATTGACATCACGTTCATCATTATTCTTCTTCTTCCTTGGTAATATCATTCTCATCGAAACACTTCTCTTCATGTTTTTTTCGGCCGCCAAATCAAATCTTACTACTCTCTTTTGAAACTAAGGTTGGTTTTCAATCAAGAACTATAAAAGGTTGGCAACTATGAGATTTTGGCAACTTTAGAAAACCAAATACGAGATTCTAATGTTGGGATTTATGTTTGTTAGGCGACTCAATTGATAGATTTATTTGAAACTTAGATTTTCTAGGGGATGATGTTGAAACTTAATTGTATCAAGAATTCCGAGGTTTGTTTGTGAAGCAGGGATGTAGTGTGTATAGAGTTATTAACGACATATGTATCTGACAAGAAAAACATAAATTATAACACCTGCCGTTCAAATAATATTAATAGCTAAATCTGCATCACAAACTAACAAAACATTTACACTTTGCCATTTATTTGTTTTTAACTATTGTATCACCATGCTTCGAATGATAAGTTTTTTTTTAATCCGTTATTTATTTCTTTTTATTAGTCAAAACTACACTCCTATATATTCAGAAGAAAACTTACAACTGAGAAAACCAACTCCCTCAACCCAATGTATTTTTACTCCGAGCGAAACTCAAACTCACATTCTCCCATTTAGGAAGTCATGAGACTACCATACTAGCTAGGCGAGTGATTCGTCACATTTTTATTTCATTAAAAAAAAATAATAATAACAATAATAATAATAATGATAATAATAGAATAATAGTAATTATATTATATTTAAAATTTTAAATATCAAATTCAAGATAATCTAACAAATTGTTTCTTTTGAAAAACTAGAAGACTACCTCGTTTTATTACCAGCAACTAAATACAGAGTTGAGGTCTTTATTTTAGCATATGGTTGTTGGATTTAAGATTCTTTAATCACATTCCAGAGTTGTGCAACAACGTTGGTGTTTATGGCCGGCTAGATCAACAAATACAATTGATCATGTTGCATTAGCCAAGTGTTGCAGGCGCAAACATAATAATCAAATCTCTCCCAAGAAGCTCCTTCATTAGTTTTGATTGTTGGTAAACCAATAAACCTTAAGTTTTGTAAAGATCTTCCACAGCCCTTTTGTTTTTAAATTCTCATCATTTGGTGCCTCCGACTCATAAAGATTTCTCCGTCGAGCTTTACGGATGATTATATAGATCCATTATTAATTAGACTAGTTTTTTTAATAGGAAAAATATTTTATATACATAGGGGTCAGTTACTATACAAAATGTTTTTTTCATGTGAAGCGTACGAGGTCTTGGGGTGGAATTATCACGCAAGAACAATAATAATCACGCAAGAACAAATTTATATTTACGCAAGACAAATTACACTCGCGTGGATTTATCATGCAGAGATAGAATTATCATGCAATAATACCTTCAGCGTAATAATATCACATTTCCGTGATAATTTCATCTCTGTGTTATTAATAACATTTGCGTTATAATTTCATCCGTAACCTCCATTCTTACGTGATAACTTTGTACGCTTCGCACGAAAAAACACTTCGTATCGTAACCTTTATCTATAAATATAAATCGATATTGGTTATTTTGAATACAAGTGCATATATATCTTGTCATTGTATTTTTTTTATTAGTTATTGTCTTTTTCTGAATACTTTTGTGTTTTTTAAATACTATTATGTTTTTTTAAAATGATAAATTTTAAAATATATATATAATAGTGGAATAATATGTTATGTAATTTTAATATGTAAAACATAATAATAAATCAACAACTAATTAATCTAATACATAAAAAACAATGACAAAATAACACAATGTCTCAATATGTTATTTTGACCGTGTATATTTAATTGTAAAACACAATGATAGATAACAATATTATAATTCATAAAAAAACAATTATAAAATAACATATTTTGTTTTTAATACTATTAGTTTTGAAAAATACATTGTTGAAAGTATATCATTATGCATTTCTTATTGTAAAACACAATAATTGGTAACAAGTTTATATAATGTATAGAAACAATGACAAAAATAATTAAAAAATGATCTAAAATGTAAAACACAATGATAAATACATATAACAAATAATATAAAATATATAACATAATGAGTTGATATATGACACAATGAATTTTAAGAAATAATAACTTATATATTTGACACAATTACTAAAATATTATCATCTTTAAAACAAAAGATGATAAAATATGTCAAACTCCCAATCTTTCTTAGATATTTTAGATTAAATATTGTTTTTTATGACCCCACCCTAATTTGCAATTAATATTATAGTTGTGTCGTGTACGGATGTTGACTATAACCCAACTGCATGCTTTTCTATCTTTCTTCTTGATTGATATAATAAAGCCAGAACCATTTGTCCAAGCTTACATCTATAAAATTCAATGCCTGATGAACGACGTGAGTTTCAAGTGTCATCGCACTTGATGATAGATGAGAAACGGATTATATGTAGTCTTTTAATGATTCTATTAAAGTTGTAAAAGTTATTTTTGAATCAAGTAAAACTGTAATATATTTTGTTCATTTAAAATACAACTTTAATGGTTTATGTAGTTTTAATGGGTTAGTTTTAAAATTATAATGATTGTTTAAGAGGTTCTTTCTTATTCAATTAGATCTCTTGGACACATTAGTTAATAACTATCAGGAAAAATTAGTAAAGTGATAATTTGGTAAGAGATTTAAGGAGTCAAAAAATAATAAATAAGTGATCATATTTTAACTTCTTAAGTCTCTGTACTCGAGTAATAAAAATGATTGAATAGTCTAACGGTAAGCCAGTGATCTAATTAGTCGTTAAAAAAAACTGATAGCAACTTTAGCTGCTACCATTGGATATTGAAATATATCAATAAAACGGAATTGAAGTTAATACCGACCATCAAGATTTGAAGCACAAGTTATAAAAGGTTTGTTGAAACTAAAAGTGACAGTCAAACCCAAACCTTATGAAAAATACTTGAAACCGAGACATATTGGACAGGTGGGGGTGGGCTAAGCGGGTGTGGGTTGGTTATGGGATTACTTTTTATATTATTTCTCGGGTATATGATGGATATAAGGTTACATTATATACTCGATTATCCGATTAAGCATACCAGTTTACTTAATTATATACTCAAAATAAATTTGTGAGTAAATTTTAGGATTGGTCCTTATGGCTTCATCTAAATCTTAGAATTAGTCCTTAATTTCTAAAACTTGTAGATATGGTTTTCGATTTTTAATTTCTCTTTTCTTTATTTTAAAAGCTCAACTTCTTTTTAAATTCATTTTTTTGTCTTTTCTTTGTTAGAACATTGTTTATTAGGATTTATTGATCTCCCCGTTCAATAATATCTAGAATACATGTAGTGAGATTTATTGGGCTGCTACACTTTTATGCTAATTAGATTTTAGTTAGCTCATTAGTTGGGTTATAGTCAACATCCCTACACGACACATCTTTAACATTGACATCATTTTATCAATTATTGTTTTTTCACAGGTAAAGTCAATCTCATCGAAACATTACTCTTCATGATCTTTTCTTCTCCATAACCGAATCTTGTAATCTTTTGAGATCCTAGTGATTCTAGGAAATCAAAAACAAGATTCAAATGTCGGGATTTATGTTTGTTTGAAGGCGACGGAATTGAAAGAATTGTTTGAAACTTAGTATCAAGAATTTCAAGGTTTGTTTGTGAAGAACAATGTAGTGTGTGTATGGTGTAGGTACACTTGGATCTCAAGCAAATATATTTATAGGTACATGTGCACATAAACTAACAAAAAATTTGCATACTAAAAAAACTAACAAATTAAAACATGTAAACTGAGAGTTTATTTTTATTTTATTAAATATGTTATCATAAATAATAAATGACAATAATATTTCAAACTTAAATATCAAAAGTATCAAGTGCGAAATATTTTTTTTTGAATGTCAATTTTAGTTATCACTTTCTTTTTTATTTTAAACCCGTTTTACTACATAAGGTTGGTTTTGTTTGGTTATTCAAAAAGGTCCTCCTGCGCTAAAGTTGTCTTCTCCTCTGCGACGGTGGTGATGTTGTGGTCGAGCGAAACTATTTCCAGTGTTTTGCGTTTTCTCCTCGGCGATGGCGATGGCGATAACGATGGCGGTGGCGGTGATGAGGTGGTCAAGTGATGGTCATTTCGATGCTAACCCTAAACGATGACTCTTTTAATTTCATTTGTCTTCAATCAAGGATCTGTCATCGGCGGCGACAGTGCCAGGTAATTAACTATATGTTTTTAATACTTCATCTCCTATTAGCAACGTCAAAAGAATTGTTGTTTTGTTTATATCTGGAATATATAGCATTCTATATTAGATATATGAGTAGATTATTTGGATGTGAATGCCTGAACTTTTTGGTATATTTGTATGAAACCCATAAGTGGCCATGAAGTTGAAGGTAATTTCTTTCAGCTTATTCGAAAATTCAAACATTAAGAATTTCGATTATTTTGTATCGTTACTGCTACCCTGATTAAATGTGATTAGAAGCTCAAATATAAATCTTGAAAAAGTTTACAATGTATTGTCACAATGCATTGTCCTAATGATGATTTAGTTCTATATGTAGGAAATTTACTTAACAAAATTATGTTTGATTCTATTTTTGATATGTGATATGCCATTTTAGTTCAACCCCGAGCTCGATTGAAACTATATCTATACGATTCAATCTGTCATTTACAACTAACAGATTTTGGTCTTGATTTGGCTGAGATTTTGGCAAGTAAGCATGATTTACGCAAATTGTTATTGAACGGTAATCTTATTGCAAAAGTTTATCGGCTCTTACATGTTTTAAGAATTGACATGTTTCTGAAAATTTAAACGTGTTTTCTTATATAAAGTAATATAATGGAGAGGCTTCACATTCTTATCGTCTTTTGGTACATGTTTAAGATGGTGTGTCGACATTTTCCTCTTTTGTTTGTTATTATTTGTTAGAATCATTCCATGTCAAATATGCTTGAATCATTAGTTTGATTAGTTGTAACCCAATTTTATTTGTTAAGATTTAGTTGAAGTATACAACTTACCGAATGATTAGTCAAATATTTAAAAAGAAAAAGAAGGTTAAATCATTAAGATATGAAAGAAAAGAAAGGGGTTAAGTTGCAATTCCGAACTTACCAATTGATCTTGGCTTTGAGCGTTTGAAGCTGTGATTATGGTATATTATGGTCTTTGGACCCATGTTAAAATGTGTGTGTATTTTTATCCCGAGTTGGAAATTTTAATTATAGTAAGGTAAATTTGATGTTAATTATTTCTTGCAGATATGTTGGTTGAGCTTGAAGAACATGTAGTTTTCATTGATATGGACAATGATGAGTTTTTTTTTTATTTGAGTGACGACGCACCATTTGTGACTTGGGACCATAACAAATCATCTCTTCTGATCCAACTTTTGTGTTAAAAAAATGTTGTCGGCTCACGCAACGCGCGACATGGATTTCCACTAGTTATAATTGAAAGATAAATGCATGTTATGACTTATGGATGAGATAATGGCATACGAGCCCTAATGAAAACATTTTTAAAAATATATTGGATTACCAAACAGTACAAACGCTCAATTTTCAATGCATGGTGTAGTGGTGTACCACTCAAAATGCATGACAACTTCAGAGCGTGGCGTTGGCATTTGGTTACTTTTCGTTTGAAAGTTCAATTATTCGGCTACTTTTTGGTTTGAACGTTAAATTACTATTTTATTAATTTAATTAGTTTGTATCATATATTGTTTTTCTTTTATAACTTAAAAGATATCTCATTTAAATTTTTGAATATGTCGTTGCAACGTGTATATTTTTTATCTACATTGGCGCGTAAGTTCGTTCAAAACCGATCTAAGTCAAGATAATATACTATTACTATTTTTCACAACAGCGTAATGTTTTTAGAAATTTCGAATTTACTGTTATGACGTGATTGTCTATACTTATTTTCCGATATAAATTTTATTTAAAATCAAACCCACGATACAATCAAGACTTGTGTGGTTCAAATATAATATATTTTCTAGCTTTTCTAAAAACATAATTGTTTTCTGTATTTCAAATAAACAATTGCGATATGCTGGCCGACAATATTCTATTCATCCTTTTATATTTGATCAAAAGGTTATTGCCTTATTGGACCCATTCGTTAAATGCATTTAATATATGGCCCTTGAACGTGTAACTAAAATACACATATCACGTGGGGACCCCTCAATTATATCCTCCTTGTTGTGATCTACAATATTTTTGAACGGCTAAATGAATTGGATATACGTGTCACTGGGGCAATTAATCATTTTTATTATTAGTATACAATTCAAGATCATTTAAACACTCATCATAAATGAAATAAAAACCCTTTGATCCTACTTAAAACCTTTTATTTTATTTATCATTTGAGCTTAAAAAATTTTCCCGTTTAAAACAAAGTCTTGAAGTCATAACCTCAATCACTTAAACTAAGTGTATGTTTGAAATTGTTTATTTTTACTTAATTTTTAACATATTAACTTTTAAAAAGTTAATAATTAAAAAAATATTTGTCAAATATAAAAGTATTTTTCAAACTGACTTTATATATTGGGTAAAAATAAAGTTTTGAAAAGTAAGAAACAAATTACTTTTAACTTTTTAAAAATGATTTTGGCCTAATTTTTTATTATACCCTTCTATTAGCTCTTATGAACTTCATTTGTTTTTTTAAAGTATGGTTTTTTTATCATTATACAACATTATAGTTTATAAAACAATCCAAACAATTTTTAAAAACTTATTTAAAAATAATAAGTTAATAAATTATTTTCATTAAAAGTCATTTTCAATTCAAATAAACAATCCCAAACATCCCTAAACATCTTTTCATTGTTATTTATGATCTACATATCACTCTCTCACCAGTCATCACAGATCTGCAACGACGATGGGTAGCAAAGTCAATCATCTCTTCTTCATTCTCCTCACGGTCGCCTTGATCGCATCCGTCGTCAGATCCGTAAGCATCACACCTTCCTTCAATTCTTTCAACAACATATTAACCCATGTTTTCAAATAACATTAATAACGATAACGATAACGATAATGCAGGACGATCCCGATTGTGTGTACTCTATATATATCAGAACCGGATCCATTCTCAAAGCCGGAACCGACTCCAACATAACGCTAACGCTATACGACGCCGCGGGCTACGGCATAAGGATCAACAACCTTGAGGCTTGGGGTGGTCTCATGGGCCCCGGCTACAACTACTTCGAGAGGAGCAACCTCGACATTTTCAGTGGCCGAGGCCCGTGTTTAACCGGACCACCGTGCGAGATGAACCTCACCTCCGATGGCACCGGATCGCACCACGGTTGGTACTGTAACTACGTCGAGGTCACCACCACCGGAGCCCACATCCCATGCGCCCAGCAGACCTTCACCGTTGAACAGTGGCTTGCCACCGACACCTCGCCCTATGAGCTCACTGCTGTTAGGGATTACTGTGGGTCTGATGCGAGTCGGAGACGCGTGATCCGTAGGTCTGGTTCTTCACCACTTCGTACTGTGAGTCTGAGCTAGAATCTGCGTCACGTGGTTCTGTTTTGATATTGTGTTGAGACAGATCTGATGTCGGTTAATTTTTATGGTCTGATTTTGTTGTTATTGTAGTGTTTGAGGTTGTAATTCCCACAATAAGATCTGGTTTACATCTGCTGGTTTGTGAGAGGGTGTGTCTTAATTTGGCTGTTTGGTCAGATCAATAAAATGGTTCTTGTGCTCTCTTCTTGGTTAAATGATCAATTTCATTTGTCAACATTTTTTTTCTTTTGAGTATGATCAACTCTTGCGCATATAATTAATAATCTAACTAGGAGTACTTTTTAACTGGAGCACTTTTTAAGTGTCTTGTAATGTGTTTGAAGTCTTATTTGTGTTTATATCCTGTTTATATCACGATGTTTGACGCCCACAAATTATCTGCTAGGTCTAGTCTCAGAGTAGGTAGGAAATGATCTGGATTAAATACAAGTAAAATACAGGGCAAATTATGAACTTATATTGCTTCGTTAGTTGTGTGATATAAAGACATAGATAAATTATTTTGCTTATCTTTTGATGCATCAATATGTTTATAAATGGGATGTTCAATTCAGTTTTGGATCGGTTTTTGGAGATGATACACTGAATGGATAACCAAACCATCGGTTATTGTCGGTTTGGTTTTTACACAACCCAAATGATGTGAAACCAGCAGGTTCAAAAAATTCAAATTCGAATAATTTGATTCTTCAATCACATTTCCAGAGTTGTGCAACAAGTTAGTATTCAAGGGCGGCTAGATCAACAATTGATCATGTTGCATTAGCCGAAGTGTTGCAGGCGCAAACATAATAATCAGCTCTCTCCCAAGAAGCTCCTTCATTAGTTTTGATTGTTGGTAAATAACCTTACGTTTATTTAAAGATCTTCCACAACCTATTGTTTTTAAAATTTTCACCATTTGGTGCCTCCGACTCGAAAAGATTTCTCCGTCTAGCTTTAGGGATGCATATATAGATCTATTATTGCCTAGGTCTTTTTAACATCAAAGATGATATAAATATAACTCGATATTAGTTAAAAGAACTAACCAATATCTTTAAAAGTATAGTTACATGAATAGAAATTAATGGGCTTTTAATCCACTTGTCCCATCCAAACTTCACCATGCTATTGACAAACCAAATGTACTAGAAATGACAAATCTAAACAAAAATAAAAATCCTTGTCTAAATCATTCGCTACAAATATAACTTCGTTCCTAGACTTTCAAATGACCCATCAAGTTATCCACACAATAGCTTCTTAGGCAAAGCCGAAGCATTCAACCAATACAAAATAAGGGTATGAGCGATACGCGCGGGCATCTTAACCACGAGCCATCTTGCAACACAAGTCCAAACCAACGAAGCAATGAAACATTCCCAAAAAAGATGATATATCTACCGATCGACTCCACGTTATTAGAACAAAATGCACACATTATGTTATATATCAATACCTTTGTGGGAAAGGTTTTTTCCTAGTAGGAAGACGATTCAATAACAACATCCGCACCATTATGTTAACTTTTTTCGGAACTCATGTTTTCCATCTAGTAGGAGAGTTGCCTATCAGAAGAATGCAACGATCAGTATTATCTAACATAGTTAACTTGGAACGTCAAGATGTAAAACACAATAAAACAAAAATAAAGAAAGGGGGAAGTACGTGGCGGGGAGAGGCCTTCGCCGTCGATGAAGTGGGTTGCAGAACGGTGGTGACGAAGGGTTGTTGTGTTGGACGACATCACGACAACAATGGAGATGGGTAACGTCACCAATCGAGAAGGCTTTGATGGAGATGAGAGTTAGGGAAAGAACTCAATCTATGTAAAATTATCCCCGTAGTCTAATTTCCTTTCTCAAAAGACAAATTTTGCAAGTCATTCTATTCTCAGAAGACATAATCAGGACATAATCTGCCATTTATTTTGCATTTTATTATTAAGTATTCTATTCTTAGAAGACATAATCAGGACATAATTTGTAATTTATGTTACATTTTATTATTAAGTATAAGCCAAATTACAAGTGATCGCACAAGTAAATCTATGCATATGATTTTATCCTTATAAACGTTATAACCGCAAGAAGAATACACAACCATATGATTAAAGAGAAGGCTTACAATACTAACTCACATCATTGTTTCTACGTTCACTTCGACTTTAATCTCTCTCGGTGGGGATCTATGCTTTTCATTTTTGAAGTTTAGAGTTATCTCATGAACAAACATAGGTTGATGTAGAACACTACTAAAAAACCTTGTATTTGCGACCTAATTTCATGATGTGATCGCATGTTTCAAGATGTCATGTTTATTGAGCTAAACAAATGATACATGCCTTCCAACGTCTACTATGTTGTCGTGTAATCATCCTTGACCTTGCTTCATGTTCTTGATTGTTCTTCTTCTTGTATAACACGAAATTCCTCCCGCCACAAGATCCAATATCTTCACTTGAATTCAATGCTAAAATGATAACAAAAAGAAAGAAAAGAAGAAAAAACAACTTATGTTTAAAATATATATACATATATAAAATAATAAGAAGCAACATATATTAGTTAGTTTTGTTGTCATTATCCATTGAGATTTTATCAGATGTATTCTCATAAACACTGAGAAAGAAAGAATGAAACCTAATCCTGCATCAGGTGCATAAAGTATGAATTTCTGAAAATCCGACCCAAGAATAGGAAGCCGCCCACCACGGGCATACAACTTTAGTGATGAAGCTATAACGGTTGAAACCTTATCATCAGCATTCACCACAAATCTCAAAGGCCCAGAACTTCCAGCCACATTCACAGTGATCAAAAGCCGATTATTCTTAACATTGACATCGCGTTGATGGTTATTCTTTTTCTTTCCTGGTAAAATCATTCTAATTGAAACACTTCTCATGTTCTTGTTGGTATCCATTGTCGAATCTTTCTATCTTACAAGATTCTAGTGATTCTAGGAAACCAAAAACAAGATTCAAATGTCAGCTTTTATGTTTGTATGAAGGCGATGGAATTGATAGAATTATTAGAAACTTAGTTGGTATCAAGAACTCCAAGGTTTGTTTGTGAAGAACAATGTAGTGTATGTGTGTATGGTGTAGGTACACATGCATCTCAAACAAATATATTTATAGCCTTATAGGTACATGTGCAGCACAAACTAACAAAACATTTGCCGTACTTAAAATAATAATAATAATGTTATTTTAATATTTAAAACTTATGTACCACTAGTTTTTTTAACCCGTCCCACATTGCGTCAACAGCGTATACAACGTGATAAGGTATAAAATGCAATCGATCTCACTCGATTACAAACAAAATTTATATCGAGATATATGGCAATTTGAATATATACCATCGAATTAAAACGTGTTATATTTAACGCAACTCCAAATAAAATTTACGTTGAATCATAGTCCAACTTAAAGTGCATATAAAAACAAAACACGTGCGGCAACACCGTGTGTGGCGTGATATAATTATAGACTACAACTGCCCGGTCTCATTCCAAACTAAATTATGTTGAGATAGAAAGTAGTTCGAATTTATAACCAATGTTTTCGATTATATCTAAATTAAGTGGCGTATGAATACGTCAAATATAACATCAAAATGTTGAAATATAATTATTTTAATTGATTGACATGTGAATTCTTTACGTGCTTGGGCAATGACAACATTATCGTGATTAAGTACGTAAACGAAACATATGCATTTACGACGCCATTTTTTTGGAATAGGAGAGAGAGCCAAAAAATACAATTTATATATGTATACTTTCACGTCGAAATATTAAAAATATAAATAAATAATAATAATAATAATAATAATATAATAATAATAATAGTAAGAGTAAATTACGTTTTTAGTCCCAGTGGTTTGGTGGTTATAACGCTTTTCATCCAATAATTTAAAAACATTCGATTTAACCACTGTGGTTTAAAATCTGTCACAATTAAGTCCAAGACACTGACCCCCGTCTATTTTTTCTGTTAAGTGTATACAAAAAGACAAAAATACCATTTGACTTAAATTGTTACTTTAATATTAATGTATAAAACTATACAGATATATACACATTTATATAAACACACACTCACACTCACTCTCTATCTCTATCTCTATTCTCTCTCTAAAATCATAGCCATTTCCCACCTAAGCACCACCTTACAACCATCACCAGATAGCCATCGCACCCACCGTCACACCACCGGAACCGCTTCACAGGCATCGCCATACACCACCTGACAACCACCACCATCGCTGTCTCTTTAAACTTTCATCCTCACCTACTGCGACAAACCAACATGAATCAAAATCCAAATTAATGATGGAAGCTAACATCATCACTAGAGCCACCATCGCCGGTGACCACTCTGGCTCCGCCTTCAAGCTCGTGGGCTTCAAGAACATCATCTGCCACAACCCCATTTCCGAAAAATTCACCGTCGCAAGCTTCCACCACGTCGAGTTCTGGTGCTCTGACACCACCAACGCCGCCCGCCGCTTCTCCTGGGGCCTCAGTATGCCCATCGTCACCAAATCCAGCCTTTCCACCAGAAACACCACCCACACCTCCTACATCCTCTACTCCGGCCACCTCAACTTCCTCTTCACCGCCCCTTATTCCCCCCCTCCATCACCACCACCGCCTTTGCCTCCACCCCCATGTTCTCTCTCTACATACACACACACACCCACTGCCAGACTTCTATCTATACCACCACCACCTCTTTCACACTACGATAGGCACTTGTAAGCTTCATTCACAGGTGATTACCACCAACCCCTCTCATATTACCATGACACAATCATTCCCATGTTTTTTTGCTACAAAGACACCACGAACGCCCCTCTTTCTCTTCTAGATCTGGGGTTTGAACGACATCAGTGGTAGTGTTAGATGGAAAGGGGATGTTGTTAGAGGGAGAGGGAGAGACTTAGAGAGAGAATAGATGGAAAGAGGTTGTTGTTAGATGGTGGTTGTCGACGAGTGGTGAGTGGTGTAGGTTGCCAGCGGGTGGTGGCGGTGGTGGTAGGAATCAATTGAGTAGTGCTAGAAGGGTGTATTCTGATCTCGGGTTACGAAGCAATCTGATGGATCTTATGGCCACATGGGTCGACATTGATAACGATGAAGACACCAAACGTAAGGTTAATCGGAGATCGAGATTGAAGAATAGGGATTCTTGTAGTTTGGATCATGATCCGTTGATTGGAGAAACTTCGAACGTGAGTTCTAGTAGATTTTACATTGTCACGCGG
Source organism: Flaveria trinervia (assembly GCA_025506515.1). Classification (NCBI taxonomy): domain Eukaryota; kingdom Viridiplantae; phylum Streptophyta; class Magnoliopsida; order Asterales; family Asteraceae; genus Flaveria; species Flaveria trinervia. The sequence continues at coordinate 98,284,151 of CM046452.1, forward strand.
TGGAGTCGAAGAGGAGAGGAGGGAGGTGGTAGGGTCCAGTTGGTTTTGGAAGTGAAGGAGGTGGAGGGGTATTTTGGTCTTTTTAACACCCACTTAACATAAAATGTTAACACCGTTAGTTAAAATGACGAAAATAGAAACGATTCGTAAAACTCAGGCCAATAATGGAGGCAAAATAAACGTTGGTACTCAAGTGGAGACAATTTGCAAAACCCCGGGACAAAAACCGAGATTCTCTAATAATAATAATAAGAGTAAAGTGCTATTTTTGTCCCTGACGTTATGTTGAAATTGTCATTTCAATCCAATTTTTTTTTTCTATTTCAGTTACTATAGTTTACCAAATGTTGTCAGTTTCATCCACCCCACTAACTCCCTTAAATATGAGACTATTTTAGTCTTTTTCAACACCTTTATTATCCAATTAAAACAAATTAATAAATTAATATTCAATTAAAACTAAAAGACACGAAGCGACTAATGAGACGAGACGCTTCGATTTAAAAGCTTCGATTAACTCTAACTCCTATTTTTCGATTGAGGTCTGCTTTGATATTTTAATTAATCTCTACATTTTGTTCTAAATTGTACATTTATTCGATTGAGTTACATTGTTGTCACGTTTGTTTAAACGTGACAACAACAGACCTCAATTAAACAAAATATGACAATGGTAAATCTCAATCAAACAACGCTGCACATTCGAACAAAACGTGAAAATTAATTGAAATCTTACAGCAGACCTCAATCGAACAACATGAATTATAGTTAATCGAAGCTTTTAAATCGAAACGTCTGGTCTCATTAGTCACTTCATATATATTTTCTTGTTTTGATTGAATATTAATTTATTAGTTTTTTTATCATTGGGTAATTAGGGTGTTGAAAAAAATTAAAATAACCTTATATTAACTGAGATCGTAACGGAGTTAGTGAAGTGAATGAAAATGACAACATTTGGTAAACTAAAGTGATTGAAATGTCAAAAAATATTGGATTGAAATGATAAATTTAACAAAACGTCAGGGATGAGAATAACATTTTACTCTAATAATAGTAAATATTCTATTATATCTCTTACGTATTAGTGATGAAAAAGGAATAGGCATTAGTGATTGAAAATTAAGTTGAACTCAATTGAAAAACATGAAACTTCAAATATTTGAGGCGGATATCAACACAAGCATTAAGGTATGAGTTTCCTTATAATAACCTTATCATTGCCCTAACCCATTAAACTCATTTTTAGGCGGGTTTAAGACTGACTTGCGGGTAATGGACATTTCAATTAGTGACTTTGAACAACATAAGGTCATAAACGGTATACCTATACTTACAAAAACACTCACAAACCCAACCTATGAATAATTTGTAACGAATACTTGACGAGTGTTAGATTATGTATCAGTTATAGATTAATAAATTTACAGCTCATTCTATACCACATCATATTCATCTAAAAAACATACCTGCACATCCAATTTATGTAAAAGTAAAACATAAAAATATTGCAACTTTTTATCTCTTTTCGGTCCAATATTGGCACAATATACATCATACCTCCAACATATAAACAAGTGCAAATCCTACTTTAACTTTTAAAAAGCAAATGATCACCACAATCTCACCTACACCAACGGCATCCGTCCTACATGCACACTTCTCTTATCACACTCTCTTTTTGCATCTACTTTGTGGATCCATGCACTTTTGTTTATAAAATTGCCCAAATGCCATAAAGTGAAAAAGGGACAATCAGGTGACATAGACAAGTCATAAGACTCCTGTAACATATCATGGTATAGTTCTAGAAAACAACACTAATTGCATAGACGACCTAGTATATAGTAAAGGTAACATGTGACGTTTGTTGGTGAAATACTGAAATGTAAAGCAAGTGTTCCGTAACTTTTGGTTCTTTAATGATATTGTTGACCCGTAGCTACAAAACTTGAAAACCAGATAAGCGCAATTGCTTATGGAGGCATAAATGTAAATGACTCATGTTTTATATTAAACAATCTTAAGGGAGAGGGATTCCTTCCATTTTTTCTTCATTTTTCTCGTTTATTAATTATATAATCAAAAAAAGTTTCATTATCTTATATGGTAAATAAACAAAATGTACATTATTTTTCTGTTCTTCATGCATATGGTTTAATAAAACAAAATCTAGTAGGAGTAATATCATCCCTAAAGTTGTGACAATATTGTGGTGTTAAAAGGGTTCATATGTTCCATTGGTTGTGACTATTGTTTGTTTTTTTTTTTTTACTTTCGAACTGCTTCAATTTTTTGACAAAGCAACATGATGGTTTCATTTTCTAAAACAAACGAGTGTAGAGAGTATATAGTTTAGACTATAGAAACAAAGCATAGAGAAAGTTGTATTAAAAGTTATAAAATTACTAACCATTTTTATTTATAAAACCTAAAAATCTCATGACCGTTTGTAAACGGTCAAATTGGGTGAAATTGAAGCCGGTGATCAGAGACATATGTAAGCTAGTATAATTACATTTTCCTTTACCAACATCAAAACTAAAAGCAACATGACAAATTTATATTATTTTTACATCAGATCAACTTGTTATACGTACCAAATTAAGTTTGTGAACCATTACAAAATTATCAAGTTTATAACGCTATATCTAACACAAACCCAATGAATGATTAGTAATAAACACCCTGTAGAGTGTAGACACAAATTCATAATCCCGTATGAGTTTGGAATTAACAAGTCATTCTATATCAACCATTCTCATATCTATCAAACATCAATCAAAAGACGCTTCCACGTCCAATCTATGTCAAAGAACAACATGAAAAAAAAATTAATCCTTTGCCTCAATCCAATATAGCATAATAATAATAATGACAATCAAAGAAAGATACATCATACCACATTACCGCCTAACTTATAAGTTATAAGCAAGAACAAATGTAACTTTAACTTTTAAAAAGCAAATCACTACCATCTAACCTACATCAATTGCATCCGTCCAGCATACACACTTCTGTTTTCACACTCTCCTTTTGCTTCTAGTTTGTTGGTACACTTTCGTTCAAATAATTGTCCAATATCCATAAAGTGAAAATGGACAATCAAGTGACATGGACGATACGTTTGATACATAACAATCCTTGTGATGTTTTGTGGTTCAGTTACACGACACTAGTTGCATAGACGGACCTTGTGTAAAATCGAGGTAACATGTGCTAATGGTCAGTTGCTGAAATGTAAAGCTAAATTCCAAAATTTTTGGTTCTTTATTGATGCTATTGACCTGTGCCTAATTACAAAACTATATTTTTGTAAAGATCATGTGGGGTTAAAGGTCAATGTCTGCAAGTTCAAGGGTTATTTCTGTAACTTGTTACTTCTTGTTTGTATTTGTATTAGTAACAATAGTTGAAGGGTGTAATGTGTCAAATTGGTTAAACTGGTTAACGGTTGTTAACGGTTCAATTTGGGGGACAAATAGAGTGTTAGGGTTTATTGATAGGGAGACTTTTCTTTTGTAGTCATATTTGATTCTCTTAATACAATCATACACGAACTTCTTATTGTTTGTCAATCTTGTGTAATTCCAATAGTTTACAACAATTGGTATCAGAGCTTCAGGCTCGGCTCGATTGATCATCGTGATCAAATCAACGAAACAAGAATTGGAGTGGCAAGATGGTGTCGACCAAGTTTGAGTTGGAGAAGTTTGATGGGAGAAATGATTTCGGTCTGTGGAGGTTGAAGATGAGAGCACTGCTGGTTCATCAAGGAGTTGTTGATGCACTGAAAGGGGGCAATGCGGTAATACCAACTGATGCCACAGAGAAAGAGAAGAAAGATGCTGAATTCAAACACAAAGACATGATGGAGAAGGCTCATAGTGCAATCATATTAAGTCTTGGTGATCGAGTTCTTAGAGAAGTATCTAAGGAGACCACAGCAGCCGGAGTATGGTCTAAACTCAAGTCTTTGTACATGACCAAGTCGCTGGCCAACCGATTGTACTTGAAGAAACGGCTATACACGTTTGGTATGGGATCTGGAAAGTCATTAGAAGACCATACAAATGAGTTTAACAAACTCATTCTTGATCTTGAGAACATTGAGGTGAAAATAGAAGATGAAGATCAAGCAATATTGTTCTTGACCTCATTGCCTCACAGTTATGAACACTTTGTGGAAACACTCATGTATGGGAGAGACACACTTTTAATGGATGAAGTATTGGCTGCTCTCAACTCAAAGGAGTTGAAGCGAATATCTGATTTTAAAGAAGGTGGAGATGGGTTGTTTGTCAAAGGAAGAGTTAAGGTAGGAAGAGGAAGATTAGAGCATCGCACAAACAAGAACAGAAAGACTACAAAATCTAAGTCAAGATACAAGAGGAAGTGCTTTGTTTGCAATTCAGAGAATCATCTCAAAAGAGACTGCCCAGAGTGGAAACAAAGAAGAGATGAAACTAGTCACTCTAAGTCATCTAGTCAAAAGGATGACTCATCAGATGGATATGAGAGTGCAGATGTGATGTGTGTCACCAATGAGGATGAGCTAGAACATTGGATACTAGATTCAGGGTGTTCTTTTCACATGACCCCAATCAAGTCATGTTTAAAGAACTATATGTCATTTGATCTAGGAGAAGTCAAGTTGGGGGACAACAGGCCGTGTAGAATCCAAGGAAGTGGCTCAGTAACCTTCAAGTTAACTAATGGGTCTGAAGTAGATATTCATGATGTCAAGTATGTTCTGAGTCTCAAAAGAAGCATGTTGTCTCTAGGCACTTTTGAGAGGAATAAGCATCATGTGAGTTTGAAGGATGGAAAAGTTAAAGTGATCAAAGGGTCATTGGTGGTGCTCACAGGAACAAGGAGGAACAACAATACTTATGTGTTAGATGGGAAGATATTGACCAATGAGGTGTCATTGATGCAGTCTGACATTGATAAGTCCACCTTGTGGCACAGAAGATTTGGTCATTTGAGTAGTCAAGGGCTGGAGGAGTTAAGGAAACAAGACATCATTGATAATTTCAGGGTTAATGATGTTGGTTTCTATGAGACTTGTGTCATGGGAAAGAAGAGTAAAGTAAAGTTCAGCAAGGGTAAGCAAGTTACTAAAGGGATCTTGGATTATATACATTCAGATTTGTGGGGTCCTGCAAGGGTGATTTCTTTGGGAGGAGCAAGGTACTTTATGTCTACTATTGATGATTTTTCAAGAAGAGTGTGGGTGTATGTGCTCAAGCACAAATATGATGCCTACCAGAAGTTTGTAGAGTGGAAGAAGCTTGTGGAAACTCAAATAGAAAGGAAGGTGAAAAAGTTGAGAACTGATAATGGGTTAGAGTTCTGCAATAAATAATTTGATCAATTCTGTAAGAACAATGGTATAGCTAGGCATTTGACCATTCCTGGTACACCTTAGCAGAATGGGTTGGCTAAGAGGATGAACCGGACTCTTTTAGAAAGAGTGAGGTGCATGAGATTAAATTCTGGATTACCAAAGTGCTTTTGGGGAGAGTTGGTAAGCACTGCTGCTTATTTGATAAGTAGGTCACCTTCTAGAGCTCTAAACATGAGAACCCCAATGGAAGTCTAGTCAGGAGCAAAACCAGATTGTAATAGCTTGAGGGTAGTGGGATCTGTGGCTTATGCTCATATAAGTCAAGATAAACTTGATGCTAGAGCTCAAAAATGTATCATGCTTGGATATCCTGAAGGTGTGAAGGGATACCGGTTATGGAGATTCGATGATGGTAGTCCCAAGGTGATTATGAGCAGAAATGTGGAGTTTCAAGAGAATACATTTTATAAAGATATGGTTGGAAACAAATTAGCTTCGAAAGATACTAAGTTTGCTTCGGAAGAAAAGAATTTGGCTTCGAAAGATGATAGATATGCTTCGGAAGCTAGAGGATATACTTCGGAAGAGAAAAAGTATACTTCGGAAGGAACCAAATTTGCTTCGGAAGAGAACAAGTATGCTTCGGAAGGGAGTTCGAGTCATGAGAGGGTTCACTTTGAGGTGGAGTCTTCCGAAGGGAATCTGAATAAAGGTGTTCAAGTTGAAACAGATGAACAAGGGAGATCCAGGGTAAGTGAAGCATCATCATCAAGAAGCAACTATAGTATTGCTAAAGGGAGAACCAAAAGAACTATAGTGCAGCCTTTGAGGTATAGGGATGAAAGTCACTTGTCTGTAGTTGCCTTTAGCATTGCAGAGCAAGAGAGCATCTTTGTGCCACTTCATTATGATGAGGCTGTTAGATCAGAGGAAAGGATCTGTGGCAAGAGGCTATGGAAGATGAGATGGCTTCATTGATGAAGAATGACACATAGGAGCTGGTTGATAAGCCTTCAGATCAGAAAGTGGTGTCATGTAAGTGGCTTTACAAGATAAAGGATGAATTGCCAGGGAGTGATAAGCCTAGATTCAAGGCCAGGTTAGTGGCTAAAGGGTTTACACAGGTAGCTGGGATTGATTATACTGACATTTTCTTACCGGTGGTAAGGCATACATCTATTAGGATTATATTGTCTATAAATGCTGCTTTTGATTTGGAACTAGAGCAGTTAGATGTTAAAAAAGCCTTTTTGCATGGCTATTTAGATGAAAAAATTTATATGTCTCAACCAAGGGAGTTCATTAAAGCTGGTAATGAGGATAAAGTTTGCTTGTTGAAAAGATCTTTGTATGGTCTTAAGCAAGCCCCTAGACAATGGTATAAAAGGTTTGATGATTTTGTAGTAAATCATAGGTTTATCAGAAACTCCTTTGATAGTTGTATGTATCATAAGGAGGGTACAAATGGGAATTATGTGTACCTATTGTTGTATGTTGATGACATGTTGTTAGCTTGCAAAGACAAGGTGGAGATAGAGAGGGTGAAGAAATTGTTGATGTCAGAGTTTGAAATGAGGGAGTTGGGCGAGGCTAAGAACATACTTGGGACGGAAATAAAGAGGTGTAGAAGATAAAGGTTGTTGTGGTTGTATCAGAGGTCTTATGTAGATAAGCTTTTAAGGATTTACATTATGAAAGGGTGTAAGGCAGTTAAGACTTTGGCTGCACATTTCAAGTTGTCCTCATAGGGCTCTCCTCAAGATGAAGATGAAGAGAGATATATGGCTAAAGTGCCATATGCAAATTGTGTTGGCAGTCTCATGTACTTAATGATGTGTACAAGGCCAGATTTGGCCTATGCTACTAGCCTGATAAGTAAGATATGTAGCAGCACCTGGTAAGGCCTATTGGAATGTTGTCAAGTGGGTTATGAGGTATCTTCAAGGTACTAAAAGTTATGGTTTATTTTTTGGTAAGAATGGTTAGGATACTAGTAAATCTATTGAAGGATATGTTAATGCTGATTATGCAAAGGATCCTGATAATAGTCGGTCAGTTACTGGGTATGTCTTTAAGGTGCTGGGGAGTACTGTTAGCTGGAAAGCACAGTTGCAATCAGTTGTTGCACTCTCAACTACTGAGGCTGAATATATAGCCTTAGGAGAGGCTGTAAAGGAAGCATTGTGGCTACGAGGAATTGTAGTTGATTTGGGTATAAGTGATAATGGTGTTGTGATTATGTGTGATAATCAAGGGGCTGTGCAATTAACAAAGAATTCTAAGATCAATGATAGAACTAAGCATATCAAGGTAAAATGTCACTTTATCCGAGATGTGATTAGTACCAAAGAAGTGATGGTTGTGTAAATTGGTACAGAAAGCAATGTTGCAGATATGTTCACTAAAGTTCTACCTGGTTCCAAGTTTGATTTTTGTTTTTCAGGATTGGAAATTGGATGAAGCCAAGTCATTGATTTTAAAGGTGGAGAATTGTGGGGTTAAAGGTCAATGTCTACAAGTTCAAGGGTTATTTCTGTAACTTGTTACTTCTTGTTTGTATTTGTATTAGTGACAATAGTTGAAGGGTGTAATGTGTCAAATTGGTTAAACTGGTTAACGGTTGTTAACGGTTTAATTTGGAGGATAAATAGAGTGTTAGGGTTTATTGATAGGGAGACTTTTCTTTTGTAATTATATTTGATTCTCTTATACAGTCATACACGAACTTCTTATTGTTTGTCAATTTTGTGTAATTCCAATTAGTTTACAACAGATCACATGCAAGCACTCTTGCTTATGGAGCGTAGGTAAAACGACTCACTTTATATAGAAAAAAGCTCTTAGGGCAACTACTAAGTAGTTTATGAGAACTAATTTTGCTTTAAAGATACATTGTGAGTGAGAGTGAAAAGATGGGCGGTTATTTGGTTATATAATCGGCTTATGTAACATGTTTAAATCATGTGGTACAAAGAGGATGTGCCATAAAGAGGAAGCCTTGGCAGAATATAAGTGAGATGTGACACCACGTCTGAATTTCCAAATTAATTAGCCAAATTTTCTATTAAATTTATTTTTGTTAAGTTAATTACATGTTTAGTCCAGGTTCGTCGCTCACTAGTCGTTGCCAATGCAACGATCCGTCATTAGTTTAAGATTAAGTCCTAAAACCAAAATCATCAAGTGTGTGAAACCGTTACCATTTTCCAATCTATGCCTAAAAAAGTGTGTTTTATACGAACTCATGAATAGCTGCATATTAAGAACCAGAACAAGAAACTGCATAGTTATACAGAATCTTTCAAGTCTTCAACTCTCATTTATATATACACTGCTGGTAAGATAGTAAGAAGAGACTCTCATGAAAGTTTGACAGCACTCACTATTCAACTATCAACAAGTTGTTCTCCATTAACCCCTCTCCGACAGTTGGGTATTCTGGTGACAAAAGCCATTCTCCATCCACCAAGAATTTTATTTCATACCTTCATTGATTTATAAGTCAAATATATAACTAAAACAGAATATACATAGTTGTTAGATAATATAATTACCTCTTAGTTCAAAATAAACTGATTTCATACCTTCCGGGTCTAAGCATTATTGATGTGGAGAACCTGGTGTAAGAACCGGTATACTCTGCTGATAGGTATTCTCCATGACTCCAGCCATCAAATGAGCCCATTACTTGGACACACTGAATTCAAAATGTGGATATCAGTTGGTAAGTTTACGGTCAAAGTTAAAGTCAATACGGTTTTGTTTAATTCAAAACCAGAAAGTTATCAATGGTAGATATTGACGATGATTTCTTGTAACACACCTCTGCCATGCCAGACCAGAATAAGGTCACCTCTTTGGACTGTGCGAATTCGACATCCTTAATTTGTTTCTTAAGCTTTTCTTGGATGCCTTTTTGTGAGCAATATAAGACGATCAAAGATATGATATGTTAGACAGGTCAAAGATTGAAACCTTAATCGTTCATCATTAGGGACTAACATGTAAAATGTCAACATCCCACCTTGTAACTGTAAAAGAAGAAGAGACTGGATGTATTTCCCATTTACTTTTCGTGAACCGGCTGGAATGCCATAACTAGCAATTTCTTTTGCCATATTTACCAATGCCTGCAGTAAAAAAAATTGAACATATAAAGACATGCTATGTTTTGAAATAAACATATAATAATTAAAAACTCATTTGCTAAGCTAGAGAATACAATAGAGTTGATGAAGATAACCTGAATCTCAAGTTCAGTGACAGCAAGTTCACTTTTAAACTGAGCAAAAGCATCCTCTCTTACAAGCAACTACAGATAAAAGTAAATTTGTTTCAGTCAACAGATGTCTTCTTGCAACAGAATATAATCGATATCTTATGTGTGTTTAAACATACCCAAACAGAATAATAACGGCAAAATGGCACTTAAATACCTGACGCTTGAGGTACCGATTATGCTGATTGGCCTCACTCAGTTTTTTTAAGAGTTTTGCCCTCTCAGCATCAGCAATAAGTGCCTTCAGCTATCCATAAAAATTATAACTAGCGTTAAGAAAACCTAAAATTAGGCAAATCGGAATTTTTAAAAAAAAATCAGTAAAAAAAACCTGATCACTGTCAACCAGTTGTTCAGAAACATCTTCTGATAATGAATTAGAACCATATGCATCATCCTTTGAGTAATTATTTGTCTGCATTGATGAAAATTCCTCCTCAAGAGTGGCGGGCAAACAAAGTGCTCTCCAATGGGCATAGTGTCTACCATTTTTCAGACAATAATCTTGATTTATATGAGATAACTTCCAAAAATCCTTCCTCAAACACAAAGGAACCAAAGTTATGTGTTTGTTGCCACGTTGACTGTCAAGGATATAGCTGAAGAAAATTCATTAGTAGTGATATTGGCGGTGCGTGTTCGACAATTTTCAATTCTTGAAGTTGAATAAAGTATATTACTGAAAATCTTTCAAGAAAAAGTTAAAATAATATAATATTTCAAATTTGTTGAACATCCAGAAAATAAGTAACTGTTTCAAAAGTTGAACCAATATAAAGTCTTACCAAGATGACAATCCTTTTATTGAAGTGCTTATTGTGTGACCCTCCATAGTGTTGGTATCCTGATATACACAAGCATCAGTAAATAATAATACTAGTTAATAGTAACTAACAGATCAAATTTTGCTTCATATTAATAGCCTTGAGGTAATTACACACCAACCAATTTTAGATCTAAGCTTCATTCAATGTATCATGGAAACTCCCTGTATTAGCTTCCTTAATGATTTGACCAACAAAAAGTTTCCTAACATGAAAATAAAGGTGACTTGATACGCGTGGGCATTTAACATAAGACTATAAATAGAAATCAAATCTACAAGCCTGCCACCCACCAATAGAAGATTTAGTAGAAGAACATCAAGAGCATTTTATCTTTCAGAGGAAATGGTCTTAGATGGAAGAAAAAAGTAACATGTAAAACATTTCAAACATGCTACAAAGCAACTCTTGATTTCTGTGATTCCAACGATAATACGTTCTTAAAGGCATCACTATAACCAGTAGAAGGCAGGTAAACTAGCAATGACTTAATTCAAATTGTAACATTAAACAAGAAAGAATATGCTTAGAGACTTGAACTTTTCTAGGAGAGTTGAAAGTAAAATACACTCATCATTCAGATCAGAAGCTGATTAGTTCCCCTCTTTATTTACAGTAAAACTCATTCACAAGTCAACCTCCCAACTATTTGGGAACAAAAGCTTGTTAATATTCTGGTAACTAACAAACCACACAACAAATGAAAACAAATAAGGCCTAAATCATAGGTTAATAAGTGCTGTTATAATCGGTTCCCACCATTGTCCCCAAGATGCGAAGCCTTATAAATGCACCTCCATTAAAAAATAAAAACCCTATAATGTATTATTGATCAATCAGGATTACAATGATGATAAAATAACAGAGGAATCCTAACCCTAATCGGCTTAATCCTATATTGTATAAGTTTACAACAAACCCTAACTAATATATTCTATCTAATACTCCAAAGCCCCAATTGAGGAATGTCTTACAAAGGGCATGACATGTTATACAAGAAAAAGAAAGAAAACAGTCTTGAAGTTACCAATTGAAGACTATTTACAAGAGAACAGAGAAGAAATCACATTCCAATGATTGCGAACCATAAAGATTCGTCATGAGCTGAGTTAATTCTCTCTGAATACGACCCTCAATTTTGGGAATTAGACATAAGCTCACTGAGGCATTTTATCGAACACATTGAATGCAGTCGTATACTGAATCGTGAACACAGAAATCAAAAGTGGAAACATAAGATGCAAGAACAAAGGTACCTTCGTATGAATGCGTTGGTCGACTGTGTAGATTCTCCGGTGAGAAGATTATATGTGGCAGAGAAGGGGAACGAACGGTGTGACACGTGTTGGGCAGTTTATGGGTCATCTGATTACGAATATCCCAATTTATGAAACCATTCAGGGGAATGATATTTTACAAAACAAAACGTGCAAATAATTTTCTAACGGTATCCTTAAAATTATAAAACAACTTCTTAAATTTCTATGCGGGTCGTATAGAAGATCGTATATAACCGTTCTGACAGCCCCTGAATTTTTCTCATAGTCAGTGTCGAAAATTAATATATGCGTCGTATAGTTTATATGTGTCGTATAGAGGAGGTCGTATAAGGCTTATGTGGGGCGTATAGCTTTCAAACAGTCCTTCTGAATTTTACTTGTTTTCAATGTATTCGATCTTATACGCCGCGTATGAACCCATACGTAACGTATAGGAGGGTGTCGATTTATCTAGATAGATGTCTCTATATTAGAACCATTTTCGAATGCTAATTATTTTCATAAGACACACATATTTTCTTCTTTTATTCTTGTGACGCTGAATAAAGGGAAAATAAATACACCAGTACATATGTGCTGATTATACGGTGCAAAACGCGAAACCTCTGAGCATTTACTGACTAGGTGCTATATTGCAAGAGTATTTATGGCAATACATCATGTTTCCATTTACAATGAGTGATTTATTGGAGATACATAAAGGAGTTCAAAATAATATAACGAAAATGAAGATGGGCAATGGAGTGATCTTAAAGTTTTGACTTTGTTAATATTGCAATGTTGTTAAGCATTTGATTCGTAATTGCTGATAGCCTCTTGTTAGTGCTTTCCTATTTTGTATATTACTATTACTATTCTAATTAAATGTTTTGGTCGGTGATGGTTTTCTTTTTATTTCTTTTTTTTTTTGTTTTTTGTTGTATTAAAATTTTTCTTTTGCTTATTTTGTTTGTGTTTTTAATTTTTTAATTTTTTTGTTTGCATTTTAATATGGTTTGTTTTGGATGTGAGTTCGAGATTTTAGGGTGAGGTTTTTTGTGAGTTTTTTGTATCTGGACATGTGTCTTTGATTTGTAGGGTTCATTGACGTTGTTTTTCTTCGGGTTCCAGCTTTCTTTCTTTCGTTATCGATACCCTGATGATTCTCGCTATTAAGGTTTGGGTTTTCTTTTTGTTCGCTCTTTTCGGGGCTTTGATTTTCGTCGATTTTCTATTTTGGACTGTGTCGCTTTCTTGTCGTTTTGATTTTTATATGGTGTTGTGCTTTGATTTTGTTTTTGGGTTCTGCATGTTATGGTGTATTATGGATTTAGGGTTTTGGTGTGTTTTACTTTATGTATTTTACTGATTTTATGGTTTTGAACTTTCATTTTGATTTTAATTTAGGGTTACATTAAAAATCGCATACGCACGCCAACGCGCGCGCCAAATCTTAGTTTGAATAAAAAACTTACAGTTGTTCAAAAAAATTATAGATATATTTTTGACAATTATGTTGATAATAAAAACATATGAGAGGTTGCATGCTTCATAATATTTTAAAAACTCGTGTAGCACACGGTTTAAATAAAAATATTAAAATGAAAGCTACTAATCAATATTTAAAATTATAAAATTATTATTTGAGACAAGATATAATTGATATTATGTACAATTAGTTATCTCAAGTAATAAAATACAGCAACATCTTTTTAAAACTTTTGTATTTAAAAATGTGTTGTTTAAAAATTGTGTTTTTAATTAATTTTAAACACTGTCATTTCAAAAAAAAATTATTTGTATTAAAAAACTTCATTATTCACAAAATGTTTTTTTAACAAATTACGTTTTTAATTAAAAAGAAACATGCTTTTTTTATTTGATAAATATTTTTTTAACAATCTGGAAAAAAAATATACAATATTATTAGCTTTTAATATTATAATTAAATGGTTGATTTGTTATGTTAGTAACATCTAGCAAAATGGTTTAAAAAATATGGCATGTGGCAAGTTGAACGTGAGAATAACATGTACCAATAATTATATGGGTGTGACTATTGTAAAAATAAAAGAAAAACTAAAAAATGTGAGAAGAATTATTATCAATTAGATTTTGAATCCAAGAGCTAAAAAAATTTGATAGCATAATGGTAATAAATGAAATTTTAAATGATAAGCTAAGAGAGTTTTAGTCTTAACCCCATTTTCAAATTTCACTTTTTTTAAATCCTCGTAACTTTTACATACAATATTATTTTTCTAAACATACACCACAAAAAACAAGTATTTTTTTATCTTTAAAATGACTATAATTTTTATAAATAAAAAGCAAAATGTTTTCATGTTATTTCAGCTCATTGTGTAAATTCGACAGCTCGTTATGAAATATCAAATCATTGTGTAATATTGATCGCATTACTGTGGCTAATGTTTACCAGTTTGTTATGCATTGTGTTTTTTAATAATTGATTATGTTCAAATAACACAATTCTAAAAATATATTTTTTGTATGTTTTTCAGTTCATTGGGTAATTCTGAAAAGAACATTGTGTAATCTTCATCAAATTGCTTATTGTGCCTATTGTTAACCATTAATTTTAGTGTTAGTCATTCTGTATAATGTTAACAATTGTGTTTTTTAAAACTAGTGATTTTTAAATAAAACAATGCTAAAGATGTAATTTTTACGCTATTCTAGTTTATTGTGTAATATTGATCAGGTAATTGTGTAATACTCGTTAAGCAGATAATTGTGTCTATTGCTAATTATCGAGTCTAGTGTTGGTCATTATATTATTCATTGTGTATAATGTTGACTAGTGTGTTATGCAATATTTTTTTAGAATGATGATTTATAAATAAGACAATGTTTAAAATGTAGATAATTTTATGTTTTTCTAGTTTATTGTGTAACTTTAATTAGGTAATTATGTAATTATCGCCAAACAGCTCATTGTGTCGATTGTTAATCATTGAGTCTGGTGTTGGTCATTGTCTTATCAATTTTGTCTAACGTTGACAATTGTGTTATGCATTGTTGATTTTAAAATGATGATTTTTGAATAACACAGTAATAAAAAATATAAAATTTTATGTGTCAAGTTCATTATGTATTTCACATCAGATCAAATTTAGTGTTGATAATTGTGTTACTCATTATGTTTAATATCAAATTAGCATAAAGTAAACATAACATTAAAATCATATGTACTAGTCTCGGTCTTCAAAGCTCTTTATCTCAAGCATGATTGTATCTCCCTATGATTTTCCGTTTTGAAGCGGGAAGAATACAAATAAATGTTTATTAATCCCAAACCAATGTCGTTTACAACCAATAACCAAAAAGACATTCAATCAATAATAACATGATTGAGAACAAATCAAACTGATACAAAAAGATGAAATAGAACATAACCAAGCACGGATTATCAAAATAATAATCTATGACGAGTAATTATTAAAAAATACGCAAAAGAAACAAGAAATCACACAAACTTACAAACCCAAAACTAAGAACTCACAGAGAATGAGAAGTTTTGCAAAGAGAAAATGAGTTTCGAGAATTACAGCTTGGAATAAACGATGACCAATGCTAATGATTAGATACAAACGGTTGAAACTCCATGATTAAACATTTAAACTATATGCATAATGCATGTCATCATCCTTTTTGATACATGGATCCTTCTAATCATGTTCAAATCTAATACAACCCATCAGAATATCAGATATAAGCTGCCCATCAAGCCCGATCCACTTCAAGCCCGTTAAGTAACAACTCTAGCTTATTTAGCCCAGAAATATATTGACAAAAGATAAGCCCAATAAGCAACAGCTCTAACTTATTAGCCCAAAAATATGTGGAAGATAATAACAAACCGAGTATTGGGCCGGACCCGGAACCGGGTTCAAACCGGGTACGGGCCGGCCGGTTTTTTTGGGAACCGGGTTCGGGTACGGGTCGGGTTGGTCTTACTTAAACCCTACCCGGCTTACCCGGTTAGGGTCGGGTCCAGACCGGGTCGGGTCCAGAACCGGGTACAACCAATTTAATTTTTTTATTTTTATTTTTTTACTATTATAATTGCTATTAATATTAATATTATTAGTAGTATTATTATTATTATGATTGCTATTACTATTATTATTATTACAATTATTATATTATTATTATTATTATTATTATTATTATATTATTATAACAACATTAAAAAAACATCTATAACTCATTAATTTATTATTTATTTATTAAAATAACTGAAAAAATACATTAACGAATCAATAAAAAATAATATTAAATTTTTATTTAACTAATCGACTATTTTCTTCGAGAGGCTTCATCAAATGCTAATTCTTCGTCGGATATACCAAAAGATACTCCTTCTTCTACCTCTTCATCGTGTACTTTACATTCGATTGCAATTTCATCTTCAAGATTTGTTTTGTCTTGTATACGATCCATCGCGTCTAAGTGATCATTTAAACAAATGCACATCTCCACCGCTTCCGGAGTTAATCTTGTTCTCCGTAATGATAATACCCTACCACTAAGAGAAAACGCAGACTCCGAAGCTACCGTAGAAGCTTGGACGCTTAGTAAATCACGGGTCATAGCGGAAAGAATTGGAAATTGGGATTCATTTCCTTTCCACCAAGCCAAAATATCAAATGCATGATAATCTTAAGTACTCATAGTTGAAATAAAATTCGTTGTACTATATATACCAAGTTCGTTTGTTGGGGCGTTACCCCTTTGACGTTTAGCCGTCACATCCCGAACAACATTCAACATAGTCATAACGGGGTCTTTAAACGAGGTACTAACACTTGAGGTTGATTCTCTTGGCGTAGTTATATTTACGTTAGGTCCATATTTATGGAAATAAAAATTATAAATAATTTTCAAACTTTTATTAAAAACTTCTTTTGCCTCGGTTGAAAAATTGGGCTTTTCGTCATGTATATCCAAATTGTCATTTACCTCGTCTATTAAACATTCTACACCCGCAACATTTAAAAAATGATTTAAAGCAGCGACACAAGTAAAAACGGGTGGTAACTCAAAAAAATATTTTTTAAACTTGTCTTTCATTGATTCTATCATTTCTCTAAACATACTATTTTTATTTTGAAAATTTTCAAAATTCAAAGCCATGAAATATAATTATTGAAGCACCGAATAACTAGTGAGATAATAAACTCCCGATAATTTTGTAGTTGAGTTTTTAAACACCTCAAGAAATTCGGATAAATGTTCAATATTTTTCCAACCCAAATCCGGAAACAGGTCGGCTTCGCAATTATCCGAAAGACTATTATGAAAAGCTTTTAAAATGCTTTTTTGTTTTAAAGCACAATCAAACATATGACAAGTCGAATTCCACCTAGTAGGTACATCCCAATTAGGCCCTAAAAATCTAGATTCTGTATTTTTACAAAGTTGTTTATAATCTTGATATCTTTTTCTACTTTTTTTAAAAAAGTCGTGTAACATAAATCGAAAAGCTTTTATAAAGCTATCAACAAATGGTACGGATAGACCATCTTGTACTACTAAATTAATAATTGTGCAACACAACGAGTATGAAAAAAATCACCATTTGCAATCGGAAGATATTTTAATTTTAATTTTTCAACCGCGGTTGTGTTGTTGGAAGCATTATCAAATGCCATTGAAAATATTTTATTTTGTAAATTAAAAGTAGTTATTACATTATCCAAAAAGTAAAATAAATACTCTCCGGTGTGTGGATACGGAAATAGATCAAATGCAATCGTACGTTTCATCATTTGCCGTGAACTGGGATCTACTCAATGAGCGGTGACGCAAAGGTACGATTCGGGCAAACCGTGTGACGCCGACCAAACGTCACTAATTAAGTTTACACCGGTATTTAAATTTTCAAATAATACAATTAAATCATTTTTTGCTTGCTTCCATAATCTTAAACAATAACGTTTAAGTGTAGTACGACTTACGTGAGTGTAACGAGGTTGAAGCGTCTCTCGAATTAAGTTGGTTAATCGAGGGTTGTCGAAGTGATTGAAAGGCAAAGCTTCCTGAATCACGAACTTTGCCATTCGATCTCGAACCTCATTAACGTTGTAATTAAAGATTCCACCGTCTCCACTCAATTGTGTTTATTGCGAATCCGGATTACTTTTCAACGACTTACAAAACTTCTTGGTAATGTGTTTGTTTAAAGTCGTGTTAGAATCTTTAGCAAGTAAAGCTCCACAAAACTTGCAACGAGCCTTTACAGATCCGTCACTCAACTCAACCCAACCATATCCCAATTGCACCAAACATCCATGTTACGATTGTGTGGAAGAACACGAACGACGGTTGGAGAGTTCGATGAACCTTGACCAACGGAAGATTGAGAGTGAGCCATATTGAGATTTGAGAATAAACGAGAGTAAACGAGAGTATTGTTTGCGTTTTTTGCGTATGTTTTTTTGTGTTTGAAGCTTGGGTACCTTACCATATCAACGCACATCTATTTATACTTATTTTAGAGGCAAAAACAACAAAAAAACGGTCAAATTTGATCCCCGACGGCTATATAGCCGTTAAAAACGGCTAGTAAAAAAACGGTCAAAACCGGGTCCAACCCGGGTTCAACCGGTTCGGGTCCGGTTCTTATGAATTCAAAAAAACACCCCAAACCGGGTACAACCCACCGGTTTTTTCCAGGTATGAACCGGGTACACCCGGTATCGGGTTGTACCCGGACCCGGGTCCGGTTCGGGTATGCCGGGTCGGGTATGGACCTGGTTTTTTGTTCAACTCTATAATAACCCACAAACACACAAATAAAATAATGTGTAGTTTAAACATGAAACACAAAAGTACAAACAGGGGCGAAGGATAGTGAGGGCCGGGGGGGGGGGGGGGGGCGCCCTTCTCTTTTTTTCGCCGGTAGTGTTAAATTTTAGCCCGTTAGTGTAAATTTTTGGCACGGTAGTGTAAATTTTTATATAAATATCGAGTTCGCCCCCCTTAAAAATTTTTAATTTCGCCCCCGTCCCCCATACGGAGATGTTCAAGCTCCGCCACCGAGTAAAAATCAAAACAAATTAAACAACACAACGCAATGTGTTTGGAATTGATTTGATAATTGATATTTAAACAAGAGATGAATAGTGGATCCACGGTAGTTGATGCTCTATGTACTAAAAATGAAGGAGATAGAGCTGATGGCGTATATATAAAATAAAATAACTCTAAATAATAATAAATGGAGATGAATATAAAATTTTTCATGTGAATACTCAAATATGTGTATGTATTGGAAAAAGCACTTGTTACGAAAGAAAGTGTAAACGAGCCTCAGGATCGGATTGGAATGCTTTTGAAGAAACTTGTTGATTCATATATAACTTATTCGGTTTGTCGCGTTTTGGTTTAAACTACACTTAACTTTCGGAAAAAAAAGGGTGGGTTGTATAATTTTAACTATTAGTTGTGAATAGTATACAATCCTTTAAAATGAAGACGAATTTCTAACTATACAAGAAATTTGATATTATGTATCGTAGGAATTTTTTACAAGTCATACATGTTATATTAATTTTGGTAGAATATAACTTCAGTTACAAATAATTACATATGAATATATTATATCCTTTGTCTAATGCCAAGAGATATTATATGCTCAAATTTTTTGTTGCTATTCGTAAAATTTTAGAGCTTGCACACAAATACACAATTAGTCAAAGTCTAACACGTGATTTATTAATTAAGTTTGTAAAATTAAACCTCAGTTTCACTCTTGCAAGTTGTACATCTATTTAGGGAAGTATTGTGTTCCACAGGAGCACATGAAAGAGTTATGACATCTTCATTACATAAATAAATAAATAAATAAATAAATAAATAAATAAATAAAAACATATATAATATCAAAAAATACTGAAATAACTGCGTTATGCATGTCCAAAGTATTTAGTTTAGTAAAAACATCCTAGAGCACCAACAATAGTAAATGTTAGAAACTTAACAACATAAGCACTTGCTCATCTACTACGTTTTTGCCCATGTCACAACAAGAACCAACTATAATAACGCATCAAAACACATCCTCTTTATCTTCTTCTCCCTCTCGCCTTCTCACATAACCTACTTTTACGTATTCTTGAAAATTAACATTCATCACCCCTCTTTTGCACATCATCCCCTCCCTCCTATAAAAGGCATCCAAAGCCAGCCTATTATAAATACTCTTATTGTTTAGCGTAATTTATCTAAAACTATTAATTTACATATCAAAATATGTAGTTTTTTGTGTAGATGAATTGAGTAGTTAAGAATATAAGTATAGATAAACATGTTTGACTATAAATACACGTAGACATCACGTTGATATATAAATTGCAATGGGGACCTTGACAATGGCCCGACTACCCAAGTCGCAGGCCAACTCCAACATGCATTCAACTCCTCCACAACTTGTGATTTCAATTATTTTAAATTCAAAACAAACCAAACTATAAAATTCATACATTTCATTTTCCTAATTATAAATAACGTCTTCTCTTATCTTTACCTAAATAGTTAGTATATCAAAGATTCTTCTCTCTCCAACTATTTATTTTTAAGAATTTGTAATGTGTCATCTTCTTAATATATTTAAAGTATATAAATCTAACAAATGTGGATTGCATTAAGTCTTTAACTATCATAAATAGAAGAATTTATTCGGTCTTTAATTGATTAAAAAAATATTTGGCTTCTAACGAGGTGTTATTCTTCCCTGCTACTTGTGCAAAAAGAATAGCTTATTTGGATCGAATTTTATTTTTCTTATTTTGTTTGTATTAAAGAATAATCAACTAAATAAAGGTATTTAACAAGGTGTTAATTTTCCCTGTTACCTGTCCAAAAATAATAAGCATATATACTCATGGTATGGTTAGTACTTAATATATACAAATCTACGGATGTTCTCGTAGTGGTTTTATAGCATTAACGTATCTTTGAGACTTGTAGTGAACCTATCTTTGAGGCTTGTAGTGAAACCTATATGTCTTTGTTGGTTTTTCCTGTTGTCTTTTCTTAATGATCGGATATTCAATAGGTAAACGTCAACATTGCCTTTTGTAGTGTGTTTAACAAGGATTTGTTACATTGTATCCTTGATAACCTCAAGAAACAGATAGTTTTATGTAGTTACAATTTTTATTAATGTTATTAAAATAGATAAGCTAGTAAAACCAATAAATGAATAATATTTCAAACACCTAGTTCCTGGTCTTTTAAGCTTTTCACAACTCTTATTATCATTTAATATTAAAGGTGACTACTAGTTGGATACCTATCTTTGTTATTCCAGAGACATATAATATGCAATCCATTATAGTTTGTATTATTATCATCGATGAATCCACAAAGTTTGTTATTGATTTGATTCACTAACTACACACATAGTTACACTTAAAAAGGGTGTTTGGTATGAGAAAATGAAGGAGAGAATGAAATAATCCATTAAAAGGTAGTGAACAGGGTTGGTTAATGGAATGTAGTTGTCAATCACACAAGAGTTACCATTCTTCTTAACGCATCAAAACCATTCATCCCCATCCGGCCATCCCCTCTAATCTTTTTTTCATTTAACTCACTCTTTCACCTTTTTTGATTTTGCCATGGACATGTACTAGGTTCATAAGTAATGTCCATTCTTTAATGTCACCAACATGTTTTGTGCGTATCGAATGTGGATGAGATGAGCACTGTATGGTTATGTTTGCTCAGATGGCAGAAATCCAAGGATGGGTGACCTTCTTGGAAAGTTTTCATCCGGACAACCAAAAACAAATCTGTGAGCTTCTCGTACGTAAAACAAACAATATTGGTAGTATGGGTGGTTGAGTGTTATAGGATGGTGGTACAAACCTCATAGAAGATGGTAAGTTTTTGGGCTCATCAAGGACAATAAATCCAAAGGGGGATGATTATGACACAAATGTAACACATCGGCCGTGGACAATAGAGATCTTCAGATTCATAGTAATGTATGGCCTCTAATATAATCAACGCGTTTTGGCGTATTGGTTATGAATGAGATGAGAAATTCATAGTTAATCATGCTCAGGTGACAGCAATCCAGAAATGAATGATTTCTCTGTGAAATTTTCACCAGACAACTAAAAATAAATCATGAGCTTCTCGTGAACAAAACGAACAATATTAATAGTACAAGAGGTGAGGTGTTACGTCAAGGGATAAGCAAACAAATGATTTCATAAAGTCAATCATATAATCAATTGGATTAAAACTCTTGGATAATTAATTTCTTTTACTTGAGACAAATTTCTGATGATTTTTACATTTTCAACTTTTGGATGATTTTTAAATATTTTTAGTTAAACATATATATATATATATATATTATATATATATATATATATATATATATAATATATATATATATATTCAGAGCATAATTTTGTGAAAACTTTTTTTATGCATTGTATTCATTTCTAATGAATTGTATTACAAAAAAAAAATTTTAGTCTAAGAATAATGGTGAACGGCAAATCATTAGAGTGGCGTAGCTCCCATTAAGATTACAGGTTTAATTCATATTTTAATAGGATTTTGGTGTAGTTAACTTAAGAGTACAGTAGCATTTTTTTAAGAAAAGATTATTGTATGCTTATCACACATCTTTATTATGCTTGGTGTATTTTAGAGCACGTAATCAAAGTTTAATAATAAATGCGGCTTTTATAGCGACATGTTCTCGGTCGGTATGCATGCCATATACTCATAAGTCATATCATCCAAGACAAACAGGATGCAGAGGGGTCTACGGAATTGAAGTTACATATACAATACATGCTGAATATTATTATTATTCTTATTCTTATTATAATTATCATTATCATCATCCACTTGTTATTCTTGACCCAAACCCGACCCATACATGTTTGTGTGTTCTTAATTTAAAGATCGCCGGCCGGCATTTTTGACGCTTTGTCAAAACAAAATTTGACCCATCCAAGTCTTAATATTTTATCTTACTATTATAATAAAATGGTAATTTGAGGTGGCACGTGTCAACATTACAATCATCCTCACTAAATTTTTTCTGTTTCTCTCTCATCTTAAATAATTACCTTAATTACTAATAATATTATTTAACTTTCTTTTAAATTTAATATATCAAAAAAGATCTATTTATTAATATTATGTCTAAATAAATAAACTTTTATAAACTAATAAATTTTTCTAAAACATAAAACTTTTTTAAAACTTCAAAATATTTTAAAAATTGGTATTTTTAAAAGTTCAATTTTTTAAAACAAAAAATAATTAAATTGAGAGTTATAATAAGAAAATGTTTTAAAAGTGATATTTTTCTAAACAAACTTTTTTTTTTTTTTCGAAAAAGTTTTAAAACAAAACTTTAAAAACTTGAAATCATTATTTTATTAGTTATAGTTATTTCTTATACATAATTTCAGTCATATCATATATTAGAATATAATTTATAATCAATAAATTATATTATATCTATATTTTATTTATTAAACCCGTGTAATACACGGGTTTACTAAAGCTAGTTATATTATAAATATATATTATTTATGCTATAATATTGAAATATTGTCAATGGTTATTAATTATTGTTAATATATTATATCTAAATATCAGCTACGGTTTTTATATTTTACCATAGCTTTTAAAATGTTTTTGAAACAGTACATATGTAACAACTAACAAGAACATTCGCATCAGGTTCTCTGTTTTTTATCATTGTAATTGCTTTAAAAATTATTATTTTTATCTCTCATTTATATATAAATAATATTTTTTATACATTTATCATTATATTTTTTTTCTCCTTCACTCACAAACTCTTTCAAAAATATTAAAAAACTTATAATTATGAAAAATGTATTGTCCAGATATATAGATAAACAATAATATTTTTGTCTTCTTCACTCATAACCAGTTACAATTATTTCTTATTTTTAATAATATAAAAAACACACTCGCGTATTCATATGAAACATACTGTAAATGCTCTAACAAAGTCAACGAAATAACAAATTATAATTAATAAAATTTATTACTGTTTTAAACAAAGGAAACACATAATATTAGGATTTTTTTTATTAATAGGACAAAATTAAAATATTTATTGACTTGAGGGGTTAAAAAATAAATATTTTCACAATAAAGGTACCCGCCGGTCACACCGGCGAGTTCTACCCACTTGAAATCCGTGCTCTGAAAATATTCCGGAAGTTTTGTCTTGTTCCTCAGAACCCGCAGGTCACACCGGCGAGTTCTGGCATGGTCAGCGGTCAACAGTGAAAACATCGTGGAGCGTGGCCAGGGAAAAGACAACCCAAGAACCCGCCAATGGGACGGGCGAGTTCTTGGGTAATTTAGGGTTTCCGGAATAATTTTTTTTTACTTTCCCATTATATAAACCACCCAATTATTTCACAACACACAACTTCAACTTCTCAAACTAACTCCCGAATCCTCAAAACAATCCTCATCCTCAAACCAAAAACCTCTTCAAACCAACAAATTCCATCATGTCTAGACCTTATTTTATCCAAATATATTGGGGTAGTGATGTTTCAAAATAAGGTCTAGACATGATAAAATTTGTTGGTTTGAAGAGGTTTTTGGTTTGAGTTGTTTGAGGATGAGGATTGTTTTGAGAATTCGGGAGTTAGTTTGAGAAGTTGAAGTTGTGTGTTGTGAAATAAATGGGTGGTTTATATAATGGGAAAGTAAAAAAAATTATTTCGGAAACCCTAAATTATCCAAGAACTCGCCCGTCCCATTGGCGTGTTCTTGGGTTGTCTTTTCACTGGCCACGCTCCACGATGCTTTCACTGTTGACCGCTGACCATGCTAGAACTCGCCGGTGTGACCGGCGGGTTCTGAGGAACAAGACAAAACTTCCGGAATATTTTCAGAGCACGGATTTCAAGTGGGTAGAACTCGCCGGTGTGACCGGCGGGTACCCTTATTGTGAAAATTTTTATTTTTTAACCCCCAAGTCAATAAATATTTTAATTTTACCCTATTAATAAAAAAAATCTCATAATATTATGATTTGAAGATGATTGACATATCACATATGAGTTTACCGCTGCAAGTTACGTTAACATCAAATATATATTTAATATATGTTTCTGGTGCTAACACTCAGGACTCGAGAGTGGAAGAAAATGTCTTCTAGAGTCTAGGTATATTATATAGTGTAAAATTTTCATATAATAGCTAGGAAATTAACACGAAACATCCGATGGTTTGTTTAATGGTTTGTAAAATTTATCATAGACAGGTTGGTCTCGGTCAACATAGACGGGTTCGCAAGTTTGCTTGGTTTAATTGTTTTCCTCTTATTATTATTATATTGTTTCTTTTTCTACCACGATGAGAAATCTTCATCAATCAACTACAAAACCAGTGGGAATTGTCAATACTCTGATAGGCTGTTAATTAACCAACAAGTTAATTGAAGTTTTACATATCATATTTATAAGATTACGAGTGAAAAAAATAAAGCATGATTTAGATTTAAAAAAACTCTAATGTACGTGAATATGATTATCACTGGTTACGTGTTGTAAACAAAGTCTTGACTAATTATCAATGACAACAAAAGCATCTTTTTCATTAAACGGTGTTTTACATCAGAACTTAACCTCATTAAAGAATTATGAGTGAACATCATCGCTTTTGATATTGGTATTATCCGAACCGTGTTGGTATAAGAGCTAATATCACACTTAATGTTTTCTGATGATTTATTCAATACTCAAGGACTGCCTTATATAGGCTTACAAGGAAACAAAAGGAACTAACTTCTTCCTGAAAAACTTGAAACGAAAAACATAAAATACGGCTAAAAGAAATAGATTACTAGACCCACGTGCTTGACTCAGCAAGTCAGACTTATTCAAATAATTAAAACTCAGCAAACTTCATCACGTGCATGCATAATTCCTCATGTGCATTCATAGCTTGTACTGTACTACTCCTTCAAACCCTCCCTCAAACTTGCAAGAGTGAACTCATCAAGTTTGTCTTTAACAGTGCACATACCCATCATCTTTCTCAGCTTCATAAACATGTCTTGACTCAATGGCTTAGTTAGAATATCTGCAACTTGGTCTTTTGTTCCATAATACTCGAGTGTGATAATTCCTTCCTTCACTAAATCATGAAGAAAATGGAACCTAACTCCAATGTGCTTGCACCTCCCATGAAAAACTGGGTTTTTAGAGAGTTTAATAGTGGAAGTGTTGTCACACCTGATTAGTATACCTTAAGCAAAGTCCAAACCTAACTCACAGCACACTTCTTTGATCCATAATGCTTGAGTAGCACATGTCGCGGCTGCCATGTACTCCGCTTCGGTGGACGATAGAGCAACGACTTCTTGTTTCTTTGATGCCCAGCTGATGGCACCCCCATTCCACAAGAACACGTACCCGGATGTACTCTTTCTACTATCGATGTCTCCCGCAAAATCACTGTCGGTATATACTTCGAGACCACCAGTACCATTTCGTTTATACCATAAGCCAAGTTCACGTGTACCTTGTAGATACCTCAAGATCCTTTTTGCTGTAGCTACATGCTCTTCGGTTGGATTTGAACTAAACCGACTTATCAAATTCACTGCAAATTGTATGTCGAGTCGGGTAATGATAACATACATTAAGCTTCCAATCATTTGCTTGAACCAAGTGGAATCAGCCTCTTCTCCTTCAGTAGTGAGTTTACAACCAGGAACAATGGGGTTAAGAACATAATTACATTCTTGCATATTGAACCTTTTCAACACTTCCAATGCATACTTCTGTTATGAGACATGAATTCCACAAGGTGTTTGAGTCACCCCAAGACCAAGGAAGAACCGCATCTTACCAAGATTAGTCATCTCGAACTCTTGCATCATCGATTGCTTTAATTGTTTCAGCATCTCCTCATTATTACCTGTGTATATGAGATCGTCAATGTACATATTTATAATCAAGACATCACCTTTATTATTCCTTTTAAGGAATAATGTGTGTTCACTACTACTCCTTGTGAACCCTTCTTTGAGAAAATACGATTCAATGCGACTAAACCAGGCCCTTGGTGCTTGCTTCAAGCCATAAAGGGCCTTTCGGAGTTTGTAAACCTTGTGTTCTTCATTCTTGACAACGTATCCTTGGGGTTGTTGTACGTAGATTTTTTCATGCAAGATCCCATGTAAAAACGCAGATTTAACGTCCATTTGATACACACACCAACCTCGTTGAGCAGCGAGTGCAATCATAATACGAATGGTGTCCATTCGGGCCACGGGTGCATATACTTCAGAGAAATCAACTCCTTCTTCTTGACAATAACCTTTCGCCACTAATCTTGCTTTGTATTTATTCACTTCGCCTCTTTCATTCATTTTAGTTTTGTAAAGCCACTTGACACCTATACACTTGACGTTTGGGGGCAAGTCAACTAGCTCCCAAGTTTGATTTTTTTCTATGGATTTAATCTCCACATCCATGGCTTTCTTCCACACATCTCTTTTTACTGCTTCCATGTACGTAGTGGGATCTTGGGGAATATCTTCTGCTACATTAACTTCATCTTCTCCTGTGACATAATCTTTCAGGTAACTTGGAGGCCTTCTTTTACGACCCTCCCTTACTGTGATAACAGGAGGACGCATGTTGTCATTGTGTTGTGTTTCTGAGTTTGTGCCTTCACCATCTGAGTTGCTTACTTCAGCTACGTCGCGATCAACATTTGTTTATGGGTCTTCATTCCAGTCACCTTCATCGTCACTTGACTCCGATTCATCTGATATTGCCTCACCCCAAGTTAACGTGATTGAGTTCTGGTGATAGTTTTCGCCTCCCAATCCCATTCTTTGTTTTCTTCGAAGACAACATCTTTACTTGTAATAATCTTCATTGTTTTTGGGTTAAGTAGACAGTAGGCTTTGGACTCACTGCTACGACCCATCATAACACATTTCACACTTTTATCATCTAGTTTCTTTCTTTGTTCCTTTGGGACTGGCACATGCGCCACACATCCCCAAATTCTAAAGTACTCGACATTGGGTTTCACTCCTGGACACCTTTCTTGAGGATTTACATTTGTGAAAGCTTTAGTAGGGCTTCTGTTTAGGACATGGTAAGCCCATGTTATAGCTTTAGCCCAAAGATTCTTGGGCAGTTTCTTAGTAGCAAGAATAGTCACCACCATGTTCATAACGGTTCGATTCTTGCGTTCTGCGACCCCGTTTTGTTGTGGGGCATAACTCGTGGTCAGTTGCCTTCGAATACCATGTTCCTTTTTCCACTATAGGATGTGGGGTCGATGGGACCACACAAATCAGAGTGAATAAGTCTAGCTTGTTTTTTGCTCTCCATAGACTTTTCTTTGGGGTAGTTTATCTGTGTTGTTTACCAATGCAACAGTCACTGCACACATCTCCATCAACTTTAAAACTTGGAAGTCCATGCACCATATTTCCCTTTTGTAGCCTTTCCAGACTTTACTTACTTAGATGCCCATATCGTGTGTGCCACAGTTTGGGTACATCTTCAACATCAGAGTACATGAAATCTTCCTCATGATGTTCAATATTTTCACCTTTGTGCTCGACTAAAGGGAATAATCGGTGTGCTCGACTAAAGGGAATAATCGGTTATTGCTCATGTTGCTTTGAAAGAGTAATCCACGATCCGGATGAAATATCTTACATAAATTAGCTTGAAAAAGAAAAGATAGACCTTTTTCTTGCAACTGCCCAACACTTAAGAGGTTATTTCTCAGTTCTGGAATGTAGTCGACGTCTTGTATCACGTACACAACACCATTCAGAGTGAGCTTTACATTTCCCTTCCCACGTACATTCAACCGAGTATTGTTACCAAGCTTCACGGCGTGTGTCACATTCTGATCCAGACTTGAGAATCTCTCCTTCACCCCGCACATATGGTTCGAGCACCCCGAGTCCAAGAACCACAAGCACCTTCAGTTTTCTTCTGTTGACTTTTCTTTTTCTTCGCCTTCTGTTGTGGCCATCAGCATCATCTCTTCGTTTTCATCAAACTCCACGTAATTAGATCCTTCCACATTGGACATTCATATTGGAAATGTCCCAACTTGTGGCACTTATAACATTCAACAGTTTCCTTGTTAAATGAAGATCTTCCCCTTCCACGTCCTCTACCTTTGAAGTTAGAACGACCACGACCTCGACCTCGTGATCCTGAGTAATCTTCGTCCTTTAACAGTTGCTCATCATCCTTTTCTGATCTCTTGAATTTTTGCTCATGAACAAGCAATGTGCTCTGTAGTTCATCTATCATCATTTTCTGGATGTCTTTTGATTCTTCAATGGACACTACCACGTAAATGTACTTCTCATTTAGCGTTCTTAAGATCTTCTCAACAATCTTCACATCTGCAATTGTCTCCCCATTGCTTCGCATTTGATTCACCACGACCAGCACCCTAGCAAAGTACTCGGAAATCGTCTCACTTGTCTTCATCTCAAGAATTTCAAAATCTCTACGAAGCTTCTGTAGCATGGACCTCTTAACCTTTCATTCCCCTCAAACTGTTGCTTCATACAGTTCCATACGGATTGAGCAGTACTTCGGTCCAAGATTTGTTGAAACGTTACCCTATCTATAGCTTGATAGAGGTAATGTTTAACCTTAAGATCTTTCTCTCGCAATTCTTCCAACTTTTTCTTTTGAGCATCGCTCACAGCAATGCCAGCAACAGGTTCTTG
The DNA here is from genome assembly GCA_025506515.1 of Flaveria trinervia. Lineage (NCBI taxonomy): Eukaryota > Viridiplantae > Streptophyta > Magnoliopsida > Asterales > Asteraceae > Flaveria > Flaveria trinervia. The sequence goes on from CM046452.1 coordinate 98,313,648, forward strand.
GATCCCTGGATCTATCAAGTTCCAGAGTTTCTTTGCCCTCAATAGGTTTTCCATCAACTCACTCTAGTGCTCAAAATGTCTATCGAACTGAGGCACTTTTAATTTCTCTTCACTTATCTTTCTCTCTTTTTTTTCACAATGATCGATAACAGAGAGGCTCTGATACCAAATTTGTTGGTATAAGAGCTAATATCACACTCAATGTTTTCTGATGATTTATTCAATACTCAAGGACTGCCTTATATAGGCTTACAAGGAAACAAAAGGAACTAACTTCTTCCTGAAAAACTTGAAACAGAAAACATAAAATACGGCTAAAAGAAATAGATTACTAGACCCACGTGCTTGACTCAGCAAGTCAGACTTATTCAAATAATTAAAACTCAGCAAACTTCATCACGTACATGCATAATTCCTCATGTGCATTCATAGCTTGTACTGTACTACTCCTTCATGTTAATTGCAGTTTTACATGTCATATTTATAAGATTATGAGTGAAAAAAATAAAACATGATTTAAATTTAAGAAAACTCTGATGTACATGAATATGAATACCACTGGTTACGTGTTGTAAACAAAGTCTTGACTAATTATCAATGACAACAAAAGCATCTTTTTCATTAAACGGTGTTTTACATCAGAACTTAACCTCATTAAAGAATTATGAGTGAACATCATCGCTTTTGATATTGGTATTATTCGAACCGGTATCGATATTCATTTTGATATTTTTTGATCATATTAAGATTTGAAAGTAAAACTCTTGTCTTCTTATATTGTTTAATGCAATTTTTAACACACATGTGATTTTATAATTTTAAGTCGTAATATGTAAAAGTAAGTTTGTCTGTTATTGGAGGATCCATGAATTTATTCTCATGAAATCATTGTTTCCCCTTCGATTGTTTGTTGTCGTATAATAAAAATAAAAATACAATAATATAATCCATCATCATTAAAATGTAAAAAGATACATAATATAAAAACTATGGTCTTTACGAATTAAAATAAAAATCCTATACTTTTCCCATTCAAGATTTCATTTTTTGAAAATTTTGTATTACATTTTCAATCGAAACTTCTTAAAAGAAATAGCTTTTAAAGTAAAATATGTAAAAATCATTCATGTATCCATCACTTATTCAATTACGTGCTTTTGTCTTCACACATTTCATTAAAGATAAAGTTCTTTCAACACTTATTGTTGCAACATACAAACCTTATGATAACTTTACTAAACGATAGACAAACACATAATCAATACATCTTTTTGTTTCTATCATCATTTTAACAAGATCATTTATCCCATTAATTTTGGGCTTGATTTGAAAAAATCTTGAACACGGCAACCCTGCCTCGTGATAATAATTCTTTGAGTCCAAGGTACATTATTTTTCTAGATTGTATGATTATTAGGTATTGATAGTGAGCTCATTTAATTTAATTACTTTATGAGTTTTATAGGTACCGGATATTTGGTGGGAGTGAATTGTTTAGTTATTTAATTAATTAACTAATGAGTTTTTTTAGAGTTTTGGTTTATATATTTTTTATTATAAATGGAGCAACTATTCATAAAAATATAGTTGTCACTCGAAAAACATGGGCACACATCTTCATTTGGTCGTTTTTGTTGCACGCTAGGCGTAAGAAGTTTGGTCGTTTTCTCCGCACGCTATGTTGCGTGACTTTGATCGTTATTGGTTAGGTCACTAAAAACCATAAAGAATGAATACTTGTAAGTTGTAACAGTTGCGGTAATACCAATATTGAAAACAATGATATTCATTTATAATCTGTTTGATTAGTCTTTATATTTTAGTTTAAAAGAAAAAACAGTGGCCAAAAACTAATAATAATAAAGGAAGTCCAACTTAGTTAAAATATCAATTATCAAAAACAGTGGGAAAAATAAACCATTCACCGTAGCGATGCAGTTGTATTTTAACATATATATAAATAATTCCATTATATAGAAATAAACACAAAAGATGAAATACATATTTAAACTTTTATGGTAAAAAAAGTAAAAGAAAACAAAGTTAACATTATGTTTAAAACTGAATCTATTACTATACATCCCAATTTTATAAACTGAATCTACATTTGTTTTAGAAAATCAACACAACTATTACAATCAATAACTTTTTATCCTTCTAAATGTTTTCTTAGTCTATATCTTAACCAGTATTAGAAAATTGACTTAGTTGAGTGTTTAATTCTCACATAATAAAATGTAAATTTAGAAGTCTTTTCTTAGTCTATCATCATAAGATGTGATTTAGTCATCTAAAAAGTTAAAATTGCTTGATTATTTAGTTGCTAAAAGTCAAAACGTTATTAATAATTAGAAGAAAATAATAATAATAATAATCATACTATTATTCACCAAACGCGAACACACGGATCAAACCAGACGGCAAGACTTCGTCATCTTCTTCGTCTCTATAAAACCCCAACCCCCACACACACTATCAAATCACCTGTTCAATTCAAATTCTCTCAGAAACTCTTAATTTCTCTTAATCATCTGCTTAATTTCTTCATTCATTCATTCTGCTAATTGAAGTTGCACTAGAAGCTAATTAATCGAATTCTTCATGGAGCACTTGATGGGATTGCTTAAGATTCACATCCACCGAGGCGTAAACCTTGCCGTTCGAGACGTCACTAGCAGTGATCCCTACGTTATCATCCGTATGGGCAAACAGGTGATCGTGTATCTCTGGTTTTTTGATCGATTTTGCACTTTTTTAAGCTTTTTACTCGATGAATCACTTGATCTATTGTACAACACGATGGATTGTTGATTTGATCGTCGTTTGTTGGTGATCAACCCTAGGTCCGCCATTCACGGCGTCACTGTTTGATTATCTAATACAATTGTGGTTTGACTTGAAATAATATATACTATTTTCTCTCTCTGGAAGATGAATTTGACAAATTAAGAGGCTAATTTTGATTTTTGAGTGTGTTTTTGGGGGAAATGTTTATGTAATGGTGGTGTAATTAACTAACTGTTTGCTTTTTGCAACTTTGTGATGTAGAAATTGAAAACTCGAGTGGTGAAGAATAACATCAATCCTGTGTGGGATGAAGATTTGACTCTCTCCGTTGCCGAGCCTCTACCTGTTAAACTTGTAAGTTGTTCTCTTTTTTAGGTGTTATTAAAATGATCATCATGTATGTTTTAATATGAAATCTAGTAATTGTCATGAATTGGTTTTATTAAGGCCTTATTTGTGCATATTTTGAGTGGAAAGATCAAACAAATTTCATAGATTGTGCTCTACATGTCTGTAAACGATTTCAAAACCGACCAGTTTAACATCTGATCAATTATAAATAAACTATTGAATTTTGAGCATATTAAACACAACTTACGGTCGTAAAGAAATTCAATAAGAAACAAATCGAGTCCAAGTGAAACTTGTGCTAAAAAGTTTTCCTCATGTGTCAAGGTCGAGCGAGCATAAGATAACTCAGCTCGTTTAGATTAGGATCGGGATTTGGAAAAATAAATTTCCAAAGTCATTATATGTACAAAGTGAATTTAAATGATAATTAACAAAAATCACGCCTATCGTCTTCTAGCCTCGTTGTATTAGTGATTTACTTATATAAATATGTTGCAAGTTTAAATCTTTAAAGTAAAATTTTTGAAAAGTATTTAAAAGTAAATGATAAAAGAAAATAAATGAAATCATCTTTAAGACATGATGTGACATGACCTGATATATATTTATGTGGTTCACATTACAATTTACAACCTACCATGACTTCACATGTAACACATGTGACTTGTACTTCGGTTAAATTTTTCTTAAATCATCACCTTTTTATTTATATCAAAAAGTCTAAATTATTTTTTTGAACGGCAAATAAAATTTATTTATTATTAATTAACAATTTTGTTAAGCTTAAATAGCTGTATATTATGTTTAACAGGTTTTACCCATATTTGTCTTTTTTATTAATTTTTAACTTCTTATCTATCTTAACACAATATTTTTATACTTTTACATATTGATCTTAATATTTTTAAACTTTTAATTTTGGTCTCTTATATTTTTTATTATTTTGTATTATTTTGCTTTTTTTAAAGTTCGGTTTAAATTTTGCGAGTTAACTCATCGCGGCGTGCATGGGTGGTTCAACGTTTTTAACTTTATATTTTCCTTGTTTAACAACTCCGTCGCAATGTGCTGGTTCTAGATCGACTTACTTATTGTTTTATATGTTTACGTTCTGCCTACGTTGTTTGTCATTTGTGCTACTTAATACGATTTTACGCCCGCTACAACGCAAGGGCTTAAGACTAGTTAAAACAATAAAGAAACTAGCAAGAAGCTATAATTAACAACATCACAACTCAAATGAACACCAAAAATACCAGCTCAAATTCTCTTTTGCTTCTGTTTTTGACCCACAAAAAAGAGGTGGACTTAATCCCATTTACTAGCTCCTTTGGCTCCATATATTTATTGTTGAAAGTCATTCTATTTTTTTCCGGGTTAAGTTATACAAACACTCATTTATGTTATTGAAACACCATATTATTTCTATCTTTTTCCATGTATTTATATGTATGTATAAAAAAATATATGAAAAGAATAAAATAAATTTGATATATTAATAACATACCCCACTTTAGTTTAGATACACCCTTATGGTTTGAACAAATGCAAATAATGCAGGAAGTTTATGATAGGGATACATTCAGTCTGGATGACAAGATGGGCGATGCTGTGTTTGACATTCAGCCATTTCTGGAAGCTGTTAGGATGCGTTTAGGAAATCTACCGGACGGTACCATCATAACGACCGTGAAACCTACAAGGACCAATTGTTTAGCCGAGGAAAGCCAAGTAACATGGACCAAAGGCAAAGTTGTCCAAAACATGGTTCTTAGGTTGCAACATGTCGAGTGTGGGGAGATTGAGATTCAACTATCGTGGATCGACATTCCAGGCTCTAGAGGTCTGTAGTTAATTAGTTTATGTCGACATGTTTGTATTGTAAATTCATTGAAACCGGGTTTTGTGATCTCTCTCGCTGGTTCTCGCTCTCTTGGTTGTGAATGTATGGTTTTAGACCTTGTTAAGGACGTTGAGATGTTTGTGCAAAAGAAAATGTGGGTATGTACTATTTTGAGCCTATTATTAATAGTGCTAATAGGAAAACAGTAAAAGTAGGCTAGAAAAATTATTACATTTTTATAAATCTTAATCATTTTTTTAGTATGTTTTATATTTTTGGATGTTCTTGTATTTTGGATTGTGGTAATAAATGCAAAGAATTAAAATGGACGATAATTTTATATGGATTGTTGAAAATTATGGAAATGAATCAATTCGATTTACTTGATTGAAAAAATGACCAATTGGTAGAAAATTGGTTAGCATGTTAATGGATAGTGATTTAGTTATGCTAAGGATTCATGGGATTATAGACCATATTACCATAAATAGCAAAGTAAATTGTGATGTTGGGAATTATACCATGTAAAAATAGGTAAACTAGGTCATTAAGGCTTACTAGTAGTGAATTTGAAAACTGTTAAGGTGAGTACGAAAATATCAAAAAAATCACACGCTTTATAACTCTTTATATATTTTAATAGAAATATATGTAAACGTATGGTATAAATGATGTGTATATATATATATATATATATATTTATATCCTAGTCAAGACATCAGCGAAAATGTTAAAATAACAAGCAATCAAAACAACCAAGAAAATTAGATAGTGAAACAACAACTAATGCATAGTCAATCGGGGAATAAGAAGTCAAGCGGTGAATAATATTTGCAAGCTCTAGCAAAGTCAAAAGCTAAAGAATTTGAGGATTGAAGACATGTGGTCAGTATATTACATGATTGTTAAACATCTGGATGAAATTTTAAAGAAGTTATCAATAAAATAACTAGGTCGATTGATCTACTATTCCAAGTCTTGACAATATTTATCTGAGTAGAAATTGTTTCTTCAGAATAAATTTGAAGTAAAACTTCATAAAAGAAAGTCTTGTTGATAAAAATCTCGGGAAAGAATTATGTCTAGAAATGCTATTCAAATCTTGGAAATATGTGTATTTTTATTTGACCAAATGACAAATTATATCGGAATGTCGTTTTTAATTAACTAAGGTTCTTTTAAGGATGGATGGTTACTCCGAAGCAAAAACTTTTGGTTTAGTGTTTCTAAGTTTTTACAAAAGACATAAATTGGTTTTCGATTAAACTAAGGCATTTATCAACTATTTTTCAGTTTTATGTAAAATAAGGAAAAGAGTAAATTACGCTTTTAGTCCGTGTGGTTTGGTGGTTATAACGTTTTTCATCCAATAGTTAAAAAACATCCGGTTTAACCACTGTGGTTTAAAATTTGTCTCAATTAGGTCCGGGTCACTAACCTCCGTCAGTATTTTCCGTTAAGTGGGTATCAAATTACCTGATTACCCTTCGATTTAAGTTGATATATAAAAATATAAAATAAATACAGAAACTATAATTATTTATTATATATATACCCACCCCCACCCCCACCACACCTAACCCCAAAAATCTTTCATGGTAGCCACCGTACCACCACCACCCTCATTCTCACCACCGTCATTGTAATCCACCGGCAACCCCACACCACTATCACGGTGATAATCGCATCACCACCACGCTCATTCATCAAACCACAGCACCACCGTCACACCACTACACATTATCACATCAACCACCGGACCACCACCACCCTCACACATCACCACCACACCTTTACCACAGTCACTACAATACCACACACCCTTGCTCGTCCAAATCACGAACAACCCCACACCATTATCACTTCAACCATCACACCACTGCCACTAATCGTCAGCTCATATCCGGACGATCTTAAATGTTACAGATCTGAACCATCACCATTGTTGGCTTAGATCTGAATCACTTCCATCTTTGGCATAAAGATATGTGAAACATGGACTAAACCTTGGATAGATACAAGAGATAGGAGGACACAAAGATGGTGGAGGTGGTGTAGTGGCGGTATGGATGGTTGCTCAAGTAGGTGTTGGCGGTGGTTTTTGGGAAACAAGGACTAAACTGCCACCGCCGGCGCGCCACCACCTGGGCACCTCAGCCACCGCCACCGCCTGCCCACCTTAGCCACCACCACCGCCACCGCCTGCCCACCTTAGCCACCACCACCGCCTGTACACCTCGGCCACCGCCACCACCTGCCTACCTCAGCCATCGCCTTCGCCACATAACCATCATCTTGTGATCTTCCCTCCCTCTTCCCATTCTCTGAACCTTCACCCCCACCACTACCGCCCACCACTACCGCCCACCCTTCAACCCCCAAAACTACCTAACCTTCAACATCAACCACCACCACCTAATAATCAGTGACCCATCCACCCATTTTGTTTATCCGCTCATTTTAGAGAGAAAGAGAAAGAAAGAAAGAGAAGAAAATGGGGAGGGGTATAGGCCACAATTTCTCTGTGATTTGGGGCAACCGATCTAATACATAAGGAAATCTTGAAGATGAATATGAAGGTGATGGATATGGTGACTTTTGTCACACCCCAACCTTGATGGTGGAAACGTCAAGATGTGAGGGTTAAGATTGTTCACAATCACATAACGCTATATTTAAATATAAATATTAAAATTAAAAGTTTCAAAGGCATAACAAACATAAGTTTCCAACATGAAATAAGTTCCAAACAAAACAAAACATTACATAAACATTTTATTTATTAAACTAGGTCCAAGTCCTAGTTTTATTGCAAGCTTCAAAAGTCCACTTTAAACTTGGAAATTTTTTGAAACATGATAAAAATAAAAGGTCAACTATAAATAGTTGGTGAGTTTCCAAGGTTTTCATACATAATATGATAAAGTTACAAGTAGCAATTCATGTCATAGGTTATAAGTTAGTAAGGTTATAGAACACATATCGTTACAACCAAACCTCGACTTGATTACAAGTATATAAGATTGGCTAAGTGTATTTGGTTCCCATGATGAACAAGCATACGCCATCAGGAGTCGGCAATACATCGACTTTAGCATCAAATAGGCTTGTTAGGCCCAAAGATCTAAGACGTCGCCAGGCTAGCAATAGTTAATGATTGCAAACAAAAATATGTATCTCATATAAACACTTACAACACACAAATAACCATGACAAAAATATGAATTGCAAGTGCTTTACAAGTCTAAACGTTTACAAGTGCTTTATGTATAAGTAATCATGTTTCACCCCAAATTAGTGTGTAAAGAATAAAAAGGGGGCAAGGAAAACTCACATGTCAAATAAGTATATAATGAAGATCAATAAGAATAATATATGTCGTTCCAAGATAAAACGTCACAAGGCACCTAAATATAAATATTACAAGATTTAGGTTAATAATAAGATTAACGAGTTAACATGAACTGGGGTATTAGAATTTTGGGGATTTTTATAAAGTTAATAAATTCTTATAAAAATACCATTTATGAAATTTATAAAACTTATTTTTAAGGAAATTGATCATTTGTAAATAACTTGTGATTTTATTTATAAAATTATATTTAAATGCTATAATTATCATGATAAATCCTTAAACATAAGGTCTAATATTAATTTAATATCTTTAAGTATTATATAACAATCTAATTTTTATAAAAATGTTTAATTATTACATTTGTAAATAATTTTATATTAAAATATTAAAATGTTTTACAAGAATAAATTTTTAAGAAATATTTAGATGACTTTAAAAATATTTAGAGTTTATAAAAGTCATTTTTATAATTATTATAAATTTTCTATAATTAATTTAAGGCCAAAAAGGCTTTAAAAAAATAACATGAGGGTGCCCGGGTTCAAACCCGGGACCTCATGGACGTGGGGAACAAGACTTAACCAATGAACCAAGGCTCTCAGTCGCGGTTATTGTCGGTTTCGATTTTCTATAAACCCAATTTAAGAGATTTCCCCCATTCTCAAGAACCCTAGAACTATCCTGGATCAAATTAACCATCAATTCGATAATGATTACAAGATTAAACATGGGGCTTTGATTCCCCACGTATTTTCAAGTATGTACATAAGTTCAATTACCCGGATTGAAGATTAGATCGATAAGAACGGGTTAGAAACAAGCCGCGACCACGTAGAGCTCGATTGTTGGTCAGATGATTATCATAATCCAATTAACTTCATGTGGAGCTTCACAGAACGTACACGAATCAAAGCCCTCAATCAATTTTAGGTTTCGAAGTCCCGAAAGTAGTGTTCGAGTGCGTAGCAGGTCGCGAAAAAAGGGGTAATCGAACAAGGTGAATCTGTGGGTTTTAGGTGTAATTAGAATTGCTAATAGCTTTAGACTAGTTAAACGTTTGATTATAGATCATTTAATTTGGTTATTATTAAGTTTTAATTGACAATCGATTCGGATGTTGATGGTGAACGGTTTCCACACTCAAATGACTCCATAACCGTTTTTAAACTCGAATTAAAGCGCACACCAAGGTTCGAAACGTTTCCCTGAAGCGTTTGGCATCTTTTGGATTTCCAATCGAGGTTGTGTCGATCGATTTTGGGTCTCGCCGGCGCCGCCGGAGATCCTACCAGCGACTCGCCGGAAATGCGGGAAAAGGGGGGGTGGAGGTTTGGATTTTATCGTTTTTTTACACCTTTGGTCCCCGTGGTTTGTAGTTTTAACATTTTATGTACAAACCTTGTTTTTAATGTTTATAAAATAACAAAAACAACCCCCAAATTCTTAATTAAGTTTATGTTTTTAATATTATTAAGTTTAGTAACTATACAATTAATTTTTATTATTATTAACAATATTATTTCTATTATTATTATTATTATTATTATTATTATTGTTAATATTATTAATATTATTATTATTTTTTTTATCATCATTGTTATTATTATTATTGTTATCATTATTCTATTATTGTTACTAATATATTATTACTATTATATTTATTATCATTATGATAATTGTATTCTGTTTAATACCTAACATTATTAAACTTCAAATTAAAGAATTTAAAGACATAATAAGAAATAAGCATAAGTAATCCACAAGTTTTATAAATGACAACAATGATTCTTATAAAAATAAACGAAGTTAACTTTTAGTTAACAAAAATACGAGATGTTACAACTTTGTAGAAGAATATGATGGTGGTGGTGGTTATGGTGACTTCACCGGAGATGGTGGTGGTGGTGGCTAGGTTAGTTTGGTGGTAGATAATGTTTGCTAGAGAGAGAGAGGTATAAGAAAATAGGAGAGATATCATTCATATATTATCATGTGGGTCCCAAATGATTTTATAAATTTATATTATAATAACTATTTCAATTCAAGTGTATTTGAGTCTTTTAAATAAAAGTTAACGACAGAAATGGATGCAGTTAACGGCAGAAATGGATGGAGTTAACGGTTTGGACTTGATTGATACATATTTTAAATCACAGTGCTTAAACTGGTCGTTTTTAAACTATTGGATTAAAAGTGTTATAACTACCAAACCACAAGGACTAAAAGAGTAATTAATATTTAAAGTACAAATGTATTTACGTTTTAAATAGACACCCAATATTTTAAATCAACACCCCAAAATTTCTATACGTGTCGTATAGCCCCATACGCGTCGTATAGAGGGGGTCGTATAAGGCTATATGTGTTGTATAGAGCTATATGTGTCGTATAGGGGGTCGTATAGGGCTATATGGGGCGTATAACTCTCTGACAGCCCCCCTGAATTTTTCCTCGTAGTCAGTGTCGAAATTCGCTATACGCGTCGTATAGCCCTATATGTGTCGTACAGGGGTGTCGTATAGGGCTATATGGGTCGTATAACTCTCTGATAGCCCCCTGAATTTTCCTCGTTTTTAGTGTATTCGACCCTATACGCCGCGTATGGACCCATATACGGCGTATAAGTGGGTGTCGATTTATAAAATGGGGTGTCTATTTATTAGGACCCTTTACATAATAAATTAAAGATGAATATTAATAGGGCTATATGGGGCGTATAACTTTCTGATAGCCCCCTGAATTTTCCTTGTTTTTAGTGTATTCGACCCTATACGCCGCGTATGGACCCATATACGACGTATAAGTGGGTGTCGATTTATAAAATGGGGTGTCTATTTATTAGGACCCTTTACATAATAAATTAAAGATGAATATTAGTTATGCCTAACTGAAAATGGCAAAGAGCTGCTATAGTAGGCTCAAGCGCACATCATTCGGCTGGATATGTAATGACTTGATGGACTTTTGGATAGAAGGGTGTTAAATGCACCGGTCAATTCTTAAACATATCCTCATTTTGATCTTGTGCTGTTATGCTTCTGTAATGGACCCTTTGGACGTCCTTCTTAGTTGTAATATTTGTTTGTCATCGTATACGTTCTTGTACATTATTTGTATATGCTCATATAAGCCTTTGTATGCATTCATGTATATGAGTTTTTATACGTTCATCTGTATAATAAAGGCTGTATTGTAAAATTATATTTGAGTGGGGTCTTTACCACCACCTTTTAGTAATTGTATTAGCCATTTGAGTAATTATATTTACTACTTTTTAGAATATAAATAATTATTATAAGGAGAAAAACATTTTTGTATCTCTATTTTTTATACTTTTTTTTAGAAAAAGGCAGCTCTTCAACATATATTAAAAGAAAAAGAAAAACAAAATTAAACGTTTCTTCGTGACAAATCATTACGTGATTAACATATTCACTAAAGAATATTGCAAGAAACAAAATGAGAGGATTGGATTAGAAACGTTAAATTTGGTTTTTCTACATTTGAATTTGAATTTATAGAGCTTATCCTAAACGTTGTCATGCCCATGACGTAACGGAACAAAGTTTATGTTCTTTTAGCAAAGTCAGCCCAATAGCTGCCTCATCCGTTGATTCTCATGAGCGATGTTGAGGTATTTGTCCTGATTTTGATAATATTAGGAGAAACTGGAGATGACATGGAAGGGGACGGTAATTATGGATGAAGAGAAGCTGATGACTATTTACCTAATTGGGAGGAACACAAAGAAGAAAATAAGCGACTGGAAAATACGAGTCAGGAAATTAAACACAGAAAAACAAGAAAACCACCCTCTCAAAATCAAGGAAAATGGAGAAATCTTCCCTGGCTACCACTTTGTGGGGCCTGATGGCCGGTTTTGTTGGTAAACTTGCTAACAATTTGTGTCACCATTTTTATTTTACTCTTCTACTCAACAAAATGAGACTCAATGTTATTATTCCGCAATCACCAACTATGAGTTAAGATTCATCCAAATCTACAGGGGTTTACTTTCTTTCCAACGTTGTCGATGCCACATCTAAACTTGAAGATATTTCACAACAAAAAAAAGTGTGCATCGTGATCGTGTAAAAGCTCATAAGATTCTTTTGAAATAATTTTCTGTCGATAAGCCTAAATACAATACACAAATTCAGATGTCAAAAGATTTAATTTTAAAAAGGGACCCATATATAAAATGCTAATTTTCAATACTTTCAAAGCCCGGGTTGATGCAAGAATGAAAAATAATTTCACATCATTATAACAATGCATAAATGTCTTAGCATCATAAAATAAGTAGTAACATGTGACAAAATAATTTATGATACCAAGAAGAAACAAGGTTTAATATGATCATTAGGTGATTAAATTGACATGCTAGTAACATGTGACAAAATAATTATAAGAATATAACATGTGACATATAAAGATTTTGTTTTATTAAGATTGAGTCGATCTCATATAAAAAGAATTATACATTGGAAATTTAATATTAAAATAAGGCCAAATTACAATAATCGTATTCACGTTTATAGATTAGTCCCAATGATTTTAAAATTTGTAATTGTTTTGATTTTTGGGTTGAACAACCTTTTGTTTTGAGTAAGAACAAAGAGTTAAATTTTATCATGTATTTTGCACATTAGGGTAATTTACACAATTGGAATCCAAAACTGAGTAAGGAACTAACCTCTAATACTACAAAATAGTGAATTATTCAGTAAGGTGTCATATATTAATTATAGCGATATTAGGATAATTACAAAAACATCTAATTAAATCGACTCTTCTAATTATGATGAATTTTCCTTTTGTAGGCAGCTTAAAGTACGGTTTCGAACTCAACTTCCCTTGTTCTATTTTCATTTTCCGTAATATATATAAAAAAACTCTAGTTGAGAAACAATTCGGGTTGGCATAAGAATACTTTGGAATAATGATTATGGACTTGCGTCAAAGATTAGCTACATCTATATTACCTGTAACTACAGGTGTATCCTTTTAATGAAATGTATATATCGCCATGAGTATCTAGTTAACAAGAGATACTGATTTTGATTAAAAGCTATCAGTTTAACACGACACAATGGACATTGGGTGATGAATTTTTTTTGAAAGGTGGGTGAGCGGGTCACCAGCGTTGTCTGTGTTCGCGAGCGTGGGTGACCTTCGCTAATGAATTTACCCGGGTGACCGGGTTTAAAATATTTTTTGGCCGTTCGAAAAAATCTTTTTTAACACAACACAAATTTTATGATACCAAGAAGAAACAATCAAACACAGATTTAGCAATAAAGCCCATGGACTTGACCTAACCCACGATCAAGTTGAGCCCATGAGATGAAAACCCACAAGAATTTCAAAAAAGCTTAAGAACAACACATGGATTTATTGACAATCGTCACAATAGTGCAAAAGATAATTATTCAATACTAACAATAAATACTAGCTTAGTTTGTGTTCAAAGACAAACGGTTTTTCATCGACAATGAATAAAGTTACAGTAGTCATTGTTTATTTTAAAAAAATTAATAACCATCTGAACCCTACAATCTACTCGTTACTACCCTAAACCCAGATGTAAGAAACCCCTTATCTTGTGCAGACACTGCCGGCGAATCATCAATCCGGCGAGCTTATGTCGACGCCGGAGCCTCAGCCGGCGCCGGAGCCGGAGCCGAATAAAGCCGATTGTTCCTCTCATCCTTCGCTGCTGGTAAATTCATACCCCTTTTCTCACTTGTCTCCACTAGAAAACTTTGATCAAATTTTTTGTTTCTTTCTAATTCCTAAGAATTCTCTTCAATTAGTAACTCGAAATACAGGGTGACGTTGATCACGCGAACCCATTTCGTGAATTAGCAGAATAGCAGTTTAGCTTTACCTAATTTAAGGTATTTTAGGTGTAGATGTGTATCTCTAGTTACGTTTTGACTTCTCTGATAACTTTTAGCCCTAATTGAATGCAAAGGTGAATAGGTGAAGTTATTTTTATAAAAATACACAAATTTCAATTTATATGATATGTTACAAAGGTACAAAGAGGCTTGAATATGAGATTTAATATGACATTTCAAGTTGATTTACCAGTTAGCACATGATGGAAGTATATTGATACTAATACATTTGTTTCATACCTATAGGGTATGGTATTATAATATTAGAGAAGCTGGGATAAATATTGAGATCAGGGCTTTATTTTCAAAGTTGCATATTTTGAAAGGTGATAAATGAGACACTAGTAAAGAATGAGAAGAAGATGTTGCTTTGATATCTATTCATATGATTTGATTTGTGGGTTTCAAGTTAAAGTATTTGTTCATGCTTGTCAATGCTTTATTTTTGTAATGTGTCTCGATAGTACCTCAATTGGTTACTTACTTTTGTTGGATGGTTAATGGGTAGTTTTCCGACTTAAGTTTTAAATGAATTTGTTATTGATCAGAAACTTTAATTGTAATCGTCTTATAGCTGCTTCTCATGACAGATATTGAGGGAGAGAGAAACACATGATGTCTTGCTTATGATTATCTTTTTTAGGTCCAAAGTCACATTTGCTATACAAGTGTCTTCTCAGCCAAATTACTCAAAAGTTGAGGAAACCACCCCCATATATCAAACACAAAATGAAGGATCTGATCATATGCCAAGGTTTAGATCCACTGTTTTTGTAGATGGTGCGAGCTACACGTCTTCTAGCATATTTCGGCAGCGTAAGATGTCTGAGATGGATGTTTCCAAACTTGCATATATTGACATAACACAGAAGGCAAGGAATGAAGCATTGCATTTTATACAAGAGGTTTGATGCTTACAAACTATTGTTTTTCTTTTTATATGATAAGTTTTGTTATTTTATTGAATAATGCGTAGTTGGACATACTTAAGCAACAGGGTATGCAATATTATACCTTTTGAAGATGAGTAACCGTGTACAAATGATACATCGTATATTCATAGTTGTCAAAGGCTCACAGAGCACTCAAGGTGCAAAGGGTGAGCCTTGGGCCTAGGTATAAGGCACTTAAAAAGTGAGGTCTTTTATAAGCGAGATGCATAGTATAAAAATACCATTATTTGGGTTTCAGGCTTGTTTTGGGCTACTTTTGGTTGTTTTAGGCTGATTCCAGGCTTGTTTTGGGCTAGTTTAGGTTGTTTTAGGCTGATTCCAAGCTTGTTTAGGGATAGTGTAATTGTTTAATACACATTCAGGCAATTTTGGCAGGAAATTGGCTAGAACTTGGCCTAAAAAGGCATCTGAGTGCCAGATAATGGGGCTTTGAAGCGAGGTGACAAGGATGCACCTGAGGGTCTTGGTGCATCATGTGCGCCTTGTGGGCTTTTGATAACAGAGGTTATACTGTTAGGTATACTCTCATGGCAGGTAGTTAAGTCAAGTCCTATGAAGATGAGTAATAGTGTAAACTTAGGTGAACAAATATGACAATCCTGAGGGCTCTGTCTAGCCAAATTATTATAATATCATGTTAATTTCTTGTTTTCTGTTTAATATGATCAAAAGACATTATTAAATATGGTTTTTATTCCTTTTATGACCCTTTGTTTCCTATTTTTTATTTAGATGCTTTTTGGGGAATGAGGGATAAATGTAAACTTTTTAGGTCTTTTTGCCTTAACGATAGCTAAGTTAGGTGATGTTAACATCATAGATGATTTCCCCTTTTTTTATTTCAAGAAGTTATATGATCAACGATTTTTTTAATAATATCTCATGTATGTCAGTGGATAAATCTAAAATTAAGTGTATTGGTTCAAAGATGTCTCCCAAAATATATACAATTGCTGATGACCTTCCTAAGTTCTAACTTGTTCATTAGACACTAATATTTTCATCCTATAGCTTTTGCAATTATGTTAAATTAATTATTGTATTAATTGTTAATAACGTTTATAGAAATAGGTAAAAAAGGCCTTGCCGATCCAACCCATCCTCGTATATTTTGACACGTAGAAGATTACTATTTTCTTGTGTTAACCAATACCGTCAGTGTTGCCATATATAATCCTTATTATTTATCAACATTTAGACGTGCATAGCTGCAGGATCGGTTTATGTCACTAAACACTTGGTTTTTCTCTCAAACTTACTTAAACAACACTAGGATGAAAGCAAAGTCTCTATGAGTTGATAACAATATAATAAGTATTAATCAAACACAAGAAGTAATTTTCAAGGTACTTGCATATATTGCTTCTCAACTCAAATATTACAAGACTCTTACAGGCATGCTGTTATGAGTTACAATGAGAAACTATATATAATACAACCTATAGCCGGATATATTTTGATACCAGCTGGGATTCTCTAACTAAAGCAAATACTACAAAGCTATAGTTTAAGGTATCTCAGATAAAGTCTTATCTGAGATATGATAGTCAGGACATGTCCCTGACTTACCTTTTGTCACCAACTAAAGTTGGTAACTTGTACTGACATAAAAAGCTGAACAGTGGAATAAAGTATGGTCAACTACATGGCTCTTTGAGAAAACGCCATGCAGTATCAGAGGTCTGCAGCGGAGTGTCAGAGACCATACTTATGTCCACTGGTTCATAGCAGTGTCTTCCGAAAGTTAAATGGCTTCGGAAGAACAAGTATTTCCGAAGCCACTTACACTTCGGAAGAGGCTACTTTTTCCGAGGCTTGAGGACTTCTTCTTTCTTCGTACTTCGGAAGTAGTCTTCTGATTTTTTCTTTTGAGACTTGATCTTCGGAAGTGAACACTTTGTCTTCGGAAGTGAACACTTTGTCTTCGGAAGTAGAGTTTTGTCTTCGGAAGTAAAACTTTCACTCTGTCTTCCTTCGGAAGTTTCACACTTGGCTTCGGAAGCCTTTATAAGTTGCACCAAAATTTGTCTAAGTGATTTGGTTTTGGTTGCACCAGTCTTCTTCTTGATCCAACAATAGCTTTTGACTGTAGTTTTATAAAATGTGGTTATCTACAAGTTGAAATAAAAATATAAGGTGATAATCATATGCTTGTTTTGTATGAGATCATGGTTCTTATTACTTGTTGCTATCCAGGATAAAATCTCTTGCAAGTCTATTATGGCTGAATTTGCAGACAAGAAAAGTATTAAAAAACCTGTATACAAGACAACTCAACTGGAGTCGTCGGTTCCTGTTTTTCGTTCTTCTATGTTTTTCAATGGTGTTACTTATCTTGGGGTTAATGCCAAAACCAAGAAAGAGGCTGAACAGTTGGTGGCACGCTCTGTCATTATTAAATATTTAGGTGCTTTCAAAACTCGAGAACATATTTTCTTTGATGCATTTGCTTTTATCTTATGCAATTTATGTTGATTTCAGATTCAGAAGATGGACTTTTCATGGCCATCATAGTTTATTGCAAGCTTAGACAATGTCATGAAATGAATAAAGTTCAGGAAATAAACAGTGATAAAAATGGCAGTGTTTTGGGAGCACAAACAGGAGTTGGCCATGACGTTGCTTTAACCGAATCAGGGGACAAGAACATGGTTAAATCATCCACAACACCTGAATTAAGCTTAGTTCAAGGCGCCGTGGTTCAAGCCACAGCTCCATCTTCAGATGTACCTCAACCAATCATTCCAAAACTGTCAGTTGAGCCGACCACTCCAGTTGGTCCAATTATAGTTCAACCACCTACTCAACAAATATTGAATGAGCCCATCAATCTACCCGTTCCTCATGCAACTCAGTCACCTACTTCACGATCAGCTGAACCTCAGGCTTTGATGACCTCGGTCCAATCTGATGTGGTCAACAAATCTTGTACACCAGTCGTATCCGCCGCATCTGACGAAATTCCCGCAGTCAATCTTGTTTCCAATATAATTCAAGGATCAAAACCAGAGGCATCAACTACCCCACAAGCATCAGTTAAACCACAGGCAGTTGTTGAACCTCTGGTTTTGACCCCAGTCCCATCTACTGTGGCTCAAACTTCAGCAACGAATAATTCTTCCAAAGTAATTCAGCAACCAATTGCAGAAGCATCGCTTGATCAAGCACTGGAGTACATACCACTTGTGGCTCAAACATCAGACAAGAAACGAAAACGGAGAGGCAAGAAGAACTCCCAAAAGAAAATGCATGCTGATTCACAGTAAGTGTTACTCTCCTATTAAAAATTTCTGATGCTTACGCGTATCTAATTGGTTTTCATGTGAAGGTTATACCTTTTTGCACTGTTTGAATTTTGATGTTACTGGAAAACACACAATAGAATATAAAAAAGGTATGTATTATCTTTTCTCCTTTAAAAATTTTCAGGATCCCTGTGGTACCAGCAAGTCAAGTTCTGTAACTAAGGTGAGCAAGCTTCTTTGTATGGGTTGAACTCTGAATCGTTAAGGCGATGGATCATTCTTTTAGTTGGAAGAAATGGATGGTTGTTAATCTGAGGTATGCAGATGGTGATTGGTTATAACAATAACTTAACCAATGTATGTTTTTATCTGGAAGACGCCCAAGACTTGTCAAAGTTCAAAGGTATGTTGTTTTCAGCATGAAATCGTTGGGTTTATATAACACCCCAAAAAACTCTGCAAGTATATGAAAAAATATATACCTTCTCATTTTTATTATAATATAATTACTCTATTGTGAGGGTGTTTAGTAAGTAGTATCCATGAAGACCAAAAGATAATGAAACATATCGTTAAAGGTTGAATTTGCGTGGCTAAAGAACCGACTGAATCACACATTCACAAAGTTGAAACATACCTGGATGTTTAAGGCTAGCCACATTCCAATGTGATTTGTGAGGAAACATGTTGAGAGAAAAAGATGGGAGAAGAACCAAGTGGAGTTACAAATTAGAGTATCGAACCTTCATGTAATCAATCTCAAGTAGTCAAGTTAAAGAATACCATTTGGGCAAATAGCTTAATAAACTAATCTCTTATTTTGAGTTTTTGTATTTTTAGAAAGTGATATGTTGATGGCATCCTTTAGGCTATAATCAATGAATCACTACCCCCAGTGTTTCTACTTTGCTTAGAGTGTTTAATTTGGTTTAAACCAAGAAAGGGGATGGCATAATAAGGTTTGAGTTGAATTGGAGAAAAAATGCAGTGGTGAAAATCTTAACTTCTACGGGATTTGATTTAGTTTTGTAAAAATTGTATAAAATCAAACTCTAGATCGATTAATGTGTTTCTTTTTAAAGAATGGTATATGAATCTACTTCACTTGTGTTAAAAAATCATGAACAACAACCAAAGAAATAGTCGTTGGATTTTCGAACAAGCTAGCCATTGTTTCTTGCGGGTTTGAGACAACACACGGATATGGGTCAGAAGCGTCAAATGGGTCGGTGTTTCCGGCTCCTGAATTGAGTCGTATGGAGCAGGAAGCATTCCATGCACCTGCTTGGGCAAGTTTTGCATGAGCCACGTTCCCATGTTTGTTTTCAAGCCCTAGTATTTTAGTTTCTATAATTTGTTGCAGTTTGATGTTTTTTATTTTATTATATTTGCAAGTGTCTAATTAGTGGCTTTAATTTAGGAACGTGGGATGTCAATAAGAGGTTTTTGAGATTGGAATTAATATGTAGTGCTCTCAATTGAGTGATTATCTTTCTATTGTTAACTCAAACTCGGCAACTTTGAGTGGTGATCTTCTAAATCTACTCAAGTGGTATGTCTGTAACTTGACGTTAATTTAGAGTGCCCGACGTGTTAATTCGAGTGGTGCGCCTATATCTTGGATTAGCCGTTATCTATCTATTCTATTCAAAATTATTGATACCTTAACCCGATTTACAACAAAATTTGTGCTGCGGATGGGTCAAAACCCTAAATAGAGCAGGTTTAAACCTTGTTAGAAGTAATTTAGGGGGTTCTAAAATAGAATATTTTGTTACAAAAACATATATGTTTTTATACTATCTTTTGCTTTTTAGTTTGTACTTAAATTTACTCTTTTTTCTCTTCAAACTTTGTCTATCTAACCAACAAAAGAACTCAAAATTCCAACAAAAACCTCTATATAGTAGTAACTACAAACAAGATATTTTATCCGTTTAACAAACTCAATTTTAATCGTACTGTATTAATTTAATCTACAAGGGTAATTTTAATTTAACTAGCTGGTATTCTCGTGCTTTGCGGCGGACGTCAAGTAAAACTCATATAAAACAGTAGATTAGATTAAATACAACGTAAGAGTATGTTTGGTGTTTTAAGCAAAAATAAAAAGAAACAATCAAATCTTGAAAGTATTAAATAGATAATAGATTTTTGCTCTATAAATATTTGTTGGCACACAACTTAAGTTGGTAGTCTAATACTTTATAAAAATCAATCAAATTTAAAATTACTTATAAATAGTTTGAAGGATCTTTAAATGATGTATTGTTATTAAAAAAACTAACTCACGTTCTTTTATTTCATCAATTAGAACGTAAAACAATAGTTTATAAAAATAAATCAAGTTGTATGAGCTTAAAACTTTAAATTAATTATCATAAGATATGGCAATTTTATAAATAATATATAATGAATGATCAAGTTAGATTTTAAGTGATAAAACATCTTTACTTAAAACATAGTAATCCAAGCTTGCAAAATACTATAAAATGACAAATTAGCCTCGGTAGATAACTCTTATCTTTGTACTCGAAAAAAGGATAAGGTATACATGTATTTTCATCACATTTTATCTCATCAAAAATTTTCTTGTTTCTTTTTCTTATTAAATATCTTATTAATATTAATTAACTAAGTTAGTATCTCGTTTATTACACGAGTTGAATAAATAAAATAATTATTAATTAATAATAAATATTTATAAATTATATAACCATGTTTGAAGATAAAATATGATTCTAATTGCATATGAATAGTTATTTCAAGTAAATAAACAATATATATGTATATATATATATATAGGGGAGGGATCAAATAAGAACTAGTTTTTTCTGTGAGAACTTAGGAACTAATCTCAACCACTAGTTTTCAATAACAAAATTATAATTAATAAAAACATATTTAAAAAATTTATAAATACAAAAATAACATAAAAATAAAAATAATAAAAGCATAAAAATGTTCTCCAACTTTTCCTCTTTCATAAAAAAATATAAAAAATTTATAAAAAATAAAAAAAATTCCCGTTTTTTTAACAAAATTCGTTTTACACATGTGTAATATCTCCAGTACTACACATGTGTATAACTAGATTTACACATATGTAAACAATGGATGTACGCTTTTTTTAGAAAAATATATAAATATGGTAGGCGTTGGAAAGATTAAAAAATACTGAATTTTATGGTGAATTTTTTAAAAAAATAATGTCGTGAAAAAAACTTAGGAACGTTTAAAAAAGAGGGAAATAACATGTGATTTGCATGTGATAAAAAATAAATGGCTTAAATTGGTTTCTAAAGTTCTCACAAAAAAAGTGGTTCTCATTTGAACCCTCCCCTATATATATATATATGTATATATATATATATATGAATGGGTTCATGTGAGAACCCATCCTATTTGTGAGAACCCATTAACTCAATTTTAACCATTTATTAATTATAAAATAATCAAGATTCTAAATGAGTGATAGAGATGATATCAAGGGTATATTAGTTTTTTTAATGGTTGTATTTTTCTGTGATATGTTATTTGATTTGACATAAAGCTATCAAATTTTCTTTCCTTATTTCTTTTTAATTTTAAAAAACATACCACCATCACTACCAATCCACATTCAAACCCTTAATCCACCTCCACACCATCATTGACCTCCACCAACACACTTCTCACCGACCTCCTCCACATGATTTAATGTCGTTTGGTTGTGAGGTTGTTGTAATGACGGTATTACTAATTTTAATGTGCCTATTTTTTACGTTGTGTTACACTGGTTTGTAGTGATGTAACTATAACGTCCAAACAGTTTTCAAGCTTCCAAAACATTGCTCAAACGCTCAAACAGTCTTCAAGCTTCCAAAACATTGCTCAAACGCCCAAATAGTTGTAATGCGTCTAATTTTTACGCTGGGTTACATTGGTTTACAGTGATGTAACTAAAACGCCTAAACATTCTTCAAGCTTCCAAATAGTGCTCAAACGCCTAAACAGTTGTAATACGCCTAAATTTTACGTTTGATAACATTGGTTTACAGTGATGTAACTAAAACGTCTAACCAGTCTTCAAGCTTCCAAGCATTGCTCAAACGCCCAAACAGTTGTAATGCGCCTAATTTTTACGTTGGGTTACATTGGTTTATACTGATGTAACTAAAACGCCTAAACAATCATCAAGCTTCCAAACAGTGCTCAAACGCCTAAACAATTGTAATACGCCTAAATTTTACGTTAGATTACATTGGTTTACAATGATGTAACTAAAATGCCTAAACAGTCTTCAAGCTTCCAAACATTGCTCAAATGCCCAAACAGTTGTAATGCGCCTAATTTTTACGTTGGGTTACATTGGTTTACAATGATGTAACTAAAACGCCTAAACAGTCTTCAAGCTTCCAAACAGTGCTCAAACGCCTAAACAGTTGTAAACATTGCTCAAATGCCCAAACAGTTGTAATGCGCCTAATTTTTACGTTGGGTTACATTGGTTTACAATGATGTAACTAAAACGCCTAAACAGTCTTCAAGCTTCCAAACAGTTCTCAAACGCCTAAACAATTGTAATACGCCTAAATTTTACGTTAGATTACATCGGTTTACAGTGATGTAACTAAGTAAATAAGTTATTTCTTTAATTTTTTACATTTGGTTTGCATTGGTTTAATGTCATTTGGTTTAGTTACGTGGTTTATGTCGTTTTTATTACATGAACTTTATTGCAACAAACTATTGTAAGTCACTTTATTGTTTTTGTTACACGAACTTTATTGTAACAAACTAGTGATGTAAGTTATTCTTTTTGTTACATGAACTTTATTGTAACAAACTATTGTGTTTATGATGTGCATACATTTATGTGTGTTTGTACGTTTATATATGTTTTTTGTTGTAATTTATTGCAAGAAATTACAATATGATATAAGTCTCTGTAACTATTAAGATTTGTAATCGAATGAACATTGTATTAAGATTTGTAATCGAATGAACATTGTGTAATTTATTGTACCTAACTGTTGCACTATGTTGCATCACCATAGAAGACTACATCCATCATATTAGTGTAGTGTAACCCTTATGTTATATTAGTGTAACCGTGATTGTTAAATCAATATAACTTTTAAGAAATGTAGCATATTAGGATTTGAATTCATATAAACATTATGTGATTTATTGTAATATCTAACGTTCGAAAAAAATTTTAAAAATTTTCAACACTATAGTAGAATTAAAGAGAAAAATAAGACAAGTTTAATGGTGTAATTGTTTTAAAAAAATTACAATGTATATATATATATATATATAGGGTAAGGTTCAAATGAGAACCCTACCTTATTGTAAGAATCTTTAATTAATTTTCATCCATTGATTTAATTATTGAAGATCAAAATCATGCCATGTGTCTTTCTTTCTTTAAATAGAAAAGGGTAATTTAGACATTTTGCATACATTGTAAAAAGTCAAAGATTCAGAATCAATATAGTGGTGACAAGTGTCACCACCTACTATCTTTTAATTCACCTTAATGTTTATTTTTTTAAAAAAAAGTTTACCCTTATATTTTTAAAGAGAAAAATAAGACAAGTTTAATGGTGTAATGTTTCAACACTATATTGATTCTGAATCTTTGACTTTTTACAATGTATGCAAAATGTCTAAATTATTCTTTTCTGTTTAAAAAAAAAGAAAGACACATGGCATGATTTTGATCTTCAATAATTAAATCAATGGATGAAAATTAATTAAAGATTCTTACAATAAGGTAGGGTTCTCATTTGAACCTTACCCTATATACACACACACACACACAACACACACACACACATATATATATATATATATATTATATATACACACACACACACACATATATATATATATATATATATAATATATATAATATATATATATATATAATTAGTCTAGAAACTCATTTAGTAATAAACACGAAAAATTACAGGTTGATATTTTAATATAAGATATGTATAAAATTATATATACGTACTTGTTCAAAAGATAAAACAATTATGCTATTTTTAACTCTCTTATCTAAATAGTTTTATTTTTAAATATTTGTTTTAAGATTTTTTACAAAAATTTATTGTTTATAAAAATCTTGTTTACAAGTTTCTAATTATTCTGGTGTTTTAGTAAAATTACTTTTAGAAAATTCCACATTCCTATAATTTTTTAAAAAAACTAATTTAAAATATTTTGTTTCAAAAAGTTCAATGTTATAGAAAATATATAAAATTTTATTTTCTCAATAAGAATTTTTTTTAAGAACATAATTTGATTTTAAAAAAATAAAAATAAGAGAGAAAAATATCTCAATTGACCATGTTAATTTTTATGAAAAGAGAGAAATTGTTTAAATGTTTAAATTACTTTAATACTCTTTTGGAGATAAAATAAAATGAGAATGTTTAAATTAATGACAAATGTAAATAATGTGATTTGAGAAGATGACAAGTGGCAAAAAACCTTCTTTTATTAGTATCTATAGATTTGTTTCAAAAGGTTTAATGTTTTAGAAAATATATAAAATTTTATTTTCTCAATAAAAATAATTTTTAAAAACATAGTTTGATTTTAAAAAAATAAAAATGAAAGAGAAAAATGTATCAATTGACCATGTTAATTTTTATGAAAAAAGAGAAATTGTTTAAATGTTTAAATTACTTTAATACTCTTTTGGAGATAAAATAAAATAAGAATGTTTAAATTAATGACAAGTGTAAAAAATGTTATTTGAGAAGATGACAAGTGGCAAAAAACCCTTCTTTTATTAGTATCTATAGATCTATAGATTACAAATACTAATATTAATTAATTACTAATAATAAGTTAAGAAAATATCTTTTTATTAATATGTTTTCTAAGGAAATAATTTTTTATAAAATGATTTTGTTTTTCTAAAACATCAAACTTTTTAAAAATATAAATATTTTAAAATCAATGTTATTAAGTACAATTTTTTATACAAAAAATAAAAAAATTGGGAGCTATAATAAGTTTTTATAATTTTACATTTTTTAAATGTTTGCTTGGAAACAAATTTATTTAAATTTCTTTTGGAAAAATATAAAAATTAAAAATAAGATTAAAACATTGATATCATCATTTTTTTCTTTTAGTGGTTATTTATATATGATTCAATCATATTTTATCTTAAATTACTTTTGATAACTAATAACTTTTTTTGTTTGATATTTTATTTATTCAACCCGTGTAATAGACGGGTTTACTAAAGTTAGTCAATTATATAGATAAGTAATATGTCTACTCTAATGAAAAAACAATTTAGGGTCACGTGACACAATTCTATGTATAGGTTGAATGTTTTTCACGACCAAGCCAATTAATCATATCAATTAATTTAGTTAATTTTATAAATACAAATATTTCAAATTTGATTCGGTATTATTTGTTTTATTAATTAAATTAATTAATACAATTGATTATCTTGTTTTTTTACATATTCAACCTTCTTTCTTTCGAACTAATATATTTATTTAACTGGTGACAAAAGAGTTTTTAATCTAACTAGTTTATTAGTATTTTTGTATGGGATATGAACAATTTAAATTCACTCAACATACGCATGATTCGACGGTGCATGTCGACAAGTTATAACATAGAGATATATACATACTCTTGAAAATGCACTATTAGACTTTATGGTATACTATAGATAGAAAGAAAGATAAAACCACTAACTTTTATACTCATTTCCGTTGAGGAGTGTTATCGTTGCTAACATTAGAGTGATGATTATCTAGATTGTGTGGTCACACGTTCTTTTCCTACCATGGATATACGGGTTGCTGAAAGTCACATAGATGTATACTATATATTATATTTTTATTGTAACGTGCGTTACACTAACAGCTTTAAGTAAAAAATAAAGAATAATAGTATAATTAAATTGTGTAACAATTTATTTACGTTAAATCGTATCGATAAAATAAAAAAAATATGATTTTTAATTTACAAATTAAGTATACTCATTACTAACTTCAGTTTGTTTTGTTTAGTTTTTTTTCTTTTGAAACATGAACACATACAATATTAGGCTTTGTTATAAACTGTATATAGAAAAAGAAAAAAATTTAACTCATACTCATTTACGTTGAAGAGCGTCCTCGTCCTTGTTAGATAAATGATTATCTAGATGTGCTGTCACGGGTTAGTAAAGTCAATAGAAGGGTCCAATGTTATTCTCTTGTGTGTTACATAAATGATTATCAACTTTATGAAAATGAATGGAAAATGATTATATAAATCATGCAATTGTAATTATTTTTGAACGATCGTAATCTATCCTACTTACTTCAAATTGTATTTACTCCATGGAACCCATCACCTCATGGATACTAGTTTAGTTATATGTAGGGGTGAGCATGGTCGGTTTGGTTCGGTTTTAACCTAAACCGAAACCAAAAACCAATATTTCGGTTTCTAAGTTTTTAAAATCGTTCGCTTTTGGTTTTTTTGGATTTTGGTTTTCGGTTTTCACTTCGGTTTTGGTTTTTTCGGTTTTGGTTTTGGGCGTCAATTTTTTTTTGTTTTTTTATTTAAACTGGTTCAAAGTAATAAATTGAAGCTAAAATCTTTGAATTTACATCATTTTGTTGATCTTTAAACATAATCTATAGATTCTTATAATTACTTAACATTAAAATTAATTACAATCAATAAATACAATAAAATAATTTAATCTACCAAAACAAAAAATTTAAAAATTATGTTGGAAACCTAAACATCTATCTATTTTAGATAGCATAAATTAAATAAGTAATTTATGGGCTAGTCATGTTTATAAGTGTATGAATATACTTCGAAATTTACAATTTCGGTTTTATGGTTGCGGTTCGGTTTTTTCGGTTTCTATTACACGCAAAACCAAAACCGAACCGAAAAAAACCGGTTTTAAAAAATCATAAAACCAAACCATCGGTTTCTTATTGGTTTCGATTTTTTCGGTTCGGTTGTGTCGGTTATTATGGTTGTGGTTCGGTTATTTTGGTTTCTTGCATACCCCTACTTAAATGTATTAGATTATGGATTATATATATATTTAAAATTAATATATAATACATCCTTAAACTATGTTAGAAGTATATATTATATATAACAATTTTATATATAATACATCCTTAAACTATATTTAAAAATATATATTGTTTATAAAATAAACAATTTAATTAGTTATGAAATATATATGTGTAAAAATTAGAACACGCCTAAAAAGGTACTTTTTGGGGGGTTTTACTTTGAAACACTAATACTTTCAATAACTAATGTGAAATGATGTGATAATTATAACGATAAAGTTAAAAGATGTGGCCTGAAAATGTTTTATTTTCGAATCAAGAGCAGGAAAAAAAGACGTAATCTTTATTTGTTTGTCTTAAAGAAAAAATATTAGAAAGACGAATAACTACTTAACAATTATGGGTCATATTCAATTAAGAATCTTAATCTTGATTACGTTATCAGTTATCAAAACTTTATGCCCGAATCCAATGCTTACAACTAAATATACATTCCAAAAGGGGCACCTAATAAATACTAACTAGTTGTAATATTAGTTAATTTACCTCACCCTTTATACAGTATTTATTGGTTGTTAAGCGATTTTTGAGAAAGAGATGGCGACAACAATACCTTTTTCACAAATTTAGAAAGGCTTAATTTTGGCTACTTAAGAAGATATGTAAGCTACAATGATTTATCATGTCAACATTGATACAGCCAATCAAATAAATTAAATAAATTGGTTTAATGGAAGATTAAAAAAGTCCAACGTGTGGTGTAAAGGATGACTAGTTTTTTAAGAAATGGTTGATTTCGGATTAATTACATGTAGGATTATATTTTAAGTTATACAATGACTCAATTGGAGTCTTCTAAAATTATATAATACGTTAAAGTGAGTCACATTTAATATACATTCAAATGAGCCAAGAATCTCTAAGATTGTTATTGGCCACCACCCCTAGCTAGTAGTCGTCACCCACACAACCATCGTTGTCGCAACAACCACGATTGTCTCTACTACCAACAACGCTACTGTCGTCACCACCATGATGTTACCACAACCATTAGCATCCCGTCGAAACCAACATCACTAGCACGACCACGACTCAACCTACACACCTTAATGCCATTACTACAAATCCCTTTGATAGGCCCTTCATATGATCAACTTTTTTCTATGTGAAAAACAAGTATGAATCTTTTTTATTTTCGTTTCATCTCCTTTTGTGAGGGCATTACAATTATTATCAATAATTTTATAATTAATGGTATTAATAATAATCTTATTGTTTATTATTATTTTATCTTTGAACAGCTATTGTGTATTAAATGATGTTGAAAAAAAGGGGATAAATACATGCCAACCAGAACAATTCATTTGACCAATCTTAAAAGTAAAACATGTCTTGACTCGCTCATTTGTACATAATCGTCCCCATTTACTTGTCTATTCTGTTTCCTCTAAAATCAACAACCGACCAACCATGATAAATGTGATCAATACCATTACTTATTGGATTCGTGTATCTCGTTTTCTCTCATTTTCGATTGTAATTATCCATATATGTGTGTTAGGGTTGCAAATGTCATTATATTCTAGATAATGCCGGTTGAAATGAACTTACATGTACACCACCAACCAAACGAGAAAAGGTAAATTGTTATTACGGTCATAGAAGAGTTAATCATTCATTAGCTACTTGATATTGTCATCGTAAATATTAGTTTGACCATAAGAAGTAGCACATTATACAAATAAGATTAATGCGTAAAATTTAACAAGGCTCGCAGATGTAAACGAGCTAATTATTTAAATGTAATTTTATTTGTAATATAATATATAATTAAATTATAATTATTATCATACATGTAATTATAATTTTCTAATAATAATATATATGATGCTATAAAGTTATATTTTTGATATGAGAAGTATGCAAATAAATACATTTTCTGTACATAACTACCATTCTCCAATCTTTTGTTCTTGCGGTAAGAGATTTAATTATTATTTGTTAGCACAAGATTGTTATTGAGAAATTAAAACAAACTTAGATCTAGATTTCAAAGTTGTCAAAATAATAAGAATTTAAAGGAGCTTAAATATGTTAAATTAATTGACATTAATGGTTAACTGTTTGACAAAATAACCATTAATGTTTATCGACACTAGGTCGCATTCCAAGAGTAGCTTGAATATGAGCCAAAAATATTAGGTGAGCTGATAACAAAGTATGCTCCATTTTAACAATTTCTAACGCAAAACTTCTTATCCTGCATCAAGTTGAAATGTTGTTTTTAGTAAAAAATATAAAATCGTATAACATCTACATACAAAACAAGAAACATCGCTTAATTTCTAGTATCTTTTCATCATATGGTTCGTATTCGTTTTTATTAAAATTAAACTTTTTAATTTTCTCATCAAATCAAATATTACAACTTTTAAACAATTATCCATAAATAAATCTCATAAGTTTTCACACTTTATTAGAACACTTGAAAATACAAAACCTTATGGTTGCACTACAAATACATCTCCAATCCTCATTAAGGTATTGTTTTACAAAAGAGTCTCAAATACACATTTCATATCTCATATGTAAAACATGTGACATCTTATTAATACTATTAATACTAAACGGATAAAGTTAATCTCCCCTGAAAATTTTGAAAAGACATGAATTTAATCACTTGATTCATTATCTATAACGGTATAACCATTGATGATAAGGAAGAATAAGTTAGCAAAAGAAACACAACTAATACATCTATAAAAAAGCTTAACATATGGTCGTTATTTTTCCAAATATTAATCAAACCGATAAATACTTTCGAGAATAATAAAAAGATAAATACAGTTAAAAATAACTGTTGCTTAACGCCACAGCACAACTTCTCACGTTACCTCTTCTTTTTAAAACCACCACTTCACTTCCATTAGCTCTCATCAGCCACATGGACTCACAGACCACCACCTCCGCCACCGTCGCCGGAGATAATTCTCCGACAACCACCACCGTCACTCACACCCTTCGTCTTATCCAAGAAGACAACCATGACGTTTTTACAAAAATTCAAGCTGCTAAAGATATTCGTCGTCTCACCAAAACATCACAACGCTGCCGGAGACAGTTTTCCGATGCCATACCGCCGCTGGTTTCCATGCTCCGGTATCCGTCTGTTGACGCCAAAGCCGCAGCGGTTCTCGCTCTCCTTAACCTTGCGGTTCAGGACGAAAAGTAAGTTAATAATATTATTATTATTGTTATCAGTGTTTTCATAACCGGACCGGACAGTAAACCAGTTTAATTATTTTTAAGTGTTCACTGGTCGGATCAGTTGGACGAGTTGGACGAGTGGAAAAGGTTTTGTTTTTAAAGTACTATGCTTTTGGTTATTATTAGTTTGATTGATTTACAAGTCATCTTTTGGTTGGTTACTTCAGCTTGAAGTAATCTTGAAAGGTGTATGTTTGTGTTCTATGATCCTTTTTATAAACGAAGTAATTTACAGAAAAAACAGAGAAATTGAACAGTGAACAAAATCTTTATCTTCAGTTTCTGTTCATGGAAACTTAACAAACAAGAAATCTTGTTCATTTTGTAAGAAATTCTATTGAAACACGAATGAACGCAGAAGATAATCATGAAGAACAGTGAATGCTTTTTAATTGGGCATCGAATCTGATGCTTTATGATCAGATGATTCTTCTGCAAATTAGTGATCTTTTGTTCGAATTTGTGCAGAAACAAGATGATGATTGTGGATGCTGGTGCATTGGAACCAATTGTCACTTTCTTTCAATTGGGGAATTTGAATATGCAAGAACACGCAACAGCATTATTAGCCACACTATCTGCATCACCTGCAAAAAGGTTAACCATTGGTGCATCTGGGTGCATCCCATTTCTTGTGGTGGTTCTTGGCCATGGTTCACCACAAGCCAAGATGGATGCAGTCATGGCTCTATCCAATCTCTCATCAGAAAAACCCAATCTTGCAATCATCCTTCAATCCGAACCCGTTCCTCACCTAGTAAACATCCTCAAAAGCTCAAAAAAATCTTCGAAAATCTCAGAAAGATGCACCGGTCTTCTTGAATCTTTGATTGGTTTTGAGGAAGCAAGAGTTTCATTAACTAAGGAAGAAGGCGGCGTGCTCGCGGTTGTCGAGGTCCTCGAGCGTGGGTCCCCACTAAACCGCGAGCACGCGGTGGGTACGCTTTTAACGATGTGCCAAAGCGACCGGTGTAGGTATAGAGAACCAATACTTAAAGAAGGTGTGATTCCAGGGCTGCTAGAGCTTACGATTCAAGGCACTCCAAACGCGCAAACGAAAGCCCACGCTTTGCTCAGGTTGTTGCGAGAATCGCCGTACCCACGATCGGAGCTCGAGCCCGATACACTGGAAAATATTGTGTCTGATATTATATTGAAGATTAAAGGTGAGGAACAATCTGGGAATGCAAAAAAGATGCTAGCAGATATGGTGCAAGTTAGTATGGAACAAAGTTTGAGACATTTGCAAAAAAGGGCTCTGGTATGCACTACATCTGAAGTCTCTTTGAAAAATATTTGAGTTTGTTGGTAACGGGTTCTCATCGTTAATATGGTTCTTGTTCCCTGAATATATGATGGACATTTTGTAAGATGATGATTTCTATCATAGTAGGGAAGCCAGTCCAGGCCTTTTTGTGTTTGATGGGTATCAAGCGACTGGTAAATTAGCTACAATAAGTGTTAGTTCATTGTAAATGTTGTGGCAGACTGAATAATAATATCCTAGGTTAGAAAAATTATGGAGTAAATAATATGTTTGGTTCATGTGGTTTGAGTGAAATTATAGATTGGTCTATGGGTCATGAGTTTTACGGTTTCGGTCTCTACACACTATTTACTTTTAAAGATGATCCATTTATTTAATGGTGTTATTTTGATAAGTTAGTTTCACGCGTATTTTTGTCATTTATTTTTAGAGTTGTTACCTTTGTATTTAAAACTATAAAATATGAACACCCATTAAAATTTAGTTAGAAATCGTAGACAAGCTTCACGAGCAATCACAACTGAGTTGATTTCATAGAGTTGACCCAAGGAAAGTAAAGGCTTGGCTAGTTTATCTTGACTAGCTAAAATGTCGAGCTTAAGCTCGGCTGGTAAAAAGCTTGAGATGTTTTATTTATTTTTTAAATTATTTTTTATTTTTTAGTTTTTACACATATTAGTTATTAATTAATAAAGAATATATAATGTTATTAACATTCACATAACGAAAAAAAATATTTTAAAAATAAGCGTCCGAGCCTCATTTCATAAATATATTAGTATTAATATTTAAGTTTTAATTTAAACGAACAAGCTCAATGAGCTAACAAGTCAAAACTTATCTGGGTTACGTCTTGATTCGGTTTGACTTGTTTACAGACGTATATAAAGTATTTTTTTAAACAAACTTTAATGCGTGAACTTTTTATATATAGATATAGAATTCTTGTATATATCTATTATAAAGAAACCATGGGAATTGGGACATAATAATATTCAAGGAGCATCTTCAAAATTCTTGCTCCTCATAGTCTCATTCATACTCTACCTTGACTTTGTTGTGTTTTCGGACCAATGATTTATCAGTGGGCCTCAACCTAGATATCTTTAATTTATAAGGGCCTAAGGGAGTAAGAGGGGGGCCTGATTAAACATCATAAAGGCTTGATATGAAAAAAGGTGTTGCCAAATTGCCCACCATAAACAGAAGTTTTCTTTTTTCAAACAACTATAATAATTGTATAAATGTAAGATAGTAATAAACGCAATAGAAACAATTATATTGATATGCAATGTTATTAGAAAAAATTACAAAAATTCCAAAAGCATTACTCTTTAGCGTTTGAAATCAGAATATTATATGAAAGAGTGTAATTTGAAAACCTTCCCACTTTAGTCTTGTTTGATTTTAGCTTTTACATCATCAAACTTATGAAACTATATTCATGACAAAAGTTAATATTTTTGAAGTCATCAAAATCTAAAATACTAGAAAGGTTAGTTTCAGGAATATACATTGGATAGATATACAAACGAGTCTTGTTAAATTGGGTCGGTTAATACAAAGTACATTAAAGCTTAGAAAAAGTACAAAATATTTCTCATTTGCATATTAATTTTAATTAAATTCCAATAAATTAATAGCAAAATACATCATTGTTATCAAAGTTCTACCATCAGTTTATGTGTTATCTATTTGGTTTATAAGTATACAAGATATCCAAAATTTATTTTAATCATACATGATCCAATTTAATTTGTTAAAAATTCAAGTTATTTAATTCTTAGTTCGTTAAAAAGTCAAGACAATAAAGCCTAATGGTTGACCGTCAAGTAGTCAAGTGGCTTTGTGGGTTTTGGAGCGGTGGTGAGGGACTGTGACTTTTGATATATTAGCATTGTAACAGGCTGGTTGAACGGGTTAGTGATATTACAAAAAAATAGAAGACTCTTGTAGTAATAAAATTTTAAAAGATACACTCGTAACACCCAAAAATCAAACATGGAAAGGCTACGACGTATTTTCACTTTAGCGTTTTAAGCCACTCATCCTGCAATTTTTTCTCAAGTAAACCTATCTTAAATAGTAAAATATATAATAGTTACAAGAAATATTCAATGTATACTAATTAATGTTAGACAATTAAAACACAAAAGAGTCAGGATGGCCGAGTGGTCTAAGGCGCCAGACTCAAGTTCTGGTCCTCGTGTGAGGGCGTGGGTTCAAATCCCACTTCTGACATTTTATTTTTGCTACGATAATTTTCATTTAGTTCCTTTTGTTTTCTATATTCTACTTCTGCCCCCTCGTATTACAACAATTAGTGTTTTAAATGAAATAACAAACACACTTTTTTTTAATTTAAGATTTCATTGTTTCATGTGTGATGAAATGATAATTACATCGCAAACTCCTTTTTTTATTTTTAAGTTTAAATGTTGGTTGCTTATAATGTTTTGGTATGAAATTTGTAACATTCAATTTAGTTATTTTAATCAGGATAAGAGTTTCGTATATATATTAATTAAGTAGGTAACTTATGACAATTTAACAAGTGGTGGTGTAAACATTGGTCCCAACAAGTATAATAATTTATAATACAATCTACGTCTAATCAAAGTGCAGTTAAACTTTGATTAAGTTCTTTTGTGTCTATTTAATCCACGTTACTAAAGGCTAATTGGGTGTATTAATACTATCAACGGCGCCATCAAGCTTCCAACTTGGTGGTCAAGGGGTTTTCCCTTACCAGTTTCTCTTAAGGTGATCTCGGTTTCATTCTCTTAGAGCGTAACATGATACGGTTGAAATCTCGTCTCATAATGGTAAACTTGAGTATTGGTGGTGGGTAGGCAAAAGGCTTACCGTAGATCAATACACCGTTAGAAAAAGTAAAATTATCGACGACAGTATGCTGTTTAATCACTTATTCGTAGTATGTTTGGAGACTAATCAATTACAATTTGTTACCTTCACTAAAGCTTTTGGATTTGAAATTTTTGAACTTTTTTGTATGGTTTTTAATTTTAAAATGTGTAATTCATGAGATGTGCATAGGCTATATATGAACGGTCATAATCATGAACCAAATCTTATGTTGGAAAACTAAATAGAGCATGTCACAGTAAAACATGATTATTTGTGATTCAATCAGTAGATAATAATTTTATTATTGATATTAATAGACCAAACCTTAAACCTAAACTTCAAATTTTCTAACCATTAATGCTAACGATAATTGATTAAATAAAATCAAACGAAATATACTAAATGTTTTAGGTTTTTTTCTTTTAGTTTTTTTTTGTGTGTGTGTTTATTGTTTATCTAAACATTAATTTTTATCTTTTAACCTTTCATCTTTAACATGTTAATAAATCCAAGATTATAACATTTATGATGCATATGTAATTAATTATTTAGAAACTTATGACACCTATAAAAATCATTTCAATTATCATCCTGCTTCTATCTTGAAGGATTTAACCAAAAACTTCATCGTCTCTTTTGCATAATACTTTAACCCAAAAGTTTTTAACTTATCTTTCTGGAAAGTATTCTCCAACATATATCACTTATTAAACTTTCTCTGGTTACAAATTAGAACCACAAATTATATGATAATCTATTAGATATATATTCTACACTTTAACAATATCATACTGATAAACACACAACTATATAATTAATAAAGAACACGTAGGAATTTCGTACCCAAAACAATAAAATATGAGACTCTGTCGGCTATGGCATGCTCCTAGCCAATTGGATTTTTTTAAATTATACATTGCTACTTGAATCATATTTTAAGTCAATGGTGGGACCAACCCCCCTGCAACCGGCCCTACCTGAAAATACAAAGACCATTAGCGTATTCACACGGTATAAATTTCATTTCCTTATATATTCGAGAAAAAAATATAAAGATTTGAGTAGTATTACAGACGAACTGAACAAATACGAACAAAGCATTGTTCGTGTTAAAAAAACTAAACTTGTTGGTAAACTATTCACGAACACTTACTGAACGAGTTTTCTTATTTGTGTTCGTTCATTATGGAAATTTAGCATTTCATAAACTGTTCATGAACACTTACCGAGCGCAAACGAACACAATACATTTCAAACGAAAACAAACAAATGTTCATGAACATGATGGACACAAAAAACTCAATGAACACAATTGGATACAAATCATCACATTTTTATTTTAGAATAAAATCAATATTTTCATCACAAAATTTACAAGAAGTAAATAAACACGTAACATAAATATAAAAAAAAACACTTGACATAATTGTCATAAAAACAACTAACACAAAAATTAAGAATATAAATGAACACATTAACGAACATAAATGGACATATTATTGAACGTTCACGAACGGACATTAATGAACATAAACGAACACATTATCGAACGTTCACGAACATAAATAACCAAACACGGCTTGTGTTCATGTTCGTTTGTTTAACTAAACGGACATAATATTATTGTTCGTGTTCGTTCATTTACTAAACGAACGAACATATTTGAACTTCCTGCCGAAAAGTTCACGAACTGTTCGCTGAACGTTCAGTTCGTTTGCAGCCCTAGATTTTAGCAATAAAAACTAAAAATCTACATCTCATTTCTTAAATCATATTTTTATCTTTTGAATTATATGAAAATAAATAGTAAAATCTTAAATATACCAAATCATGTATATCTCATATCCTAAATCCTTAAACAAAGATAAAAAAATAAAATGTTGAAGATTTTCGAAAAATGATATATCAATTTAAGGATTGTAAACTTTAGTTAAATTATAAGAATGAAAAAAACATGTGATGCTCTTATGAAATCTTCTTTTTTTTTCTATAATTTAATTAAAATTTACATCTTTCTATTTTATAGGTCAAGTTATTATAAGTGACAATCATTGACCTGGATTAAAAATAATTTATTAGTCTTTTTAAGAAAACTTTAAAAAAAACTTGTCATGTAGCTTCAATACAAGAATCGTGCCTTCTTCATGCTAAGGTTGTGTCGATCTATTCGGTTTTTACCTCACGAACGCATCAAGTCTCACACCAGACAATGTTGTCTTCTCTCTCCCCTCCATCTCACAAAACTTGTAAACAATTCACGTGGATTGTTCGCGACCACGAACCATGCTTCTTTTTCACGTCAGAGTTCATGAGGCCTAAGGAGCCACTCACCCACATGTTTTTAAAAAAACACAAACAAAAATACACACTTTATTTTCTTGTTTTTCTTTCTTGGCAACTTTGCTTTCACCTAATTTTGGTTATAGTTTGTACACACTTCACACCAACTTCACAAAAAAAGGTTCATAACTTCATACAAATGATTTAAATCATTAATCATACCCAATCGTCAATAACTTTATAAAGTTGACCAACGGTTGACTCCAAATTCTAACAACCCACGTCGAAGGACATTCTTGTAATTTCCCCAACTCAAAAAGCCTCCAACATGAACGAAAATTAACGAATTATATCAAAAATTCAAAATATCAATATATCATACGTCTTGTTGACTCCACTTCATCAGTCGTCTCCGATCTCTCTTCTCTCCCATAAAAACCTCCACCATCACCGTCGTCGTCGCCGTCGCCGGAGTTTCACTACCAACGGCAGTTCTCCGGCATCAAAACACATAATCGAATAATCTGTTGAAATTCAATCACTGAAGAGATGGAGGACTCATCGGAGAGATCAGAATCGGAGCAAATGGAAATGAAGGACGATCTATCAATGGAAATCGATCCTTCGTTCAACGATAACCATGCAACCGCTGAAGATTGGAGGAAGGCGTTGCACAAGGTTGTTCAGGCGGTGGTGGTGCTCCGTACGACGGCCTGCAGAGCCTTTGACACCGAATCCGCCGGTGCAAGCTACGCTACGGGGTTTGTTGTTGATAAGCGTAGGGGAATTATACTGACTAATCGCCATGTGGTCAAACCAGGTATGTTGACTTCCTCCGATCATGCAGTATTATGAGAATTTAATAACATATTCACGAATTATGTCAGTTTGATGATGTATAATTTTCAATTGAAAATGTTGACAACATTGGATATGTTGTAGGTCCTGTGGAAGCTGAAGCTATGTTTGTTAATCGTGAAGAGATTCCGGTGTATGCGATATACAGAGACCCGGTGAGTTGGTTAGTGGATCATTGATGTGTTGAGGGGTTAAGTGTTTGAGAGTTTGTGTTGGTAATGGTGCTGATTGTTATATGCAATGAATATTATGGTTTTGTGATTTCAGGTGCATGATTTTGGATTCTTTCGGTATGATCCTGCTGCGATACAGTTTCTGAGCTATGAAGAGATCCCTCTTGCTCCTGAAGCTGCTTGTGTTGGACTGGAGATTAGAGTTGTTGGTAATGATAGTGGAGAGAAGGTATGTTGATGTTTGGGGATTAATTTGGTTAAAGTTGATACCTATGTGAGGATATGGTTTTGTTCATGATTTTTTGTGTTTTCAACTTTGCTCTTGCATTTTTCTGTGTGATTGTGATGATTTAGTCCTCAACTAATATCAAGTGTAACATACTCTTATAATAACCAATATTATTAGCTTTGTCCACAAACAGCTCATGGATTGTTTTTGGTTGTCCTATTGTTGGATTGCTCTCAACCAAACACACTTAACTGTTACGTTCTCCTCTCCTCCATATCCAATGTGCCCAAAACATATTGGTGGTCTTTGAGGCATGACAATTCTCACAAAACTTGACATTTGTCATGTCCATGGTTGATGCAAGATTTGCCTACGGTGTTACATCAAGTTGCTTGAAAATTAGTGTGATAATTTTAAAATTCGTGCTGCTTTTATCCCTACAAGTTAAAAGCTACAACCATACAAGTTCTGAGAACAATCATTCTTTTAGATTCGAATATGCTATGTATGTTTTCTCTTAAGTATGATTTTCTTATTTTGAGACAACTTTCTGCTTCACTTCTTTTATTATGTATCATCTTCATTATATGTGGTCACATCTTTGGCTGTGTCTTTTACACTAAAACTTACAGATCTCTATTTTGGCTGGTACTCTCGCTCGTCTGGATAGGGAGGCACCACATTATAAGAAGTATGCTACATCATAACATTTCCTGCTTCGTCTGATTTATGTGATTGGTTTTGCTTTCATATATGTTCTCTGGATTTTATCATAATTGATAATAGCGAAAAACGAAAAAAAGCTTTGCTGCTATTCATCAGATGTTAACAATTAGACATTTTCTTGCTGCAGAGATGGCTACAACGATTTCAATACATTCTACATGCAGGTGAACCTCCTGTTACTAATGCTATTAGTTCTGGGTCCAAATGGTGGAGAAAAGTAATGTTGCATCATTATAGACGGTAAAATGTGCGGGCCAGTCAAAATGGGTAGCACCAGGCCGACCCGCCGTCATTTTTTATCTTTTGTTTTCTCGAAATTAATAAATAGTTATCCAATATCACTACAAACATTAATGCATTAACATTAAAATTCAGTTCTTAAAATTGAAACA
The DNA here is from genome assembly GCA_025506515.1 of Flaveria trinervia. Taxonomy (NCBI): domain Eukaryota; kingdom Viridiplantae; phylum Streptophyta; class Magnoliopsida; order Asterales; family Asteraceae; genus Flaveria; species Flaveria trinervia. The sequence continues at coordinate 98,353,201 of CM046452.1, forward strand.
GCCCATTTGACCAGATTCATTTTTAGCCAATGTTTTAAATTTAAACTTTGCAGATAAATAATAGGCCTCATCGACCCATTTTAAGATAAATGGGTTGAAAGTCATCTTTACTTTATATGTATAGTCTTCTACACTTTCGCAGCACTGCTAAGCATTGTTTATGTTTTGATCTTCTATTTGATGTTGGCTTTGTCCAAGTAGTTATATTTTGATTTCATTTCTTTTTTCTCCACTACAGGCAGCTTCAGGCACTAAAGGAGGATCAAGCGGGTCCCCAGTTATTGATTGGCAAGGGAGGGCAGTTGCACTAAATGCGGGCTCCAAGTCGTCTAGTTCCTCAGCATTTTTCTTTCCTCTAGAACGAGTAAGTACAAACAAGCGTGTCACACTTAAGTTGTGACAACATGTCAAAATTTATTTTGTGGTTGTCTGTCTCAATTCATGAGGAAACATAAGCTACAGCTTATGTGTTTCAGATTCTTAAATTTCAAAATAATATGTTTGAACAAGAAATGTTACGTTATATAATGAATCATAAGGGATGGCTTTAGGGAGATTTTGAAAGATGAATAAAATTCTGAAGTTGGAATTTGCAGGTGGTGAGGGCTCTAAGTTTCGTGCAAAAGGGAAGAGATTCTTGTCAAGATAAGTGGGAGGCTGTTACAATACCCCGTGGTACAATACAGGTTTGTTGGTTGCATTATCTGAAAGTTGCATTATAATTAAACCTAATGTATAACTATCAATTTCTTGTATCTGTTAGGCAACCTTTGTCCACAAAGGATTTGATGAAATCCGTCGGCTTGGTTTGCAAAGTGAAACAGAGCAGGTTTGTAGTTATTGTTCAACTTTATTTGTTGGTTCAGTTATAAAAACAAAATGTTAATGTTTTCCCATTGTCTTTTTTGATTTCTCTCTGGATTAGTTGGTTCGCCATGCATCTCCACCAAGTGAAACCGGGATGCTTGTAGTTGATTCTGTGGTAAGTCTTTCCATTTCTGTTGTAAATTGCTATCTAAAGGTTTAACTGTACATATATGATTAATGCCTGACATCATCATGGGTATGCTGTAGGTGCCAGGTGGCCCTGCTGATCACCATCTGGAGCCAGGTGATGTGCTTGTTCGCATGAACGGGGAGGTATGTGTTATTCGATCATATTTCAACACAACAATTTCGGTTGATAGTTATCTCTTTCTTCCTTACAGCAACTGAAACATTCAGTTTATATCAATATACAATAAAATATCTTTGGTGTCAATTTAGGTGTTGTTTCCTAAAACATTATTTGTGAAACTGTTGTTGAGTGAATTAGCCTTTCTGTAGGTGGTTACTCAGTTTCTAAAGATGGAGATTTTACTTGATGACAGTGTGGGCCAAAGTGTCAAGTTAGAGTTTGAAAGGGGCGGCATGTCTTTGACTGTTCAGTTGGTGGTGAGTGACTGGTCTCTTACATCCATGTTTTATGATACCTCTTCATGTGAAGATATTAATATGTTATGCATATGTTCTTTTTTTCAGGTTGAGGATCTACACTCCATAACTCCAAACCACTTTTTGGAAGTTAGTGGTGGGGTTATACACCCGCTCTCCTATCAACAAGCTAGGAATTTTCGTTTTCATTGCGGTCTTGTATATGTATCAGAACCTGGGTAACTTCTTTGAGAAAATCTGTTTAAAGTTTATCACATTAATATGACCATTTTTGGTGTTGACCATCAATCTCTGGATAAGATGTGCGGGGAACAAGGTTTCTGTCTGCTCTACTTATGAAATTAACTGTTCAACCGTTCGCAGTTACATGCTTTATAGAGCTGGGGTCCCACGGCATGCCATTATCAAGAGATTTGCCCATGAAGACATTTCAAATCTTGAAGACTTCATTAATGTTCTATCCAAACTCTCTAGAGGAGCTCAGGTTCCATTGGAATACATAAGCTACAAAGATCGCCATAGGAGGAAGGTATTCCAGTGATATTCCAATACTATTGCTGGTAGAACATCTAGTTGCAGTCCTTTTGACTTTTGACTTTCTTCTGGTTGCAGTCCGTCCTTGTTACAGTTGACCGCCATGAGTGGTATGATTCACCTCAAATATATACACGTGATGACAGTTCTGGTATTTGGACACGAAAGCCAGCTCTACCGCCTTCTGGGATTGTACAAGTCGCTGATGGTGTTGCCCACATGGATATTAGTAGCTCTGAGTATGTTCAAGAGGAATTCAACAATGGAACAAAACAGAGTACATTGGGTGATGAAGATGCATCTTCTGACAGTATTGTGATTGCTGAGGTGGAAGATTCAAGATTTCCAGGAGACACAATCGTGAGCGATGATCATGACACATCAGCAGAGTCTGGTAACGCTCCTGTTGCTGAACGAGTAATCGAGCCCACTCTTGTCATGCTTACGGTAAGTTCTTCAGAATTGAATCATTGTTCATTTATGATTAGTTTGATGGGATTGTTCATTGTTGTGTAATTTTTGGAATACTTCCTGTTGTATGACTTTTCAGGTCTATGTACCATCGTCATGTATGGTTGATGGTGTCCACACACATCATTTTGTTGGAACTGGTGTGATTATATTTCATTCAGAAGAAATGGGGCTGGTTGTAGTTGACAAGAATACTGTTGCCATATCAACGTCTGATGTCATGCTTTCTTTTGCTGCCTTTCCAATAGAAATTCCGGGAGAGGTATGTGAGCGCGCACACATACGTATTTTTATAGACCTGATCGTTTAATTCTGTTATTTTCGGGCACTTAGCACATTAATATAAGTAGTATATAACAAGCTTTGACTTTTCAGGTGGTCTTTCTCCATCCTGTTCACAACTATGCTATTATTGCATATGACCCTTCTGCCCTCGGTCCTGCTGGTAATTCAGTAGTGCGAGCCGCCCAACTTCATCCAGGTAGGAAAACTTGTACTAAATCAATGGTTGAGATGTTCTCTCATTTTAGTTATGCTGACCGTAGTTTTTCTGTTTTTATTTTATTTCATATTGTGATAGAACCTGCACTGCGGCGTGGAGAGAGTGTATATCTTGTGGGATTAAGTAGGAGTTTACAAGCAACATCCAGAAAATCTGTTGTTACCAATCCAAGTGCAGCTCTAAAGATAAGTTCAGCCGATTCACCACGTTATAGAGCAACCAACGTGGAAGTTATAGAGCTTGATACTGGTACATTATTGTCATCCACATTTTAAAGAATCTTGAACATATTAATATTGATTAGTTACTTATTGATGCTGCCATATGCAGACTTTGGTAGCAGTTTTTCAGGAGTTCTAACTGATGAGCATGGAAGAGTTAAAGCTATATGGGCGAGCTTTTCAACTCAGGTTTGTACTAATCATCGATCAAAAAGAAAAAGAAGGTTGGTCTCTTGGTTCTGTTTGAGTAGATAGAAGGCCGACTAAAATCTGATGATTACATTTATGTTGCAGCTCAAATATGGTGTGAATTCATCTGAAGATCATCAATTTGTGAGAGGTATTCCTGTACATTCAATAAGTCAAGTTCTTCAACAAATAATATCAGGCGCAAAAGGACCGTCACTTCTAATAAATGGTATCAAACGACCAATGCCTCTAGTTAGGGTTTTAGAGGTCGAGTTCTATTGTACTTTACTCTCCAAGGCTAGAAGTTATGGGCTCAGCAACAAGTGGATCCAAGTATGCTTCTCACATTTCTTTACTCTGTTCCACTTTTTCTATGCATATAGACTTGGTAATAATGCACAGATTGATATTTTTGACAAATTTATTGTTCACAGGCACTTGTAAAGAAAGATCCTGTTAGACGTCAAGTTCTACGGGTCAAAGGTTGTTTAGCAGGATCTAAAGCTGAGAATCTATTAGAACAAGGTGATATGGTTCTTGCAGTCAATAAAAAGCCAATTACATGTTTTAATGATCTTGAAGATGCATGCCATGCTTTGGATATGAATGATAACATGGATGGAAAACTCGAATTGACCATCTTTCGTCAGGTTAGTTCTTTAGATGCCATGTCACTGCTCATTCACATAATCAGGAAGTAACGTGTGAAATATTGATGAATCTTGTGTTATGGTTCGCTCTCAGGGACGTGAAATGGACATACGTGTGGGAACAGATGTAAGAGATGGCAATGGTACCACACGATTAATTAAATGGTGTGGATGCTTAGTACAAGTTCCTCACCCTGCAGTACGTGCCCTTGGGTTTCTTCCCCAAGAGGGCCATGGTGTGTATGTCACAAGGTTCGTGGTTTGACCCTTTTCTGCATCATTGCCAGGCAGGGTATGGGTTGATGTGTCAGTCAAACCCTAAAGAATTCACTCTTGCAGGTGGTCCTCTGGGAGTCCTGTGCACAGATACGGTTTATATGCTCATCAATGGATTGTAGAAGTTAACGGAAAACCAACTCCTGACTTGGATGCATTTGTCAATGTTACAAAGGTACAAATGTTCTTAAAATACATTAAGCGGTTATCAATCATCTTTGATGCTCTCAACCTGCTTTCTACTTGTTTAATATTCTTTCATTATTTGTTTTTGTGTGTCATTTATTTATTGTGCGTATACAGGAATTCAAGATGGAGAATTTGTTCGAGTAAGAACAGTCCATTTGACTGGGAAGCCACGGGTGCTGACACTGAAACAGGACCTACACTACTGGCCTACATGGGAGCTCAGGTTTGATCCTGAAACCGCCACATGGCACAGAAAGACAATTAAATCATTAGAAATGGGAGATAGCCTATGAACAGCGGATACACATTGCCTTGACTCATACAAGATTAAGATTATGGAGGCTCGTTTTGGTGGGGTATCTAGCTGTTGTATTCAAATTTCTGAGCTGCACTACATGGGTTTTACTAAGGCATTCTCTCTGGTACTATTTGTTTGATTGTTTCTGAGGTTGCTCGATTCAGCCTCCAGAGATATATACTGTATCATGTACATATAAATTAGAATACTTATGGCAGTGTATAAAGCATGCTAAACATGTGGTGTGTACTCTACAATACAGAACTGAATGCATAATAAATGTTGTGTTTTGGGTCTTTTGGCATTTTTGGGTCTAGATTTTATAAGGAAACAAGAATCTACATACAAATAGAACTGATATCTGAATCCAAATATTGAACTATTCTAGAATTGTATATCATAAACTTGCACTATAAACAGATTAAAAAACCAATTATTTTCCAATAATCAGTAAACTGACCACAGAAATTTGTAACAAATGTAACCTGAGCTTTAACAAAACTATATATAGAAAGAGGTTGAAAATTACACTACAAGAATTCCGAATGCGAATTCGCATCTGGCTTCCCATTGTCATCCAATCCTCCAGGCATCGGATGCTGCAATACCTGTGGCGCCAAAGTCCCCAATCCATCACTTGTTGACCCGAAAAACTGACAAAAAAGCCGAGTCATGGCTCCAAGTATCTGCATTTGATTGTGGCAGGCGTTTGCATGCAGCTGCATCATCTGCTTCTCGTGCTCGATCTGCATACGCACCATCTTCTCCCTCCACTTCATCTCCTCCTCCTCCCACCTCTCCTCCACCTTCATCCGCCGCCTCCTCTCCTCTTCAAACTCCATTTCTAACCTCATCCTGCTCTCAAAATCCCTTTTCGCCATCAACATCCGCCTCTCTTCCAACTCCAGTTCCAACAACCCCCTCTCGTTTCTACAATCTCTCTCCGTCTTTCGCTCTTCTCTCTTCCACTCCCTCTCCTTCCTCTTCTCTTCTCTCCTCATCACAACATCCCTCAATTCCAACACTTGAGCACCCACCAACCCTAACACCCTCCCATTCACCCCCTTTCGACATTTCTTCACACGAACCGCACCCGAATCACCACTTTCCTCTTTATCATTCCCACTCCCACCCTCATCATCACCACCACACAATTCCTCATTATCATCATCTTCACCGTTTTGCAACTCATCAAACCCTAACCCAAAAAACTCATCCCCTCCATTACGCGAGTATCCAAAACCAGATTCCCCAAACACATCACCGCTTACATCAACAAACCTCTTGTTATCATTCGATTCAAGCTCGATATCCCCAAAAACTTCCTTATACTTGATGAAATTCTCCCAGTGATTCTCACCGTCCTCCCAGTTATACTCCCGATCGGAAACCCTAATCTTCTGCTTCACTCCTAAATACTGATGACGCATGTTTTGGACTTTAATCGAAACGTCACGCCATGACCACTTGAAGGGGAACTTGACCGGATCACGGAGATGGTGAAGGGAGTTGACATGTTCGGCGATTGGCTTGAACTTCTTTTCTCTGGTTTTAAGCTTGGCTAGGGTTCCGGTGGTGAGGAGGTCGGAGTATTTGTTGAGTAGCGTTAGTTCTTCGAGCTCCGACCACTTCTTTCGCTTCATCGATCGGTGTTCTGCCGGAGGTTGATCGGAAAAGTGAGGGTTGTTTACGGTTTCATTGGCCGGAGATGAAGGAGCGAAAATGGGGGAAGGAGGAGTGAAGGTGTTACGTTTGTTTGTAAGGGATTGGGTGGGGGAGGTGTGTGTACTGTGTAGCCCCTTAAACTTTATATATTTAGTGATTTATGCACCATAACGTTTTTTTAACATTACCCCCATAACATTTTTTACACCTATGAATGTAGTATGGACTCCGTAATATGGGATAATGGAATTTTGAAAGAAATCATGTGAATTATTATATTTTATTGTTTTGTTTGGGTGTTATGTATAAATGAAATAAACTATTATTTTATGTTGTTTGTTAGATAGGAAAATATAAAGGAACTAGTTTTAGTAAATTCGTTTATTACACGGGTTGAATAAATAAAATATTGATACATTAAATATATTAATTATTAAATGATATTTTAAGATATAATACGACTGAAATTACGTATCACAAATGACTATAAATAATAAAATAGTGAAATAAACTTTTTAAAATGATATTTTTATTTTTTTCAAAAAGATAAATATTTTATTTAAAAACAAACCGTATAAAAATATCATTTTTAAAAAAATTTTGTATTACAAATCTCAGTTTTGATTGTTTTTTGTTTTAAAAAATTGACTGATTAAAAATATTAATTTATTTAGAAATAACCTTAATAAATAGATTTCTTTCTTATATTATTATATATTAAAACGTATTAAAATAATAATATTATTAATTAAGGTAATTATTAATAAGAGAGAGAAGCGGAAAAAAGTTAGTGAAAATAATTGTGGTGTTGATACGTGCAACCGGTTATAATAGTGATGGCCAGTGGGGGTGGTCTATGATGGTGGCTAGCAGTGGTGGGTGGTGATGGCAACAGTGGTTTGTGGTGCTAGTGGTAGCCAATGATAATGGTGTTGTAATCAATGGTGAGTGCGGGTGACGGTGGGCGGCGGCAGCAGCGGTGGTTCTAGTGCTGGTGGTGGCCAGCGGTGCTTCCGGGTTGTGGCAATTATGGTGTTGGTGGTGGCATGTGGTGGTGATGGTGATGGTGATGGTGGTCGTGGCGGTGGTCGCTGTTGGCACTATTTGGTGGTTGTGCCGGTGAGATCAATCTTGGTGGCTGGTGGTGGTTGTTGTGGTGGGTTGGCGATGGTATTAGTGATTAAAGATGAAAGAAGAATTGATTGGAAAAAAAAAAGAAGAGGAAATGGATTGAATGAACTAGAGGAAATAAAATCAATTATGCAATGGTTCGTTCCACTACTTTTACCAATCAAAAATGTATTTTTTTCATTCACTCTCAATAATTTATTACATTTAATCTTTTATTCATACGTATCAAACGCTAAATGTAGACTTGATCAGATCAGGTGGAATATATTAAATGAAAAGCTAAGGACTATTAAATGGAAAAAAATCCTAGAAAGTTTCATTTGTAAATTCGTTAATTATGGATATTCGATTTCAATCATATCTCTTATTATTTTGACTAATCTTTACCAACGTCTATGAGGTTGTTTAGCCTTAGAAGATTTATAAAGAAAAACACAAAATGTCATATATATGTATAGAAAATTAGAAGAAGATAAGTATTATTTCTCATGATGTGTGGTGAAAGTGTGTCTCACCTAACATTTCAACTTTGTTCATCAAAATAAAAAGTTAATTTGACACTCACTTAAAGGGTTTATCTTAACAGCCATTCAAGCTAGAGACCAAACGTGCTAAACATTTGGACCAAACCGATGAAAGTTGAAATTTAAATGATCCTTAAAGACAATCCATATAATCTACTATACGTCTTATCTCATTTGAAAAACGAAACATGTTTGTGCCCCTTCAACCTTAATGAACATATATTATATAACTAGGTTATATCTCCTGTATTATACGAGTTGAATAAATAAAATAATAAATAATTAGTAATAAAAATTTATGAGTTATAAAATCATGTTTGAAGATAAAATATAATTATAATATATATGAATAGCTATTTCAAGTTAATAAGCAATAGATAGGTTATAGATAGATAGATATATAGATAAATAAATAGTCTAGAAACCCATTTATTAAACGGATTATAGTTACTAATAAACACGAAAAGTTACAGTACGATGTTTTAATATAGGATATAAGATTATATATACGTACTTGTTCAAGACTCTTATATAAATAGTTTTATTTTTAAATATTCTTTTAAGATTTTTTTATAAAAAATATTGTTTTAAATCTTGTTTATTAAAAAATAAAGTTTCTAATTATTATGGTTATTTTAATAAAACTGCTTTTAGAAAATTCTATATTTTTTATAATTATTTTAAAAAAGAACTGATTTAAAATATTTTATTTTCAAAAGGTTCAATGTTTTAGAAAAAAATATGAATTTTAATTTTCTTAATAAAATTTATTTTGAAAATATAGTTTGATTTTAAAAAAATGTAGATGAAAGAGAAAAATATATCAATGACCAAATTAATTTTTATGAAGAGAAATAAATTGTTTGAGTAAAAACAAAGTGGGGATATTTAAAAAAGTAATAAGTGTCAAAAAATTTGTTTAAACAAATGATAAATGACAAAAGAAATTCGTTTTTATTAGTATCTATGGGGACTATAGATACGAAAATTCTTATTATTTAGAGAAATAATAGAGCGACTAAAACTTAAAATCACAGAAATCGAATAAAATGAGGACTGTTAATGGAATAACACTTTTTCAAAAACCTTTGACACACTAATTTTAAAACTCTCAAGTCCAATACTTTAGCAGGCTCATATAGAAACTTAATCCAAGCTCTTCATCTCAAGCCAATTATTTACCCAAAAGCCCACTTCTTGTTCAAGTTTTAAGCGGAACAATCGCAAAACATGAAGAAAAATAGTTATCGAAGCACCTTCTCCAACAGCCGCAACACAGAGTCTTCAAATCGACTAACGATCAACAGACAAGTACTCTTCTACTTTACGTCATTCAATTTTCACTTGTTTCACTTTGATTTCTATTATTGAATTTTTGTTTGCAGATTGAAAACGATATGTATGTTCTTAAAGCATACGTAGATTGGCACATATGGGGTTTTATAATTGACGGATTTTGAAATAAGTTGTAACTAGGTTTGTCAGAAGTTTGATTTTGTAAGGCGAAAATTGAAGATTGTTTCTCTGGAGACATAGTGTATGAATGTATGATATTGATATTGATAAGAGTAATTGACCCTTTACATCATTGTTGGGTGAAACATTAGTTGTCTCAAATTTGTGAGATGACTAGTTATAATGAGTTTGGATCAGTTCATATTGATTTAAGGTGTTATAATGGATGTGTTCATCAAGATTCAAGAATGATGTGAACCTTGGAATGGAATTAAACTGAAACTGTCTTAGTTTGCTTTGGCCCATAAGAAACTCATGGTTTGGTTCAAAAAGTTTGGAGTCCAGTTTATGATTTAGACTAAAATGGCATTAGACTGTATTGTTATACTTTTAAATTGGAAATATAATCTGTTCTTCAGATGTTTCTTGAATCATCTGGATTGTTTTGCAACAATGTATTCTTGTTATTTTAACTTTGGTGTCATGTTTTCTAACTGTTTGAGGTAATGTCTCGACTAATTGGTGCCTTGTCTTTTCATACCCCCTTCAAATTTGACTGATTAATTCAATCTCTTAACTGATGTCTTTGATTTCTATGTTACGTGTTCAAACGTTTTTAGTAATTGAATGCATTGGTTCGTAAGGTAGGGCTTCTTAAGCTGAAAAGGCTGTTTTCTAACCATCTTGGCTTAGTTAGTCTATAATAAAATTTTAAATCATGTATTCAACTTGAAAATAAACTGAAACTTCAGTTTTGTTGGTTGTCTCTCACTAATATTATTTTGTTGTACACTTTGCAGAGTTTTAGTCCAAAATGGAACACGGTTCATATCAGGATCAATCAGCTTCAACGTTTTCTTTGGCTGATGAGGATCATACATTGGCAAACTCTCTGAGATTCACTCTCAACCAAGAGTCAGTTCATACTTTAAAATTCTAGTTTTTTTTCAATATTTGGCAATGTTTTTATTTACATTTTTATCTGCATCATCTCATCACAATTCTAAAGCTTTTACCACTGTGTAAGCCCAACTAGTCACCATCTTTTTAATATTATTCGTCTTCAAATTTGTTGGCGGATCATTTAGTTGCTCCCTCAACTTTGTTTTAATTATTCATGATGTTGTATACTGTAATTATGTTATTGCAGTCCAAGAGTTACAGTCTGCGGGTACAGCATACCTCATCCTTCAGAGGCTCGAGTCAACATAAGAGTCCAGACAACTGGTATGTGTTTGCATCTTGTAATTTCTTGCGGTGTTAAATATTTACTAGAGGTGTTATTATCCATCTTTAAACTATATTTATGATATAGCTTATCAGAATTAGAGGTTAAAAGATAGGTGAGTTGGGGTTGTTTTTGTGCTGGCAAAACGGGTTACTCCATTTGGGTTGACTAATGACTCACAAACCTTTTTTGTCCTTTTTCTTTATAATAGTTCTTGTTTTATCATTTATTATTACATAAAACTATATCGTCACAATTATAGGGGATTGTTAAAGGTACACTTATTGGTTATTGAAACACACATATATAGAGAGAGAGAGACAGAGATAGAGAGGGAGGGTTTCCAAAAGGGATGTCCAAATAACCAAGGCACTATTAATAACATAATTTTTCTAAAACAAATAAATTATATGGTTTCTAAAATAAAACCATAACTTGAATAGACACATTCATAAACCAACGAGTTACAACTGTCACCTTCGTTTTAAGATATCAGTTGGTTAGAATGTTGACATATGTTATGTGCTTTGGTTTTGTAGGCGATCCAGCAAATGAAGTATTGAAAGACTCGTGCCAGGATCTCATGATGATATGCCAGCATGTTCGGAGCACCTTTGACCAAGCAGTTGCTGATTTTAAAAACAATAAAGCTTCTGAAAGCGAGTAAATGAACAACTCTATATCACTCTTTGATCCTTATATATTTTTATTGACGTATTGAGTGTATGGTTTGATCTATATCTATTATGACTGGTGGAAATTGTCTTCATATCTTCTCTAACTCTGTTCAGTATTTACCTATTTACGCTATTTACCTCATTTAGAGGTCCACATTAAATCAATGGGTCACTTGATTTATGTTTCGTATCAAACGGGTTTAACAAATAAGTTCACTAATCAGCTAAACCTTTATGAAAATATACATTTCGTTTTATCGCAAACTTGTAAACGATTCGTTATCCAATTGATCCTCATATTACCATTTTAACACTTGGCAAACAGAACTTGCTGTTTTGTTATAATCTTGCACATACGATAACAATGAGCTTAGAAACCTGGTCAAATATATACTTCAGGCATTAATTGTATAATCCATGAATCTGCCACCATTCTAGAAAGTAGTCTGACTCGCTGCCACTGGTGTGTGGCTGATTGGTTTGCCGTCTTGGTTTCTATGACAAGTGCTGCTTCTCATATGCCCAACCAACACTTTTGTGTTGTGGCAACTTGATCAACATTTTTGTACGAAAATAAAAGCAGGACAGACTCAACCTTTCCGTTAAATCAAGATGACTTTAGCGAATCAATTTTTTGATATGCTGGTAGGCTATATGACATGTTTCAAATACATGTTGCGTCTACAGAACCATATGGATTTGTCCCTATCTTGTTCCTTGAGTAATTAATTGAAGAGAGTTGATGCAAAGTTTGACTACTTAACATAATTACTCATCCAAAGAATAGATGGTGACCACAGCTTAAGTTACATATAAGTGTAGAAACGGCCCACATTATGATATCTCATGTTATATGCATGTTGTGGATTAGATATGTTATTAAGTGAGATCAATTCACATGTTAATCTGAGTAACAAAAACTTGCTCATCTAGACAGATCCAATGATCCAATCACCTATGTATTAATATAAATACGATTCTCACAAAACAACGTACTAATAATACTCAAAAGATCAAATTAGCCAAGTCATGATATATGATATGGGATCAGTAGTAACAAGCACAACGAGCATGATGAGACATGGGAAACACACGATTCGACATCCAGTGTGGTTGATGCATCTTCATGTTCATGTTCATATTCTGGTTGTGTGCATTCCTGTTCATCATCATGGGTGATGGATGACTTTGCTGATACATGTTCATTATGGGCATACTTGATTGATGATCATAATAAACTTGTAGTCCTCCATTGCATCTTTCACCAAGTTGACTTCCTTCTAGGTCAACAAAACCCGACCCGTATTCTCCACTTAGACTCCCATCATCCAAACCCATGCATGCATGATTCTCAACATCCGTATTCTGTTTCAAATACCTTTCAAAAGTTATCTGGTCTTCAAACCTTCTAGGATAATAAAGACTCAACAATGGTTGACTTTTTGGAGCAGTGAGACTTTTGATCAGATTTTCAATATTGACTTGATCATTTCCACCATTGATGATATTTTGAGCTTCTTGAACATCATCAGTTGGCCAAAGTTCTGCATACTTACCTGATTTCACCAGCTTGTTAATTAGTGTTGTAGAGTCAACATTTCCATACACTTTGACTTTCTGTTGCTCTGCATCTACATCTACAGAATAAACTCCTGCACTCATAATATCATCTCATCAATCAAATACAACAATACCTTACTAACTTTCTTTAAAATACTGTACACCCATGAAAGAGAATGATCAAAAGAAACAAATTTGGAGTTTAATATCATCATAAGAAATGAATGATTACCTTCAATCTTTTTAAGTATCTTCTTAACCTTCTGCTTGCATCCATCACAGTGGATATGAACTTTGAGTGCACATTTCTGTTCATCCAACAACAAAATGATAGCTAAAAAACAGAACATAAAGAAACATATTCCATTTTTTAAGATTTCTGCAGGGAACAAGGAAATTAATGCACACCTTTATCTGCAAGAACTCAAGATGTTCATCTGTTGACATGTTTATAAGATATTCAGTGTATAATGCAAGAACTCAAAACCTTTATCAGCTGTTACTGTTGTTGTTATGTGTGTGTGTGTGTGTTTTATTTTGTACTTTGAGGATCAAAATGGTTTTCTTGCTTGAGAAGGTTCTTTATCTGCAAGAACTCAAGATGTTCATCTGTTGACATGTTTATAAGATATTCAGTGTATAATGCAAGAACTCAAAACCTTTATCAGCTGTTACTGTTGTTGTTATGTGTGTGTGTGTGTTTTATTTTGTACTTTGAGGATCAAAATGGTTTTCTTGCTTGAGAAGGTTCTTTATCTGCAAGAACTCAAGATGTTCATCTGTTGACATGTTTATAAGATATTCAGTGTATAATGCAAGAACTCAAAACCTTTATCAGCTGTTACTGTTGTTGTTATGTGTGTGTGTGTGTGTTTTATTTTGTACTTTGAGGATCAAAATGGTTTTCTTGCTTGAGAAGGTTGTATTCAAATCAGCATTGGGATGGTACAATATATCATGATATCAAAGAGTCTGCAAAAACAGAGTACAGGACAGAGACAAAGAGTGTGTGATTTGACCAAGAAGAATCGGAAGGATGAGTGCTTTCTGAAAGTTATCTGAGTTGAGTGAGAAAGTCTTGTAGAAGTCTTTTTTTTTTAAGTTTATAGTTTTTGCTGAAGTTTTACCTTTTGGAAAGTTTGTTTTATGTAAATTAATAATGGGTAAATCATCGAACATTAACAAACTTTTATAACCGTTTCATACATCATTCAAGTTTTTTAATTATTTTTATTATTGTTATTATGATTGTTTCTATCACGATAAACTAACGAACTTACATGAAATATTTATATTATACCAATTATCAATTTAGTTGTGTATTATAATTTGTATCGTATGTCTTGTAGATTGTTTTTTTTTGTTTTTTTTACTTTTAATCTTATAGTTTTCAATCTTTGCATTTAACACTAACATATTTTTTTACTTTCAACTATAATCCCATTTACTTTTATTCTTTTACAACTTTTTCGTTTTACATATCGGTTTAAACTTCTCGAGTTTACATTTTTTTCAGTTTAACGTTGTGTTGTGTTTTACGTTCTGGTCTAATTTATATACATTAACATGTCATAACGCATATGAATAGTTTAACGTTTTTTCATCTATTTTTCGTCGGTTTTATTTATTTATTTTTTTTTGTTTTACAAACTTTTCTGGTATAGATGGTTACTAGCAACGGTGTGTCATTGATGCTACCTACAACGGTTATACCCCGTACTTTTACACATTTTACAAATGAACCCTACAAGTTCCACTTTCAATTTTGTTACCATATATTTTTCATCTCTAACAAAATTTTCATTTACATTTCGTTCTAAATTTTCGAGTTACACTTCGTAACGTGCACATGTAGTTTACCGTTATGTCTATTTCTTCCCGTTTAACGGCCCCGTCGCAATGTGCGGGTGGTCCTAATTCGACTTAGTTATTTTGTTTTTAATGCTTTACGTTTCACATGTATGGTAAATATTATTACGTCTATTTCTCCGTTCGGTTTTATTTTTTTTGTTTTTATTTCTTTTTTAATACGAGTTTTATCCGGTGTTGCTAACCACTAACGGTGGTGTGGATATTTGTGGTACTTGGCATGATTTTATGCCCTCCACCGCAACACGGGGGGCCTTAATACTAGTTAGTACTATTCATTTATTTATTTAGTTCACTCGGTTATAAAATTTAAATGAAACAATATTTTTATAGTGTGTGCATTTTTATTTAACTCAATTTTGTATTGGTCAAGAACTTGTTACAGTTGATTTCACAATACGTTTGTAATATCATACTATAATTACTTTCTTAATCGTTTTATTTTGCATCCTTATGTTCTTCTGTCTTGAGGATTAAATTTTAAAATTTACAAATTAAATAATATATATTTCAGACATTGTTCTTTTGTGATTTTATACAAAGGAACTTAGGAAGCAACAATTTTCGAGTGTTTCATATAATTGGATTTCCTTGTAATTTGTGATTTTATCGCCTATGGTGAACTAGTGAAGTTAGAAATCTTAGCACTCTTTTCATTTGAGGAAGAGCTAAATTTTAGTGTGTTCCAAATAATATAAAGTTAGATGATATACATCAAGGATTAATGAATCAATTGTTGTTCGATAGAGTGAACTTACAAATGATTAGCCAAAATAATACATAAACACGTATGAATTGAAAGCTCCCCAACCGTAAGAACTATAGATCATGAAATATTGAAATGCTTACACACTATGTAAAATATAAAACAATCACGAGGAAAGAAAGTTTTCCTATGGGGATGAAAGTTTGTATTGATATATTAGGGTGGTGGGGGCGTAGGCGTCGTGAGGCCACGGCGAACCTCGACGCTGCCCAACACCACCGCCCCCACCCCCTCTTCACATCGCAAATTATTGTTGTGATTTTATGTGTTTGTGTGTGTGGGTATAGTGATGTAATGTGGCATGGTAGTGATATCGTGGCCGCGAAATTTAAGTATGTAATTTAGTGTGATGTGATGTGACATTGTAAAATTTGATTGATGAGTTATAATTTAATGTGACGAGTGGACTGACAAATCATGTTTTATCGTGTTTAACAGGTTACAGACGACTCGATTAGCAGAAGTATCAAACATGAAAATATCACATTTAACATTTAGATTTAGTGGTTTGAGTGTAACAATTATATGTTTTAGGTATTAAGAAGAATAAATGATAAATCCAAGAATTTTAATTTTAATTATTTTAAAAAAGTAAAAAAATGCATAGTGTATTTTTTACTAAACAGATCTTATCGTATCTAAACAAATATCCATAAAAATTCATGCGTAAGTGACGTTATTAGAACTCATTTGACATGATATTTCCGAATATAAACTAAAGTAATATTGATAAATAAAGTAAATAATAATCAAATGTCAAAACTTGAAATTCTTCATATATTAAAAAGTAAAAACATAGAAATTGTTGGTTTGGTTGTTAACGATGATTATGAGTATTGTGCCTGTAATGACATGCTTTATATAGAAAACAAAATCTCCAAATTTGACACACAAAAAACTCTTCTTTTTATTAAAACTTGAAAACCAACTTTTAACAAAAAAAATTTTGCTTCTACAACCGCAACTTCTTCAGCTTTTGACCTCTCAAACCGTTCCAAAATGCAGCTGCATTTACCACTTTCTTACCAGGCAGCTGAACTTCCAAGATCTGACAGTTGTGATATTAACATTTTTAACAAATATATCACTGCTGAATATAAGTTTTCTTATAGCAAAACTTATAAAAAAAATGTTCACCTCAAGAGCTGTGTTCTTGCCACATGGTATGATCAGTGACCCTTTCCTGAAGGTCACTTCATCATCTTCACTACTCTGAACATCGTTGCCACGATAAACCCGAGAAGTGATTACTTTGAGTTCAAGCTCGCTGCATTTATCACTCTTTTCGTCAATTACAAGAAATCTAGCTCGGGTTCCAGGCCAACCTGCAAAAGCCCGCACCTAAAAGGTTGTATGTCATGATACCCGACGTGAGATAGACAAGATGTATGTTAAAGTGAAGGCTTACCTTATTATGTAGCATTGAAGCTTCTTGGTCAAAGGATAACCATGACTCCTCTTGACTTATCTGCATGAATCGGCTTTCCAAAATTTACTCTTTCAACTTTTATGTCAAAAAAAAACACAAAGTACGCTTTAACTTAAGAAGAGACCTTTTAGATGATATTGATTAGCAAATCACTAACGAAGCTCCAAACAAATATAATATAAATTTTGTGTTGTAGTGGCTAGCTTAAGGTAAATAGTTTAACTCATGATATATATGTCGGCCTCAAACTAAATATACCTTTGGAGCTAAGGTAGCCTTTGAGTCATCCTGTGCTTCAGCTTTTGTGCTTGCAGACCCATCAAGTATGGAGGGAAGTTCTTGAAGTAGAAGTTTAGAACCTTGTGCAAATAGCAGATCAAGCAATTCTGGAGCCTGCACAAGGATATATTGTTCACTTACTATTATTTATTAGCCTAAACATGTTGTAAATCAAAGCAAGAAATTGCATACCTTAATATGTTCGTCTATT
The DNA here is from genome assembly GCA_025506515.1 of Flaveria trinervia. NCBI lineage: Eukaryota > Viridiplantae > Streptophyta > Magnoliopsida > Asterales > Asteraceae > Flaveria > Flaveria trinervia. Next base: position 98,370,759 of record CM046452.1, read on the forward strand.
TCCATTTTTTCGCTTGCAATAATGGGCCCAGCATCGAGAGCCCGAACAGTGAATGCCAGTGATATACCAGTTTCTTTAACTCCATCCTGATACATTTTGTATTTAGCTTACAGCAACATAAATGTTCTACTAATTACTTGCATATTTTATGTGCATAAAATGAACCTGTAAAGCTCTCTGAACAGGAGCTGCTCCACGGTATAAAGGCAGCAGGCTTGGGTGTATATTGACAGTCCCTAAGAATATTCAATAACAGTTACGCCTAAAATCAGAGTTCAATGAATCTTTAGTTCAAATAAAATTAGAAAACGTCGCAACAACACTTGATACCCTTTTATATGGTTATAGTTATGACAAGATGTGTAAGAGTTACAAAACTTCTGATGCTCTAGCTAAATAATCCTGACATTTATAACAGACAAGAAAATGATGAGAAAAGAACACCAACCTAATGATGGAATCTTTAAAAACTTGGTTGGTAATATATTTCCATATGCTGCTGTGATACAAAGTTCTGGCTCAAGTGCACTAAAGTCAGACAAAAATGCTTCCTGCATGACAGTGAAATATACACTTAAATAACTTTGAAAGTGAAAGGAGCATGAGGGGCAAGTCATTTTTATTTATTGAGCTCGTCAATTTATAGAAACAGCAAGTCCATTCAACATCTTTTCAGCAAATATGATACACAATAGTAGGAAAACAAAGGCCGAATGATCACCATTAAGCCCTTTGTTAAGCTTTTGGTATGCCTCTTAATCCCTTCTATTTCCGAATCTTGTGTTTAGCATGTTGTAATTGCTAACTAAATGACATTGGTTAATTGATCTTAGGCCATGTTTGATGTGCGCTGACCACCCCTGACCGCTGACTGGCTGACTCGGTCAGCCGGTCAGGGTGTTTGATGTTCACGGCGAGGTATCTGACCCGGTCAAAGGTTTCTGACCGAGACCTAAACATTTTGATCACTGACCCAATTTCACTTCCCCTGCTCTACGCCGAAGGCCACTGCACCTAATCGAGCTGTTCACCATCTCCGTCGTCTTCTTCACCGCCATCGCTGCTGTTCACCGCTACAAGGTCGATTGCTGCTCACCATCTCTGCCTTCTCAAGGTAATCACTAATCACATCTTTTGTTTCTACTTCGATTGATTTGCTCAAGTCTGTGTTTGATGCTGATTTTGGATGATTGAATTTGGTTGATAAGAATATGCTTATGTTCTAGTTCAGATTCAGATTCGTTGAGGTCGATTGTTGTGTTTTGATGCGTTTGTTTGTTGATTTTGCTTGACGATTGTTAATAGAGATCGTTTTTTTAGGTTGAAGTTGGGTATGTGTATGGGTATGTATATGGGTATGTAGATGTGTATGTATATGGGTATGTATATGTGTATGTATATGGTATGTAGATGTGTATGTATATGGGTATATATATGTGTATGTTATGGGTATGTATATGTGTATGTATATGGGTATGTATATGTGTATGTATATGGGTATGTAGATGTGTATGTATATGGGTATATGTGTATGTAGATGTGCATGTAGATTTATGTGTATTTAGATTTATGTGTATGTAGATGTGTATGTATATGGGTATGTATATGTGTATGTATATGGGTATGTATATGTGTATGTAGATGGGTATGTAGATGTGTATGTATATGGGTATGTATATGGGTATGTATATGGGTATGTATATGGGTATGTATATGGGTATGTATATGTGTATGTATATGGGTATGTAGATGGGTATGTAGATGTGTATGTATATGGGTATGTATATGGGTATGTATATGTGTATGTATATGAGTATGTATATGGTATGTATATGTGTATGTATATGGGTATGTAGACGGTATGTAGATGTGTATGTATATGGGTATGTATATGTGTATGTATATGGGTATGTATATGTGTATGTATATGTGTATGTATATGGCTATGTAGATGTGTATGTATATGGGTATGTATATGTGTATGTATATGGGTATGTAGATGTGTATGTAGATGTGCATGTATATGTATATATTGCTTATGTGATTATCTTGAAATAACAAATTAGTTCTTGATCTAGGCATGACTAGAAAAAAAAGCTAGAGTTGATTGGAAGTCGGATTGTGTCGACAAAACTTTTCTCGAAGCATGTATACATGAAATAACAAACAACGGTCGTGAGGGTAGTAGCCTTAAAGCAAGCTCATGGAAAGTTGTTGTCGAAAAACTAAAAAATTATCATAATTTTATGGTTGATCATAAACAAATGAAAAATCGATATGACTACCTAAAGTCAAAGTATGGGGCTTGGGTCAAACTGAAAAACAAAACGGGGAATATTTATGATCCTATAACCAACACTTTCAATATGAGTGATGAAGAATGGAAAGCGAAGGCAAAGGTATTTTTTAATATGAAATATTTTTTAATAAGATTATTTTTTGTTTAGTATCTTGATTATATCTATAAAAATTTTCAAACAATTAAACAAGTTTGTGAAAAAGTTGAGACATGCTTCCCTTCCTTACCCTGACCTTTGTACCAAACTGTTTGAGGGGGTGACCGCGACTGGCATTCCCAGTTGGGGGCCATCTTCTACACTTCGTCATCCAGCTGAAGAATATTTTGAACATAAGTTGGATGATGTTATGTGCACTCAAATGGAAACAGAGCTCCCACCTGTAAGTGAAGAATCCTCTGGCCGGTCAAAACGAAAGGCAAGTTCTAAAACTAGTAAAGAAGTGCGTAGGAAAACAATAGATGACGACTTAAGAGAAGTTGGGAATGAAATTATCAATGTTGCAAAGATGTTGGTGGAAAAAAATAATATTGACAATGAAATGGACGCATGCATGGATAAGCTAGAAAAAATGAAATGGGGGGAAGAAGATCCGAGATATAACACAGCTCTTTTGTTATTCGGTGAAAGTGCTGATATTAGAAAAGTTTGGTTACGTCTTAAGCCGGTGAGTTGCGAGTCGTGAGTGAGAAATGCTGGGAGAAAGTTTGGATTATTCGGTTGACTTATGTGTTTTGTATGACTTTTGTATGACTTTTGAATGACATTTGTATGACTTTTGAATGACTTTTGTTTGACAGTTGTATGCCTTTGTATGACATTTGTATTAACATGACCTTTCTATGACATTTGAAAGTTGTATGAATTTTATATTAACAGGACAAATGTATACGGATAGTGAAATTTTATCTTTTTTTATACTCTTTCATGGTATTGGTTGAAGTTGGCCCGGAAAAGGAAACGAGAGGGTAGAATTGAAAGAATAAGAGATAATGATTCTGCTTTAACAGGGCATGCATACACACATGAATTACTACATGAATCTTCTACACAATGTTAAGAAATGATGAGACTTTCACCCGAGGCTTTTGTACTATTATGTAATCATTTTACACAACGAAATTGGCTGCGAGCTAATAGGACGATAAGCATTGAAGAGAAAATAGCTATGTTCTTACATATTATAGGGCATAATGAACGGTTCCGAGTAGTTAAACGACGATTTCACCACTCCAATCAAACGGTTCATAAATGCTTTCACGAGGTTCTAGGTGCAATGATGTGTTTTGCTAAAGAAATTATAGCCCCAACATCTTCAAATGAAACTACAAATACCTCGGAACGACTTCAAAGGCTAAAAGAAATATTTCCTGGAGCAATAGGTGCTTTAGATGAAACTCTTGTACATGCAGTTGTGCCCACTAATCAACAAACTTGTTTTAGGGGAAGAGGTAAAGGTAAATGTTATCAAAATGTGTTAGAAATATGTGATTTTGATATGATATTCACATTTGTATGGGTTGGATGGGAAGGCGTAGCACATGATTCACGGGTTTTGAAAGAAGTTGCACTTAATCCGATATCTGGATTTCGATTCCCTCCACCAGGTTTATAATAAATTTATATATTTTATTATTAAATATATTATTTGTATTCTTCATATAATAGTTGTCACACTGTCATTTACAAATAAATATTACCTTTGTGACGCTGCATATACCGACACTCGTGGATTTATGACTCCATACCGCAACACTAGGTATTGGTTAGCCGATTTCCGACGACGAAGACCGGTAACTAAGGAAGAAAGATTTAATCATGCTCATGCTTGCCTTAGAAATGTTATTGAGCGTGCTTATGGTGTATTGAAGGCAAGATTCCCAATCCTAAAGCAAATGGCTCCTTATCCTTTTCTAGTGCAAAGAGACGTAGTTATTGCTTGTTTTGCAGTGTATAATTTTATAAGAAAATACAACATTCAAGATGAATTATTTACAAACTTTGAAGATAACACTATGGTTACCCCTGATGGTGAAGGTGGAGGAAGTGAAGGTCAAAACACACAAGGCATTGAGTGGGGTTCAGAAGGGGTTGAATATATGGCTACTTTGCGTGACCAAATTGCTAATCAACTACTTTCAGATGCTTTAAATTAGATTTGTATGCAAACTCTTGTAGGGGCTGTTTGGAATTCGATGTGTTTATTTGGATAATGTTTGATTTATGTTAACTTCTATTTTGTATGACATTTTGAATTATTCTAATTTGGCTCTTTTTATTAATTACACAACATCAGTTAAATTCAAACTCGTTTAAACAACGGGGCAATAATGTTATTTTTATCATTCAACAGAGTCAGTAGTCAGTCGGATACTAAATTAAACAGCCAAGTTTCAATCAGATGCAGACTCAGTCAGAACCTCTTACTAGGTCAGCTTCTGACTCAGTCAGATCTTACTCAGTCAGCGCAATCAAACAGCCCCTTAATGTTGATTGTTAACCGATGACTGTGTAATCAGAAGTTGAAGGTCAAAATGTAATGGATGTGTAATGAAATCGTTACCCTTGGTGGTAAACCAATTACAGTGTATATATAAATGATAAACTGTTGTTTAGTGACTCTTAAATTTGCTGGTAATAGTGTTATATGCGTAAGCTTATAATGTCAACGAATTTATTTAATTATTAACTTTGAACGTTTTTCAAATTGTTCATCTCACATTAGTAAGGCACCCAAAGATGAGAATCATGTTACCTCACTAGCTTTAACAGGTGTGAAAATCAAATCCGCAGGGAAACCTCTATGAAGAGCATGCTGTGCAACAGGAGATGGCAAAACCTTCCTTCCCCTATCTCTTCCTGAAGGTGGCTGAGTAACAATAGCTGCAACCTGAATCAACAATCACAATTTACCTAAGTTATATTCAAGCTGATTTGCAGTTGTGTGAAACCAAACAGCATTATAGACAGCAACTACATACTCCATCAGCCAATTGGAACTTCAATGGCGTATAATAACTCAAATCATAAAGGCACACAGCATGTGATTCAGAAAAACATTGAGTATTCATCACAGTTCATTTATAACTAAGTACCTCAAATAACGAATCAGATGCAGAAGATGCGTCTAGAAGAGTCTCCAAAACAGAAGCAGAGACCTAACACGCAACAAAAACCAAACCACAATTCACACACAATCAGAAATTATCAGTCATTGCAAGGCTTTTACATGAAATGTATGTTCCAATTGAACATAGAGGTAGAGGTTACCGATGGAGACCCTAAGAAAACGAGTTTCTTCTTCGTGGAAGAATGAGGATTGATAGTAGCAGCAGAAGTAGAGAAGGCGGCGGCAGAAGATGAAAACGAAGGTGTTGCTAAAAAGCAAAATCGCCGGAGCATCAGCGACGATGGTGATATATGGTGCATTTTCCGGTGATAAACGTTCAGTATCGTGTTTCGCCGTCGGTTTTCATCGTGTGTGAACTGTGAAGTATCACCGTCGGGATGAGATGTTTTGTTCTCTTTGTTCAGCCACAAGGGCTAAAAAGAATGGCAATATGTGTTTTTGGGATAAATTATTTTAGTTATAAACAAAATTTTGACGAAAAGGAATTATTAATTTATGATTTTTCAGACCAAGTTTTAAAGAAAAATGATTAAATTAACTTATAAATTAAAATATTATAAAATAAGAGTATGAATACTTTTAAAAATTAAAAAGAGTTACTAGGAGGTAGGAGATGTATATAATAGAAAATTAAATAAAAAATAATTTTCAAGAGTTAATAAGTAATCATCTACTTATTTTTCAAAAAAAATTACTTTATACCATATATGAAAAATAAATTTAAAAAGTATTTTTGAATTTACAAAATACTATTTTTGACTTATTAACTTCTTAAAAATTAATATGTTAAAAGTGAACTTAAAATAAGAAATGTCAAACATGCATAATGAGAAAGGAAGTTAATCGTTCATGTTTTGTTCTCTATTACGTATTCTTGGTTAGGATATTTTTCAATCAAAAGTTCAAAACCGAGCCGGATTGATTATATTTAAAACCGAATTTCAATCGGTTCCCATGATATGACCATAGGACTTGGATTGTCAATAAATGTTCGGAGGATGGTTGACCATATGTAATACTTAAAACAACATTTATATTTTGTTGTATTTGTAGAGATAAAAAACATCATACTTGAAGGGTGGACAACACATCAAACTTTCGCCACGCAAGCATGGATGGCCTCGACCCCACGGTTAGGGATACCGGTGTTGTCGCGCCTCGCACGCACATTGACATCCCATGGCCAAGGACAATACCATTAAAGATGGCTAACTAATAACTGATATGCAATAAGACACAATGAATGATGTGCTACCGCTAAACATCCTTGAAGTTCACACCCAACATGGCAACACTGATGCACAAACTTGTGTAGTGTAACCGAGTTTAAGCTTGAATTAAGCTCAAGTCCAGCTAGTTTATTATTTATTAATTTATTAATACATATACAATTATTATGTTTATATAAATAACCATTTAAGCTAGCATACTTAGTCAAGCTCGCTACATGAAGCCAGAGCTCGAGCCCTTTAACCTCAGTAGCTCACGGTACACAAACAACTTAGGTTCGTTTTGACCCCTAGTACTAATTTGTAATTTCCATAACCAGCTTTCCAACTTCTACACACCAAGTTATATCATAACCTACTACATTTCTGTCTGGAGCTTCAGCTCTAACAAGAAGCCCATATACTACCACATCCTATGCTAATATAAACAATACCCAAAGGGTAATATGCACGTGTATATCCGAAAACCCAAGAAGCCAAGTTCAACATACCGGAAAACTCTCAGTCAGTCACCAAATGTACATACAAAGAAACATGAAAATGATGAAATAGCAAAAAAAATTAACACAAGCATTGAAAATCTATATATGGAGAAACTGCACATGTACTTTCAACAATTATATATGGTCTACTATAAGATAACAAAAATAAGCTAAAACTTACAGAATTATCATTCTCATCATAACCCTACTATTGTACTACATACAATTACTAAATCCAATAAAGGGCAAAAAAGGAGCAAAGACCTGTATAGACCATGGTACCTGTCTTCGTGTCACACACTGACCATCTTTCTTTAAAAATAATCTAAAAACCATACCGGTTTTTCTATATGTGTAGTGTTTATTTTAGCATCTTTACAAGATTGCTAGTTTAAATGCAACCAAAAAAACGATGTAAAGTGGTCTGAGAAGTGTTTAAGTATTGTAAAAAAATAGTTTTTTGGTATCAGACTTCACCTAAATCCGAATGGTTCCATATACAAACCTCCAAATTCAGCTCCCCGGATGAATTAAGATACCCAAACGGGACCAAAAGAAAATCAGATGGAGGAATACCTTCAACCCGGCCTGGTAGAGTTTGCATGTATGACTTCAATCTTATTGAGCTCATTCCTCTTTCTGATACAAGACAATATAGAAAATGTTCATTACTGTTGCTCGGGCCAATACAAGTTACCATAATAGTATGGCCAATATTTTCAGTCCCTTTGTTAAGTAAAAAAAGAACACCGTCGTCTTCTGCTTGAAGAACAAGAAACGTTTCATCCACGCCTAAAGATACGGGTAGTGGGGAATTATACTGAAAACGCCTTCCAGAATCCCAATGTTTAGTGGTGAAATGATCTGATAATTCTTGAAATAAACCAGTGAAGTTGCAGTTCAGAAGAGGGCATGTACATTGACCTGTGTTCATACCTCTATTGTCAAGAGGATTTGTGTTTGAATACTCTAATGAATTTTTGTAGCCATAATTATTGTTTCGGAGAGGTGGCGTGTTATCGTTCTTGTAAGCAAATGTTACATTATCCTGCAGATTTGAATCATGTGTCATATTATTTTGTTTTAAACAGAGTATTATTTTATAATCAAAAGAACATGATAGTATTATGTAATAATTACCACGTTTTCTTCTTGTCGAACCAGAGTACCACGATTAACTCTAGCAGCCACCTCTCTTATTGGGAGCACATCACGGTCATTTAACAACCCTAAGCCGAGACCTCTCTCCTTGCAAATCACCTGTATTGAGTGAATATTTTCAATGTAATCGAGTTTTGACAACACACTTCTGTTCCAGCAAAAGATGGTCTACACTGAGCAAAATTGATCAGCTATGGGACCTCGATGGTTCTTTTTATATATAATTACCAGATTTTGTCCAAAATCCACTCTTGTAAACAAAAGTATTATTTTTGCAAAAGAAAGAACAAAAATTGTTTATAACAAAACACGACCCAAGTCGACTATTTGACCTGTTTGACATTAAAACACAACCCAAATCAACTAAGTAATACGTATATACACATATATATACATATCCGTCATGTATATGTAGCCATTTGAGAAAGATGATTACCTCCCCACACCCGTAACCACCAAGCTCTTTCTCCTGTTTCTCCCTCTCGGAAATAGCTTCTTCTGTCCACAACGATAAACATGGAACAACAACACGGCCTGGTTCACATGTTCCTCCAATAGCAACACTCTCGTAGTAAAATATCTGCACATGTTAACAAGTCTTATATTTCAAAACAAAACATAAAAACACAATCAGCAAAAAACTTAAAATTGTGTTATAGTTAACCTGAAGAAACAGAAGACAACCACCAACTGCCTGTTGTTTCCCTTGACGATAACGTGACACCTCCCTAACTAACCTATCAAGCAAAAATTTTGCCCAATTGTACTCATGAATAGAATCTATATTTGTCAAAAGATGAAGAAATGAAGGGCTAACATCTAGCCTTGCTGTAGGGCACAAAAGCGTCCCTAAAACATAAAGCAAAAAAGCTCTTTTAAAATCATCTCCTGCTTCTGGTTGTCCCAATATTTCTTCCAGAAAACGAACTGAAATCCCTCGATTTGAAGCGTTGTATTTTCGACGTAATTCTACAACCAAGTCATCAGGACCTGAGTTGACCACATCTTTACCAGTAGAAGATAAACCCATCACAAGTTCAACATCACGAGGGTATAAAGGAATTCGTTCACCACATATCTCTAGGCTGCGCCTTATGGTGTTAAACCTTTCTAACAACCATAAGCATAAACTACGCCGCAGAGTTCTACATTTGAGATCAAGAAGGCTGCCAAAGCCCATGCTTTTTACTGCTTCCTTTTGCTCGCTTGTGAAGTGTTTTAACACATTGACTAAACGACCAGGAGAACACCGAGTGACTAAATTGGCCTGCATCAGAAAACCCATGAGTAAAAAGTAAAAACTTGACCATATAAACACATCATGTAAGAAATATAGAAAACCACTATAGTGTCACCTGCTTTCTAGGTTTAGGTTCACGAGCAGGAGCAGAACTCAAGTAGTCATCCCATACTTCACGAGCACGTTTTGTGTATTTTGATTTTTCCTCAAGAGACATCACTTTCCAAGCATCTGAGGCTGCTTTTGTTGCCTGAAAGAATATAACACCAACTCCAGTTAGCATTTTTCACGCATTATTACAAGTGAGTATGAGACAATAACAGGGCGTCACAATGCTTACAACTTTCAGACCAGATGATTCGGGATGTGAAGCACTGTACTCCTTAATAAACTCCCGGCTAGAACACCATTCACAATTACGTCAATAACACACAGATCAAAAGCCAACACAATTGAATGCGAAAAAAATTCTATTTATTACCTAAAATGTACCCAAGAGCAAGGGGGACGCGGTGTACCGCCTTGCTTCTTCTTTTTCTTCCTTCTGTTTCCTTCAATTTCAAGACCCACCATTTCTTTCCTCTTCCCCACCATAGAATCACTTTCACTTGGCACCTATTTGCAACAAACAAAAAAAACATTTATTGTATTAGATCCAAAACCACACCACAAAGTTAATTCATCAACTAAACAAACTAATGGCTCTAAAAATACATTAGAACTAAACTCATAAGATTCAAAATTCTTCTTTGAGTAGCTGTCATAACACCAATTGATCAATTACATACATAATCACACTAATAATCGACTATCACCCTAAATTAACCTACAGTGCAATTACAGGAAACTATGAGGTTAAATAAACGAAAACATCAATTTAGCAAATTAAATCAATAACAATTCTGAAAGAATACATCTTTCTCGAAACAAAAATCGCTAATGTAATTGAAGACGAATAAAGCAAAATTGAAAGTTGAAATCAATACCATTGGGGAGAAAATGGTAGCTCCTTCGTCGAAATTGGGGGAGCTATCAGTAACCATGTACGTATGCAAGATTGTACGAAATCAGGTTAATTTAGGGTTGTAACAAAGAGGGAAGTGGGTAATTTTTGGGTTTTTTGATGGGGTTGAAGATTGTGATCTAGTTATTGAGTGAATCGGATGTGAATTTGCCTTCGATTAAGGGTAATTGAAAGGGGAAAAAGGGTGAAAACAGAGTATGTATGCATATTAAGGAGTATGTTTGTGATTGTGATCGGATGCATATGAAACAGTTCATCTTTGCATCTTGATGCTGCACTGAATTTTAGACAAAAGGTCTCAATATTGTCTTGAGGTAGCTTTGGACATACGTTTCAAAATGATTATCACGAGTTACGACTTTAGCAATGAGATGATTGTCCTGATAGAGAGTGTAAAGGTGAGATGAAAATAACTTTAATATTTATTTATCATATTAGATAAAATATTGTTTTTAAAAAACTCGACTTAAACGACTCTTCTTTTAAGAGTAAGTAAATATGGTCAAACAAGAACGGAAACATACAAGGTAAGTAACATGTCTGTGCAGTGTGCACTTTATATAAAATTATATAAATCTTAATACTTTTAATAATTTTTTAGTAAAACAAGGAAGCAAGAATGATATAAAACAATGAAACTGAACAAATTGATAACTCTAGCAATCGTATATACGTTCATGTTTAAGAGGGTAATGTCAATATTATATTAGACTAGCATACGCTTATGCTAGAGAGATTTGAAGTATAATTAGACTCCAACATTATATTAATAATTACACAATAATTAAGCTTAAAAAAATCAAGTAGGTAGTTGTTGGCTAGTTTAGCTTCATAGACCGACATCGGATGGTCCTTGCACTGAAAACGAGTTATGAGTAGCACGACGAAAATATGTTTTAAATTCAAGTAACATTTGTGTTAGATCTCATTCGTAACATGTATCGTCATAGTTTGGTTATATCCGTCCAGTTGGGTGTTAGCATGTCTCATATTTGATATTTTTATATACGTGACAGATGATAAAGAATTTAGTTAATAAGAATATAATAAAATTAAAAAAAAATATTAAAAAAAGGCATCCAATTAGTTACTAATTTTATAAGTCACTAGTTTATGATACTTAGAACTTCGAATAATGTATCGTTTATTATTATGTTCTTTACTAACAGATGATAATCCTTGAAATAGTAAGTGACAAATTGCACTATTAAATGGTATTAGATCCAAAGTTATCCCATTAACATTTTAAAACAATTAAAAGTCATTTACCCTCGTCTACAAATAACTTATATTCACTCTTGAAATATATTCATTATTTTATCTTTGTTTTATTTTATCTTTGTTTATCATGCGAGTTGTGTAACAAGCCTTCATTGAATTTACCATTAAGATGGACATGACGTATTCATAGAACAAGCAGAAGTGCGATATATGTCAATCATACGATATGTATTCAAACCTTTTGGCTTGGGTTATATAAACACCCAAACTTATAATATGAACACCTACATTTCTCTCTCTCTCTCTCTCTCTATATATATATATATATGTATAGAAAGAGATAGATAGAATGTGAAAATAATAGATGTATCTATAACATACCCTAATATTTTTACCAGCAAAGACAAACACTTCCTCCTATAGACTCACTTAAAAATCACCACACTTAACTCGAGGAATCGAGGATGTCTTTCCTTCCATAAATCAAAGACTAATCTCTCACAACATTTACAAAGTTGGGTTCATGAAGATGCATGCATACACGACAGTGTTGCAACTAGTCCAAACTGGTCAAACCGAAGAACAAGGCTAAACTGGTCCGGTCTTTCTCTATATATACACGACTCATATATATAGAAAACCGAATTTGGTCCGGTTTTCGCCCATGACCAGCCCTAAAACAGCATCAATTACTAATAGAAAGGAGAAAACATAACAATAATAGAACCTCCTACAATAATAGAAAACATAACAATATTAATCAATTACATTAGATTAATATTACTCGTCCAGAACTTAAATAGTCATAACAAAGTTGCAGAAGACCATAATTTCCAGGAAAAGAAGAGAATTCTACACTTAGTATACAAGACATTGTTTGCTCATACGAGCGAGATAGCTTTTTTTATGCAAACTTGTAGACACAGAATCCCGTTGTGGCTTGAAAAGTCAGACGGAATTGTTAGGTAATTCTTTTTCAGCGTGTGTTCAGACCATTTTGTATATATCTTTGGTACACATTGCAGAAACAGAGTTGCCTCCATGTTCTTAGCAGTAAGTTGATAAACAAAGCGAGTTTTTAGCACGTCTGGGCCCACACAATCAACATCAAAAGCTCGGTCGTGTTCTTTAACCTGATGATTGAGAATGAAAATGACACTTTTGTGTTGTTCTTGAAGAAAAATGTGATTCTGGTTTGCTGATACATAAACATCAAATGGGGTGTTGAATGTGAAACGGGTGGTGGAAGCTGCATGTTGGATGCCAAAGTGGAAGTACAATTTTTTTGAAGAATCGACATAGGAGCATGATGAGTAAGGGCAAAAGCAAGCGGTGCGTGCGCACATTTGTTCATGCTCACTTTTTTTATTATAAGCCATGGTTTCTGTGCAACCATATTGAGCGTTTACGCATGAAACTTTTACTGATTCTATAACCTTTTCAATAGCTCTGCAGCGGTTATAACCAATCGGCAAGCAGCAAGTGGGACATTTTCTTTTCACCTTTCTGCAGCATGAGGAGCATGCTATATGCCCGTTTTCACACTGCAGTGTCATTAACAGAACGTAAACTGATAAATCACACCTAATGATCTCCAAGGTTAGATAATACTAAAATAAACAAGAAAATTTCACAAAACTAAATAGAATCATGAAATTCGGTTGTTCATACAAAAAACATTCATATAATATAAATCACATTACCATGGAAAAATTATGTCAATGTAAGTCTATTCTGCAAGATTCTTCGATTAGGACCAACAAAAGCAAAGCCATACAAGCTTTCTGGTAATCATGGAGACATAAACTCTAAAGATATTTCTTCTATAGACTAATTCAGACCTGCTTTCACAAATCTACATGACTCCTTTAACACTTAACAAACAACAGATATCAATCAATACTACATAGAGTACATACATGCAGCATTGGATCATATCACGGCAATGTTCAAACAAATTGCAGTTGCATCATTTATCAGTTCAAAACAATTCAGTTACCATATATCTAAACATAAACACATACACAAATACATATATACAGAAAAAGCGATATGTTATACCTGGAAGACAGGGGTGCAAAGTGGATCAAGACAAATGGGGCAATCCAAAACATCAGGATCTGTCAACACAACCTGCAATTCTCCATTAAAATTGTTATACACAGATGAAGCAGTAGGAGACCTCTGACGCGCATCACCGACATTCGATATCCCTCGGGGTAACGATGGAGCAATAGATGAACACATCCTTCGCCGTTGATTTTGCCCCTCCGATGCCAATTCCACCTCTGCACGATCACCGACATCATCATCATCATCATCATCATCATCGTTTCTGACATCTTCACAAACTTCAATCTCTTCATTTACCTCTTCTTCTGACACTTGAGAATCCGATTCTACATCTTCTACCGGGATAAAGTCTTCGTCGTCTTCCTCCGTCGTAACACGTGATTGTGATGGATGGACCGATGTTTGCAGTTGAGACGGTGGTTCGGAGAATCTAACGCGTTTGAAGGTGAGTGGAGCCTCTTCGTCATCTTCGCTGATGGAGAATCTCGTCATCGGAATCGCACTTTCGGCTGTTTTAGTGATTTTTTTAGTTGTTGAGGCCATTGATCCCGGTGATTGATTGTTTATTCGTGTTTCATCGAGTGAACCCTAGTTTACCAAAATTGATTTTTCATGAAGGATCGTAAATTTGGGAAGTTTTTAACGACTCTAAAAGACTATTTGATTACACTGATTCAGTAAGATTTGACTGGGTAAGAAGCTGACCAGTAAGATGTTCTGACTGGGTATGCGTATCACTGAAACTTGATTGTTTGATTCGGTATCTGACTGACTCGAAAACCGTCTCTGCAAATCACCTTATATGTAAATCACTTTTAACCAAATCACCACTAAACATCTCATCTTCGTCCATCTTCTTCACCGCCTCTTCCATCCACCACCCACCACCTCCGGCATCACCGCCACCACCTCCAGCATCACCGCCACCACCTCCAGCATCACCTTGGTCTTGGTCAGATGAAAAGGATCCGGTCAGCATGTTTAAAATTCAGGTCCGGGTCAGACCAAAAGAACCCGTCAAATCTAATTTCAAGCGTATCAAAGGGGCTGATCGGCTGACCGAGTCAGCCGGGTCAGCCGAGTCAAACCAAACAAACAGCCCCTAAAAAAAGCACTTCATTTTATTTAATTTTAACTTTAGAAATTTTTATATACATGTCTAAATTATCCACTTTAACATTTGATATAAATCATGCTTTTGGCCCCTAAGATTTATTTTGTTTACAACTAAAAAAAAGTTAAATCTTTTAACATATGATGTCTCAATGTTGTATTTTTGTAGTGATTTTGCCTTTCAACACTAATTTTATCATTACGTCTTATTATAATTAGTTTCTCTATCTTTCGATATAGAGGAAAGGCTTGTCATCATCCTATTCCTCACAGACCCTGTTTATAGTTTACTATGATAAGATATACTGTCTATGTTTGTTTGTTTGTATTTAATAGTTGTTGTGTTATATATGTAGTTTATATGAGATAATTAAAAAATAAAACAAAATAAGCTTCTCCATATTTGACTCGATTATCACATGTTTAACACAATTTATGTAAACCACCACATCTACCAAATTGCCAGGGCCAATGCCACCTCATTCGAATCCTCGGTCAAACCTAAGTTGTAATCATCCATATTTCAGCTTATGTGATTTATGATTCATCACTATTTTACTAAATGATTGTTATGTTTTTTGTTCGTCGGAGACAAACTATAGCAAAAACATTACGTGGGTGTTTGTTTCTGGATCCGAATTCCACTAGAGAAGTTACATTGTGTTGGAATTATTGTGTTAGAAACAGTTACATTGTGTTTGTTTTTTGATCTAATTCCACTAAAGAAGTTACATTGTGTTGGAATTTCAATACATAATTGAAACATTTGAACACCCTTATTATGAGAATAGTGTATGATTAGAGGACCATTAAGAAACACGACATCACCCATCCGATATAGAGACGAGGGTATGATTTTGTTATTGATGTAGCATGAAGATAGGTAATGCACAACCACACCATCGTATTGTACAATCCAAAAAGCCGATGGATGGGGGAGATGAAAAAAAATCCCGGTTCATAGTTTAATGATAGTTTCATGATGAAATGAAAAGTTTGATGTGATATTGATACGCAGTAGATATTACTTCAAGCATGGTGTAATCTATTAAGAAGACTGGTCATATTGTTAAATTTTCAGACCTTTAATACTTCTTTGTTTGAAATCTTCAAAAGTTAATGCAAACATAAACTTCTTTATGTGATTGCTAAATGACGAGTACGAGAACCCAACCTCAACCCAAATATGAATTCCAAACTAACGGGTATGCATCATTATACAACACACCTAAATCCACAATTTCAAAAACTCGTGTTCTCGTTATATCAACTCATTAAGCTATCCATATATAAAATTACTGGTTTTTTCATATTCAAAATTACAAATCTTCCTAAGTTTGTAGAGTTGAGAATTTCAATAATTACCCCATTCCCTTTCCATAACAACCATATCTTTAGTCATATCCATTAGCCATATATCCACACTAACACCTATAGATAATTTTTCCTTCCCACAACTCAATATTATTGTAAGAAAAAAACAATTATGTTTTGGACTAAAGTCAATAAGATACTAAAAAAATTATTGAACCCTAGCAAAAAGCCATTACATACGGTGTTTGTTCATATATTTTCAATTCTCGAAGTAGTTACAACTAAAATTACACAAATTTTGGTCGGGGGCATAACCATTTCATGCACAAAAACCATTTGGGCACTGATAAATTTGCTAACATCTTACAATCTCACTAGCACAAGAAAAAAAAATCAATGACTAAATTTATGACATATAGTATACCTAAACCCAGAAAAGAATAAGTGACTGATTTGATTGAGGTTGTATTGGTCGGGTTGTGCTAAAATTGAATCAAAATCAAAAATTCAATTTTGGGGGTTTTGAAATATGTTAAGTTTTAGGTTTTCAATTTTCAATTTAGATGATGACTTCAATGGAGTATTACTTTTAAATATTTCAAGCCAAATAAAATTTCCCACAATAACGAATATTGACATGAAACTTTAGGTTAAATGTTTATTATGCTAATTAATTATTACACACTTAACCTAAAAAACATAGGGTTATTAGATTTTAATAATCTCAAGTATCATTTATTGGTAGAGATTAATTCTAACTTAAAATGTAACATCTCGTTTTTTTTTTGTTAACTAAAAGTTAATTTTGTTAGTTCTTGTAAGGGCCATTTATGCTATTTATGAAACTTGGTGGGCTATTTATGTATGTGTTCTTATTTAATTTAAAGTTTATAAATATTATATGATAATAATGTTAATATTAATAAAAGTATAAATACTATTATGGAAGAATAATAATAATAATAATAATTATAATAATAACAATAATAATAATAATAATAATGATAATAAAAATAATAATAATAAGTTATCAAAGTTAACAAGTTAAAACTTGATTAAGTTCAAGGGGGCCTAATTGTCAAATTAGAAACTTGAAATATTAAGTTTGGGCATAGAATATTAAGAATTCAAAGTTGAGGGACCAAATGTGTAATTAACTAAACCCAACCCAAAACCATTTTTCTCTCTCCCCGATTTTCCGGCCGCCGGCCGGCGAAACTCCGACACGGCGCCGGCGAGGTTCCAAAATCCGTAAAAACTTATCCGTTTTATTCCCAAATTATACCAATCGCTTCGTGAACACAATTTGAACCTCGTTATGAACTTTTAAGGCGTTTATCAATCGGTTACGAACTCCATTCGAAGGTATAACCGAAGCACGTTAAGATCCATAACCGTTTGAGCATTAAACCCCAATCATAACCCAATTAACTGAACCAAAACGAGCGTTTATCTGATTCTAATCGATTGAAATCATCAATTTCACCTGAAACAAACAAAAACATCTCATTCGATTCTCTCTGTTGATCACGAGCTGCAACATACTCGAACGCTATCTTCCGAACATCAAGATTTGAAATCGATAAGGGGCTTTGGATCTAGCTTGTCATACGAAGCTATACCCAAGGTTAATTGTGTTATCATCAACGTTTACATCGTTTCTGCATCTCCCTTTGACCGCGACTTGTGCAGCGTTGGGTTCACCTTCAATTCGAACTTGTTCGGGTAAATTACATACATGAATATGCTCGTTTTAGCATGGGGAACAAAAGCCCCATGGTTAATTCGATCAACAACCTCGAATTGACAATCAATTTGGATCGATCGGGTTCTAGGGTTCTTAAGGATTTGGGGGTGTTGTTTAGTTATGCTTTTTATTAATTTAAACGCGAACACTATCGCGGCTGGATGCCTTGGTTCACTGGTTATGTTACTCCACTCACACACATGAGGTCCCGGGTTCGAACCCGGGCACCATCATGTTATTTTTTTAAAGGGTTTTAACCCTTAATTAAATTATAAAAACGTTTTAATATATATAAAAATTATTTTTTAAACTTTAAATATTTTCAAAAAGCCACCATATATTTTCTGTATATTTTTTTTAGTCTAAGTAATTATTATTATATATATATTTTTTTTTTTTTCCTTTTTTTTTCATGAATAATAAAATGGATTACAAATAATAACTAAAAATTATTATTGTTTCAAAATGTTTCTTTTAATATCGTTTAATAGTACATAATTCTTTTTGCTATAAAAATCTATTCAAATTTTATAAAACTTTCAAAATGTTATAATTATTTCTTTTTCACATAATTAGTATAAAACATAAATATATATTTTTGGAAAATATAAATGATTTTCATTTGTTAAATATAATTATTTAACAAACCTCAAACTCCACTTAACCCTAGTACTCATTAATTAGTTAAATCATTATGTTTAAGTTTAAATCTTGTAATATATATATTTAGGTGTCTTGTGACGATACACCTTGGAGCGACGCTTGTTAATATTATTATTAAACCGCCATTATATATTTATTGTCAAGTGAGTTTTCTTGCCCCTTTTTACTTTATTTCACACTATTTTGGGGTGAAACATGATAACTTATACATGATACACGTATACACGTTTGAGACTTGTAAATCACGTGCAATTCAACTTATTATTTTGTCATGGTTATTTGTTTATTGTAAGTGTTTATATGAGATACATAGTTTGATTACAATCATTAACTATTGCTAGCCTGGCAACGTCTTAGATCTTTGGGCCTGACAAGCCTATTTGGTGCTAAAGTCGATGTATTGCCGACTCCTAGGAGCCGTATGCTTGTGCACTAGGGAACCAAATACACTTAGCCAATCTTTTATACTTGTAATCAAGTCGAGGTTTGGTTGTAACGATATGTGTTCTATAACCTTACTAGCTTATAACTTATGACATGAATTGCTACTTGTAATTTTTTTTATTATGTATGAAAACCTTGGAAACTCACCAACTATTTTAGTTGACCCTTATTTTTATCATGTTTCAGGTCAACCTCAAGCTTAAAGTGATCTTTTTGAAGCATGCCATAATCTAGGATTCGGACCTAGTAAATGAAATAAAAAGTTTACTTTATGTTTTTGTTGCATTCGAACTTATTACTTGTTTGGGAATTATGATTGTATTTGTATTTCAAGACTTATGATAATAATATTTACAATTTAATATAGCGTTTTGTGGCTGTGAACAATCTTAACCCTCACATCTCGACGTTTCCGCCGTCAAGGTTGGGGTGTGACATAAAAAATGTTTACAGACATTCATATTTTGAATTTATTTTCCTCCAATGATCTCTTACTAACTGAGAGTTAACCCTTGTTAGTTTTTTTATGAAATAAGACCAACTACGAGTCATTTTTCAACTCCAACACCGTCTAGTCTTAATTAGGTTTGTTTTCTATTGTCTAACCTTCATCATCACCTGAAATCTACCTCCAACGATTTCAGTGATTCAAATCAAGAGATGGAGATTGACGAGTTTTTTGGTGCGAAAGTTTCAAATTGACGGACCGACGATAGATTTCAACTTTCTATAGTGTTTTGGATACAAAAACAATTCACGTCATTAAAAAACTAACAGAGTTAACTCTTAGTTAGTAGGGGATCGTTAAAAGAAAATAAAATCAAAATTAAAAGTACATGTATAAATATTTAAAGTACTAAGATTAATCACAATAAATAAATAATAATCGAGACTTAGAAATTTTATTGAAGCCCTGTGGGTTTTGGTTTTAAATTATTTAATTAAGCAAATCCATACGCCTTTGTTGACATGAATAATCAATCTATCCAAATCCAAATAATAATAAAACCACCGTACCCAAGCAAAGCACAGGCACAACACCGCCAACGCCGAGAAGATGGAGCACAGTGTATCGGCGGCGTATACAACATCACCGGCGCTACTATACCCAAAAACATTCTTCCCCAAAAACCCTAATTTATTTTCAAACCCTCATTCTAGTAATCGAAGAGGTAACTACAGGCCATCGTCATCTGTTAAAGCGTCTTCGGCTTTCAAGACACATACTTTGTCGAGCAATTGGGATGTTCCCACCTCCAATTACGCTGCTTCAGCTCCCACGTGGATGCCCAGATTCGAAGAACTCGATACCACCAACATGCTTCTTCGTCAACGTATCGTATTCTTGGGATCCCAGGTATTGTTGGAAGGAGTCGAATTTCTTTTGGTTTTTGTGTATGTGGTGATGAAATTAGTTGAATCGATTTGTGGGTTTTTGATCTTGGTTCGATTTAGTGTGTTAATTTTGGGATTACGCATGTACTTAGAGTTGCCCCTTTCAAGATCGGATTTTGTTGCTTGTTCTATCTTTACTGCTGCCGTTATATTAATCAATTTGATGAATTTGTTGATGGGTTTTGTTTTTCTGCAATCTGGTTACTTGGTTATTGAGATTATACACATAATTGCTCCAGAGCTGATTATTTTGGGGCTTTGTGTTTTCAAAGTGATTATTGAAATTAGATGATTACTTGCAACAACAACACAGTAATTTTAACAGGACTTAGTTAGGCAGTTTTGTATTGGCCTTATATATTATTATTTTGGCCGTACAATTCCGAAATTCAGAATTTTAGTCATCATACACCAGGATAACAAATTGAATATCGGATGCCCTCTATCTTTCTTTGTGTCGATGAAATTGTTGATATGCGGTTGTTTTTTCTTGAATTTTGAGGCTTTTTTCTAATATTACGACCATTTATCAACATAATGAATCCCCTTTAGACCAGCATATTAGATATCTCTCTCTCTATGCATACATCCATCAGTTCCTCGTATGTATAGATGGTTTTATTAAATTGACGCCTTGCGTTTCAAGATTACAATCGTGCTATGTCACTATCCTCTCTTTTTTCTGTGCCATTTCAGCGATTTCTTGAGGGTCTTCCTTCAATTAAAAGGCCAAAACAGTTTAGATCACAATCTCTTATATTGAGTTCCCTCTGTTCAAAATCAGTCATGTCTGTGTATCAGCTATACCCATCAAGTAGTCTAATTTCTTGATGATTGTTTTATGTTTTTTTGTATATTGTATCAATTCAGTGAGTTTGGATCAGTTCATTTATACTACCTTCTTTCATTCTTGTAGATTGAGTGCAAGATCACATCTTCATATGCCATAGTGGAATGTTAAACAGCCAAACTGAATCTAGCTGTAACTTTATAGAACACCACTACCAACATGGGAGACTTCTGTTTTGAAACTAACCCATGATGTATTCATTTAACCACTAATGTCATGACTTGTGAAATTGGAATTTCTGCGTTTTGTTGCTCGTATTATACATATCATTGTTTGGGTGGTTAATGGTGAAAGTGGGGATCTCGGACGGTGATGTAATATGCAGGTGGATTACATTGAGGGAATTTAAAATTTTTTTTATTTGATGGTTAATTGTCTAGTTTCTATGGTTTAATGCTGTGAGTAATTTGGTGTTTTCTTTATGTTGTATTTTTCGTGGATAGTTTTTACATGGCAACATAATCTTCTCTCTTTTTAACAATGAAAATGACAAGAATGGAATTATGCAGGTGGACGATATGTCAGCTGATTTCATAATCAGCCAGTTGTTATTTCTTGATGCAGAAGATGACAAAAAAGATATCAAGTTGTTCATCAATTCGCCCGGTGGTTCTGTTACTGCTGGTATGCATATGGCTTGCTTTGGTTAATTTAATTTTATATTTATCAGTTTATCTTCATTCTGCGGCTAATGATCCCAATATGTATATTTTTGGCTTGAAATACCACCTAACTGATGTGTGAAATCTAGCTTTAATATATTAGAACGAATAGTTAAATTCTAATTAGGCTATCACATAGGCAGTGAACCTCTAGCTAAGATGAGCTTAACTTATTAAGAATGTCTACCCCCTGGCCATTCAAAAAAAAACATGTGCATTACGTAATTTTACCATACACTTAATCACTATTAAGCCAAAACATACATGGCCCAATACATCACCAAGAAACTATATATCACATATTTTCAATAGTTCAGAAAGTAATACACTGAATGCTCAAGCCATGATGCAAACAACTGTCACAAGCTTGGTGACTAATCAAATCTCCAATGTCATTTACAATATAAACAGAGATATCTGAAGAGCGCTTTTTAACAGGTTGTTTAAAGGAAATTTACAAGGTCAAAGATAAATAAAACCATATATTTGAATAATCAAGTTGCAACAATAATCTGACTTGTAACATCCCAAAACCTATGCAACTGAACATTGGATGTGACTTGTGAGAGATCTATATAAAAATGTGTAATTTGGGAGTATCAGTAGCATGATATACAATAGGCATTTTGGCATAACATATTAAGCAATGCCACAATGCAACGTTAACATAATCGAAATGTACTGAAATTTTAGAAAATATAGGAAACAAAACTTGAAGAACATAGAAAACGGGACTTGAAAAAATAGGAAAACAACTGAAATGGAACCTTATTTTCTAACTTCATTAAAATTTAAGTTTGCATTAAGCTTGGAGTCAAGTATTTCATATAACATGGACACATGGATGTTATTCACGCTTCCATAACTTTCTGAATTTTCATCTTGAACCCTTAGCACTCATATATTAACTACGCAATCACTGGGAAACATGTTACTAATTTTTTCCAATTTTTTATCAACTTTCTCATCTAACTTGCATTATACACCTATTCAACATGGCACATAATAAAGAGAGTATTTGTTAGCCTTTTGATGATTTCCTTCTCTATCTTTTGATGATGCATGAAGGAATGGGGATATACGATGCTATGAAGCTATGCAAAGCAGATGTGTCCACCATTTGTGTTGGGCTCGCTGCATCTATGGGAGCTTTTCTTCTTGCTTGTGGTACAAAGGGAAAGAGATTTTGTATGCCTAATTCTAAGGTTATGATCCATCAACCACTTGGAAAAGCCGGCGGAAATGTATGTAATTTTCTTTGCTTACTGCTTATTAAATACAAATGTTTTCACCTGATTCGAAAATTTTATATTCCTTCATTTATTGTATATTCAGGCAACAGACATGAGTATAAGAATACGAGAAATGGTGTACCACAAGGTCAAAGTAAACAAGATACTCTCAAAAGTCTCGGGAACTCCTTACGAGAAGGTCAACCATTTGACTACCCTTCTTCGCCTTTTTATTTTGTTTCCATTTCTTATATCATAACATTTATTATCAACTTTCTATTCAGGTTGAAGCTGACACAGACCGTGACTATTTTATGAACGCGTGGGAAGCAAAAGCATATGGATTGGTTGATGAGGTGATTGATGACGGCAAACCAGGTTTAGTTGCACCACTAGCAGATTCAAATCCGCCACCCAAACCCGTGTGTGGGATCTATGGAAAGTTGAGGGGAGCAGAAAAGCTTTGAAGAATATGCCATCAGAGGACAAATTGTTGCAGAATGGACACATTGGAGGTCAAGAAGGTGAAGATGGACCCAAACAAGAAGAAGCTGCATCTGCTTGAAAAAATGATTGGTGCCACTAAAGGCTTATAAGATAGTGCAAATGTAACACTAGTTGTGTTTGTTTGACTTCTGTGGTCAATTCTTGAAGTATTTTGACTTTTTGCATAGTATGATTTGATAGATGCTTATTATGATAAAGGTGCTCTTATTATGATAACTGGTAAAGTCATAATTTCCCTATGCTTTGCTTATCATGCTTTGTATATTCTAAGTGGCAAATGGGTGATTGTGAGACATAACACGCCATCTTTAAAACTGTGGCAACCAGCCAACCAATAATCATGGGGAATATTCATCAAGCATCATTATTTTCAAAAATATAGATAACATTGTTTTTTATGTACGATAATCTATAGATATGTTATCAACGTCTATAAACGTCATGTATGTCTATCCTAAAAACGTGATGTTCGTAGTGTAAGCTAGATTTAAAATGTGAAGTCTGTTTACAAATACTCGAGTGACTATCCTTATGTATCAAGTATCAACCCTTAACGTTCATGAGAATTTGTGAATAGAGTTTCAAAGATGTTTAATTTGAATATATCACGATTCAATATGTTAAATATATAAACATACGTTATTAACTAAAGTAAAAAGTAAAAACTGTTAAAAAGTACTCTGGTTTTTGAGGTAAAAACGGTTATTTTATGGCACACGTTCAAACAACGTTCTATACTTGTAGACGCATGATTAAAAACTAGAGGGCCCACTTCTTTAACAGGAGAAGCAGATGAGTAAACGTGGAGTTATGGCGATGATGATGATGATTATTAGAGAAAACCCTCTTCAATCCAAAGTTTCAATCTTCAACAAACCCTAATCTTGGGTTCTTTATTATTATTATTATCATTATTGTTATTTTCAGAAGAATCTTGTTATGCATGTGAAACAGAGCTTAATGGGGGATCATATTGTGTTGCTGGTTGATTGTTTGGTCACTGAATCCTCTGATCATGAGGCTTCCATTGAGAGTAAAAGTATATCGAATTCAGCAAACGATGAAATGGTTACTGATGTTTGTGGTCATATGATGGATTTTGGTTTCGAATCGTTACAGAAGAAATTGGCAGAATGCAGGATCTGTCATGATGAAGATGAAGACTTAAACATGGAGACACCCTGTGCTTGTTGTGGAAGCTTGAAGGTTATTGTTCTTAATCTTACTTCATGAAATTTATTTCATATTTGATCAAGTCATGTGAAACTATTGAATTATAAGGGAATTCATAGTAGGAAGCAGGAGAAAGCCACTAGAGTTAGAGGATGATGCTAATCGTAAGGTGGTTATAAGTTGAATTCCGCGTATTGATATAAATTGATTATAGTGTAGATTTAGAAGAGACTCTGAGTTGTCGTAAAAGAAAAGGAAGGATGAACATGTGAAGTAATAAATTTTAAGAGTCCTTTTTTAATTGATAGCGTAGTGATAAAAGTCAAATTTTCTTAAAGAATACTCTAGTTAAAAGAATATAGAACAGGAGTTCTCACATAAAGTGTAGTATTCATGATTTGAATTTTAAATTTTTTTAATTAAGATATACATGTTTTCATAATATAAAGGAATAAATGGATATGGTTAAAATTAGAGAAATCCGCCTATGGCTTGTTTGTCATAACAACCGAGCCATTTTCTTGTTTTCATCTTATTGCAGATGGTTCAAAAGTCATGCTCGTTCTAACTTGAGTCATCTTTTACTTCACTTGCTTTTATCTTATTAATTTATATTTAAGTCTGTCAATTATTACATCAACTCCATTACAGTTACCTCGCCTCGTTTAATTCAACATGCTTTCAGTATGCCCATCGCGCATGTGTTCAAAGATGGTGCAACAAGAAGGGAAACACCATATGCGAGATTTGCCTCCAGGTTTGTCTACTTCAAACAAACATTTGAGTTATCAACTTCCAAATGGTTCAAAAGATTATTATCCTATCACTACACCAAACTGATTTATCTTAACTGCTATATTATTATCATTTTGAACACTTGTTTTTCTTCAAGTTTCAGCCATTCAAGCCTGGTTATACATCACCACCTCCCTCATACCAATGTGATGACATCCCAATGAATTTCAGGTGTCCTTTTGACCTTACAAATCTCTATTTACATACAATTTTGCTAGCCTGCAGCAATTAATATGTTCATATTTCTTTTTATCGCTTTCTTTAGGGGAAACTGGGAGATTTCTAGACATGACCTATACAATTTGAGGCGTTCAGCAACGCGTTCTGCTGGTCATGATGAACCCGAATTTGATGAGTATATCACTCTTAGCTATAAAAGCTTGATTTGTTGCCGCGCAATTGCTATAGCTGTATGCAATATTCATATTTCATCTGATAAACACTATAATACATCACAATCAAGTTTTTTCTCATGTATAAGACTACTTGCAGTTTATGATTCTTCTCGTGTTGCGACATACTCTACCAATCATCATCAATGGCACAGGAGGATACACTGTTAGCATATTCGCCGTAAGTAAGATGAAAAGTTACTCGAGCACTTGATTTTGTTTTTATTTCCTTTTGAAATAGTTTTCTGCTGCAGTTTGTCATGTTAAGGAGCATTGGTGTTCTGCTGTCGACGTATATCGTGGTTAGAGCTTTGGCTTCGGTTCAATGCCGCCAGCAAGTGCAGGTTAACAGTTTAGATTGGAATGTGCAGATTTGATCATTTGGTTCTAATTTTTGTGTTCAATGGATCCTAGAGCATTGTAAAGTTAATTTTACTTTTATCATCTCATTTTGTTAGATAAAAACAGGCTGGATGTTGCATATATTGTTTAAACACTACAAGTTGTTTTCCAACACTTTTAGTTGTACAATTAAATAGTCATTTGAGCATAATTAATCAAACTTAATGCATAATTTAATATGATTGGTCATGGAGAACGTGAAATCAACTTTCAAATAATTGTTGAATTATTATTTTGTAATAGTAACACACATAATTTTTTAAGTTAATCAATCATATTATGTACCATATAGAACTAGAATCTACACTCTAGTAGTTGAGGAGTACACTATTTATCATAAGGAATTTAGAATATCCTCTTAACAACAATCGTAGAAATAGATAACTTGTACCAAAGATTTTGATAAACTTATGATTTTGCTAACACATATGGAGTCAAATTTTATATAAGAACTACATTTCTATCTAATGTTCTAAATAAAGGAAAACTTGATCAATAAAGTAAGGATAAATACTATAAAAAACTAACATACTTTCAGTTTTTTCTCACAAGAGTTTTTGTGTAATTTTTTGCACGTAAAATACTAACATACCTTCTGTTTTGTTTCATAAAAGTCTCTCAACAGTTTTTGCACATAAATAAACAATATATTTTCTTTTTTTTTACATAAAAACCATTCAAAAGTTATTTACACATTAAATTCGTTTCATTTGTTATAACTTAAACGGTCAAACTTGAGTTCTCATAACTTAAACAATCCTAACTCGAGATCCTATAACTCAAACGAGCCACGTAGGGTTGAAAATACATACAATCAAAACAATCAGTGCAAACGTTGTTTTATTTTCTTTTTAGAATTTGCTCAAATATAAAAAGTGAAGTGACTTAAATATGTAAATAATTATTGAATGATTTCTAGGTGAAAAACCAGAATGTATGCTGGTATTTTATTGAAGTGACTTTTATGAGACAAAACCAAAAAATGTTGTTTTTACGTGCAAAAAATTGTACATGGATTTTTATGAGACAAAACAGAAAGTATGCCGGTCTGTTACTTGCAAAAACCTGTATAGTGACTTTTGTGAGAAAAAACTGAAAGTATGTTGTTTTTTTTATAATATTTACCCGTAAAGTAAATAAGTGTAGTAAGTATTAGTATAAAATTTCATATAACCGAAAGAATATTTATTGTTGCAATCGACCATGGACAGCTCAATAAGCAGGCAAACCGATTGTATATTGACAGGTTGGGGACATATGTCACGTCTGCATACCTTATACCTCGTCCCACACGAATTCTATACAATTATTCGATATTGGACCACTCTTTTGTCACTTTCAAAATTCATTGAATATTTTGGACAATATAAATATACACTTCAATTCGACAAGATTCAAATTCAATAACAGTTATATATGATATGTCACAACCCAACTTTCAGAAGTTTCATAAAAACATTCATCAAAACCAGTCTATTTATAAAGGAGAAAGAAACGCGAAGATGTCAACGATGATGCCTTCTTTAGCGTGTTTCGTGGTTCGGCCACTACGATGGAAGCACCGGGTGCGTACAGGGCTTGAGGTTAGAGCTCAGAGCGTAGGAGACGAAGGTAAGTTCGAGTTTTTTGACAAACATAATTTTGATTATTGCTAACGGTGAAACCAAGGGAGGGTCATGAGGGTCCTTTAAACCTTTAGTTATTGAAAATTCTTATAATTTTACCACGTGAAAATGTATTAATTCTAGAAAAAACATGAGTTTGGAATTTTGAATTTTTTGCAGACCAGTAGAAAAACATGATATTCAATTGTTTAAAATATTATGTTTTAGTTTGAAAATATGACCTTTTACATTTAATTTTCAAGACCGTTTGAAAGGCCGACGTAATAATTATAAGGTTGTAGTTTTTTAAGATAATTATGACCGGTCATGTGAGACGTATCAAAGCGTCTTGTTTCATGTTTGTTGGCTTATGTTTTTGATAGGAAGATCGAGTAATCTTGTTGATTCGAACATGAAGATTTTGAAGGAAAGAATTGAAGTGATAAGGACAAAAGAGAGATTGGAGAGGAGATTGATGTCATATGGATGGGACCATGACACGAATTACACAAGTAAACGCAAAAAACAACCTGAGTATACGGAAACAATAGCCTTAGTTTGTGGCACATCAAGTTTATCGGTTCTATTTGGCACGACTCTACTTTACATTTTCTCGATCATTGCTCATCTCAATCTATAGCAAATGCAACTTGTGATTGACAACTTTTTAGCTTTTGCAAAGTTCTAGCATTATATTATTGTTTGAATAATGGTTTGTAATAGGAAATTCTTGTGTAAAATTTAATTAATTTCATATTTTTTTATTGAAATGAAAGTTATATTTTATTTGACGTTTTAAATCCTTATTTAACGCGTTTATATCTAATTATTTCTTTAATATTTTTTTTAATATTTTTTTGGCTAGTGGTCTTTAATAAAGCTCTTTGTTACCCAATGAAACAAAAAAACCCATAATATTATAATTTAAAAGTAATAGGTAGTGTTTAAGTTGAATGAGTCTAGCACAATTAACACATGCATATGCATTATTTCTTAGATCGTTATATTTTCAATGTGAATACAGGTGGATTGAAATTCATTTTTAAACTAAATTAAAATATATAATAAATACGACATGACGATTTTTTAGGTCGAAACATACATGCCAGTTGGATTATGAACTAGATACCTAGCAGGTTCAATTAACTTTTTTAAATCATTTCAATTTGAACAAACTAGTTACCCATTAGTTAGGAATCGAATGATTAGACCAAGCTCGTAATTTAATATATATTATTTTTTTTATATTATTACGTTTAGTGTTTTAAGCCTTCATTTTCTAGTTATTTAAGTCTATAAACTTACAAACCCACATAAAAAACATAAAGTATTATTCATAGTTTTCAAGTTATATACATTTCTATGTATGTGCATAGTTTTATTTTTAATGTTGTCGTGACATTTACGGATTTCTAAATACAATATAAAAAACATATAATTGTGAGAAAATACAGTATAAATATACTTAGACCTCTCTAATCGAACTTAGTACCCTACCTGTAAAATGAAGATAACAACTTAAGAAAGATTTTATTTTTTTGGCAAATTATGAACCCCATACCAAAAGGTTATTGTATTAGTTTAGACTGAATTTGTTTATTGTTATCTTACCCACCACCGAATATAGCATCTTCAACCACATGGATGGGACGTCATACCTCAAATTACATATGGAAACCTAAACAACAACTTGAATATTCTTAAACAATGACCATAAAACAGTGGGGTCTTCGGGCTTGACCCGGACTATCAGCAGGCGCTCGAACGCTTATATGTCCTTCTCCCAGACTTGGATATTGACGGTTTCTCTAATAAGGACACCGCCCTCTCGAAGCCACAAACAACTTTGGCGAATGCTCTGTTTAGCAAAATCGCTCAAAGCCTGGGAGAAGTTTTTCTTTGTCATCCCGCCAAAAGGCGGTGTTTGAGTGCCTGAAGGGCCCCCATGCTCAGGACTTTTTGACCGTTATCCCGATTGAAGGGTTGGGACAGTGCATGTCTCCAGTAGAATATAGAGCAATTCTCAAATACCGGTTGATGATCCCTATGTCCCCTGAAGATGAAACATGTCCGATATGTCGTAAAGCTTGTATGGATAAATATGGGGAGCACGCCCTTCACTGTAAAGAGCTACCTGGGTTCAAATATCGGCATGACTGGGTACGAGATGTTTTGGGGGACATCCTAAGAAGAGCTAGGATTTCTGCTAAGAAAGAAACCCCTGTGAATTTCCTCACGGATCCTATGGAGGGGAGGTCTACTTTGCGACCAGCGGATCTGCTCGTCTTTGGCTGGGCTGGGGGCAAACATGCTTGTGTGGACCTCACAGAGGTTTCCCCTTTGGTTGGTTTACGGGAAAACGGTTTTGTTGCTGGTCAAGCAGCAAGAAAGGCAGAATCAAAGAAAGTGGATAAACATGCTAAAGCTTGTGTAGAGAACCAGCACGCTTTTGTTCCCTTTGCCTTTGATACATTTGGCTCCCTAGCGCCAGAAGCTATTAGCTTTTTGAACAGGGTCCAACGGGTCATAGACAACCATTGCTCAACCCCGGGGAGGCAAGAATTTGTTTTTGAAAGGCTAGGATTTGCTATTCAGAAAGGGGTGGCGGCGCAGCTTGTTGCCCGTCTACCTTCTATTTTGATGTAACTTGACAAAACATTATTAATTGTAATCTTATTTTATGTTACGACTTTGTTTTATTTTTATAAAATTACAATATTGTATTTATTTAGACTGAATATTCTTAAACAATGACCATATTGTATTAATTTAGACTGAATATTCTTGCAACAACTTGAATTTGTTCATTGTCTATCACTCTCCTTTAATCTCTTTCTTTTATGCCATTGTTAATCTCAATCAACAAAGACAATAATTATTTTTTCACCACAACAAAACCATCATAATTTTGCGTGTGTATAGATGGAAGAGGAGTCCCTTGAGTTCACTTTGACACTTTTGGGTAAAAGTTGGGATGCCTCCTCCATCCTAAAAGTCCTTAAATTCAATTTTGATATATTTTAAAATGTTGTTAAAGGTACACATACGTATATATGATAATATGGAACGAAACAATTAATTTAAAATTTTGTTACTTTCTAATATAGTACTTTTAGTTTAACTAGGCGGTATGTCTTTTATTTTTCTCATAGGTTATATTGAGAAAATACGACTGTTGTTCACCACTCCACGTTAATGGCTCCACCGCTAACACTGGAATCTACGTCACCGGCACCACACCAACCTACTAGTCATCATTTGTGCTATTGTCACCACCATAGTCTCACCGACTTTGCCACTAATGACGCCACTGATACCTATAGTCATCAGGTGAACCCGATATACATGACAACCAATCCTGACTTGATCCTAATTTAACATAAAGTCTTTTTGACATGTTACTATGTTACACAATCGTGTTACTTTGCCACCACCATTTGTGCTTGTGATTTTTTTTAATAAAATTACTAGCTACAACTTACATTGTTCAGATTTAATAAAGACATTTTACGTGTAAACAAAAGTAGATGTGAATAATTTAGCTTTTGTTTTGACTGATATACCTAAACTTTTTTAGGATAAGTTTTGTCTTTGACAAGGCTTGAACGCACAATCTTTTTTGCATTTATAAATAAATATAGTTGCATATAAGTATGATTGATATTATAAATAAGTATTGTTGTTTAAGGACTTATCTATAAAATTTTCTTCTGCATTTCCAAAATAGCACCTTTCTTTGCCTACGAAAAACTATAAAAACCAATGGTGTTGAGACCAGATCGGACCGGCCGGTCCGACCGGTTCGACCGGGATTCGGTGCCTGGTCCGGTCCGGTCTGTGTTGAATCGTTTTCTACTGGTCGAACCGACCGGTTCGTTCTGAATCGCTGGTCAGGTTCGGACCGTTTTTCCTTTTTTTTAGTTTTAATGGTAAAAACGGGGTGTTAAACCATAAATTAGTAAGTCGGATATACAAATATAGTTAAGTTTTATATATAACTATAAAATATATATATAAATCATATATAAATTACTTATATTTAATTAAATATATAAATATAATTAAAATATAGTTACATCTGGTCCAACCGGTCCGACCACCAAACCAGTAAGGTGTCCGGTTCGACGTCCGATCCGGTTCTGAAAACATTGATAAAAACATTAGCATATAGATCGTTACTAGACAAATAAACAATAACATGAAACCCTCGAAAAAGAAATCAAAACTGTCACAAACTAACTAAAAATAATAAATATCTTATAATATATATACGAGACAAATAACTTCTATACATTATTATTATTATCATGTAGGCGGCTTCAAACAAGACGAGAACCATGTCAAAGTTTGACAAGAACCGTGCCTTAGTGATGATGAATGTCATATTATGCACCATTCGACTCATCTTTTGTCCCTAGCAAACCATTTTAAATAATTTTAAAACACACTAATCACACCATATAAATACACTTTAACACGATAACATTCAAAAACAATCAACACAACCCCGATCCTTCATAGACCAAGCTAGCTTTCAAGTCTCCCATAAAACATATCTTGAATTCGATCAAAACCAAAACCAAGAAACTAAAGATGTTCGTGTCAACGCCTCCTTTTGCGCGTGCCACGGTTTTGCCACTTTGGAAGGAACAGAAAGTGCGCGCGCACTTAGACATTAGAGCCCAAAGCTTGCGCGATGAAGGTAAAATGAGTAACATGATGTTAAGTTTCTAAAAGTTTTGCATTTCTTGATAATATATAATGTGCGATTTTTGTTTGGAGTTGATCTTGTTATCGGCTTATCGTACTTGTAACGAGTATTTAGTTTTTACAAGATATGGGTATAACCTATTGGATAATTTTCATGCATGTTAAAATGCACATAGACATTGATGTATGGAGTTTTGGTTAAGTGTTATTTGAACTAGTCCGTGTTGTCTCTTTCTTGATAGGGAGCTCGGGTAATCTTGTGGATTCGAATATGAAGCTTTTGAAGGATAGGATAGAGGTGATGAGAGCAAAAGAGAAATTGGAACGGAGTCATAGACCGTACGGATGGGACCATCCATCACAATACATACAAAAACGTCCTAAAAGACAACCTGATTATCTACAAACAATAGCCTTAATGTGTGGCACGTCTAGTTTACCGATTCTCATCGGCACTATTCTTCTTTGTATTTTCTCCATCGTTGTTCATCTTAAGATATAAACAATCACATCCAAAAGAAGTATTTTACCTAAAACAAATTCTTTTTTTATTTATTTTTTGTCTTTTGTTGTGAAGTCATTTTGGCATTTGATCTTTCAATACGGATATGGTTCCCTATTATATTGTAAGTTTAATTAAATTTCTGTTTAATTTACTATTTAATATGTCATTTATAGCAAATATGTATGGTTTTATGATGGCTTTTAGCTAATGACCTTCTTTTGTTTCCATAAGTCAAAGAACATAGTTTAGGTATTCTAGAAAAACTCATGATTCTGCAAACTAATAAATAAAACACTCACGGGCTAATTGAATTGAAC
Organism: Flaveria trinervia; assembly: GCA_025506515.1. Lineage (NCBI taxonomy): Eukaryota > Viridiplantae > Streptophyta > Magnoliopsida > Asterales > Asteraceae > Flaveria > Flaveria trinervia. The sequence continues at coordinate 98,404,441 of CM046452.1, forward strand.
GAGTCTTTACCAAATCATATAATCTATAATAATATTGTTTATGATTTTTAAATCTTTTTAGATAAATGTTATAGGCATAGCTTTTAGTTTACTAGATAATAATATGATATTGCAGGCCCTAGAATCATGATAAATGATTTGTCTTGTAAGGAAGTTTGATTATAATATTTTGTAGCATTCAATGGCTTTTGTTAAGTCAACTCATTGTAGATTAGTCAAGATAATCTTAATTTTAATTTATGTATATTTTTTTCCTACAGGTATACCAATATAAATATAATAAGTGTTTTGCAAGTATTCTTATCCAATTTATGTTTCATTTATGGCAATTAAAAAACACTCGTACACAATTGAGGAACGATATGATATGTAACTAATAGGAAAACGCCAAGGAATGACTTTCCGCATTTCTTTAATGTAGTTCTTATATTCACATTTGTCATATTAGGTACCTAAGATTTAGAAAAGATGAATCAAAAAGTGTTTATGGAAATGTTAAGTCAAAAACATTGAAACAATGGTTTCTCCGCACAATGTAATTATTATTATTTATATAAGTTTTAGAGAATGAATTTGTTTTCTCATTGATAAGAACATCATAATGGAATAAGGCATGTCTAAGTTGAATGAAATATAAAATAAACATTAAACCAGTTAAAAGGTATTTAAGACATTCAACACAAATTAAAATAATGATTTCTCTTATTGAAGGGGTATCACCCCAAAAAACCCGAACCAATAAGCATAAGACCGAGACAGCACCCAACAAGGCAGAGCCGCGGCTGACCCGAGCGACAAGCCTCGGCCAAGAGAAAAGACCAAGCTGCGGCTGTGAAGGACACGCCAAAGTCGTGGCTGGGGACTTAACGCAAGAACGCGGTTCACCCAGATTGCTGTAAGCTCAATTCACAGCTCACCCTCAGGACGCACATCACGGCCACAAGATGAGCCCAAACCGCGACTGAACCCAAGCCGCAACAGATACCAAACCTCGGCTGAACCCAAGCCGCAACAGATCCCAAGCCTCGGTTGAACCCAAGCCGCAACAGATCCCAAACCGCGGCTGGGGAGCAAGCCCGAAGCCGCGGCTAGGCATGGTATCATCAAGACGATATCGTGAGCCCTCATGATCAACACTTATAAAAACCTTCACGAAAACTCGGTAACCAAGGAAGCCATTCATTGACTACAAGAGAATAAGGAAGAAACACAACATGAAAAAACGCATAAAACCAAAACATAGGCAGAAGTTCAGAGCAGCTACCAAATCCCCAAGTCAACTACAAAGACAAACTACATTAATGTTAATCAGAAACCCTTTGCATCAGGAGGGTATAAAACCTCTGACTCGAGAATTTAGTCTCATATCATTGACTACAAATTTCCAAGAATAGAACCGTGTGATTTATTGTTTCCATGTGCCAACACTATAAATACTCTTTCATTCCACAGGTAGAACACATTTACATACACAGAACATTCTTACCACAAACTATTTACTTATTCTCCCTTTCAGAGTTCTCTTAACATAAATACTTATTCTCACGCCGGAGTGTGGTCTCGGGGAGAAAACCCTTTCTGCCCGAGGCGAGGCTCACGATGTTGTTCTTGTCTCGCAGATACTCCATTCAGCCGAGGTATTGCTCAGCCGAAGCCCAACTCAGTCGAAGCCAAGTCCAGCCGCATCCTGCTCCCTAGCAGCCAAAGCCAAGTTCATGCCTGATCCTCGGTATCAACTCCATTCTCGCACTGCTTCCTGGTCTTAATCCCTTGATTAGGATTCGTGTTGCAACATTTGGCGCCATCCGTGGGACCCAGACGTTACCCAAAGAATCACCATGGATTCAGGTCAAAAAAATCCTCACCACAAGGATGTTGACAATGTTGACAATCCACGCCCCGTTGCCTCCCCTTTGGGGACCAGCGCAGGGGGTGCCAACAATGGTGGTAGTGTCATTACCCCAGAGTTCATCAGTAAAAACCGAGAACAAATCTTCTCCATGCTGTAACAGGTGGAAAAGGAGCGACGCCTTGAAGAAATTCGAACACGCCTGGAGTATGAAGAAACCCCGAGGGAGAGAAATCGTGGGGAGAGAGAAGGTAGCCATGGGGATAAAGTAAAGAACGTTGAAGACAAGGCGAAGACAAACCATGCCACCACCCCCACCAGAGAGAAAGCGATAGTCGATGATGATTTTAGCAAGCCGTACCGACTGTCGACGGTGCGAGCAAGATCAAAATTCATCCCAAGAATAGCAGAGTTTTACTTTCCCTCCAAAATTGAAAATGCCGTCTAACGTCGGGAAATATGATGGCCTGGGAGAGCCAGACGACCACCTCGCAATTTTCATCGGAGCAGTAGAGGCGGAGCAATTGTCAATTCCCGTATGGTGCCACATGTTCGCCCAGACGTTGACGGGCGCAACTAGGGTGTTGTTTGACAGCCTTCCGATTGGTGAAACTGAAAGTTTCGAAAAATTGAAAGACAATTTCCTTTTCAGTCAACAACGTTGCTCCACGAAGGATCCCACTGAGCTTCACAACATCAAAAGAGGAGACAACGAGTCCATTGAAAATTTCATAACTAGGTACTCCAAGGAAAGCATGCTTGTGTAAACTTTTTTCTCGATAGTCAACTTCAACAATTGTGACTGCTTTTTAATATCACACCCTAGAAAACAAACCTACCCATACACTGCATATTTTCATATTATGATGGTTTTAACTGTAACCATATTGTGTGTTTAATTCATATGGTATAAGGTTTAAGTCCGATTGTAATTTATTATCTAGAATCATCAACTATGCATCTACTGAAAATTTAACTCAAACACAAAGACACAATCAATCATTTCTTATCTAAAACATCGTACGATTTAATTCTGGAACTAAGAGAAGACATTTAGAATTGTCACTAATCACTTTGTCCATGCTCAAGGGATTAGAAACAAATTAGCAACACATTTCGTAAAACCATTGCAAAACAACAAACCACCTAATTTATGCAGCAACGGTGAACATAATTCACCTCAGAACCTAGCAGATGCATGCTTTTTTATAATTTCTTGTTTCATTCAGTTTAAGATACCACTTCTGAAACATAGAATGCATATAGTCATTTAAATGTCATCTCAAGTCGAGTCAAGTCGAAGTCAGCAATAGCGGATTCCGGAGCCACACACACAAAACACATCCAAAAACACATACACCATGCTAGGTATCAACTGCTCTAGCTACGGATAAAGGCCACGGTGGTGACGCGAGACCCAACAGATCCTCCAAACTCAAATGTGGGGTAGGTACGAATATGGTCCAGGTAGGAAAAGATAGTGGTGCTTGTGTTGGTATCAGATTCTCCAGGGGCTTGTGTTTCCTGACTGGTGATGGCTTTACTTTGATTGAAGTTTTCAACTTCTTGCACCAATTCGTCTTTGGTATTGTTGCATGAAGTAATCACCTAACGGAGACGGGATTGGTAAGATCATCGATCAAATTGGATTTTATTTCATTGGTGTTTTCATTTACGATCAATACATCAAGGCGGGCCAAAAAAAGAACTTACCACTAGGCCACCAGGAGCTACAAGTCTTGAGATGGACTCCCAATACATAATCCTGCAATGGATTAAACGATGAATAAGCATGTAATTTTGACTTTTGAAATACTACAAAGTCAAATATTAAGATGATAGCTTGCCTTTTTACAGGACCATCAGGATGCAGGCCAATGGCATCCAAAGTTCCTTTGTCAGTAACCAGATGATACTTTTTATCCAACTTTGTTTCAAGAATATCATCAACCTGATAACCAAATGAAACAGCAAGTCAAAACTGTATTCCATGATAAGAAGAAAAACAAGCAGCATGCAAAGGATACCACTTCACATCCAAAATATTCAAGGTAACACGTATTCATGAACTTTAGAACTTGGTTGACTTGAAAGTAAAACACGCCAAATTCGTATGTTAATACATTACGACACATCCACAGTGAATAGTGATGTTATCTAGTTGGAACATTGTCCAGTTTCATATATAAATATTAACATCATTTCCTGAAAGATTCAAGTATATGTAGCCTTTCACATAACTGTTACACTACAATGATGTGTAGTTAGCAGACAAAAAAGCTTTTATGCAACTTCATATTTTCAATAGTGTCCTGTAACCAAGAAAACATGTGATAATGAAAAACAAACAACACATTTCTAAGTATTAAGCACGTTGAAGTGACACAACCTGCATGCTAATCTATACTGAAAAGCACAATAAATGCAGAGACACTAGCATTGAATTCTAGTTTCAATCTTCGACTGCACTACCATCTTAATACAAAAAACGTAACATCTTTTGGGTCTAACCGTCTAAGCAACAAGACCATTATTTTATAAATTTATTATAAGAATTTTTAAGTTTTAAGAGTAAAGACTTAACAAGTAATTGAATATATCCATAAAATTTGTCCAACATACACCCCCCAAACCCAAGAAACAGGAGAAAAACACTATGTCATATTGTCATGACAAACTACTTGTGAATAGTTATCAGCATCGATGATATACAAGTAAGCATTGGGAAATAAAGCAGCAACTAACCTAGAAAATATGTAAACAGCTTCGTTCACACTATATCCATGAGATTTAGCAAAAATGCATGAAAAGATCCTGGTTTCTAGGGTGGCAGTTTCAACCGACTTATTAAAATGGGTTGATAACTTAACCACAACTGAAACATGTCAAAAAGGTTAAACGTGACCAGAGTGTATTCAAATGCTTAAACCTCCTAATTTGTGTTCCAAAAGCAACTAAATTTACCACAAATAGAACAGATTTTAAAATCATAAGTAACATATAATTGTTTACATAACTCTAAAAAGCAACAAAAAGGTGTTGATGGATCAACCTGACCCATATATATAACTTGCCGTTTTGAGTCTTTTGACACAATTATCCAACCCTGTCATTTTGCCGCCACTAAAAGATAACAATCTCGAAATAACACTTCAATGACACCAGTATTCTATTATCCCCTGTGTGTGCATTTCATATATAGTTACTATTGTGTAAAAGAACTTAATGATAAATAACGCTTGTGTAAAATCACCATTCATGCAGATAAACTGGAAAAATTCATCTTGACATCTATCATCAGGACGCATAACCATGAATTCAACATGGAAAGTGCTTGCCACAAAGTTTTACTAAAAGTATCACAATAGTGTGTTGCATCATACCAAGAATTTTATACTTGAAAATCCATCACGATCTGCAAGCTTCTGAGCAAGGTCAATTGCTCCTTCGCTATAGTCTGTTCCAGTTAGATCAGAGAACCTATTTTCATTCACATCAACAGTTAAGATACATAATTTGAGCTGTATGGCACGAATAAGACTAATATAACCATACCATTAGGAAGAAAAAGCATAATCAAAATACAAAGCTTTCCCATAAACATAATTGTTCACATTGCATGAGTACGAGCAAGAAATTATTTTTAAGAGCTGTGCATTCCAATTTTCAAGATAGATGCTGAAGAACAAAGGAGAAACAATCTGGCAAAGTTATTGTTTCAATTTTCTGCAGTCGATGTGTCTATTACAGTATCTACATATAAAAACCACAATAAACTTAATAGCCGTCATGGTGCCATATACAAGAGAAGACCTATGCAAGGATTATTTTGGCAATTTTCCTTAAGACTGTGCATTCTTTTGTTACTAGAAAAAGAAGCAAAAACAAAATGACTGGATAGAAAAGGAAAAAGAATATACCCCTGCTTAGCTAGCTCTTGAAGAAGCAGTCCATTGCCAGTTCCAACATCAAGTACGGTCCAAGCAGCCAAATCTCTATCACCTTCACTACTATGCTCAGAGTTGTCATTGTCATGATGATTTTGCACTTGCTTTTGAGCAATGTCAACACATAGGCCTTTTGTCCAAGATGCAACCATTTCCATGACATCAGCACCAAACCTAGAAAACATCAAGATTCCATTCTTAATCAGAAAGGGAAATAACTTTTTGAGCTGTAGACGGACATACTTTTTTGCTACGAGGCATCTTCCAACTTTAGTATGGCAAAGCCAAGTTCCAGAACGAATGTACAAGTAGCAATCACTCAACATAGCGAAAGATTAACCAAAAAGGTATTCAACAACTTACCAAACTTCACCAGGATCTCCATGTTCACGAAAATTTGTCAATTCATCTGCATATGCTGTATCCCAGTAACTTTGGAACCCCAACATTGATGGAATTGTTTCAGCATCAGGTTCTTCCTTGTCAGAACTACATACACAAAAATGCACATTCAGACTCATTTAGACAGAAATTATACATTAATACTAGTCATTTGCTGCACAGATATCAAAGCAAACGTCCGCAGAAACTCCCACGAAAACAAAAACAGTGGTCTAAGGTGTTTCAAAATTCTAAGTGACACAATATTATCAACCAAAGCTCTTCTTAATCCTACGTTTCAGCAGCCAAATCACCCTCACTAATGTTATGAATACTTAAAATTTCAATGTCTATTTGTGAATCCATTAAGAAGCACCTAACATTTACCCCGATATAAACCGTCAAAAAGCTTCTTCACTCTTCAAGACACCAAATCACACTTAAACTCAACAAAATAAACAAAACGGCACCCTTAGAAATTACCTCGTCCGAATTTAGTACTTCTAATAACACTAATAGAAATTAACAAAACATCCACTCGTCAGCGTATGAACAACCTAATCTCTGTCTAATGTACTTACGTACTCAAATAATCAACTCATTTTCCAAGTTAAATTAGCGTTCACATACATTATATAAGGTTTTATCAATCGCTGGCCTAAGCATTCATCTGCATCGAAAATTAAACCTAGTCGAGCAACGATCCAAACTGAAAAGGAAACGATACCTATAATCAAAGGCGCTAACAGAAACGATTACGATAATCCTAACAACAATCAATAACCAACACGTTAACAGAAACGACTACGAGAGTACGATCAGTAACCAGTAGGCTAACCTGTAATCAGATGCGGCACGATGTCGTGCAGCAAGAGCCTCCGATGCATCAGCGTGACGCTGATCTTCATCAAGAGTGCTTCCGTAGTCACTCTTGATTGACCAGGAGTCAGCAGCGATAGAGCGGTCGTCGTCGGAGATCAGATCGGCGGTTAACGGCTGTCGCACCTGTGTGGCATCGGTGTCCTCCGGTGGCAATCGGATACCGGCCATGGTGGGAAGATGATGAAGTGAGTGACAAATTTTGAAAATGTAGAGGGAGAACGAAACCCTAGAGAGAGAAAGCAGTGGAGATTTGAAGATAGAGACCGAGAACGAGAAGATGATGGTGAAGCGAATATAGGAAGAAACGATTTCATTCTCCACGTAGGATGATGATGTGTTGAACCCCTTTGTTTTGGTGAATGATACAGTTACAGCCCTTGTAGTTTGGTAGAAGTGCAATGATGCCCCGCCATTTGGTTCAAAAATATCTTTGAGGTGATCGTGGCTATCCCGGGTGGGGGGGGAGATGGAAAGAAATCGGGGAAATCCCGAGAAAAGCTGAGGTCGGGTGGGAATATTGCGGTCTTGGTATGAGGTGTTACAACCTGATGAATATCATCTACGGTCCACACTACGGTCCACACATCAACCTTTTGAAAACAAATTTTTAAAAGAAGTGGTTGAAACGAAAAAAAATGGGACGACACAATGTTAAATGGAAAAAAAAAACCAAAAAAATAAAATATGTCAAGATGATGTGTCACACGTGAAAAAGTATAGAAAACGAAACGCTTATCGATCGTCTTATATATATTTGTTGTAATAAGATAATAACAATATTGTCTTTTAATAAACAGTTCACTAGTTGTACTTGTAGGTTTATTGCAAAACAATAGAAGATAAATGCAATTGTTTACTTATAGAAAATTCATTTATGGCGTAATCGCAAAAACAAAACGGAAATAATCATCATGATTGTAAATGTTTGTTTCTTTTGGATCAAATACTAATGATGAGCAGTGTTGTGAGGGTCGGATCGGACCGGCAGGTCCGATCGTGATTCGGCTCATTGAACGATCCGATCTAATGTTGTTCGTTTGATAGTGTCGAACCAGTCGGTTTAACTCGAGTCGGCGGTTGGACCCAGTCGAATGGGGAGTTGGACCGGTTGGGTCGGTTTTTTATATAGTTTTAGAATTTTCAGTGTTATTTACATATATTCGTTAAATAATTAATATTTTATCTGGTTTCATAACCGGTCCGACCGGTCGAACTAGTCCGACTGGTGAAGGCGTAAAACGTCCGATTCAATGTATTATACGATCAGAAAACATTGATGATGAGTTTAATCCTCCTCATTGTGAGTGCTTGTTTCTTTTGGAATCATGTATTATTGGTGAGTTTGGTGATCGATATCATATATGGTTGATTTGTAATAGTAAAGAATTACACGTTTGTGTTTTCTAGATGATACGTGGATAATGACGTTACATTGACTTAACATTTGACTCCACAAGACTTTAATATTAAATACGATGTTTACAATTAAAATAAAAATTTTGAATTTGTATTTTAAGTTAATTTGTATTCTTTTAGACATGTTGTTTGTTAACGAACAAACATGACTAAAATATTTTAAGCTCAAACAAAAGGTATGCTATTCGTGTTCTATGTTTTGTTTATTTGTTTAATTTAGATCAAACTAACGAAAACAAAAAAAAATTTTATTTGTTTGGTTCACTCACCACTCTAGATAAAATTGTTAGAACAATTATCGATCAGAAGATTTCAACCCTGTTGATGTCAGGGGTGTCACTGTCGCCTAGGGTGGCGCAAATTTATTGTTTTTCTTTGTTTGTAATCTAGTTGTGTGAGATTGAATTGTGAACCATTTAAATTCTATTAATTCAACCTGTGATTCGATCAAGTAAACAATTTAATTATGATTAAAACTTGATATTATATCATATGATTTTGGTTCATGTTAATCATTGTGTAACTGAGTTAGAAGTTAATAGAGTTTATTAAACTTGGATTTACAATCATCATTTGAATTTTGTCAGGTAGAATCATTATTAATGACTTCTTGCTAAGTTTAATTAAAATAACATTACTTTGTGAAACAAGAATTCTAAAGTGTATTGTTTTTTCTTTAAGATTGTTAAAAATCTAAACTTATTTTGCTAATTTCATAATTACTTAAATTAATAAATCAAGCAAGTTTCTTTTCAATAATCACGGTTTTTAGTATAGTTATTAATAGTATTTTTCTGTGATTTCTTGTTGATTCGACATCTTTTTTTGCCGTTTATTATTAAGCATGATTAGACACTTTTCTATAATTTTTTTTGATTGACTATAAGATATCGCTTAGAGCTTAACACAAGAGATGCTCTAAGTTGTTTATTTTTTTAAACTAAAAATATCATAGTATTAATACTTGTTGCTAGAATCTAATAATCTATCATTTTAATACGCCCTAGTGTGGATATCAGCTTTTTACACTTAGAGAGAAGAAAATATCATTAAAATGAGCAAAGTCGCTACCACGCTTTTTTATTAACATAGATATCACATCATGTTTTTCCATGGCCTCACTTACTCCCATTGAATCATGAAATGTCTCTCCGTAACTTTCATTAACATTTTTTTAATGTTCAAGATTTACACCATTATGTATAGACATATGTGTGTAAGCTTTACCACCTTCGTGATCCAGGTACCAATTTCATTATATTGTGCCGCTCACGAATGCAAGTGAGGCAAAGTTCTAGAAGGTGCCATTCACGAGCCCCTTGACACTTCTTATGTCATACATTAAACACTCCCTAATTTAACTATAAGCACTCGCTTGAGGAGAAAGACATATGATTTTACTTTTTTTTGTCTCTTTTCTCTCGCATATTTATGTATATATTACTTTCTATCCACGTAAAACAAAATAAATAGATTTTTTTTTTCAACATAACACAATACTTAATCTTAGGTAGGGCCGATTTTACAAAGAATATGATTTTTTTTTTACTTTCTTAATCCTAATTCAAAGGTAACTGGGGGCACCGTAATAATTGAAATGAGGTCACATATCAAGAAATCACAATGAGAAAACTAAAAATTATTTCAAACTTAACCTTTAACTGTATTTAAGCTTGGCCATCTTAATTCCTTCGTGTTCTTTTGCAATAAATCATCAACACTAGTGATGATAAAAGATCTAAATTTTTTTCCTTCACTAAGTTAGGTAGTACTTACATTATTATTTGTTAATTTATTTGTTTACAAAACAAATTAACGTAAACATTAACCCTACCCATATTTTGCCCCCACCCTAACGAAATTTTCAGTATTCGCTATCGTCTTCATAGTCTTCATGTATTATCGATATTCTGGGAGCAAGTCGTTTTAACCAAACGGTAATTTGTGTTGTTTTGCCACTACTCTCACGACAAAACATATCAATCAAGCTTTTGTAGGCTTTAGCTCTACTGGATTCTAGACACTACAACTAAACCTTATCACAACAATAACAATTGAGTAATTAAAACTTTTTGACGCTAAATTAACTTACAATTAACATACATACATTTTCTACATCATGCCATCATATTAATTGAGCTAGACTGATTGATCGATAAGTAGAAAATGTGTCATGCTCATTCTTTATGAATCGAACATGAGCTTGCAACCAAAGCATTAAGTGCATGTATGTTACAACCAACATACCAAGCACACAAATTTACATCAAAGGCTAAACTTTATTTTTGATGGATCAAAAAGATAACACTCTTAATTAATCGCCTTAAAATGCACATCCTAGGGCAAAAAATGGACCGTTACCCATTAGAAACGTGCAAAAAGAAAAAGCTCAACCGTCGAGCAGTGACTCATACAGCTATCACCACATAATCGTGATGCCACAAATAAGTGTATCATAGACAAATTAATGACGGAAAATTGAAAAAAAACTAACTATCAAGGTTTTTCTTCGCGATCTTCTCCGCCTTAGCAATCACCTCATCAATTCCTCCGACCATGTAAAAGGATTGCTCAGGGAGATCATCATATTTTCCATCAAGAACGCCCTACACATAACATTAGCAAACGTGTTGGAAACAATAACAGCACAAACTTTTTGATGAACTTAAAATGGTACCTGGAAGCTCGCGATGCTTTCTTTTAACTCGACATACTTCCCAGGAGCACCTGTGAACACTTCCGCCACATGGAAGGGCTGGCTCAAGAAACGTTGAATCTTACGTGCACGTGAAACAGTGAGTTTGTCGTCTTCACTAAGTTCATCCATTCCTAGAATAGCTATAATATCCTGAAGATTCTTGTAGTTCTGGAGAACTTCTTGCACGCCGCGGGCAGTTTTATAATGTTCTTCACCAAGAACATGAGGAGACAGCATTCTAGACGTTGAATCCAACGGATCAACAGCAGGATAGATCCCTAGCTCTGAAATCTACATTAAATTTATAATCATGTTCAACATTTTTTGTAGGCCTATGCTCGAGGAGCGAATTCAAACCAATTCACCCGGGCAAGCAAATTCAATCAAAATCACTCATTTTTAAATTTTAAGTTTAACCCTTCTACAATAAGCGATTTAATTGGTTTGAATTCGCTTCCTAAAAGGGAATTGGTTTAAATTCACTCCCCCAAGCAAATTACCAAGGTTTACATGTATTTAATCAAACCACCTGGAAGTCTAGGTGGTATTCCTGATATACAAGAAATACCACCTAGACGTACATATAGATTTGTACAAATCAATGTACCTGTCGAGAAAGCACGGTGGTGGCATCCAAATGAGCGAAAGTAGTTGCGGGAGCAGGATCCGTCAAGTCATCTGCAGGCACGTAAATGGCTTGTACAGAGGTAATGGAACCCTTTTTAGTTGTGGTAATACGTTCCTGAAGTCCTCCGAGATCCGTTGCTAGCGTTGGCTGGTAACCAACAGCAGACGGTATACGTCCCAACAAAGCCGACACCTCAGAGTTGGCCTATCAAACACGAAAACCGGATAAAACTCCATAACGTAGTACCATAAAAGCTATAACAATATAACATCAACATAAGTACAACAAAAAATGTTGTATAAAGTTATAAACAACCTGAGTGAAACGGAAAATATTGTCAATGAACAGTAGCACATCCTGTCCTTCAGCATCTCGGAAGTGCTCCGCGACGGTAAGCCCTGTGAGCCCAACACGAGCACGAGCACCAGGCGGCTCGTTCATTTGACCATAGACGAGCGCACACTTGCTCTCAGACTGCTTGTCACCGAGCTTAATCACACCACTTTCAATCATTTCTCGGTACAGATCATTTCCTTCGCGAGTCCGCTCGCCCACACCAGCAAACACCGAAAAACCACCTGTTCAAAGCAAACAACGTACAACACCCATTATATCAAGCACACATGTTTCTATAGACTAAAGTTCTCATTGTTTACAAAGTGAAACAAACCATGGGCCTTCGCGATGTTGTTAATCAGTTCCATAATGAGTACTGTCTTCCCGACACCCGCGCCTCCGAACAACCCGATCTTCCCACCTCTTTGATACGGAGCAAGTAGATCCACAACCTACAAACAAATAACAAAACACAAAACAATATGTCAATGAACGAGAAAACAGTTAAAGATTACTATAACTTAAAAGTTTATTAACAGATCACTTTGATCCCGGTGACTAATATCTGCTGTTCGGTTTCTTGATCAACAAAAGCCGGAGCTTCACGGTGAATCGGAAGATAATGGCTCGTTTCTAGCTCACCCCTGTGGTCAATAGCCTCTCCGATCACATTGATAATGCGACCCAATGTCGCTCTACCAACAGGAACCTGTGATAAAAGTATAAAACAACAATAAGCTTATGATCTTGAGGTTATCATATGTTGGTTTGTAACTTTTGAAAGTTCATCTGGAGCTTACGAGAATGGGTGAGCCAGTGTTGAGAACCTTTTGGCCTCTAACGAGCCCTTCGGTCCCATCCATGGCGATAGTCCTCACCATATTCTCACCCAAATGCTGAGCCACTTCCAGCACCAGTCGGGTCGGGTTATCCATCACCTCCAAGGCGGTCATGATGGGCGGCAACCCGTCTTCGAACCGAACGTCCACCACGGCTCCGATCACCTGACAGACCTGGCCCACGGCCCCCTGGCCCGAATGCTCGTCCGTAATCTTCCCGGTTGCCTTGGAAGATTGCGGGGAGGCCGGGGCCACGGCTGCAGCCGTGGCGAATCCGGCCGTCGACACTCGGTTTAGCAGGAAACCGAGCGGCGACGGACGGAAGCGTGAGGTTGTGATTGGTGGGGTGTGAGTTTTGGGGATTGATGGTGGTTTAACACGGCGGAAGAGGGAGGATAAAAGCCTCGGTGAAGCCATGGGAAATTGGTAAGTGGTGGTTTAATGTTTTACTGTTCTGTAATTGATTGATGTTAGTAATTATTCATTAAGAGATGAAATGGTTGAGATTTGTAAGGTAGATGATGAGTGTGAGTGGTGAGTGAATTACGAGTGAAAAGATTTAAACAAAGGGTTGTGGTTTGTTCTAATATGCTTTTCCGATGGGTACGTCGTCGGACGAATTCAAACCACCGTCGGGCGCCACGTGAGGTTTGAACACGGTATTTCAGGCGAATTTTAGAGGAATTTGTTTTGTATTTTTAGATATTTGAAGGTTTGGCCCCTTTGGTTTAATGCTTTTGTCATATTGCACACAAAAGTAATAGTTGCCAGGAATTCAAACCTTTTTATTGTTCGTTTGGGATTCAATAGTTTTTAGAAAGCTTGTTACGTATACGGGTAAACTAATGTTACTTTGGCAATGTATTAGAGTTTGCTGATGTGACAAGTGAACATGACAAATTTGCTAGAGTGGCGATCGAACTCAAGGAGAGGTAACTGGATTATTGATTTGAAGTTCACAAGACTTGTGCAACAAATGCATTATGAGACTTGGCTTGAGTCAATTGGTTGGACAATACTACTTTTATGTTTCATGAGTGATTTGGTTTGTACAACAACGAACAAGTAGAAGTACATGAAGTTTTAAAAAACTTATAACAATATTAAGTAGAATCCTAAATTACCATATGGTAAGTTTGCTCTTATTCAAGTTCACCTTGAAGCCTAATGCTTAGTATAAGCATCTTAGTATTATAGCCAAGTTTATGCCACTAGCTAAGGACCATTCCCACAAAAAGATCACAACTTTGGCATAGAATAATTGAGAAACCGATGGACCATATTGGTTAACTTAAGTACCGTTTAAGATCCCTAATTCACATGTTGATTTCGTGACCACTTTCAATGCTTCCATGGCAATAATGAAAGGTAAAGCGATAGTGACTCGCCTTGTCTTGCTCCTCTTTGAAATTGATATTCATTTAAAGGGTTATCGTTTATGAGAAAAGACGATGAGGTTGAAACAAGACGGTATCTTATCCAAAAACAACATAGGTTGGGGAATTTCATTCGCTCCATGACTAAGTTTAGAAATTCTAATTCGCTAAATCAAAAGCACTACGGAGTTTTACTTTAGATAACATCATTGATTTTTTAGATGGTTAATTAAAGAATCATTTAATTCTTTATCCTGATTCTCCAATCATGATAGCCTTTTTTTTATAACTTGCATGAGTTTGTTATCTAAAGCCATTGGTTTTAATGGAACGAGAGTCGCTTGTCGCTTTTTCAACCACCTCTCCATTCATCATTTTTGTCCTTTTTTTTTATTTGAAAGAAGTAAGGCTAAAGTCAAGGTTGTGGATAAAACGAAAAATAAATAATCTGAAAACTCCCCAGGCAAAACGAGAAGCGAAGCATTTTGCCGTTTATGAAAGAACGTAGAGCATACAAATTTTCGATCGAGTTTGGTTAGTTTGTTTCTATTGCTTGTCATGTAGGTGAATCAATATCACCACATCCTATATTTGTTAGACTTTAGACCGGCACTTTTGCAAAACTCATTAAACAATAAGACGTCATTATACTCAAATCAGAGGTTCTACACACAAACACCCTTTAGAGACCAAACTATAGGCATAAAATTATATGCTAAGCTATAGGTTTTCTTTTGTTGCTATTGTTTGAAAATACCAATGGGTTTCGATTTCATAAGCACAAAAGGCCTCATGTACTCGACATCTACCCCTTTAAATTTTATAGGGCCCTCTCTCCCAAAATCCTGTTAATCAATGTTTTCAGAACCGGATTAGACGTTGAATCAGACGTCTTACTGGTTTGGTAGTCGAACAAGATTTAACTATATTTACATGTATAATTAAATATAAGTAATTTATATATGTTTTTTATAGTTATATATAAATTTTAACTATATTTGTATATCCAACGTACTAATTTATGATTTAACACCCCGTTTTTACCCATTAAACTAAAATAATAATAATTTAAAATAAATAAATAATAATAATACCAAAACCGGTCCGAACTGGTCCGGTTTCGCGGTCCGACCAACGGTTCGGGACGAACCGGCCGGTTCGACTACTAAAAAATGATCCATATTAAACCGGGATCCATATTAAACCGGACCGGCCACCTGACTGATCCCTGATCGTCTCCAAAACACTGCTTTTAATGATTCAATTTATTCAAATATGACATTTGTGTATTATTGGTTGGAAATGAAATCTAAATTTGATTCTTTTGATCCACTTTTCTTTTTCAACTCCATCCGTATCTCCGGTATTTATAGTCGTAAAATTACGGTACCCAGATTAATTTACACTTTTATTTTTGTAACTAGCTTTAATAACCCGTGTATTACACAGGTTGAATAAAAAAATATTGATATAATAATTTATTAATTATAAAATAATATTTTAAGATATGATATGACTAAAATTACGTACCAGAAATAATTATAAAATAATAAAACAATGATATCAACTTTTTAAATTTTTTTTAAAATAAATATTTTATTTTAAAACAAACTGTATAAAAATGTTATTTTTAAAAAAATTTCTTATTACAACTCTCAAGTTTGATTATTTTCGTTTTGAAAAAACTGACTTATTAAAAATATCAATTTATTTAAAAATAACCTTAATAAATAAATTTGTTTCTTAATTTATTATATATTAAAATATATCAAAATAATTTTGTTAAAAATTAAAGTAATTATTTAATAAAAAAAAAAGACAGAAAAAAATAATAAAAATAAATATGGTACTGAGAGATACACCTCCACTTATTATAACCTTCACTTGATAGAGTAACAAGATAAGATTATTTTCTTTCTCCTTTGGTGCTCACAAATAAAACCAGTTACTCTTTCATCTGCCAATAATACTTTTGGCGCCATCAGAAGAATCACCACTTCCGCCACCATGAACTACCACCATCCGCCACCTTCTCCGGCGAACCAAACTGAAACAACTTCTCATTGCTGATACACTCCACTCTTCACGACCACCACCAAAAATGGCATCATCTTCATTGCCCCAATCCAAAACCCTAACCCTAGACTCCAAAACCTTATTTCTCCAATCCCCACAAACAACTTCACCTCCTCCACTTTCATTCTCCCTTCTCACCTCTCACTCTCATCTCCCCCCAATTCCCACCGATTTCCCCCTCTCCAAACTCATCCCCAATACCAAATTCATCGTCGATGGCTTCCGATCTTCCGGCGACTTTTCAATATCTTACTTCCTCTCGCATTTCCACTCCGATCACTATACGGGACTTAACGCTAACTGGTCTAAAGGGATCATCTATTGCTCACCGATTACAGCCCGACTTGTTGTTCAAGTGCTCAACATATCGGAACCGTTTGTTGTGCCTTTGCCGTTGTCGGAGTCAGTTGTGATCGACGGTTGTGAAGTTTCGTTGATTGACGCTAATCACTGTCCCGGTGCTGTTCAGTTTCTGTTTAAGTTCCAACTGAGGACGGGAGGTGCGAGAGGTATGTGCATACTGGTGACTTTAGGTATTGTAGTTTGATGAAATCTGATGCTGTTTTGAGTGAATTTGTTGGTACTGATGCTGTTTTTTTGGATACTACTTACTGTAATCCGAAGTATGTGTTTCCTTCGCAAGAGGAGTCTATTGATTATGTAGTTAGCGTGATTAATAAGTATAGGGGTAAGAATGAGGGTGGTTTGAAGTCTGTTTTGTTTCTTGTTGCTACTTATGTTATTGGGAAGGAGAAAATTTTGGTTGAGATTTCACGTAGGTGTAGTAGGAAGATACATGTTGAAGATAGGAAATTGAGTATTCTTCGTACTGTAGGGTTTGGGGAGGATGCGGTTTTTACTGATAAGGAATGTGAGAGTGATGTTCATGTTATTGGGTGGAATATTTTGGGTGAAACTTGGCCGTATTTTAGACCTAATTTTGGGAAGATGAAGGAGATTATGGATGCTAGAGGGTACTCTAAGGTGGTGGGTTTTGTCCCTACAGGTTGGACTTATGAAGTGAAACGTAATAAGTTTGCTGTGAGGACAAAGGATTCGTTTGAGATACATCTAGTACCTTATAGTGAACACTCGAATTACAAAGAACTTAGAGAGTATGTAAAGTTTTTAAGACCAAAACGGGTTATTCCAACTGTAGGCGTCGATGTTGAGAAGCTTGACGGGAAGCATGTTAATAAAATGCTGAAGCATTTTTCTGGGTTGGTCGATGAAATGGCGAACAAGCAAGATTTTTTGATGGGCTTTCATCGTGGGCCCAAGGAACTGAATGAGAACCTTGAGACGAATTTTCACAGCCTAAAGGAAAAAGTGCAGGAGCTCGAACTTAAAGAACATGGTTCACGGGATTTGTTACTAATGACTGATAAAGAAATGGATGAACTCCTACAGGAACTCCATGATTGCTTGCCTGCTTGGGTCACGAGAGATCAGATGACGGATATTATTAGTAAATCAGGAAAAAATGTCGTTGAAGCAGCTTCTTATTTTTATGAACATGAAACTGAATTTCATGAGCAGGTCATTACTAGTACCTCTGCTTCTGCATCACAAGAAAGCTCAATTGAGATACTTAAGCATGTAAATTCACATGCTTTATCCACCTGTGCATCCACTAAAACCTTTTCCAAAGGCTTTGCACCCCCTTCAACTCCTGTTAAATTAAAAAGTGAGAGCAGCCCTTCAAGTAAAAGAAAAAAATCATTTAGCATTAAACAATCAGGTAAGAGCAACATTTCTCCCAGCCAAAAGAGGAAGACTATTGAAAGTAAGTCAAACAAGAAGCCTAGAATCATTTCACAACTTGAATCTGGTGGACCTAAGCAATATACAATAACTAAATTCTTCAATAAGCTTTCACCTATGATTGAACAATCCCAAAATGATGACAAGGTGCTGTCAACTATTGTCATTGCGCATTACAAAGATGAGGTGGATCAGTTTATACAAATCATAAATGGCAACGAGTCATTGCGAAGCTATGCTACCACTCTCCTAGAGGAAACAAAGGGAGATATTAATAAAGCTCTCGACTTGTATTACACCAACTCCAAAGATAAAGAAAGCGAAACTAAAAAGAATTTAGCCCAGAGTAGCTGTTTTGATGAAGAAACTGAAGTATCTGTTAAAGATAACCGTGACAAGTCCTGTTCCAAGCAGTCAACGGAGTCATTGACACCTCAACCATCAACTGGCAATGTCGCTTCTGATCTTGTATCACTACCACCTGAGAAGTATTCACCCACAGACCATGGTTGGTCTTAGTTACTGTTGTGAAGGGTTGATTAAAATATTACATGTTTCATACAAGTTGTATATCAATGAAACAGTTTTAAATTTAGATAATGATTCGTCAGTGAAGTTTACCATAACATTTAATTGAGCTCTTAACGTAATAACTTATATAATACAAAGATTTAAATATTGCAGCCTGCTGGAACGATGACCAGCCTGCTCCCTATCTACATCTTGCCAGGACATTCGGTTTGTTGGAAGACGAGAAAGGAAAGATTAGAGCTACATCTATGCTTTGCAATATGTTTAGGAGGTCTGTTACTGTACAAGGCATGCATTTGGTTTTCCTTTTCAATTTCATTATAAATTTCATAATCGATTTAGCAGTCTGTGCAATAGCAGTTCTGTTACTTTTTAAATGTTTTTTTGTTATCCTGACGTGCACTGTTTCTTTTTTAAACAGCTTATTAATTTTGTCGCCAGAGGATGTACTACCAGCTGTGTACTTGTGCACAAACAAGATTGCACCTGACCATGATAACATGGTTAGTGTCTCTGCTAGTTTGTAATTATGTAAATATACCCTTTTTGAACGCGTTTGTTTATATCTGTGTTAATTGTGGCTTAAATGTGTATGCATAGCAGAGTGATATTGTATTTTAATGTGGTTGTGATGCAGGAACTGAACATTGGTGGAAGTGTTGTCACAGCAGCATTGGAAGAGGCATGCGGGACAAACAGATTAAAGATTCGGGATTTGTACAACAACTTAGGCGATCTTGGTGTGTGACTAAGATGGCCCATCCCAATATTTCTTTGCAGTGCTTTTGTTTTTCGTGCTAAATAATCTTTCTGAATAAGGTGATGTTGCTCAACTTTGTCGTCAGACACAAAAATTACTTGCACCTCCAGCCCCGCTTTCAATCCGAGGTGTTTATTCAGTGCTTCGGGAAATAAGGTATGAAATTCATATATAAATTAAGCTTATGGTCAAGCATTTTTTTATATGATGTATTCCTCTGATAGTCAATCATCCATTAATTCTTACATGTTAATATAGAATTAGTCAGTGTGCAAACAGGTAGCGGAAGTACCATGAGAAAGAGGGGCCTCATTGTTAATTTAATGAGATCCTGTAGAGAGATGGAGATCAAGTTTATAGTCAGAACATTGGTAAGTTTTTAATTGGATATTCTGATATGAACCTTTTGCATCCCAACACCTTGAAAACTTGGTTGGGATATTTGAATAGCTGGTTTTGTGGATTTTGTTGCTGGATGTATATTTTTTATTTTTGCATTAAGCTCAACTATGTAATTTTGGTTGCATGAAAATCAATTTTCGTATTATAAAAGAAGTATTGTTCTGTAGTCAGCATCCTACTTTTGGATGTCTCCCTTTGCTTTTTTTTTTTTGCTAACAACCTTATAGTACAACTTAAGGAAACTACATCTGACCACAAAAGTTGTCAACTTTGCCAGCTTGGAAGTTGACATCACTGACTTCTACTCTGTCATGAATGATTTTTATGGATCATCTTGTCCTTTCCATGAACCAAGACATCTCCAAGTCAGCAGTGTGGATTGCTAGAACCTTGAGGTCCATAATAGTCCTACATTGGGATATGAAATACACACACATGCCTTTGCATAATGTGAGATTATATATGTCCTGTACATGTGAGAGAAGTCATGGAAGTAGAAAAATTAAACAACTCTAGTCCCTGTTGTCAATAGCGAACGTAACGGGCGCTATAGCGCGCTACGTCGCGACAAGGTCAAGGCCCGCTATCTAGTACTTAACGGTATATAGCGACTTGCAGTGGCATTTTTTTATTTTTTTAGTTCTTTATTACTATAAAATTGACACAAAGAGAGTATTTTAGCTAATTTGGTGGTTTATGCTTATATATTCTACTACTTTATAGCTAAACATGTTTATATATTGAATGTAAAACATTTCTTAAAGCTTCTACTACCTTATCGCTATTCGCTACGTAGCATATAGGTGGCTTGTCGCTATTCGCTATTGACAACTATGACTCTAGTGCAGATCAGCTAACATATTACTGAAACAATGTGAGATTTTGTTGAACCCATGGGGTGCAGGAATATGGAAATGTCACATAGAAATCAAATTAATTAACTTAGCATATAAGTTAAATGACAACATGATGATTTAATAGCAAATGATACACAATGGTTTTGATTGTTACATCTATCCTTTGTGTCTGATCATGCATTGTATTTAGATTCTATGTTTAAATTTCTTGGTGATGTGTAGGTTAGGAATCTAAGAATTGGAGCCATGATGAGAACTGTTCTGCCTGCATTAGCTCATGCAATTGTTATGAACTCTAACCATGGAAAAAACATAGAAAATCTCAAAGAAATGCTTCAGGTTAGTTCTTGTTGATGATTTTTGGCTTCTTTATTGGTTCTCATATTATCAGTGAGCTCTACTGATAACCCTTTTTTTCTATCAGCGTCTCTCTGCAGCAGTAATTGAAGCATATAATATTCTCCCAAATTTGGTAACTTTTCTTTTGCTGTGGATTTCTTTTATTACTTTAATTGATTATATAGTGATTCATGCACTACTTGGTTCTTCAGGATCTGCTCATTCCTTCTGTTATGGACAAAGGGATAAAATTTTCCTCAGAAGAATTGTCTATGGTTCCTGGCATACCAATTAAGCCAATGCTGGCCAAGTATTCACAATCTAGTGCTTTTACTTTTTTTTGAAAGGAAAGATTTGGTGTTATTTATATGACTATGGTTTAATGTTTATGTAAATTCAATAGAATTACTAATGGAGTCCCTCAAGTGTTGAAGCTTTTTCAGGGGAAAGCACTTACCTGTGAATTTAAGTATGTTTTTTGATGATTCATGTCTAACCATGCAAACCGAAAGTTAAACTTACAAGTATGCTCATCTGTGTTGTAGATATGATGGTCAGCGTGCTCAAGTTCATAAATTAGCAGATGGGTCGATACGTTTGTTTTCGCGGAATGGAGACGAAACAACATCTAGATTTCCTGATGTTATAAGCATAATAAATGATGTCTGCAAGCCTGATACTATGACTTTCATAATTGATGCTGAGGTATGTGTTTATATTGAACTTAATATCCCTCATCTCTAAGTTCTTTATTCTACATATAATTGTAGTTTATTTTGGGGAAAATCTTGCTGTTACAGGTGGTTGCTGTTGATAGAAAAAGTGGTCCCAAACTTCTATCATTCCAAGAACTATCTTCTCGTGATAGAGGTGGCAAAAATTCATTAATTGCAGTCGATAACATAAAGGTCTGGCTCTATGCAATCAAAATACTATCGAGAACATGGTTTTCCAAGCATCATGGTCTTTATCTAGTTTTGAAACAATGTTTCAGCCTTTTTATTTTTTCAATTTTATATGTTTGGGTCTCATTTTTCATCAACTAACTGCCTGATACTGTTTGTTTGCAGGTTGATGTATGTGTATATGCTTTTGATGTCATGTTTGCTAATGGAGAACAGTAATCATCTCGATCCTGATCTTTGATATATGATGAATTTCTCATGTATTGAACTGTAAGAATGATGATGATAACTTAATGTTACTTTTCACGTACTCTTAATTCGTGGCAGGCTGTTGGGTTTACCTCTGCGTCAAAGAAGAAAATGTGAGATTACCGAATCTCTATCCGCAGTTGTTCTTTTAACAATGGCTAATGTATTGTTCTGTTGATCTCAGATCTGAAAGATATATTTGGTGATGAAAAGATGGGATATTTTGAATATTCAAAGCAAATAACAGTGAGGACCTTGCCTATGTTGCTATTTGTTGATCTATGTTCACTATACTCTCTATTCTCAAATTACCATGATGTCGTAGGTGGAGATGGATGATGCTTGCGTGACAAACGAAGCCACAGCGACTAAAATGAACCAATTTTTTGAAGATGCTTTTCATTCCTCATGTGAAGGAATCATGGTTAAATCTCTTGATGTTGAAGCTGGTTATCTCCCATCAAAGCGTTCAGATTCTTGGTTAAAGGTTTATTATTAGAAAAAGACTTCTTATGACGTTGGTGTGCAATTATTCTAAATGCTCAATTATTGTAATATCATTTGCAGGTGAAACGAGATTACGTTGAAGGTTTAAATGATTCCTTGGACTTGGTTCCTATTGGTGCTTGGTATGGGAATGGAAGGAAGGCTGGATGGTAACAACATATAATATTACCTGTTAAATTACTATTTTTACCATTTTGAGTTCTTTATTATGTTGTATGTCCTTCGTGTTTGATAATTAGGTACAGTCCATTTCTCATGGCGTGCTATGATCCTGACACTGAAGAATATCAAAGTGTCTGCCGTGTAATGTCTGGCTTCTCTGATGCCTTCTATATAGAGGTTCATTGAGTTTGAACAAGAAGTTTCAGAAAGTAACCCGCCTAATTTTAAGTAACGTTTTTTAATTTTCTTGGTATTGAAATTTTCAGATGAAAGAGTTCTTTGTAGATGACAAGATTTTATGTAAAAAAGATAAACCAGTGTATTATCAAACTGGTGAGGAGCCTGATATGTGGTTTAGTCCTGAAGTGGTGTGGGAGATACGAGGTGCTGATTTCACTGTATCACCGGTTCACCATGCAGCTATGGGCTTAGTGCATCCGACACGTGGCATTTCTGTTAGATTCCCCAGATTTGTTAGATCGAGGTCAGATAAGAAGCCAAGTGATTGTAGTACAGCTGCAGATATAGCTGAAATGTTTCATCTGCAAACCCGAAAGATGGATGTTCGGGGTGGTAGCTGAGTTATTTTGGGATTGGTTGGGGACTTTGACAAGAATGAGTTTTTCGGCCTTCTTTTCACATATTTAACCTTTCCTTTGGCTGCTAGTGTTGCATTCTCTCAGGTGTAAATATAAAAATGTTTTCCTGCAGCAGCAATGGTGCCTTTTCAAAACCATAAGGAAACAGAACTAAAAGTTTGTTTTTGTAAGAAAAAAACAAAGAACTAAAAGGAAACTCAACATTGCTCGTACAGATCGAGTCATTTGGTTTTCTCACTCTAAGTTAAGTATGAATGTATGTAACCAAGATCAATGACATTGTTTCTCTTAAGGTTTGCACAGTTGTAATGTTAAAGTTTTTATTGGTTAAAAAGCAAGATGAAGTCCAATTGCATTTTCCTTTTAAAAAGAATTATGTACTGTGCCAAAGAACATGTGTATACTTTCTCACAATGAAGGTACTCTACTAAATTGATAAAGATGTTAGCTTAATTAGATAAAACAACCCCGACTAAGATATATATAATGCACCCATTCTGCTTTATTAAGGCCAGCCTATGTCCAAAATTAATTTTAGGTTTGGGTTATACAAACATCCATTTATATTATTGAGACATCTATTATTTTTATCTCTATCCATGTATATAAAAAGGAAAGCTATAGAGATAATAAAATAAATTGGGTGTATTAAATAACATACCTTTAATTTTATACACTTTTGCAGTTAATCAAACTTGATTGCGTAGAATAAGATGAAATGATGACAACTGACAAATTTTAACACATGTTTAGTGATAATGTCATCATCATCCTTACTATGAAACCCGTGAACACCCACACAAGTAGGATGGAAAATCATGTACACTCTTCTATGTTTTTAAAATAGCAAGTTAGAACATATAAACATGAATAATTCTACATATAACAAAAGTCCACATACAGAAACCAGAGGCCATGGGTTTGATTGACACCAAAATCAAAAGTTTAAAGCAATTTAACTGTCAAAACAACCATGTGATAAAACCCCGTTAGTGATCACCCACATCAAAACATCATGTGTGAGCAGAAGCCTGCCCTAGATCTTAAACACTATATTTTGTACCCTAAAACTGTAAAGGCAACAGACACATAGCTGCTACTCTTTTTTCCCACTGTTTAGGCCGTCCCTGTTATGTATACATGATTGATAAAGAGTTATGAGCTATAGCCTGTATGCATCTGAGTGTGAATATCATATAAAAATTACCTTCATATATTTCACCATCTTGTTCATGCAAGAAATTGCAAAAACATCATCTTAAATTGCTTTGGCAAAACCAGTGTAAATTTAACAAAACAACTCGTCAAGAAAAAGTCAATGGTCCAGGATTTTGTTGAAACACAAGACCAAAATCGTCTAACAAAACTGAAGAGACTGAACTAACAAACCAGCACAAACAACACAGTAGTTTCCACGTAATGCCTGAACTTGGTAGACTCTGGTAGAACCCTCTCTCCTGTGAAATATCATTGCTTGTAACATATAACAGATGGTGACCCCACTCTTCAGGTATTACTTTTACGCTTCTTTGCTGATCTTTTAAGCGGCTTTGTCTTTTTAGGCATTGTATCATCAGAGGTTTTCTGCCAGCCGAAACGACAAAGAACTTGTTTTTAAATTTTGGTCCCATACTCAAATGTACATAACAACGAGTTACAAACGGCGTACCTTCTTTTTTAGTCTCTTTCTCTGTCTCTGTCTCCCTTTGTTTTTCTTCGAGTCCTTTGTTGCGTTCTCCTTTGACTGACATGTATCACAGTTGGTTAATTATATATGGGACCCGCAAAATGAACGAGTGTAGATAAAATTTATCGATCATGTATATTCTTCGCAGTTAAATTGCATAAACGACTGACCTCTGCAAGAGCTAGAGTAGCAGCATGCCTCTCCTGGTGAGTTTCTCCATCTTCCTCTAGTTCCTCTATTTCTCCATCACTATTTAGCATCATCTTTAGCCTGCCTTCCTTCAATAATTTCTCAGACCGAGCATGCCTCTATCATAAAATCACCAACAAAACAATTCTTCAAGCTTAAAATTTCACAATATTTTATGAAATAATAGATAAGATTGACAACCTTCGATTTGAGATGAGCCTTTATTGTTTCCTCTGTTAGACAGACAATTCTTGGGCATAACTTGCACTTATATACTGATTTACTTTTTAAAACACAGTCTAAGACATCATTTGTCTTTGCATCATCCGCAGCCTCTGTACTTTCGGTTGTAACCTTATCAAAACGCTTCTCGGAAGACAAATGTGGGTCATTGATGGCTTGTTTGTAATTCTCACCTCCACTGTCATCATCATCATTTGTGAGTGAGTCTGCCAATCATCATTTCTTCAGACATAAGAGGCATTGCATAAATACCATTACTAGAAACTATGATAGAATGTCAATTACTAGTAATTATATGAAATATATTTAGCTTAAACTATGCTTGTTATAAAACAACATCAAACCAATTTTAACAACTACAATGAGAAAGCCATCAACTGATTATTGTACAATTGAGATAAAAAACATCATTCGCATACTACAAGTAAAACAAATAACTCAAACCTGAAGAGTCGAGATTAACTTCATTTGCAGAGCTATCCTCACTTTCGTATCCTGAAAACAGCATTATGTAAGCTGTATATACTATATATACCGTGATATCAACATGATACGAAGCGCCTAAGAAAAGCTTGACAACATCTAAACTGACTGGTGATAGAGGGAGTGCAATAATAACAAACCAGAAGACGAAGAGGACGCCCGTTCCCTTTTCTTTGATTCCATAACCATGTTGTTATCATCATCATTTTCTTCTTCTTCTTCTTCTGTATCTACTGATGCTTCTGCATCCAGATCAGAGTCTGAAGACGACGAAGAATCAGAAGGTTCATCTTTATCAGCATGTTCTTGCTTGTAAAACCTCCTTTTGATCATCTCTTCCACCAATCAAACTAACATACCAGAACAACAATCAATACAACAGTAAAACACACCACATCAACTCAAAAACCCTAATTATATCCAACCCTTTTCACATCAGAAATCAAACCTAAATTCGTTCTAACACAGCAAAGGCATCTCTGATTCTCTTCTATAAATGCACTGAAAAGTGAAAGCCAATCACAACAACGATACGAGAACACTTTTCATAAGTGCCCTAGTTCACAATTGAAATTGCTAATAAGCAAGCAATCAACAACCAAATGAAGAAAAGAGCGTACGGATTACACTTGTTCCCCTAACTTCGGTTGAAGTACAATTAGTATACAATTAGTACTAGTTATGCTATTAGAATTAACTGATAATTAAAAGTGTGATAAAGAATGAGCTCGAAGATTATCGCATAACGCTAACCTTTAAGAAGGTTGAATGTTGACGGAGGCGGCGACCGGAGAAGGGTTTCAGTGTGGTGGTTATATTAGGTCAAACCAGAGTTGCGAATTATTCCGGCGAAAATCTTAAATTTATAAAAAGATATTGTATAATGTTACAAATTTTAAATTATTTATACCATTATTATTCGAAGTTAGGTCTTTTTCTAAGGTGTGTTGATGATTATACAAAAATAAAATATAGTAAGTAAACTCTTTGAAGCATAACCCTTGAAATTATATGTCTTAGACTCTCGATAAATACATATGATTTAAGCTTTGGATGAAACTAATTGTTACTGATAAGACGAAACATCTTAAGAGTTGGAGGGTATGAAATTCTATATGTGATTTGATTGTTTGTGGGTTGTCCTTGAGACTATGGCTTCAAGGTTGCTTTTAACAAGTTGTCGGCTCTAGATAAGACTTTGAAAAATGCTCGATGTGGTCCATGTATATGACTTCAAGACCCAGTGCTAACAATTGTTGCTTCCACAAACATCATTACCAATGGTTAGTGGTGCATATCAATGACATACCTAAAAAGACAGTCCGTAAGCCTGATATAAATATCTAATCATATGGATTAACAATCCTTGGACTATATATCATGTCAACCAAAGAGTTTAAAGACATCCAAGTGTACATTCTCCTTTGACTACAAGAAAACGGTTAGCAAGTGTGTACTTTCACTCTCTCAACACTCTCAAAGTACTACTATCTAGCTAATGTTGGCTCATAGCAAAAAATCACATTTCATTGTGAAGAGTTAACACTTATTAATAAGTATAGAAATCTATAAAGTAAAGTTTTAATTGGTTGATTCAAACTTACAAGACAACTTTTTGAATGGCTAATTGAATCACTGACGGGTCATTGGACGAACTAGTCAACTACTACGTTTTTTGTGAAACATATATAGTTGTTACTTTAAATGCGTACACTCCTACACGTAAGAGTAACATGATATGATCTCATACGTGTCGTTTGTAAAACAAATTTCTTAATATATATGTGTTTTCTGATTGTTTAATGGGCAACAACTATTTTTTGGATCGTGAGATGCATAATGCAAGAGTTGTTCCTCTTCTTTCTAGCCTACATATATAAATCTGCAATGATATAAACTTAAAGGTAAAAAAAGTTGAATTATCAGGCCACCTCATTATTTAGGGGTTTTTTTTTTCATTATTATTTTTTTGAAGATGAATCTTTGGGCCACCTAGTTTAAATTTCAGGTTTAACAAAAACAACAAAGAAATGAAAGAATCAATGATAGCTCTTGTAAGAGTTTTCTTTTCATTTAACCTACTTCAACTCTAATATATGTGGTTGTGTGGCTTTTGAAAATCGTATACGAAATATGTGTTGTCGTATTTAATGTGTGAGGATCCTATTCAAAAGAATATTTTTTTACGAAAAAGGGCTACGAAATTGATCAACTCAACCCTGATAATCTGGTAAAGGAAGATCAAATTAAATGCGTAGAAACAATTCCCATGGCAAAATATGGCATTACTTATCTTCTTTTACACTTCAAACATCAAAACATCTAGAATATGTGCTCACACAAGAATAATCCATCTTTTTTGTTTTGGATAGGGTTATAATAAAAAATGTATTTATTTTAAAAAATCTAAGAATGATAGTAGGCTTGACATGTGTTTTTTTTGTTTTAAAAAGAATAACATTTTTGTAATTGTGTCAAATACGTCAGCTCATTATGTTATACGTTCATTGTGTCAGACATCTGTATATTATGTCATATATTTTACATCATTTGTTAGATGTATACATTATTGTGTTTTACATTTGAGATCATTTTGTGTTATTTTTGTCATTTTTTATGTATTATATCACTATATTTTATAATTAAAAGTACATATTGGTATACTTTCACAAAATGTGTTTTTTGTCATTATTTTTTATAGATTATATAAACTTGTTATTATTTACCATTATATTTTACAGTTAGAAGTACAAAATTATGTTATTTCATCAATGTATTTTTAAAAATCATTGCGTTCAATATAATACAATGACCATCAAAAAACACAATGAGATATTTGCGTTACTTTTTCATAGTTTTTAATGTATTAAATTAACCAGTTGTTAATTTATTATTGTGTTTTATATATTAGAGATACATAACAATGTTATCTATCATTATATCCTATTAAAATTATCATTTTAGAAAAACGCAATGGTATTCGAAAAAACAACTAACAAAAATACACAATAAACAGCACAAAAGACACAATGATAAGATATTAGCATAAAAACATAAAACAATATATTATTTTTTTATATAACAATATTGTACTCGTTTTAAAGATAAAAAAACGTTCGTTTTGATGGTGTAATTTTTATAAAAAAAATAATATCATAAATAAAAGTTATAAATGTTTAAAAATAAAAAAAATTGCAAAGAAAAAAAAGTCAACAAAGTGTCTATTTTCAAAATCTCCCTTTAAAACTTTTCTCTAAATTTGATCTCATTCATAAATCAAATAAATATTGTTGAGATTATTCTTACACTTTTTAATCTGAAGAGCCTTTGTATTTAAACCTTTCTTTTTTGTTTTTACATAAATGATAAATTTTTTTAACATTAACAATTATTCATTTAGTAAGGTTGGTGGGATTCCACCTACCTTTCCACATGACAAAACCTCATTGGCCGCAACGGTTATTTTATTTTTATTTTTTCAAATAAGTTTCAAACAAATAAATAATTTTTGAAAATTATAATTGTTAGGCTAGCAGAGTTGTAACTTGTAAAGACGCCTCCTCTTAAGGTGGGAAATCCTCATCTTGTTACGGGTTCAAACCTCACTTTTTGCTTTCATTTCCTTTTGTACGTTTATTAGTTTTTAGTTTTTTTAGATTATTTTCATCTATATTATTTTTTCTTAACTTTTTAATATTTTTTTCATTTATATTATTTTTTTAATTATTAGGCTGCACGACTGTAACGTATATCGCATATGCGTCGGAATATGCCCTTAAATCGTACTACTCCACCGCAATATACGGGGCCTTACATTAAAATTACTTTTTTAAAACCATATTTTTTATGTATGTTTCAAGTTGGTCTACGTTTTGATATAAATGGTGTTAGGAAACGGTCGGTTCAAACACATATGTTTTGATCATTCCACGACGTAATAATTCGGAAATGAGTTGGTGGATTGTAATATACAGCTTATCATGCAACATAAAAATCAAAGTTATGTTTTAAATAATAGAAGAAATATATATAGATATTAATTTATTCATAACTTGTGTTATCTTTAACTTTTTGGAAGTATTTTTATACAATAATAACCATATATATAACTAAACCTTGAAGGACTCTCAAACAATGATTAATTTATTGTGTACAAATCCAATTTTATTGTGTACACACACAAGCCACTAACTTAATGGTACAGATTATATACGCTTCTAAGTTCTATCAAACTCACGAACATGTTATATAATAAGAACATATTCAAAGTTAAACATTGATATGTTACCACTAACATATAGAATATTAAATATATTATATTCCAGTTTCATTCGCCAATTAACTCGTCCGTGTCATCTATAAATCACGTATCCGTCTAGCACAAAAACTAATCAAGAGACTTGTCATGGAGGACGGGCTGTCGTTAACGGTGGAGAAGCGACGGAGATGGGTGGTAGTATTGGCGGAGGAGGTGAAAAGAAGTTGTTACGTAGCATTGCCGATGGTGGTGGTGATGGTGTCACAATACCTATTACGTGTCGCATCGATGTCAATGGTTGGTCACCTTGGTGAACTAGAACTTGCTGGAACTGCCGTTGCTACTTCCTTCACTGATGTTACTGGCTTCAGCCTTCTTGTAATGTCTTACTTAATTAATGTAACATATTTTATTTCAAAGTAACCTTTATATTGTGACCAATACAAATTCGTTAGCTATATTTGTCACGATTATTATTATTTTTTAATTTTTTAATATTATTATTGTATTTAGTACAAAAACAATTTCAGTTGCTATCTTTGCGATGGATTTCTACAATTTAATTACTAATATTAAAACAGACAACTGTATTTGCTATTAAAATAATTTCGCTAGGTAATTGTGACCTTTTTTGCGAACATTTTTTTTGAAATTCTTATTATTTATAAAATCGGCGATCGCAACAATTTTTATCCGTTATGTTTGCGACCAAAACAATTTGGTTCACTAGTTATGCTTCTATTTTACGATCGAAACAACTCATTGCCAGTTTGTGAACGATTTTAATTTGGTTGTTAATTTTGCGTCTGATTTTAGTTCAACTAAAATGTTCATTGATGCCTCAAATTTTTGTTTGTCATAAAATTATGTTGTTTTTGCATATTTATGTAGTGCATGTTTGGCAAAAGAAAAAATATAAGTTACTTTTTGACTTTTTGAAAGGGTAAAAAGACTAAAATACCCCTCTAAAAATCACCAAAAGGTTAAAAGTTTTAACTTTTGGTGATTTTTGGAGAGATATTATGATCTATTTACCTCTCCAAAAATCAAAAAGTAACCTTTTGTTTTTTTCTTGCCAAACATGGCCGTAATTATATAGTAGTGAAATCTTTTTAACTTTTTAATTTTTTTAATTTATTTTAAAACTAACTAACGAACATCAACAGTTTGGAATGGCGAGTGCATTGGAGACGTTATGTGGGCAAGCTTACGGCGCAAAACAATACCATATGCTCGGTACATACACATATGGCGCCATGATTTGCCTCATTTTAGTCTGTTTTCCGATCTCCATTTTGTGGGTCTACATCGACAAACTCCTAATCCTTGTTGGTCAAGACCCTTCAATCGCAGCACAAGCTCGTAAATTTTCAGTTTGGCTCATCCCTACTCTTTTCCCCTACGCGATACTACAACTGATGATGCGTTACCTACTGTCTCAAAGTCTCATCCTACCAATGTTATGGAGCTCCGTCGTTGTTCTTGTTCTTCATGTACCCATATGTTGGGCACTCGTGTTCAAGCTTGGGTTTAGGACATCCGGGGCAGCATTAGCCATAGGAATCGCGTATGCTTTGAATGTGGTTTTTCTCGGGGTGTACTTGTATCGATCTAAAGCATGTGAAAAGACGCGTGCCACGTGTTTAGGGGACGTCTTCTCAAGTATCAAGGAGTTCTTACGCTTCGCAATCCCATCCACTGTCATGATTTGGTATAATCTTAAATGATTTTTGGCATGTTTTCCATGTACAAATTTACTTATTCATGAAGAGGTTTTATTTTCATATGCCACACAAAATTTTCAAAATCTAGGTGGCTTGAAAATAATGTAATGGTTTATAGGTAGAACATAAAGTGTGTTTGGGTCTTAGGTGATTAGCTGGCAGTAGCAACGTGTGTGAATGGATTTTGCTAGTCCTAGCAACACGTGTGGGTTGAAATCACATTTGAAACTCAATTTGAGTTTTTTAAAGTTACTAATATTAACACTATCTCACTTTATAAATTAGACACATTCTTATACGTCTCGTATAACCCCACATACAACATATAAGATTGACGACACTAAAAATAAATGAAATTTATGGGGGGGGGGGGCGTTAGATGGCTAGACATCTCATATAGATGTCATATGACCTATATAGTCCTTAGCAAAATTTGACACTGAATATAAGAAAAATTCAGGAGCTGATATAGAGGTTATACGTCATATATAAGGTTATACAACCCCTCATACGATGCATATAGTGTTATACGATCCGTATAGAATTTTGGGTGTGTTGATTTATAGTTAAGGAATGTTCCATTAACCATATAGTTTTTATATATTCTATTCCAGTAATTAAATTTGTATATAATTTTGATATTTCTTTTATTTAACATATTTAAAAAAAATCCAAATACATTGTCGTGACTCGTGATTACTTTTTCCACGGACATTCCAAAATAATTTTATTAAAGATAGAGTTCGTTGAAAAAGTTATTATAAAGATTAAATATTAAAAGTTATAAGTGAAAAACCAAATAATATAAAAAAGTAATTATTGGAATAAAGTATTACAAAATCAAATTGAGTTTAAAATTTGATTTCAACATAGCATATTCCATTCACGTCCGCCACTACTACTAATGGATCACCTGAAAACCAAACGCATGTTAACTTCTATCTAGAAACCATGGTACTTTTCTCATGCCACCTAGAATACAAAAATTATTTTCTAAATCTTATTATATGAGTAAATTTTTATAGAGTATGTATGTTTGTTTATGCGGATGTTTTAATATATTTTGTTATGTAGTCTTGAATGGTGGTCATACGAGATTATTGTTTTGCTATCGGGACTCTTGCCAAATACGCGACTAGAGACTTCAGTGCTTTCGATATGGTAATCTAGCTTCTTCCTGACTTTAACATAACTTTTTTGTGATTTCTAAGTGGTCTCGAGAAAACATAATAGTTTTAGAAGGTTTTTGAATTGTTTGGTTTTTAGGGAGCTAGCTACCCTAGTGAACTCCAAGAAAATTTGACACAAAATGTTTGAAATTACTAAGATGGCACGTGAAATTGCTTGCCACATGCTTGTTGATCATAGGAGATCACTGAATTAATCCGTCAAACAAGAAGACAAATCAAAAACAAAGAAGTCGGATTAACCCTAAAACTAATTCAATTGATCAAACAGCCTTCATCGTTTACAAACGATCTACGCGTCGTTTCCATGAGTAACAAGAAATATGTACAAAACAATTTCTAGGTTTGCACTCTAACACAACTGCACAAGGCCCCTTTGACTATATAAAAATACATATATGCACGTAACTATACTTTACACTATTTACATATTTGACTCTGAGCTTTAATTCTAACTTACTCAAACTTTATCAAACAATCAAGGCTAAAAATATTAGATTTTTTAGAGTTTGCTACTCAGGATAATGAATTCCTTAGAATCCAAAACACCTTCATAAACCACCTAAAAACTATTATATTCTCTAGACTATCTAGAAATCCAAAAGAAATTATTTGAAGTAATAATATTGATCACTAATGTAACACATATATATATATATGTGTGATGTCATCTTTTGCAACAGTCTAACAGTTGATGTCTTACACTACTACATACCTTACTCTTTTGGGGTTGCTGCAAGGTTTGTCAAAATATGATTAATCTTTTTCCCTAAGTGATCATAGCTGTACTAGAGAGTAAGTAAACAAACATTTTCCCTTTTGCAGCATGCGGGTGTCCAACGAACTAGGAGCTGGGAACCCAGAGGCCGCAAAAAAGGCCATCTTGGCCATATCCGCTCTCGGAGCATTGGAGGTGATCATAGCCACCACCATTCTCTTCTGCTCTCGTTCTGTACTTGGATATGCATTCGGTAAAGAGAAAGAACTGGTCGACTATGTAAAAGACATGACTCCTCTTATATGTTTATCTATATTTGCGGACACAATACAAACGATCCTTTCAGGTTCTTACTTGGTTAAACTTAATAATCAGTATATGTTAAAGTAATAGTTATCCAGACTCTACTATATTAATAAAAGTTTTACTGGATATGTTTGTCTGTTGTTCGTAAACAGGAGTTGCTAGAGGAAGTGGGTGGCAACATATCGGAGCTTACATCAATCTTGGGTCATATTATCTCGTTGGAATCCCAATGGCTGTAGTTTTGGGTTTTGTGTGGCATCTTAATGGCAAAGGGTTGTGGAGTGGATTGATTATTGGAATAGCCATGCAATGCATTTTGCTTACACTTGTTACTTGTTTCACAAGTTTGGAGAAACAGGTTTGACCAAGATTTGACTCATGAATTTGTTGTTTTGATTCTAAAACTTTGTTGTTGATGGTGTTCAATTTGTTAATGTATTAGGCAAGGAAGGCAAGAGAAAGGATGTTTAAGGAACCACTTAATATTGATATTGATGAATGATGGATGTACATGAAACAACATAACACATGATAATATTATAAAGAGTTGAAGGCTAACAACTATTTAAATAAAGTAGGTTTGTATATTTGTCGTTTAAAAAACAAAACGATTATTTCTAAGTGTAGAAATGCAGATGAAAACCACCTATTAGCGTTAAGTGTGTGCATCATTTAAAAGAAAATATTGTTTGAATTAGACTGTACTGTTGGAACTCCATGTCTCCATGTATAGATTGTCCTTTTATATTTTGTTTGTATTTAAGTTAGCTTTGCTAAATGGGATATATATATACAGTTTCATAAATATATTATTTGTTTATATATTTATTTGAACATCTATGCAATTTATGAAGTCTATCCAATTATTTTTATATGGTGCTTTGTGCTAACAGATATTGAGAGTTTTATATATGGCTTTGAATAATTATTTTAACGAGTAAATTACCCGCACTTCGTGACAGGGTCGTACACTAACATGCACTTGCTTAATGATACGTTTGGGAAGTTTGTTACGGTGATACTAACCCGCCCCCATACTGGGCGTGACTACATGTTTAAGAACGTTGTTACATGGGTGGCAACATGTGTATCAACTTGATTATCCCACGTGCATCGTGGCGTAGTCGTACGATTAAACGAACATACATGGTTAACGACGCGTTGCGATGTTTCTGTGAACCTTGTTTCACTCGTTGGCACGGTAACAATAACGTGCTAAAGAACGTATGAAGTTAACCCATAATATTTTTAGAAAAAGTAATTACGATAAAACATATTAAAAAATGTAACAAAAAGAGTTAGTAAAAAAAGAAAAGAAAAGAAAAAGACCCGAGGTTCGAACCCGCGTAATCAAGGAACAATCTAACCAACTCATCCAAAATTACATCTGTGACTAAGGCTTTAGTAAGTCACATTTATGGATCAATACAAGGAGGACATGTGGCAATCGGTGGGAACCCACCACCAAAAATTGGTGCTTCATGGTAAGAACTACAGGAAGTGAAGTTCACGTAGTTTATGTGAAGGTTTAAGTTCTTTTATTTAAAGTTTTCGAGCATGTTAAATTTTTTCACGGTTTCAAACATCACAAGCTTTTATTTTCTTTACAAATTCTACAAGACGTTAACTTTTTCATAATTTTAGATGTCATAACACGATCGGGTTTAACATATACCCTAGTTTGAGTAGATTTTTAGACTTAGTTTAGATTAAGCCATTTGGCATGACCCTCTCACTAAAATAAATTGTAATTCAGATCCACTCACTAAATGTAATTTTTTTAATACGTTATAATGGAGCAAAGTGCAATAATCTTTCTAAAAAGCAATTTATTCGCAACCCACTCATGTCCAATGTTCTATATATGATTCAACTTGCTACCACTAAAAGGAAATGAATATTGTGGTCATGGAGGAGGGGTTGTTGTCGATCGCGGATCAACGACGTAGATGGGATGTTGTATTGGCGGAGGAGGTCAAGAGGAGTTGTTACATAGCTCTGCCGATGGCTGTAGTGATGGTGTCACACAATCTATTGCGGGTGGTTTCTATGTCAATGGTTGGTCATCTTGGTGAACTGGAATTTGCTGGCACCGCAATCGCTACTTCCTTTAGTAATGTCACTGGCTATAGTATCCTTGTAATACTTGCTCACTTTCTCTTCTTAGTTATTTCCTTTACCTTTGTTGATAATTTACCACCGCGAATATTAACATGATCTCGATAAGAGTCGTATAGAATCAAAATTGGGTCCAAAGTCCACCTAGAATTCGAATTAAGTAACTTTTTATAAACTCAAGCTTGTGTCTCTCACTTGAGACAACCATTCTAACTCGTTATAATGTTTCATCTGACAAAAGAAAAAATAGATAAAAACCAATAGACAGCTGAATTTCTATTTTTATACTAGTTTTAGAGTTTTCAATCAATTACAGTTCAATGTTCAAAACATTACACACAACATAATATAGGTCCACTCTCGCATCTAATCGTATTCTAAAAATGAGTATGTACCAATTGTTGTTGATGAACATTTTCATAACCACTAGGAGAACCTCAATCACGTGACCTAACTTTTAAGGGCATTATTTATATGTGAAAATAGAATATTTTGCATGATGTTTCAAACAACATTGATCGGATCTTATTCTTTTACGTCAGATTGAAAAAAAAAAGAATATTAAAATATTAAAAAATGACCATTAGAGTGTTTGGAGACAAAAATGCCCCGTAAACTGATGTTTATTTTAACGTCAATATCTTTTTGAAAGTTTAATCAATCCGTTATAGCTAATTACATAATATTGATTTTTAACCTTGCTTTAATCACTATCAAAAATTAATCCAAACACCCCATAATACACATAATTAACTAAAAGTATCGATCTTATCATGCTTAATAACTACCTCGTGTCGTTCACTTGTTCATATAACTTTTATAGTTTGTTTATATATGAACCGACTCAGCTTGTAAGACTTCAAACCATATTGACAGTTTGGAATGGCGAGCGCGTTGGAAACCTTATGCGGGCAAGCTTATGGGGTGCGACAATACCATAGGCTCGGTGCATATACATACGGTGCCATGTTCTCTCTCACTTTAGTATGTATCCCGATCTCCATTTTGTGGGTCTGCATTGATAAACTTCTAATCTTTTTTGGTCAAGACCCTTTAATCTCAGCAGAAGCACATACTTTTGGCCTTTAGGCTTTTAGTGACATTTTTTAGCTTGTAGGAATTGGGAAATTTTTGCACATACAACACTCTTATTTATGTGAGATTTTCGTTTTCTTGTGTAGTCTTGAATGGTGGTCATATGAGATTGTTGCGTTGCTATCGGGGCTTTTGCCAAATCCCCAATTAGAGACTTCAGTGCTCTCAATATGGTAATCCTCTTTAATTCCATGAAACCAATAAAACAATGATCTTTGAACATTTGAGACCACCTTAACATACATGATGTTATCTCTTGCAACAGTCTAACAGTTAGTGCCTTACACTTCTATTTACCTTACTCATTTGGGGCTGCTGCAAGGTATGCTTTTAAAATTTTGATGTCTTGCTTTTATATTAGAGTTAATTACACTGATGAATAGTGTGGTTAGGACAAATTAACAGTTTTGGGTACTAAAAAGAAAAAAAAAGATGTTTAAGTATTAACTTTAAGTTTTGTAACAAGTTATGATATTTTGACTAACTTTCATTAACTTTTCTGTTAAAAGTAGTATTAAATACTCAAATTTGTTA
The DNA here is from genome assembly GCA_025506515.1 of Flaveria trinervia. Classification (NCBI taxonomy): domain Eukaryota; kingdom Viridiplantae; phylum Streptophyta; class Magnoliopsida; order Asterales; family Asteraceae; genus Flaveria; species Flaveria trinervia. Next base: position 98,442,486 of record CM046452.1, read on the forward strand.
CAAAATTAAAAGTTAGTACTTAAATCTGTTACTCTTATTGTTTAGTACCCAAACTTGTTACTTAAAATAGACCATACTATCTATGTAATTAACTCTAAATGATAATAAGTCATCCTAAACTACAGAGGTGTTTTTTTCTATGCAACACACGGATATCTAACGAGTTAGGGGCCGGAAACCCACAGGCTGCAAAATCCGCTCTCTTGGCTGTAACCGGCCTAGGTGCAATGGAAGTGGTCGTAGCCGCTGCCGCTCTTTTTTGCTCACGTTCTATTCTAGGATATGCGTTCGGTAACGAGAAGGAACCAGTTAATTATGTTAAAGACATCACCCTTATTCTTTGTTTCACTATACTTGCAGATACAATACAAGCAATCCTTTCAGGTATGCAGCTTAAATCATTTAAAAATATATAAAATTTTCAAAATTAGCAAACTCATGAAAGTTTTTTTCTTTTTATTTTTAAATTTTGAATAGGAGTTTCTAGAGGGAGTGGGTGGCAACATATTGTAGCTTACACTAATCTTGGTTCATATTACAACGTTGGAATGCCCATGGCGCTCGTTTTGGGTTTTGCGGTCCACTTAAAAGCGAAAGGATCAATCGTGCAATGCATTCTGCTTACTCTAATAACATGTTCCACTAATTGGGAAAAACAGGTTCTTGATTGTGCCCAGAGATTCATTTTTATCTTAACTTTGTTAGTATACAAACTATAGTAAAATCGGGCAATAACATATATGTAACTAATCGGCCTATAGAAAGAATCGTCTAGTACCCGAGAAAAAAAACACGAATTGCAAACTATCTGATATTCAAACAAAATGTGAACGCAACCAAAAGATCAGAGGCTCTAGTCCCTCACCGAACAGATGTGATGAATTATTTGAAATTCTATAGGTATTATTGTTTAAAAAAAATCTTGATAGGATATCTTGTAATCTATTAGAAAAGCCTAGGTATTCTACGCCAATATGGTAGTTCTTCGTTAGTCCTTTTAGACTTTTCTAATATGTCCTAGTCAAAGGCCATTTAACTTCATATATACCCAATCAGGTTCGAAAGATCTCTTCATAGTTTTGCGTCAGTTCCCGTTCCAATGAAGTAAGAGATCCCCTCAAGGACTATCGATTTGGCCGCCGCTATTGACCTCCAGTCGAAGGAGGCAGATGGTTTAACTGTAGCCGCTAGAACCGCTAGCGGTGATTCCTGCGGGAAGCACTTGTCTTTCATTACCTGAGCAGGCACTCTGGGTTAGTGACCAGTCTCCAGAGTAGCTTGGCCATAAAAGCCCAGTTTACCAGGCCAAGACAAGATCTTAACTCATATACCTTTGATGGGGTATAAAATGACTCTATGGCCTTCCCCTTCTCAGGCTCGAATCCATAGTCAATCTTATTTCCTATAGGGACGGTTGATAACTGAATCCTATTTTTCTCATTATTTTCATATCCGCAATAGCACAAAAAGAAGGCCTGACCCCAAGTTGTTCAAGACTAATGCCGTTGAGTTTCTTAACTCTTTGTCTTAGGATTAGTCAGTAATATACTATTATCTTTTTGAGTTCAAGGTAGTGTAACATCTTGTACGTTATATTTAAAATATTCAAACGCGTTGTGGAATCTATACAATTATACAAATTAACTAAATAGTTATTTAATGAGATTATAGCAATGAAGGCAATGGCGGAACATTATAGGGGGGTCGCTGTCCCCCCTATTTTTTCGTCCATAGTGTTAAATTTTAGACCGATAGTGTAATTATTTTACCCGGTAGTGTCAATTTATATATATATATATATATATATAATATATATATATATATATATATATATATATATTGAGTCCACCCCCTTTAAAAAATTTAATTTCGTCCCCGTCCCCATACGAAAGAGTTGAAGCTCTGCCACTGAATGAACGTAAATCATAAACATTGTTGACGCATAAGGTGTGGCGGTGGAAATTAAATCTAACCTTTTAAGGGTAAACTCGCACGCTCAATTATCTACCTTTGAATTTGCATCGTATGTCTATAAGATGACTTAAACCCTTTACCATTTAAAAGAAAACCACTAACACTTTTATAACATTGGGCTACAATGATAATTAAACTCAGCTAGCAGTGCTTTTTAAATGTACGGCAACATAGTTTGACCTACTTGGTTTGTGGATCTCGAAAAATGCTATTCAATAAAATAATGTTATAAAATTTGTTACCCCGTTTATACTTGTAGAAAACGAAACGTAAATATTAATGTGATTATTGTTAAGGTACTAGTTACATGATAATTAAATAAGGTTAGAAACTTAAGATTATAAATTTGAATCTATACAGGACTTATGACATAAAGAAAGCACCCTGTTTATCTAGTTTATTAAACATGTTAACCTATTTATCTAGTTTATTTAAACAGGTTATCTTGTCAACACAATAAAGTTATAAGTAATGTTAATGTACATAAAATTTAATCATGTCTTGGTTACGTGGGTTAGACATGTCTAGATTATGATTAAGTTAATGCATACAAAATTTGAACAAGCCATAGGTGATAGCAGTGAATCCAGAAATATTTATATCAGGTCATAATTTTACAATATTAGTATGTTTAGCAAAAGAATATCAGGTTACTAAGATTCTTCTGTTTGATTAAGTCAAATCATTAAAATATCTTAAGTTTTTTTATCATAGGTTTTAGTTTTTTGTTTTGTTCTTGATTTATATGATTTTTGAAGTGATTTCGATTTCTAATTGAGGATTTTTTTTGGAAACTATTTCTTAAATTGTTTTCAGCTACCTGTCTTTCTTTCAAGGATTAATGGGTTTTTTTGTTAGTGGTGAGTCATGAGTTTAACTGTGGGAGTGAGCATTTAGAAAGAAAATGAGAGAGAAGTGACATTATTCTGAAAAGTTAGAAATTAAAAGTTGCAGGTGGCAAGCTTTGAAAAAATGAAATCCAATATATGAAAAACTTTAGTTTATGCAAAATTAGTTTTCTTTTAATAAATGGTTGCAGAAAACTTACCTTATAAAGCTATTGTTATAGCTTATGGATATTATGAATAAATTTTATTTAAAGTTTATGTAATCTGTTTTTTTTCCAAAAGAAGTTTTAAGAATTTTGTTAGAGTTTTAAGTTTAATATCTAACTTACAATGCCGGTAGTTATAGTGTGACTTTGCATGTGTTGATGCACATGCTACAAACTTTGTTCTTCTAAAGAAAGAAAGTCTACAAAATTTCAAAAAGAGAAAACTAAAGTTAAAACCATTCATATCATATAGAAATACTGTTTAAAAGTTAATAGATATAAATTAGAGGCAAAAACTAAAGGTTTCTTTGTGAACTTTTTTCTTCTATTAAAAACTTTTTTCTTCTAAAGAAAGAAAGTCTACAAAATTTCAAAAAGAGAAAAAGGGCATTTCGGTTTTGAACACCAATTGATTCAAGTGAAATGGGAATAACCAGTCCAACCCATATACTTTTTTCTTTTATCTTGCAAGTTATATAAAGATGATTATCTTCTAAAAATCTAAAGGGTCATTCCGTTTTCGATATTATATGACCGCATGCTTCATGCCTAAGTCTATCATTACATCGTTACCAACTCACCGAGACCTGAAAGTAATACAAGATACCACCTTCCTTCCATGTGAACCATTCACCCTACCTCTTGCGAAGGCAATATTGGATTGGTACAAATGATAAGTTTGGATGAAAATTTATCTTTATGAATATTTAATTTTTAAAATTTTATAGCAAACCTAGAATTGGCAAATTGACGGGGTGGATAACGATTTAGGTTAAAACTAGTAAAGCTGTTATATGTTTAATTCAACCCTCAAACAATTTTTGGTTTATCTTTTTTAGATTATATACGTTTAATGTGTTGAATAATAACAAAAGCAATAATATGATAATTTTAATATCTGTGTATATAATAATAACTAGTCATTTTTTTATTCAAAAAATAAAGAATTGTTTAATATAATAAATAGGTAAATCTTTAGATGTTATTTACTTTTTTGCTTCTTTTTCTTTTACTAATAAATAAGTTTGTTACCCGCTTATATTTCCTTACATGATAAATATTTTTTTATCGCTTCTCTTTTTTAATTCGTAAATATTTATTACTAACTATTTAATATTAAAATATAACCTGTATACTAAACATGGTTGACTACATTTTAGATGATTTTAGATCCGCACATGTGGCATGAAGATCTTACTGAAACTAAAATTTAATTCGAATTCATTCATTTAATGGAATTTGGATATATATATATATATATATACTATAACTATAATGAAATAAGGTGTCATAACTTTTCGAAAAGGTAATCAATTGGACATCAACCCGTCCATGCTCTATAAAGGATTCGACTTGCCACCACAAAAGGGGAATGCATATTGAATATTTGTGATCATGGAGGAGGGGTTATTGTCCACAGTGGAGCCGCCTCGCAGATGGCGCGTATTGGCGGAGGAGGCGAAGAGAAGTTGTTACATAGCGTTGCCGATGGTGGTTGTGACGGTGTCACAAAACCTATTGCGAGTAGCATCTATGTCGATGGTTGGTCACCTTGGTGAACTAGAACTCGCAGGCACCGCGGTGGCTACTTCCCTTACTAATGTCACTGGCTTCAGTCTTCTTGTAATGTTTTCTCACTTTCTCCTCTTAGCTTAATAGTTTTATTATATGACCAAGATTTCGAATTCAACTATTTCGTTTCAAACCCAAGCTTGTATCACTCAACGTTAGATCTCATGTTTAAAACTTGAGATCAAGCTAATGAGTGTAAAACTTAGGACCGACTAACTCGTTTCCTTTATACACAAGTCCATCCAATGGGTAAAATTTGTTTGGTGAAGGAAACTAGTGAAAACATGTAGAAAACTAATGATGCTTGTCTTCGTTCTTTGTTTACCAACTGTTTCAACAAATTAATGAACCGTTAAAACTATTCATTCATCTGCTAATTACAAATAAGTGAATAACATAGGCCTAAGGTTATGTTTGACAAAAGTCCAAAAGTTACTTTTTGATTTTTTGGAGAGGTAAAAAAACTAAAATACCTCTTTAAAAATCACTAAAAGTTAAAACTTTTAATTTTTGTTAGTATTTTGATCTTTTCCTCTTCAAAAAATCAAAAAATAACTTTTGAATTTTTACCAAACATACACTAACTATCTGAAGAATATTTTAAATATAGAGATGTACGAGAAGTTGCTAGTGAACATCGTAGATACGAGTATGAGAGCCGTAACCTTTTAAAAAACTATATCACGTGAATAACAATCCAAACTTAAATGATTAACTTGCGGTGCATTAGCAATAATTATATATATTTTTCACGTTGTTCTGAATGATAAGATCTTACTATCTCATGTCGGGTAAAAAGGCAAAATGAATATTAAAATATTAAAAAAAGAGATCGATCGTGTTAGAAGTCAAAAAGTCAAAAATGCACCACCACACTTTATATCCTGCTTTGAGAATAATCTAATTTTTTTAAGCTATCATTTGCAATTTTTCTAAAATGACTTTTAGCTTGAGCAGGAACCCGCAACAAAAGGTTTTTATTTACCACTAAACTTTAACCCTCCACCTAGAGGTGTTACAAACTGGTTTGGGGGCCCAAACCCGTTCGGGTCCCAAACCGAAACCGTTTGGTCAAAATCGGTTTGGCCCCAAACCGTTCGGGTTCAAACCGGTTTCAAACGCTAAAAACCCAAACCTATCAAACCGTTTGGGTCGGTTTGGAACCGGTTCGGGCCCAACTCGATTCGGCCCAAACCGGTTTTTTTTTGTTTGTTATATTCAAACAAAATTTTAAACTTTTAATTAAAACATAAATATTTATAACATTTTATATAATTTATATAATTTAAAACAATTTATATATTTAAATAATTTATAACATCTTATAACATATATAAAACAATTTATATTATTTAAACAATTATAACATTTAAAACATTTAAACAATTTAAACATTTAAACGATTTAAACATTTAAACAATTTATAACATTTATAAACATATATATATATACTATTTATTAACATCTATAAACAATTTAAGCATTTTAACAATTAATAACATTTATAAACAATTTAAACATTTATATCATTTATAAACAATTTAAACATTTTAACAATTTATAACATTTAAAACATTTAAATAATTTAAACATTTAAAACTAAACATTTAACATAGTCGTTTCTTCGTTTATATTATACTTGTACGTTTATTCCTCGCCACCAGAACCGGAACTGTTACGAAGGTAGTCATCATATGCCACTTCATCATCAGTCATTCCTGGTGTCAATCCGCTCTCTACCTCGTCCTCGTATAATTCTGCTTCGTATTCCAGTTCTCCTTCAAGCGATCGTTTGTCTTATACTCTTTCCGCGGCATCCAAATAATCTTTCAAGCAAATTGACATTTCAACTGCTTGTGGAGTGAGTCGAGTTCGTCTTATTGATATAATCCTGCCACTAACAGAAAAAGCAGATTCTGAAGCTACCATAGAAACTTGGACGGTTAGTAAATCTCGGGCCATGGTGGATAGGATGGGAAATTGATCTTCCTTACCTTTCCACCAAGCCAACAAGTCAAAATTTTTAAATTCATGTGGAGTCATAGTCGATAAAAAGTTTGTAAGACCATACCTCCCGAGTTCACTACTCGGAGTGTTACCACGTTGACGTTTATTACATTCATCCCTTAAAGTATTATATAAATCAAACATTGGATCATTCGAACATTCGGCATTTGCCGCATGCCTTAAAACATCATGGATTTGTGATGTTTCCCCGTATTTTAATAAATAAACATCATACATTTGTTGTAATTGTTTGTTAAAAGTAGCTTTTAAAGTTTTACTATACATTGGTTTACCAACTTCTAAATCCAAATTAAAAGTAATTTTATCAAGTAAAGTTTAAACCCCCGACAAATTTAAACAAGGGTTTAAAGCAGCGGCACATGTAATAACGGGAGGCATTTCTTCAAAATATTTTTTAAGTTTTTCTTTCATTGGGGGTATCATATCGGAATAAGGTCTACCCCTACACGACAATTCATTTAATTTTGAAGTCATTAAATAAATTTGGTGTAGTACCAATGGACTCGTTGGGTAATAAACTCCAGAAAGACATTTAGTTGCATTTTTAAAAACTTGAAGCATTTTTGTTACTTCTTCGATGATGGCCCAACCCGATGGATGGTAAGAATTTGTCTTTCCCCGACTTACCAAACTATTATGAAAGGCTATTAAACTTTTTTTTTGTTCAATAGTCTTTTCAAACATGTTACATGTGGAATTCCATCGTGTTGGTACGTCCCAATTCGGACCTAAACATTTAGTATTTGCGTCTTTACAAAACTTGCGATATTTAGTATATCTTTGGTTGTTACTAAAAATATCACGTAACATTCTTTTAAAACAATCTTTAACTGTTTCAATCGTTTTTAAACCGTCTTGAACGGCTAAGTTTATGATGTGCGCAACACATCGACTATGAAAAAACACACCCTCACATATTGGTTTATATTTTAATTTCAAATGATCTATCGCAAGAGTGTTGTTTGACGCATTATCAAAAGATATAGAAAATATTTTGTTTTCTAATTTATACGTTTGAATAACTTTATCAATAAGATAAAAAAATGTTTTGGCCGCTGTGAGGATAATCAAACAATTCAAACGCAATCGTACGTTTCATCATTTGTCACGAATCGGGTTCAACCCAATGGGCGGTGACACAAATGTACGAGTCCAGTGAACCGTGAGGTGTCGACCAAACATCATTAGTTAAGTTAACACCGTTTTGTAAATTTTCAAAATAAGATATTAATTCATTTTTAGCTTTTTTCACATTTTTAAACAATCTCTTCGAAGAGTAGCACAACTTACATTGGTGTAATGTGGTTGGAGAGTTCGTTGAATGAGTCGAGTCAAACGTTCGTTGTCGAAATGTTTGAATGGCAAGCTTTCTTAAATTACAAATTGCGCCATTTGCTCCCGAACCGCATCAACGTTATAAGCCCAAATATTTCATTCGTTTGTCATCGAAGCTTGACCTTGAGAAGGTTCACCTTTTAACGCTTTACAATATTTATTTGCAATATGGTTTTTCAACGTTGTGTTTGCATCTTGTTTGAAAAACTTATGACAAAACTTGCACCGAGCCTTGTTTGGACCGCTAGCCATTTGACATAAATCGTAATTGCACCATACTTCGAGGTTCCTATTCGTAGGAAGGATTGCTATCACCACGTTGTTTGAAGACGCTTCACAACCAACGGATGATTGAGCACTTGTTGAAGCCATTTCAGAGATTTTTGTGAGAGCGTTTTTGAGAGCGTTTTAAACGAAAGTATTTGTGGAGAGCGTTTTTGAGATTTTTGAGAGTAGAGAGTGTTATAAGTTGTTATGATTCAACCAAAACATCAAATACATATATATAGTAACCTAGTGGGGGTATAATGGTAAAAAAACATCAAAAAAACGGTCAAAAATCGGTAAAAAAACGGCTATATAGCCGTTGGGTAACGGTAACCGGTTTGAAAACCGATTTGAAGGACGGTTTGAAAACCGGTTCGGTTTGAAACCGGTTTGAAAATTGGAAATGGGAAACCGATTAAGAACAGGTGGTTCGGGCCCGGTTTGAAACCGGTTTGGGCCAAACCGGTTTGGGCCTCAAACCGGTTCCGGTTTTTTTTGACCGAACCGGTTCCCGAACCGGTTTTTTTTTCCCATCTCTAACTCCACCCATTAATATCATTTACTCAACCTCTCATAATTAGTTATGCTCTAAATGCATATTGTATACATCTTTCTTTACATCATACGGGGCATAGTCTCTACACTAGAACATGTCATACTCATGATAGGAAGAAAAATCATCATACATATGTTAGCAATCATATCATTCATTTCTTTGTCAATTGAAAAATCATCATACATATGTTAGCAATCATATCATTCATTTCTTTGTCAATTGAAAAATCATCATACATATGTTAGCAATCATATCATTCATTTCTTTGTCAATTGAAAAATCATACATGTTAGTATTATCATTTTCGCCCTATTATATAGCTCGCAAGAAAACTTTTATCTGCAGTACCGTGTTATTGTTTGTATAACGCAAACCATGTAAAATTTGACTTGTCATTGTTAAAAATTAGAATTATTAAAAGTAACTATACATAAATGCATATTCTAAAAATAAAAATTAGATAAACAAGGTTAAAGACTGGTTCCAAGTTCACACACTTGGGTGCAACATTAAACCGTCAATCAAACCATTATGCATCTTAAACCGGCAAAATTGGTCGCCTTCATTCTTTTGAAGTTCGATCAGTTTTAACAGTTTATTATCATCTAATTTGTGTATATCCGCATTTGACACATAGACATATAACATCTACATAGGTTTGTTTAAAACGAACCGACCCGGCTTATAAAACCTCAAAAGTTACTGAACTTTAACACCAAATCAACAGTTTGGCTTGGCAAGTGCATTGGAAACCTTATGCGGGCAAGCTTACGGGGCACGACAATACCATAGGCTCGGTGCATATACATACGGAGGCATGATTTCCCTCATCTTAGTCTGCTTCCCGATCATCTTTTTGTGGATCTACATCGACAAACTCCTAATCCTTCTTGGTCAAGACCCTTTAATTTCAGCTGAAGCACGTAAATTTTCAGTGTGGCTCATTCCTACCCTATTCCCCTACTCCATACTCCAACTATTCACTCGATACCTACTGTCACAGAGTCTCATCTTTCCAATGCTATGGAGCTCAGTCATCGTTCTTGTTCTCCACATGCCCATCTGTTGGGCTCTAGTGTTCAAGCTAGGGTTCGGGACCGCCGGAGCAGCATTAGCCATCGGGGTCTCGTATACTTTGAATGTGATTTTTCTTGGTTTTTACTTATACCACTCTGAAGCGTGTGAAAAGACTCGTGTCACGTTTTCTATGGACGGTCTTAAAAGCATCAAGGAGTTCTTTAGTTTTGCCATCCCATCAGCTGTCATGATTTGGTAAATTCACAAGATGATTTTCAAAACATGAGCAAAGTTTCCACATGTAATATGCTAATTCACCTAAGGCTTCCATTTTCTTGTGTAGTCTTGAATGGTGGTCGTATGAGATCGTTGTTTTGCTATCGGGGCTCTTGCCAAATCCCCAACTAGAGACTTCAGTGCTCTCAATATGGTAATCCTTATTCAAGTAAACCTGTAAAATATTAATCTTTCACCACATTAGACTACCTTAACATGTTTGGGTTCATATCCCGCAACAGTCTAACAGTGGGTGCCTTACACTACTTCATACCTTATTCATTTGGGGCTGCTGCAAGGTATGCTCTTAACTTGTTCATGTTTTGCCCAAATGATCATATCCCCAAGCGTCCAGACTAAAGATATGTGCATTTGCAGCACACGAGTTTCTAATGAACTAGGAGCTGGAAATCCACAGGCTGCAAAAACAGCTCTCTTGGCTGTAAGTAGTCTTGGGGCGGTGGAAGTGATCATAGCCATCACCACTCTTTTCTACTCACGCTCTATTCTAGGATACGCATTTGGTAACGAGCAGGAATTAGTAGACTACGTCAAAGACATCACCCTTCTTCTTTGTTTCACCATATTTACAGATACAATACAAGCAATCCTTTCAGGTTTGCAGCTCAAACCTTGATGATATATTGTGAATCCAAAACCGTAAGAGGCTCATGAATGTTGTTTTATTTTCTTTTCTAAACAGGTGTTGCTAGAGGGAGTGGGTGGCAACATATAGGAGCTTACATCAATCTCGGGTCATATTATCTCGTTGGAATCCCCATGGCTCTAGTTATGGGTTTCGTAGTTCACCTAAAAGGGAAAGGATTATGGAGTGGACTAGTTATTGGGTCCATCGTGCAGTGCTTTATGCTTACTCTAATAACATGTTCCACTAATTGGGAAAAACAGGTTCTTAATTATGCCCAAAGAGATATGTTTATAACTTATCTTAACTTTGTTAGTCCACTAACTGATAATGGCTATCTCAGGCAACGATGGCAAGAGAACGAATACTAGTGCAGGAGATTACTGATAAGGAATGATGCTTCAAGTAAATGGGCAAAAATCTGTCGATTACAGAAGTGTAACCCACCAAGATCAAGAATTCTCTCCTACCCATGAAAAAAGTACATGTGAATTGCAAATGTTGAGTATTTAAACAATATTTACACAAAAGGTAGCTTCGAAGGCGGTTTAATAATTGCTCAATGCCTTAATGATGTTATTTTGACTTTTGAGAAAAACTTATCAGTCATCCATTTGCCAGAAGAAATATTAATTGAGTTTTGTAGCCTTAATGCCATGTACTCGTGTGTTGATGAATGTTTCCGTATAGACTAAACACAATAATGTAAGCCATATATGGTATTAAAACAGACATAGAAAATCACTAACAACATTCATTTTAAGTTACACGGAGTAGATAAAAGGTGAAAATTATCATTCAAACTGACTCATAAAGACATGTTCACCTTGCTCGTTTTGGGCCAAGTGGAAAGGAAACTCGCTGAGGGGTATTTTGTGGCAGATCCGTCCTCTGTTCTTGAGACGGGTTTGGCTTAGAATCACTAGCTTCTTCATCTTCCTCTGTTTCTTCAACAGCTTCACTAGTTCGTTTCTTTGAAATCACAAGCTGGTAATTAGGGCTAATTAAGGTGTCTGACTCTGGGGGCAACGCCATCCCTGGTCCACTTAGCGACTTTGGCAATGGAATTTTGTTCCTTTCCCTTGCCAATTCTAGAAGGACCTTTTAAATAACTCATGTCATGATCATATAATATAACAAGACTCATGAATATAAATACTCGAAAAAGGAGCAGATAGTTGGATACTGAATATGATACCTCTCGTGGAGGGGGTTGAGAGAAGCTAAAATTGACTTTAGACTGAATAGCGAGTTTAACATCATCAGAGTCAATAGTAGACTTGCCAGCATGCTCTGAGTACACCTGTGCATCTGTGAGCACATCCACCACATAACGGTACCAAAGTTCTAGAAACTGGTGAACAACGCGAGGTTCATAGTTTTCAACACCCATTGATTTCAGCAATGTTTTAACAATTTTAGCATCCCTTGGCAAGTCTTCTTCTCCATCAGCCATTCCTCAAATTTCTTATCTGCAATTAGCGGAAAACTACTGATTTAAACTAAACCAAGCCAATATCATGCGACACATATTACCAGAAACATTACTATAAAACAACAAACCCTAATCTCTTTAAACTCAACAAATTCTCAACTATATCACTTATAACCAAAATATATACACTATTAATACTCTAGTTCTTAAAACTCAAGTCTCGTCCAAGTGGTAGGTTTTATGAAAAATGACTACCTATAAATTAAAACAAAAATAATCCACAGCAAACACTAGTTTCATAGAAAAACTCAGTAATTTTAATTGTGAACTAGCCAACTTATTGAGATTGGAGACACGCAATTGAAACAACAAAGCATAAGATTAATATAGACAGAGAATAATCAGTCAAGCAAACAGATCTCTCACAATGCATTAACTTGCGTTTGCAATATCAATTTGAATTAAACTATATTTTGGTTTGAAAAAGAGCAAGGAGCATCGAGGTGATAGGGTCCCTGAAGGTTAGGCGTGAGACGAGAAGCAAAGGCACATGCATCATGTATAACCTCAAGCACGACCTCCTAATGCACAAAACTTGCCAGTGTACAACGGTACAAGGGGTGCACCTCAAGCCTTTTTTACCCATGCCTCGTGTATGCTCGTCGCCTCACATGTGGCCATGTGGGTGCCTCACACCTCAGTGGCACTTTTCTAAACTAATTCAATGTGAACTACCTATTACAAAAATGTACCTTAAAGGGTTCACAGCAGAACATTTTTGTTCAATAATGAGGTGTGAAACTGTGAAAAACCAATAATAATACCAGCAGCTTACGTATTCATTCTTTACATTCTAAGTTTCCAAGTATGGTAAATACATTAAGAAAGACATGAAGGTGAACCCAACTTTTTAAGGATCAGTGGATCACATTAAGGTGCATTCAAACCAAGATCATGATGACAAAAACTATCATTTCTCTACTACACAACCTAAATCATACAGTCATACAGAAGTGGCCTCACTTGTTATAACAAATGATGAGGAGATTTTTAGGCAGCACTAATTTGGATAAGAATTAACATGAATAAACACCCCTAATTATCTTAATCTGAACCAACTAGAAATTTGGGAGTCTTGACTATATACTTATTTATCTTCAAGACCATCAACAACCAACAGAAATGCAAATTCAGTGGAAAAAACAGTTGACTAAAGTTTAATCACTAAGTGTATGGATATGCAACACCATGAAAAAGCTGTTCATCAGGACATTATATAGAACACCAGGTAGGCATATAAACATAACATATCCACGAAACCTCGCCCCTAGTGTATACATTCCAACTCAAACGCAGATCTTCTACGCATTTCACTACAATTAGACATAACACGTCACCGTAAAACCTCAATTGTTTGTAAAATTGAAAATAAGAGGATTAATTGAAAAACAGAAAGAAATACTCCTGGAAATAGGGGTGATCTAGGTCAAATTTCTAACCCTAAAAATTCAAAACAAAACCCTAAATCGAAGTGAAAGAGACAATAGTTGGAATCGAACCTTACGGAAGTTGACGAAGGGAGCTTTGTTCAAGCGTTGCTGTAGTTTGGAACACAAGTGATGGGTAATCAGAACCGATGAGGGTTAATTAGAAGAAGATGATAATTACCATAACAAATCACCGTTGGTAATCAACTAGAGAATAATTTATCGAGTCATGTACACCAAAAATCAAAGGGTTAGAAAAAAAAAAGCAAAGCATGGGCCAAGGACTACAAACTTAAATCGTAAAAATATGAGGCTAGAGGCCCAAATACCTGAGCCCAGAACTAAACCATTTAGGTATTCAGTTAGAACGTTGATGGTTGACCCTCACCCTTGACCCTACTACTAATCTAACTACAGTAGATATGAAGTGGTGATTTTGCTGATATAATAAAGAGAAGACTTCAAGAATAATAAAAAGGTTTTAACAACGTTGTAATTAGGTTATTTATATTTTTATTTGTTTAATCAGGTAATTAAAGTTTTAAAAGTATTTTAATTGGGTTAATAATACTTTTATTGTTTTAATCAAGTCATTAAAGTTTTAGAAGTGTATAATCAGATCACTCATATATTTTTCATTGTTTTAAATAATTCACAAAAATTTTAGTTAATTCAGTTTTTTTATAAATATTGTTGATTTTTTAAGAAAACTTCAATTTTTATAACTTTTTTACAACTTATGAATGAACTAATTAGAACAATCCTGAAACTTTAGTGATCTGATTGAGACAAAAATTTTACGAGTGACCTGATTGAAAAAAAAAAGTTATGAGTGAGTTTATTAGAACAATTCTAAAACTTGATTATTATTTTACAAAGTTAGTGGTATTTATAAGAATCAAACTTTACGAGGGTCAAGTTCTTTTACTTTTATAAAAAATTCCACTTTGAAGTCGGTATAAGAATCAAATAGTGGGAAAATGAAACCTATATAAAGATGAACAGAGAGATAACCCTAACTTAGTCATATTTATAACTTATCATCATCAACAATATTCCAATATGTCATTGCCCCCACCATCGCTTCACCTTCTTCACGTTGATCGTCTCTTCAATTATAAAGTTAGAATCACGTAGAGGGCAACAAATTTTCAAAAACTATAGTAAATAATCTCGTTTTTAATCAAACTAATGTAATCGTTGAGATTGTTATTAAATAAAAATTAATTATGGATACGATGGGTAGAAGAGATAATTGACTTCCTTTTGTTTACTTTACTAATTAAATATTAGTTCCATCAATCTATAAAACTTAAAAAACTTCGTTATATTTTATTAGTTTTATAAAAAATAAAAATTAAATTGATCGCATTTTAATCTTTAAAACGTGCATGATATTACTATAATTTAAGAAAACATCGTTTTTCAATAAGTACATCGTTGTCCGATAAACGGTGTTGCTATCATATTAACATGTGTTTGCTAAACGTGTTTTATCTGATATATTGATTTTTGTGGTGTTATTATTTTCTAAATGTGTTGTTACATGAATAATGAGTTTACATGATGTTGTTATTTGTATAAGTTTAAAAATAAATTTTTTTATACTACAAAAAGTATATTGTCATAAATGTTTGATTTGCATGCACGTATGTTAATATGTGATGTCTAGAACATACTTGTTTAAATTTATGCAAATATCATCGCTCATAAAACACTTGCATGTATACGTGTCACCCTTATTACTTCCTACGATTCTTTTTTCTTTTTTTGTAAAATTAACACTTTCCACGTATGGATGGTCCCCCTTTAGTTATATTAAGTCGAGTACATGTATTTATATGCTTCATTTGAACATGACATGATAACTATTGTTTTTTTTCTAATCGGCCATGTAAAATTTTCTTCTAGGTATTCGACCAAGGAGACGTTTGATTTGTTGAATGTTTCGGATGAAACTGGAATCTGTAAAGATTTTAATTTCTATTGTTGATAATTAAATAATAGCAGTCTTTGGTTTATGATCTATGGATAATGATTTTCTTGGTATAACAAATTAAAAAATAAAAAAGTTGACAAAGTCTATTCATCGATCTTAATTCATACAAAGTCTTGAATTTATTGAACTTCAAGAAACTCAACAGATTTTATTTTTGTTTTTATAACTAGATAGGATCGACTTACTTGTGTTAATATATGACTTATAATACGTTGGTATATTCAGAAAAGTGAAAAACAGCTAACGTTACATTGCAAATGATTTAAATAGCCCGAAAGCAACATATAAAATAAATTAATTTATGGTTGCTAGCTTATCTTCCGAGAAAGAGAAAATTAGAAAAATATAAATAAAGTATAAACTAATTAATCATTTGTTTCATATGCAGGAAGTTTCTGCTTTGAAGTCTACTCTACTCGGTAGTACGTCACAAAAAACGATATAAAAAAAAACATCTCGATTTTGTTGACCCATGACCGGTCAAAATACACAAGCCTAAATTCTCAAATAGTCAAACGCCCTTCCATAATGGCAACTCTAATCATATATGTTTATGTGTGTATATATGGCTATGCACCACATGATCTCACACACTGAAATACATATATAGAGACATACAGTTATATATCATATCGATCAAACACATGGAAAAACTCTCAAGAAGCATATCTAGGAAGCTTTCAAGAAGCGTTTCGAGTTCTCTTGACATAAACAAGGTTTGGGGAAGAAAATACGACGGATTTGAGGGTCGAAGAAGCATGAGGGTCGCGCAGTTTGGAGAGAGGCAAAGCGTGTTTACGAAGATCAAGAAGTTGTTTACCTTTTCACGGTCCGAATATGGTGCTAGAAAGACTCGTCGTGTTTCTAATACTAGCGTATGGGACGATGAGTTTCAAAACAGAATGCTTTCTCAAATTTACAATATGTCATCTTCTCAACAGAGTTGATCATATATTTTGGTGTATTCTTTTTTTTCTTTTGTGTGTGTTGGATTATTGATCTTTGTGTATTGTGTAGAACGTATTAGTTTGTGTTTATTTTGCCATTGCATGCGAGAAAAAATGGTATTGTAAGGAAGCTAGTGAAGGTTTTGGGTTTGATCTTTATATTCTTGTTACTAAAACATGCTATGTAATGTATTGAGAGTGTACAAATGATAATAAATGGTATGGAGAATTTGTAAATGAACGTTTGACAAAGTGAATCAAACTAAAGATTTGATTTTTAACAGACTTAAATGCATTTTCTATCGATAGAAAGTTAGAAACACGTCAAGTAAAACAACTCGACTAAAGTCGGCGAGTCTCTAGTCGGCTAATGATTGGTTCGGACTCACAAAAATATAAACCTCTTGGCTAAACAAATCATTGGTTAGCTAAGCACTAGCCTACTTTAGTGGAGTTGGGTTACATGACATATTTTTATTGGTGGAATGTGGATTTAAGTCGGTTAAAAGTTAAAAGCTTAGTTTGACTTTTTCACTTGATAAAGTGCTCGTTTTGACGGAACTGCCTATAAACATAGCTTGGCTTCTTATTTTAACTAGAGTTTTGTGTTCTTAGCTTCTATTAATGTTAACGATTGTTTCTAAAGCTTTGTTACCTAAAACGCGATGCGACACAAGGTAAGCGTGAGGTCTATAGCGCATAAAATAAGAGAAAAAGGTTACATTAGTTTTTTTATAATTATCTTTTTTACACCACTTAGACTACAAACCCTTTACTCAAACTTGATTACAACAACTGGGCTTCCAATTAGAAGGGCCTAATCATGGGCTCTAAGAGCCTGCTAGAAATACACAATGGGCCCGGCTAACATTGGATATTTTATAAGCTAAATAATAGGCTTCAATCCGTGGGGATTTGCCCCCTCTTAATCCTAAATAGATCCGTATTGTCTGCGGAGATATTGATATGTAAATAACTCAAGTCAAGCTCAAGTATCTTATAAGTCGACTTAGGAATTCTTTACACCCCTATCACGAGGTGCATAAAAAATAAACCAGTATTGAAATTTGTTTGGGTAAAACTGGTATGAAATCGACCCTACTGATAGGTTGAGATTGATTTGTAAACTTTATGTTGAAACTAGTCAAACCGGAACTAAACTGGCTAAAGCACAGTCTCAAACCCAAGCGTCTTCTAAAACCAAACCGCTCATTTTACTCCACAAAACTCAATTCCAAACATGAATCAGTTTAGTAAAATTGGTATTGACCATCTTTGACCCAAACAAGATCGAGTTTGGCCTGAAAACCAATTGGGCGCCTCTACGTGGTGTAGCGGATGGTTCCCCACAAGACCAGGTCCTCGCCCCGATACTCGACGCTAAGGACTGGACGGACATCTCAATCTCCAAAGTTTGAGAAAACTTGGTCTTTTAGGCATAACTCCCAATTCGCTTTTTCTCATCTTGAACCTTCATTGTAGGCTAAGGAGAAAGAGAGACATCAGATTGCTTCTTTGAGTCATGAAGAGACTGTATTTTATTGGACTTGACGAGAAATGTGTTAAAAATAGTAAACGTCAAAGGGTTTACGCCTCTTACGAGTGGTCATTTTAAATGTTAATCGTTAAAATTGGTATTTGTTTATTCTGCTACTTTTTTAATATTCATTCACAATTAAAAAAAAATATTTTGTCGTACATATAGACAGAAAATTAATAATGCATATGCCTGTATGTGTATGAGGAATAATAAATGATATATTAAGTACTGTACAAACACTATTGTTATTTAAATACATGAAAAAACATTATCAACAACAATTAAAAAGAAATGGAATCTCTCGACATACACAAGCAGGCACTAAATGTTGCATCTCGTGGGACATTTACCATACATGCATTATTAATAATTGTATGTCCATATGACATGTCGCATGTACATCACATGCATGTACCTCAAATAATACTCCTATAAATATATATACATGCCCATGTTTAGTTCCCATCACACATATAAAGATATCAAGTAATCAAGTTTGAGAGATTGAACCATGGATAAGTTTTTAACATCTTCATTTGATGTTAATAAGGTTTGGAGAAGAAAAGGATATGATGTCAGTGTCGAAGGTAGTCCTGACCGACGAAAGAACATGAAGACGGCTCGTTTTGGAAAGGGTCATAGCCGGTTTTCAAGGATCAAGAAGTTGTTTAATGTGGGTTCTAATGAGGAGGCATCATCTCGTCCCAAGAAGGATCAACGATCTACAAAGATCGCTGCTTCTACTAGTGAGTTTGAGAGTAGATTGCTTCGTGAGATCCATAAGAACACTTCTGGATCTCATGAATTAGGTTTAATGTAACATTATAAAGTTTTATTTTTGTTTTTTATTGTCTAGTCGGGATTTTCTTTCGACCAACACAATACCCTTATTGAAGGATGAATATTATATTTTTTTCTTGTTTGGTTTTTTTATAGACCTTAAAACCGAGTCAGAAGTTATTTGAAGAGCATTATAAGTTAAAACTTGGTGTGAATCGATACTCTGATAACCAATGTTTTAATGGTTTTCAAGATCCATGAATTTTGTTAGTGAGGGCCAAGAAAGAGCCAAGTCAAAATGGTTCAACTCGACTTTAAAAAGTTATATTACATCTTAGCAAAAAAATCTATAGATTAAGACGTAAACCACAATGATTATAGATTCAACTCCTAGGATTATGACAGTAACATTAAGTGATAATATAAACAACCAAACCACACCGGATTATTGTTGACTAAGCAACACCACTTGTATTTACGTGTGCATGGAAAACATGAAATAGTAGATGATGTGACAACTTATGTGGTCCATGTACCCATGTTCTTTTATCTGTCTTGCAAGTTATGTTTTCATAGTAGTGGGTAATAGACTAGTAATGATAGTAGTGGGTAGTTTCTTTATTTTCTTTTTTAGTAGTTGTACTTTATAGCCTTGTTTTGTTTTCTTTCTATATACATGTAATGCTTTAAAATTTGTTTCTAGTGAGAGAGTACACAGTTCAGTTTTCTTTTCAATTGTCATTTTTCCTGTACGAGTGATTTAGTATCACAGCCTACCACATTGTTAAAGTTAACAAGTGGTATCAGAGCCTGTATTCCAAGATGTCGGACTTGCATCTAGTTGGTGGTGTGAAGAAGTTGAACAACCAAAATTACAAAACATGGTCTACCTGCATCTCCTCGTATCTGCAGGGCCAAGACTTGTGGGAAGTGGTTCAGGGCAACGACACCGTTCAACCTGCTAGGGATAATCAAGATGAGTGCAACGGAAGTGGAAAGTCAAAGCGGGAAAAGCAATGTTTATATTGAAGACGACGGTTGAAGACGAAATCCTTGAACATATCAAGGATGCCTCTAGCCCAAAGGAAGCCTGGGATGTACTGGCAGAATTGTTGTCAAAGAAGAACGATGCCAAACTGCAACTGCTTGAAAATGAACTACTCTCTGTAACCCAAAAAGAGTTGTCAATTTCTCAGTATTTTCATAAAGTGAAAAGCCTGTGTAGAGAAATTGGAGAGCTTGATCCTCAATCAAGGATTAGTGATGCATGAATGAAGCGTATCATCATACATGGTTTGAAGCCCGAGAACCACAGCTTTGTAGCAGCAGTTCAGGGTTGGCAAACTCAGCCGACCATTGTTGAGTTTGAAAATCTTTTGGCTAGCCAAGAGTCGCTTGCAAAGCAGTTCGCGGTTTTTAAAATCAAAGGAGAAGATGAGGCTTTGTATGTTGGGAAGACGAAGCACAAGTACAAGTCTAGTCCGTCTAGTAGTCAGAACCGTAATGGTGAAAGGTCAAAACCACAAGATGGAGATAAGAAGATTCGGTCCTATGATAGAGGCGAAGGATCAAATGGTAAAAAGTTCAAGTCACATGGTAAGGGGTTCCCATATAAATGTTATAATTGTTGAAGAAGGGGTCATATTGCTAAAAATTGTGACCAGATCCAAGAGGAAGGGAACATAGCTACGACTATCCCTCATGAACCTGAGTGGGACGCCGAAGCACTTATGACATAAGTAGTCGAAGATGATGCCATGGCAGCAACCGCAATGGCGCGCTCAAACAAGTTAGAAGAGTAGATTGTTGACTCCGGATGTTCAAATCATATGACTGGAGAAAAAGATCGCTTATCAAAGCCAATCCACTACGGTGGCAGCCGATTAGTGGTAACTGCGGATAATTCAAAGCATCATATTGCTCATATTGGTAATGTTGCGTTCACAAGTAACAACAATGAACATGATCTTGTTTTCAAGGATGTTTACCATGTGCCAGGTATGAAAAAGAATTTGCTTTCCGTTTCTCAAATACTTTAACAGGAAAGTATGTGGTCTTTGGTCCTGATGATGTGAAAGTGTATGAGGAATTCTCAACACCCTCGAAGGCTGTTCTATGTGGGCACAGGTTGGAGACGGTGTATGTGTTGTCGGCTGAGTCCGCCTATATTGAGAAGACTAAAGGCACCCAAAATGCGGATCTATGGCACTCAAGACTGGGGCATGTGGCCTATGATAAGCTGAACATGATGATGACCTGAAAACTTGTAGCAGGTTTACCAGTTTTGGAAGTAAAAAATGGTGGGGTGTGTTCATGCTGTCAATTTGGAAAAGCACATCAACAACCTTTTCATGCCTCAAACTACAAGTCAAAGGCTCCACTAGAACTTGTTCACACCGATGTGTTCGGTCCGGTAAAACAAGCTTCAATTAGTGGACTGAGGTATATGATTACATTTATAGATGATTTCTCACGTTTTGTTTAGGTATACTTTATGAAAGAAAAGAATGAGGCACTTGATAGATTCAAGAGTTTCAGGTCGAAAGCCGAAAGTATAACAGGTTTGGCTGTGAAAATGCTTAGATCCGACAATGGTGGCAAGTACGTTAGTTAAGAATTCTCTGATTTTCTTAACATGCATAAGATAAGGAGACAGTTTACCTGCCCAAACACGCCACAGCAGAACGGTATTTCGGAGAGGAAGAATAGGCATCTCGCAGAGGTTTCAGGGTGTTTGCTTCATGATAAAAATGTACCCGGGAGATTCTGGGTGGAAGCCATGCGAACGGCTGCCTATATAATCAACCGGGTTCCTCAGCAAGGCCTTGATTATAAGTCACCGTACGAGAAGCTATTCGAGGTCAAGCCCAATGTAAGTTACCTACGGGTATTTGGCTCTGTGTGCTATGTTTTTGTTCCCAGTTCACAAAGACATAAACTAGAGAAAAAGGCTGTGAGATGTATTTTTGTTGGGTACTGCAATGACCAAAAAGGTTGGAGATGTTGTGACCCATTAATAGGAAAGTGTTACATCTCTCAGAATGTGGTGTTTGATGAGACTTCCTCATGGTGGTCTACATCTAAAGAAGTGCTGCCAGATTCATATATGTTGAAAGAGGAACTTAAAAACAACATGGTTAGTCTTCCTATTTCTGGTTCTTGTGTTGATGATAAGATTGATGTTACAGATCAAACTCAAGCTTCGCAATGGCAAGATCAGTACTCAAACATAAGTCAAAATCAGTAGCCTTGGAACACAGGAGTGTTTCACCGCAACACTAATCAAAGTGAAGAACCAAGACGTTCAACTCGGGTTAAAAAGTCTAACCCTAAATACGCACATGTTGCGACTGTTGTTGATGTGGCAGTGGAACCGGAGTCATTTATTGAAGCCAACAGTAAACCGAAATGGAGGGAGGCTATGAATGAGGAAATAAGTGCACTGTTGCGGAATGAGACGTGGGATTGGTGCCAAAGCCCGGTGAAGTAAAGCCAATCTCTTGCAAGTGGGTGTATAAACTGAAATACAAACCGGATGGGTCGGTGGAACGATGCAAAGCACGTCTTGTAGCTCGGGGTTTTTCTCAACAACCCGAGTTAGATTACGAGGAGACGTTCAGTCCGGTGGCAAAACTCACCACTATCCGGGTTCTTCTAGCTGTAGCAGCAAACAAAGGTTGGATGTTGCATCAAATGGACATTAACAACGCATTTTTATATGGCACCCTAGATCACGTGATTTACATGAATCAACCGATGGGTTTTGAAAATGAAGCTCACCCGGAGTATGTTTGTAAACTGAAGAAAGCTGTCACACCCCAACCTTGACGGCGGAAACGTCGAGATGTGAGGGTTACGATTGTTCACAGCCACATAACGCTATTTATTAAATCCAAATGTATTAATCATAAAACTGAATTGCAACATTACAAGCAAAAGTTTCAACAAAGAATACATCATGTACAATTGCTACAAATAACATGATCATCCATTTTATCTCTAGGTCCAATCCTAGATGTGATAAGCTTTAAAGAGTAAACACATACTTGAGGTATTCCTGAAACATGTTAAAAATAAAAGGTCAACATAAAAATGTTGGTGAGCATTCCATAGTTTTCAATACATAAGTATATAAAAGATGGCAATTCAAGTCATAAGTTAGTGAATAAAGTGATTAGGGATGTTATGAACAATGCAACAATCAAACCTCGACAAAAGTTTTACAAGTCTCAAACGTTAAAAGTATATACGATCAGCTAAGTGTACTCGGATCAACCAAGCAGGCTTGTCTTACCCATAGATCTATGACTTCGCTGGGCTAGCAATAGTTAATGATTGTACATATAACACCATAACATGGTAATCACAAAAGTTCAACTAACCACAACTTTACATGATGAATTGCTATAAAGTTTGCAAGTCTCAAATAAGTTTACAAGTGCAATGATAATAAGTTAACATGTTTCACCCCAAAGTGTGAAAATAAGAAAAAAAGGGTATAGAATACTCACTTTGATATAAGCATTACAAGATGATAATTAAAGATTAAAGGATGACCCAAAGTATTCCCAAGTATTCATTACAAGGCACCTAAATATGTATTACAAGATAAAAATTAATAATATGATTATCATTCAAATAATGATTAGGGTTTCGATTGGAATTTGGGGGGTTTTAATAATTACATTTTATAGATATATTATAATACAATCGTTTACGTTTTGATTTAATATATATATATATATATATATATATATATATATATATATATATATATATAATAGATTAAGAATGATAATGAAACATTCAATGATTGAATTTATTAATTTCATAAAGAATAAATACAATGTGCGAAAAGGAATGATTAATTCGATATTTAATTATTTAAATTTTGTTAAAGATAATTGAATACCTTTTTAAATGACTTGTAGGATAATTTATAATTACTTAAATCATTTTATTAAGTTTTTAAGCCTTTAAATGATCTTTATAATATTGAAACTGTTAAAATAAGAATAAAGAATCATTGAAAATTATATTGTTTCATAACTTTCAAGATATAAAAATAAAAGTTAACGAATAACTTTATTTACTAATTATGATATAACATACCTAAAAGATTAAACGAATGATTTAATATTTATCATATAAATTTATAATGTTTTGAAAATAATATCCATTTAAAATAACGTGATGTAAACGATGAATATTTAAAGGAAACGTTTGGACCATTAATTTATTAATTACTATTTAAAATAACCAAGAAAAGTTTTTATTAAAAAGAATATTTAATTATTTAAATTCATAAAAAAAGTATAAAAATGATTTGACGATTTTAAAAATATTAGAAGTTTACAAAAATTCATTATTTTAATTTTGGGGGCTAAAAAGCCTTTAAAAAAAATAATTGCAGGAGGCCGGTTCGAACCCGTGACCTCTTGCATATAATGTGAGATGGTAACCGGTTGGGCTAAAGCCCATTTCTTGTTTACAAACAGAAATTAATTAATAAAAACCCTTTTTCAAATGATTCCCAATTCATAAGAACCCTAGAATGATTTTGATCAAAATTGAACCCCGATTCGATTCGATTACAGGTTAGATTCATGGGGCTTTGTTTCTCCATGCTAGAACGATTATGATATATGTAAAACTTACATGATTATGTTCGATTTGATGCTCTCGGGTTTACATTCGAGTCACGACTGGGTTGAGCATCGATCAAGGCATAAACGTTGATAATACTCGAATTAATCTTGTGTGAAGCTTGTAAAGGTTATGATGATCGAAAGCCCTCAAACAATTTCAAGTTAGATAGGTCGAAACAGGGCTCTCGGTTGTGTTGCAGGTTCGATGTAGATGCTGTAGTCGTTCGAGTGGTTTAAGTGCATTTCAGGTGAAATTGGATGTGATAATCGGTTAGGAATAGATAAAAGATCGTTTTTGTTGAGTTAATTTGATTATTATTGTGTTTTAATGCTCAACGGCTTGAGACTGATGGCCGACGGTTACTCGAGCCCAAACGCTTTGGTAACCGTCGTTAAACCCGATTAAATGACCAATAATAGTTCGAATCATCCTTACTTACGGCTGGGAACAGTTTTTGGATCGAAAAACAAGTGAAAACGATGGTCGCCGGGCTTGGCCGGAATAGCCACCGGCGCCTCGCCGGATTTGCGGGGAAGAAAAGAATGGGGGGGATTTGAGTTTGGTAAAGTCATCTTTGGTCCTTGTGGTTTTCAATGTTGTCACTTGGGTTTTAAAGTTTTGATTAAGTTAAAATTAATTACAAATTAGTCCCTGAAGTTCTAAAAGGTTATTATTTTATGTAATAAACTTATTAATTACAAGTTTAAAGTTATACAACTTTATTATTTATATATTATTATCATTTACATTATTGTTATTAATATTATTATTATTAATATTAATATTATTATGGTTATTGGTATTATTAATAAAATAGAAAAATAAAAAAAAATTTAATTAAGGTTATCATCATCTTAAAAAAAAATAAATAAACATTATAATACTTATATTGTTATCACTATTTATTAAATTAATTCGTTAATCATCAAGATTAATTATTAAGTAAAACAAACCTCAAAGTTTAAAATAAAAAAAAAAAACATAAAAGGTCCTTACAAGTATTAACAAAGTTAACTTTTAAGTTAAAAAAAATACAAGATGTTACAGTCTCCCCAACTTAAAAGAATTTCGTCCCGAAATTAAGAATGAACTTAGATGAACAACGGAATTGAAATGAAATGTGAGTGTTCAACGAACAGTATTTGACGTTTGATTACAGGTGGCACGCTTCACTTTATGGAATCTTACCAGACCCTTAACATAATAAGCGCGAGTCGTTTTGAGATGAAACGTTGGAAAAACGAGTTACCGTGGTACCTTAGATTTATAGGTCACAACTTCTAGAATATAATTTCGTAGTAAAATGATGTCTAGAAATCAATAAAGGACCAACAATGATAAGAAGGTTGACCGTCAGGGTTTAAGAATCCCAAACGTCACTATATGAAATGCTCTTAACGCATATCTTGTGTGTATGTATCTCCCCTTTGACCAATCATCGGTCTATGAATAATACGATATGCGAAGATCTTGAAATAAGTTCACGACGATGGTTGGGAACATTATTAAAGGTAGAAAATGAATTGATCATCCAAATTAATGATCGATGTTTAACGACATACCATGGTATACAACTATTTAGGATAGATACGAGCCAATTTCTCGACCCGTTAATCCACATGAGTCAATATGAAATTAGTTAATCGGTCTATAATGCACCATTTGTCATCATGGCATCTAAGATAAGGGGCACTTAGTGATGAAAAGTTAAACAGGAGATTCACATGAACACAGATGTTAGGTTTTGTTATATGTGAAAGTAAGACACTTGGACACATGCCAAGTTATGTCTTTCCTTTTATGCCACACATATGGCTACAAATTGCGAAATTTTATGAACCCTTATATCCACATCGCAATGAGGATAATAACGAGTCTTGTTGTTCAAAACCAAGATAAAATTTCATTGATTTTCAAGGTTAAGGTTCAAAAGCGATTCAAGAAATGACGCAAACATTAAGAAAAATATTTGTAAACATGTTTTGCAAGATAGCAAATTTCCAAGTATAGTTTGCATACGTAGTTCATCAAACCCATAAGCACAGCTGAGAACATTCGTGTGTCTAGAAAGACATGAACACAAGTTGATAATGTCTTTATTTAGCAGAAAGATCGTTTAAGAAGGCTACCATCACACAATCATGTGTTGATGACAACTCAAAATAAAAGTTGATCAGTAAGAAATAAATGGTTCGATGTAGTTAGATCGAGTCAAAACATGAAGATAAAGGAAAAGAAATCGATTTAAGAATTCAAATGCTCCAAACTCGAAATCAAAATCAACCTAAAGTGATAAGGTCCTCTTTCAAGTTCAGAAATCATGCTTTGGCTTGATAGGTCCAACACTAAAATTGGTTCACCCTTCAAGTTACTACATGTTTCTTGTCACTTGATTAACCATGGTAAGTTGGAGATCAAGAAATGAGAATAGTCATCAAGGTGTGGTTTTCACTCCTAACTTGATGATGTCTTCTCAAGGTATGACCTCTAACTTACCAATCAAAAAGCTCGATCCCAACTCATTGTTGAGGATCCACAGAAATAAAACGAGGTAACTCACCATTAGGTAAGGGGCATCACTCCTATCTTAACGGTGAAGTTTTACAAAAACAAATATAACAAGATGAACTTCTTCATCAAAATCCAGAATTCACTCCTACTTTGATGAAGTCGTCTCATTTGAACGAATACAATTCATAAAGATAATATTATCATCAAGGTATGGAACTCACGCCTATCTTGATGA
The DNA here is from genome assembly GCA_025506515.1 of Flaveria trinervia. Taxonomy (NCBI): domain Eukaryota; kingdom Viridiplantae; phylum Streptophyta; class Magnoliopsida; order Asterales; family Asteraceae; genus Flaveria; species Flaveria trinervia. The sequence continues at coordinate 98,469,794 of CM046452.1, forward strand.
TTGAATTCATAATAGCAAGAAAACAATCGAAGATTGACATTTGTCACCAAAGTACGGGTTTCAATCCTATTTTGGTGAGATCATGTCATTTGTGAAATGTCATTCCAAAGAAATAATTGAAGTCAATCCTCAAGATAAGGTAATCACCCCAATCCAGAGGATGAAATTTCATAAAACACGCGATTGGAAACCATTTATCGAAACGAATAGAGAATCATCAAAGTAAGGTAATCACCCCTATTTTGATGAGTTAGAATCATTTATGAGATACAAATGTTCTTAGTTATAGGTTGACTTACAAAGTCTTGCATCTCCCATGGTGCAAACGGTATGAAGTTTGACTTAACAACGAAAGGAAGATATTTCAATTAGAACTCCGAAAATTTCAAATTACATCAATATAACAAAAGGAAAAATCATGCTAACAAGCTTAAGATCAAAGTTCGAGATAGAAGAAATTTGTTATGATGGTGTTCAAATCTTGAATAATTTAAATCAGGAAGTCAAAGTCAAGGACAAGAATGATTCGACATCATAACGAGATGTGAACATTCGTTTCACAGTCGAAGGGAATACATGGACTTCTCAAGATATGAGATTAGCCATAACTTTATTAAAGACATGCGTACTTATAAGCGATCACTCATCTCAAGGGTTTCGAGTCAAGTAAATGGATTCAATGATCGAGTCAAATCACCATTTACACTTTGCCTAGACAAAGTATCCCGAGATGTAGGAATTCCACCTATAGCATTTCATGTTCTTAGTTATGGGACACATCCTTATGAAAACTTGAGAACCATAAGCAACGGTTTAAATTTTTGAAGGCCATTCAGTTTAGATTCTCAATATCTTTGGATATATTAAGAGGCATGCACACGTTGGTCAGGGTATAGAAATAGATACATGAAACGCCCAACGTGTAGCGATGTTTTAAATGTAGAAGTTGAAATGTAGAATGGGTTCAATCTTAACAGGAACATTATATATGTTAAAAATGAGAAGATATTGAAACCTTGGTGATAAACCAGTTCAAGAAAATCAAGGATTTTTAAGATACAAAGAGGATGGTTCCATTTGGTAACACATTACCATTTGGAATCGTTGACACGTCAAGTAAATTGACCCATTTGCCATAGAGACTTGTGTATGTTGACCATAGTTTATCACTCATCCAGAAATCCCCAGGTAAGCATAACTGGTCTCATAATGAGATTTATACGATATGCTTGCCTTAGCCCGAAGGCCTTTTGCCAGGAAATCCAGAATACAGGTGTCTATGTGTCATACAAATTCCTTTGGTTTATGAAATCAAAACCTTGTTGAGATTTACATAGATTAGACATAGAGTCTAAGGAATTGAACCCACGACGATAAGTGTAGATTCCACATGTCGTTGAGAATAAGTTTAGGAAGTTCATTTGTCGGGGGAAATCAAAGAGTTTAAGTTAAGTTTAGGGAGACAAATAACTAAGTTTTAAGCATTATACTAAGGCATCAAGTTGCACAAAAGGCATAGCATTATGTAGCATGCAAACAATAAGCAAGCACAAAAGTATAATGATCTTTTATGAGGTTCATGCAACTATAGTCTAGGTCACCATTTCTAATAACCTAATTCCCTATAGTTATGGGCTCTGATACCAATCTGTCACACCCCAACCTTGACGGCGGAAACGTCGAGATGTGAGGGTTACGATTGTTCACAGCCACATAACGCTATTTATTAAATCCAAATGTATTAATCATAAAACTGAATTGCAACATTACAAGCAAAAGTTTCAACAAAGAATACATCATGTACAATTGCTACAAATAACATGATCATCCATTTTATCTCTAGGTCCAATCCTAGATGTGATAAGCTTTAAAGAGTAAACACATACTTGAGGTATTCCTGAAACATGTTAAAAATAAAAGGTCAACATAAAAATGTTGGTGAGCATTCCATAGTTTTCAATACATAAGTATATAAAAGATGGCAATTCAAGTCATAAGTTAGTGAATAAGTGATTAGGGATGTTATGAACAATGCAACAATCAAACCTCGACAAAAGTTTTACAAGTCTCAAACGTTAAAAGTATATACGATCAGCTAAGTGTACTCGGATCAACCAAGCAGGCTTGTCTTACCCATAGATCTATGACTTCGCTGGGCTAGCAATAGTTAATGATTGTACATATAACACCATAACATGGTAATCACAAAAGTTCAACTAACCACAACTTTACATGATGAATTGCTATAAAGTTTGCAAGTCTCAAATAAGTTTACAAGTGCAATGATAATAAGTTAACATGTTTCACCCCAAAGTGTGAAAATAAGAAAAAAAGGGTATAGAATACTCACTTTGATATAAGCATTACAAGATGATAATTAAAGATTAAAGGATGACCCAAAGTATTCCCAAGTATTCATTACAAGGCACCTAAATATGTATTACAAGATAAAAATTAATAATATGATTATCATTCAAATAATGATTAGGGTTTCGATTGGAATTTGGGGGGTTTTAATAATTACATTTTATAGATATATTATATACAATCGTTTACGTTTTGATTTAATATATATATATATATATATATATATATATATATATATAATAGATTAAGAATGATAATGAAACATTCAATGATTGAATTTATTAATTTCATAAAGAATAAATACAATGTGCGAAAAGGAATGATTAATTCGATATTTAATTATTTAAATTTTGTTAAAGATAATTGAATACCTTTTTAAATGACTTGTAGGATAATTTATAATTACTTAAATCATTTTATTAAGTTTTTAAGCCTTTAAATGATCTTTATAATATTGAAACTGTTAAAATAAGAATAAAGAATCATTGAAAATTATATTGTTTCATAACTTTCAAGATATAAAAATAAAAGTTAACGAATAACTTTATTTACTAATTATGATATAACATACCTAAAAGATTAAACGAATGATTTAATATTTATCATATAAATTTATAATGTTTTGAAAATAATATCCATTTAAAATAACGTGATGTAAACGATGAATATTTAAAGGAAACGTTTGGACCATTAATTTATAATTACTATTTAAAATAACCAAGAAAAGTATTTTATTAAAAAGAATATTTAATTATTTAAATTCATAAAAAAAGTATAAAAATGATTTGACGATTTTAAAATATTAGAAGTTTACAAAAATTCATTATTTTAATTTTGGGGGCTAAAAAGCCTTTAAAAAAAATAATTGCAGGAGGCCGGGTTCGAACCCGTGACCTCTTGCATATAATGTGAGATGGTAACCGGTTGGGCTAAAGCCCATTTCTTGTTTACAAACAGAAATTAATTAATAAAAACCCTTTTTCAAATGATTCCCAATTCATAAGAACCCTAGAATGATTTTGATCAAAATTGAACCCCGATTCGATTCGATTACAGGTTAGATTCATGGGGCTTTGTTTCTCCATGCTAGAACGATTATGATAATATGTAAAACTTACATGATTATGTTCGATTTGATGCTCTCGGTTTACATTCGAGTCACGACTGGGTTGAGCATCGATCAAGCATAAACGTTGATAATACTCGAATTAATCTTGTGTGAAGCTTGTAAAGGTTATGATGATCGAAAGCCCTCAAACAATTTCAAGTTAGATAGGTCGAAACAGGGCTCTCGTTGTGTTGCAGGTTCGATGTAGATGCTGTAGTCGTTCGAGTGGTTTAAGTGCATTTCAGGTGAATTGGATGTGATAATCGGTTAGGATAGATAAAAGATCGTTTTTGTTGAGTTAATTTGATTATTATTGTGTTTTAATGCTCAACGGCTTGAGACTGATGGCCGACGGTTACTCGAGCCAAACGCTTTGGTAACCGTCGTTAAACCCGATTAAATGACCAATAATAGTTCGAATCATCCTTACTTACGGCTGGGAACAGTTTTTGGATCGAAAAACAAGTGAAAACGATGGTCGCCGGGCTTGGCCGGAATAGCCACCGGCGCCTCGCCGGATTTGCGGGGAAGAAAAGAATGGGGGGGATTTGAGTTTGGTAAAGTCATCTTTGGTCCTTGTGGTTTTCAATGTTGTCACTTGGGTTTTAAAGTTTTGATTAAGTTAAAATTAATTACAAATTAGTCCCTGAAGTTCTAAAAGGTTATTATTTTATGTAATAAACTTATTAATTACAAGTTTAAAGTTATACAACTTTATTATTTATATATTATTATCATTTACATTATTGTTATTAATATTATTATTATTAATATTAATATTATTATGGTTATTGGTATATTAATAAAATAGAAAAATAAAAAAAAAATTAATTAAGGTTATCATCATCTTAAAAATAAATAAATAAACATTATAATACTTATATTGTTATCACTATTTATTAAATTAATTCGTTAATCATCAAGATTAATTATTAAGTAAAACAAACCTCAAAGTTTAAAATAAAAAAAAACATAAAAGGTCCTTACAAGTATTAACAAAGTTAACTTTTAAGTTAAAAAAAATACAAGATGTTACAAAAGCTATCTATGGATTAAAACAGTCACCTAGATCCTGGTTTGGAAAAATCGCAGAGTTTTTGGAACATAATGGGTTCTCAAGTTTGAATTCTGATGCCAGTCTATTCGTCAAAAGTATTGGTTCCAAAGTAGCTATTGTTTTGGTGTATGTGGATGACCTCATCATTACGGGTGATTCTGAAGATGAAGTTCGACAACTGAAAGCAAATTTATGTACCCTTTTCGAATGAATGACCTGGGAAAATTAGAGCGATTTTTGGGTCTGGAATTGAGCTATGGAGGAGCTGGATTATTGTTGCACCAGAGTAAATATGCTACTGATTTACTGCTGCGCTTTGGCATGCTTGATTCCAAACCTTCATGGACTCCTATAGACACAAGTGTAAAATTGTATCCAGACGAAGGAACTGAACTTGAAGACGCAAGGATGTATCGGAAGATTGTTGGCAGTTTAATTTATCTCACGTTGACCCGTCCAGATATTTCCTTTTCTGTTGGTGTTCTTAGTAGGTTCATGCAAAAGCCAAGACGACCACATCTTCATGCTATACGTCGTGTGCTAAGATATGTGAAGGCCACTATTGGGTTTGGTATATTGTACAAGAGGGAGTCTTGTGCAAATCTCATTGGTTTCTGTGACGCTGATTATGGTGGTGACCCAAGCAACCGTAGATCAACCACGGGGTATGTGTTTTTGCTGGGGAGTGGGGCTGTGTCTTGGTGTAGTAAGCTGCAGCCTACGGTATCATTATCAACGACAGAAGCAGAGTACCGGTCAGCTGCAATGGCAGCACAAGAATGCACTTGGTTGCTGCAAGTTCTGCGAGATTTGAGGCAAGCGATAGAGAACAAAGTTGTGTTGTGGTGTGACAACAAGCCGGCCATTCAACTCGCAGAAAATCCTACATTTCATGCACGTACAAAACACATCGAAGTACATTACCACTATATACGTGAGAAGGTACTCAAGGGTGAAATAAATCTTGTTTATGTGGATACTAAACTGCAGATTGCTGATGGAATCAAGCTGATGGAATTTGTGTCTAATATGGGAATGTAACAAGTTGGTGTTGAGAGGGAGTATGTTGACTAAGCAACACTATTTACGTGTGCATGGAAAACATGAAATAGTAGATGATGTGACAACTTATGTGGTCCATGTACCCATGTTCTTTTATCTGTCTTGCAAGTTATGTTTTCATAGTAGTGGGTAGTAGACTAGTAATGATAGTAGTGGGTAGTTTCTCTATTTTCTTTTTTAGTAGTTGTACTTTATAGCCTTGTTTTGTTTTCTTTCTATATACATGTAATGCTTCAGAATTTGTTTCTAGTGAAAGAGTACACAGTTCAGTTTTCTTTTCAATTGTCATTTTTCCTGTACGAGTGATTTAGTATCACAGCCTACCACATTGTTAAAGTTAACAATTATGACAGTAACATTAAGTGATAATATAAACAACCAAACCACACCGGTAAGTATGTAAACTATAAGTAAATTTAGAGTTTTGCTCAACGAACTTAAAAACTACCTGACCTTTAGACCTTCCTGTAGTTGTTATCCGTATTACCTTTTATTTAATTACTTACTTATAAAATGACCATAAAGATGATTCTAAAAGTGAAAGAAAACATAAGGCTAAAAATTGTTGTTTATAAGCTGGTGTGGTCTATCGTGGATCATTTTGCCGTTTGACAACGTTGCTTGTAAGTCCCATCACAAAACAAAGAAACTACATTTATTTTATCTCAATAACAATAAACTTGTACATATTACAGGTCTGTTATTTATATAAGTTTATATAAAAAGTGTGACTATGCATAAGTTTATATAAAAAGCGTGACTATGCATGCAAAACTAAGCGAGTCTATTATTTATATAAGTTTATTTTAAAAATTAAATTATTTTTATGGAATAACTATTATTAAACTTACATTTATGATAAAAATAACTAAAATAATGTATTAAAAAGTTTGGATTTCAATTTTGATGTATACTCAGCCGTAGGCTTTAAGAATTGGGTTCAGTAACGGACCTCTTAATAAAATACATAAGGGCTTAATTTTGTTTGATTACATTTGGAGACCTTCTTCCTAGTTTAAGCAAAATATATTTGTAAAAAAGACGATGGGATAAATAACTTTAATTAACGATAATCTGATAAAGAAAATATAATATCGATATTCAATTTCTGTGAAAAATAATTTATTTTGATTTGAAATTGTTGAGTAATCAAAGAAAGAAGTTGCTAAAAGAATAAAATATGAGCTTTCTAATTTCTACTATAACTAACCATCCAATTCACAAGAAAGTGTGTCTCGAACCCAATACTTGGATTCTAATTTATTCCGAACTTTGATCTAATAAAAAGTAAATAGAAAAAAATGTTTCAATGCATGATAGCAAATGGTTTGTCTCATGACCAAAATGGTTGGAAGTTTGAATACTGCAGGGTGTAAGTTATGATATATTTAATCTTTAAAAAAAAAACTAGAAATTGTTGTTCAAATTAAAAAAATCAAGTGAGGAAAATAAATTACAAAAAAAAACCAATTACCTGTAGAATTGGTTTCCGATTATACATAATCTTCCTAAAAATAAAGATACTCAGCATATCCTTGTAAATTATTCAAACCATTGAAACAATTAAAGCATTAAACCAATACTTATGTACTTGGATGCTTCAATTGGTAGCCAACTCACGAGTAGCAATGAAGTTCTTGTAAATTTCATAAAGCATCCTATCATGAAACTGATCATTGGAGGAACTCTGGCGGCGACTAGATGCTCGAGCGGGAAGTTGTGTGGTCGGAAAAGCAGCTTCGGCCGCCAAGGAGCCGACTTTCCCGACCATGTTTGACATGAGTAAGATGTATGCATTCTTGAAGTTGGTCCATAGGTTTTTTGGTGAAATCATTCTCCAACGTAGCCTTTGTACTTTTCTCACCCTCCATGTTTTTTTCTTGTTCTTGGGTCCGTTGTTCAAACGTTGGTATTTGTGACTCTTTGCTAACCTTCTTTGGTATAACTTCATTTTGTTTGCTAGACCATCTCCAATGTGATGGTCATATTTATTAAAAAAAAGTTAGGCATGTTTATATTGGAAAACAAACACTCGAAATTTATATTATTGTCTTTGCTAGACCATCTCCAATGTGATGACGTGGTGTCTTTCATGAGGACGTTCGTAAGAAGATGATGAAAGAGCCTTATACACCCATCGTATATAAATAAAAAGATAAGGTAGAAACTAGACATGTTGAACTTTAATGAAGACGACCTTTTAGTTTGTTTGAAGTAAAAAATAGGCTAATGTTAAATCTTTATCATAATTAAATAAGAGTGTTCGTGTATAAAAAAATTCATATAAATTATCATTTGAATTCAAAAGTTTAAATTTTGGTTTTTGCATTCAAAAGTTTTACAAAAATTATCATTTGAATCCACTTAATTACTCCTCATGACGTCGTAAAGTTTTCTGTTAAGTTTCTTACATTAAAAGTATTTTAGTCAAAACAATTACAAAATAAAAAAATCAACCCTACTTGAGAAGTTTTAGACGTTCAGTCTATTTTGGTAATCACCATTGTGATTTTTATTTACCAAGAATGATCAGGATTTCTTTCATTTCATCAAGAAAAACACCTCTGTACTTTCTTTTAAATAAAATAAAATATATGCGTACCTAACTAAAAGTGATTTATTTTTAACTTTATAAAACACATAACAAAAATATATATAAATAAACAAACAAGTTGTATAACATAAATTATTTGAATCATAACCATAAAAGACAGATTATCATAAACATATAAAAACAATTAATAATCGTAACCATAATAATCATAAAACATCAATTATCATAACCATAATCAAACTTTTAATTAAAAGAACCTATGTTTAATAAAATGGGCAAAAGTGACACGATTACTAAACCAATATATATTAACAAGGCAAAAACAACAAAAGATTATCATAGAGTCAAATAATAACTGCAATTATCAAAAGAGATTGAACACATAAAAATTCTCACGTGAGTTGGTTCGTTATTTTGTAATTATTTTTATTAAAATAACTCTCATGTTATAAAATTAATAGAAAAAGTTAACCATGTTAGTTAAGTGTAGTCAAATTGATTTAAATGACAATTTTAATAAAACTATTATATGCAAATGACAAATTTTAAACTTTTGAATTCAAATGATAATTTTTATGAAACCTTAAAGACGTAAAACGCATTTAACTCAAAATTAAATTACATGGATTGATATTTATTTGAGAAATATTAATTTATCATCGACCTATCGTTTTCCATTGTCAATATATTTCAAATTTGTTAGCAAAAAAATGCAGAAATCGTGTATTTTCTAGAAGACATGCTTTTTTTTCTCTTTCAAGTTATTAGTTTTGACACGTAAATAGGTTTGAATAACAATTATATTTATTAATGTACGATTTTCTAATAGGTGTTAAGTTCCATGCACACATTAAATGTTAATTGGACAGCAAAACTGTAAGATGGTCAAAGAAATCTGCCAGAACTTAATAACTATAGTGATTGTATTATAGTGTGTATAAATGAATAAATACCAAATAAATTTTATAGGGTACAATTACGACTAAAATATTTTCTGTATACATTTTCAAGTCTTAGGTGGTATTTGTTTTAAAAAAATAATGTGTGCACCCCCCCCCCCCTCTTTCCATGGCACCCCTCTATCTTGCTACTGTCACACCCCTTATCACAAATCGCAAACACAAGTGCAAAAACTCACTGGAATGAAAAACATGAGATTGAAGACAGTGATTGATGAGTCATTGGTTGCAGTCCGAACAAGTTAAAAACCAAACAGTCTTCTTCTTACAGACTGTAAAGTTTGGTCAATCTATTCTTCTACAGATGTTTATAGATCTGATCCGTAAGCTACAGACATTTTACCTTTAAAAAAACAAAGTAAAAGATATTTATAGATCTGATCCGTAAGCTACAGACATTTTACCTTTAAAAAAACAAAGTACATCTTATTGTGCCTAATCTTATTGTTAGGCACTTATGCTTAGGCAGATGGATTATAGAGTTTGGTTTTGATTAATTGGGTTTCACAATTCACATATGTAAGCAAGCAAGCACAGAACTTCTGATGATTAGGCGTGGATAGACATTTGTTGACTTCGGTTTAATAATATGGTTGATTGTGCACGGTATCAAGTTCCATATCTACTTTAGTTTTATTTGCGTATAATTAATCACTTAAAACAACTAGGTAGCATTAATGTATGTAGATTATGTTTTAATTCAATGCCTCAATGGAACGATTTAGCTTTAAGTAAAAATTGGATTTCTCTTACAAAAACCGGTCAAATTACATTTTGGCATATTTGAAGCAAACTTTTTAAGACGGTTAAATAAACTTTATTTGTTCTAATCAGATTACTAAACTTTATTTTAATGTTTCAGTCTTGTGTATTTAACCTGAATAATAGGTAAAAAATGAGGGTCAAAGGTGAGAGGTGGTGGTGGTGGGCGACAATGGTGGGAGGATGACGGTGGTGGTGGGAGGCGATGGTGGGGGTACGACGGTGGTGGTGGGAGGCGATGGTGGGAGTACGACGGTAGTGGTGCGCGGCGATGGTGGAGACGACAATGGTGGGTGGCGGCGATGGTGGGGCGGCAACGAAGGTGGAGGTGGGTGGCGATGGTGGGGGACGACGGTGAATGTGTGTGTGTGTATGTGTGTGTGTTTAGTTTACAAATCTAGCCCAAATTTCACATTTTTTGGCCAGAATTTTTGAAATTCGCTGAAATACCGCCAGAATATTACCGGATTCTACAAAAAAGCATAATAAAAGCCGATTAAGAACCGACTAGGTCTGATTAGGGCTAAATTTTCCCCGACTTGAACCAATTTCACCGACTAGCGATTATCCCCTCTGATTAGAGGAAATCCAATCGATGAGCCAACGATTGCCGACTAGTTGCCAATTAATCGGCCTAGTCCGATTTTTACAATACTGCTCATGACACCCTCAGCATCCCACACGTAATCCTCATGACACCCTCAGCATCCCACACATAATCCTCATGACACCCTCAGCATCCCACACAAGCATCCCACACATAATCCCTCCTCACTCCACTCTTCTCCAAGAAAGGAACTATAATATAATTTCTCCAAGTATCATGTACATATGCATTTACTGTAATTCTACTCACAAGTCACAACAATGAAAATTAGAATGTATACAACCCAAAGCTTGAACTTCACACACAAAGCTTGCAACGTATCGAGAGATCTCTTATAAGCTAAATGAGCTCAACTATCTTAAACAAATATACCAATCTTACGAGCCAAATCCTTGAAAAACACCCTTTATCACGTACTTCATGTATGAAAAGTTGAAAACTTCCTCTTCAATCTTTAAATGATGAAATACAAGAAACCTTTGATGCAATCACCATGATTTTATGAAACTTCAAAAACCACCAGAGAAGAAACACACTACAAAAGTGGATTTCAACAACACTTGGGCGGATTAGAAGATGCAGTGGAGAGCATGGGAGGTTGCAGGTAGCTAAGTTGGCTAACAATCTTGCTAAAAGACGATCTTAGGCAATGCAATCATGTCATCCAAGCCTCATTAAGCTTATACAAGATAACATAAACTATGATTCAAAAATGAATAAGGCCTCGCCAAAGATTATCATGATAAATGTAAAACTACTTAAACACATTGTTTCAAATCAGTTCATTATCTTAATCAACTACTAAAAACACATCTAAGCAACCCCTTTATCAGCTAAATATCCTCACTTAGTCAGTACACATCCATAAACCCCTTAAAATGGTCAATACTCATCACTCAGTCTATAATCCACCCCATCCAACCAAAGGCACAAACTTTAACAAATATCAAGTTTTTATAGTTTGCATAACCTAATTGCTTCAAACCCTAAACACAAAAGTACAATCTATAAAAACTAAACCCTAATCGCAATCAAAAAACCCTAATCATAACATTAACAACCGTAAGCAAAATCAATCACGTAAATTATAAAAACCAAACACGTCTAAGCACATCAAACTGATAAATTTGATATAATCCATAACAACAATTCCCAAAAAATCCTCATCAAAGCAACAAAATTGCAAAAACATCAAAAACAAAACAGCCAACAGAACACAAACCCTAATCGATCTCTTGAAGAGAGGCACCAGCAGCAACATCCTCCGCCGTGAACTTCCCCTTCGACTTATCAGCACCACGCCCCTTCGCCTTCCGATCAAGCAACGACTTCCGGTCCTTATCAAGCTTCAGCTTGATGACAACAACCTTCGAGGGATTGATCCCAACATTCACCGTCTGACCATTGACCTTCTCACGGGTGATCCTCTCGATATGTATGACCCATTTGCGACGGTAGACCTGAACCACCTTGCCTTCACGGCCCTTGTAGGTCCCACGGACGATCTGGACCTCGTCGTCTTTTCTGACGGGGATTGAGCGGACGTTGTACTTTGATCGGAGATCGGTGGAGAGGGGTGCGCTCATTAGCACACGGCGGACGCTTGATGGGGCCGTGAAGTGAGCCTTGCGGCACTTGCGGCGGGAGCTTGTGACTCGTGGGTTGTACTTCATTTTCGCCGTCTAGGGTTCGTCTGGAACGGAGGGATTGTGGGTATGATGGTGGTTGTTTTAAAATAAAGGGATTAGGGTTTGGTCGTAAATGACGGTTTTACCCTTGATATTTTGTCTATTTACAAAATTTCAATGGGTGCTTTTTTCTTCATATGTTAAATAACTTAAATAATCCAAGGGTGCGAGTTTACCATTTAGGTGTCAATCATTTGTCGATGTGAGGCTAATTCGCTTAATAGAGTGTTTTTTCGAAAGAAGATTTTGAGTTTAAATTTAAGCTTGATGTCTGTTAAAAATACAATGTTCATCAGTTACATAATAAAAAAGATTGATTAGTAAAGTAGAAGATGTGTTTTAAATATCTTCATAAGGTTGGAGAAAACAAAAACAAGTTATGGGACGAGAGGGAGTATCAGAGAGACATGTACGAGCACCGTCCCAGGTGATGTGGTAGGGAAAAACTACATGAGGGACGAGAGCCATAACATGTCTATCTCAAAGGACATCTTTCATTTATATTATTTGTTTGCTTAGTTACTTGTACTATCTACATTTGATACGTGATGGATAAAAAAGTTCTATTTTTAAGGCTAAAACTGTTTAGTGAAAAAACTGGGAAGAGAAAAAAAAAAGCTATTGTAATGCTAATTAGAAAAAATGAAAACTTTGAGCCGAGAGAGATAAGAAGTAATAATTCTCGAGACATAATATAAAAAAATCTAGAAGATAAAAAAGTTAAACGTAAAAGTCCAAATAAAATTAAAAAATGTAAAAGCTAAATAAAATTAAGGATTTCTCACAACAACCTAGCCACCGGAAATGCTTTTAGTAACAGGAGCACTCAAAAGGTACTCAACTACAAACAACCAGGATCACGATTCGACAACAGAACTTAGAGAAATAAGTAAGTAACAATAAAGTGTAAAAACAACAACTAAACACGCGCAGGTGAACCACGACTATTATATAGCCTCCAAAGCCTGAAGAACATCAGCCTTCAGATCCTCATAGTCTTCAACCCCAAAGCTGAAACGAACCAGATTGTCCATTATCCCATATTTGGCCCTCTCTGATTGACTAAGATCCCTGTTGATTAAAAAATATATCCAATATAAATGAACTGCCATTTAGTAAACGTTGTTGCAGGTTCAATTGATAAGCACGCAGATTGGAAAACTGACTGACCAGTAAGACATTATGGCTGGCTGATCCACAATGCTTTCGCAGCCACCAAAAGATGGTGCGATATATGGGATCCTTAGAGAATCAACAAATTTAATGGTGGTTGTTAAGTCACCATCCACCTAAAATAACACACGAAAAAATATACTTCAAAGAACTGCAAAGTTGATATGTTAAGAGACACACAACAAAGACTAGAGTTGACCTCAAAACTGACAACACCACCGAAACCAGTCATCTGTTTCTTTGCAAGTTCATGCTCGGGATGATTTTGCAAGCCTGGATAATAAACATTCTTCACCTGTAAACATTGCACAAATAACCCAATATCAGAATGTAATGTGGCGATTTGGTAACATTTATCATCAATTGGTTGATTCTAGTTATGTATGTTTTCTCTATAACAGGTCAAATTAGCTAAAGAAAATCATAAGCATTAAATAGGCCCAAAGTGTATTTTTAAAGCATGCAACCCTCTAATCATCTTATTCACACTTTTCTAAAATTTAAGTTTTTGTAATCATATTTAAAGTAGTTATAACTTCTTAAACAATACGCGAAAAAGTGTTTGTGGGTCAACCTGACACAGCCGTACTATGAAATTCCATACTTAAAAGTTTAACCCAAACCCATTTTGACCTGTTAGCCAACCAGTCTAGCCCACCTGTTTTGCCAAGTGTTTAAGATAATGAACCTGTGTAGCAACTTAAGTACCTTAGGATGTGCCTCTAAAACTTCGGCCATCCTTTGTGCTGTGGAATTCTGCTGCTGTATACGTAACTTCAGCGTTTTCATGCCCCGGATGATTAGATATGCAGCATTCTGACATCAAAAGTACCCCCTTAATAATTTCAAAATGTTTTCTATAATGAAAAGCCGACAATGTAGAATGCTTACAGGGTTAAGAGCGCCACCTAAAACATGATGCACGTTACGAATTTGAGAAACTATATCAGTAGAACCGCTCACGCAACCACCAAGCACCTGGGAGACAAAAAAAATAACAAGATCAATCTTGACGCTAGTAAAATGATATTAGCTAAAAGATGTATGTGCTTACATCATTGTGACCACCAATGTATTTGGTTGCAGAGTGTACAACAATGTCAGCACCAAGTGCAAGGGCCTTCTGGTTCAAAGGTGTCGCAAATGTTCCATCAATGCAAACCAATGCTCCTTTAGCATGGCACAACTTTGAAACTAACTCAATGTCAACACATCTTAGAAATGGATTAGTTGGTGACTCGGTGAAAAAAAGACTAACCTGTGACATTAAACAATAACTATAGTAATTCCTTTTTAATAAACTACATAAAAGCAATAAAGTTAAATTCAATTAGTACTACTACTGACTTTGTGGTTATCTAGTGCCGATTCAAGTCCAGCAATATCTGCCGGGTCAATGACTGAAGCCTGCATGGTAGTACAAAAGAATAAGCATTCAAAAGATGTACAAAGATCAAAAAAAATTTGTATTACAATAAATAAATATAAAATATGAATAATGAATTATGAATCATACAGTAATCCCCATCTTGGGAAGAAATGTCTCGATGAAAATCCTAGTTTTCCTGTAACAATCAGTTGTAGTGATTATGTGGCCCCCAGCTGGAACCAGAGCTAACATCATGACGGTGCTAGCACACATTCCAGATGCCAGAATCAAGGTTGATTCGGCTCCCTCAAGCTGGCTGTTTTTTTCATGTATCATGATTATACTTTTCTCTTGGTAGCATGAAAGTTCATCAAACGAAAAACAAGATAAGAAATTGAAACAATACCTAATCTTTTCCTCCAAAACCTCAGTAGTAGGATTCCCATATCGCCCATACTCAAAGCTAACATGTCGTTTTTCCTGGTTTAGAATCAAAGATCCCAAAAATCAAGTTATTAAAACAATCTCTTTTTTTAAAAACACTGATGCAGCATAAACAACAGTATGTGAGCGTTTGATTGTACATATGCAAGCATGAATAATAGAGTCAAACTCACGGAAACTTAAGCTTTTTTTTACCCTTGCTGGTTATACAACAGCGTACCGCTTAAAAATTGAGGCTTTAGAATAACATCTTGAAAGCTGCATTGATTTAAAGATTTAAAAAACATGATACTAAAAGAATGAACATGTTGTATACCTTGAAATCAATGAGTTCAGCAGTATTCTTGAAAAAATATGCAGATGTATTGACCACAGGTGTAGTTATCGCGTCAGTTACAATGCGACGACCCAATCTTTCACCTAACAAAAGCACAAACAACTTACTATCATTCTACAAATAATCATGCAGAAAGAAAGAGATAAAAGAGCATACCAGCATGAATCGCAAGGCTACCATCACCACTCAAAAATAAAGGCTTACGAACACTTCCAACATCCCCAAACTGTACAGAAGCGCTACCATTCCCATAACCTAACCTATTCTTACTATCATCATCATCATCATTATTATTATTAACATTGTTATTATTATTGTTATTGTTATCGACATCTACACCGGCGGAGATCGGGGCGGAGACGGCGAAGGAGACGGCGGCGGCATCACCGGCCTTAGCCTCCGACGCCGGAGATAGAGGCTGGTGGTTCGACCACGAAGCGGCGACAACCTGAGCAACACCGATGTTGCTGCAGTTTCTCCGAGTCTTATTGCTGAGCTGTCTGACAAAGTTCGGTGGGAACCTGAGGATCAGAGAAGACATACCACACGGTGGCTTGCCGGAGAACCGTGCACCGTCGGGGCGGTGGGTGGCGCCGGAGAAAGTGGAATTTGAACGGCGTTCGAAAGGGAGGGAAACCCTAGAGATAGAGGTGGATGTAGCCATTTGGGTGTGAGATTGAGAGGTGAAAATGCAATCAATGGTGGTGTTGAAGAAGATTAGAGATTTGAAAGCAAATCTCAGAGGTGATGGTGTGGGGATTTGGGATGATTTTGATAGTGGTCAGATTCGATGTATCGGAGACGAAAGGGAGAATTTCCCGGTGACAGGGCTGTGAGGTAAGTGTCGCGATCATAAATCAAGGTATAAAACTTGTTAGATAAAACGTGTCGCACAATAAGCGTAAGAGTAGTAAATACATGTTTAAAATTACATATTTTCTCAAAATCCAAGTTTTCATTCCCATTGTGATTCCCTTTGTATGACTTCGGATAAAACCCATTAGAAGTCAATTCGATGCTCGATTTCATCATCACCTTTCTTCAATTCTATTTGAATTCATCACTATCGCCTTGAATCCGAGTTGTGTTCCGGAAATGAAGAAGCAATATATGTTCCTAGAAGAATAAGTTAATTTCATGGAATCGAGAATACCAATATTTGGTTTTCGATGAGCATTGTTGCTATTGAATTGATGGAGTTATTTATGTTGAATCGTTATGTTCTGGTAAATTCCAATCATTTTTTTATATTAAGAGTTGTTTGAGTCGGCTGAATGGTTCATCTGGTTTTGTTTTATATACCATTCATGTTTCTTGTGGCTTTTGAATAAAATTATATTAGTATGTTTGATCACTTAGCCCCTCTTTTAAGTTTGTATCTCTATATTATCCATGGTCTTGTGGGTTTTGATTATCAATAAATTTTTTTAACGAGTATAATCAAGTGGTTGGAGAAGAAGGAAATGAGTATTATTATAATTCTAAAAGGCACATTAAAAAAAATATGAGATTCCATCTATATGGTAAACAAATGTTAAATTCTTTTGGTCTTTTGGAATAATTTCCATTTCAAATTCGCTTATGTGACAACAAAACATGTTTAATTGGATGAATAACTTTCCAAGTCTAATTTTGCTAAAAAACATGACATGAGCATCACTAATTTCATCTTGCCCTAAACTCGTTAGGGAAATGATCATAACTCCCGACTAATGTTATGCAAAAAGTTAATGTATCTTGTTCAAAGGCATTCCTTAATTTATGAGACTTTTCAATTTTCATGATAATGTGTAGAAATAACCATATTCTAAAATGTTTAAATATGGATTAAATAGGTATAATCTTTGTGAACTACTAAACTAGAGAAAAGATTAACAATATTCATGTTTCTACATCAACATTCTCCTTTTTTTATATGTCAACCTTTGCCTTTCAGGTTTCAAAAATATTCCTGTTACAACCATGATGGTTTATAATCAAATGGTATGCTCTATGTGCTTTTGTGCAACTTCTCGTTACTAACCTTTTGTGCGTAGTGTGTGTTTCTTTTCTTTTTCGGTGGGTTTCATGCTTGTTCTATCGTGATGATTCGGTCTTTTAGAATCACTCAGGCTTTTATGTATATGTGTTAAAGTCTATTTGAAAGTCTTATTTCGCTATACAACCATGTTCATTTGTTGCGATTTAAGTTTGGATTTAATTGTCACCAAAAAGCTATTTTATGTGAGAGTTCATCATTATAGCTTATCATGGTGTTGTTTCTTCAACATAAATTAATCAATCAAGGTTGGCACCATTCAGTAGCAGGAAATCATAACCAGACGATTACCGTTAAATCACACTTATGCTGGTATTGAAGGTTGCAGTATTTGTGGATAGAGCTGCAAACGAATTAAACATTCAGCGAACAATTCGTGAACCGTTCGGCGGAAAGTTCGTTTATGTTCGTTCGTTTTGTAAATGAACAAACACGAACATGAAAATTTTGTTCGTTTAGTTAAACGAACAAACATGAACGCAAGCCGCATTCGTTCATTTATGTTCGTGAACATTCGATTATGTGTTCGTTAAGGTGTTTGTTTATAATCTTAATTTTTGTGTTATGACTATTATATCAAGTATTTTTTGATATTTATGTTAACTACTTAATTATTTTTTATTGATATTGTGTAATGTTTGTAATAAAAAATATAAATCTTATTCTAACATAAATCTATAATAATTATATTCGTTTGTGTTCATGAACTTCTTTGTGTTCATCATGTTCATGAACAGTTGTTTGTGTTCGTTTGTTTTTGTTTTTGTTCATTTGCGTTCGATAAGTGTTCGTGAACAGTTCATGAACATTTTTGTTTTTTTAATGAACGAACACGAACAATAAATCTCGTTCGGTAATTTTCGTGAACAGTTCATGAACAATTTCATTTATTAACAAACAAACATGAACAAAGTCTTGTTCGTGTTCGTTCGGTTCGTTTGCAGTCCTATTTGTGGAGATTTGACGGGATTATACATTTATACAAAGACAATTGGACTAGTGATTTCATGCTATTAAACTAAAAAGTGTAACTGTTGAAATTACACAACGCCATTTGAAGGCTTGTATTTAAATTTACTGTAACATCCCAACCCCGAGAGGTTGACGTGTCACTATTACAGATATCAAATCAAAAACCAAATCCATTATATTAAATAAGCAGTCAGAAGAAATAAATTCAAACAAACCAAATAATTTGAAAAAACCTAATTAAGGTGTTTATTACATCAATTAAAGCAAAAGTAATTCTTGATCTTCAATTCACTCTTCACTGATTTCCCGGATTACCCTGATTACCTACAAATCAATAAGAAAACATCACAAAAGAAAATACGGCTAAGCCAAAAGTTGCTCAGTAACGGAAAGAACAACAGTAATGACTTTAAACATATAATACTGATATCTGATACTGAACTGATCATATGATACGGAAACTGAAATCTGATTCTAAGCATAAAATATTAGTACTGAACTGAACATGTAATACTGAAATTGAACTAATCTACACGACGAGTATACGAATAAAATAAGTCGTGTATCATAAGAAGTACTCAGAGCCGAAACTGAACTAATAAGCACATAGCTAGCTAGACTATGCACCAATGAGATGGTGTGTGGGGCGTACACACATGATTCCATCCCCCGGAACTAAATTGAACTAGGATTGATCCATCTGCCTCCCAAATAATATGGCCAAAGTACTATTTAAGTACTAACGTGTTTCCAGAGACGCTGTGAACTATTTATAAACACCGTCACGAAAAGTGTCATGTCATTAACGCCACAATGACATGTCAGATAAGCTCAGGTAACAGAGTGTTGAACCAAATGGTAGTATAACTACCAACGTATCAATAAATTATTTACAATAACATGCAATAATGAGCACAATTTATAAAATACATATTACATGCTACAAGTCTCAACAATTCAAACTAATAAGTCAAACGGGTTAAGAGCGAAACTAGATAAATAATACTAGACGGCTAGTAAAGGCTAAATGAGTCGTTTTAACGGAAAAAAGTGCCAAAAATCCGTACTACAAAGTAACAGAAAACATCATTTATACTAAGATATAAAGAACCGGGAATCCGTACCTTATTTTAGCAAAACCAATCAACCCAATTTGTGATCTACTTAACTCGTTTGAAATTCTGCATTTTATAGTCTTGAATGAGATTTACGAAACTTAAAATCACGTCGTCTTGTTAGTTAATTAAAAATTGTTCCGGCAACAAGGGTCTTTGAAACTATTAGTTCTTATCTTGCGTTATTTAATATAAAACTTGGTAAGCATTTACTTTTATGAAAAATAATTCCAACAATAACTTAATCATATGTGAGCCATATAAACATATTAATGCATGTCAATGTATCCCGCTCGATTTCTTCTAACATATTTATTTCCTCCACTTGCTCATTTGATCATTAATTGTGTTTATTTTATTTTAATAACTAAATAAACATGTGGGTACATATGAGTTATGCTAGCAGATAACTAAGGGAAGAAACCAATTAACACAATTTTATATGTGCATGGTACAAAGGCATAAGCAGACACAATATGCAGACATCAAACAGGCCATCGGAGGCAAGATAATCATCAACACGTTCATCAACCTATTTGGATTCCAATTATCAAAGTTTTAAGCTTCTAAATTTCCAGACTACTTGTAATTCATGTCAACAACCGGAATTGACAAACGATAGACAAGAAATTCATGCTTGTATCGAATTGTTAGTATGTTTCAAGGACTCGAATTGCGCAAGTTGCCGGAACAATACCAAGGCCACATAATTCTATTTATGAAACTCGTGAACAAAATTAAGTAATCAGACTTGTTACCTCACTTGCCAAGCGATACAATCCCGAATTAGTGTTTTATAACGAGCAAAGGTGAGGTAGCAGCGATGACAATAAACGAATTATGGTGGCTGCATATGTTGTCGGAAAAGAAAATAACCAACTTCAAAACAAAACACTACAATCATGATTCAAAAGGAAGAACAACACAGTACCGGGTGGTCGCGAATTAGAGTTGAATCGGAAGATTTGAACACAAAAAACTCACAACCGTGGTCTCACGGTCCTCGTCGGTGGCAATCGATGACACGTTGACAAGGTATGATCGGTGGCGGCTTGTTTTGGTTGTGAGATCGTGGTGCTACGGCGGCTAGCTTGAGAGGGAGTAAAAAAATGAAACAGGTAGTTTGTGCACTCTAGGTTTTCATGGAGTGAACGAATGATCGAAGAGTATATATGGATCAATCGTAACGTCATTTGAGAGGTTGAAGTCCCGGATACTATGTGAGTTTGTTGGGTTTTTAGAAACTTCACCAACTCGATAAGAGAAAAAATATATCATTTTATTATTATTATTATTATTTTCTTCTGTGATCGGAGCGGATGCGGATTCCGTAAGTAACCCACATCCACATGGGAGTAGCTCCCCAACCTGATTTCATTGCTCAAACTTATGATAACTTAATTTTTTTTTATACAATGTATGATGATATATGAGTGAGTTTATATTAATTCTCCCTTGTGATTTATTAGTTACTAAATTTATCTTTACTGTTTTGTATAATATTCATTTTTATATACCAAAAAATATGAGTATTATATTTAGATATTTAGATATTGCGTAAAAGGTTTAAACGTTGCTTGTTTAAGGACTCTTAATAATCAATTGATATTAAAATGGTGAAAGGGATGAAGCCCTTCTTCAACCTAAATCAGTTTGGAGTTCTTTGAGATGGGGTTGATGCAAACGCGATTGTCTCGCTTGTTTCCTTCCAACTTTGGTGTGAGATTTTTGTATTTGGTGGTTATTATCAAGTGACATGCTATATGCACATTGTCAGTTGTCGTATATTTAATAAAGTGTTAAGTTGTTTGATATTTTTTAAAACCATTTCATATAGTTCTAAAAACTATCCAAAAAAAATCTACAATTATCTTTAATATTAAAAATAAAAACATCCATATTTTCTACATCTTTATTTGAAACCATTTCAATTAAAGACGAGCCTACTTTACAAAATCTTAACTGTAAAATAATTTACTAAAATTTACGTATATCTTTGATAAATAGGTCACATGTCACAACCGTACCTCACTCACAATTATAATTTCATAAGACTTTTTTTCTTGTTTTTTTTGAATTATTATTCTATTAAGCACCCAAAACTCAAAATACCATTTTATAGTTTTTAAATATATATTACAAACTAGTTAACTATTTTTACATTGTAGTTAATATTTTGGGAAAATTACGAAATCATTTGACCGAACTAACTTAACAAAATAACAATTAACTTTTGGAATTACGAAATTATACATTTGACTTTGACCCTCGCCCACGACGAGGAAATGTCATGATCCCTCGCCCACGTGGCAAGACTTCTCCTCGCCCACGTAACATCATCTCGCCCACGTGTAAACCAAATTTTATTAAAAAAAAGAAAAAAATAAAACAAAATAAGGTTGGCGAGGGACACAAACTCCCAGGCGAGGGATGTGACAAGCACCTCGCAAAGTCAGCGATGGGTACATTCCCTGAGGGCGAGGAGAGAGCCTAGTCAGCGATGGGTACGTTCCCTGAGGGCGAGGAGAGAGCCTAGTCAGCGAGGGTTCCTTCTCCTAGGCGAGGGGGTGTCTTGTCAAGCGAGGGGCAAGTCTTGTCAGGCGAGGGGCAAGTCTTGTCAGGCGAGGGGCAAATCTTGTCAGGCGAGGGGCAAGTCTTGTCAGGCGAGGGGGATGTCTTGTCAGGCGAGAGGCAAGTCTTGTCAGGCGAGGGGCGTGTGAAACGAGGCGAGGGACTTGACCATTATCTCGCCTAGTTCCTACAATTTTTTTAATAATTTAAAAATAGAAAAAAGATATCAATACATTTTTCTAAATAAGCTAAGAACATGTCTAACATATTTAATTTTCAATAGTAGATATTTTTCAAAGAATTTTAAGAAAGAAGGTTGAGAAGAATATAAGATTTGTTAAGGGTAAACATGATATTATATAGGCCAAAATAAAATAAAATTAAACATTTAAGTATTTAAAAAACAATAAATAATTAAAAAACTCGGATTTTTTAGATTAAAAAAAAAATTAAATTTGGGCGGGGGGGGGGGGGGTATTTTCGTAATTATGAGCGATGGATTCTCATAATCCCTCGCTGACTCAGCGAGGGATCAAAGACACGTCAGCGAGGATTCCACGTGGGCGAGGGATTATGCCATATCCTCACCGAGCACGCTTTTTTGGGCGAGGGATTTCCATAATCCCTCGCCACATCAGCGAGGGATGACACGTGGCAGACTCTGATAGGTTGTTTTCTTTTTTAAACTTCAAATTTGACCGGTTATTTGGTAATTCAATTTGGTCAATTGGTTATTTTGATAATTTTTCCTAATATTTTTACATCAAATCAACACACAAGTCTTAATTACCACTATATTAAAGCATGAAATACTAAACAATTATAATATTAGTTGTTTATTGAAACTGTCTTGGTTTTCTCCCCTGATGTCATTGTTTATCTTCTTGGTTTCCACCTACCATCGGGGAACATCATCATTACTCTTTGTGTTTTTGGCTTCTATTAATTGCTAAAGGACGTTGCAGTTCACCACATCATTGTTTTATTGGTTTTCACCCGCCACCAAAGAACACCAGCATTAGCTGAACATCTTATACCTTTTAGGGTTTTGTCGATTGCACTTTCAATTATGCCTGATGCGGTCATCATGGTGGTGTGTATCGGTTGTGGTCGCCGTTAGGTGATGTTCATGTCTTTTTGTGGACATCACAACTCGTGGCAGATCTGGGTTATGGCATGTTCTGGTCAAACCCTATATCTAGTGCTTCAATCAGGCTCGCCACCTCCGGGTGTTTTGTTCCGGCTCAATTCCCTGTCTCAATGCCATGAACCGCTAACGGTGTTCCATTTGAGATCTTGTGTCTTTAATGATGGGGTGGTCTCATCTAAAATGGTATGACATGAATCCGTACAAGCTGCTTTGACATACATACACTCGATTGATGATTGAACTCCATTTGGTGGTAGGCGATGATGATGCCAAAAGATTATCCGTACGTTGTCATGGCGTAGTAAACCAAAAGGTTTACATCCACGACGTATCACATCATTTATCTGAGTCAATGTGCACAACACATGCTGACATACGCCAAGAAGCATATTAGTTCTATTAGAATTAAAACGTCCCTTAGCAAAGGTAATCATAGCCGTGACAGTCAAATATGTCACCAACATGCGACTCATAAAACAACTTGCTTAAGTATATAACACTCCATTACAAGTGACCATGTTGCAAGAAAATCAATACCTTACGAAAACCCCTTCTAGAACAGATCTTCTTGACCACCATGGACCCGTCACCTCCGCCACCAACCACCCCCACCACCACCACCACCACCACCACCATCGTCGTCGAACCACCGCATTCCCACTCCCTACCACCGCTTCCCACCACCAAACTCCGCCTCATGTGCAGCTACGGCGGCCACATAGTCCCCCGTCCCCAAACCAAATCCCTCTGCTACGCCGGTGGCGAAACCCGCATCGTCGCCGTTGACCGCCGCACCACCGCCTCCACCATCGCCTCCCTCACCCACCACCTCTCCCGTACTCTGTACGGCAACCGCCCCTTCACGCTCAAGTACCAGCTCCCCAACGAAGACCTTGATTCATTAGTCTCAATCACCACCGATGAAGATCTACAGAACATGCTTGAAGAACACGACCGCATCGCAAGCTCCCCTACACCCTCCCGCATCAGATTGTTCCTCTTCCCCACCAGACCCGAGTCCGTCGGGTCCTTGTTGCTTGACCCGAAGTCGGAGTCGTGGTTCTCCGATGCTCTGAAAAGCACCATGATTATTAATCAGGGGTTGTCTGATGGGTCGGGTATGGGTAATGGTTTAATGGGGTTGGATTGTTTGGAAGGGAATGGTGAGAGTTTGGTGAATAGTGGTGATTCGGGTAAGTGTGGTGGTGGTGGTGGTGATTCGGGTTCTGTGCCCGAATCCATGGTGTTGGAAACGTGTTCTTCTTTTGGATCGATCAATTCGTCCGTTTCAGCTTCCAATTTGGTTCCTGTTGGGGTTTGTAATGAAGATGGTGGTGGTAATTTGATGGAGAAGAAGGTTAAAGTTGCTGCAACTGCTTCAATTGAAAGGTAGTGAACATTGAATCTTACCTTATACTTATTTGTATCATTGTATGCTTTAATCTTCATGATTTCTTGAGAATTTATTTGACAATGCTGAAATAGAATTACAAAATTAGGAGTATGAACTATGAAGTAGGCTAAGAGTAGAACATTGTTACTGTTTAGATGTGTAATTTGAAACTGATTACAGTAACTACAAAGTAACAGAGTTGGATAAATAGCTGCAACATTTAGGGTTAGTTACGTTGATGTTACAGTTACCTTTTATATCAAGTTTTGTTATTTTGGATATTTGGCAGAAATTGAGTTGGATATCTAGATCAACACCATTGTGTTAGTTGTCTGATGAAACAGTTGTTAAGTTGTTTTTAGTGATTTAGATTGTAGAGTGAGCAAACCGTACTAATCTATTCCCCTGTTTTTCAACAGTGATAATTCTGCTCGGATTTATCAAGATCAAGTGCTTCGTGAGTCGGAGAGTATTATCTACAATCCTTCATCACCGCTTCAGATGCAAAAGAATGTTCAAGTTTCTGGTTATCAGATGCCATACATCCCCGACCAAAGACAGCAGCCAGTGCAATATATTCACTCTGCATCGCCACAGTACATTCAATACCCAACAGGAGCGCCATTACCCATGTCATCTTACTACCCGATGTATGTACCGCACCAGCAGGCACCGCCAAATCCACCTTACCCCATCTATGTGCTGCCTGTGGGCCCGACTAACAATCCTTCTAACATCCCTGCTCCAACTCATATTGCAAATCCGCATGTTGCTTATAAGGAGGTAAGGGTTTCTCAGCCACCAGCTGAACGAGCAGTGGTTGCACCACAACCAACTCCATTGGACAGGGTACCTGCTCACTCGACACAACCTGTGGGCCCCACTGTTATACCTACTCCTACTTATGAAACCGAATATGATAACGACCTTGTTTATGCTCAAATTTACAAGAGCCAGCCATCGGCCCCTGCATTCCCACCTCCCAAATTTGAAACTGTGAAGAAAGCCGAACAAGTCCCATTGTCTGATTCCACAACACCGCTGTCAGTTGGGACTTCGCAACAATAACATAACTGTTAAGTTTCCTTTAAGGTGTGTGCCTTTGGTGTTGGTATGTGTTGTTTATGTTACTGCTTAGTGTTATTGTGTTATGTCATCTTAACAATAGTATAAGTTATCAAGTTATACATTTCTCATTTCCATTTGTTTAGTGCATGTAAAACTCATTTAAACAGTATTAGAGCTTGTTTAAGTTATGTATTCATCTTTTTTTTGCTTGTTATAATTATAGTTGCTTACACATCACTAATGTATTTTTTATACATCACTGTAGTTGATAATGGTACATGATTAGAAGTTAAAGCTAATGGAATTAGAGGTAGACTTACTTGCTAACTCTTGTCTTGTATAAACACAAAACTCTTTATTCACTTATGAATATAGACAGTGTTGTTGAACATGAAAGATCTTATATACCACAAATTCACTCGACCATTTCATCGTTTTCGTCCAATAACTTTGCTAAACTTCGTGACCCCTTTTCCCTTTACTTAGTGAAAGAAGCTGATTTAATCGCTTGACGAACAGCAGGAGATGAGAACTTTTGTGACCTACGCCTTCCAAGTGCCATGTTTCCAGTTCTGTACATTGATCTCCTAGGCGATGCCACAACTTTTACCCCATTTTGCCCCAATCTGTTCAACTCTCCCGACGCTTCTCCACCATCATCATCTACCTCCGCATGGAACTTTTTAATTTCTTGTTTAGCCATTTTGGTTTTCATCAGTATCTCTTTTTCATTTGCTTTTAATGCTTCTACCCAAGCTTGAGCTGCAGCAACTTTTTTGTCAGCAATTTCTTCTGCACCACCTGCCTTTCCTGTTAAGTACTCGTATTCAAAATTGGTGATGTTTATAGTTGACTTACTTAGAGAAGTCAACTCCCGAGATCGTACTGTAGAATCAATTAGATTTTTTAGATTCTCCAGAGCATTCGATTCTGATTCTTTGGTGGTTTTGAGCCCTTCCATTGCAGCTTCTAATCTTTTCTCTGCCAATTCTATTTCAGACTCGGTTTCAGGTATTTCCAACTTGATTTTTTCAATTTCTTCACATATAAGTTTCCTTTCTTTCTTTGCTGTCTCAGTTTCCGCTCTTAATTGTTCAACCGTGAGTGACATATTCGATGCAATCAAATTAGAATTTTCTGTGGTGGCTGTTATGGATTCCAATCTGGCTTTTCCTTTTAATATCTTTGAATTCAGGGTTTTCATTCTTAACTCTTGTTTCTCTTCTTCTTTCTGCAAACGAGCTGTCTCTTCTTGAACGAGTTTGAGCTCATTCTTGATTACATCCATGGAGGTCATGAAATTAAATCCCTCTCTTTTAATGTTGGCAAGTTCGGCTTTTGCTGTTTCTAGCTCTTCTGTGATTGTATGTAGCGAATCAGGGCTCCCGTTTGTTTCTTTAGCTCGAGCAAGTTCTTTTTCTAATAAATTCACATTATTAAGCGTTAATTGGAGTTCCTGTGCGAGTCCATTATGTTGGTCAACCTCTTTGACTTTCTTTTTAACTTCTTCCAACTGAGTTTGGTAGCGGTTAGCTTCTTCCTTTCTTTGAGCTTCAATGGCTTCTTGTTCTTTAACAGCTTCTATTCGTGCTAATTCTGCAAGAACATGCTCTTCATCGAGTTCTTCAATCTCTTTCTTGATTCTTTCAATGGCGATCAAAAGTGTTGCTTTTTTAGAACTAGAGGCTTTGAATGTGTTCTCTGCTTGTTTTTTCCCCTTCAGAACAAGTTTCATATCAAGCTTTAGTTTGCCCAATTCATGTTTGATGCGTTCAATATCTTTCACCACTCGTGCATACTCATAATCCTCCTTGTTATTCAATGACATTTCATATTCTTGTTCACCATACCCTTTTAGGATTTTCTGTTGCTTCTGCTGCATACTTTTGGCCCTTGAGTTTGATTCTTCAATCTTTAGAGCTAGATCTTGTACTGTTTTCCGTGCATTAGAAAGCTCGGTTTCAGCTTGGGCTTTTCTAGAGTCGGCAACACTTTTGCTTACTCTATAAGGTTTATCATCTCTTCTTGAAGTTGGAAGTAGCTTTAAGGAATTTTAAACATTATTAGAAACCAAAAATGTTATATTCACTTAAATAATAAACAAATAGACCAAGATTAATCAACTTCTCGTTGTAAACTAATCATAGTTTGCATGAACGAACGATTTTAGGCATAATTTGGGAATAAAATGAAAAAAAAACCATCTTTTGGCATTATTTTTCCCATATTACTCATTCTTGTAAAATATCGCCTTCTGCAATTATTTAGCCCAAAAAAAGAGAGAGACTATATGCTGCTTTGCAATGTAAACCAACCAGTAAGTACCTCTGAGGATTCCATTTGGATGTGAAGAAGTGCCTTTGTTCCTTTTATTATTATTGTTCCCTTGGCTTCAATAGTTGGAACTATAGTTGGAACTATAGTTAGAACTTAGAAATGCTCAGGTATTGGCAAACAATTATAATTTTAATTTCATAGATAACAAGAAAATATGGGTTAACATCTAAATTAATTTCTAGAAAATTACACATAACTATTCTGATTATGGTTTATTTCATGTCCTGCAAAGTCAACATTTGACTTGTAAATATAGAATAAATTTCTACTTTCGGATATGGTAAAACTGAGATTAATTCTAATTAAATTTTGGGAGATTCATCATCTTATACATAAACAACCCTAAAATCACCTACATAACTGTTTAGATTGTGGTATTCTTTCTGCCTTAACAAGTCAACATTTGAACTTTAAAAAAGTCAAATTAGAATCCCTTTGGATATTATATAGAACCAAGAAAGACTATGTCAATTTTGGATAACCAGTATTCAAAAATCAAGAAACCTTAAGTGGGATTGTACAATGAACACCCATAAATCGAACTTATGTCAAAGTGGCAGTACTGGAGTTTGCCAGAGCAAAGGTAAACCACAGAAGCAAAAGGTACAACCTTTCACAGCATCACACACACAAACACAAGTACACCAAACTTCATAGCTATTCATTGCACTTGTTTGTTTGTTTTATATGTTAAAGCAAACTTCACAGGCTGCAGATATGGTACTACAGCTGAAGCAGAAGGTACAATCTTCCTTAGCATTCATAAAGATTGATGAAATTAGAAACCAAGATAAGAAAAAGAAAGAAAAAGGGGGCTTTGCATACCTTACTAATTTGGATTGAATTTGTTGTTTGGGGATCAGAGAATTGGGGATGATAATGAAGGATCCCTTGCTTCAGGGGTGAAATGGTTGAAATGGTAATTAAGAGGGAAATGAGGGCGACAAATTGATGAGCGATTGAATTCTTGATGACGGGTGGATATTGTTAGTATCGACTATTGATAGCCATTGGTTTCTTATATAACCTCTTTGGGACCCACTTAATTTATTGGGTGATAGCTACCTTGAGAGTAGCCAACATATTTTACCTTTTTGTATTTTAATCGTGTTGTTAGATTTTTTAAACAGAGTAATACGTTTTTGATGCAGGATCATTTACAATTTAACTTTTATATATTTATTTTTATTAGTTTATTATTATCTTTAGTTTATTATGAACTACTATAGGTTTGCTTTTATTTATTATTAGTTTTTTATTGAGATTTAAATTAAAAAACCCTTTTTCTGAAACCTTTTTGTTTGTTTTATCGTCTTTGGTTAACTATTGTTTTTGAGTTATTTGATTGCTTTTGTATCTGCATCAGTTGGTATAAGAGCCTTTTGTTACCAAGATCCATGTACCGGAAGCCTCTTCTGGGTTGAAGTAGTTTTGAGATGGTTGTTTTGAGTGCAACAATATAAGGTTATGTGTTATATCATTATGAGTGGTGGGTGTGAGGGATTTATAGGTGACTCACAGGTGTGAAACACTGTACCTGGGGTGTGAAGGAGACATGGCCCTCCGTAGCGTGACGACGCTTAAGGAGACGAGCATTAGCCTTCACGATTAACATACAAAACAATTAAAAAAATCAAATCATCACTCTACACTCACTAACCAGTCATACATGTCTGGGTCAATAATAGTGATAGTGGTGTGATGAGGAAAAAATGTTATTACATAGGCAGTGTCACACCCCAATCGATGACGGAAACATCGGGGCACGAGAAGTGATAGATTGTTTAAAGATATCATAGAACTATAGTCACAATAAATTAAGATTAAATTTCATTTCCATTAATCAATATAACATTACAATGCTTCAAATAAATATACAATAACTTTGAGAAATACATGTCAAAACAAACATAAAAAAATGATAGATTTGGTGTGTTTCTAAGTCCACCTAATTGAATTTCTTGATAAAGCTTCAAGTATTTCCTGCAACATGTATAAAATATTGTTCAACATATGAATATGTTGGTGAGCATGCAAGTTTGACTACATAGCATAATAGTAAATAAATCTGAATTCAACATTACTAAAGTATACTAAAGTTTGTACATTACTAGCATGCAAAGCCAATAATCAAACCAAACTGTCCACTAGCGTAATCTTAGCATTAAAAATGACCTATACCGTAAGTATTGAATAACTTAACATAGACTCATCATAATAGGGCGGATGTGCTAGTCCTATAGCGCTATACATGTTAAGGGAAGTTTAGATTGCTTGCAAGATAATGTATTCCCATATGTATTTACAAATAGTATAACAAGTAAGCATGTTTGTATGAATTGAGTTTTATAATGATTTTGATTGAATGAATAAATGAGTGTATTTGATAATTGATACATGTTGTAACCCAAATAGTGTTAAATCGAAGGGGCGAAGTATGATTCACGGTTTGGCAATTAAAATTCACAAGAATAAGATGAATGAGTTTAAAGGATGGCGTCACCAAAGTTACCCTAAATGGTAAACAAAAGTGTGTAGGTTTAGGGTTCAAAGTTCGAGATTTTAGCAATTGGAAAGTATACGAAAATTACAAATACGAGAGTACATAAAAGTATATACTACTTAGACGCTTATTTGGACACCATGTATGTGTGTGTTCTTTATGAGTATTAGTTACTCATTGGAAGTCCAAAATAAAAAATCATAAGATTAGTATAATATATATCTTAACACATAATATTCAACCATAGTTGATTGATATTATGGTTTGGTTTTGACTAAGTATTTATAGAAATAAATATAAGTCATGCATTAGAGGTAGGGTAATTCACAAACCTCAAGTGTTATATTCACACAAGTCATGTATTAGAGGTAGGGATATCCACAAACCTCAAGATTGTCACCATTGCACAATATCTCCACGTAATGGTGATTCGGATGGTTATGAGCATATAAATAAAAGTACTAAAGTAAATTAACTAGTTTGACTAAGGTGTTGTTTGTTATTTCTGCAGGAAAACGTCTGCAGTCTGCGGACCACATCTGCAAACATCTGCAGCAGAAGAGGTGGACCAAATGTCTGCAGTCTGCAAGAAAAAAGACTGTTTGTTTTTAACATCTGCAGAATGGTAAAAAATATTTCGTAATTAGATTAAACCTATTTTTAACACTTGTTTTCTTGGACTTGTACCACACACACACATCCATACGTACATACAACATATATACACATCCATGGTTCGGCCGATGGGGGAGGTGGGGCGTAGGTAGGGGAGGTGGAGGCGGTCGACGGACGAGGTTGAAGGGGGGGAGCAGGTGGGGGAGGGGGAGGCGAGGGCAGGTGGAGGGAGGGGGAGGCGAGGGCAGGTGGAGGGAGGGGGGGCATCGATGGTCCGGCCGGTGAGGGAGGTAGGGCAACGATGGTTCGACCGGTGGGGGTGGTGGGGCGACGATGGTCCGGCCAGTGGGGGTGGTGGGGCGGCGGTGGTCCGCCCGATGGGAGGAGGTGGGGGAGGTGAGGGAGGTGAGAAGAGGTTAGAAGATCTCATAAGACATAGGTCCACATCTTCTCCATGCAGACCTCCTGCAAACGTTTTTTAATGAAATGTCTTCCAAAAAACAAATAGTCTGCGCAATCAAAACCTCTTCCCGCGTCTGCGTGCGCGCAGATGAAGAGGTGGGGAAGATGTTTTGGTAAAAAACAATCAACACCTAAGTGTTCAAGTGAGGTATGATGGATAAATTAGTTATAGAACTAATGTTCAGCATCATCATTTCATACAATAACACAAGCCTTTCAACATTTGTTGAAGGCTCGGTTTGGTTTCATCCACTTCTTGATTTGTAAATCACTTAGTGTTTTGTAAAGATGAAAGAATGAGGCGTAAAAACTTTAAAATTAAAAAATATAACTGCAACACAAGCCTTCTAATATTGAAATTGTTGGTGACTTGGTTTAGTATGTAAAAAATTTCAAAATAAGACAAGAAAACATGTATGAAAAAATCAAGTATAATATTTCCAACTTGGACCTTAAAAATGGAGGTTTACCATACTTGTGTCACCTTGATAACTAAATGGTTATGTCCTAAAGGTTATTCCAAGTGGTAAAGAAAATGAAGAAGAAAGTAAGAAATAAAGTATAAATAAATAAAACTCACAAATTGTTTTTAAAGATTTCTTGTAAAATATGAAGTTGGTGGATGGAATGAGAGAGTTTAAGATAAAGTTTAAGAGATGGTTTAGAGTGATGAAAGTAATTAGAGGGAGATTTAGGTTAGTATTTATAGATAAAAATTATGATCAAGCATTAATGTAAGTAGTTGGGGAGATGAGTGGAGAAAAAAATACAAAATTTCAATTTTAACCCCATAACTTATTTTATTTATTAATTTGTACCACAAACTAATGATTTACATTGAGCCACAAACTAATGATTTACATTGATTATTTAAATACATGAATCATAAAAATAAAACTTATAAATAATTTTCTGAAAAAATATATAAGTCCCGATAAGTTGTTCGGTTTTGCATTAAAATACGTATTCGCAATTGTTTAAATGTTGCACAAACATATAATCAACAAGCATAATATAAAAACATATTTTCACTATGATCAAGTTTTAAGATTACAATGATTAAACAAGGAGTAATATTATATTTTAAAAAAATGTGAAGCGCGAAACGTTACAGGCAACAATGTGAACATTATATGATAGTGATCAAATGAGTGAGTGATAGTAAAAGAGTTGGTTTACATATAACTACACGGATTGCCGTATTGATTAAGTTTTAACAGAAAAAACAACCTAGTAAAAGAGTTAATGTACATATAACTATACGGATTGTCGTATTGATTAAGTTTTAACGGAAAAAACGATTTTTTTCACAATCTTCTCTATAGTGACATGTAAATTATTCATTGAAACATTTTTTCTGTATGGACCAAACAACATAAATAAAACCAAAAATTATAGTTTAAATATTAAAATATAAAAAAATAAGAAAGAGTTTCGTTGCCTAAAGCTCGAATAAGAACAAGTATAAATGAGAACAAGTATAAATGAGAACAAGTATAAATGAGAACAAGTATAAATGACTCGGTTATAAAAAGTATCTAATTAAAATAAACTTTATATAAAATTTCTTAAAAATTAAATAAAACAAATAAAAGAACATATGAATTTAAATTATATAAACACTAGGTTAGAGCTCATGTATTACATGGGTGGAATAAATAAAACATATTAAAATTATTATTTTTATGAATATTTTATTTACTAAATGTTTATATCCATTGTTGAAATAGAAATACAATGAATATTTAAAAGTTATAACACATAACGAATTAAAATTATTACTCTATAATTAATATGTATTAATAAATTATTAAAATAAGTACATTTATATTTTAAACGTTTAATAGTTTAGTTTTACTTATTTTATAATAATTATCATTTAATATGAGAGAGAAAAGAAACACAAATATAAATATATTTGTCAAACATATTTTAGTTAAAAGAAAAGTCAAATTAATTATTTTTATAATTTTTGTATTTATTATGAGAGACAAACGGAAAATAATTTTTTTGATATGTTAAAATGATGACACGTGTCATTTGATATGCTAAAATGATAACACGTGTCTTAATAAATCCTTCTTTTATTATAAGTTATAGATGTAGTAAATAAAAGCATTAAATCTAAATTGAAATCTAATTCACTATTCGCAATCTAAGCTAAACTCGAAATAAGAAACTTGTTTAATAATAGGTGACATCTTTATTGAATTGTTATAATTTTAACTTGGTAACATAAAAGACAAATAGACATTTTACTTATATAGAAGGGTGTCCGCACAATACGGCGGGACAATATTTTACATCCGACACGAGTTTTTAATTTTTGTTAATCTTATAGCAATTTTACAAAAGTTTATTATAGTTTTTCTAAGTTAAAATTTAAAATACCAAATAAATGGATTTTGCATGATGACTTGTACACTTATTCATTAAGTTATTGTACCTTACAAAATAAATATCGATTTAGTAAAAAATTTACATCAAAACGTTTAAGAAATACACATCTACGATTGTAGTATCAAAAAAATTTAAACATGATAGATGATATAACATAAGTCTTACAACAAATTAAGTTTATTTTTTGTTTATGGATAAATAATGTAAAATTTTATGTAATTTATAGTAATTATAAGGTTATTATGTGACTAATTGTAAGGGGTAATTTGTAAATAATGTTAAAAATACTATTTTACTTTTAAAAATGGTTGTACCTTATGCATTGAGTGAGGTAAGTGTTCTTAATTTAATGATATCTTAAAATACAATTCTCATATGATTTATGTATAACTAGAAGGTTGCCCGCGTAATGCAGAGGGACGACATTTTACATTTAACACGTGCATTTAATATTTTGTTATTCTTATAGTAGTTTTACAAAGTTTATTATGTTTTTTCTAATCTAAAATTTAAAACACCAAATAAATAAGTTTTGCATGACGACTTGTATATACGAATTAACTTATTGTATATCATAAAATACAGATCGTTTCAGCAAAAAGTTTACATCAAAACGTTTAAAAATAAACTCAGGTTAAGTTGTAATCTCAAAACGTTTTTAAATGTGATAAATTAAAAGATATAGCTGAAATCTTACAACGTATTAAGTTTTTTTGGTTTATGGGTAGATAATATAAAATTTTATGCAAGTGTTAATAAGTGTAAGGTTATTATATAACTAATTATAAGTGGTAATATGTAAATAATGTTATAAATACAATTTACGCTCCAAATTAGTTGTATCTTATACATTGAATATAGTAAGTGTTTTTAATTTTATGATATATTAAAATACAACTCTCAAATGTTTTATATATAATATAGATATAGATATACATAAACTCAAGATTACATCAAAATCGAATAAATGATAAATATTTTAAAATACAAATTAAAAATAAATATAAATACAAGTATACGAACGTTAAATTTTACCTTTAAAACTATGCAATATAATAATCTAGTGGGTGTTTGGGAGTGCTTATTTTTATCAACTTTTAACTTTTTAACTTTTAAAAAGTTAAAGGGTCATTTTATAATGTTTGGCAATATGTTTGTTGTGAGTGAATAAGTTAATAAGTTATTCTATACTAACTTATTAAGTTATTAAAAAAATTAATAAATTAATAAGTTGATTTTAACATCCGCTAGTCTAAAAATAAACCACCAAGAAAATTTCTACTTCTCTCATTCAAAGCATCTGAAATCGGTTTCTTAAACAACCCGACCCGTAAATCCGCTCATTTTGCAATCGGTGGACTTTTTGTTATATGCAACCGAGTTTTCACTCGTCTTCAACCTCGGGCTCCATGAACAGATCTTATTAAAACCTTCAAATTTCATGAAAACCAGATGCATCATATTTTCGCCATCGGATCTAACAAGGAGCGTGACATATTGGCGATTTCAATGTTTTCGAGATAGATTAGTTGCAGAAAAATGGACGTCGAGAAATCATCGCTGTGTAATTGCGTCGTGAACTTCTTATTGGAGGAGAATTACTTGTTATCGGCGTTTGAGCTGCTTCACGAGCTTCTCGACGATGGCCG
This sequence comes from Flaveria trinervia, assembly GCA_025506515.1. NCBI lineage: Eukaryota > Viridiplantae > Streptophyta > Magnoliopsida > Asterales > Asteraceae > Flaveria > Flaveria trinervia. The sequence continues at coordinate 98,505,554 of CM046452.1, forward strand.
TGACGATCAAGCCATTCGCCTTAAGGAATTCTTTGCTGATCCCGTGCAGTTTCCGCCAGATCAGATCTCACGGTTTAATACTCTTCGAGGTTGAAATTGTTTGTTAGGTTATTGTTTTGATCGTCCTTTGAAATGCTGTAGTTGACTCGATGTTTACTTTGGTTGTTATGATCTCATGTTTGAAATGAGAGTAGGATGTGATCTCAAACCACCGGCTAGGTTAGACTGGATTTGTGAGCTAGTAGTTTAGAATGCATGGTTGATATCAAGGTGAAACCCTAGAAATGATGAGGCTAAAAATAGTGATCATATTTGCCTAGTATATTAGGATCAGTAGGATGTGTTAATGTTTTCAGTAAGCGCTTATTTGACATGTTTCTGTTGGCGGATGGCATTAGCTGTGAATTTGGTGTGGCTTTGCGTTTAGTAGCATCTACCAGCAAAATGTATATATTACGATAACTAAGAAGCTGTATAAAACTTGCAAACATTGTCTAGGATCATTTGACAGCGGAGGCTATTATTAAGAAATTAAAACAAAGTACTATCACATTCGCTAAAAATGATCTGTTCACAATTATGTTTCTTTAGGTACATTAGTAGCCTTTTCGATTGAATACTTTATATCATAGAGCTTGATATGCAATTTAGGAGTTGGTACTTTTGGAGCATGGGCTAATGTAGTCAGTGGTCACTGGTCACGAGTCAACCCAAGATTTCTTCATCCAAGTAATCATTTTATATGTTATTCATTGTTAAATCTGATACTCTAGAGTGATTGGTTTTCTCTTTAGCTATGGATAACTTAATGGGACTATAAGAAATTCTCAGTTTGATTGACCTGTGGCCACAAGTATAGGGTCCATGTTCCGAAAATGACATTAACATTGAGTATACATTTTTTCTGACAAAAGTTATTTTTTATTTGAGAAACCTACTAATGTTCCTCAACAACATAAATTCATAGTTTGTGTAAGAACAGAACAAATATCTAATGAATATGCTAGCTATTTGACTTGATTATCTATGAGGAGACTTCTTTGACCTTAGACAAAGCTTGCAAGACTCTTACAACAACTTATTTCTTGTAATCTAGTCTTATGTAGGGTCATATGCTACAAAGTCACAATCACAACAAATTCACAGCTAATGACATATGTCAATAGAATTATGTGTAATCAATTTAATTGAAAACACAAGCGAGTGTGTGATGACACATACAAATATTCCTATGATACTAGACATACAAATGAAGCTTATCTAGTGTAAACGTTGATAAGCTTAATCAGCAACGAAGATTATCAAATTTTTGTAATCTCGTCATTTCCATGAGTTGGCTTTTCATACCATTAATCTTCTTCTTGAAGAAGTTAATGACCATGCGAACTAATATCACTTGACAAATGATATAATCATATAAACTATTGATAGTTGAGATCAATTTTGGGTTTCATTTCCAGTCAGGTTTAACATGCTTAACAGGTGAAAACCAAACCTGCATTTTGTTAGCTATTATCACATTTTTAATATCTATTTGCTTCTATTCTGCCCCATTTAAAAGTGGTTGGTTTTCTTGTTGTAATTACTTAATCAGCACATAGGTATGTGACAGACGTGTTTATTTCCCTGGGGCTGAACATCTGTATCGTTGGAAAAAATCTAACCACTCATTATTTTAATGATACTGTTATAAATGATTATTGATATCATTATAATCCGTGTTGTTTAATATGACCATGTAGTACTTAGTTGTGAATGCATCTGTATCGAAAACTTATTTCTTCTTCATTTACATGAACTAGTTGCCGACCCACAGAGTCTGCTAGAGGAAAAAGAAGCACTAGAGGAGAAGCTAGCCATTAGGGACTATGAGGGTCGCTTGGCTCAGGAAGACATTCTGAAGTTAAAGGATGAGTTACAAAAGAAATCTGAGGCCAGACTCGAGGAATCAAGTGGTAGTTACTTTCTTTACAACTGATTTGTTTGCTCTGTTTGTAGCTGGCTTTTGTACAAATTAACTTTATGTACAGTAATTCAAATGCCACTTAGATTGAACTAGCTATGACCAATATGGATTAAAATACAAAATATAATGTTCCGTAACATTCTTATTTGGGTGTCCACCAACATCAAGTTATTTGTTCACATCTCCGATTCCATTTAATGTGTGACTATGCTCATAAGGACTTTGAAATAGCTGGAAAACCGTAATTCTATATTCTGTCCGCTTTAATCAAACTACCTTATTTCTTAGTTTCTGAAAGTACTTCCTCTAAGATATTATGCAATTTGTGATGTCTGCAGATGCTAAAGCAAGAGATGGATTTGATGTTCAGCAGAGCAGGGAGACAGCAGTCTCTGAATTGGGTCCTTTAAAGGCAAAAGAGCGCCAAGACCTGAATTGTGCTGTGAAGGAATATCTGCTCTTAGCAGGATACCGTTTGACTGCCATGACCTTTTATGAGGAGGTATCTGTTGGTTTTATTAATTTTTTAGTTTGCATCAAATCTGTTTCATGGGACATATGAAATATCTATACTAAATGTTAAAAGAGTTGGACCAAAGGTATGTTGAAAAGATTGAATAATTGTGTTAAAGAACAATGAGATATATTTTGGTTGTACATAAACACTCATACAGCACGTCTTGTGTCTATATATGCTTGTGGGAGTCAATGTTTTGCAATAATAGTTTGCTTAGTGAACTGAAATGCTTTTACCCTGTTGTTAGGTTATTATTTGCAGGGAAGGGTTCAAATGCAAACCAAGAGAAATTGAGAAAACCCTTAAACTAAATCTAAGCCCTTGGTTGGTTAAGATTGATGGTTCTTGTTTTTTTTAATATGGATCTTAACCAACCAAGGGAATAAATTTAGTTTAAAACTTTTCCAAATTTCTCTTAGTTTGCATTTGAACCCTTCCCATTATTTGCATACTGTAACAGTTTGAGGTACACTATGCAGAAGAACGAGATCAAACAATCAAATGTTCTTGGAGAATTAAGTAGTCTTAGAGAGTTAGCCTACAAAGTAATCAAATAAATATGACACTCAGGAATGTGGAAAACTTTGTGATGGAAAATCCATGAATTGACACTTGCAAAGAATTCCTTGAAATAAAAAATTCCTATTAGGCTTAACTGTTTTATATCGCAACATAATTTGAGATTATATGTGTTTTTGGGGTCTCAACCTAAGTCGATATAGTATAAGAGTAATTTAATATACAGGCTAAGTTCTTGCCTCATTTCACCCTGCGTTAATTCAATAGGGAAATATTAATGTTCAAACATTAGAATATATGTCTGCTCATATTTTCATTTGTTTTATCTTAATGGAAGATTGTTCCTGTACATATAACAACCCGTATCCCATCTATATTTTCTTAGTTTTCCTCCCTCTTCTTGCATTTTCAGTCATTTGTTTCAAATATTTTCTCTTTAAGTGATTGTCTGATGATAGCAAGGCCTCACATGCTAACAATACTTAGAAGGCAGTTCCTTTTAGCTCTGACAGTTCAATGTTGGGTTTTGATGGATTTATACATTCAAGTTTGGACCTAATGGTCAGATTATGTGGCTGAAGGCCCATTTGGTGGCTAAATGATACACACATAACTTAGGTTAGACTATTAGAGCCATAGCACTTATAATGGTAGCCTTCCACCTTTACAAAGCCGTGTTCAGAATGAGAATATGAGATAGCTTTAGCTACATCCACATGGAGGATTTTCCACAATAAGTAAATCAACCTTGCCTTACATGAAGAATATATGAATTGTAGTCTTCCTTTTCCATTAATTCATTGCAATTTTAAATACGTATTACCTAATTTAAAGCATGCCGATAAGAACAGAACTGATAGGGATAGAAACAGGCTAGAACTTATTGATAACAAAAGGATAGTGGCCCGATTCGAGAGGGGCTAAGTCTCCAATTACAAGAACAAGATAAACAAAAACAACTTGAATGCCAAAACATAAAAACTAGCCTGCTATTTATACTACTCAAACCCTGAAATTAAGTCATTGACCTTCCTGGAAGATTCTCAATATTGTGGAAGGTCATTTATTTAATTGATTGAATGAAATCATCCTTTGAGTGGATCCAACCAATTTCCGAAAATAGAGTCCAGTTGCCCCATTTTGGCAGCTGTCATCCGATTCTTCTTCCTTGAATACACCTTCATGGGTGGATCTTTATCATTACTTCCCTCCCGGTAAAACGCCTTGTCCTCAAGGCGGAATGCAGGAAATTGCTCAGCCACTAGCTTATAAGTTTTCCATGTAGACTCTTCTATCGGACGATTGCACCATGAAATCAACAATTCTAAGATGGGTTGACCCGCTTCAAAGACCCATCGATGAGTGATCACAGAGTGTGGCTGCAAATCAATTTCCCAGTCTTTGGTAATGGGCAATGGGGGTGTTGGGGTGAAGAGAAAGAACCATGGGCAGGTTTAAGCATTGAGATGTGAAAAACCGGGTGGATTCTAGCTTCGGGAGGCAATTCCAGCTCATAAGCAACTGGTCCAACAACTCGTTTGATATGATATGGACCAAAAAATCTGGGGGACAGCTTCGCGTTTCGACGTTTAGCCAAACTCTTTTGTCGATAAGGTTGGATCTTCAGGAAAACATGATCACCCACCTTAAATGCAAGTTCTCGTCGTTTCAGATTTGCTTGGTTCCTCATACGGTTTGGGCCTTTTGGAGATTCTGTCGAAGAAGCTTTAACATATCATCTCTATCTATTAGTTGTTGTTCCAGCTCGGTGTTTTTTGTCTCTCCAACAACATAGGGAAGTAAAGAAGGAGGTTCCCGACCATAAACAACAAAAAATGGAGTGGTACCAGTAGATGTATGATACCTGGTATTGTATGAATATTCGGCCCATGGTAAGTATGCACTCCATTTGGTTGGTTGTTCGCTAGCAAAGCAACGTAGATAAGCTTCGAGGCATCGATTGAGCACTTCTGTTTGTCCATCCGTTTGAGGATGGTAACTTGTACTTAGCTTTAGTTTGGTTTGGCTTAATCGGAATAACTCTTGCCAAAAATTGCTAAGAAAAACAACATCTCGATCAGATACAATAGAGCGAGGGAAGCCATGTAACATGATTATTTCCTTGCTGAAAGCCGCAGCCACTCCCTTAGCTGTGTAAGGATGTGATAAACAAATGAAGTGAGCATATTTACTTAGACAATCCACCACAACCAAGATGGTGTCAAACCGACTAGAAGGGGGTAAACCAGCGATAAAGTCCATAGATATATCCTCCCAGATCTGATTTGGAATGGGCAGGGGCTGAAGTAGCCCTGCAGGAGCCAAAGTCTGGTACTTTTGTTGCTGGCATATTACACATTGCTGGACAAAATTCCAAACGTCTTGTTTCATCTTTAGCCAAAGGTAACGCGATGAAAGGCGTTTGTAGGTTTTTAAAAACCCTCCGTGACCACCAATTGGAGTGTCATGTGCTTCTTGTAACAACTTTAATCTGAGATGTGGGACTTCCGGTATTACCAGCCGCTTGTGATGAAACAAAAATTCATCCACAAGCGAGAAGTCGGGTACGGATGTGGGGTCTTCTTGCAACTTCTTTATCAAATCGCTTGTAAATGGATCAATTTGCAGACATGCTTTAATATCTGCCACCTCAACACAAAAAGGGACAACGAGTGCTAATAAATCTCTGGAATGGGGTTGGCGAGACAAGGCATCTGCCCCCTTGTTTTCTTTTCCAGCCTTATGAACAATTGAAAAATCATAGGGCATGAGTTTTAGTAGCAGTCTTTGTTGCTCAACAGTAGTAATTCGCTGCTCCATTAAAAACTTCAGCGTATAGTGATCAGTACGAATGAGAAAGTGCCGACCAAGCAGGTAATGGCTCCATTTTTGGACTGCTAGTACTAGTGCCAATAGCTCCCTATCTTAAGCCGATTTTAATCGGTTGGATGGGGAGAATCCCTTACTGAAATAGGCCACAGGATGGTCCTCCTGTGAAAGTATTGCACCCACTCCGTCCGATGATGCATCACACTCTACCATAAATGGTTTTGAGAAATCAGGTAACCGCAAAACTGGTGTTGTTAGCAACGCTTGTTTCAGGTCGTTAAAGGCCTTAAAGGCTTCCTCTGACCAAAGAAACCCGTCCTTCTTGGTTAAGGCAGTAAGCGGTCGGGCTATAATTCCATAATTTCGAACAAAACGCCTATAATAACTGGTTAACCCAAGGAAACCCCTCACCTCTTTTACAGTTGAGGGTAGAGGCCACGACTTTACTGCTGAAATCTTCTCTTCCTCCACACTAACTCCTTTCGACTGATTACATGACCCAAGAACACCACTTTTTCTTGCCCAAAACAACACTTTGATAATTTGGCAAAGAATCGGTTGTCATGCAGTAATTTTAAGGCTTGTTCTAGATGAAACTTGTGTTGCTCCATGCTTGAGCTGTAAATTAGAATGTCATCAAAGAACACAAGTATAAAACGTCGTAAATAAGGACGAAATAAATCATTCATAACAGCTTGAAATGTCGAAGGAGCGTTAGTTAAGCTGAAAGGCATAACCTTAAACTCGTAATGACCCGAATGGGTACGAAAAGCAGTCTTTTCAATATCTTTGGCTGTCACTTTGATTTGATAATAGCCTGACCGTAAATCAAGTTTTGAAAATACCGTAGCACCATACAATTCATCAAGTAGCTCATCAATGTTGGGTATCGGGTATTTGTCGGCTATAGTTATCTTGTTAAGGGCCCGATAATCGACGCACATTCGCCACGTGTTGTCCTTCTTCTTTACTAATAAAACTGGGCTGGAGAAAGGACTTGTACTTGGTTGTATAAATCCAGCTGCCATCAATTGTTCCACTTGTTTTTCTATCTCATTTTGGAATGAGGGTAACGGTAAGGGCGAATATTGGGGGAGTTGAGTTTGGTGTTAGCAGGATTGAATGGTCTTGGGATCTGACCGGAGGTAGGTCTTTAGGTTCCTCAAACACAGCAGTGTACTTGGTGATAATAGGCTGAAGTGGGGCTGGTATACAAGGTAGGTTTTCTGGATCGATGGCTAGATGTTGAAAACTGGATGATTTTTGAGGGCCGGATGTAACACCTTGTAACTTGTATTGTTTCCCATTGATTGTAAATATCATGAACATATCCCTCCAGTTAGCTTGAACCGTATTCAAAGTAGCTAACCATTGGATGAAAGTCTTGCGTGATCTTAAGTTCATTGACCTGAACAGAAAGATTTTTGCAAATATGGCTGCATCGAATCACATCCCCGTTACCGATCTGAACACCGAATGGTGCTACTGGTTGTGAGACGACCTGGAGTTTGCTTACCAAAACATCCGAAATAAAATTGTGTAGAACCACCCTCAATTAAAATTAAAATTTCAGTAGAATGAAGCTTACCTTGGACCTTCATCGTAGTTGGGTGTGGTTTCCCTAAGATAGCATGCAAGCTGATTTCAGCTGTTTCTCCTTGATCAGAATCCGAATTATGTTGTTCTGTTACAGGTGAATCCTCCGTATCTTCCTCCGCTTCTAGCACCTTGAGGGTGCTGGTCTTGCACCTATGACCCGGTCCGTATTTATCACCACATCGGAAGCATTCCCCTTTTACGAAGCGATTTTGTTTTTCTGCTTCAGATATCCGGGGGTTATTTTTTGATAGGGTAGATGCGGGTACTGGGGTGAAAGGGGTTGGCTTCGAATCTGGTTGAGAGATCTTCGAATTAGGAGTCCAAGAGGTACTTTTGCTTGATCGGTGGGAGGAGAGTTTGGATTCAAACTCCAAGGCCAAGCTCATAGTATTATACACCGTACGTGGCTTGTGAATCCTCACATCAGATTTCAACTCATCTTTAAGGCCGTTCAAGAATACTCCTAAGAGACAATGGTTGGGCCAATTTGAGACCCGAGAAGACCTCTTTGCGAACTCCTGCCTATATTCTTGGACCGACCCAGTTTGTTTGATGCTACAAAGAAACTCATCTGGGTTTTGGAACTCTGCTGGACCAAAATTTTTAGTGAAGGTTTGGGCCAATTCTTCCCAAAAAGCGATGGGTTGGTCGTTAGATAGCCAAGAATAGAGGTCCAAAGCATCACCCTCTAGGTGCATGGCAGCCACTTCAACTTTTTCCTCATCAGGTATTTGGTAATACCTGAAATAATTTTCAGCCTTCAGTAGCCATCCACGAGGGTCTCCACCGCTGAAAGTTGGAAATTCGATCTTGTTATGAGGTCGATAGTGTTGCCGACCCCTCCAAGAACTTTCCCCTTCATCATTCTTGCTCCCTCGGGAAAATTCCCCTGCTTTCAAAGCTGCTATATCTTCTTTCATTTTGTCAATTGACTCCAACTTTGTGGCTATAGCAGCCAATTGAATAACAATGGGATCAGGTGGGTTGCTGCCATCGGTTGAGTTATTCCGGGTTTGCACCATTTTCGTTTCCCGGCAATGGAACCAAAATGATAAGAACAGAACTGATAGGGATAGAAACAGGCTAGAACTTATTGATAACAAAAGGATAGTGGCCCGATTCGAGAGGGGCTAAGTCTCCAATTACAAGAACAAGATAAACAAAAACAACTTGAATGCCAAAACATAAAAACTAGCCTGCTATTTATACTACTCAAACCCTGAAATTAAGTCCTTGACCTTCTTGGAAGATTCTCAATATTGTGGAAGGTCATTTATTTAATTGATTGAATGAAATCATCCTTTGAGTGGGTCCAACCAATTTCCGAAAATAGAGTCCAGCTGCCCCATTTTGGCAGCTGTCATCCGATTCTTCTTCCTTGAATACACCTTCATGGGTGGATCTTTATCACATGCATTGACTTCTTGTCTTTTTTAAAAGAAAGATGATATTGTTGAAAAATTATCTTAACCGCAGGTTAGAAACCAGGATCTAGATGATTGGCAAAATTCATCTGCATCTGTGCCAGACGCCTTGCGTCATTATTATTATCAGTACCTTTCTTCCACTACAGAAGCAGCTGAGGTAATTTGTCAAGGCACCTACTGTTATGATATTACAAGTTGTCTCTTATTATCTTGCCTTATAGTATTGTTCAATTAAATAATGGTAATGAATTGTTTTTGCATTGTCAACTACAACTAAGCTGTGTGAAACCTCTTGTTTAGAATACAAAAATAGCTTAAAAATCACATGCTGTCACTGGCGAATTGCAAACCTTAAGAATGTGCCTTAATTTTTCAGGAGAAGTTTTCCATGCTAAAGAAGAACGAATCATTGGTCAAAGAGAATGATAAGCTTAAACTAGAAAAACAGTCTTTGCTGAGAAGCAGAGATTTAGCTGATGCTCAGGCAGCGTCTTTAAAAAAGTCACTAGAGAGTTTACAAAAGGATATCAAGGAGAAAGAGAATCTGGTACTTCAATCACATAATTAACAATATTATATATTTGTACTTTTTACTTTTTGTGAACTTTTTTCACTCATGTTATGCTCTAGGTTAAAGATCTGAAGCAGTCAGCAGAGCAGCGAAAAAATGAATTAACTAGCTGCAAAGCTGAAATAACTTCACTTAAAAAGCACATAGAAGGAGCTCAATCAACTGAAGATATGACATCTGGTGATGCAGCTGGTAGGCAGACAGCATCCATAGAAAGCTACAAGGAAGAAATACAATTACTGAAGAAGGAGATTGAAAGGCTGAGCGCTGCAAAATCTGTTGATGCTCAACCTGTAGGATCCTTAAATATTGTGGAAGAAGTACATGATAGAAAAGATGAAGTAATAAAGTTATCTGAAAATGACACCCTACCACTATCAACTGGTAATCCATTTGGAAGTTCTGAAAGCTCCGAGTCTCAGAATGAGACAGTTCAAGATGTAGATGGTACTGCTGATAAACATGAGGAATTTTCCAAATCAGATGATAACGTTGTTACTGATGTAACCAAGAGTTCCCCAAAAGATAGTGTTGTCATAACTAATAATGGGTTGCCTTCAGAGCCAAATACTCCTTCGGTTGATCCTGATTCAGAGAAAAAGGTAACCTGGTTGACATAAAAGGTTTAAAAATGTTATCATCAAGTAAATCTTATGTATGCAAGTTTTTTACTTCTCAGGTTCCTGGAACCATTCAGATTCTTTCAGATACTTTGCCTAAAATTGTTCCTTATGTCCTGATTAATCATCGAGAGGTTGTGTATCATTATCTTTCTAAGTTATTTACTTTTATTTAATAATAACTTCTATTTTTTTTTCTGAAAGCAGAGATACTCTTGCATTAATTGTTATATTCTTATAGGAGCTTCTTCCCCTTATGATGTGTGCAATTGAGCGTCACCCGAACAGCAGCACAAGGGATTCCTTGACTCACACACTGTTTAACTTGATTAAGCGCCCAGATGAGCAACAAAGACGGATTATTATGGACGTATGGCTTACAATTAAATAAAATGTGTTTGATAATCTTACTCAAGTCTTAGTGCTACATTTTTTTATTAATTCAGGCCTGTGTCACCCTTGCTAAGAATGTGGGAGAGATGCGAACAGAAACAGAGTTGCTTCCCAATGTTGGGAGCAAGTGAGACTTCTCTTTGTTTTCTTTCTCATATTTACAGTTTTTTTATACATTTTATTGATTATTTCATGGGATGCAGATTAGTCACATGTATGAGGAGCGCAGGCTGCTTGTTGCTCAATCATGCGGGGAGCTTGCAGAATATGTGCGTCCAGAGATCCGAGACTCGCTCATCCTATCAATTGTCCAGCAACTGATTGAGGATTCTGCGATTGTTGTTCGTGAGGCTGCTGCTCGTAATCTGGCCTTGCTTCTTCCGCTCTTCCCAAATACGGATAAATATTTCAAGGTCAGCCTCACTAAATATGCTTCGAGGCTATCATGGAGAAGCTTTCTGACTTGACAGGATTTCTACAATGTAAGCTACATGATCCAGGGAATGTAGCATTTTCCCATGATCATAATATGCTGACTTACAAAAAAGAAACTAAACACAATATGAAAGGAAATCAAGAGAATATGATATTCGACTTTTCCAATACCCTTTTTGTTGTAATGTCTATAGGTGGAGGAAATGATGTTCCAGTTAGTCTGTGATCCATCTGGAGTGGTGGTTGATACTACGATCAAAGAACTACTTCCTGCTTTGCTGAAGTGGGGAAACAAATTGGATCATATTCTACGAGTGTTACTTTCTCACATGTTGAGCTCTATTGAGGTACAAGAGTTTCAAATCTGTTTTTTATTAGTTTCTGACAAAACAACATTTTTGTAAACATAGCACCTTACATAGTATTTCTTCAGTGTTGTCCACCTCTTTCAGGGGTTGAAGATTCCGTAGAGTCACATTTCCATGTTTTGGGTGAAAGAGAACGCTGGACTGTTGATGTTTTGCTGCGATTATTGTTGGAATTACTTCCAACTGTACACCAGATATCTATTGAAACATGTCCATATCCACATCTTTTAGATGCTGTAGGATCATCATTTCCAACACCATTGCTAGAAAAGTATTCAGAGTGAGTTCCACCAACTAAGATTATCGCCATAATGTCTTTAACACCTTAAAAATTATAATTTGTTTCTAAGTAATTTTACAATTTTGGACAGGGGACATGTAGATTGGCCTACTTTTGAGTGGTTTCATGATGATTGCTTTCCTAGTCTGATTCAGATTCTCTCTCTGTTACCACAGAAGGAGGATAGCTTGAGAAACCGGATCTCAACTGTACTGATTTCCACACTTCTGCTCTTTATATGCACATCTCCATATCTTCTTTGCAAACCCTTTTAACTTTTATGATTTTGTCATCTCAGTTTTTGCTAGCAGTTTCCAAACGATTTGGAGATGATTATCTCACCCATATTATGCTGCCTGTGTTTTTGGTGGCGGTGGGTGATGATGCTGATTTGGCATGCTTCCCCTCAACATCCCAGGCAAAAGTTAAAGGTCGGATGTTTCACTGGTCCAAATAGGTTATTTTACCAATATTGTTGAACAGTCATTCTGAGTGTTTATAAATTTCATGCTTTTCAGCTCTAAGACCAAAACTTGCTGTCGACAAAAGAATTGCTACGTTGTGCGTCCTGCCTCTCCTGTTGGCAGGTGTCCTCGGATCCCCTAGTAAGCAGGAAGTATTAACAGAATACCTGAGGAATCTCTTGATCCAAAGTACTGAGCTAGAGGGCCAGTCAGCAATGCATAGTGTTGATGTTTACAACTCTGTCCGTTTTCTATGGTTAGTATTTTTCCCTAACTGTTGTCAAGTTTATTCTTGGGCTTGCTTACATTGTCGCCTTGCACCTTTGTTGTGCAGCATGTTTGAAGAACACCATAATCTGGTCTTCAATATCTTATGGGAAATGGTTGTGAGCTCCAACATGGATCTTAAAATCAACGCCGCCAAGCTTCTGAAAGTGATTGTAAGTTCACTTTCCTCCTGAATATTTCTGACTTTTTAACATTAGGTCTTTTTGAACCTTAATTTCTTTGATTTTAATAGGTACCATATGTTGATGCGAAAGTTGCTTCAGCGCACGTTTTGCCTGCTCTTGTGACTTTGGGCTCTGAACCAAACTTACATGTGCTGTATGCTAGCATTGACGCTTTTGGAACTGTGGCTCAGAACTTCAAAACTGATGTGGTCCGTGAATTTATACTTTTAACAGTCTTCTTTATTGTGCAGTCGGAAACCCTGGTATAGGTTCTTTGTTTCCTTATTTGCAAATGGCTGACCAAAGTTTATTATAATTAGATTGTTGACAAAATACGGGTCCAAATGGATGCTTTTCTTGAAGACGGATCTCATGAAGCTATACTTGCTGTTATTCGTGCATTAGTGGTGGCTGTGCCCCACACGACAGAGAGCCTAAGAGATTATATCCTTTAATCAACTATAATTATATTAATCCTATTTGTTTTTACTGTATAAAATCTTCATCTTCATTTTCCTTTTCCTTGACATAGTTCACATTTGTTATCAAAGTTATTTCATCTTTCTTCATCTCAACTGCCATCAAGTAACATGGTCCGTCGCCGTGATCGATCCAATGCATTCTGCGAGGCAATCCGTGCCCTAGATGCTACAGGTTTTTCATATCTTCTGCATTCATTCTTAAATAGAGAAATTTTCATGTACTTGAAGCATGAAATGTAGATGAGAAATACTATAAAATAAGCAAAAATGGTATTTAACTTGTGATGCAAGCAACATGAACAGTTGTTTTTCATCTTTATTGCAGATCTATCAGCTACCAGTGTCCGGGATCTGCTCTTGCCAACGATACAAAACCTGTTAAAAGACACAGACGCCCTTGATCCAGCACACAAGGAGGCCCTGGAAATCATAGTGAAAGACAGGTCCGGTGGAACATTTGACGCTTTCAGCAAAGTCATGGGGTCTCAGTTTGTGCTGCCAACCTCAATGACAAGTTTATTCAGTGAAGGTGGGCTGCTCGGAAAGCGGGATTCTGTTGAATTACCGCCAGCAGCACCGCCAACAAATCTAGGTGAGCAGCCCAAGATCACCCAAAATGCACCACCAGCAGCTGAAGACACAAGATTTCGCAGAATCATGAGAGGTGGTCTTACTGACATGCTGCGGGGCAAAACCAAAAGCAATGATGAACTTTCTCACCTCAATAAATATATTCTTGTTTCCTTGTAATTCATTTGGATTTCGGTTTTGTTTTTTTATGTGTTCTTTCTAAAGTTAGCTTTTGATTCATTCATTTCGGTTCTCGAACGAGACATGTCATACGTCGATCAAGAGAATAAATGCAAGTCTTGCAGGTACAAAGAAAGCATACAAGAGCCTAATGAAATTACATGCATCAAACATAAAATTTATGAACTAGAACATACTAGTTTTTGTTTGAACGAAATTCATGTTGTTATTGTGTTCAGTTCTATGGTTAATTTACATTTCTAATTCTTGCTTGTTCACTTGATAATTTTCAATTGCTTGCAGGTGGCTAAAAGTGTATTAAAATGCATGAAGTCACTTATGATATTAGTCAATATTATGTAATGTGTTTTTAATTATATTATATATATTATTGAAATTTAACAAAGATGCATTGGTAGGCCAAGCCATACCAAACTAACTTGTTTAAAGATGTTATCTGGTCGACTAATACAAAATGTTTTACAAAGCAAGCAGTACAGTTTGTTAACACTTAACTTGTGTGAAGCGGGGAGGGGGGGTTAACTCAACATCCATATGTGGGATGTGATTTCTTGCTGTGGCATCGAAGAGGGTGGGACGGTTCTCGCTTGTCCTGACGTGGTGTCCTGATTTTCCACGTCAGTCACCCTTCCACTTTTTCTTTCCCGTCATTTGTTTCTTATTCCCTCCAGCACCACGATCCCAACCACCAACCTGTACCACCATCTCGCAACTTCCATATTAGCTCATCCATCCCTAACCCGTCGATTTCACTTCCTACTCTCTAACAAACTTACCTAGTAAAGCTTCATACATATTGAAAGGGTTTAGGGAGGGCGGCATTAGAGGAAACTCTTCGTTTATTGTTAAGTTAATGATGGAGAGGCTGCTTTTAATGGGACACCCAATCGACCCCGTCACAACCAACATAGCTGAGGGTCAAGAAGTTTTCGTGAGAGTCACGTTATGTTAAAAGAATGCTTATGGGTATAGAATGATTCATGTTTAAGGGTTGGCAAGTCGACACAACAAGAACCTGAAATCATGTTAAGCACATAAACCCAAACCCTACATAAGTTTTCACGGGAGGATATGAACACAACCTGGTTAATTAGACTATTTTTGCATTTTACTACTCTAAAATTACAAATGTATATAGACGAATACATATAAAATAATTACATTCAAGCCTTATAACTTGATGCTGGATTCTTTCTATTAAATTTTGGTATAATTACTCATTTAGGTTAAGTTATTACATACTATATTTCAGAAGATGAGTATAAAATTAATCGACCCTGTTACAACCACGAACATCATAGGTAAATGAGTTTGCAGATTTGAGGCCACCTGGATCCGTTTGCAACACATGAATTTCGTGTAGTCTTTTTATATCCCGTCAACGGTTCTTGGTTGGGATTGAGTGTTTGAGCATATGCTACTCATATACTTAGGGATCTTTTGGTTTAGAACAAGTCTTTTTTATAATATAGTTATTATACACCGAAATCTGAACTCTAAATTTTTCATTAACTTAACGATCAAAGGAAATCCACATATGAAGGAACCAGAGAAAAAAAAAAGAAAGATGCTAGAGTATGTTAGATTTCTTACTCTTAATATAAAATTATACATCATTTACTTAACCTTTGTCATCTGTAAGGGACACATCATAACACCTTGATACCATTAAACTATAAGCTTTTTAATTAATATGATTTATTAATGATAAGAAATATTCCTGAAAAGTTTTTAGAATATGACAAAAAAGAGATAAGTAATTTTAGTTTTATTTATAATATATAACTATATATTTTTTAAAATATGCATAATTATAAAAAGAATTACTTTGTCCAAATACTATTAAACAATTATTATGAACTTAATCTAAATAATCAAACATGAGTTTAATAAGTACAAATTCAAACACACGTCTTTAAAAAAATTAAAATCATGATTTAAAAATAATAAAAACTCTAAAGTTTATCACAAGTCGGACCATTTTCTTTCTTTATCAAATTTCCTGATGTAAAATAGTAAGATTGGTTAATAGTTAATGGAATAAAGGCACAAGTGGACTTTTTATTAATACAACTGGATTTATAGTTTATATAGAAAGTTGAATTTTCTTAGTTGTGTTATTTTCTCAATGTATTGTTAATGTTGTGTATATAATATTTCTGAACATTATTAATTTCACGTCAAATCTTTTTTCCTTAACCTCGTCATGAGTCATGAGGTTTAGGGCTGTACAAAATGTTCGTAACTCGAAGCTCGTTCGAAAAAAACTCGAATCTAAACGAGCCGGCTCGGCTTGGCTTGAATTCTAAACGAGCCGAACTCGAGCCAGGGTTAGCTTAATTCGAGCTCGGCTCGTGGCTCGGTTCGTTGGCTCGGCTCGTGGCTCGGTGCATATAATATATGTATGTATATATATATATATATATATAGTATAATTATTATTATTATTATTATTATTATTATTATTATATTAGGATTTTAAACATGTTTTCTTCAAAATAAAAATGGATTCTTTTTAAAAACATTAAGTATATTGTTTAAAAATATATAACTTGATAGTAAATTGTTTATATTCAAATAATAATCTTTGTTTTCATAGGTACAGAATACTCAACAAAATGTAAAAACTCTAATATTTGTGTTTTCATATAAATTAATATGAAAAATTAAAAAAATATATATTTAAATTGAGCCAGCTCGAACGAGCCACGAGCTGGCTC
This sequence comes from Flaveria trinervia, assembly GCA_025506515.1. Classification (NCBI taxonomy): domain Eukaryota; kingdom Viridiplantae; phylum Streptophyta; class Magnoliopsida; order Asterales; family Asteraceae; genus Flaveria; species Flaveria trinervia. The sequence goes on from CM046452.1 coordinate 98,521,967, forward strand.
GAGCTTTTCACGAGCCGAACTCGAGCCGGTGTTTTGAGCTCGTTAAAATTTTTGAGTCGGCTCTGCTCGGCTCGATAAGCTTCGAGCTCGAGCTCAAATCCATCCTGACTCGACTCGACTCGACTCGTTTACAGCCCGATAAGATTGTCATTGCATTCTTAACAAATGTCTATCAAGTCATCACAATTTTGGTTCATGTTATATTTTATATTTTACTTGAGTGTAACATCCACTTGAAAAAAATGCTCGTGATCTATTTAATACGTCAGGTTTCGCTAATCTCTATGAAGGATTATTCATTATTTCAAACTTTTCAAAAGAAATAGTATTAACTTTTATAAGTTCATCATTATTGATTTTGGTTGAGAGGGGATATAGTTTTATTCTATTTTATATTTATTTTTTAACATTGGGAGACATTTTCTTTAATTTGTTGCTGAGTAAGGTGATTTTCTATTTGAAATAAGTGCAAACAAAATTTACCATTTATGCTTGTTTATTTATCGTAGACTCCTTTTTATTTTATTTTTTTTACTTTGCAACTAATCGAGTAATAGTATGTATTATATGATTGAAAAACTATAATTAATAATTACAACTAATGCAACAACATGACTTGTACGCATGCACTGAAAGACGTATTAGATGATTTTTGTTGTAATTTTGATAATATGATATATATATATATATATTATATATATATATTATATATATATATATATATATATATATATATATATATATATATATATATATATACACATATAAGAGTTAATTACGCAAATGGTCCCTATGGTTTATTGAAAATAACAGGTTTGGGTACTAAGGGTTTTTGTAACAAGTTAAGGTATTAACATAACAGACGTTAATTTTCTGTTAAATCTAGGGTATTTTTGTCTTTTCATTTTTCAAGGTCTATTATGTAATTTAGAGGGATTGTTTGTGTCACTTAATATAAATAAAGGACTATTTGTGTAACTTAATAATCATATATACACATATATGTATTATTTTTAGACTGATTTCTCCACCACCACTGCCGGCAACCACCGCCTGCAAACACCGTCAGCCACCTCCGACCACCGTTACATCATCCTCCCCACCATCATCGTCTTTAGCTCGTGAATGAAACAACAACAACACCATTTTCATCGTCATCTTCACCACCACGGTGCCACCATTATTGCAACCACACATATTAATCGCATTACCATCACATCCTTACCACCATCTCACCATCATCATCATCGCGCCATCACCACCATCTTACCATCATCATCATGTCTATCACCACCATCTCACCATCATCATCGCATTATCACCCCTCGCACCATCAATGGTTGCTTTGTCTCCATCAAACCACTAGTGTTACCGGTTCTGACCTTGGGCTTAAAATCTATCAACAAGCCCTAAAGTCAAGAATCCCCAATTTGGGGGTTAGGGTTTTGATAAAATCTTTGTCATCGAATGGTGTGATAGGACAAATTGGTTGTAGTGGTGGCTTCGACTGACCAAGATGTGTGGGTGGCGATGATAGAGGTAGGAAGAGAAGATAGGGGCGATGGAGAAATGGTTGGGGTGGTGGTCGTGGTAGGTGATAATGGGATGTGACCAGGTGATGATGGTGGTGGTGGCGACGACAGCCGATGGTAGGTGTAACAAATATGGGAGTTGAGATGGAGGTGGTAGGGTGTAAGAGCGCTAGACTTGATGCTTCGATGGTGCTGATGCACCAATGGTGATGATGATGAGTTTGTTGATAAGTTTTTTTTATAAATATTATTTGTATATTAATTACATAATTAACCCATCAAATATACATGTTACATGATTTGTCCCTTAGATGTAAAAAAACTAAAATACTCGTGACTTAACAGAAAATTTAACGTTTGTTACTGTTAATACCTTAACTCGTAACAAAATTAAAATCACAATACCCAAACTTGTTATAAAAAACCATTAGTACCCAAACCTGTTATTTACAATATACCACAGGGACCATTTACGTAATTAACTCTATATATAATTTACTTGTTTAATGTGTAAGAAATAAAATACAAGCATACAACACGTACAAGTCAACTTAGTTACGAGTAAATAGATCGAAATTGATACCTCTAACAACACGTAAACTTATAAGTAGTCTCTTAAAAATATACACAAATGTAAAATAATAATCTTTTCATATTATCTTTTTTGGTCAATATAATACAATTATACTTCGATACATTGTCCTGTTTATACAACGATATATAGTAGATTTCCGAAACACCAAATGACAAAGAATCTAACATGAGAAAAACCATTACCAACACCTTTTTTTCAAAGCTACAAATTTATACACCCATTAAATCCTAATTTTAAATGTATACAATAAATTTATTCTTTATGGAACTTATTGTCTTGACCCCTTAATCTTCCTAGAAGGGACCCCTTTTCCAAACACCCAGGTACCAACACTTAGAGGAGGGCAAACCGGGTGATGGGCCATACCGAAACCAGATTGGGCCCAGTCGGGTTTTTTTTGTGTGAATGTTCAATACCAGGTTCAATACCAAGTTCAACTCGGGTTTAGACCTGGCCGGGTTCGGTTCGGTCAGGTTCATTTAAAAACTCAAAACTAAAACCAGTTCCAACTCTACTGGTTTAAATGGGTCCAACCCGGGTATGCCTCCCATCGGGTACTGCCCGTACCCGGGGTCCGGGTCGGGTACGCTGGGTTGGGTCCGAACCCGGTTTTTATGCCCACCTCTACCACCCAGTAAAGCATTTAAAAAAGTTTGTAGCTTGTGACTCGCTCGAAATCGGCTCGTTTTATAAACGAGCTGAGCCCGAGCCAAGGCCGGCTTGGTTCGTGGCTCGATCATTAGCTGGCTCGTGGGATCGCTCGTTTGGTTGTTTAAATATAAGGCTAAATTATACTTTCTATAAAAACATAACCCAAATTTATGTCATATCTTAAATAGATCATATCGCGTCATAGGGCCAAACTGATATTTTTTACTAAAAAAATTTAAATTAAATTATATAATCATAGTTAATGAAATAGCTGTAATATATTGTGATGTTGTTTAAATTATACATGTTAAGTATAAATATTCCCTAGGCTTCTAGTAAATTTTAAGTAGTTTTGATATAATTTCATTCACATTGGTTTAAATTCGTATTTTATAAGTTTTAAGATATCACAAACTCTAAAAATATAATTCCTAATAAAACTTGACACCAATAAATAATATTCTAAATATATATCTCATGTTAATTTGTATACTATATTTTGTATAATATATTTAAGTTATTGTCTAAAACAAACAACAATAAATAAATAATAAATAAAAGAAATTGTTCATATATGAACTTCTAGTCCACGTGGGTTGGATTAAAAAAAAAACTTGTTTCATATGTTTGGTGAAATTTCAAAGCAGGCTTTCGGTTCTAAATATTAAAGTCCAAAAAAAAAGAAGCCCATTAGAAGATTTTGAGGTGATGATAACAATTGACGTAAGGGGGAAATATACAGTGGAGGACGGCAGAAAGTATTGACGACAGAATTCAAAAAGAAAAAAAGAATTTCATTAATTTTCATTCAACTTGAAGCTTGTGAGTGCGATTAGAGATCAATTTTGAAGCAAAGAGCAAGATCGGAGAGAAAGGATTGAAACATTCAATAATCATTCGGTTTTGTCTCGCATTCGATTATTTTTCTTTGTTTCATTGATTCTTTCGTTATGTTACTAAAGTTTGCAAATCTATGATCGTTTTTAATGTTATAAACATTATAAGTAGCTAATCTTTTTAGTACTGACTAGGTTGGGTTTAAAACTATTCATGTTTTGATTAAATATTTGGTTTTGACTTCGTATATTTGTTTATTAATCTTAGAACTTGATTATTGTCTCAATTAAATATGAACCCGTGTATTGTTTTATACTTAAATGTTATTGCCACGCTCGTGTATGTTTTATCTAGATTGATTGCGTGACATCTAAATTAGGCTCGCATGTTAAAATTAATTACTTAGTGTTTTTAATTTTAAGCTTTGATTAGAGATAATCTTAGGAGTATTGGTTGTGATTTGATAGTATTTTTTAATATGCTACCTTAGCTAAAACCTAGGGGTGATAGATATTGCTTAAAACCTCCTACCCATTGCTTGTTAGGTTTAGATTTCGCGAGAGCGTGTTTTGCCTTTCATTCGTGGTGTTAGTGTCTTAGGGTAATTTGATTGGATTTAATCAAGTTGTCCTTTGTCTTAGGGTTAGAAAATATAATCTTAAAAACACTGTGGTAGAAAACCTAGTGGTGATATTCTATTAGACATTTTAATAAACCTCTAGTGCCTTACACGTGTCTTTGGTTTTCTTAGGGAGTAGCAACATACCTAGTTAACCCTAGATCCGTATTTTTAGAGATAGCCATACGAGTCATTACCTTTATGTCATTACATGTTAGTTAGATCCTTGCCTAGATAGTTATTAACATATTTGATCGTATTCAAGTTTCAAATTTGAATTCTTATTTGATTATTTCTTTCGTCGTGTTTCCGTTAATTAATTTTAGTCAAATTGTTTTGTTTGTTTATTAATATTAATTACTTAAAATATTAAAATTAATTAGGTTAGAAGTCGACAAGGTTTATTATCGAGAGCCGCCATTAGTGTCCACGGATTAGATATCCGGACTTACCGAAACTTTACTATATCACGACCGGTACACTTGCCGTTTGTGTGAAGTTTAGTTCGGAATTTCCAATTTTTAAAAAACTAATTTGTGAAAAACGCTTTTATAATAATTTAATATATATATTTTTTCACACATCAAGTTTTTGGCGCCGTTGCCGGGGACACTGTTTGTCGATTTTGAGAACGACCCGAGTCGGGGATCTATTATTTGTTTTCTAGTTTAAAGTTTATTTCTTTTGTTTAATTTCCTATTATTTGCTTAATTGTGCTTTTAGTTAGCATTTTATTTTATTTTATTTTTTTGTATCATTTTTATTTGTCGTGCCTTAATCATTTAGGTAAATGTTCTTTTAATTTTCTTTTTTATTTATGCGCCACGCCCGTTCTCTGCCGGACCACCAGAGTTTCAGCCACTTGACGATCCAGAGCGTGTGTTTGATTGAAAGAACGAGTCTGACACGGAGCTTGAGACCGAAGAAGATTCCTACGACAGCGAATCCACTCACACTACACAATCCACAATGGCCGAAGAACAACCACCAGCAAGGAGAGTGATTGCCGACTATGCCAAGCCCACTGCTGCCGAAGCGAGGTCTAGTATTGCACGTCCACCAATTACCGCCAACAATTGGCAAATCCCTCCCCAAATCATTTCCATGGTCACTAATACCGTTCATTTCCACGGGTTGCCTGCTGAAGACCCTAACTCTCATCTTGCTCGCTTCGCGAGGATTTGTGACATCTTTCAAGTGAATGGTGTTTCTGTGGACGTATGCAAGTTGCGCCTCTTTCCATTCTCTCTTATTGGCCGCACACACAACTGGCTTGAGTCCCTACCCACATGATCCATCACTACTTAGGCTGATATACAAGACAAGTTCATGTGTAAGTACTTTCCCCCTTCGAAGACCGCTCGTCTGAGGAGCATGATACATTCATTTCAACAGAAGTCGGGAGAGACTTTCTACGAGACATGGGAGGGTTTCAAGGAGCTAGTGCACAAGTGTCCACATCATGGTTTAGAGGATTGGGCGTTGATTGAGAAGTTTTACAATGGAGTTACTCCTGCGGCGAGGAACATGTTGGATACTACTGCCGGTGGTAATCTGATGACCACCAAGATTGTTGAGGAGTGTAACACGATGTTCGAGGACCTTGCTATGAGTAGTTATGAGTATCCTGATTCTAGATCCCCGGTTGTTGCTCAGCGAGGAGTGCGCCAAGTTGATTCTAGCACTGCTTTAGCCGCCCAGGTTGAGGCATTAGCTAAGATGGTAGCAGACTTGCAAAAGAAGAAGGAGCAGGCCTGTGAGATCTGTCGGGGTGGTCATGATACGATTGATTGTCCTATTTCTGCTGATAGTTTTCAGGAACAGGTTGACTTTGTCAGCAATCCCAACTGGATGCAAGGAAATTCCTTCGGTAATTCCTATAATCCTGGTTGGAGGAATCAGCAGAACTGGAGGAGTGGAAACCCACCGGGTTTTCAACCGCGTACTCAGAGTTTGTTTCAGAATCAGTGTTCGCGTAGCGATCCAACTAGTGGTATAGGTCAGGGGGAGAAAAATCCCACACTTGAAGAGATGATGATGCAGCAATCACAGATGTTGACTCAGTTCATGGCGAGGGATGACACCAGGTATAAGGAAGCGCAGGATAGAGATCAAGCATATCAGGTTAGGTTCCAGGAGAACGAGGCCATGATCAAAACCAAGGAGCATTATTGCAGAATATAGAAAGGACTATGGGTCACTTATCAGATATGTTTCAGGAAGGCAACCTGGAGTGCCTACTAGTAATGTAGTGAAGAATCCAAATGCGCATGTGAAAGCTATGACGACAAGGAGTGTTAAGTCGTCTTGTGTGATTGAGCCTCCTGTAGTGATTGAAGAGGAGGTTGATAAGAAGATAGAGATGGAGGCTCCTGCTGGCAAGGTGCAACAGAGTCTAGCAAGTACAACACAACCAAAGGAGTCTGTAGAGAAGGTTGTTGAAAGAAGAAAGAGAAGGAGCCATTTTTTCACTTTGACAGACTTCCATACACAAGACGATTGGCTCAGCATCGATCTGAGGAGTAGTACGGGAAGTTCCTTGAGATGTTTAAACAACTTAAGGTGAACTTACTTTTCGTAGAGGCATTACAGCACATGCCCAAGTATGCTAAGTTTTTGAAGGATCCGCTCACGAATAAGAAGAAGTGGAGCAGATCTCGACTGTGAAGTTGAGTGAGGAGTGTTCGGTTGCTGTGTAGAACAAATTACCACAAAAGATGACTGATCCGGGTAGTTTTACTATTCCATGTATCATAGGTGGTTTGTCGTGAGCAATGCGTTGGCAGATCTAGGGGCTAGCATCAACTTGATGCCATATTCTGTGTTCGCTAAGCTAGACCTATGTAAGGTCCCATTCCCGGAAAACCTCACAGTTGGTTAATCATAGCATAAAATCATTTTTAATAATCAAAACATTGCAGCGGAATTAAATAGACATTCATTAGAAACTTGGAAATCATATTGTATTCATACATTTGTCCTTTAATTGCAACCAAAACATGTTACTTGTTCTTGAATTACAATAAAGATTTGATAAAAAAATAATGCCATCCATAGCTCCCCAAGTAGCTCCGTGTGCCATCCTCAGCATCATCGTTTACCTGCCAACTATTCAGCTTCGCTGAGTGAGCTCTAGTTTTAGATAATATAAGAAAATATAAACTTTGTCCTTCATATAATGACCATGCATACATCATAGTACGTAACATTTTCATCATAATAAACACGTTCATTATCTTTCATTCTTTTATAACTTACATTTCATCATAAACGAGATTGCACAAAGCAAGAGCTCCATGTTGATCGCAACAAATGTCGATCCCTATCGGTACACATGAAAACGGTAGCTAACCCCCGACAGTTGATCCACACTGCAAGGCACATAGCCCGCTCATGAATACGGATCAATCATCATAAATCAGACTCACATAAGTGAAGTCTATCATAGTGCTTGCAAGACTTTTCATCATCAAATGGACCCAGGGGTAACATTCATTAAGTTTCGCTTTCCGTTATTATCGTCTTTCTCTTTAATATATAATACTTAACTTATAAAGTACACAACATACCAAGTACTAGTTGTCATATAACATAACCGATCCTCCGCGGGACAGCAGGGGTTCGGGGGCGGTAGCCCCTGACAGCGGGGTCCTAGGGGTGGCAGCCCCTAGTGGGGTCCAAGGGGCAACGCCCCTGGCTTAAACGTAAATTTAATAACACTTTTACTTATAGAAAAATCGTCCTTCCTGTTATAACCCCTTAAAATCTTGGTCATTTAAAAACGTAAATTTAGTATGCATAATAGCCCCAAAACATGGAAAAACTTATAAATAGGGGATCTAGAACTCACCTGGATACCATAAATAACTTCTAGACTAAGCTTTCTAGGCTAGGATCACACTACACAGCTTGCAGACAAGTTAACACTCTAAGAAGTTAATTTTCTGCCTAAATTCGCTGCTAATTTCGCTGCAGGATCAGTTTTTTCGCAGTTAGATTCGCCAACACTTTCGCTGCTAGTTTCGCTAGCACCTTCGCTGGCAGTTTCGCTGGCATCTTCGCTGCTAGTTTCGCTGCCAGTTTCGCCCAACTTTCGTTGGAAAACCATGTTTGCGAAACTACCTGCGAAACTATAGTTTCGCAGGAAGTCCTCATAGTTTCGCTGGTTGAATATGCAAATTCGCTGGATGCATATACAGTTTCACAGATCGCATAAAAATCACGTACCAGTCCATTTTTAACCCAAAATCATAACTTTTTATGTCCAATCTCTTAGTTTATCATCCATGAGGCTAAATCTAAGCTTTATAGGTGTTTTCATACGTAAAAATGTGACCTTTATGCGATTCTTTGCAACTTTTCAAAACCCAAAGCCCTAGAATTCGGATTTGATCTACAGAAGGGTTTAGAGGTCGATTCTTACCTGGATTTGTTGCTTCTTTCTTAGATCTTGATGCTCCAACACCCAGATCTTCAATCTCTTAACCTTGGAAGCTTCAAATCTTGAGTTTTCTTCACTTTCTCTCTCTACTTTCTCTCTTTACGAATTTTGGTGGCTAGGGTTGCATGAGGAAGATGAAGGCTGGTTTGGGTGCTTAGGGGCTGATTATGAGCCTTTAATCCCATAGGCCACTACCTAATAAGCCTAATTTAGCCCATGACCATTTCTTTACCTTATTAAAATACCCAAAAATCAAGCCCATTATCCTTAATGACTCATTTTGACTTTTCGGGGTGTTACAACCTAGTGAGACAACACCGACACGCCTGAGCATTCAATGGGGATAGGTCGGTGAAGTATCCGCAAGGGATCGTAGAGAACAAGCTCGTTAAGGTGGATAAGTTTGTTTTTCCTGTTGATTTCGTGTCTCAGATATGGATGAGGACGAGAAGGTCCCATTGATCTTAGGACGACCTTTCCTGGCTACTGCAAGGGCATTGATCGATGTCCTTGACGGCAAGCTAACCTTATGATTGCGTTGCTGATGAGATAGTTACCTTCGATGTGAACAAATCCATAAGAACACACACGATCAGGATGACACCTTATACTTCATAGATACCATTTGGACATAGGTGACTATGAGTTTTCAAGAGTTTATCAAATCTGATCATACAGACTCACATATCCTGGTTAGGGAGAACCAAGAAGTCGAGTTGACCCCGCTTTTGCCATTGAGCATGACCCGGTAGATTGTGAGAGTCAACCTCTCAAGGAAGCTAACCGTTGTGTGAGGTGATTACGAGAGAGGAACCGATAGAAAAGCCATCGATTGAGACTCCCCATCCTTAGAGCTTAAGGAATTGCCATCTCACCTGGAGTATGCATTTCTGGATGAGGGATCTCAGTTACCTATCATCATTTCTGCTGGATTGACAGAGAGAGAGAGAAGAAGAAGACTAGTGGATGTGCTAAAGGCACACAAGCAGGCTATTGCGTGGAAGCTTATGGATATTAAGGGTATCAACCCTTCATTTTGCACGCATAAGATACTCATGGAGGATGAGTATAAGCCTGTTAGAAGAGAAGATTAAATCCTAACATGCAGGAGGTAGTTAAGAAAGAAGTGATTAAATTGTTAGATGCAGGATTAATCTACCCTATCTCTGATTCAGAGTGGGTGAGTCCCGTGCAGGTTGTTCCCAAGAAAAAGGGAACGACAGTGGTGACTAATGAGAAGAACGAGTTGATTCTGACGAGGACAATCACCGGGTGGCGAGTTTGCATTGACTATCGCAAACTGAATGATGCCACGAGGAAGGACCATTTTCCGCTTCCCTTTATCGATCAGATGTTAGAGCGTTTGTCACGGCAACAATTTTACTGTTTCCTTAATGGCTTTTCAGGTATTTCCAGATCCCTATCGCTCTAGAGGATCAGGAAAAGACGACCTTTACATGCCCGTATGACACCTTTGCGTATCGCCGCATGCCGTTTGGGTTATGTAACGCTCCAGCTACTTTTCAGCGGTGCATGGTAGCTATATTCCAGGACATGATTGAGGACTCCATGGAGGTTTTCATGGATGACTTTTCTGTATTGGGAGAGTTCGTTTGATTCATGTTTGGAGCGATTGGAGAGGATGTTGGCTCGATGTGAGGAGACCAACTTTATGCTAAACTAGGAGAAATGCCACTTCATGGTGAAGGAGGGCATCGTTTTAGGGCACAAGATTTCACACGCGAGGCTTGAGGTTGATAAGGTGAAGACTGAGACTTACCTACATCAGTGAAATCTATTAGGAGTTTCTTAGACCATGCTGGTTTTTATCGACGTTTTATTAGAGATTTCTCTAAGATTGCGAGTTGGTTGACTTACGCAACTAGAGAAGATGTGCCATTTGTGTTTTCTGAAGAGTGTAAGAGTGCTTTTGAGATTCTAAAGGAGAAGTTGGTGAATGCTCCAATTATGGTCGCCCCAGATTGGAGTTTACCTTTTGAGTTAATGTGCGACGCGAGTGACTATGCGATAGGAGCGGTCTTAGGTCAGCGTAAGGACAAACACTTCCACCCATTTATTATGCGAGTAGACGCTAACTGATACGCAGGAGCATTACACCACGATAGAGAAGGAGTTGTTAGCAGTAGTCTTTGCATTCGATAAGTTTAGATCTTACCTCGTCCTTTCTAAGACTATTGTTTACACGATCATGCTGCACTCAAATATTGTTTAATAAGCAGAACACCAAGCCGCGATTGATACGATGTATTTTGCTGCTTCAGGAGTTTTGAGTTTGACATGAGATTAGGGATAAGAAAGGAGCAGAGAATGTAGCAGCAGACCATTTGTCACGTTTAGAGGACTCCGGGTGTGAGAAGATTAGAGAGGACATGATTGATGATAACTTTCCTCATGAAACATTGATGTTTGTGAAAGAACATGACGAGGGTTTTCCATGGTTTGCAGATCTGGCTAATTACTTAGCAACAGGGGTTCTGATGAGAGACATGACACATCAGCGAAAGAAGAAACTCTTTGCAGATGTTAAGCATTACATTTGGGATAACCCCTACCTCTTCCGCATTGGAGCAGATCAGATTGTATGCAGGTGTGTACACGGTGATGAGCAAGGACGATTTTGAGGCATTGCCACTCAAACCAACAGGTGGCCACTATGGAGCAAGTTTGACAACAAAGAAGGTATTCGACGCTGGATTTTATTGGCCGGCGATCTTTAAGGACACACATGAGTTTGTGAGGAGTTGTGACGCGTGTCAGAGAGTAGGAAATATCTCATCCCGAAATGAGATGCCACAGACTGCTATTCAGGCATGTGAGATTTTTGATTTGTGGGGCATCGATTTCATGGGCCCGTTTCCGCCATCTCGCGGGAACAAGTACATCCTAGTAGCCGGACTATGTTTCCAAATGGGTGGAGGCTCAAGCCTTGCCCACGAATGATGTTAGGGTTGTAGTGAGATTCATAAAAAGTTGTTTTCCGCTTTGATACCCCCAAGCCCTAGTTAGTGATCGAGGGACCCACTTCTGCAATGCGTAGATGGAGAAAGCCTTGCAACGCTATAGGGTCACCCATCGGCTAGCAACGGCTTATCATCCACAGACCAGTGGGCAAGTTGAGGTAAGTAATCGGGGTATCAAGCGGATTCTGGAGAAAACAATTGTATCAAATCGCAAGGATTGGTATGATAAATTAGATGACGCACTCTGGGCTTTCCGCATGACATATAAGACACCGATTGGTTCTACACCATTTCGGATGATTTATGGGAAAGCGTGTAATCTACCAGTGGAGTTGGAGCATCGTGCATATTGGGCATTAAGGACGGTGAATTTAGATATGTCCGCGGCTGGAGGGAATCGATTTCACCAGTTGCACGAGTTGGAGGAATTGAGAGATCATGTGTACGCACATTCGAGTCGATACAAGGAACGTACGAAAGAATTACATGATCGCCACCTAAAAGGTTATAAAGAATTCAAGTGTGGGGATCAGGTGTTGCTGTACAATTCACGATTGAAATTGTTTCCGGGAAAATTAAAATCCCGATGGTCGGGACCATACATTGTGCGCGAGGTATTTCCATATGGAACAATTGAAATCGAGGAAAAGGACGGAGAGAAGTTTAAAGTAAACGACCATCGTTTGAAGCATTACATTAGTGGGCCGGTGATTGAGAACGAGGAAGAAGTGGTTGACCTCGCTCCTATTGGAACCTGATTGAGAGGTTCGAGTCTGGCTGACGACTCGTAAATAAACCAAGCGCTTCCGGGAGGCAACCCGAGGGTTTGTTTTTATTCTTTTTAAATTTTATTTTTACATTTTATATTTACATTTTATTTTTAATTCTGCGTACTGGATGCTTCTGTGTTTGTCTTTGATTTCAGGTTATTGCTCGGAGCTGAATGACATTTGCTTGAGGTCCTTAGTCAAGTTAAAGTGTGAGGATGACACGTATATTTTCAGTGGACCTTCTATCATTACACACTACATATCAGGGGAGTTTCAGTTTTCCCATTTCTTGCACTTTTATTACCTTAATTGTTTATATCTATTTGCTCGAACATTAGGGACAATGTTCAATTAAGTGTGGGGATGGGGTTAGTTGGCAAAACTAAAACATTCTGTATTTTGTTTGATAATATTATAAAATTAAAAAAAAATCAAGAAAAAAAAGAAGAAGAAAAAAAGCACTAAGTATGCTCATCCACACATATAAACACGACTTGCACGAATCATGATGCCGATTAGCGCTAACTAGTTATACCCAGAGCATGATTGACTTTTCAAGTCACATGATTAAGTTAACTTAACAAATGATTTTTAAAATAAATGTATAGACATCTAATTTAAGTGAGGTAAATAAAGAGATAATAAACATGCAATTCTCCACAACTTATACCCTTTTTACCTCTGTTTTTATGTGAGATTGAGCCTTAATTCTTGCTTATTTGCATTTCACATGCAATTTTTTTGTTTGAGCGTTTATATCACACGACTACGTGCATTTTAGAACTTGTCTAGGTTATACACGTCGAGACCATGAACTTTGAACTTGCACAAAAGTGATAGAGGCACCTAGGATTTAGCCTTGTGTTTAGCCTGCGACTACCCTACCCCCGAAATTATCCACTAGTTAGCCACTTTGAGCCATTTATTTACCATTTTTTTTTGTTTTTACCCATGTTTGCCTAGCCTTTATCTATTTAAGCCTTTTTGTGTTAACCTGGGTGTTTTAGAAAATCCGGCTAGGTTAGTGTTTAAAGAGTGTGATTCAATTGTTATGTTCGATTAGTTAAAATTAAAAAAAATGAAAAAAAAACAAAAAAAAGAGTGAAAAAATACGTCTATTAGTAGTTAGTTTGTTAAAGGATTCAAGTTTGGTCCTTTGTTTTATTTATCATTTGTGTATTATGTTCATGTTTAGCCTAGCGTAGTCGGATTTCTCTAACACGTTAGCCTTGTTTTTCCCTTGTTTTTTTCCTACCCATCACCTTAGCCACGTTATAACCCATGTTAAGACCTACTTGATTTGTGCAAAGTTCAATTGTTAGTTGGTGTAGATGTGATGCCTTTACAAGCTTATAACAATGTCATGTCGTGATGATATCAAGAGTAACACATATTTAAACTAGTACATTTTATACTAGTCTACTAAACAAACCAAGAGGAGAGAATATTGTAAGAAGTTGTGGATTATTGTATGTTTAGAGTCTTTAAATCAACTAAGTTTAGTTAGTACGTCTACTTTTCAAAATCGGTATCATGGTCGCTTGTTAACTTGTAATTCTATTGATTGTGACTAGAGAGTTAACTGTGCCTTCAGAGACAACGAGTTGTGCTAATTTGGTTTTGCATTTATGTATTTAAACTTGTTGATGTTAAATATGTTGTGGGAGAGTTTTGCTTAGGGACAAGCAAAGTTTAAGTATGGGATATTTGATGTTGTCTAAATTATACATGTTAAATATAAATATTCCCTAGGCTTCTAGTAAATTTTAAGTAGTTTTGATATAATTTCATTCACATTTGGTTCAAATTCGTATTTTATAAGTTTTAAGATATCACAAACTCTAAAAATATGATTTCTAATAAAACTTGAGACCAATAAATAATATTCTAAATATATATCTCATGTTAATTTGTATAATATATTTAAGTTATTGTCTAAAACAAACAAACAATAAATAAATAAATAAAAGAAATTATTCATATATGAACTTCTAGTCCACGTGGGTTGGATTAAAAAAATAAAAAATAAATAAAAAAACTTGTTTCATATGTTTGATGAAATTTCAAAGCAGGCTTTTGGTTCTAAATATTAAAGTCCAAAAAAAGAAGCCCATTAGAAGATTTTGAGGTGAAGATAACAATTGACGTAAGGGGGAAACATAATGTGGAGGACGGCAGAAATTATTGACGGCAGAATTTAAAAAAAAAAAGAATTTCATTAATTTTCATTCAACTTGAAGCTTGTGAGTGCGATTAGAGATCAATTTTGAAGCAAAGAGCAAGATCGAAGAGGAAGGATTGAAACATTCAATAATCATTCGGTTTTGTCTCGCATTCGATTATTTTTCTTTGTTTCATTGATTCTCTCGTTTATGTTACTAAAGTTTGCAAATCTATGATCGTTTTTAATGTTTATAAACATTATGAGTAGCTAAACTTTTTAGTACTGCCTAGGTTGGGTTGAAAACTATTCATGTTTTGATTAAATATTTGGTTTTGACTTCGTATATTTGTTTATTAATCTTAGAACTTGATTATTGTCTCAATTAAATATGAACCCGTGTATTGTTTTATACTTAAACATTATTGCCATGCTCGTGTATGTTTTATCCAGATTGATTGCGTGACATCTAAATTAGGCTCGCATGTTAAAATTAATTACTTAGTGTTTTTAAATTTAAGCTTTGATTAGAGATAATCTTAGGAGTATTGGTTGTGATTTGATAGTATTTTTTAATATGCTACCTTATCTAAAACTTAGGGGTGATAGATATTGCTTAAAACCTCCTACCCATTGCTTGTTAGGTTTAGATTTCGCGAGAGCGTGTTTTGTCTTTCATTCGTGGTGTTGTGTCTTACGGTATTTAATTGGATTTAATCAAGTTGTCCTTTGTCTTAGGGTTAGAAAATATAATCTTAAAGACACCGTGGTAGAAAACCTAGTGGTGATATTCTATTAGACATTTTAATAAACCTATCTAGTGCCTTACATGTGTCTTTGGTTTTCTTAGGGAGTAGCAACATACCTAGTTAACCCTAGATCCGTATTTTTAGAGATAGCCATACGAGTCATTACCTTTATGTCATTACATGTTAGTTAGATCCCTGCCTAGATAGTTATTTAACATATTTGATCGTATTCAAGTTTTAAAGTTTGAATTCTTATTTGATTATTTCTTTCGTCGTGTTTCCGTTAATTAATTTTAGTCAAATTGTTTGTTTTGTTTATTAATATTAATTACTTAAAATATTAAAATTAATTAGGTTAGAAGTCGACAAAGGTTTATTATCGAGAGCCGCCATTAGTGTCCACGGATTTGATATCCGGACTTACCGAAACTTTACTATATCACGACCGGTACACTTGCCGTTTGTGTGAAGTTTAGTTGGGAATTTCCAATTTTTAAAACTAATTTTGAAAAACGCTTTTATAATAATTTAATATATATATATTTTTTTCACACATCGTATTGTTGTTTTAAAGAGTTAAAGATAAATGATATCAAGGATTATATTTTGTTTATATATATACTAAGTTAAAATCCCGTGTGATATACGGGTTAAATAAATAATGTTACATCTTTAATAATATACGAAATTATGTTTTAAACATTGTGTATTATATGTATTGAATACACATATATATTACACATATTTGAAAATTTGAAGTTAACATATTTAAAATTTTATTTATGGATATTTATTAACTAAGAATATTTATTTGACATTTGAAGTTAAAATATTTCTTTTTTACATTTTATATTATTTAAAAGAAGAGAGAGAGAAACGGAAAAAATCAACTATTAAATAGCTTAAAATGGTGACACATGTGCAACTTTATTTTTATTTATTAGTATCTATACTTATTGATAAAATAATATGTTTAGTGTCACGTGTAGTTTCTTAGGCCTCAATTATTTTCTACTAATCCTACCTTGGAAAAAACTCATTACAAAGGATATTGTGATGATTTTAAAATAAAACCTTGAACAAAATTGCAAATTATTATTGACTGTTTTTTTTTCAACCAAGAACAAGTTGACTCTATCCCAACAAACAAATAATATAATAAGTTTTTACAAGTTGTATTACACTAAAATTATAAATAAAAACGTGTTGGATTCTTACTTATTCAAATAAGTAATTAAAAGTTTCCTAATTCACTCGTCCTATGCAAAGGAAAAGAAACCCTATACACGTCTTCTATCCTGAAACGATTTTATATATATTATCATTTCAATGATCTCAAATAATCAATTCAAGGTTTTGATTTTCCCAAATCATGATATCAATTTTCAAATGGCTAGATGAACCATTTCTTATCCTTTTCGATTTACAAGCATATCATGGTTTCCATTTATCCCAAATCACATTATGTTGAAGTTCAACTCACCGATCCTTTTACACCTTCATGATTTATTTAATATCATTAACACTCGGAAGATTTAAATCACAAAAGCTCTTCTTCAAAGTCTTAATTCAATGCTCATGTATATAAATCTCAATTGCAAAGGATTTGATTTTAATTTCAAGTTCAACAGTAGTAGTAATCCGTATGATTTAAGGATTTGATGTTGATTTCAATATAAACTTTACGGTATTTTGGTTCTTTAACATCAATTTGACTATTTTATGTTTTTGTTTATGAAAACATATAACTTTGATTTAGTTTTAATTGATGAGCATGAAATTGATTATGTTTTTGTTCAATAAAAAGAAAAATTGCATAAATGGTCCATGTGGTTTAATCAAATTGCATATTTGTTCCTCAAACTTAAAAATCACAAAGATAGTCTAAATTTTTTTGTATCATTGCATGTTAGGTCCCTGACACCAATTTAAGCTCTATGTTACATTATCTTGAGTTACAAGTAGACATGAAATAAAATTATTAATATTAGACAATGATGATAAAATTACAAATAGAACATCAAATTTGTATATAAATTTTTTTTTGGATGTTTATAGATGTTCTCATGTTTAATAAAATTTGATTATTACCCAAAGTTCTTATTTATAAGAACATTCATAGTGGGTTTCCTATTTTCGATGTTTGTGTGTGCCCTATATTATGGGGGATGGTTGTTAATGATTGTGAGTAAATGAAAGAAAATATTTGTGGGGGTTTTACCATGATTCCCCATATGTAGGGAAGATGAAGAATCACGGTACAACCCCTCATAAATTTTTTAATATTAGAAATGATTGAAAGTGGAGGAGAAAAAAAATATAATGATAAAATATTATTTAATTATAAAAGATAGTAAAAAATAATGTATTAATAAAAATATAAGAATGAAGATGAAGACGCTATTGTAAATGCTCTAATGTTATTTCATTTCATATTGTATATTATTTAGACTTATAAATATAGATAAAGAAAAAACTACTAATATTAGATAAAAATGATTTTAAAAAATTAAACATAAAAATCGATAGACAAATAATTAACAATTATATTTTGACTTAAGAGTATTTTTAATTAAAAACAATTTTTAATGATTGAACCCGTGTATCACACGAGTTTTTAGTCTAGTAAGAGATATATGAATATTCATGAAAAAGAACAAAATTTATTAAAAAAAACAAAGTAAGCTCGACTCGTATATAAACAAGCCGAGCCCAAACTCACATTTGGGCTCATAAAAGATAAA
Source organism: Flaveria trinervia (assembly GCA_025506515.1). Taxonomy (NCBI): domain Eukaryota; kingdom Viridiplantae; phylum Streptophyta; class Magnoliopsida; order Asterales; family Asteraceae; genus Flaveria; species Flaveria trinervia. Next base: position 98,540,047 of record CM046452.1, read on the forward strand.
CGAGTTGGCTTGGCTCGGCTCAATTTTTCAGCGAGCAGAGCTCGAGTCCACCCTATCTCGGCTCGTTTACAGAACATTTAGCTCGACAACCATTGCTAGTCGATAGTCGTCAGTCGAGAGTCGAGAGTCGAGATCGTGGTATTCTGAAACTCGTAAAAGGAAGGGTGGCAAACCATCTCTAACCGGTCCATCTTCTAAAAATCCCAATATCGATCAATGTTTAGACAATTGCTGGGAGTTTACTTATTTATATTCTGTTGACTTTAGTGGGTCAAAGTTTGGTGTACGGTCACTTCCATTTTGCCCTAAAGAAAGCTCGAAAGTGAAGTGTTCTACCAATGCTGGGGTGATCAAACACCAATTATTTCAATTACACACCAAGTCAATAAACTTTGAAATCATATTATGCCACATACACTCTATGAGTTTCCCCAAATTTATGACCAAAACAATTGAATAACCAAAAAATACGTTCAAAACCTCTATAAATTGCAAAGTGATACATTTGAAAGAATCACAAAATCACCATATTTTCTTTTCACTCTAAGTTTTGACTTTTTGGTTTGTTTGGAAAATATGAACAAGTTATTTTCTTTTGTTATATTGTGCGCTTTGGTGATGGTGCTTCTGGGCAATGTCCAGAAGGCCACCGCCGCAACTTGCAACCCACAAGAGTTGCTGCCATGCGCAGGCTTCCTCTCGAGTGGGGCGAAACCATCCGTGGAGTGTTGCACCAAGTTGAAAGCACAACAACCGTGTTATTGTGGTTATGTAAAGAACCCTAGCCTTAAGCAGTACATCAGCTCTCCTAATGCAAAGAAGGTTGCTATATCTTGTGGCGTTGCGATACCAAAATGTTGAAAAGAATGATTTATTTTTATGAGAAAAAAGTATCGTACCGTTAGTGTAGTGCACTAGTGCATACTACTTCACTTGGTGATAGTAGTATGAAAAAGCTAAATAAGGCTACATGTCATTGTTGAATTTTCTTTTCTTTATGATTTCTGTTTTGTATGTGTATTTTCTAGCTTGTGTCTCCATTTATAAGCATATTATTGATGTTTTTAATTTTATTGCGCATTATGACTTAGATTCGTGTGTATATATGATATCATGAGACATTACACACATGTATATATATGTATATATATCATACCTGTGTTATGTTTATAACATTATAACACATGCAAACTTTCCACAAGTTCTATCACACAAATTATCATAAAATCTAGTATTAGCAAAACAACACGTAGAACATACGAAGGATATTAAAGAAAGATTAAACTATCGCAACAATTTTCTAGACGTTTATTTCCATTTAAAATACTTGCTTAACTACACAACATCAAATGAACGTAAAATTGCAAACATGAAATAAAACTAGGAGCTAATTAAGGAAACATGGGACCGTATATAGTTGACTTAATTCTACATGAACATGCATGGATGCCTTTGACTCTACCGGGTCGGGTCGGGTCAGGTTCGTATGAGAACACCTGTAAAATGTCATTGTGGTTTCCATATACATGTTCGGTTGTTCCTTAAATATTACAAAAATAAAATTTAATTCTCATATTCAGATATAAAATCAACACTTTAAATATTAATGGAGTCCAAACTCCAAAGACGTAAACCACCACAACATATGTGGTTAAAAAGAAGATAAATCTCCTAAGAAAGTAATTAAGAATTGCCGAATTGGGGTTATTAAATTATTTGATAAGTTTCTTAAAATAAAGGCTTATACATTTTACTATGTTATCCTAAAGAATGTTATAAATCTATTGGTTTTTTCTAAAAAATATTACTTGAAATTAGAGATTTTTTAGGTTACTTATAAGTGTTTTGTACTTCTACTAAGAAGCTATATTAGAAAAGTAATCAATAAAGTTGGCAAATCAAATGTTATATAGTGTAGCTATTTAGCATAGTAATCAAAAGAGGCATATGTCACGGGTTCAAGTCCCGTTGTCTCTTTTTTACTGGTTTAAACTTTAAACCCTATTTTTGTTTTTTCTTTTCTCCCCTTTAATTCTTGCCTTTTTATTTTCAAATTAATTTCGTTGTTCTTTTTATTTATTTTTTCTTTCTCTTTTTAATTTTTAACTTTCTGACTTTATTTAATCAATTTTAAGTCTTTGCTTTCTTTTACTTTTAATTTTGAGAAATTTCATCCTCCAATTTTCCAACGGTCTTGGGTTTACGCGGTAACATGCGATAATGATCCGAGTCACGCTGCGTTAGCACCAAAGAAAAACACCAAATTTCTGTGCGCCGTGTATAGCGCGGGAGAAAAACTGGTTCATATAAAAAATGCAAAACAATTAAAGATTTAATTTTTATTTCGTAATTGTGATAACTGTTTCAAACGTATAGAAATAGTAAAATAAAAGTCATTCTGTAAGAGTCATTATGGATTTATAATTTATGATTTTAAATAGTGTTTTTTATTATTTAAATAATTTATGTTGTGACGGCAACAGGAGCAGGAGTAGCATGAAAAATAATACTGAAATACAAGCCTCATAATATTGTTCCTAATAAGCAGATTGTTGACCGCATGCACCATGCTCCCACATCAAGTTTCTAAGAGTGTCAATGTTTATGTTTTATTACTTGGCGTTTAAACATAGTTAAAAAAATATTCACATAATATATAACAATTGCAAACTTTGTATACAGTACTTATACTTATAATTAAACTTTAGTTAAAAATGGATCACTCTTATAACACTGGCTAATTAAGGAGATGGTTTGGTCATATTATATTTTAATATTTTTTATATATATATGAGCCACTTTAGAAAATATTAATGCAGTAAATAATCGAAATACAATCCATAATCCAAATGTTATTATTCAATCAGTTATATGTTATGTAAATGTCACTAAAATTAGTAAAATAATGTTATGAGTTATAAAAATAATCAATCATCATGTTCTTATTACTATATTATCAACGAAATGTAAGAGAACTAAGATTCTGATAGTAATTTACGTTTATATAATATCATGTCCTTTTTTCTATAGGGTTTTTTTATATAGACAACCCAATATTTTAAATCAACATCCTAAAATTTCTATACGTGTCGTATAGCCCCATACGTGTCGTATAAAGGGGGGGGTCGTATAAGGCTATATGTGTCGTATGGGGCTATATGTGTCGTATAGGGGGTCGTATATGGCTATATGGGGCGTATAGCTCTCTGACAGCCCTCCTGAATTTTTCCTCGTAGTCAGTGTCGAAATTCGCTATACGCGTCGTATAGTCCTATATGTGTCGTATAGGGCTATATGGGGCGTATAGCTCTGTGACAACCCCCTAAATTTTCCTCGTTTTTAGTGTATTCGACCCTATACGCCGCGTATGGATCCATACGTGATGTATAGGTGAGTGTCAATTTATAAAATGGGGTGTCTATTTATTAGGACCCTTTCTATATCCATTTTATGTATTATTATTTTAATAATTTAAATTTAAAAATAAGATTCTCCAAACGGCAAATGACCCAATCAAGGCATTTTATATATTTATGGAAATAATGTCGGGTTGATGGATTGAGGGTCGAAATGATTGAAATACAATACACGAAATCGTCGTCAAATCTCACATGCCAAATAATAGTTTGCATAATTTCACATGTTTGTTTGTAAAAGTTAAATGGTTTTTAAGTAAGTTATAATAGTAGTTAAGTTGGTACACATGAAATCTACCCTTATTTTATGATTGTTGTCCGTAAAAGTTAAATGATCGTTTGTAAAAGTTAAATAGTCGTCTTCAACACAAGCTTCAAAATTCATATGTACTTTCAATACTACCGCAATCAGGATGCATATGAACCTTTATGCTAAAGACGAATATTGTTTGATATAGTGTTACAACAAAGAACCTACAAATAAAATTTGTTAAAACAAGATCTAGATAGTCGCTTACCCCCCACCTAACATTCGTTCAAACGGATAAATGTGACTTCTGCCATAACCTTACAAGGCCGTTTCGTTTTATACTCAAGCGATCGGTTGACACCTATCAGTCGATGATGTCAGCCTTAACGTTTGCAATGGACGTTTTGTATGGTTTCAAGCGGTTGTTGGAGGTGACAGTGGGATCGAATTTCAGATTGTATGGGTATATTTGGCCCCTGTATTGAACCATGTGAAAATATATCAATTTTAACCCGATTCAATTATATAATAGGCGTAATACAATCTATATAGTACTCAAGATGTTGATAGGTGGATCGAATTAGAAATATCTTTTTGTTATTATAACCGATTTACGAATTAACATGTTTAATTTGAATGCAACCCAGATATGGCAACTTAATTAATTAAATCTTGACATAACCCATTTAGTTAAATAAAACAACTTAATATTTATCAATGATACTTAGTCCAACTAATTAATTTGAGTTACACATAAAATGTAAATAATGGTCGGTCATGAGTTCAAATTTCACTTTAAACAAAATGTTTAGAGTTGAGTCAGTGAAATTTTTCAGTAATTGTTTTTCTCTTGAAGGGTTGGGATGCGTTCCCGGCTAAAATACGAACAGACGTGCCCGAATAATATAACATAAATCTTTCAAAATAGCATAATACATTTACTGTTAAAGAAACAACCTAAACTATGATTACTTTTGTGAAATAACTTTTTTTTGTGAGTTATAATATTTATTTTGTTTATGTTCCTTTTGCCAAAATTAAGCTTCAATTGTCTGTTTCTCTACCATCAATACCAATTATTTATGTTTACACTATAAATTTTTTTATCACTAACGGCGACATATGTCGCTGCTATTACCCTTGAATGTCGTCGCTATAGTTTTTGGCGGCGATCTATCGTCGCTAATGAGTCGCCGCCAATAATTCTACCACCAATACCAATTAGTAATGTTTAATTACTAGTCGGCTCGGAAAACTGTCGATCATGTGTTTTGATGTGTAGTTAGTTCTATTAAATGCATTTAAACTTTTATATGTATTATAATCTATATAGGGTGTTTAAATCTTAATTTTTAGATGTACTAAACATGTAAATTTTTCTACTTTATGTATTGTGTGAAATTGAAGAAAAAAATGTACCGGTTTTGTTTTCTTTTATAATTTTTTGATTGTTGGTTATCTATAAGAAAAATAACGCTAATAGTAATAATATGATCAATAATTATATTTTTGATCGTCTCAGCTAACTTATTAAACTCTAGATACTTTATACATATATTTACAATAAATGTCAAATTTACATAAGGTTCAAGTTACATATGCCATGTAATTAGCAATTTATTAATTTCTAATTTTTGCCATCGATCATAAAAAATGGAAATAATTTTAAGTTCCTTATATTAAAATATAATGGTTTTTGTATGTTACAAATAAATAGAATGTGCGCCAAATTTAATATTTTTTAGATATCACACACTTTAATGTATTAAATTTAACATTAAATTGATGTTTTGGACTGATGCATCACGTACAAATGAACTTACGTTTGGTGTAGAACAAAGTTATACTAAAACTCTAAAATAATATTAAACTACAATAATTTGTGTTTACTGCAGTCTGAATAACAATATTTACGTAACCATAAACTCTGAATTTATATAATATAAGACAGCCAAAAAAGTTGGGCCATAGAATAAATAAAAAGGAAACTTGGATGTATAGTTTGGACCAACTCTAATCATATTTCCAAATAATATAAAGAATCTTTGTTGTCAATTCTAATAATAAATAATTCTAATGATATACTATAATTATATATCACATATGGGTGGAAGCATATCTTTTAAGGACTCATTTATCTAAGCCGTATAGATTTGATGATAGGTAAGATCGCCATGTTTTTCTTGGATGTTAATATTGTATAATTGATAAATTAAAGAACGCTACCAAATAAAACATTATGACATATACACGTATTAGCTTGGTAGAATAGTGGTGTACTCACCAACTAAATTGTCGTAAATTTAAATCACACACATATTACCTTGGTAGTGGTAACAACATGTATAACCTTCATAATTCAACCGCACACGCAACTCAACCAACCTTCGGGATGTTTGGTTGATGTTTCTTTTTAACTTTTGAGCACTAAACTAATAGCTACTCATCAACGGGCATGTGGTCTAGTGTTTATAATGTGTATGTATTAAAAGGTGTTACTTTACAGGTTGTTGATTCAAGTCTCATAATAAACATAAAATTTAGATTTCAAATTAGGATTAAAGGATGTGGGACTTGACGTTCTAAAGAAAACTAATAACTTATAAAATTTGATATCAATGGGCTAGTGGCCTAATGGTATCCGGTTGTGTACATAATGGCATTCTCATGAGACAAGTCTTCGAGTCTTATAGTGGACATTAATATTGATTTAGGAGTAGGATTATTTGGTATGTGTTTGCTGTTAAAAAAGAAACTAATCAAATTTACATGTATGTTATTTCATATGTTTTCTATTGAATTGGGTGTTTGTAAAGTTTCAAAGTGTTAAAATCTACAAATGCTTAATTTTATTTTCATAACCACATGTATCAATGGATAATACTTTTAATAGGTGATCGATATGTTTTTAGTTATTTATCAGAGAACTTGATGGTGATTTCAGTGCCATCAAATTACTTTAATATAATTGGATTTTCTTAATGCCAAATGAAAAATAGGGTAAACATTGACACGAGTTAAAAATGTAGAATACATACTTATAAAGGCTATTATGACTTTAGGAATTAAAGAACCTCTAAGGTTTCGAGGGTCGTAGCCCATAGACCATGGAATGCCCCCTTGGCTAGGTTCTAGGAAACACCCTAATGGGGTCCAAGAAATAACACTTGATTACCTAGACACTCTTGCTAGAAGTTGCTATAAAATCTGCTTGATGAATGAAAAACTATGTGAAATTGATTGATCTTCATTATGACTTGATTATTAGTGGTAAGTTGCTATTAATCATGAATGGTGATTGAGATCAACAAAAACTTGATCCATCAACAACAAATATAATCGACAACAACCGATTAGTCATTAGCAACTTGTCCTTTGCAGCAACTAGGTGTTAACAACAAGTATAGATCGATCACCTTTGTGATTACTGATGATTAAGTTAGTGATGATAGCTAAAGTTACTATTGAAATTTTCCTATCGATACAACTAATAATTTTCATCAAGTATAATCATCAACTATTGGCAATTGTACTAGTTCAAGAAGAGTTGAAATGTTTATCTCAATCGATGTTTCAACCTCTATAACAAAATTCATTTGATCTGTTTAAATAATAAATTTATAAGAACATCTTTTAAGTTTCATCAATTATAAAACTTAACTTTTATCTGATTATAAATCTTAAGTACCCCTGGCCTGTTAAATTATAGCTTGCAATAATCAGGTAATTAACCTTCAAGCGATTATGACATGATAAAAATGAAAACTATTTAAACCTGAGAGTTCGTTGAAATCACGTGTTAATTACCACCACACCATATATTATAAGATTAAAATATCATTTATTATACAACTCATATAACAAAAATCGTATTGTTTCATGTCAAGTTTTTTATTTTGATGTCAGAATCCATATTATTACGTTCCTGCTTGGAAGTTCAAAAATAATTATTTTATTTTCAAGACCAGACTATGCATATTATTAGTAGTAAATTTTATCTTGTTGTTGTCTTTTTACTAATGAATATAAAACATAATAAAAAATTAAATTACAGTAGTGATGAATGATTGTATTAGTTTTCAATACTAAGATACTCTTATCGTAATTATTTAACTGCAATAGTCACCTAATTCTAAGAAAACTGATATATTTGGTGTTAAATGAATAGGTCATGTGAAAAACATTATTGTCACATGTCCCTTTTTTGATAATGCCAATATAATTGGAGATTTCACCATTAAAACTATTGACTTAACACAAAGGACGAAATATGTTACGATATGTTAACACAAATAATGTTTAGAGCATTTTTTAAGATGAATGATGATAGTTGTAACTTTATATAAAATTAAAACATATTTTTTTGTAATTTAGTCTAACTGCAATGTTATATATATTTGTTAAAGGGTAGATTATGTGTCATTGATATTATATATAAACTCAAAATCACATAATTTTAAGTGACTAAGATAATGAATTTGATAGTTAATACTATGGGTTTGCAATAAATCCAAATAATTGAACTGTAATCGAAATAACTGTTGCAACTAAACTGAAATAACTAAAATCAATAACAAACCTACGATTTGGCTTTATAGATTTTATAAAACAATATTTTTCGGTTCGGGTTTGATTTTGCTTATAACAAAAACCAAAAAAACCAAATCGAAACTAGACAACTGAACTTGTAAATTTAGAGTGGTATTCATACACTTATTAATATGGTTAGCCTATTAGTTATTTATTTAACTTATGCTATATAAAAAGATTGGATATTTGGGTTTTAAGAATAATATGTAAACTTTTTTGTTTGAATTGGAATATTAAATTGTTTACTAAACTTTTTTGTTCTTGTATTTGTGGATTAATTTTAAAGTCAAAGAATTTATAAGAATATAAACACTATTTTTAAAGATTAAAAAATAGTGTAAGCCTAAAGTTTTTAGATAAAATTCATTACTTTAAATCAAATTTAAAAAAAAAAAGGTAAGCTCAAATGGTGAAACCAAAAAACTAAAACCAAAGTGAAAATTGAAAACCAAACAAAAAAAACCCAAAAGTGAATGACTTTCAAAACCTAAAATCCAAAATATCGATTTTGGGTTTAGATTTTATGCTAAAAACAAATCAAATAGACCCATATCTTTTTTTTCTTTTCCAGTCTTGTTTTTTTTCAGTTTTCATTGTCTACGTGAGCTAGCTTGATAACAAATTCAAAACATAGAATTGATACAAAGAAACACTACTATCGAATTTTTTTCTTCCAAAAGAAAGTTTGACTTTTGACATAAAGAAAAACAAAAAAAAAACATCGAGGAGAATGATAAAACTTAAACAAATCAACAATTTACTCCTTGAAAAACATTCTTTATCCACAAACCTACACCTCATGACTAACCCCGTTTACATTTAAATTCCGTTCACAACCATGCCACTTTAACCTCATCCTCACAAACGACACCACCCCTATAAATATTTATTCAACCTCACTTTCAACTCACATCATCACTTAATTCAATCAACTCTCTTCACCCCTTTTAACATCAACCTTTTGATCATGAACACCCCAAAGGCCTTCATCGGACTACGGTTCTTCGCGGTGGCATCGATGGTTCTGCTACTTTCCACACACCTACAACAAACAGGAGCCCAAACGCATGTGACCCCGTACAGCTCAGCTGGTGCCTTCAATCCATCGTGTCGAACCTACCACCGACCGCTGAATGTTGCCAGAAGCTTAAGGGTCAGGAACCGTGCCTATGTCAGGAAACGTATGACCCGACCTTTGGAGGCTACCTTGAGCTTCCTGGCGCGAAGATGGTTTGCGACGCGTGTAACGTGGCCTATCCTTATTGTAACTGATGGTTAATTATATTGTGGACTATGTGGTTTTGTTACTGTTGTTATGTACGTGTGTGTGAGAGTGTGATCATCAGTTGCAAAAATGTGTATGGAACGTACTGTTTGATGTTACTTGCTTTGTTTTTTGGTTTTAATTAAAGTTGGTGTCACGTCTAAATTAGTCAACAACGTTTATCAATTTTGAGTTTATTAGATTATCTCTAGTGGTTTCATTAGGACACACGACACCACAATTCTTAGTGTTATTGTTATATTAGCACAACAAAACTTCCCTTTCAACAATTTAAGTGGTAATATTACGTCACTCCAACTTTCTTAATATTTTTTTAATTTCCTTTTCTTTTTTAACTATTTCTAGTTTTTGAAACAAAAATAACTTCAAAGGATAAAAGTGAAAATAACATTCATTCATTTTAACTATCGAACCACGGGTGATATTAGTTTAGATTCGATCTTTGAATTCTAGGAATAATAGTAGAACAGTGGAGTTTTTGAGGTGTAAAAAAGATGTATATTGTTTCGTTTACACAGTATGGGTAATATAAAAAAATTAAGGTTAATTCTAAAAAAATTAAGTGGAACCGTACTCGTGAGGATTTGGTTTTGGCATGGTGTTGTGAAAACGCTAGCGGTGTAGCAGCTACCATCGCTTTCTAACTCACTTCACCGAAGCGGGGAGATGTACCACTAAACGCAGCCTTATTAATTACGCCACATCACAACTTACAAGCTTTAAAATTGTGGTCACGTCACTACTGCGTGGTCAGTTGCTTATAAAAACACCGCCCTTATGTTGCATCTCCACATCCACGATCAACTCGTTCCTATCTCCTTCACATGTTCTAAAACACACCTCAAAAACAAGCGTTGTTGTAGATGCTCTAAATAATTTAAGCTAAATGAATTTTAAGAAAAAGAAAAATCTATATATTTAGCACCATGTATCTTTCTCCATAATCATTTTCCCTCACCATTTCACATCCACCCGTACACCCTTTCTGATGTTAGTTTTTTCCAAAAGCTATGGCATTGGTTTTTCTTAATGGAAAAAACAGTTGTGCCATTTTTAATGGTCATAACAATTGTTTTACGCATATCGTGTCATGATTAATTAATCATTATTTAACTGAAGTTCTATTGTATTTCTCTAATCAAATAGGTTGTGTTTCTTTTTATCAACGAATACACGTTTCTTGTTCAGGTTCATATGACTCACGTGTTTTTGATACAACTAAGATTTTTGGTTTTCGGTTAGGACCGATCTTGCAATCTGTAAACACACACAATTCATTTACCACGATTATCAATACGTGCTACACATCTAATAGTGTTCTAATGTAGGTGGTCGTGGTGGTTCGATAGGGTACTACATACGCGGTGATGGAATAAGAGAGGGATAAAACCTTGAAACGCAAATATGTGGATATAGATTAGGGGTGTTTACGGACCCATTTCAGCTGGTTTTGATAATTTTTAATCGAACGGCTAATTACTAGTTTAGGAGATGAGAAATCCAACTGGTCGGTTTTATCAATTTTTTTCTTCTCCAAATCATTACTTTGTATTAAAAGTTTTCTATATATGTTACAGATCATTCATGATTTCAAGTAATTTTCAATCAGACCAAACTAGTTACATCTCAAACCAACCAAACCGACTGACCCGTTTTGATGGTTCGGTTGGTATTAAATTGTTTTTGAGCACCCGTAGATAATTATAAAGATATTCACAAGCCGAGCCGAACTGAGCTGAGCTGAGCTGGCTAGGATCTAGCTCGACTAGGCTCGGTTTATAAACAAATCAAACTGAGCTGGTACCGTTTGTCAACAAGCCAAGTCGAGCTCAACTTGGTTTATAATGATATGAGTCGAGCTAGCTCACGTGCCAATTCGAGCCAACTTTTGTAAGCGAAATTCAAGTCACGAGTCATCTGCACATTTGCATATATACTCGGTTCTGGCAAATAAGTAGCATTAATTATTGAGTATTTTGGTTAAAATTATAATATAAACTATAATTTGTATAATTATTGTTATAATAATTGACGAGTAGGTTAATAAATACATTCACCACTCATAAACAATTATTTATACATATATACATACATTATATATATACATACATACATATATACATATACATACATACATATACATACATATATATACATACATATATATACATACATATATATATATACATATACATATACATATATATATACATATATACATATACATATACATATATATATATACATATATATATATATGGAGGGATCAAATGAGAACTAGTTTTTTTTGTGAGAACTCTAGGAACCAATCTCAACCACTAGTTCTCAATGACAAAATTTTAATTAACAAAAATATATTTAAAAATTTTATAAAATAAAAAAATAACATAAAAATAAAAAATAAAACACAAAATGTTCCCCAACTTTCCCTCTTTCATAAAAAATATACAAAAATTATAAAAAATAAATGGCTAAGATTGGTTCCTAGAGTTCTCACAAAAAAGTAGTTCTCATTTGAACCCTCCCATATATATATATATATAATATATATGCACACACATATATATACACACACGCACACGTAATCAAAAGTAAATAATTCAATCCAAAATAGAGTTGACTCAAATTTAAACTAGCCGAGAGTTGGCTTCTCGAAGCGATTCTAGCCGAGCTAGCTTAACTGGTTTGTAAACGAGTAAATTTAAAATGAACTTTTTTTTCAAGCGAGATTCGAGTGAGCTCCTAACTTCGAGCAATTGAAATAGTCTTGTGTGGTAACTAATATTCTTGATACAAGAGACCTACGTACGGAATGGGGGTGGGGGTGCTGAGACATTATTAGTGTTAGTTTATTTCCAGTTGTAATTAAGAAATAATTAATCACATCTCATATATTTCATTTCACATAAAAGCAGGTCACATTTTCATGATCATCACTTTACCTAACAGACAATACGCATCTTCAAACAAAATTTATAACATATACAAATATATTATTATATCCCATACATAAGACAAATAACTTAACACAAAAATTAATAATATCCGCATGACATTAACCCAAAGATTACTAGCACATAAAAAAAGTGTCACAATATTTCAACATATAGACCCGTGAGAGACATGCATGGTGAGCCCCCGTCATCACCGTGAATAATTAAGCTCCCGTGGGCCGTATTTCATGTTATAAAAACTTATTATTTCGGCTAATAACGATGTCATGATCTCATCACACACACCACCACTTCTATAAATAGAACCCACAACACCACACAAATTGCATCCCTCCGTACACTAACAAGTTCTCAAACTTTCATTTTATTTATCAATAAATGGCAGCTCCTTTAAGGTGTTTCGCGGTGGCGCTTATGGCGCTACTGCTATCCGCGGGCCACCTGGAGCGCGTTGCAGCGCAATCCAGGTGTGATCCCGTACAGATCAGCTGGTGTCTGCAGTCGTTCGTGTCGAACATGCCCCCGTCTCGAGAGTGTTGCAGGAGGTACAAGGGTCAGGAGGGTTGTCTTTGCGGCGAAAGAGGTGACCCGACCTTTGGTGGCTATTTGAGGCTTCCGGGTGCTCGGAGGGTCGCGGCGGCGTGTGGTGTATCGTTCCCGAGTTGCGGTTGAGGCGGCAGGCGGCCCACGGTGGTTTACTACGGTGGTTATGTGCGTGTAATGTTTCGGGAAGCTTGTATGGGACTATTTGCTCGGTGTTGGTTTTGGGTGTTGATATATAATACTTTTGGTCTTTTGATTCTTTGTTGTAGTGTCACCTTTGAGATGTTATCTTGTTGTGTGGTCATTTGTTGTTATGTATATTTACACGTTTTATGATTTTGTAAAAGATAGCGCCGAGCTTATGGTTTTTCTTTCTGTTTATTTGAAGGGTTTTATGTATATTTTACATGTTTTTTTATGGTATGTTATTGTTTTAGACATTTAAAACTTTTTAAAGGCGGGGTTGGGTCTAGTAATAAAGCTGTTCGCAGCTAAAAACATGCTTTTTTCTAAAGTAAAGCGTTCAAGTTTGGTCTATAACAAGCCGGTGTAATTAAGTTATAAACTTATGATTTAAAATTAGCAGTTTGTGTATGAGTTGTTGTTTTAAAAATCTAAATCTTTTTAGGTTTATGTACTCATATGTTGTCGCTATATTATTGGAAATTTCTTTGTCGGTTTACTAGTCTAAAATGTGGCATTAAAAAATCAAATACAAATCTGCGTTTATCAATTACTTAAAAAGACGTAAACAATTTACAAATCTAGAACGGTGAATTAAAAATTTTTATAATAGTCAAATAATGGCGTGTCTGTCTTTAAAAGAGTCGTTTATTTGGATATCATAAGTTTCGTCACTTGCAAAATTATATATTTGGTCAGTTTACTCGGCTTCGTGAAAGTTCAATGTGACTTGATTAATGCGTTGTGGTATAATTTAAGGTTTTATTTCGGTTACGGGTAAAACACCCACGTCTTATTATTTATTTCATCTGTCTACCGTAGTTATTATACTACATATAAAACCGATCAAGATTATTGGAGTTAACATGTCATTAAATATTAATTAAAGAAAAATTAAACTTATTATAATTAACTAGGTTAATACCTATGTATTATACGAGTTAAATAAATAAAATATTAATACTTAGTAACAAAAATTATTAATAACAAAACGGTTTTTACGATAAAATACGATTCAGATTACATTTAGATCGGTACTATAATTAATAAAACAATGACATCGTTATTTAACTTCTTATTTCTAAACTTTTTTTGTGCTTTCTCAAAAAAAATAAGAAAAAAATTATAAACATTTTGTCCCAAAACAAACCATTTTAAAAACATGTATAATTCTTTAACAATTTTTATATTATAACTTTGAATTTTAATTATTTTGGTTTACAAACAGTTTATATTTTTAAACATTAATTTTAGAATATTTGTATATTTAAAAAAGTTTGATGTTTAAGAAAAATTTCTTATATTATAAAAAATTATTTCTTTAAAAAATACATTTATAAAAAATACCTATTTTTCTTAATTTGTAAAAAAACTATTTTTAATCAAAATTTTATTTAATAATATCATCAAAGTTAATGTAATAAATAATAGCTAGAAGCTGGAAAAATAATAATAAAAGGTTTAGAATTATAACAAGTGTTCACCTAAAACATTCTTTTAATATAATAAATAGTTTATATTATCACGAATGAGTTGTTTGGCAGTCTCTTAATGGTTCTGATGTCTGAATTATGGTTCTGCACTTAATGGTTCAAACTGTTTGTTTCGCGAGCAAATGTTTGAATGATTCAGACATTTGCCTTTGAATGATTAAACATTCTATTAGTGCTGAATGATTAAGATTTATAATGTTGAATGGTTAAGAACTCTTGTCTGAATTGGTCATACATTTGCATTTGAATCGTTAAACGATATACTAGCTCTTAATGGTTCGGTATTTAATGGTTCAGATCTCTTAATAGTTCAACATTTAATCATTCAGAAGTTCTGAAACAGTCTTAAATATTATATAGTTTTATGAGTATAGTGTTGAATACAAATTATTTTTTAACCGGTTTTTCCAACAATGTTGTCAATGTTTTCCAAAATAAGCTGCTAACTATGATATAATATGCACAGTTGACTTAATTATTTATTTAATTACCTTGTGGTGACGTAAAATAGTCGTAACAACCATGTCACAAAGACAATTCAATAATAAGAGTAAACTAGAAGTTTCCACCATCGAGTATTCTACACAATACAAGTTTATTTTCTCCGCCTTAGTTAATATCGCAGCTGAAACTCAAAACTAAAACTTAAATTATGGATGTTGTTATTTCTAGAATTATTTTAATATAATGGTAATTGCAGTTATATGTTTTGATTGAACAAAAAATGAAGTCAACGGTGCACTTGATCAAATTCAGACATTAGAAATGTCAGCTTTCAAAAGTCAACTTCTAGTGGAATATGGGTGCCATAAGCACCCGGCTCGTAGCTTCTAGACCCAATGATAAAAATCTAACCAAATGCTATGAGTAAATTAATCGAAAGATCCATGCGTTATAACTTATAAATGTATCTTTATATATGAAAAATTATATAATTTGATTTTAATTTTTTGACAAATCATAACAACTTTACTTCTTAATATGAATGTCCGTTAGTATTTTTCTAGTTGATAGAGTGTAACCTTTTGAGGATATATCCTTTTTAATCACAAAACTAAAAACTAATTTTAAAAAAATGCCCCACCGCCCTTCACTTACCATCTTCTTTATTTTACCTCCAACACCTCAGCCATTGCATCAAACTAATTTTAAATAATATATTCGTGCCTATCTTTAAAACATTACTCATTTGCAAATGATGAAATCAAGCATCATGTCTCGTGAAAATAACATTTATAAAAGGGAAATAAAAAACATTAGAAAATGGGGGTGGGGACACGAAACACATGATCGCATTGTCATCCTTAATACACAATACACATTACCAAACACATGTTCGGTATCCTACTAAAAGTTTTCTATTAACTTAATTATTTTAATATCCATCCCAATGTTTTCAGTTTGATTGTTTTTAATCAACTTATTAGCATCCCTAACCTAAAAAAGTTTTCTTTTAACAGGGGTGAAATGAAGGAGAGAAAAAGTATGAATAATTTTATCCCTACCTTCAAAAATGTTTGAAATCATTAATGCAAAAACAAAATATTGTATAAAACATGAAATAGAGAGTTGATCTGATACGTATTTATCGTCCTTAACAGAAAATCTGTTGATTGACTCTTCTACTTGCTACTTGTAAAATTGAATCTTTGATATCTACTAGAAATACAAGATATATTACCACTCTAACTATTCATTTGGGATGTATATATGGTCAATATTTTCAACTCAAACATATCATTTGTAAATTCATATACCAAATAATATAATTCTAATAATAGTGATATGATGTTTGTCTCTTGTAATAGTAGTGGTGGTCTAAATCCTTATAAGTACGAGATATGTGGTAAATAAAAGTAAAAAAGTTAAAAAGATTATATAATTATAGTAGTCATGAAGTTTGTATTTTTATTTATAACTAATCTCATAAATTTATAGGTTTTATAACTAAAAAAATTAGTTTCATACTCTCATCATTGCATTAACAATGTAATCAACCATGCAATTAAACTAATCCACAATATTTAATAAAGATAAGATTGCTATCATTTTAGTATAATTTGAAATCTATTCAACGAAATTGGTAGTTTATTAGATATTACGAAAACATCATATTCGTAATTTGTCCTCATATTTGACTGTGAACTAAATAAATAACGTATTGAAAATACAATTTTGGAGCTTTTCATAAAATACTCCTCTCGATGCTATGCTATGTTATCGTTCTAAAGTCCCCCTTTAAATAATATTTTATTGATTTTTCCCTATGTAAAAGAAAATATAAATATGATCAGGGGAGAGTCCAATTTATCCTTCAATATGTAATGACAAATGCATAGGGAATAAACAAATCATGAAAAATACTAGATTGATAGAAGAAACCTTGTATATGCGTTTGTTCTAACTTCTAATAGCGTATTTTCTGTGTCAATCTCAATTATCTCATATTATCCTTTTACAAGTCCTAATGCTATTGACCATTGAGAATGGGAAACAAAAACTAAAAGAAGTATAATGTAAGGAGGTAGGGAGAGAGGAGAGACGAGATAACTGTAAGTTAAAGATTAGCTAAAAACTTACCTATAACATTATAAGCTGGTAGTATTGTGATTGTCCTTCACAAATATGGTGTGAATTTGAATTCTACAATTATAGGTTTAGATAGTATTTAGAAATTTACAGAACTAACGACTCACTATGAAATTCATTTACTACTTAAAATCTGACGTGATCGAAACAGTTTTGATTGATATACATCAATTATGCACTTATATTTGATGTAGGATGATGATTAATGATTATATATGCTAATCCTACACAATATTTCACAAGACTACTGAGAGGTTCTTCACAATGAACCAACTCTATTGAGATGGGTGGACACTTTGCTCCACTATCTTTATAAAAAAAGGGGGTTTAAAGATTTTTCTTTTAAAAATGAAATTAACGCTTTATGATTATTAAATATGATTATTTACTCTTTATTAAAATTTGATTTTCTGTAACTACCTATCTAAATCAATTAAAAGTTAGATTTGAGTTTAGTAAACTTTCTGATGTAAAGTTGACTTTATTAGAGACTTTTAGTATATTAAATAAATATTTAAACTATATAACGTCGTTGTATGGAACTATGGATCCTAATTCCTAGAGGTTGAAAAATACATTATAGAATATAGATGGACTACTTCACTTGTGCTCCAATTGTATCCTCAAAAGTGGGCTAGTCCAATAGTTTAATATTACCCAATTGTATCCTCAAAAGTGGGCTAGTGGCTCAATCAACAGGGCCGATGATACAGATAATTTTTCTGGAGCATACCCTGATGGCCTGATACCAGGCCCAATATCTGTAGAGCCCACTTAAGTGCTTTTAGCCTTTACTCGTACACTGCACGGGATCAAACAAGAGGAGGTTGTCTAATGGGAATTGTTGACGAGTCATGAATTTTTCGTGATTGGCTAAACAATGGCATTGACGATAATATGATCATAAAATATGCGCGTGGCTTGAAAACAAAAGATGATATGATGCAATATACATTGTTTTCAAAAAATATTAAACTTTATTAAATTTAAATTAACAAGCCAACATGAATCGGGTTAAAATGCGGTGCAAAATAATCAAAAAAGAAACTAGGTGAATAAAATCATGATATTACATTCGGTATAAAAAGAATCTGAATTCAATAAAATAACATGCGCTACAGAAAAAAGAAAAAAAGTAACACTAACATATATAAAGATGGTACAATATCAAAAGCTAGTATGCTAATTCATTTGAATGCACTTGATTAGACTTGTCACGCTGAATATTGATTTAGTATCGATATGAATATTATTTCATGACTAAATATAAATCGTGTCATTTATTAATACATGAAATTACACTGTGTGTCCTTTAGTTTCAATAATTACACCGTATGTTTTATTTTTATAAAAATCGCACACATATTGTCATTTACACTAACCTCTGTCAAAATTTGCAGTTAAATCAATCATGTGCATCTAACTTTAGGGATATTTATGTATTTTACATGCCTACAATAATTTAAAAACATTTTTACATCGTTTGATTCATGGCGCCTTCATGTTACTGTGTTAAAAGTTGAATTTGAAATTTTCGAATAGTAGAATTCACTATCCTTATCCGTATTTGAAGTTTCGGATATATAAAATTCAGTATTTGATACGAATAGCAATTTGGATATCCGAATTTTTTTCTTTTTTGAATAATTAGAAATATGTTATTATAAAAATATTATAAAAACAAGACACATTAAAAAGTCCCAATATACACTAACAAGCCCCAACCAAAATAAAAAAAAATCGTTTAACACTTACAAAAATAACAAAAAGTATTTTTAAAATATTTTAAATTATCCTAAAATTTAAAAATATTTTTTTTTATTTTCTAAAGTATCAAATGTTTTTTTTGTTGGGACTTGTTAGTGTATATTAGGATTTTTTTATATGTATTGTTTTTACATTATTTTTGTAATAACATATATCTAATTATTTTAAAAATTAAAAAGAAGAGAAGATCGGATACCTGAATTGCTATTTATATCTGTATCCAAAATTTTGAAAATCTGAATTTCAAATATCTTAAATTGTAGATACAAATACGGATACGAATAGTGGTTTTTACTATCTGAAAATTTTAGAAATCCCAACTTTGTACACCAAACATGAAGACAACATGAATGGAACAATGTAAAATTATTTTTGACTTATTGTAAGCATATAAATACATAAATATCCTTCAAGTGAGAAGCACATGACTGATCTAACTGTAAATCTAAACGGGGTTAGTGTAAAGGACAATATGTGTATAATTTTTATAATAAAATGATATATAGTGTAATTTTTAAAACTAAAAGACACATAATGTAATTTTATGTATTAATAGAATTCATAATTTGTAATTTACTCTTATTTCATCTTTTATCCTTGTCTTATGTTGTTATGGAATTAATTACAAGGCGGCTCCATGTTATGGATTCAGGCCTCCAATTTAATTTCTTATATAAATAGTTCAGCCTAGATTTTTTATTCTTTTAGATCTAAAATAATTCGATCCTAATTTAATCCTACTTTTCCAAAAAAAAAAATTTGACCCTGTGTTTGTTTTATACGCCATTCATACTTTAATGAACTCGTTTTTATATCTTTACGGCCACATTTAATCTCTTTTGTGTTTGTTAATTAGATTTGCACTTAAACTTAACTTTCGTTTACTAGCATTATTCAATCACAAACCCAATTTGGATTTTGCTTTAATGATCAAATAAGAAACCCAACGGGAACACCGGTTCCTTAGTTTTTGGGAAAAATTCTAGCCCAAATTCTAGTGAAAACTCAGTGTTTCTCATACATCAAATTCCGCCTTTTGTTTGCGTCATCAATAGTAATATTACCATGGGATCTAAAAATTTTTTTTCAATTTCTTTTCCAACCTTGTGAATACCATTTAACTACAATTAATATTACCGATGTTCTTATTTTTATAAATATCATCAACTGCATTGTGACCAGTCCGGTTCAAAGTGACAAAACATTAGCTCCAGAAACAAAATCCCATCAAACTTCTTCCGGTGAGGAACCCAATCACATCCAATGACGAGCGTTATAAAAACAATCGGTCCAATGTTGAAAACGTAAAGTAACACAATTGTAAAGATGACACTTCCCCTACTAGGTTTTACTTCCATCTAAGACTTTTATTTTGTTTTTTTTATTCATTAAAATTCATTTGTATTTTTATTTTGTTTCACCATTAATTATAAGTATAAATTTAAAAATAAATTAAGGTGATATGACATATGAAAGAAAATGAGAAACAGATACTACTAAAAACCAAGGAAATGAGAAAATAAAAAAAAAACTAGAATATTATTGATATGATGCTAGCGTGTCATTCGAAGAAAAAAGAATGGATTTTATTGATTATTATTTTATTAAGTATATAAAATAAATAAATATTAAATATCATCGTAAGAAGATCTCTCATTTTTTTCCAAAAGTGTTGTTTGAAGCTAATGAAGTATATCATAAAATAATAATCAATAAAATCCAATTTCATCATTAACTTTGATTTTGTATTTGGACAACCTGTACTTCTAGAGCCAATTTGGAAAATATAATTTGAAGTTAATGAACACTATCATATCATAATATCATAACAATAAATGAAATCCAATTACATCATTAAAACTCTCACAACTCTCGCGAAACCTTATATTCTTTGTTTTTATGTTTTTCTGTTTGAGTGCATTTGAGAAGTTCCAGAAACAAACCATACATCTTCTGTCTGTCGTTGTTAAAATCTAGTGTCATCTGTTAATCTGACGTTCTAATTTTCGGGATGAAAATTTCTTCAACAAGGGGATGATGTGACAACTTGTGTTTCCAGATTACCATCGCCCTCATAATCTAACGTTTCTCCAATAAACTTATTATTATTAATAAATTTTGTTAATATTAAAAGACTATAGTAATTATTATAAGTATTAGCAACTAACTTTAAAATTTATTAAACAAATCCAACCTAAATTGCATTATGAAAACTATAGGGACCCGAGTGTAACTTTAAACTAACAAACTCCCCTTAATAAAAGAATCGAAAGTCTTCCTTCCTCAGCCATTCTTAACAACCGTAACCCTAAACCACCGAAGCTCATCCCACCTCCTGGCCGTCGACCTCAGATCTCTTGGAACAAGCTTCATCCGGCGATCTCTTTCGCGAGTTTCAAACCTCCGGCAACCACACGCCTTTTGACGCCTTCTCCGCTTCAACCGAGAGTTCTTGGAGCAGCGACATTGTTTCTGATAGGTTGATTGAGAATCGAATCAACCCGTACATTAACCGGTAAGATTTACTCACCCATGACTTGCGGTTCATCGCATTGCGGTTTTAGTTCTACTCTCGTCAGTGGGTTGCGGTTTAGTGATTATGGTGTTGTGTGTCTTTCGCGCATGTGCGTGTGTGTTGTATGCCGATGGTTTGGTGCAGGTTGTTCATCATGTATGTTCTTTTCTGTCGTACATGTATACATGTATATGTCCCTGCCGTATGTGTGAATATATGTTCTTGTATGTTGTGTGTGTGGTATGCATGTGCTTGTGTGCATGTGTGTAGAGTTTCATATGTGGTGATGTGTGTGTGTTATTTTGGCCGTGAGTGTGCATGTGTTGTGTGTTTTCCCTATTGTGTAGTGAAAAGGGGTGGGTCGTAGTTGTGAGGTAGGCTTGGAATGGTAAATGGGTGGTGTTTGTCGATTATTAAGAAACGAAGTTTGGGTCATGTAATGATTATAGAAAGGGGTTTGGATATAAGTTACACATTGGTGAGTGTCAAAACTCTTTTAGATGATAACATGGTCTTATGAAGTCATGGAACATTATTAGGTTGCATGTTTAGGCTAAAACTTGATAAATCTAGTTCTGGCAGATTCTATTAGTCAACTTGTGAACGTTGTAACTTAATGATAATAAACTCAATCACTGAGTTTCTCGGGTCCAAATTGTGTATTTTTGAATCTATTTTCCAGAAAGCCCAACCACACTTAAATTGGACATGTAGAACTCAAGTTATTGCCTTTTTAGTGAAGGTAGGTCAAAACTGTTCTTTTTGACAGCAAACAAAGGGTCAAGTATTTTGATACATGATTTGCATTTTGAGAAACTGAGGGTTAAAATAAATGAATTGGAAAGTAACCCCATGAGTCTTGAAACAACTCCAAGTGGTTTCATCTTAAAATAGTGTATAGATTTATGTTTAGAGAGGTTATAATAAAAGTATGGCATATGAGTTTTATTATGAAAAAAACTCTTATAATTAAAGATATGACAGCAAACAAAGGTCAAGTATTTTGATACATGATTTGCATTTTGAGAAACTGAGGGTTAAAATAAATGAATTGGAAAGTAACCCCATGAGTCTTGAAACAACTCCAAGTGGTTTCATCTTAAAATAGTGTATAGATATGTTTAGAGAGGTTATAATAAAAGTATGGCATATGAGTTTTATTATGAAAAAAACTCTTATAATTAAAGATATATGTATATACAATACCTTCATGTATGGTCCAATGGGTGTATGAATAATTGAGTTTTATATGCTTGTGTGAATTTGTGTATGCTTGTGTTTGCTTGTGTATGGAGAGTCATGTTGTTTAGCTGACACCGTAACTGAACCGTGATCGCAAACCGTACCATTCTACTCCGAATAATTAATTCCATTTCCAATATTTAATCTCAATTAAATATTAAATGAAACCCAGGTTAATTGGAACCCAATCCTTTGTGCTTACACTTATTAGTTGCAACGCATTCGAGGTGAGTCTTCACGGCCCCTATTTTACATTACTTTCCTTTTGGGGGGAAAACATGCAAACTTAATTTATAAATGGTTTGTAGTATTATTGTTTATCGTCTGTTGTCACACCCCCGCTAAGAGCGGAAACACGGGGGCGTAACGAGACGGGAATCGTCATAACACATGGTAAGCGATAGAGATGCAATAATAATAATGATGACAAGTGTGTCATGACAACACCCGACAACAAGGGGACTTGTGTCGTGTTTAGTCAGTAATCACGACCAAATAGCCATAAGCATAAACATGATACATAAATCACAAAACATAGATGATACATTGTATGCAATTCCCACAACCCGGGAACAAGTTACAAAGTATAATGTTGTTTGAAACAGTTACATCAATTGTTTTCAAAATGACAAGTTGGCCCGAAAATGCATCCTAGGGTCTCCACTAAGGCAGCACACCTAGAACCTCAGCTAGCATGATCACCTGAAAAGATATGCTCAAAATGGTCAACAAAATTGTTGGTGAGTTCGCAGGTTTAAAGTAAATAAGTAATTGATGTTGTATAAAGTTGTTGTAGAATATCGTGCATACAGTTATAAGTAAGCAAAATCACATGACAAGAGCTTTACAACCAAACCTAATGACGTACACAAAGAATCTTGTCGGAATATATTCACCCAAGGCCCGTACCTGGCTATTGTTGGTACTAACTAGTATACCAACACGAGGGTGGGGGTATCAACCCAGTAGTACTACCAATACCTAACCCTCGGTTCCACACTGGAATTAAATGGTTGTAAGAAAGAACCACAAAGCAGACTCAAGCATGTATCAGATAAGTACCCACAAAACAGTAGCACGTTGATTCCAAGTATGTAAATTGTATGTATGTTGTACAGCATAGAAAATGGGTGAGCATACTTTTCCCCCATGTTTGTAAATGTTTGTGAAGTAGTATAAGCACAAAAAGGGGCCACGAAACTCACCTGTTAAGTGGTAAGTATGAAAGATCGAGATTCCCAACAGTTGAATGCAAAGAACAGTCAACACCTATTGACAGTTATTGTTAAGCATTAATGACATGTATAAAGCGTATAGTAATGGTTGGTCGGTTCGGGTTGTATCGTTTCGGTCGTGGGTAGCACACACACAAGCGGACACACGTATCAGATCTTATGTAGATCCAAGTACTACGAGTAGTCGTCATTGCTTATGACATCCGTGAAATGATCTCGTGGTTAAGAAAGATACACTTGTTAAGTATTTGGAGTTCCAATTGGATGGTCGATAACTGTAAAATGTTAGGTTGTTTTCAATTGAAATAGTATGTGCATGTTGATAGCGTTGACTTTAATCTTTGTGGTCAAGCAATGACACTTTTACTGATGTTACCTTATCATCATCAGACGTTGAAGGGGAAATTCACACTCAACATTATCAGTCACATAACAGGACCAGACGCTAGACTCAACGCTCCATCCTCACGAATCAACCTTCAATCGTACGAATCAGCTTCATTCGTACGATTGAGTCTTTATTCGTATGGTTGGCATTCAGTCGTACCACACAACACACATTCGCACGACCCAAACTCCATGCGCACGAATCACCCTCAATCGTGCGAATTAGCTACTTTCGTGCGATTGAACCTTCATTCGTGCGATTGGACTCCAGTCGTGCGAAACACGCACAGTCGCATACATTCAGTCGGTCACCTGACTCAATCGCACACAAACATTCATACGCATGACTCAATCACATACACTCATTCGCACGCATGACTCAATCGCATACAAACTCACAGTCGCACGGCTCAGTCGCACGACATGCCTAGTCGCACAACTCAGTCGCACGATTGACTTAGACGCAAGATTCAGTCGCACGACTCACTCAGTCGCACGGCTCAATCGCATGACAGACCCAGTCGCCTGAACTGAAGAATCGCGACTGTGGTCGGGCTGAGCAGCCCCCGAGTTGCTCTAAACGCGAGTTTTACACCACAAGGACTTCCAGAAACACTCTACAAACATACACAAACATGAAACACAAGCAGAAAGACCTCACACGCACCCACACGACCTCATGTGTTCGAGTTGAACCCGAACACCCGAAACCCTAGTTTGGACAGCCGTGAATAAGCAAGGAAAAGGGACAACCAAGGTCGTCTACCTGCTAGAATGGAGTAGACTAGGCCGTAGATGGAGTCTAGACAACAAGAACAAGACCAAGCGGGTTGGATTTGGTGCTAGAATGGAGAAAATGTGTGTGTTGGGAGTGAAGAGGTGAAGAAGATGAAGTGAATGAGGAATGTGGCTGGGAAGGGGGTTTATATACCCAGTCCAAGTTTTCAAAATTACAAGTTTAGTCCCTGCACTTAACCCTCGAGTTCCCCAAAATTTGTTTCGGTTGATTACGACCTTAAAATGTTCGTTATATTAAGGTTAAAAGCGTGTTTAATGGCATTTGATAGTCTAAAATGGTTTTATTAATGACAATGGTTGAAATTGAAAATGATATATTTGGTGGTAATGGTGATGAAGTTTATAAAAGGTTTATGCTTAACACATGTTCTTAGAGGAAGTACAGGCACAAGGGAAAAATAAGCAGACATGATTCCTTAAAGCAGGAGTTCATGAAGAAAAGGAAGAATAATTAAAATATTTCTATGCTTATTCATGTCGTTCGACGGACCTTAAGGCGACGGTTGTCACAGTATCCCCCAGTTGAGAGAATTTCGTCCCGAAATTCAGCTGGAGTTAGGTCCAAGAGTGTCATCCATGAATAGGTGTGGGTATTTGAGTTTCATTTGATCTTCCCGTTCCCATGTAAACTCTGGCCCTCGTTTTGAATTCCACCTTACGCGAACAATTGGTATTCTGTTGCGCTTCAACTGTTTGACCTTACGATCCATGACTTCAATGGGTTCCTCAATAAAATGAAGCTTTTCGTCGATTTTGACATCGTCAATGGGTATGTGAAGTGATTTGTCAGCCAAACACTTCTTGAGGTTCGACACATGGAAAGTATCATGCACACCGTTGAGTTCTTGTGGTAACTTAATCGGTAAGCCACTTGACCAATTCTTTTTGTAATCTCAAATGGTCCAACGTATCTTGGGGCTAACTTCCCTTTCTTTCCAACCGAACAACTCCTTTCCAAGGAGAGACTTTGAGTAGCACTCGGTCCCCAACGTTGAATTCTAGAGGCTTTCGACGATTGTCGGCGTAGCTCTTTTAGCGATCTCTAGCGGCTTTCAGCCTCTCTTTGATTTGGAAGATCTTGTCGGTTGTTTCCTGGATGATCTCTGGGCCTGTTAACTGACTTTCACCAATCTCGGCCCAACAAACGGGTGATCTACACTTTCTTCCGTACAACGCTTCAAACGGAGCACACCCAATGCTGGTGTGGTAGCTGTTATTGTAAGAGAACTCAATCAATGGCAAATGAGTATCCCAACTACCACCAAAGTCAATTACGCACGCTCTCAGCATGTCTTCTAGCGTTTGTATGGTTCGTTCACTTTGACCATCTGTTTGAGGGTGATAGGCGGTACTCATGTCTAATCGAGGGCCCATTGCTTTCTGTAGTGTTTGCCAAAACCGTGAAGTGAATCTGCCGTCACGGTCGGATATGATTGACACCGGCACTCCGTGTCTTGTCACGACCTCTTTTATGTACAATCTCGCCAACTTGTCCATTTTGTAGTCTTCTCGGATTGGCAAGAAGTGTGCTGATTTCGTCATTCGATCCACTACGACCCATATCGAGTCATGCTCGTTGCTCGCTCGAGGGAGTTTGGTAATGAAGTCCATGGCTATGTTCTCCCATTTCCATTCGGGAATCTCAGGTTGCTGTAACAGTCCCGATGGTTTCTGATGTTTAGCTTTAACTTTCAAGCATGTCAAGCATCTGCTGACGTACGTGGCAATGTCTTTCTTTAGGCCTGGCCACCAGTACAGACCTTTGAGATCGTGGTACATCTTGTCAGCGCCAGGATGAATAAAATATCGTGTCTTGTGTGCTTCATCCATGACCAAGGTACGTACACCTCCCCACTTGGGTACCCATATACGGTCCACGAAGTACTGCACACCATCGTCCTTGCACATCAGTTGTTTGTCCAACCCTCGGAATTCTTCTCCCGCAAGGTTTCCTTCTTTCAACGCCTCACTTTGTGCAATTTGGATCTGAGCTTTCAAATTTGTTTGAATGATCAACCCCAAAGCTCGAGCACGTAGTGGTTTCACACGTTCCTTGCGGCTTAGAGCATCAGCCACCACATTAGCTTTCCCCGGATGATACCGGATTTCACAATCGTAGTCACTAAGAAGCTCTACCCAACGTCGCTGTCGCATATTGAGTTCCTTCTGATCCAAAATATGTTGAAGGCTTTTATGATCTGTGTATACGATGCATTTGGTTCCATACAGGTGATGCCTCCATATTTTAAGTGCAAATACTACAGCGCCCAACTCAAGATCATGAGTCGTGTAGTTCTTCTCGTGCACCTTAAGTTGTCGCGAAGCGTAGGCAATTACCTTATCTTTCTGCATTAGCACACATCCCAACCCTTGATGCGAAGCATCACAGTACACCACAAAATCATCAGTTCCGTCTGGGATGGACAATATCGGTGCATTGCAACGACGATAGTAACGTAGGCAATTACCTTATCTTTCTGCATTAGCACACGCCCGTTCTTGCGCATCTCCCCAATCAAACTTCTTGTCATTCTGAGTCAGTAACATCAACGGTTGAGCGATCTTTGAAAAGTTCAAAAGATATAAAGCTATTGTCTGCTCCAGTGTCAAATAATACAGATGCAAAGTGATTATTGAGTAAGTGCGTACCCGTGACGACATTTGGGTCCCGACGGGCTTCATTGGCTCCAATGGCAAAAGCGCGTCCCCGAGTCGCGTTCCCTTGGTTTGTCGGGCCTTGATTTCCAGCTATAGCCATAGTCTGATGTTGGTTGTTCCCTTGTTGGCCCGACGCCCGATTCAGTTTAGGGCACATGTTTCGGTAGTGATCAGGGCTTCCACACTCATAACAGCCCTTGGCGTTCCCGGCGGGGTTAACCGCGTTGACTGGTGCGACCATATTCGGGGCTGTTCTACAGTCTCTTGCTAAATGTCCCGGGCGTCTACAGTTAGCGCACACCCGGCACGGCATGGCTAGGGGATGATGAAAGTTGCACTTATCGCATCGAGGGTGCGGACCCACATATTCTCGCCTGCCCTGGGTCACGGCCACAAAATTTCTGGTTGTCTTGGCCCTTTTCTTGAATTTCCCGGCACTCGACCGGCTCGTTTCCCCAACTTCTTTCCTTTTCTCTGCTCCCCTGCCCAATACCCCTGTTCTCACCATTTCATCAGTTAGAGCGCCAGCCTTCAGAATCGCGCTCTGAATAGTAGGAGGAGCAGTAGCGGTTACCATTGCCCGGATTTGAGGCGCAAGTCCCCAAATGTACCTCTCTATCCTTTTTGATTCCGGGGTGACTAGATGCGGAACCAACCTTGCTAGCTCATGAAAACGATCGGTGTAAGCTGCGTGCCCAGCCCCCACCATGGCATGATTCCAGAACTCATTCTCAAGTTTTTGCATCTCATTAAGAGGACAGTACTCCTCGGTGATTAGGGCCTTGAACTCATCCCACGACATTTGCATCGCGGATTCTCTTCCCCTAGCCTGAATCTGAGTGTTCCACCACGTTAGTGCGTTGCCCTGTAGTGAGCAAGTGGCGTACTTAATCCTTTGACTGTCGAGGCATTCGCTGATATCGATCACGGCCTCCATCTTTTCAAGCCATCTGGTCAGAGCTATGGCTCCACCTTTGCCATCAAACTCTCGTGGTTTACAAGCCACAAATTCCTTGTACGAACATCCCCGTCTAGCATTCACAATCCCGGTCTCATTAACAATTCCAGTTTCGTTACCGGCTGTACCACCATTTCCGGTCTCCTGATTGCTTTCGTTCCCAGTCGGGTTACCGTTATTCTCATTATCATTGCCACTGTCCCCGTGGGGGTGAGAATTCTGAAGAGCATCACTCACTTGGGCCACGATAGTCGGAATTAGTGCGGCCAGCTGTTGAGCGATCAGGGCTGCCACATCCGCGTTCCCTGTTCCTTGGTTGTTACTGGCAGGAGCATCACTTGTTCTTGGGGTTCTTCCCATACCTCTGCCTCTGCCTCTGCCCCTTGGGGCTTCACTTCCGCTACTATTACTGCGAGTAGATCTTCGAGGTGGCATGTTCTATTCATAAAAGAGATAACATATAAGCTTTAGTCACCATAAAATACACAAGTATTCCACTTATCAAGTTCCAATGTTTATGTTCCGGTTGGTCAAGATCACCATGCAGCCCATTTCAAGCATATTCTCGGTATACCGGTGATGTTTATATATAGGGTTTCCCGCAGCGTTCCCACCACACCCACGATGTACCGAGAATGATGCCCGATCCGGTTACATGACATCCGACTTTCCTTCTCATCATATCCATAATAATCCATCAAGTCAACTGTTAGGACCTGGTATTCGACCGAAATACCTAGAGATTAACGTGTAAACCAGATCAAATAGTGCGGAATCCTATTTGATTGGCGATCCAATCAGTGAGAACACACGAAGAATCAATCAAGGATTGAAACTAACGTTAGAAATCGACTAGGAATCGATCTAATGTGTTCTATGAACTTGGAGAACGAATTGGAAGGTTTCTGGACGGCTAGGGTTCGTCTGGAATCGTAATTGATCGAGAGTCCTATTTTTCACGAATTGAGTTGTATTTATAGGTTGGTATTATTCAATCGTGCGACTGAACCATTAGTTTGGTTCAGTCGTGCGATGCGGTTGATTCATTCGTACGACTGAGTGTTCAGTCGTGCGACTGAGCCAATCTTATGTTACAGTCGTACGACTGATCCAGTCTCCTGGTTCAGTCGTGCGACTGAGTCAATCGTGTGAAGTTCTTCATGCTTATGGTTCATTCGCATGAGCCATTCGCATGAGAACTTCATTAAGTTAAGTTTGAATGTTTTAATTAATTAATATAACATAATGTGCAACCATTCAAATAATCATAAACCCAATCAATTCAGTCACGACTCATTAATGAACTATTAAACATTATAACTAACAGACTATCAATATCATTTCATTAATCATACCAAACAAGATCTATTACATCACATATCATGATCTAGGGACATACATGTATCAACAAACTCCCCCTTGGACCTAGATCTCTCTAATGTCTTGTTTTCTTCATTACCTCCTCATATTTCTTGTACTTGTCCTCTTGTGTGACTCCCGCGTGAATATCAAACGCGAAGCAAAGTTGTATAACGTTTTGAAACTGGAGGGCTTGTACAATGTCTTGTGTGTCATAGAACAGTGGCCACTTGTATAATGTATAGACATCATTAGCAGACAAGTTGGTTAGCCACATTGGGTCGAATACCCTGATAGTATCCATTTGGTCCCCTTTGTACAGAACTATGACAGCTTCAGCAGTTCTCCAATCATAGTACCACCATTTGAAGTGTGGAGTGAAGTCCTGTTGCATTTCCCTAAGAGGGATTCTCGACATAGTGCGCGGAGGACTCCACTTCAACACATCTTTGGTTTTCCAGTAATGGCATCCATCTCAGACCTTCTAATATACCTTGTAGGTTGTTGAGGTCTGAAGTTAATCCACCTGGTGTGGTACTCTTTCTTTAGGGCAGCCTCAAACCAGCCTGACATCTTTCTCGGGTCAGCATACAACAGCTTCAATTTGGCCAGCTGGTTGAGCTCAAAACCTGGTAGAGTCTTTAGATCATGTGGAAATCTAAAGTACTCTATGCCCTTCTCCCTCTTAACGGCATAAACGTTAAGATCATCAAAATATGCCCATGCTATAATCCTGCCTGACACCGTAAGATGTTTCTTGACGCTGTAGAACTTGTGTAGGCATCCCTCTTCAGTGCAGCACGTTGGGCTCTAACTTCTTTAAAACATTCAGCCCACTCAGCCTTTCGAATGTCTACGTCATCATTTGAGGCTTGGACGGTTCCTTCGGTCTTTCCTGTTTCCTACTCCATCTTGTCTAGTACCTCAAACATATCACTGACTAGGGACTCACCCAGATTGGGGACCACATTACCCTCGTTGTCAGCGTACTGAGGGTACTCTTCTGAAGCAATATCTTCAACCTCAACTTCATCAACGTCATTTAGTCTTCGTCACTGGTTGAATCAACTGTTGGAGCATCCTTGACAATTTCATCAGGATTGAGTCTGAACATCTCAGCCACTTGCTCGTTAGATAGGTCATGAATTATTTCACCTTCTTCAGGGGTATAACTCACTGACCTTCTCACAATCTCTTGCAGATCAAGAATCATTGTGAGTTGAGACTTGACCTGTTGAAGGGGAGTAATATCAACTCATCTCTGTGGTACTTTGGATCTGTTTGATTTACACATTTCACACTCAAATCATTAGTAATTTATCAAACAAAATGCATAACTTAATATAAACATTTAGTACATGGTTTTTTTCAATACAATACAAAAGTAATAAATACATAAACATCTACTATTTACTTTGATCCTGAATACTCGGCTCTTCACGTGACGGTGCAGAAGCTGATTGTCTTGTCTGTTCTTTGTTCTCTTCTCTTGCCCTGGAGCTGAGACAGATTCAGTTGCTTCTCCTCCGTCAGTGTCTTCATCTTCACACCATTCTTCGGTTTTCTCTTCATCAGCATCACTCTCATTATCATCATCGTCTTCATCATCTTCATTATCTCTGTCTCCATCCTTTATCTTAAAGGTTCCTCCTTTGATCCTTTCAATTTTAGCAAAATGGTCCTCTTAGATTTTCCAACTCCTCTTTTGCTTACTTGCTGCGACACTTTGAGCTCGGAGTTGGTCCATCTGAGTGCTCTGAGCAGCCAATTGTTGGGCCTGCTCCTCAATTACTCGATCCTGCTCTACAATTTTATGCGATTGTGCAGCAGTCAGGTCAGTAAGCTGGCGGATCTGAGTTGTCTTTTCCTCATCAGCCGCCAGCAATCGCAACACCATTCTGTTTAAAGCTGACAACTGTTCCTCTACCCCGATTGGAGGTAGAGGAGATCTATAGGTGTGTGAGGGAAAGGCTGAGGGCTCGTTTGGTGGCTAGTGGTGGTGGTGGTGTGTGAATATCGGGTCAGGTCGGGATGATAGTGGTGGTGAGTGTGGGATTGATGATGTAGTGGTGCTGGGGTCTGTCTTGTGGTGGTCGGTCTGGTGGTGTCTGCGGTTGCTGTGGGGGAAGGTATGGTAGTGGATGGTGTGTCTGAAGAGGTGGTAGTGGTGGAAGGTATGG
This sequence comes from Flaveria trinervia, assembly GCA_025506515.1. NCBI lineage: Eukaryota > Viridiplantae > Streptophyta > Magnoliopsida > Asterales > Asteraceae > Flaveria > Flaveria trinervia. Next base: position 98,572,449 of record CM046452.1, read on the forward strand.
TGGATGTGGTGGAAGTGGTGGATGTGGTAGTGATAAAGGTACCCTACGCTTCTCTTTTTCTGGCCATGGGGTTTGGCCATTCTCTTCCTCCTTGATCCAGTTGAGGAGGAAGCTCCCCCTCCAATCCCGCCTGAGGACCCCAGCATAAGTTGGGTCAGTTTCTGTATCTCCGGAGCCTCTCGGTTGTTCACCAACAACCCTTAACCCATGTTCTGGGGAACAACTTTCCTCCCACAGTTCGGGTAAGTGGCTCCTCATCCAATTCATCCTCATCCTCCTCGTTAAGAACAAAATCTTGATGAAATCCCCTGACTCAGTACTTCAGCAGATGAGACAAGCACAGGGGGAACAGAATCAGACACAGTGCCTCTGGGTGGAATAGCATCATCCCCACTGTCATCCTCATCTGAGTCAAGAGTGGGTAGGGCTATATGTTCCACCTTAGAGTCACTGTTCTCGTGACGCCACTTTCTCCTTTCCGGCACTACATAGTCTTCTCTGGCAAGATGACCAAACAACCTCCTGACCGGAGGCTTCACTTGCTTTCCCCGGTATACTTTCATCCTTCCCAGGGTGGTGTCATCCATTACCTCCAATACCACCGAATCCTCCTGTTCTTTTGGCAGGGAAGGAAGCTTCTGATCTATTATCATTTGCATAAACCGTGGGTACATACATAAGGCTTCCTTTCCTTTCCCCTCGATCTCCACCAGATAGGTAAAGATCATCTTAGAGAAGCTGAACGGATGGTTCAGCACCAACGCAACGTATGCTTTTGCATCTGATCCGATAGCTCATCAAACCCACCTTTTCTTGAAGCCATGCACTTGAGCAGCACGTGTGCAAGGTACTTAAACTGAGGACAGAGGTTACTCTTGTTGAGTACCCCTGAATTGATGTCCCCAGAGTATTTGGCTCTGAGAAAACATCCACTGACAGTGAGGGGTGTAGACGGGTTGGGCAGTCACCGTCATCCCCCAATTGAAGTACAATCCTTAAGTCTTCCTCAGAAACTGTAATATCCTCGCCAAATATGGAACTTCTTATGCAGTGAGGATCCGATGATCTATCAACTGTAGCGCCTTCCAGAGGCTTGTTGAATGGATCGGTATGGGGTGCAAGGGGTAGAGATGGCATGCGCAATCCGTGATCTCAATAGAAACTTGATAATGCCAGAGAATTCTGCAGCATTTCTGGATGTTAAGTCCAGATGGGCACATATATTATGCTTTGTGCTCATAGTCCATCTACTCGCCATCTGTTACACAAAGATAGTAAACATTAGTACCATTTAATAAGAAAGTCATGAACTCATTAAGCTTGAAGAACATCTTTCTGTCATGCGATTGAAGTTGTGCGACTGAGTTCAACAGTGCGACTGAACCGTGCGAAAGGGGTTCAGTCGTACGATTGAATGGTCCGAATGGGGTTCAGTCGTGCGATTGACCCCATACGTATCTCAGTGTGTGCGATTGGGCTCCTACGCATATACATTCATGCGGTTACATCAGTCATGCGACTGAACTTCAAACGCATGGTTCAGCCATGCGTATGGGCAGTTTGAGCCCTTCAGTCGTGCGACTGAAGTTCATCATGCTGTCCATTCGCATGAAGACCAACTGTGCGATTCACATTTTCAGTTTCACCAATTTTTTGTTTTAAACCTCTATATCTAGTTCATTGGACTCGCCATCTCGTCACTAATGACCTAGTAAACTTAATTTTAACATTTAGCTTAGTTTATGTAGGTTACTAGGGCATTTTTCACTCCGATCAAAGTTTCATTCGAATAACCCAAATTGGTTTAAAATCTTCTGATTTCTACAAGATTGAACTGCAATGTACCTTTATTGTGTCAATCGAAAGTCAGAAGATATTGCAATGTGAACAACTATCTCTCAAATTTTGGCAGAGTAACGGTAAGGAGAGCGATTTGGGTGCGATTGGGAGTGATGAATGAGATGCGATCGACTGAGGCCCTTTAAATACTGACCTCATTCGCTCAGTTCATTCGGGCGACTGAGGTTCAGTCGTGCGATTGGTCCAGCGGTCGCTTTCAGTCGGCCGACTGAGTCTCAGTCGGTCGACTAACTCATTCGGTCTCCTTCATTCGCCTCTTTAGTTGACCGACTGAGCTCAGTCGGTCTACTGTTCATTCTCCCTCTTCTATTCGGTCGAATGGATCATTCATGTCCATTCGTGCGAATGGGATCCATTCGCATGTTGGTCCATATTCATGGTTCAATCGTGCGAATGGGATCCATTCGCATGGTTGGTCCATATTCATGGTCCAATCGTGCGAATGGGATCCATTCGCATGGTTGGTCCATATTCCTGGTCCAATCGTGTGAATGGGTCACACTTAGTGAGTTACAGTCATTTTGAACATTTTACTATAAGACCCTTTTCACTTTGATAAAAATTGTAAGCTCTAACCAATTCAGTCACTTCAGACGTGACCTTTTAAACTTTGAAAAACATGTGGCCATCTCAGACATGACCTTTTAGGTAAGTTAATCCCTTTATGATTCCCTGATGTAGTCCGACAGACACACAAATTAAAAGATAAACACAGAAACTTAAACTAACTACACAACTAAAGTTTATTTTTGGACTTTTTGTGAGAGATAAAACCCTAAGATGGAAATCTAAGGGATTTGGTTAGGGAGTAGACAGCTTCAACTTAGATTGATCATATCTGGACCAATTCAATTTTGGAATCATACAGGAACATCAAATCATTTGGGACCTGTTATTAAAACTTTTGATGCTTAAGTTCTCGGTGTTCATCCAGAGTCGTTAGCAACTTAAGGAAATCATACTGAAACTCTTAGATTTTCACATTGATTTGAACTCTTGAGAATGTAGCCACTAAGATTGTCAGTATGTTTGTCCACTTAAATCCATACACAGACTTTTGACGCAGACTGGTGACTGATTTAGGTTTAATTATTTCAGCTAACATTTGTGGATCCCACACTTATATGGTAATCAACATTCCTCAGAGGTTTTTGAGCGGTCTACGGGTATTATTACAAGAAGAGACTATTCTTAGAGCTTTCAAAGAGAAGCCTGTCTCAGGTCAGTGCCATCGCACAGCAGAGAGGCGGCAAACAACAATGAATTCTAAAATATCTAGGTTATGCTTATCCTCAGGTCAGTGCCATCGCACAGCAGAGAGGCACACAACCTATCTCCTTGTTAGAACAGCTTATATTTTGACACAATTGCACCAACAACATAAGTCATTAGCTTTATTGCATTTGTCTTTCATTTTTTCTTGCTTTGCTCTAATTATGGTCATCCGCACACTTTTGTGGCATTTAAATGCTCATTACCCCTTATTGGAATATATTTGATTGTGTAACCAGTGATAAGATGGAAGCCCACAGTCAGTTGAACAACTTAGTTTGATCTTGAGATCACCAATCAGGTCTAATTGTCTATCGTGTTGAATCTACCAACATATCATTTGTGGTCTAGCAGCCTCTAAGGCTACTTTCTTGTGTCACCTTAGGAGTTGCCAGTATCCTATCATCTTCCCTTTTTATATTGCTTAGACTACACAGACTTATACTTTGAACTTTTGCATCTTTTCAAACTTAAATTTTAAAGTCCCTCTTGATTTGTTCCTGTGTACTATCATGTTCCAAAGGTATTGAATCGGTATCACAGACATAATCTACCTTATTTCAGCTAGTTATCCCTTCTCCCTCATTTTTTTTTAATGTTAACTTGCTGACATATTCTCCCCTAAAATACTAAAATCATTTCGGATTTAATTATTTTTGGATTTTAATAAACAACAAAATAACATGAGTTTAAGTATAACAGACAAAAAGAAAAAAAACAGATAACATAAAATAAAATAAACTTTAACGAAACTACATCGGACTACACATTATTCTCATCAGGAATTACCTCACTTTTCTTTTTAACGCCGTTGAACTCTAGCAAATATTGAAAACGTGGTTTATCAAAGGCTTTAGTATAGAGGTCAGCACGTTGAAAATCAGTATTAATTTTAACCACATCAATTAAGGTCTTTTCAAAACAGTCTCTTATGAAGTGGTATTTAATACCGATGTGTTTGGTCTTAGGGTGTTGAACCGGATTTTTGGTTACTGCAATTGCAGCAGAGTTATCAACAAAAATAGGAGTAGATGAGAATTTAAACCGTAATCCCGCATTTGCTGTTGAATCCAAATGATTTGTGAACAGCAACTTGCAGTAGCAACATATTCGGCTTCACAGGTTGACAATGCAACCGATGTCTGCTTCTTACACTGCCATGTAACTAATCTTCTCCCAAAGAATTGACACCCCGCTGATGTAGACTTGTAGTTCATTTTGCAGCCTCCATAGTCCGAGTCACTATACGCTATGAGCTCAAAATCATCATCATGAGGATACCACAACCCCAGTGTGGGTGTACCCTTTAGATAGCGAAAAATCCTTTTGACCCCGATCAGATGATTGACCTTAGGTTTAGCCTGATATCTGGAACATAAACATGTAGCATACATGATATCAGGTCTTGAGGCAGTGAGATACATGAGGGATCTAATCATTCCTCGGTACATAGTGGCATCTACAAGATCTCCATTCTCATCAGGTGCTATATCATGATTCGTAGCAAGTGGAGTCCCAGCAGCAGAAGCATTCTCCATGTCAAAGCGACTGAGAATGTCTCCTACATACTTGGTCTGATGTAGAAAGATCCCATTAGGTGTTTGATCCACCTGTAACCCGAGAAAGAACTTCATCTCCCCCATAGCACTCATCTCAAACTCTTTCTTCATCACTGCTTCAAACTCTTTGCATAACTCTTCGTTCTTTGACCCGAAGATTATGTCATCTACATATATCTGTACAAGCAGTAGGTCGCCATCCTTTTCTTTAATAAACAGTGTACAGTCAATGACTCCCCTGCGAAACCGTGTTTCACAAGATGAGTCGAGAGTTCTCATACCAAGCTCGAGGAGCTTGATGAAGCCCATATAAAGCTTTGTCGAGCTTGTAAACTCTATCCCGATGATAAGGGTCTTCAAATCCCTCGGGTTGACTACATAGACTGTTTCCCTGATTTCCCCATGAAGGAATGCTCTTCACATCTAATTGGTAGACTTTAATCTTCATGTACGATGCATAGGCAAGGAAGATACGATAGCTTCCATCCTTGCCACGGGTGCAAACACCTCATTATAGTCAATCCCTCGACTTGGCGAAAACCTTGAATCACGAGTCGAGCTTTGTTACTGATAATGACTCCTTGGTCATCCTTCTTGCATTTTAGTACCCATTTGGTGCCAATGACTTTAGCACCTTTAGGTCTATCAACAAAGAGTCCATACACCCAACTTCTTAAACTGCAGAAGTTCTTCTTGCATGGCACTCCCACACCTCATCATTTAGTGCTTCACTAACATATTTTGGCTCAACCTGCGAAACAAAACATCGATAAGCACCATCATGAATGTAACCTTTCTCCATAACTGAGGCGTAATCAGCTGAGTATAGCTGATTTTGATTTGTACTCCTGATCGGACATCTCCAATAACATTGTCAAGGGGATGATAGACGTTTAGTTGTGATCCTGGAGTAGTCGGCACAGTCACCTCCGAACCAAGATTGTGAACATTTTGTTCTGCATCTGAGGAAGGTGGAGTTTGAGGTTCCGAAGTCGAGGGTGCATCACTTATGGATGCTTGTGGACTTTCAGGAACTGGAACCTGTTCCTCCTTACTGTACTGGTCATCTGCTTCAGATTCATCTTCAGAGGAGGAGTCACTGTCATCGACTACCCCTTCTGACTGAGTAGATGATTCTCCCTGTGTGCTAGATGGTATATTTAGAATATCATACATCATCCTAGTAGCTAACTCATCATCCGAGGGAGAGAGGGGGATGTTGAAGGATTTGAAGAATCCATCATAATCGAAGAAGTATGCAGGTCCTTTGCCTGTAGGTGGTGTGGTATATCTCTGAACGTCGACATTACACCACACTTCTACAAGACCCGTTGAATTATTGTAAACTCGCTTGTTCGGTATGTTGTATCCTAGAAAAATTCCTTCAACTACCTTCTCGCTGAATTTTCCTTCTTGTGTCTTCTTCAGAAGTGTACACGGTGCGCCAAAAGGTTCAAGATACCCCAAATTCGGTTTGCGTCTTTGTAGTAGCTCATAACATGTCTTTCCATGGCGCTTGACTATTAGGACTCGATTCAGTGTATAACACGCATTTGCCACTGCCTCATTCCAGAATTGGATAGGCAGTTTCGAGTCTGCTAGCATAGTCTGTGCTGTCTCTATCAAACTCCTGTTCTTTCTCTCAGCAACGCCATTCATCTGAGGTGTGTAAGCAGAAGTGAATTGATGCACAATTCCCTTTTCCTTGCAGTATGCCTCCATTCCGTGATTCTTGAATTCTGTCCGTTGTCTGAGCGTATTTGTCGAACTTTTAGCTTGTAAAGGGATTCCAGTGTGGTTACTAATTCCTTGAATGTCTCCAAAGTTTCTGATTTGGATTTCAGAAACATTACGCAAGTGAACCTTGAGTAGTCATAAGTGACCACAAAACAGTACACGTCGCCTGCAATGCTCCTTGTACTAACTGGACCAAACAGATCCATGTGAAGAAGCTCAAGAGGAAGTTCTATTGAATGAACTTTCTTTTCTTATGAGACTTCTTTGTCTGTTTGCCTTTCTTGCAAGCTACACAAAAGTCAGGAAGTTGGAAGTTCTTGACATTCACTCCTCTCACTAAATCCTTCTGAATCAAATGATTCATCTTCCTTTGACTAATGTGTCCCATTCTCCGATGCCAGGAGATGAATCCTTCTCAGTAGCTTTAGATAAAAAACACTAAACCTCATGATCCGTTGTAACAGCTGTTGACAGATCCAAGACATAAAGGTCTTTATATCTTGAAGCAGTCATCAGAACTTGATCTTCTGGGATCATATATTCTTTCTTCAGCACGTAACACTTCTGGTTATCAAAGATGACTTTAAATCCTTTATCACAGATTTGGGAAACAGAAAGTAAGTTGTTCTGAAGTTGTTGAACGTAGTTCACCTATCAAACTTAACTTTCTGATTTCCCACTTCTCCCTGAGCTGTGATATAGCCTCCTTGTTTCCTACAAAGGAAACATGCCCTCCTTTTATTTGTTTGACGTTAGATAAAAGGGCTCTATTTCCTGTCATGTGCCTGGATGCTCCGCTGTCTATAATCCACGTGTTAGTCTCAGCACTGTATCGAACACCCTGCACATACCAAGTAAATGAATTAGTTTAGGTTAGGAACCCAAGCTTTGACTGTCTTGGGTTTTCCAGAGGCATCACACATCATAAACTCCACCCATTGACCCTTAGAGAGTGAGGGTAGCTCAGGTTCCTTCTTGTCATCAGTATTAGACACGTAGGTGGACTTTTCTTTCCATAAGCCAGATTTGTGCAATGCCTGTTTATGATAAACAGTCGTCTGGCTTACAGGTTGGACTTTAGGTTCACTAGCTCTTCTAGGTGGAGTTAGAGAACTCGCTTAGAAGACCTAGGTCTAGAGTCCAGAAGATCAATCTTCTTCCTAGGTGTCTGATAGAAATGACAGTAGGAAGCAATGTGTCCACATTCTCCACAGTTGTAGCATGACCTGCTATCAACTTTATGAGTAGACTTTCTTTGTGGAGAAGGGCGTGACACTTTAGTAACATCAATCACTTTAGTTTTGACTCTTGTATGTTTGATGTTTTCTCTGATTAACAAAATTTACTGTTTTAACCTGTTTTTTTGGTTAACTGGTTTTTGACTTGAAGCATGTGAAAAAGTAGCATTTGAAGTCCTTTTAGGTTCTGATTTGACTCTGTTGACCCTGACTTTAAGTTAACTTTTTCAAATTCATTTTCCAGATTAACGCAAGGCAATTTACCCTTTGCCTTTGAAGTGGCCTCCTTTTGTTTCTGACCAGATTCAGTAGATGAACATGAGGTGTCTGGATCAGTAACAAGAGGAGTGGTCACACATGATCCTTGATGGGGTTATTATTTACTGGTCTAGACTTAGTGTTCATCAAGGTCTCAGGTGGTGGCGGAACCACTTTGTAGCCTAGTCCTTCCCCGTATTCCTTTCTCTTACTAAGTTTTGAACTATGTGTGAAGAACTAGTCCAACTATGCAGTTTCTGTTTTAGTGAATTGACTTCTACTTCTAGAACTGCCTTGTGTTCTTAGTGTCTTCTAGGGAGTTTAGATAGTACCTAATGTCATTTGCTTGGTTAAAAGCCACTACTTCGGTTTCCCTAAGTTGTTTAGTCAATAGGTCTATTTTTTCTTTGTAACTATGCTCATTTTGTTTTAGTACTCTATTAGCCTCAGTGCACAGACGTAAATCTTTTACTAAGTTATCATTATGATCTAATAACCTAGCAAATTTTTCATCTATGCTATTCCTAAAAGTATCACAAACAGAACAAGCATGATTATTAAAAATTTGGTCAGTGGTACTTACCTGAGTTGGTTCAGAAGAATTAGCCATCAGTGCAGCATCAGATGTTTCTGGTTCTGATGATTCTGACTTTTCTGTCTCTGACGTGGAAACTTCCTCTTTTGGCTTGTAACTGACCTCGGCTGCAGTTGTTTCTTCACTATGTGACATTGCTATCTCAACTGCTATATCACCTTCACTTGCAGAATCATCATCAATATCCTAAACACTGGCAATGTTAGATTCTCCTGGTGAGACAAATCTAAAACTCCAATCCTGTCCTTCATCATCATGAGCAGTTAAGGCTTTTGGATCCTTGTTTGATAAAGTAGAACTAGAGGCTTGCTTGTCTTGGCGAGTAAAGGATGAGAACGGGTTCCCATTCCCGTCTTCTTTGGCTTGACACATTCTCTTTTGAAGTGCCCCTTCTCACCACAGTTAAAGCAGGTCACTTTACTCGTGTCGAAGCCAAAGGTGGTATCCTTAGTAGCAACCAAATTCTGTCCAGTCTTTTTCACAAACTTCTTCGCCCTCCGGACAGCACTTGCTAAGGCCCACATTATATCCATTCTCTCAAGCTCCATCTCATCCACCTGCTCGTAGTCCTCATCTGCCAGATGGCAGTTTCCAATCTTCCCGGCAACAAGTCCATCATATGAATAAACCACTGCTGCTAAAAGATCCATATGCTCTCGAGCTACTTCCACGGTCACATTACCGAGGTTCTCGATCTTCAGTTTGGTAGCGTTTGCTTCTGATCCAATATAATGGTACATGATGACCCAGACGTGTCTGATCCAGAAGGAGAAGCATGTGAAGGACCTGACGAGCTAGACACAAAAGCAGTCTGGAGTGGTGCTCCAGATGTCTTAGCTTGAGGCGTGGCGTTGTATAAAGCTGGATTTTGTGTGTACGAAGACTTCTGAGCTCTATACTTCATCCTTAGTGCTTCTTCTCGCAACTTAAGAATGAATTCATTTATATCCAGCTTTACAAGGATTCCATTCTGTCTCAGGTTAGACACGAATGTAGCCCATTTATCAGGCAATCCGTCTACGAAGTTGCTTACTTCTCTTCCATGGAAGTAGCCACTCCATGTGTATGCAATTCGCTCATCAAGTGGTAGAATCTGTCTATGACTTCGTCCAAACTTTCATTACCAATTGATGAGAAGTTATCGAATTCCTTCTTTAACTCCTTGGCCTTGATTGCCTTCAATGATGCATTACCATCATATCTCTTCTCTAGCTCATCCCACAGTTTCTTGGACTGCTTGTTCTCTGAATACTGGTGGAAATGTCTTTGGGGATAGACTGAGTGATCAATGCATACACTCTTTTCTCTGCATTGTACTTTACTTTCTGTGCGTCTGTCATCCCGCTTAATGTTAGCTTAACTCCATCGGCTCCCACCGGTGTACTATAACCAATCTCAATGGCTTCCCACAGATTAGGAACTACTCCATTAAGGTAGATCTCAAAACGTTGTTTCCAGTGGGGAAACTCATCTAAAGTCAAAAGCTTTGGTGGTTTATTGTGATTCCCACCTCACTTCAAGCAACAGCAGGTTCTGTATCCTTGAGTCCTTCCCAGCAGTAAAGGCTGACATCTGATCTTCCATGACTAATAAACTTATAATCTAATCAACCAAACTTTCACCGATGCGACTGAAGGATGCGAATGAGCTAATCGTGCGTATAAACTCTGCGATTGGTTCAATCGTGCGAATGAACTGGGCGATTGGTTCAGTCGTGCGAATGAATTGGTGCGTATGAGCTATGCGAACGAACGGTTCAGTCGGCCGAATGAGGGCGACTATGTCCAATCGTGCGTATGAGCAATGCGAATGGAGTCCAGTCGTGCGAATGAGTCACTCGTGCGACTGAAGCTGCTGTTTTGCGAAAATTTCTAGGTTTGACGGGTTTCAGCCGTAAAGATTTGAAATTTCACAAGTTCTAATCGCCTAAGTCCGTAGAAACCAAACTTCGATGAGCAGGGAACTTCCAAGATCACTTTTGATGCCAAAGATTGTGTTTTTAGTGCAAAAACACAAACTTTTATGCAATCTTGATTGAATCAACACGTAATCAAGATCCAATAGCTCTGATACCACTTGTTAGGACCTGGTATTCGACCGAAATACCTAGAGGTTAATGTGTAAACCAGATCAAATAGTGCGGAATCCTATTTGATTGGCGATCCAATCAGTGAGAACACACGAAGAATCAATCAAGGATTGAAACTAACGTTAGAAATCGACTAGGAATCGATCTAATGTGTTCTATGAACTTGGAGAATGAATTGGAAGGTTTCTGGACGGCTAGGGTTCATCTGGAATCGTAATTGACCGAGAGTCCTTATTTTTCACGAATTGAGTTGTATTTATAGGTTGGTATTATTCAATCGTGCGACTGAACCATTAGTTTGGTTCAGTCGTGCGATTGAACCATGCGGTTGATTCATTCGTACGACTGAGTGTTCAGTCGTGCGACTGAGCCAATCTTATGTTACAGTCGTACGACTGATCCAGTCTCCTGGTTCAGTCGTGCGACTGAGTCAATCGTGTGAAGTTCTTCATGCTTATGGTTCATTCGCATGAGAACTTCATTAAGTTAAGTTTGAATGTTTTAATTAATTAATATAACATAATGTGCAACCATTCAAATAATCATAAACCCAATCAATTCAGTCACGACTCATTAATGAACTATTAAACATTATAACTAACAGACTATCAATATCATTTCATTAATCATACCAAACAAGATCCATTACATCACATATCATGATCTAGGGACATACATGTATCAACATCAACTGAGAGCCCAAGCATGTAATCACGTATAGTCTGGTGGAGGTTGCCTATCTCGCATCCTTAAAGGATTCAGACATAGCCTCCTCGGGTTGGTCTCAGTATCCAAGGTTAAGCGCAGTATATGATCTGTGAAGATCTCTTCGGGTCTCAATACCCGAATTTGGTCATGATAACTTGGCGCGCAGAGGGAACGGAAGATCTAGTAGGAGCATCCCATAAAAGAGTGAGGATAAGGGCTCTCTCATAGGGTGAAAAGATCACAAAATAGATAGATAAAGAACAAGTAATGAGGAACACGTATGAGATACAAAATGCACAACCCTAGCATGCAATCTACATGAAGGTTCCTAGGTTATAGTCTAGGTCAAGCGTATTGCCTAATTCTCTATAACCAATAGCTCTGATACCAGTTTGTCACACCCCCGCTAAGAGCGGAAACACGGGGGCGTAACGAGACGGGAATCGTCATAACACATGGTAAGCGATAGAGATGCAATAATAATAATGATGACAAGCGTGTCATGACAACACCCGACAACAAGGGGACTTGTGTCGTGTTTAGTCAGTAATCACGACCAAATAGCCATAAGCATAAACATGATACATAAATCACAAAACATAGATGATACATTGTATGCAATTCCCACAACCCAGGAACAAGTTACAAAGTATAATGTTGTTTGAAACAGTTACATCAATTGTTTTCAAAATGACAAGTTTGGCCCGAAAATGCATCCTAGGGTCTCCACTAAGGCAGCACACCTAGAACCTCAGCTAGCATGATCACCTGAAAAGATATGCTCAAAATGGTCAACAAAATTGTTGGTGAGTTCGCAGGTTTAAAGTAAATAAGTAATTGATGTTGTATAAAGTTGTTGTAGAATACCGTGCATACAGTTATAAGTAAGCAAAATCACATGACAAGAGCTTTACACCCAAACCTAATGACGTACACAAAGAATCTTGTCGGAATATATTCACCCAAGGCCCGTACCTGGCTATTGTTGGTACTAACTAGTATACCAACACGAGGGTGGGGGTATCAACCCAGTAGTACTACCAATACCTAACCCTCGGTTCCACACTGGAATTAAATGGTTGTAAGAAAGAACCACAAAGCAGACTCAAGCATGTATCAGATAAGTACCCACAAAACAGTAGCACGTTGATTCCAAGTATGTAAATTGTATGTATGTTGTACAGCATAGAAAATGGGTGAGCATACTTTTCCCCCATGTTTGTAAATGTTTGTGAAGTAGTATAAGCACAAAAAGGGGCCACGAAACTCACCTGTTAAGTGGTAAGTATGAAAGATCGAGATTCCCAACAGTTGAATGCAAAGAATAGTCAACACCTATTGACAGTTATTGTTAAGCATTAATGACATGTATAAAGCGTATAGTAATGGTTGGTCGGTTTGGGTTGTATCGTTTCGGTCGTGGGTAGCACACACACAAGCGGACACACGTATCAGATCTTATGTAGATCCAAGTACTACGAGTAGTCGTCATTGCTTATGACATCCGTGAAATGATCTCGTGGTTAAGAAAGATAACACTTGTTAAGTATTTGGAGTTCCAATTGGATGGTCGATAACTGTAAAATGTTAGGTTGTTTTCAATTGAAATAGTATGTGCATGTTGATAGCGTTGACTTTAATCTTTGTGGTCAAGCAATGACACTTTTACTGATATTACCTTATCATCATCAGACGTTGAAGGGGAAATTCACACTCAACATCATCAGTCACATAACAGGACCAGACGCTAGACTCAACGCTCCATCCTCACGAATCAACCTTCAATCGTACGAATCAGCTTCATTCGTACGATTGAGTCTTTATTCGTATGGTTGGCATTCAGTCGTACCACACAACACACATTCGCACGACCCAAACTCCATGCGCACGAATCAACCCTCAATCGTGCGAATTAGCTACTTTCGTGCGATTGAACCTTCATTCGTGCGATTGGACTCCAGTCGTGCGAAACATGCACAGTCGCATACATTCAGTCGGTCACCTGACTCAATCGCACACAAACATTCATACGCATGACTCAATCACATACACTCATTCGCACGCATGACTCAATCGCATACAAACTCACAGTCGCACGGCTCAGTCGCACGACATGCCTAGTCGCACAACTCAGTCGCACGATTGACTTAGACGCAAGATTCAGTCGCACGACTCACTCAGTCGCACGGCTCAATCGCATGACAGACCCAGTCGCCTGAACTGCAGAATCGCGACTGTGGTCGGGCTGAGCAGCCCCCGAGCTGCTCTAAACGCGATTTTTACACCACAAGGACTTCCAGAAACACTCTACAAACATACACAAACATGAAACACAAGCAGAAAGACCTCACATGCACCCACACGACCTCATGTGTTCGAGTTGAACCCGAACACCCGAAACCCTAATTTGGACAGCTGTGAATAAGCAAGAAAAATGGACAACCAAGGTCGTCTACCTGCTAGAATGGAGTAGACTAGGCCGTAGATGGAGTCTAGACAACAAGAACAAGACCAAGCGGGTTGGATTTGGTGCTAGAATGGAGAAAATGTGTGTGTTGGGAGTGAAGAGGTGAAGAAGATGAAGTGAATGAGGAATGTGGCTGGGAAGGGGGTTTATATACCCAGTCCAAGTTTTCAAAATTACAAGTTTAGTCCCTGCACTTAACCCTCGAGTTCCCCAAAATTTGTTTCGGTTGATTACGACCTTAAAATGTTCGTTATATTAAGGTTAAAAGCGTGTTTAATGGCATTTGATAGTCTAAAATGGTTTTATTAATGAAAATGGTTGAAATGAAAATGATATATTTGGTGGTAATGGTGATGAAGTTATAAAAGGTTTATGCTTAACACACGTTCTCAGAGAAGTACAGGCACATGGGAAAAATAAGCAGACATGATTCCTTAAAGTAGGAGTTCATGAAGAAAAGGAAGAATAATTAAAATATTTCTATGCTTATTCATGTCGTTCGACGGGCCTTAAGGCAACGGTTGTCACACCTGTTACGTTAGTGCAAACATACTTAAAAGTCCTTACATTCTCGAACCGTTAGTAATGTGTAGCGAGGTAATTCTGAGTAGTACTACTGGGTTTGACAAACCCCGCCCGGGCTAGTCGCGCTAGCTTGATTGGAGGTCAAACGGGTGCGTTATTGACCTAACATTTGTCACTGTCTGGGTTAGATGTGACGGGAAGGCAACAAACTTACAAACAGTCAGCTTCAGTTTGAAACGCTAACTAACTTGATTATAGACTAGCTACCTATCGATATGCTTTAATTAATTTACCATTCGAACAGTTACAAACATTTTTATATGTTATTAAACCTGTGAACTTACCAACTTTATGTTGACATAATTTAGCATGTTTCTCAGGTCACAGGAACGCTTAAGCTCATGTTGCACAATTAGGGAACGCACTCAGGACATGCATCATCAAACTCATTTATTTTGCTTTGAACATTTTATTTGGCATAGTACTTTGGGAACTTCTAGTATTGGTTTACATTTGTCTTTACGCTTCCGCACTGATGTTTATTTCGTTTATGACTACTCTGATTTAAAGTTCAAACGTTTATTTAAATTCATATAGTGTCGTTTGATATGACCGTGTCTGAGATCCTGGTTTGTCACACGCCTCGCGGTAAAACCCCGCACGTGAAATTTGAGGGTGTGACAAAAACCACTTTATATTGATTATTATTCGAAATAAATGTGTATACGGGTCTCTAACATCCTTAAATATCGTATGAACTCCACCCTTCTCATAACCATAACATCTTAAATCAACTTCCTTCCTCAAATTTCCTTGGATGTTTTTATGTTGAAAGATGTATAAACTCGCCAACTTAATCTTTATGATGATGATCGTAACAATTTGTTGGCGAAAACAAGTTTAACGAAAGGGGTGGATTGCAATCCATCTTTTTTAGACCCTTGTGTACCCACATTCAAGGACCCAAATGCGATGGTGTCAGACGCGTGTTGTGACAATTTAGAGGAGAAGAAACCTTGCATATGTGGTTGGTACAACGATCCCGAGACTAGTGTCTAATTTAAGATGCCTGGTGCAGACAATGTTTCATCTTCTTGTGGTGTTGAGTTTCCATACCCGAAAACTTGTGACTAGAGAAATTGCATATCACAATAACATATAAGATGTATGCTTTGTTTTGCTACCAGAGTGTACTGTTGGTAATATATTTTCAATTAGTTAAATATATATGGATTTATTGATGGTAATATACTTACTTAAAAGTTTATATTTGTAACATTTTAGTTATGTTATGATTAGAAGTTAGAGTGACCACTAGAGTGGCTTGAAAAACCACCCTAACCTTAACATTGCGTTTGGTTCACAAAATTCTCAATAATTGGAATTGGAAAAATTTCATACAAAATCATGTTTGGTTAGTAAACGGATGAAATTGTAAATTTTTTTAACTTTTACTGGAATTCACATTTATTTTACTTACCTATAGAATGTTTAATATTCCAATGAAACATTCAACATTAACATTTCAATCCATTTAAAATTGACCAACCAAATATGTATCAATTTTGACAAAATTCCAATTCCAATTATAATTTCTTTGCAAAACATTCTACGAACAAAACGTCCCCTAAGGTTGGTGGGTGTTCGGGGGTGAGAAATTAGCATGAGCTAGGAGGCCACCTGGTAATACAAGAGAACAACGCCCATACCCTTGTGGTATTACAAAATCAAGTGACGTGTAGGATCTCCATGCCGCTAGTGAGGAAGACATTGAAAGAGCCGTTGTAAGAAAGCAAAATAACTGGTGTCCGGTTACGTTGCAATGCTTTAGTAGTACCAAACCTCTCTTGGTATAACACCCTCTAGCTTAAAACAAAACAATTGCTAGAAAAATTGCTTTAAAAACATAATGTAAATACAAATTTCCTCTTCACGTCCAAAGGAATCTATTAACATGCGCGACTAGAGATTGATATGTTGTACATATGTTCTCCTATTCACATCACTTTTAATTGGTTTTATTAAACCTGCTAAACATTTATATTTAAAAGTATTTCTTTTTAACAACTCTTTTAAACCTACTCTTAACTTTATATCTTAAAAAACTTATCATATATAAGGGAAATTAATTGTTTAAACATTAAAGTGAATATAAGTAATCGTGGTTTTTTTCCAATTTACAATATACAAGTATAGTTGTGGTTCATGGTAAATAAATAAATAAAAGAAATAATAAAAAAATAACAACTTGACACCATCCCGCGACGTATTTTAGACTCTTCGTTTTTGGTAATTTTAATACTATTTAATTTTTTGATTTAAAGGTTAATTGGCAGTGATATGTTCGATCACACGTCACTTAAAATTTTTTTTTATAAATACACGTATAAAAGATAATATTCGATAAGTGAAAGTTTCGTTATGCAACATCAATCATTTATAGCATTTTAACAGATGATTGTTGGTCTAGTGAGCATATACACAAGGGAGTGACGTTTTACCGAATTCATGTTCAGGTTATTTGAATATTGAGTTTTTGTAACGGAATTTGAATTAGAATTTGGTTTGAATTCAGAGTAATTTGAATAAATTAATTCAAGCCTTGTCTAAACTTAGTCAAAACGAGCTTTAATAGAACTAAGACAATTTTAAAATTTTCTTGAAATTCAAGTTAAACCAAACTAAAGTGAGCTTAAGCTCATGGTTTCAGTTCGGTTTTGACCTTGGGTCGACTCCGATCAAACAACTTTACTTCAAAAATGTGATATTTAAATTATGAACCCATGTTCAATATGAACTCTACTTTCCTCCATCTTTAATTAACCTCGTGGTCATGTTTTTCTGTTCATTTTTTTCACGTTTCTTTTAAATCTCATTTTCGTTTACCATTATATAATAGTACACATGCAATAGTTTAATACTTTAATACATAACAAAAAGAAACAAAAAGGTGAATGGAAATTCACGATTAGCATAAAATAGGACTCTAAACAAGTCGAGCCGAACCGAGCTATAGTGAGCTTGGGCTCAGTACACTTTAAACCATGCCGAATCTAGCTCTTTTAAAAACGAGCAAGTCGAGCTAGTTTTCAAGCCAACCTGTTTATTATATTTTATTGCTTTTATCTTTTCCTCATATTCAGATATATAAAAACAAAATATGGTTTATTTTGTTTGTTTTTATATACGATAATGATATCTAAAAGGCTGTAATCATATTTCATGTTTTTATACTTAGAGCGTTCATTATAAAATGTTTTAATGATTATACGTATATTGTATATTTAAAAAACATAATGTCATAATATATGTTCATAACTTGTATAAATTATAATTTATGCTTTAGTTTGGCGAGCGAGCCAACTATCGAGTGAACCACGAGCCGGGTTGACATTGACTCGGGCTCAACTCATTTAGAAACTGAACCGAAACGGCTCAGCTCTTTTACAATCAAATCGATTCGAGCAAGCTAAATGATCATGAGTTATTAACTCGTATAGGTCTGAAAATTTTAAAATCAAGCAGTGGTAATTTATATGAGTATCTTTGTTAGCCGAAAAGTTAATAATAATAAAAAGACCGGGGCCCCGAATAGAACTACTCATGTTTCGGATTTTTCCCGTTAATTTCAAAAGCTCCACCCCCACTTTCTGACCCGATTAAAATGGCGGTTCACTGCCACCACAACCTCCAAACGCCATCATGCCTCCGTCGTCTCTCTTCTCCGGCACCACCGTCGCCGCCGCCGTCCTCCTCCTCCACCTCCTCCGCCTCTGCAACCTCACCTCATCTCTCAACGAACCCCAATTCTCCCCTTTCACCGGCTGTGAGGGCACTTTCTCATGCGGCAACATCCACAACCTCACCTACCCTTTCACCGGCGGCCACCGACCGGACCACTGTGGTCCACCGGAGTTCCGACTCACATGCCCCAACGACAACTACCCTGAGTTAACCGTTGATTCGGTTGCTTATCGCGTTCTTGAAGCCAACTTGACCGGAAAAACCCTCGTTTTAGCCCGATCGGACTTATGGAACAACACATGTCCTACGAAGTTCGTCAATTCGACTCTTGATTCGACGATTTTTGACGCTGGTGGTGGTCAGAATGTCGATCTGACGATATTCTTTGGGTGTAGCTCCTTGCCCAGCATGTTGATTCACAGAAAAATCGGTTTTTTTTGCGACGTTGGTGGTGTGGATCTTACGGATTCGTATTTCTTGATTGGGGAGGTTCCGATTGATCCTATAAGGAAGATGATACACTGTACGAATGGGGTGACGATCCCTTTGCTTAGAACTGTTGGCGCTGATCTCAACCGGAGCTTGTTGACTCTTGCGGAAGCTTTAACTCGGGGTTTTGAGGTCGTTTACAGTGATCCGTATGGTGATCGGTGTTCGGAGTGTAGCAGATCAGATGGGTATTGTGGGTTTGATATTTCTGCAGGCGAACCGATTTGCATTTGCAACAGTAGGATATGTAGCCCACCAGGTGTTCGACGTTTTTCCTTCTTGTATAATATTATGCAAAACTAACCTGCAATTCTTGGGATAATTTGTTCATGTATTGTAGTTATGAAGTTAGCGGTTTTTTGAAATTCTGTTTGTTTGCAGGGAGATCGAAGAAATCGTCTCTGACTTTAAGCATAAGTATGATTTCATTAATTCTTCTGTCACTATGTAGATGAAAATTTGTTACTTTATGTCTTGATCATTGTTTCATGAAACTGAATTTTACTCTTGTATCTTGAATCATAGTTCTTCCAACCATTGGAGCAATTCTTGTTGGTGCTGCAATCACATGGGGAGTTTTTGTTTGCAAACGAAGGAAAAGGCGTGCTATAAAAGAAGTAGCTACCACAAAAACCGAGAGCAAATCCATTCTAACTCTTGGTTCGAGCAACAGATTAAATAGGTCAGCTCAATCAAATTTCATTTACAGCATGCCTTCATATCCTTCGTCAAAAACAAGTAAAGAGTTTGGGAAATGCTCCTATTTTGGAGCTCAAGTTTTCACCTATGAAGAACTAGAAGTAGCTACTGATAACTTTAATGATTCAAGAGAACTTGGTGATGGTGGTTGTGGAACTGTGTACCATGGTAGTGCTATTAACCCTTTTGTTTTATAACTCTTGACATTTAGTGTGTATGTGGTTTTGATTAACTTGTTTGATTCTTTTCTTAGGCAAGCTTCTTGATGGTCGTGAAGTTGCTGTGAAGCGTTTATATGAAAACAATTTCAAACGGGTGGAGCAATTCATGAACGAAGTTGCGATCTTGACAAGATTAGATCATGAAAACCTGGTGAAATTATACGGTTGCACCTCAAAACGAAGCAGAGAATTACTCCTGGTTTACGAGTATGTTCCCAATGGAACAGTAGCCGATCATCTTCATGGAAAACTAGCCAACTCAAGCTCAAAATCAGGGTTGTTTACATGGTCTGTGCGCCTAAACATAGCCATAGAAACAGCCAAAGCACTAGCCTATCTCCACTCGTCAGACATCATTCACCGAGATGTGAAAACACACAACATTTTACTAGATAAAAGATTTCGAGTCAAAGTTGCTGACTTTGGGTTGTCAAGATTGTTCCCAAACAATGCCACACATGTATCCACTGCCCCACAAGGAACACCTGGCTATGTCGATCCTGAATACTACCAATGTTATCAGTTGACGGACAAGAGTGATGTTTACAGCTTTGGGGTTGTTTTAATTGAACTCATTTCTTCGTTACAAGCCGTTGACACCAGTAGAGATAGGAGCGAAATCAACCTGGCTGCAATGGCCATCAACAAGATCCAAAGTCATATGTTGGATGTTTTGGTTGATAAGAGTATTGGGTTTGAAGCAAATGGTTTGGTGAGGAGGATGATCACCTTGGTGGCTGAACTGGCTTTCCGCTGTCTACAGCAACACTCGGGTATGAGGCCGACAATGAAAGAAGTGGTGGAAGTTTTAAGAGGGATTCAAAGTGATGAGTTGAATGCTCAGAAACCTGAGGTTCTTGACATCATGGTGGATGATGGTGCACTGTTTAAGGATCATAACACAGAGCCACCATCGCCTGATTATGGGATTACTAACAAACTATATGGCAGTTGCATGCCAAATTCTTCTGATGGTTGATGAATTTTCTTGTGCGTAAAATTTACAATGGGATGTAAATAACAAAGTTTTAGAATTACCCACATCATAATCATATATCTCCAGGATGTAATAGTAATTTGAACTTTGAAGTTCAGCATTGGTTTTGAAGCCTGAGAGAAGGCTTATGTAGGATGCATATTTCATATGTTACCTGCTTTTAGTTTTTAAACTAATAAATTTGTAACAATTTCTGTTTTGGTTTGTGTGACGTTTTCTCTTTTAAGTGGACCATTTCATTGTTGCCGATTTACATTTTACTAAAATGGTGATCAACCGCTTGAAAGAGTATAATTGTGTTATCCAAAATGCCAGTGTCTCAAAGGTTAACATAACAAGCTTGTAAATGTGTGCACTTGATAGGCTGAAGATACGACAATTGCAGGATCAATCACTCAGAAGCGTAAGACTCTCCAAAGCATGTATTTTTGTGTTTGTGTATATTCATATTTATGAAAAAAAACGTCTATGTACTTAGTTTTACAATACAATAGAATGGTGTAGGTCATAACTAGTAGTCAAGGTTAAATAAATACAAAAAAACATGCTTAGATCCACCAAAAATCAACTATGTACAACCAGATTAACTCAGTTAAAGAGTACTTTTGAGTGGATCATGTCCACATGGATGGTGTCATGGTGATATGACCCGAAAAAACTAGGGGTGGTTTGGTGTTGCATATGCCGTATGATAATGTATGTCCTAAGAGTAGATTTTTTTATTTTTGTTTATATAATTACATTAAAAATTACTATATTTTTTCTCCTTTTCAATTAAATAATATTTTTTATACTATTATCATTATTTTTTTCTCTCGCCTCCACTCACAACCACTTTAAAAAATATTAAATATTTTATAATGATTAAACAGTGATTATTCAAATATACCAATCCACAATAAAAAATTTCTGAGCATCGGATGGAGTTCCTGGAGCTCCGTCTCCGATCACCTTCTATAGAGTCACTTACATATTGTTTGCTTGCAGTTCATATCTAAGCTCGATAACGCTAGATATAAGATATGAACTAACATAACAATAACACCCACCGTAGATTCCGATGTACCAACAATATGTGTTCATTTCTAGTTGAGCTAGGTTCCACCAAATCACTTCGTTATACACTTATTAGTTATTACAATCGTCACTAATTCGAGTTCAATTCGATAGAGCTCCGATTATAGACTTTTCAAAAAGTCAGTCAATGCCATAGGAAGATGAAAAGTCACATAATATCATCCACGTAAACCTAAAAAGTCAACATCGTGCCACCTTAATCTAATACTAAAACATCACACCCCCAATTAAATAATCACCATTACCTTTTCACACATGGTAGCAGTTGTTGAGTTTGAGTGATTCAATTAAGCAACCAGTGACTCAAAAACACCACCAACCCTTTCTCCAACCCCATTCATCACTCACCCTGAGTCATCTTCATCTTCTACAAACACATATTCCCATGAACACCCACTATATCATCCAAAATTACTAATTCTCATCATAATTCAACTACATCACACCAATTCAGAAGGACTCTATGGCACCTGCAGCAATTCATTCACCTGTGGAGCCATCTCCGGCTTTCGATACCCTTTTCGGCGACATCAAGATCATCCACAATGTGGGTACCCTGGTTTTGAGCTAAACTGTGATCAACAGAATCTTCCCACAATCAATATCATGAACATTACGTATCGGGTTCTTGATATCGATCCAACGGCCCAGATACTGAAGCTGTTCGAGGAGATATGATCGACTCGACGTGTCCACAAGATCTAGTGAACACCACCATTGATCACAAGCTCTTCGACTACACCTCGAGTTATATGAACTTTAGTTTCCTATTCGGATGCCCGATTACTTTAATGTTGTGGGTGTGATTGGATCGGTTATTTGCGGTGAGGATGGGATTAGTCGGGTTTTTTTAGTCCCCGGGGCACTGGGCCCGGGGATATGTGATACTAGTGTTGTAATCCCGCTTCCAGTTGGGCTCACAGGCTCAACTGAGTTGGTTGATGTTTTAGGGGAAGGGTTTGAGGTTAGGTGGAAGGTCGAGCCTGGACCTTGTACTGATTGTACACAGTCTGGTGGTCAGTGTGTGTATGATGAACGTACACGCCTCAGCACTTGTGCTTGCCCTGAACCACCGCTTTTGTCTAGTAGTTGCTCGAAAGTTAACAAAACGGAAGTGAGTTTATCGCCCCCGTCATCATCTCCATCACCAGGTACACAAGGCTTTTCCTAATGGCTAGTTTGATATGGTTTTAATTGTTTAAAACGTTGATTTTTTGTATTGATGTGTCTTATGTCATTATTTTGCATAGTATAATATCGCTTTTACTTAGAGACTTGTTAATTGGCACTATAAACAATTTGATTCTAACATCACTTTAAATGTTTAAATAATTGAGACACCTAAACTTATCTATCCACGTTATACATACAACTATAATAATTTGTGTTCTCATGGACCTAGTCCAAGGTAGGATAGGGTCTGTTTAGTCCGTTAAGATAGTAAATTACACCTTTTGATTTACAAAAGGTATATAAAAACACTATTATAGTTTAATGTTAAACACATTTTGATTGAAAAGGTGTCATGTTTGTATGTTTAATTCAAGTTATTTTGTTGTTCTGGTCAAGTCACCTTGGCTCCTCCCTCGGTGACCATCAACCACCCAATGTCTTCGAGTAATTTTTTCTTGGCCCTACGCAACGCCTAAAGTCAACCTAGAGCTGATCTTTTCTTTTCACTTATGATATGGGCTATTGGTTTCGTCTTATCATGGATCTGTCAGAAGAGCCACTAACAACTCATGACCACTATTATGTGAGAAAATAATTGAAAGTGTTTCAGCATAAATTGAATAATTACGATCTTCAAACATTTGACATACCACATCTAGTCAAAAACACCCCTACATATTTCGTTGTTAGATGAAAATAATTGATTGCGAGTAAATATTATCACCTATAATCTCCATGTATATGATATAAGAGGAAAAGAAACAAAATGATTGGTTTATTCCGTTCTTGAAGACCGTTTTACTCTCTTGGTGTTGCATATGAGTCGCTAAAATGGCACGACTAACGAGATCAACATCATGAATCTATTTAAAATCAATCAATAACTCCTAAAATATATACAATTCCTTTATAAACATACAAATTTTGTATATTTAATGATGGTTATAATAATTTTATTTACTGGTCAACAAGTGCGAACTATATTCTAGTGTCGCATAGTCCTCAAATTCTTAATTTTGGCATCGTTTTATTTGTTGTTTTTACCTACGAACTTGTCAAGAAGTGCTTTATTTTGTCAAAAACTTATTTAAAAGATCAACATAATATAAGATGGGATTTGTGTTTTCTATAATCTCTATTTTATCCTATCAATATGTACATGTCCCATTGTTCATATTTCATTCTTCTCCTTATATCAATCCTAATAAAAACCCCAACATGTTTGCGCGCTGCTGACGCGCGTTACAAGAGTTGTGACAATGAATTCGCGTGTGGGGGCCTTCAACACATTAAGTATCCTTTTTGGGGCGAGAAGCGTGCAAAATATTGTGGGAAGCTAGGTTACAAGCTAAATTGTATTAACGATATCCCGGTGATTAAAATAAAGTCACTAGACTATCGAGTCATCAATGTCAATTACCACTCACATTCCATCATCGTAGCGAGAAAGGACTATTGGGGTGAAATATGCCCGTCGAGGCTCATAAACACAACTATTGATTTTAGGGCCTTTGACTACACTTTTGGCACCCGAAACCTGACTCTAGGTTACGGGTGCCCTCCTAGCACCCCTCAAGTTACGGGTTTGGAGTATTCTTGTACCATAAATAATACAAAGACTAATGTGGCATATGACCCAAGTATGTCATGTAACCGGTATGTTATCGTTCCTGCTTTTGGGGACGTTGCAAGCGATCTTGACCAGAACCGGACGAGCCTTGTAGATGCGCTAGAAAAGGGGTTCGAGTTGAGGTGGTTCGTTACGAACGAAGAGAGTGACCTATGTAAAAACTGCATAATATCCGGTGGGGAATGTGGGGTTGAGCATAAGAATAACAGTTTCATTTGCTATTGCTATGATCGTCCGTCACTAAGTGTGTGTCGTAAACGTCCAGGTATTTTTGTCATTGCACTTCGGATAAACCGTTCATGTTTTGGCTGACCTGACAAAAATTTTAAAAGTTAAAATGTCTTATAGTTAAACATAAATGTTCTATACACTTTTATACATGTTACAAATCTGCATTTTTAGAGCATTAGTTTGCAAACCAATAAAATAAAATAAAAATCTTTCTAGTCATGTTCTTATCAACCCGTCATGTTCATGTTCATGTTCATGTGTTTGATATAATTTTTGTGGTCATGTTAGGTTCGGTTTCATGTAAACTTTCCAGGTTTGTGCGGGTTTGACTTGTCAACCTGTAAAAACGACTTCTGTAGCACACTAAATACCAAAGTAATATAAACAAATACATGCTCTACAAGCTTGTTCTTTTTTCCTAAATGGGATCATTCATAAATGGGATCATTCATAAATGGGATCATTCATTCATTCATTAGAATTAGTTATAAACTCTAAGTTAATGCCTTGATGAGATAAATTTGAAACTAAACTTTCTTGAAATTTTGTATAATTGCAGGGAGTTCAAAGAGTAATTTACTCACTATAGGTATGGATTGTACTCTCACTAAATAGAATGAAGTTTCTCCAATGTCATTGTTTCAAGAAACTAAAATTTAACTTCTTCGAATTTCAGCACTTTCGGTCATTGGGTCGGTTGTTGTAGGTGTTGGCATCGGATGGGTCATCATTGTTTGCATACAACGCAGAAGAAGGCGTGCGATCAAGGAAGCATCGCCTACCCAAACCGAGAGCAAAGCCATTCTAACAAAGTTGTCAAACAAAGGACTAGTGATAAGTGACAATTCTAACTTTACTTCTAGCATCCCTCCGTATCCGTCACCAAAAGCATCAGAATCATCTAAAGATTTCAGGAAAAGCTCCTATTTTGGAGCTCAAGTTTTTACTTATGAAGAACTAGAAGTCGCCACTGATAATTTTAACGATTCTAGAGAACTTGGAGATGGCGGTTTTGGAACTGTGTACTATGGTAATACTTATAAATTCGCGTGTATTGTCAAAATCTTTAAGGCTTTGGTGTAACCCTTTGGGTTATGTTTTCAGGTAAGCTTATTGATGGTCGAGAAGTTGCAGTCAAACGTTTACACGAAAACAGTTTCAGACGTATGGAACAATTCATTAACGAAGTTAGGATCTTGACGAGGTTAAATCATGAAAATCTAGTGAAACTATACGGATGCACCTCGAAGCGAAGCAGAGAACTTCTGCTAGTTTATGAATATATTCCTAATGGAACAGTAGCTGATCATCTTCATGGAAAAGTAGCAAACTCAAGCACGAGTTCATTTTCATGGTCCGTGCGGTTCAACATTGCCATACAAACGGCTGAGGCACTAGCTTATCTACACGATTCAGGCATCATTCACCGCGATGTGAAAACTAACAACATCTTGTTAGATAAAAGTTTCAGAGTAAAAGTTGCTGATTTTGGGTTGTCAAGGTTGTTCCAAAATGTTACACATGTGTCTACAGCACCACAAGGGACACCTGGTTATGTTGACCCCGAATACTACCAGTGTTATCAACTGACAGACAAAAGTGATGTTTATAGCTTTGGGGTCGTCTTGATTGAGCTCATTTCTTCATTACAAGCTGTTGACACAAACAGGCACATGCACGATATTAACTTGGCTAATATGGCTATGACCAAGATTCAAAACCATATGCTGGATGAGTTGGTTGACAAGAGTATCGGGTTTGAGACAAATGGGTTGGTGAGGAGGACGACCGCCTTGGTGGCTGAGCTGGCTTTCCGGTGTTTGCAACAACAAAAAGATATGAGGCCGACAATGAAAGAAGTAGCGGACACTTTAAGAGGGATTCAGAACGATGACCTGAATGCTCATAAACCCGAGGTTGTTGATATTGTGGTGGATAGTTGTGGTTTGTTAAAGGGTCATAACACATAATCACATAACCGACATCATCGGATTCTGCGGTTACTAACAAATTGGTTGGTGGTTATGCACCAAAGTCTTCTAGTGGTTGATCGGACTTTGATGAATCTGAAAGTAAATTTTTGTTGTTGGGTTATGAGAACACATGACAACAACTTCTAAAAGGAATGTATATAGTCAACTTTTGGAGCAACTATAATTACAATATCATGTTTTCACATCTTCAGTAGATAACAGGATAACTATTTTAGATTGAGTTAGTAATTGACATTTAAAGAAAGAGTTAGACTTTAACCACGTAAGATTATAAACGAATATATCATGAACCTAATGAGCAACGAGTTTAAGAGGAGTACGAGGTATGATTCATAATCATAAGATTTTTACATTGTATATATACATATTTAGAAAGGTAGGTGGACCTTGCTAAATGCATAATTAATCCTTATTTTGTTACATAATTACTACTTACCCCGATCCTATTATTTTCAACGTGCATACTTTTGTCAAATATATCACATCTTAGTTCATACTTATGCTAATTTACAACTTAGTCTCATACCTATGTTAAATTACAACTTAGCCCCCATTCAATATTACAACGTAAGCCCTCAAACTTCTATTGTTTCAAGTTGACCTCCTATACTATAAGTAACATATATGTTTTCAATTTAAATTATTTTTTTAAAGTATTAGATACGTGCTAGACATGTTAATTTTTTTTCAGTTTCTAAAATAAAAACATACCAACTTCGTACGTTTCTTTAATAAATTTAACCATGTTGGTCCACCGGAGTATGAGTGTCACGAAATTCGCGGACGTGTCGTAACGTATCATTAATTACGTTTATGTCGTCTTACGGATCTGCCACAACGCGCGAGTCAAATTTTCTCGCTATAACTTAAAATCAAAGGTCGAAACGAGCCACCGACTTTTGATGTAATTAAATAGCTTCCTTTCGAAAACACAATCAAATGGACTATTGTTGTAGGAGTGGTAAGTTTTTTGCATTTTAACAATGTGTTCGTGGGCTCAAAACCCATTAGTTCCAACTTTTTTTTCTTGGTTAAATTTAACTTTTTCTCTATTATGTCTCTCTCACTTTCCTTCCCTCAGTACTTTTTAAAACTTTATAAAATATTACTTTGACCCCTTTAAGTTTTTAAAGTTTTGGGTTTACTTATGTATCCGCTTACGTTTGGACTTAATTAAAAGTGACTCAAGTTAAATATAAAATGTTTCCATGCTTAACATAATATACCCTTTTAGACTGTCTAAGTTTCGTCATGCGTCTACGTTTCTACATAAGTTTTGTGTGAAAACACATAGGATCAAATATAATACGTTCTGGTTTGCTCTACGTTCTGACATAAATTTAGATTGGAAGCGAGACAAACAATTATAAGTTTGTTTTTCGACATAAATTTTATTTAGAAAAAAAGTCGGGTTAAATTAATGTGCTTTCATTCAACGGTATAAATTCGAGTTATTCTACATGTTGATGTATATAAATTTATTTCAGAATAGACTCGGGTTGATTGTAATTTATACTTTATCCGGGTCAAAAGTTCTAGTTTACAAGTAAACATCAAACACCTTATTTTTAACAAGTGATGTCCTACAATCAAAACTAGTTTTAAAAGCATCCACAATAACTAGACCTAAAAACGTATATTTTTAATTATCACACTAAAAACAATTTATTCTTCAAAAACCATCTTATAAGTAGATTTAAAACCAAATCACCTCATCGTCATTTTTTATTTTTAAATCAATAAACTTTGTCACTATACATAGTTAATATGTATAAAGAAGCAAAGATGCCCCGACTACTTTGGTTTTATCTCATACTTGTGGATGAACGCCCCTTCAAGTATAGGGGTACCCAATGATGAACAGAACGCCAAGGTGGCCATTCTTGAGACCCAAACACAACTTATTAATTCTAAACTATATTAAATCAAACGTGGGAATTGCTATTATTGAACCTAATACAAAATATACTTTTTTATGAAAGAGATTTAAATAACCTCTTACCTTTACAAGGAAAAAGATATTATAATACACGCACATAATTTGACATTGACTTGAAGGAAATTTCTCAATCTTCTTCGGGCTCGACACATCGGTTGACCTAGGTTGAGAGTTGGGGTGCAATCGCTTCCCGTTAAAATAATTTTTTAATGTTATATGTATGTAAAAATCCCGAATACCCCTTTAAAATTATGAAATCGTATCACTTTTGACTTTTCATTAAAAATTTCCATGTAATGTATTTTTGTAAATAAGAAGAGAATTGTAAACACATAATTTCTTAGGGGCTATATCCAATTTTAGCCAAAGTTCACGGATAATATTTGCACAAGTTGTTAAAATTCTCCCTCGAAAATAAAAACCTCATAATATCCAGAATTAGCCCAAAAGATTTCATCGGAGCGTATTCGTGTATCGTATTTCATCGGAGAATTATTCGTGTATCTCCACCGTCTCCGGTGACCGGAGATCGAATCTATTAGCCGGCGACATAAGGTCTTCTGCTTATCGTTGCTTCAGAAGTCAGGTTGTACTAATAATTCCTTTTGGATTTTTGATTATGTTTTGATGTGATAGCTGCTGCAAAGTTGATGATTATACTAAAATCGGTACAATTTTGGAAATTAGGTCAATGTTGTATACCGTATCTATTCCTAATCCCTGCTTATGTTCTCCAAAAACCACTTCGCACTCTCGAAGTCGTTCCAGTTTTAAAAGGGTTAGGGTTCGAGTATCAGCTACATTACCTGAATCTAATGGGGTTAAATTAGAGTATACTCCATGGCTAATTGTTGGATTGGGTAATCCTGGGAACAAGTATCAAGGAACTCGCCATAATGTAAGATTTGTGTAACTCATTTTTTGAATTTGATTTGTAATTCTAATATTTTGTTGATTGTTAGGGTTTAGGGTTTTGTTGATGTGTTTTTGATCTTTATATGATTGGGATGATTGTAAAATATCTTATTAGGTTGGTTTTGAAATGATTGATCGCATAGCTCAAGAAGAAAGGATTGTGATGAACACCATACAGTCTAAGGCTTTACTTGGAATAGGTATGCATGTTGATTTATTGGTTACCTTGTTCTGGATGCTTAATTCGTTTACAGTTTATAAATATTTGGGTATAAAACTCTAAATGATCTATTTCCATAAATCTTCAAGGATGTGATTAAATCAAGAGAGTTGTATGCAACCGAAGAAGATTCAATTACAAAACTCGTGTTTTCCCATCCTCACACCTGTAAAACACTTGTTTCTTTTTCATCTAATTGTTAAGTGTAGCTTAAATAATTTGGAATGAAACAAACAATAATATGGGATATATATTACAAGGGGATGGGATCGTTTAAATGGGCGATGTAGTTTGATTTAGTGATAAATTCTACACTAAATATTAATCTAAACATTCTTTTCTGCAATCAGTACAGGTTTAATTGGCGAGGTGCCCGTTCTGATAGCAAAGCCTCAAGGATATATGAATTTCAGTGGAGAATCGGTTGGTTTTCATCCTTCAATTTAACTTTATATGTCTGATGTATTATCTACTCACATTCCATACAATGAATGTGTCGGTAATAAGGCATTAGACATGTACTCACAGTAGTGTGTAATTGTGTATTATTTATCCATGGTCCTTTTGTTCCTATCTTTTTTGGAACAGTCGCATTAGGTTGGAAATATGTGTACTTCTTAGACCTAAGATCTATGCTTACAGTACGTTATAAAAAGTTTCTTATATACGTCTTATGCATCCTTTTGTTTGTGACTAGTATGTGTTTTATATGGTGATTGTATAGTATTAGTTATCATACAGTCCCGCCAAGTGTTATATTTACTGTAACCTCTAATATTCATCTTGATCTCTTATTTAACAAGGTTGGGCCCCTGGCGGCATATTATCAAGTTCCACTGCGTCATATCCTACTGGTATTTCTTTCCTCAGAGTAATTATAACATTGCAATTTACATACAAGCATGAAATGTCATATAGTCAACTTATGTGTTCTCTGTTTAGGTATATGACGAGATGAGCTTGCCAAATGGTGTTTTGAGGCTTCAGCCTAGGGGAGGGCATGGGTATCATAATGGGTAAATTCATTGACCATTCTTAAAGAGCTAAAATTCTAAATACTTCTAATAAGATTTAATTAACTGACTATACCCAAAAACATGAATTATAATCGTTTGTTTCTTTTGTAGAGTTAAGAGTGTAATTGAACATTTGGATGGTCGCCGCGAATTCCCACGGTTCTGTATAGGTGTGTTTACATAAATTATTGTGTTGTCATACAATCAACCTCCCCGCCTCCACACCGTCAACAATATATGTCCTCGCTAGAGTTGGCAAAGTAGTGGTGGGTTGGGTAACGGGTTAACTCAGGTTTTGTTTATTATGGGACTTTAGTATGTCTAAACGGGTTAGGTCAATGTTCATCTCATTTCTTAGTATTTTGCAATAAATGATTAGGTGCATTAATAATTATTTCCAAAATCTTACAGTTTTAATAACAATACTTAAACAATGAAAAAGGTGATCTGAGAGGTTATATGCATTAAATATAAACTTAGACCATTATTAAACGTCCTGTCCTTTTGATACATTTGCTCTTACGCTACTTTATTTTACCTTTTTTTATCTGCTCGCTGATGAAGTCATGAAACATAGCATGAATTAACCTATAAATGAATGGGTCAAAATTTCTATGTGTAGTCCTAATCAAACTTGGATCCCACGTTTCTGAAATGCTTGAGCAGATATTATATTTTTAAAAAAACAAAGCGTACATATTCACCAATGAAAAGAACTTGACATTTTAAATGAGGATGGAGAGATTGATCATCTGTTTTCTTTACATCAATGCATTTCTGTTCTTTCAGGTATCGGGGATCCACCTGGCACTATGGACATGAAGGCCTTCCTTTTGCAGAAATTTAGTGATATGGAACGAAAAGAGGTGAATAAGTTGTTCAATTTGCTTCAATATTTATTGATATTTCTTAATTAATTAATTGTATTCCAACTTCTCTTCAAGATTAGTTTGTGTGAGTTTGGATATAATTTCTCATTATACCCTTACTAACTTTGCAGATAGATACAGCCCTGGAACAAGGGGTAGATGCAGTGAGGAGCCTGATATCATATGGATTCAACGATAGGATCACAAGGTTTAATTTAGGACAGAAATACAAATACAACAAAGTTTAAGGGCAAAACAATTAGCAATAAGTTATATTTAGTTTACACACTGATAATTTTCAAGTATGACTTGTGGTCAACCGTCAACATTTGGACCAGTCTACATCTAGGTCAGAACTGCTTAATTCTTGTGATTATGTCACATAATTATTTTGTCCACTTTAAAGTAGCCTTAGTTTTGAATGTACTGATCATTTGATATCTGTTGTGATTGTTTCTTTAACTTTGGTTTAAGTTTTTTAATCATTGTTTCAAGAGTAAGTAAAATCAATGAGATCACTGTAAATTTACACAATGCTCTGAAAATCAATGTTTCGTTTGCTCTTTACCCATGCAATAATAACAGAGGATCATCAAGTTTAAAGGTACATTGTACTGAATAGTGAATCCAATGCTATTGAGTTGTATGCCTTGTGTTTTCAGGAATGACCCAAACAACCCTCCTACCTGCTTTATTTGGGTATATATTCCCATAATTCAGCAAGGACATTGGAAAGTAAAATTAAAAATCCAGAAAGTACACTTTACCACCCGACTCTCTCAACCACCGTTGGAGAGCTCGTTATGAGTAGCGGTGGTTGGAGGAAAACCCTCCACCGTCACCGTTGTTCACATGTTTAATCACGGAGAGGATCCAGATACAAGGTGTACGTTGATCGTTGAGAATCAAAAACTCTAGTTAAAAGCCCATGGCAAACCCACTATCACCCTTTAATGGGCACTGGTCTGCTAATATCTCTAGTCTTCATCTCACTGGAAAATCCAAAGGGTCATCTGTTTTGATTCTGTTTGTTTTTTACTTCTAATTTGCTTTAAGAAAAGAGAACCGAAAAAAGGGCTTTCTGCATATGCATCATCTAAAACTATGACTTATAGCTGTAGAGAAGAAAGGGACTTCATGGAAGTTAAAATGAAGAAATAAAAGACGTAATTGGGGTTGTTCATGTTGGCCGCTATGCAACAATCACTTTCTAAAACTATCATTGTCAACATTTGCGGAAAAGTCTGCAATACCTTACAGTCTTACACCACTAGCAAAGAGTTCTGGCTATATGATGTTGATGGAAAATTCACTGGCAATAAATCTTATATTTCCTACAAAAAGATGAGTGGTGCTCTATTGACGGAATGAAAAAGCTATGCAAACATGGATCAACTAAAGAAATTTTATGTGCCCGTTGCAAATCCCATTAATGACGGAAACAAGGGAGGAGGAACAACTCTTATTCTAGGATCTAGACGATGTTATTGAATTTATTTTCTATTTCTATAATCTATTATGTTATGTAGAACTTTTGTTGGATTTGTACAAAGGTTTTGTGTGCGTTTTTGTTGTAACATGCTTCCGAATTAATTTTTTGTGGCATATTAATTAGGGTTGCTCAACGAGTTGAGCCTAGTATGCATTAACCAAGGCTCGAGCTCATAATAACATGAGATCTCTATGGTAAGTTGAGCCTAGTAGTACAAACCAAACATGTTACAAGGTTACACAAGGTTTAAGACTAAATTTGAACTCATCCAAAAGTCAAAATGAGTCAAAATATATTATAAAACATGTATTGTTTATATGATTTATTATGCTGTTTTTGGTTAACTTTACCAAGTACAGCTAGTGATGCATCAAGTTAGTTTTGAATTTCTTTTATGTACTCTCCTCAAAGCATGCACAATCCTAATTTTTCTTTTCTATCAATCACAACAATGTCATACTTATATATTTTTCCTTAAAAAACGTATATATTATAATAAAAATATGACAAATTCCGGTGACCAATTTAGACCCTTTCAGTTTTGGTGACCGACGTTAATGGACCCTTTAGACCCATTAACTTCAAATCTAATATGTTATAATTTACTGGAAGTCAGCATCATCACTTGAGTGTGCTTCTAGTGTCCACGAATAATGGACTTCTTGCTAGATCCCACTTGCAAACTCTAGCTCTAATTCACAATTTCTTAAAAACTCGGTATCACAGATTAAATATAGAGGAGGCATGTTGATAATATTAGTAACATTAATGTCATTATAACATAATAAAATTAGTTCAAAACAATAACGATAATAATAATAATAAATGTTGATACAAGTTAAAGAGGCGTGAAACAAACATGCATTTAAGGCTATTTCATAAATGAAGGAACCTCAGGGCAGGGGGCGCATGCGCCGTGAGGTCACGGCAAGCCTTGGCGCCACCCGATACCACCGCTGCCACCCCCCTTCACACTGCAAATTTTCGTATGAACATCATGTTCTCACTATGGTTTTGTTTGTTGTTTGTGTGTGTGGGGTATAGTTGTGTAGTGTGGTATGATATGACAATATTGTCGCCATCAAATTTAGAATGTGATGTAGTTTGACCCAACAAATTATGATTGGTGGGTATGTGATGTAGTGTGATGTGTACGGTGTGGGTGCCCCCACCACCCTTAAAATTTAAGGACGCTTTGGACATTAATCACCGGTACTAACTAATTAGTAGTGATAATCATTAGTAGTCGATTAATGCTCACCGCGGCTTGTCCATCACTAGAAAATGATCAGCAATAACTGACCACAATTGATAACTAGTCGTTAGTGGTAACTCCATTGAAAATCGGTTATTCAAATAACTGAATTACTACCAAAAGAGGTTTTCACTGATAAGTTCTCAATGATATAACCTTTTAACCACCAATAGCTAGAACTACCAACCGTCCATTGAAATGTCGTGATATTTAACAACTATATAAAAAAATCCTTTGTTTAAATTTATAATCATTTCTAGCACATGCATTTCATAACAATAGCTTTAACTGCATTGCTTATCCTTAGCTCTTGACATATCCATTAGCTTTAACAGATAATAATGATTTTTTTTAGAATAGATCTCTCTAATGTTTTCAGAACCGGATCAGACGTCGAACCGGACGCCTTACTGGTTTGGTGGTCGGACCGGTTGAACCGGATTTAACTATATTTTAATTATATTTATATATATAATTAAATATAAGTAATTTATATATATTTTTTATAGTTATATATAAAACTTAACTATATTTCTATATCTGACGTACTAATTTATGGTTTAACATCCCGTTTTTACCCATTAAAATTAAAAAAAAATTACGAAAACCGGTCCGAACCGGCCGGTTCGACCGCTTCAAAACGATTCATACCAGACCGGACCGGACCAGCCCGATTCGCTGTCGGACCGGCCGGTCCGATCCGGTCTCAACAACATTGGATCTCTCTAAAGCTATCCATATAGAAACGTTCAACATTCATTAATTCCAAATCATGACTACGGTACTCTTCGTAACCTCAAAACAAGCATTATTTGCAATTTTGCATGATATCAAAGGGCTTGTTGTAGACCTCTCATATACTGGGGTCAAAAACTATAAGAAGACTGTGTGTATATTGAATATTGTATTGTGACTTGTGAGGGTGTAATCGATTACATACTGATGGTATTATCTTCCCGACGTTTCCAAGTGTCTCATCAGTCATGTCATTCCCCCACCCTTTGAGTGATTGTATTTGTGGCCTACCATTAACACATCTATTTTGTCAATTTCCAATTTATACAAAACAGTGCAATACTTTTGATTTGTTTTTTAAATTTATATACATTTACTAACATTAAAAAAAACTTCATAGCTCCACCCTAAACGGGTATACCGTGTTACCCTTTTGATCAAGAGTTTTGCGATATGAAGCAGATCAAATTATTTCATTCTATCACATGATATTTGAAAAGGTTAGGTAATAGAGTAAATCTTAAAGATCTTTTAAAGGGTTTGTTTTAGAATTCTAATTTTTTTAAAATAGTTTTTTTGTTATAAACAGGATTTAAATCCTTAATGTTTTAGATGAAAACGATATACTCTACATTTCTACCACTAAAATGTACCATTAGAAAATGATTTGATACATACATATATATATAATATGTTTGACTTTTATCATTATAAAAGTCTAAAGCCTTGTTTGCATGTTGATTTTGGGTTTAGTTTATATTTTAAATTTTAAAATCCCCAAATCGAAAGGAATGATGCAATGAATGTTTAATAAATTATATAAGTTATTAATAGGAATAAATTAGGCTCAAAATTTCATCAGTAGAATTCCTGTCGGGTGAATTAAAAATGGTCGGTGGCTTAAGAAAGGGGGAAGAACATGACTTATGTACGGTCCTTTCCAAATGTCGCCCTCTAGTTTCAAAGTTTATATTTCACCTTGTAGTTATCAAATAAATTAAGTTAGTAGCTTAACTTATATAGTTTGCAACGTAAGAAAAGGATTAATATCATTAAAAAAAGGTTAATATCATAAAAAAGCTAACATTCCTTTTTATTCATAAATAAAAAATCTTTCGACTTACAAAAAGGTACTTAAAATATCATTATACTAAATTATTACTTATGCATATTAAAGTCTCTAAACTTAACAAAAATACTTGTAGTTTTAAAAGATAATGACTTTTTGACTTAAAATTAGTTAAAGTAAGATGACATATTTATTCTGTAAAGATATCGAATGTCACTTTGTTAAATTATGATGAATTTTAAAGTTAAAAAACCCGTATTTAAAGTAAAAATCACAAGAACATGTAAATTCTTACAAGTTTAATGGCTTTAAAATGCAAAAGTTAGTTTAATGTTGTTAGGTATATGTTCTATAACTCAAGCGACTTTAATATATCCAAAGTTGATTGAGCAACTTCTTCGTGAAAAATAAAAGCGTATAGTAGTTATTTATGTGGTATTAACTCATAAGAAAACTATCGTTTTGCTTATTTTGTAGCTAGTATTGATTTAATATGTTAGTGTTGATTTCATATAGTTTTTTTTCCTTAAAGAACACAAATTACGCAGACGAACAAACTAATGTTCTCCCTCCCTCTTTCACATCATTGGTACTTTCAAATTTTTTTTCCCCGTTAAACCATTGATGATATAAAAAAAACAATCACGATACTGATAGTCTTACAAAACTGTCCTATATTTTTAACATAGTAATACGCAACACATGAAAATTAAAGCTATTAAAAATACCAATGCTAATGGATTACAAAGAAAAGCCAATACAATAAGCATCCATAATATACAAATCCTAAAAAGTTTATAATATTA
Organism: Flaveria trinervia; assembly: GCA_025506515.1. NCBI lineage: Eukaryota > Viridiplantae > Streptophyta > Magnoliopsida > Asterales > Asteraceae > Flaveria > Flaveria trinervia. Next base: position 98,609,328 of record CM046452.1, read on the forward strand.
TTATGGAAAAAGTTACCTAAAAGTAAAGCCAATTGGTACAGGGACAACCCCGTGAAAGCGATCTTACCTGTTATTTGCAAAACCCTGAGTAGCATGTGCCCTGAGTCATCATTCATCTTCTTCATCAACCCCTTACCCCACCATACCCACCCCAAACCCTAACCCTAACACCTTTCCTTAATCATCATTTCTTCAAATTAACACCAAATCAAATCATTAACCAAAACCTCTAACCTCTACAATCACTTCTTGCTTTTGCTCTTGCTGTTACTAGAGAAAAACGATCCGAATCCCAAATTCAGCACCGGGTTGACCCGAATCCCATTGCTGGTGGCGTTCGTACTACTGCTTCCATAACCGTAACCGCTTTTCTTCAATGGAGGCTTCTGAGAAACTGCAGGCTTCTGGAAGCTTCGACTGTGTTTCTGATTAAACACATCTTTTGAAGACGATGATGACGATGATCGTTTCGAACTGGTTGAAGATCCCGTTGAATGACTCCGAGATAACAGAGTAATCGGACACAAACTCCGAGCGTAACCGCTGCCGCAACTGCTGCTCCTCTTAAACCCCCAAAACGACTTCGAATTTTGTTGCCGGAGATCCTCGTCGTCCGGCGGTAATATCGCCGGTGATCGTGACTTTTCGTTCTTCGGTCTCGGCGGAGGCGTCGTCGCCGGCGTACGCTTATACGTGTCGCTTTTGGATTTAACCTCCGTCGGGAGGATTTTACCGTCGGAGAAAAGCTCATCCGCCATGGACGCGTGATGGAGATCGGAGTTTTCCTGCACGCAGAAGTTGAAATCGACGCTAGAAGACGATGAAAACGATCGGAGAAGCTGTTCCACCGGAACAGTGTCGGATTGTGAGAGATCATACGAGAATGAAATCCTAGGGCTCGTCGTCACACCACCGGAGTTATCAGAGTAGAGATCTATCGCCATTTCGTACCAAATTAACGTCAAATTGCGATTGAAATCAAAGTGTAAAGCGATTGATTGTTACAATGATTCAACGACTGAAGATGAACAAGAATTTGATCCACTGAATCAAGTAATTTGGATCATCAATGGTTTTCTAGGTAACTTGATGATGAAGGTAACAGAGGTTTGCACTTTTAAGGGGAAAACGAACCAACTTCGTTATGTGAGAACTGTTATAGAGACGTGGGGAAGATGACTCTCAACAGTCAACATATGGAAATGAAGTTATAAAGAGATATGAAACAGATTATTTTATTTTATTTTTTATTAATTATTAATGATTTGATTTTGGATAAAAAGGATTTGAAAAAACTAAAAAATACAAATTGTAACGCATCATTCTTGAGTATCAAATAAGATGACAAAAGTCATCATTTCGTAGCACATCGATGACCCCAAAATGCATCGGGTGTTTCTGGTCAATGCACTTGGGAAAATGATTGTTGTTTACGGTGTTACCGTTTATTTGGGAAAAGATAATTTACCTAAATAATAATAGTAATAACAATAAAAATAGTAAAAATAATGATTATAATAATAATAGAAGTAATAAAAATGAAAATAATATGTATTTATGATAATGATTAATAAATAAAAATAAATTCAAACACTTGTAATCATTTTAGATTATCTAATAATTAATTTTTCTGTTTCTCTACCATCTTAATAAATAAAAATAAATTCAAATGTATGTTAATTTAAAATTTTCAAATGTATAATACATGGTTTATTAAATTCGTATAATACATAATATTTAAAACATAATATTTCATATTATAAATCATGTAACGGTAAATTTATTTAGCATATGTATTATACGGGATTGTAACCTAGTAGTAGTATAAATAAGAATAATAATAACTTAGTATTGTTTCTTCCTCTCAAGCTTTAACTTGTATTTTGATGAGAGATTTTTTTTACTTGTCTTGAGAGGAAAGCTTCATCATTACGAATGGCTACGAGTGGTGCAAAATTGAATTCGTATCTAACAATAAAACAAACAAACAATTGTAAACTTTATTTTTGATTAAGAAGTAGGTTTGGAGCCTTCTCTTTTTAGGTCCAATTTTTTTTTAATATATAAAATGCATTTTATTAACAATTTAACAATTCCATTCTACATATATATTTGGAGACTTTTTTTCCCAGCTCTCTAAGTATGTAAAGTTATTTCTTTTTTAATCCATCAAATACATGTACTTTATTAATATATGCTTGTAAGCTGACAAATTATCACAAGGTCTCTCTTATTTTAGTTGAGGTAAGACTATTTTTCTCTTGTTACCCGTGGTTCATATGTGAAGTAAAGAGAAGTAGGTGGAGAGTATGTGGATAAAAAACGCCTAGAAATAACTTTTCTTTATGTAAGAAAACCCCTCTGACTGAATATTATATTAAAGTGACTTATAATTCTTGTAAAGTTAATTAGATAAGCTCTTGAACTAAATGAGCGGTGGGGGTGTAACTATGTAAGGAGTCTTGAGAGCGAACATGTGGTTGGTTATGTGACGTTTAATAATAATGAAATTGTTGGTTGTAATTTTACTAAAATTGTTTTTGATCCTATATATAAATGACTAGGTTAGTTTTCGTGTATTACACGAAATAAATAAATAAAATATTAAATAATTATTAATTAAAATTTATGCATTATAAAATCATGCTTAAAAATAAAATGTGATTATAATTACATATAAATAGGTACTTTAAGTAAATAAGCAATAATATATTTTCGTAAACTTTGTTTTATAAAAAATGTGATTTTTAAATATTTGATTTTAATAAAAATGATTTTTTTAAAGAACAAGTTTATTGTTTATATATTTTTATAAAAGTTTTATTTTTAAAAAGTGTGTTTTAATAAAAAAAATAGGTTTTTTATTTATTAAATTATATACTTTTTAATTTAAAAATGATAAGAGTAAAATTATTAGTGTTCATTATTATTATTATTATTATAGAGAAATGAGAAAATTAGTATGATAACGCTTCTAATTATTTCATGTTTATTTTAGTTTTTTTTATAGATAGATATATAGGCTAAAAACCATTAATTAAATGGATTTCAGTTAGTAAAAACACGAAGAGTTAGATTATAATATTTTAATATTAAATATAATTAAAATTATATATACATAAAGTTCAAGAAATAAAACAACTATACTATTTATAACTCTCTTATCTAAATAGTTTCATTTTTAGATATTTGTTTTAAGCTTTTTTTATTAAAAAAATATTTTTTTATAAAAATCTTGTTTTATTAAACTATGATTTGTAATTATTTTGGTTGTTTTAATAAGAATGTTTTTATTTTCACCTTTATAATTTTTAAAAGCAAAACGATTTAAAATATTTGCTTAGAAAAGGTTTAGCGTTTTAGAAAATTTATATTATATAAAATTTTTATTTTTTATTATTTAGATTTTAATTAAAAGATGTAATTTTTAACTTCTGTAATAAAAGATATATATTTTAAAAATATAGTTTGATTTCAAAAAGTCTAGATAATAGAGATAATTATAACAATTAATAAAATTAATTTTTAATAAGAGAGATAAACGTGTATTAGTATTTAAATTATTATAATACCATTTGGAGGGAAAATCAATGTGTAAATATGTAGAAATTTGACAAGTAGTAAAAATATGGGTTAAAAAAATAACAACTGATAAAAAATCTTATTTTATTAGTATTGATAGATTAATTACTTTACTTTATAAACTAATAATATAGTAAAATGTTTTTCCTTTCACATGGCAAGTTCATTTGCCTAGTTAATTTAGGTTTAAAATCTAAAAAGAATCTCTACAACATGATACTCGATTTCGTTATAACGAGTAGGGTAAACATGATCCAAGACATAACAAGTGTACCTAACTAGTTGTTCAATATGTAGTGTCGAGGTTATCTTGTAAGAACCCAATTCCAAAGAAGAGTGTGTATGGTGTCAAATGGATAAACATATAATTTTGTTACGAGACAGTACCTCATAATAAACATACATCGTTACAATTAATGTTTCTTAATTTTACATGTTAGCATTACATGTTATAACCTGTGTCAAATTCTTTCATATGCTTTCATGAAACTGTGTTTGTACTATGGTATTTAATATTAGAGAAAACTTCACAGAATAATAAGCAAGTTTTAACAGTGTTTCAACTAAGTCACTCATATTTTTATTTGTTCTAATTAGATCACTAAAGTTTTAAAAGTGTTTTAATTTGATCACTAATGCTTTTATTTGTTCCAACCAAGTCATTAAAGTTTTAGGATTGTTATAATCAAGTTACTCATAGTTTTTTTTAATTGTTATAAATAATCCACAAAAAAATTAAAATAATTAAGTTTTTTTTATAAATATTGTTAATTTTTAAAAAAACTTTAAAATTTTAAAAATTTTTGCAACTTATAAATGATTTAATTAGAACATTCCTGATACTTTAGTGAATTGCTTGGAATAAAAATTTTATGAGTGGCCTGATTAAAATAAAATCTTTATGAGTGGCCTGATTAGAATAATTTTAAAACTTATTTATTATTTTACAAAGTTACTCTTTAATATTATTCAATTGAAAAATATAACTATATGAGTCTATCATTACATACATTTAAACCGGCAAGCACTTTTAAATGACATCCCAACAAATGATTTATTGTCCAAGCGAAGGATTACCTTCACGTCAAAGTTGTGTCCATAATATGGGAACTATGATTGTTACTAAACAATGAGGTGGCCAATTTAGTATGGACACAAATTTACTGATGTTGATGCAAAGCTCCTTGTTGGGAGTCACTTTCTCTCCGGATTATCTTCAAATGGTAAAATTTGCTTCTTCTTCATCATCAATTAAAAAAACAAAATTAAGCATGATATCTAAGTAATTGCATTATGGTGTCTTTGACAATCAATAAATGATTATGTATTCAATGGCAAGAGTTTTTGTCCATTAAACATTGTCAAAGAAACTAAAGTCTTGGATTATCGATAGGGTTTAGTTGCCTTTCATATATTTGAATGTTTGATGTAATTTTAGTTTCAATTTTTGACAGTTTGACATGTATTGATGATTTTTGTGTTCACCGTCTTGCTAGGCTTAAGGTGATTTATAGCATTGTTAGTCATTCAAGATAAATTAAACTAACAAGAGTTAAAATCATTTCATAATATAGTTACTTTCATTAAGTTTATTTCTACCAACGGTAAAGAAAGTGGTTTTATTGTTTTAACAACACAAACATTAATTTATATATAAAGGAGATTGTGGTTGGGCAGTAAAATATTCTTATTGAATAGTTCACACTTTGTATTTGTAAATATTAACTTGTCATATATTTTTTTTAAAGTCACTTATATTCTAGTCTAACACTATAACCACCCTTGTTATAATTACTTTTTTTTTAGTTTTATAATAAAATTTTTAAACAAATAGCATAAATTAAGAAGAAAAAAACACGTCTTTAGCCTTCTTGAATAAGAATTACTTTTTGAGTTAATCTGTAATACTATGTGTGTGTATACAGAAAATATAACATAAGAATAATGTAAAAGGCACGTGATAAGGGATATTATCTATCCTAATAATCAATTATATTTTTGACATATGATAGTCCCACAACCACATGCCAATTTATTTTCTAGCCTAAATCATGTATTATATTTTATAAAGTCAAATAACTAATTTTTAAATCTCTCTTCTCACTTTATATTATAAATCCAAGTAATTCTTGAATTTATAATTTTTAAAAGATATTATTTTCATTAAATAACTACTAAGTATTTTGATTAAAACACACTTTTACAAAAACAAACTTTCTAAAACTATGAATTTTTAAATACGGTTGAAATATTTTTTTAAATAATTAAATTATTTTAAAATATTTTTTTAAATAAAATTTTTATATAAATCATCTTTACAAAACAACCTGGAGTTTTTAAAAAACGAAATATTGATAAAAAATATTTTTTTTCAAAACAATAAGCTTTATAAAAATGAAAGTTTTAGAAATAATAAAAATATTATATTAACTAAACAAAATATTTATTCATACGTATCAATAATATCATCTATTAAAATAATGTTTTAGAGTTTTTGACTTTTCAATAATATAGATTTAGTATTTTTTTTATTCAAAACTTGTAAAAAACCGGGTTATACTCTAAATTTCAATAATAAAAGTTGAACTACCTTGTATTTGACTTATTGCACCCAAGGACCTCAATTTTCTTTCATTGCCCTTTTCTCGGCCGACAATATTGATCAATTAAAGTCATTGAACATGTCACCTAGACCTCTTATCCATCTTTTGCTTACAAGCCCTCTTAGTTTTAAACTTTTTTCCTTTAGACACTATTTCACCCACAAACCTTTTTTTAAGAATATTTGTATGTTTCCAGTTATATTTCAATCCATTTACTTCTCCTAATAACCATGTCACAAGACATTGTCATATCAAATTTAAAAAAAAAATAGTTCGAGATATGATTGCAAATTTGCAATGATTCACAATGAAAAAGAGGGAAAGAATACAAAAGTTTATGGACATACGATTTTTCTATAAATACACAAGCCAAAGTAGCATGTTACTAGACGCACATTTATAACTGATCCAATGTATCAATTGTCAAATAGTTACACGTGTAAGAAATGTAGTTACAAGTGAAGCTTAAACATATATCTTTCAACATTTTTACGAAAGGGATAGTTGTCAATTTTTATTTTACGATGTATACAGGGACATTTGATATAAAACAAATTTTAAGTAGAAAATCACGAAAACCTATAAACACTTATACCTATTGCTATAAACTCTTAACATAAAACGATTTTTTAATCGTTTATTATTCTTTCTATCACATATAAGTATCACATTATCTCTTATGTATTGTATAAGTATCATGTAGGAAAAAGAAGTGGATAGGCAATTCGCCTTCAAAATAATCTCACATTACTTGCGATTTACTCCTACTTATCATGTTGGAATTAGAGAAAAAGCGGCCCAAGTGATGGTGATATACCGTGTGCTTCAACTAATTCGATTCTTGCAAAGTAAAGCTCGGAAAAAGTATTAAAGAACCATTATTTACATAAATCTTTTCTATATTCTCTACAAAACACATATGAGATCGAATCCTTTTTTTATTATATTCTTAAAAATAAATAAAATAAAAACCTAAGAATATAAGGTACATATAAAAAGGTATAACTAGTCTAAAAAATTGAATTCGAAAATTTTGCTACAAATATCAAGTACCTTTTAACGACAAGTATGATAACATATTTAATATATTCATTAGAAATAAATCCATACTAGTAAAATACATATCATCACGTGTTAATCTAGCTAATAGCATTACATAACGTTATGTTATTGGTTGTTAATGATCTTTATAAAAAGTTAAAAGAAAATAATAGTATTATATTCAAATTACAAAGTTTATTTATTTATAGTATAACTTTATATAAAACCCTTCTTTTTATATGTAACGAAGAAAATTAATCTAGCTTTCACTTGTTATCCGGTTGAGATAAACTCTTCGATATGTGTTAGGTTTTCACAATAAACATAAGTAAAATGCGTCTTCTAAATAGTTTCATATAGTCATTGTTTCCAACAAGTCTTAACAGGCATATCATTTGTCACGTCTAAAATTTTTATTAGTAAATTGACAAGATATAAACATAGAACCATACCCTCATGGTTGCATATATTAAACCTATACAAATACAATACAATACAATTTATTTTAATTTACACAGATAACATACACTAACAAGTAACAACATTCACATGGAAACATGTCAGGAAAGATTTCCTAAAAAACACAAGGGTCCATGACAGTATTGGGGATAAGACACCAAGAACAACCACCCTCTTTTCTTTAACAAACTTTACTACTTTATGAAATTGCTTTTCTTTTTTCTCTCACACTTTTTTCAATATATGGACATTGGCCATGTGAAATGAGTGGACTCCAAAACAAGCAACCCATGTAACCACAGAGACAAAAGGTCATGGATACACAATTTTAGGCCATGGCAATCCTATATGTTAATTCATAATGAGGATGATATCATAAATTATGCTATCTTCAAATATTTTACTTTAATTTAGGATTTCTTTTATCTTAAACAGAATGAAAAGTATTAAATAAAAATTACTATAATGAAATGATACAAAAGGTTCATGATAACTCAAAAGCTTATTCAAATATCATGGTAAAATTTATTTTTAATTTATGTGATTTTATAAAAATTATCATTTAAATCTAAAAGTTTAAATTTTATAATTTACATCCAAACATTTCATTAAAAAGTGTCATTTGATTCCATTTGACTACATCCAATTAACACCCTTAACTTTTTTTTGTTAGTTTTCATACATTAGGGGTATATCAGTCAAAACAATTACAAAATAAATAACCAGCCCACATTACGGTTATTCTTTGGTTTTAAGTTTAATTTTAGTTAAGATGATTGGTGTTTTACGATTATTATTCGGAGATTGTAAATGTCGTATTGTTTATTTATATTTTACTTTTATGATGATTTGTGTTTCATGGTTATGATTAGAGGTTGACAAAAACGGTTCTGAAAAAAGAAAACCGGTCAATAATTACCGGTCCATTTTGGAAAAACACGGTTATGGCCCGATTCGAACAGGTGGTCTGTATACGGATTTGTTAGCCCAACATCCAAAATTAGTTTTAAAACTAGTTTAAATAAAAGAAACAATTAAACCGATAAAAAAATCGGTTTTTTAAAGATTTCAAGGCTGGTCCAACCCGAATTGAGGAGTTTGAGTGTTCAGATAGTTACAAAATTTTGTCATTATTCAGATAGGTTTTGTCATCACTTTTTTTATTTATATATTTTTGTGGAGTATTTTTTGTAAAGTTACAAATAAGCCACCAAAAATTGAAATTTTCAAAATCCACATGTGAAATTTCGAAATAGTTTTGGCTTCAATTTTGAATTAGAATTGGTAAATGCCCAATGCAGTATTTTGAGAATTTGAAGACATTGCCCTGGAACATATGTTCACATTCGAAGTAATCAATTCTCTATGGTTCACGAAGTATCATTTGAAAAATCCACAATTGTTGTTGATTCATTGTGAGTTTTATCCAATTCAAAGTTTGGATTGAACGCTCAAATTGTTCCAATCTGAATGCGCTTTGCGATTCTCAGATCATCTAAGTTCTTGCTCATTAAATTACGAATCCTCTACAATTTGTGAAAAGCATTTGGATGGTTCATGTTCCAGTAATCCTGATATCTCGTCTTCTTATCTCCTCTCATGTTATACATGGAATTTTCTTCAGATTGGTAAAATACTTTCCCTCTATCCCAATCTCCACACGTAGAACTGTCAATGGGGATTACCTCCTGATGTCCCGGTCCATACGCTCCACTCTTAAAGTGTTTGAAATGTATTCACATTTATAATAACTTGTCTAAAAGTTATATTTATTTTTTAATTATGTTTATAAATATAAACCTCAAACATCACATTCTACAAATTTATGTCTTTTCAGTTGACGTTTTTCTTTTTATTATTTATTTTTCTCTTTATCTCGTTTAAAAGTAATGAAAGCAGGTCCTTAAATTTTATCTTGGATGAATGAGACAAAGTGTCATACTAGGTGAAAACACTTAAGTTTTTCTAAAATTATATGGATAAGATTAATATCAGTAATGAGATATGATGCTCTTAAACCATCTTTAAGACCATTTTTAACATAAGAAGTGATAGACTCTTGCCCACCCTCCAGGTAGGTCTATAAGTCATATGATCTCAAAGAAAATCCAAGTTATACCCTATGACTTACAAAATGTAAGTCCAACAAACAATAATTTGGCCAATCACTACTATTATTTTAATATTAAATTTTTTTTAAACATATCTCGTCCCTCTTGTGACTTTTAAAAATAAAATTATTATATTATGTAAATCTGAATTCATCGTTATGGCGTGCTTATTTCGCCTACGTTTAATCGAGACCGGCCAATATTAAATAATATATTTTTATTTTGTACAACAACATAATAGTTTTTGAATTTCGAATATACCATCACGACATGATGATTTCTACCTAGATTTTGACATAAGTTTCAACCAAATCGAGCCACTGCAACATGTGGCCGAAAACTAACGAATCAAATATAATGTATCTTTAGATTTTTCGTATCACATTAAGATCTCTTAATTAAAATATAATATTACAATGTCTTATTTCTACCTATATTTAGAGATAAATTTATTTGAAAGTCAGTGTTGTAACAAATCAAGATCAAACACCACTTTGCTTGCAACATGTTCGATTCGACATAGTTGCTTGACAATAATCATGCGCAAGAACTCATTTTACCAACAAAACATCACATATATAAATATCAGTCAAAATCACCACAAACCTTACGAAATTCTGAAAAAATAATGTTGGTAAAATTTGTCAATGAACGGATCAAATAACCCAAAAAGAAAATAGAAGAAGACTATTAATTAGAAATATAATATCATGGGTGAAACTTATTTTTCTTAACCAAACATGAATTGGTATGCGAGACCTCATTTCGTACAATATTTGAAGTTTACTTTGATAATAAAAAAATGAAAATACATTGCGAAGATAAAAAAAAATAAAGAAATGAGAAGTTACATTTATATATAAATAGGTAAATTCTTCTATATATACGATATTTGATGTCTGAATGATAATTTATTATTTTTATATAAAATTAGCAGCTTTAATTATCCTATACATGATTTAATCCTGAATAAAATGACATACAATTGTCCATGAATAAAAACAATCGCTAAAAGCTGTCTCTTTTAAAAGATCAAATCTTGTAAAGAAGAAATTCTTTTATTTCATTAACTTCATCAATGATCCATTGGTAAAAACGGAACTTTTATTTATATGTAAAAGGGATTTTTTTTTCTTAGATCCGCCTGCAATGTCAATAAAAAAATTAAGCTTTTTTATTTCTAACAACATTACTTCGTAGAATTTGTCGCTAAGTATCAGCCTATGATTTGTGGGTAAGCTATCATCCACATCCAGCTTTCCAACATTGAGGATTGTTCCCATTACCAAACAAGTTGAAAACACAAATCAATTAAATAAGCCCAATGTTATTGTTTTATTAACTAGGCTCATATCCATCGTTCATCACCAAATCTTGTTAAACGCTCCCAGGCTAACGTCGAAAAGAAAAGGATAGAGATGACGTGACAACGAGATAGATCATAAACAGTGTGGGATGAAGAATTAGAGAGGGACCGCAATGTGAAGCTCGTGACATTGAGTGATGCAAAACCGAAAGGGAGGCTTTGCCTATAAGGTTCAAAATCTAGAAGATAATCTAACGTAAAAGAGATATCATATAATAATCATAATACAAACTAAACTAAAAACAATAATAAATATATAAATAAATAAATTTTAGTTTTTTTTAAATTGTTAGTTATTAGTATCATTAAGTTAATAATATTCGTTCATATTAAAGTTTGAATCTTGAATTTAAAAAAAAACAAAGTCTCTCATCTTCTCTTTAACCACTAGACCAAAAGATCATTGCTAAATAAACTTTAGTTGATTTGTTAGTTGGTAATTGCCATTGAAAAATAGGAATAACCCCGTAAATCTGAAGGTGTTTGTTGACTATGACCTTTCAACAAGTTTGACTATAGTCAACCTGACTTGACCAGATCGAGCACATATACTATTAATAGTGAAATAAATTGTGACGAGTTGTTTTCAATATCATTATATTTGTTTTTTGTAAAGATAAAATGATTTTACACAGAAAGTATAACTATATCTTATTAATAAAGTCGATTAAAATGTCTCAACTTAGAGTTATATTTTATTTTTTTGTACTTGTCAAATTAAAAACCATTCATTGCGTACAAGTTGCTATTATATTTCTCGTTTCCACTAATCACAATGATTTAATGAGTAAATTTAATTAGTGTAATTTAGTTTAAGGGCATTTGAAAGAAATTCAAGAAAATAAACACATTCATTAATTATCTAGTGTTACATTCAACTTTCAAAGTGATTTTGGAGTATATGTTGCTAGCCTAGAAACCTTATATTCAGCTGGACAAAAAACACTCATTTATCATGTATTATAATTATGATTATTTGCAATCACAACTAACGTCATCAGTGTCAATCCAATGAACAAAATGAGATAAGGTAGTTGAACTTATTTTTAAAGAGTATGTATTGGCGGAACTTATTTTAATTTATTAGTGTTTACATGGTATTTTACCATTGAAATTATTATGTCTTCAACATGTGATGCACATTGCTATGCACAAACACTTGTGGCCTGGGGTTTGAATGTGTTATATATTGTTGGATTTCTGATGTTGTACACTTGTATGTGATGTTGTCAACTCAACCACTTAGGCGCCAGAGGGTCGTGACCCATTAGACGTGAGTGTGGTCATATCTTGTTAATTATTCAAGAGTCAAGATCCTCATGAATTCCATCAAAACGTGTATGTTGTGTATGGGGGTATTACTAATACCCTTGCTAATAATCTTGCTTATTTTTTAAATTTTATAACTTTATCAGCTTAATACTATCATTGCAAAATCATTATTGGAAACGTGTTGAATTACGAACCGGACAAAAGTCAGTTAAGATGTACTTCGATGACTTTAGCTCGCGTATTACAAAATATTAAAACACAATAAAATGAATGAATTTAATTCATAAACTTATTGTGAGTCCACCTATGGATTTGATGTTACACGAACTCTTCCCTATCATAGCAATTAGCCTTGTGATTCGTCATGCGTTGTAATTTATATTTACAAAATAAAAATTATTTATATATTTATTAATTATTCAAGAAACGGTTTTGTTGCTAACAATTAATTATTCTCCTCACGCGGTGTAATTTATATTTACAAAATAAGAATTATTTATTGCGGTATCAAATTTAATTACATCAAAGGTATCACATGTAACAAAAGATAAAGTAGTAACATGCGTAAAGTAATACTGACACATGTATAATGATGAAAACTGTTTATCAAGATATTAGATTTAATTAATAAAAAGACTACATTATCTAATAAAAATATATTTTATATCTAATACAAATTCACCTGATAAAATATTTGATAAAAAAAGTTGTTTTACACATTATACAACAAGCCTAGTGTAACCACTTTTATGTCTAATATAAAATATTATCAAATTATATTAGAATTATTTTGTTGTAGTGTGAAATTCAAAATCCAATTTAACGGAAAATGTTAACTTTCAAAAGAAGTAATTGTGAACAAAGTAAAAGTCGGTTTACCATTATACATTTTTCTACTAGGATGTATATTTAGTTATATTCTAAAAAACAAAGGATGTGAATCTTTTCCTTTATTTTTAATATTTTTAAAACTCTCTAATACACTCTTCTCCATTTTTTTAATAGTTTTAAAATTCTCTAATATTAGTCACGTTTAGACATTAGAGACTTAATTACCACGGAAAAAAACTTATAGTTTCCTATCAATAAATATTAAAAATCGTTTCTAAAACATAAATTCAGTACCATATGTTTTTAGGTACAAAAAATCGTGATAAATGTAATAACAAGTGCCAGCACTGAAGTCGGCATATTCCTTCGTATAGATCTTGAATAACGTACGAATAACCGACACTCGTTGATTTTTAATTTTAAATTAAACAAATTCCAACAGATATTTCAAAGTCAACCCTAAATTAATTCTGATTTGTCTCAAATCATCCTCCAACCGTTTACAGCTGCAAATAAGTAATTGTTGCAAGTAGTCACAATGTTTAACCAAATTGCACTAAGCACCCTTCAAATATGTTAAATTATGCATTGGATCTTGCATAAAATCTCAATTTGGAACACCAGTATCGTAAACTACCACCGACAGTGGTCTTCGGGCAAATGTGTATTTCTCTCACATAAATGATGTTAAGTTGAAGGCTAATTTGAGAAGAGAAATAGATTTAGATTGGAGTAAATTAACTTGATTGAGATTGTTAAAAAAGTATCTTATTGTTATAAGTCAATTTAATTTTAATTTACGTGCATTATTGAACTAAAAAGTACATTTTTTTAATAAAACAAGAAAATGAATGGACTAACCAACGAAACAATCCAATACAGTAAGACTAACATCTAAATCCTTTTGAGTTATATTAAAATATTGTTGTTAATACAATTAAAAGATTATTATTTATTATGAATTATATATGTGTTTACATATGAATAATGAAAGAGAACGACTATGAACGATGAGTATAACCACATTTTTTTGGTTTGATCTTGTTAACCCAATTCATTGAAACGAAAATGAGATTGAATCTTGACAAACTTAGGCTTAACTATATATTTTTTCATTAACAGGACTAATCGTTCAAAAACTTAAAAACTTTATTCAAACATGTAAAAATAAAAGATCACTTTTTTTTTACTTTTGTAAATATAGCACACACCAGTCAAATCAAATCAACTCCACTCTTTTGTAACTTTAGAGCATATAGTTTATAGTTTTTGTTTGTTCAAATTTTTAGACTACACCATTAATTATATATACAAACAAAAATCAAAACAAAACTGTTTATGTAGTTTGTCTAGCAATATTATATATAAATATGTATATCTTACCAAGTTTTGTATAATCTAGAACAAACATCTTTAACGTGGCATAAGTAAATAAAAATGAAAGCTAACATGACTAAATTAAAAAACAAAGAGTTTAGTTTGGTTTTGCTCCATAGTTTTGACATATTAACAATCTAAAATATAATTAAAATCAATTTATATTTAAAAGTTTCATAACTTATTTTAATTTCAATTCAAAAATTTTATTAGTTGTTTAAACAAACTTAAATCCAAAATAATAAAGCTTTTGAACTGAAACGAAAAACTTATGAAATTTTTGTAGATAAATTGATGTTTTTAATATTTTAAAAGAAAATAGTTATTTTTATAAAACCCAAGGGAGCAAAATTAAAATAACTCAAAAACAAAACTTGATAGTGTCTAAAATGAACATCAATCTTGACTAAATTGAAGATTTCCAACGAATTTTTCTCTCAATGTATTTGATTTTCCGTCACATAAAAAATTTCGTCCTATCTTAGCATCCACTACGACAAACCAAATTAATTTGAACCACAAAACTTTAGTTTCATGTTTTAAATTTACAATAAACTTAAAGGGTGCTTCTTGTAACTCCTTCCAGTTTTCAGGGGAGTCCCCATAAAGTTCTCATGTGTTTACCATTCAAACGCCTCGTGTGATCTTTGCAGATTAAAGGGCGCTATCGCTACACCTACACCTACACCTACTCCGGCACCGGCAACAGCTCCGGCGACGACTCCGGCGAAGACTCCGGCACCGACACATCCATTAATACAGTCTCATCGTATCACATTCCCACAATGGTGATGGAGATCAACGGGAAGCACGAGGGGGATCTGGTGAGGCTCAAATGTTCGGTTCAAAACTACGATTGGGGGATAATTGGCCACGAATCACTGGTCGCGAGGATGTTTTCGAGCAACTGTGATGGTGAAATTGACGAAAGAAAGCATTACGCTGAACTTTGGATGGGGACTCATGCCTCTGGGCCCTCGTATGTGGTCGGGGAAAAGGGGATCGGAGATTTGAGCTTGAAATCTTGGATTTCGAACAATCCTGAGGTTTTGGGGGATGTTGTTGTTGACAAGTGGGGAGTTGATCTCCCGTTCATGTTTAAGGTGATTGCTGATTCTGATTTTTATGATCTGTTTATGGTTAATTGGGGATTTGATATTTCATCAGCAGATTTGTTTTTTTAATGTACTTAGGAAGGGACATTACGTTTTTAATGCATTTCAATATCCCATCTTGTTTGTGTATGATTATTACTGTATCGCTACGTTTAACTTGTATTGATTTTAATCAATGTTGCTAATGATTTGACAAGTAGGTTTAAGAAAGCACTTGCAATCATATCATTACTCGTATATTGCTTGCAATATAATTTCAAAAGATTGCAAGTTCAGATACTTCTTGGTTTGATTAACTACCAATCACATCATTGTAAGTGATAATTACATAATTGGTGCTTGTAAGTTAGAAAGTGGTAGAGAATCAGTGTACTAGAGAATGACCATGCCAACATTATTGCAAAATGTACCATTGTTCTTTCAATGTGGAGCCGGAAAACCACTAGGTTCTGAAATTGAGAAGTTTATCTAGTTTTCTTGAGTCTCAAAATTACAAAATTTCTTTCTGGAGGAACTGAAGTAAAATAGAATATTTGGGGCAATTGCAGCTCATTGATAGACATAGATGCACGAGAAATGAATCGATGCGATCATGTATTAAATAGTTAGTTAAGACATACTATGGAGTAATAAACATTGATCAATGCATTCTGTAGTTGGCAGTTCTGTTTAGTCTTAACTTTACCAATATGTGTAAATGCAGTTGCTTTAATCAAGTTGTGTGTGATTTCAATCTTTAGCTGTAAAGAACTATGACGACACATCACTACCAAATTTTGTGTTTTGATATTCTATTTTAATGATCCGATGCATTATTAATTGGTTGTTATGGTTATGTTATCTTACCACTAACACAAGACTACATGTGCACTTGAATCAGGTTCTTTCAGTTGCACGGGCATTGTCAATACAGGCTCATCCTGATAAGAATTTGGCAGGGTTTCTTCATATGTTAAAGCCAAACGTGTACAAAGATGCAAATCACAAGCCTGAAATGGTTTTGGCACTAACTGAGTTTGAGGCTTTATGTGGGTTTATTAGCTTCAAGGTATACCTAAATTTCTACTTTGTTGCAGCATTAATTGTCTCTTTTAATTGTCTAAATTTGTGCATGATCGATCAAAATGATGGTATTTATATAGTCCTTCCATCCTTAACTTGGTAAACCAGGTTTAATGGATCTTTTTGCCTTACATTTGCTTTTGTCAGATCCCATGAATTTCCTGAGTTACATTTGGTTTGAGTTTAGTGTTATTATATTTGTTGTTGTGTTTCTATTATTCTAGGTGTCCTTGGTATCGCTGCGTCCAAAATCCAAATCTAGGCAGATGATTGACATTACATTCTTTTTTTAGTGTTGCCTTATCTATTCTCATGCCGATATCTCTATTCATAAGTAAATTCAATTTTCTTTCAGCGCAATTGTAATGATTTGTTTATCTGAGTTTTTTTAAGTTGTCAAGATGCAATCAAGTACCCTAAAATGGATTAGTTTGGCCTATTTTTCTTAAATTTTGGGGTTAGTTTGGACTTATTTATCTCCATTAACTGGTCTATGGGATGAAACAAAAAACATTTTTAAAGCATTATCGGGTAGGTCTTAGTTTATGACGCGTTAGCTTCTGCACTAAGCTTTATCTTATACACACATTTTTCATTCCTTTTGTCTCAAGTCAAATCATGCAGGAATTGTGTTTCACACAACTTGTCATCCCACCCAACCTGACCCATTTGACCCGCTTCTAATTATTGGTTGGTTCTAGCCTTTACTCGGCCAAACAATTTATCTTCCTCTAGTTTTGTTCCTCTCTAGACACTAGTTTGTTGGCAAAATGTTTAGTTTGGAAAGAACACCCCCTTTACCTACAGAATAATTAACTGTCAGCTTTCAGTCAGAAAGTCAGTTCTTATGCACACATGTACATGTATGCATGTTTATTAAATATTTACCATCAATATTTCTAGTAGTATGATTATCTTGCTCGTTTTGGCCTTCCGTTTTTAATTGCTGCATTATCATTTGTACTTTTTTGTCTGTCGATGCATGGGTCTTCTTTTCCTAGTAACATGGCCCATGTACCATTCCTATTGACATGTTATTTTCAATGCAGTACCTTTGACAATTAGTGCCACTGATTGATACCCTTCTTATTATGATTGATAATTATTTACATCATCGTTAAATTGTATTATGCCTTTGCAGTTATGATTTTTTTTTACTTTGTTGCTTGCTAACGTGTTTCATGACTGTACTCAACTTGATAGCCTTTCTCATGGTTTTCTTCAAGTCTTCTTACATAACTTTCAATAGAATGTATCATGTAAAGAGGGAAGCTGTCAATTATTTGTTACTTTAAAATATGCGTTGACTAAATTTCCTCACTTGTATCTTATACAAACAGATGGAAGCCTTTCTCAAAATTTTAGGATTTGACATACTGAAGTTCAATAAAAATCCATGGGCCTTTTGCACATTTGTATACTAGAAACTTGTATTAGGATCAGGGAGGGGGTCACTTACATTTCAATTAAAGATGGAAATTTTATGTTTTCTATCCAGTTGGTTAAGCATGTTAACTAAAAAAACTTAGTAAAAGGAAACTGCTCAAATCTGTTGAAAGTCCCCCCAAAGTGTATTTTGGGTGCTTAAAACCTCCTAAATCACATAATTCAGAAAATTAGATTACCACAGAAATAGTATATTGATCATGTAATATTTGACGGTTGACACACAAATGTGTTCTGGGTCATGTTTCTTTGAAGTCTGAAATTTTCTGACCATTTCTAGAATAGGCTCTAGAAAGCTAGTACTCTGGTGAAGCTTTGTATATATCACCAAATGAATACAAATGTGTTTTGGGTCATGTTTCTTTGAAGTCTGAAATTTTCTGACCATTTCTAGAATAGGTTCTAGAAAGCTAGTACTCTGCTGCAAGCATATATGATGAATACAGTAGTTTCCTTGAATTGAAGGCATTTTTGAGCTTGAGATTCATATATAAGAAAGATCTGACAGACTTGTGATTGATTGTAGGAGCTTGAAGCTGTGCTTGAAAGTGTACCTGAGATCATGGAAGTGGTTGGTAGTGCATATGCTGACCAAGTGTTATCTATCAAGAAGCTAGATGAAGAGGAAAATCAAACACAATTTCTTCAGTCAATTTTCATTAAACTCATGTCAGCCGAAAGTAAGGCGGTTTCTGCAGCTGTGACCAAATTGATCAGTCGGTTAACTATGGAAAATAAGGTAACTAAATGCACACCACTAATGTGTAAATTTAGAATTTTGTGTCACAAGTGAACAAATAAGATCATAATTAGTAGTTATAATGTTCATACGATAGCTCTGAAAGTTAATGACTAGTGATTCTTTTCATCATTCATTAGACAAGGCAGTTAACTAGCAAAGAAGAACTAGCATTGAAACTTGAAAATGAGCACCCACATGATATCGGGGTCATAGCATCCTTCTTCTTTAATCATGTGAAGTTGAACCCTGGTGAAGCTTTGTATATATCACCAAACGAACCTCATGCATATTTGGGTGGTGAATCTGTCGAGTGTATGGCTACTTCAGATAATGTCGTGCGTGCTGGCCTTACTCCAAAACACCGTGATGTCAAAATCCTTTGCTCAATGCTCACATATAAGCAGGTCATATTACAAACAAATTGTTTTTTTTTATTTCAATAAATTGACTATTGTTCTGATTATGTTTTCTTGTCTCAGGGTTCACCAGAAATCTTGAAAGGGGTCCCTGTAAATGAGTATACCAAGAGATACAACCCTCCTTTTGAAGAATTCGAGGTTGAACAATGCGTGTTGGACCAAGGTGCATCCGTCATTTTCCCTGCAGTACCTGGTCCATCGATCTTCTTGGTCCTTTCAGGACAAGGATTAATGTACACAACATCATTAGGAGCTGCAGAACCGTCATCATCATCATCGTCACCGTTGCTATCACCATCGTCATCTTTATCACCATCATCACTATCATCAGCATCATCATCATCATCATCATCACCAATGTCTTCACCATCATCGTCGTCGTCATCTGAGGATATAGTTCGCGGGGGAGATGTAATATTTGCTCCTGCAAACACGGAGATTCATGTGAGTACAGAGTCAGAGTTGCGTTTGTATAGAGCTGGAGTTAACCACCTAATGTTCTTAAAAACATAGGATGGTACTAATATGTATATGTGTGTATTGTTATGTCATGTAATTTTTTTAGCAATACCTTAAAGTTAAACATACAACATAGTTACCAAAAACTTGATGTGGATTCCAATAGCGGATCATATTATTATTGTATTTATGTTGTCATTTCATAGAATATATGTGGAACATGTTTGTATTTTACTCATTCTGATCCTGTTATGGTGTTTGAATATGTTACAAAGCTTATTTAATGCGGTTTGATATAGAATGTGATTTACTGGTTAAAAGAAACAAAGGTTGCCTCTGTGGCTACAAACGAACTGAACGAACACGAACAAGGAACAAGGTCTTGTTCGTATTCGTTTGTTAAAAAATAATCTTGTTCATAAACTGTTTACAAACTCTTACCGAACGAGATTTTTTGTTCGTGTTTGTTCATTAAAAAAATAAATATATTCATGAACTGTTCATAAACATCTACCGCATCGCAAATGAACACAAACAAAAGCAAACGAATACAAATAATTGTTTATGAACATAACGAATATAAAGAAGCTTATGAACACAAATGAATACAAATGATTATAGATTTATTTTTAAATAAAACTTACATTTTTATTACAAACTTTACACAAAATCAATAAAATATAAATAAGTACTTAACATAAATATGAAAAAAATACTTCATATTATAGTTATAAAAATAATTGGCACAAAAATTAAGAATATAAACGAACACATTGTTGAACGTTCACGAATGGACATTAACGAATACATTAGCGAACATTCACGAACATAAATGAACGAATGCGGCTTGTGGTCATGTTCGTTCGTTTAACTAAACGAAAATAATTTTCTTGTTCATGTTCGTTCATTTACTAAACAAACTATCCGCCGAACAGTTCACGAACTGTTTGTTGAACGTTCAGTTTGTTTTCAGTCCTAGTTGCCTCTAAACAGGTCGTTTACTATAATTGTCTAATAAAAAATCCAAACCCAAGATCGTTATTTGTTGTCAAAGATGCTTCATATGGACACATGCTTGGAGTGCTACTCTCACGATTAAAAGCGCTTTAAAAAATGTACATTTCGTTATCTCTTCCTCCTCACATAATCTGTTCATGAGCTCAAAAACACCCTAAAACAAACACTAAAAATGTTATAATGTATGTATAAGCGATATAACGTGGGTGTAGCAGCATTGAATGATAGTATCCGGTTAACCACTAATATGTTGTAAGCAAAACTTAAAACCTCGAACTTTAAAATAATGGGAAGTGAATTAAGTTGTTCATAAAAATAAGCCTTTTGTTTGTTTTTCAACCTCAAGTGTGCGACCGACCATCGAATTTAAAGTTTTCAAAACCAAATTTAGACTTTGGCATATTCTTTTAGCTAATTTACACATAAGTTGGGTTATTTTAGCTTTAACTCTAATAATTAACTTTTGTTGTTTTTTTTATTTAACAAACAACAAATTTTAGAAATTTTACCCTGACACAGTTTATAAGAATTCTCCTCCTCTCATTCATTACTAATCTCATAAAGATAATAAATGAAGTTCTGGGATATAGCGTACATGGATTGATTATAGCAACTTGTGTTGGAATAAACATAAAGATTCATTTAAGATTGAAAAAAGAATCTCATATAAGTAGCTTTATGAAACAAATATCTTAGGAAAAAAATTGTGAAAATATGATTTCACTAATTTTACACATATAACAATATTCATATACGGGTATTTTTACGTTTGCTTTCTATCATGTCAGATCTGTGTAACAAATCAAAATACGTTCAAAATAAAACTAATATGAATGAGGTATTAACGTTTATTATAGCTAATGTGAGATCAAACTTGAATAAAGAAATGGATGAGGGTAAAAACTTAGAGTGATTTATAAGGGTGAGGCAGTTTACGCTACTGGAGTTTAACTTGTTAGATTGAATAATTACGATTACTTGGTTTGATGCTACTAAAGTTCCCCCTAATGTTACAACTCTCTCAATTTTTATTGCTTGGTCGGAAGAAAGTTTTTATGAGACATAAGAGTTATTTTAGGAGAGACTTGAAATATAGTTTGAAAAACACATGTTAAACTCGAAGCCTCATTCAACGCTAAAGGCTTAATCGCTCAATGTTGCACCCAAGGACATTATTAAAGTTTTCATCAAAGACCCCGCTTTGAACGAGCTTTCAGTTTATGTAATATTGTTTTATATTATCTGTAAATTGTTTTTATACGGTATTCTACTATAAATTTCTCATACGAGAAAAGTAATTTTACTAATTTACTATTTATATTAAGACTAAAGTATAAAGACTCCGCATTCCGATGGCAGAGCAAGAGTGTGAAAAAACGTTGTTGCGAAACCCGCACGTTCAAGGTAAAAAAAATAACACTATAAAGCTTTATGTAAAAACCAAAACCGTCACAAATCGATGCGTCACGAGGCCGTTGGTAATATTATTTTAACATAAAAAAGGGTAGTTAAACGAATTAGCATCAGAACGTTTCGAATACATTGCTTGATTTAAAAATGACGTTACGAAAATTCAAATAGAAACCAAAATGGATAACTCTCAACATAAAACTCAAAATTTTATAATACATTATAGTTTAAAAGTTAAATAAAAAAACTAAGGGTATGTTTGGTATGTGGTAATGAAATGGATGAAGTAATGAAATGAATAAGGGAATAGAATGGAAAAAAAAATGAAATGAATCATTACATTCCATTGTTCTGTTTGGTTGCCATTTAGTAATAAATGAATCACACCTTTGTTTTATTTGTTAGGTATAAAAAACAAAACAATGAAGTGAAAAAGCAGTTAAGATGGTGATGGCGGTGGTGGTTTCCAGCGGCGGCGGTGGCTTTCGTCGGCGGCGGTTTCCGGCAGCAGTGGTGGCCGACGGCGGCGGTTTCTAGCGGCGGTGGTGATTGGTGGTGGTTTCCGACGGCTGTGGTGACTAGAGGTGGTTTCTAGAGGCAGCAGTGGCCTTAGGTGGTTTTTTGCGATGTCGGTGGTGGCCTTCGGAGGTGGTTTCTTGCGATGGCGGTGGTGGCCTTCGAAGGTGGTTTCTTGCGGTGGTGTTTCCCGGCAGCGGTAGTGGCCTTCGGTGGTTTCAGGCACCGGCCGTGGCCAGTGGTGGTGGCCTTCAGTGGTTTCCGACGGGGCGGCGGTGGCGGTGTCCGGCGATGGTGTTCCCGGGGTAGTGGTGGCCGACCGCGGTGGTGGCTGGTGGTGGTTGCCGGTGACGAGCGATATTGGTGGTCGGTGGTGGTTGTTGTGGCGGGTGGTGTTGGTGATTAATTATGGAAGAAGGTATGGAATGAAAAAAAAAGAAGGGGGAGTGAATGGAATGAATTTGAAGGAATGGAATCAACTACGTAATGATTCATTCCATTACCTCCACCAACCAAACATGTATTTATTCATTCACCATCAATAGTTTATTTCATTCCGTCTCTAATTCTTACATACCAAACGCTACTTAAATAACTCCAAAACTAATTGTAATAATAAAATATTAATTAGAAAAGACAAAAATAATAAATAATAAATTACAAGATGACAAAAGCGAAAAAATATGAATTGTGAATACTTGTGCATTAAGCTTAAAGGGTTACCTAAATGGTTTTCAATAGAGCGTATAAATATCCAATTTTGTCTGCAAAATTGAAAACTAAAATAGTATTTTATTAATACATCTAATTGTTTTATTCTTTTTATCTTTTTTTATATTTATTCTTTTTATCTTTTTTATATATACATTAGATTAGAACATATACATTATATGAGTAGAATAAATAAAACATATCAAAATCATTAGTTTTATGAGTATTTTAATTTTTAGATGTTATTATCTATTTGTGAAATAAAAAAATAAAATAAATTTTTAAAAGTTATAACACATAATGAATTAGAAATTATTACTATGTATTTAATATGTATTAATAAATATTAAAATAACTATATCTATATTTTAGATGTTTAATGGTTTAGTTTACTTATTTACAATAATTATCATTTAATATTAGAGAGATAAGAAACACAAAGGAAAATATATTTATATTTTAGATATAGAGTAAATTACATAATTCATCATTTACATATGCTAGTAATTATGGATTAAATCCTTTATCTTTACTAATTACATAAAACATCCTTTATTTTAATAATTTGTAACGATTTCGTCCTTTAGGTTAACCATCTTTAATTAAAGAGGTTAAACTAAACCCATGTTCAACTTACATGAGGGCACCAAAGTAAATTTCTCCTCTACTAACTTCTAAAACATAAATGATAGATGCAACATATGAAAAGAAAATATATTTAAACATAAAAGAAATAATAAATAATAAATAAAATATGCTACTTGAAGTTACATATTAAAATGTACAATGATGTTTGCCCAAGACTATTTAAAAGAATATTTTTTTATCGTATATTGTTTTTCTATATAGTTCTAAAACAAAAATAATCTAGCGGTGATCTTTTTCTTAATTTAAGATTTGTACTGTTCATAAACGTTTGTATTTGAACGTATATAGTTACTAGGTTGAACTTTAATAATCATAGAGTGTTTTTTCGAAAAAACATGCAACATAAACTAGCTTAATAAAAATATTAATGTAAATAATATGTCATATTTTGAAAAGAAAAAATAACAAAATAATTTCAAAAACCGTACGATAATAGTTCTAACAATTTAGATTGTTCATATTTTCATAACCAAAACCATAAAAGCATTATACTTGTTCTCGAAGTATATTTTGAATCCTATCCAAAGTTAAGAAACAAAAGAAAAGAATAATCTAGTCTATAAAAAAAGATTTATTTTAAAAGTTAAGAGGGGTGAATGTGAATGTACTATTACGTTCTCATGTGATTTGCTTATGGATTTCATTTAACTTCTTGAATTAACTATGATTAACTTAAAGGACAAGATCGTTACAAACCACTAAACTAAAGGTTGTTTTTTTGTAATTAGTAAAGTTAAAGGACCTAAACCATAACCACTAGCATACATAAAGGATGAAAAACGTAATTTACTATGCCAAACCATATTTACTATACCAAACTAATTTTTTTAAGACTCAAACTCTTAATCTTTATCTTTACTGCTATATAAAACAAAACCAACGGTCAAAACAGGTATTTCATATGTTTTATAAGACGCGGTGTTTGGAATGCTCATTTACCCGCCTTCTGCCATCTCCTCTTTTGATTCCGGTGACACTTATTGGTGCCCGACTGACTCCCTTCAATTACTTCCGTCGTCCTTAACCGTTTCTTATTTAATGAAATCTAATGGTCCTTTCCACCTTCCATTCAAGTAAATCTGAGGTAATCAAAGGACCATCTTATTGAAATTGAACCGATGGAATGAATGTGGTGAAGCCATCATTCAATTGCTGGTGTATTGTTGTATATATTGAAGAAGCGAATTCAATCGCCATGCCCATTTCCAGATCCCCCCTTTACATCTATGAATGGTTCACGCCCCTAACAATGCAAGAGGTACGAAGATCATCATCTTTCTTGATTCGGTTCTTTTCCAACCATATGTTGTCATTAATATTCTTAGAATGTCGTATGTTGTCATTAATATTCTTAGAATGTCGTATGTTGTCATTAATATTCTTAGAATGTCGTATGTTGTGTGTGAGGGTTTCTTATAAGGGGTCTATCTTTCTCTGTCTAAAGAACCCACACACTTCCTTTCTAAAAACCCAATCTTTCTTCTAGAGAGAGAGACACATACAGGCTCAATAATCTTCTTCATCTTCTTCCTAAAATTATGATCTAACCTCATTCAATGGTGGATTTTATATCTTTCTTTATGCATCCAACGATGAATTTTGTTGATTATTATTAATTCATAGTTATAGTTATTTTGAACTGTCAGTTTTGGTTCAATATTCCTAAGCTCTTGTGGAAGAAAGCAAGAATTATTGAAGCAGAGGACATATTTCATGAATTCAAATATAAGGTGAGTTTTTGCAAGTAATCTTTCAGCTTCAAAATTCTTAGTGGATTAATTTGGGGTTCAGCTTTATTTTTACGTTTTTAGGGTTTTCTTTATATAATTTTATTTAGTTTCTTGATCTAGGGTTTTGATTATTAAGATTAAGCATTCGATCAGAATGATGACTAATACTTTGGATCTTTTATTAATCTTTTTTCTATAATTTATATCTTACCTTGCTTTTAAGTTGTAACTTTAAAAATAAATGACTTTGGATTTTGTTTTATCGCATGTATATGATCAACAATTGTAATTTTTATGTTTCTATCATTTAGCATTATTAAGACTCAAAATTCACCCAAGATTGACATCATGTATTATACAACCTAAGCATATAATGTTTCGTTCACATGATAAATCCGGAATTAGTGCACCCAAGATTGACACCATATATTATACAAAGTGCAAATATTGGCATCATGTATTATACAAAGTAAGTGTATAATGTTTAGTTCACATGATAAATCTGGAGTTAATGTAAATATTATCAAGGGCATAATTTAATAGACACTTTAGGTGTTTATGATAGTTAACATGTAGTATATTTTAAAATGCAGACACTAATTTAGTGGCCTTGAACAAAAATTAAGAAGGATATTGAATTTTGAAAATTCATGCTATTCACCTTATTTAATTGATTACACGAATATTGAATTTCCATGCTACTTAGTGGCCTTAAACAAGAATTAAGAATGATACTATAAACTCTAAAAACACATAAGAGGTTGTATGTATATCACCCATTTTCTTTTATTACATTAGAATCATTTCAAAACATCCCATTTTGACTTGTACCAACATATGTAGAACTTGTCCAACATGAAGAAAATGCCCATTTTTTAAAATTACCGAACGTGTGAAAAAATGATGAAATGAGACTAGAAAATAATCCAAACTTAGATAATATTATGAATTTTAGTATTTCCTATTACATACTTGTTGGATCACACTGCAGCAATAACTCTTTTATTCCGTATCTCTATTTTTATATTTGAACTTTTAACCAATATTTAATACTTTGGAGACATACTTTTGTGATTTAGAATTACTTTAAAGGGGGAAGAAGTTCATTTCCTAATGAATGGAGACCGGAGGGAACATGAGGATGCTGAGGTTAGTTTGATTTTTAAGTTTCTCATTTGCAGAGTACTATTGTTATTTTCAAATGTTATTCTAATATGATCCTTGAAGGTTGTATGTAGAATTTTTGGTCAAATAGCAAGATACGTATAACCATCAGATTTTACAACTTATATGATTTCTCTTAAAATCATTTAGGTACTATACAAATATTTGATAGATGATACTCTATTTGCCCGTGTGGAATAGATGGAAAACGTATCTACCTGTATGCATTTGGTTCAAAAATTACGTTGCAAAATGGTTATGGGACTATCACTTTTCCTTGAATTTTGCTACTAAAATGTCAATGTCAAATGACCCATAGTCAATAAAAATTTATAGTGCAAGAGTATTAATACCACTAGAGCATTTTTAAGCTATGCTGGTTTTTTTCTTGCAACTTCAATGTCAAATGAAGAAAGCGAAACTCAATGCTAATATGCAGAAGTTGATTTCAAAGAACAAGGTTAGGTGTGTATCAAGAACACAAGTTGCCATAACATGAAGGGCGTCGAACCCGTAGCAACGCACGGACATTCCCACTAGTCTTAAGAAATATTTAACATTTAAACTTATAATTAAATGTGAGGTTAATCCACTTGATAGATTCTTTGCCTTTTAAAAGAGAGGTATTAGGTTCAAACCCAGACATGATATAATTTGATATAATTTAAAAATAAAAGTAAGATGGATTTGTCGTATAAAAAACAAACATTCAACTCAAAATAATTTTACTATTAAACTCAACCTCTTACCTCAACACATTATTTGTCAACTAATATTCGACTAGTCAATATAATATTGGATTTAATAATATTCATAAAGCCGATTGATTTGTCAAGATACATGCATAATTCAATGATTTCAATCAGTAATTAAATATAACATATTCTTCCAAAATTTCAGTTGGCTGCCCACGCCCACTTTATCCAACCCCAACATTTTATTTTCTTCCACTAATATTCTGTTAGCATGTCAATGGTATTATTTTTCGTCAAATACCATCAAACATAGTTACGAAAAATAATAATCAATTTAATTTGTCGGTAGGTTCTAACGCGTATAACAACTTACAGTTTATTACAGGTATAGTCCATGGGTTATTGCAACGTTGGTCCATCAAGTTCAATTAATTATATTGGTGCTTCTTGCTGGTTCACAAACAGGACAGTCGTCTCTGATAATTTACGAGAAAATATGTGGTTGAGTGAGCAGAGGAAAAAAATCTCTATATACAACGCCCCTCAAATGGCAGCTGTATATTTTATTTAGGTTTAAAAGATGCTATTGGGCCAAGCAATTATAATATGCTTATATTTTGTTAACGGTTTATGGTTAAAATAATTAAAATGCTGATGAGTTTGTTACTAATTTAACAGGTCTAATTTTACAAAGAATATAGTTTTTCTTAAGTTATGTGTGTGTTGCGTTTGTATTTAATATATAACTTTTTTAAATATATATTTTAGGTCCTGAGCGATAGTTCATCATGCCCCTTCTAAGGGCCGATCGTGACAAACAGATAACGTTGGTGGTCTCAGAAATGAATGTTTGTCTATTCTTGAGGTTAAGTTGCACCACATACCCTAAACATGAAGGCATGAATGCCATTTCAAAATGTGTATTTTTATATAAACCATCCCCCTCACCTCTCAAGACATTTAAGGACTCTTCTTCCTTAAATTTCAAACTTTTAAACATCAGAGCATTCACAACCCGTTCCTTAAAATAATATGAGTGTAATCCTTATATTATATGGTATGTTTATAAGTAGTTGTGAGTAAATGATATAATAAATTTATTGTTTAATCTGTATTTAATCTGTATTTTTAGGAATCACTGTTTAAAACACTATAATATTTTTAATATATTTTTAAGTGATTATGAGTGAATAAGAGAGAAAAAATAATGATAAAGTTGAAAAAGAGAGAAAAATTAATGATTTATAGTGTAATTATATGAATAAAGATGAAGACTAGGTTGTGAATGCTCTTAGAGACATGTTAATGTGAACGGCTTGCAGTTGTTTATACTCATGTCTGTTTAATTGGTAAGAACTTCATCTCATTTTCACTTTATTGTAAAATGTGGTATTTGATGTTAATTAATGTTGAGAAGTGATTAATCATAGAGTTATGTTTTGTTGTGTGTTAACAGTTTTTCAACATTAAAGAAAATTTTATTTTCATGATAGAAAGTTTGATTAGAAAAAAAAAGACTATAAATTAAGTCTATAATTAAAAACACAACTGTGTTCTTTTGTAAATGTAATATAATAATATACATCCAAATGTATATTTAATTATTTATTTTCTTATCAATATGTTAGATCTCTCTCTTTGATGTTGAAGTGTTCCCAAAATCACTATTACTATTCTGTTTAAAAGCTTTGTTCGGTGGGGTGGTTTTTTCCTTTTTTTTTCTTTTTTTTTATTGTGTTTTAATTTTTCTTTTGTTTTTACTTTTTTGTGTTTAATTTTTCTTTTGTTTTTACTTTTTTGTGTTAATTTTATTTTTTTTGTTTGCATTTTAATATGGTTTGTTTGGAATCTGGGCACGTGTATTCGATTTGTAGAGTTCTTTTTCCTTTTGTTTGTTTTTTTCGGGGCTTTGATTTTCGTCGGTTTTCTATTTTGGACGGTGACGCTTTCTTGCGTCTTTGATTTTCGCTTGTTTTATGTATGGCGTTGTGATTTGATTTATTTTTGGGTTCTGCATATTCTGGTGTGTTATGGATTTGGGGTTTTGGTGTATTTTACTTTGCTTATTTTACTGATTGTGTGGTTTTGAACCTTCATTTTGATTTTGATTTAAGGTTACATTAAAACTCGCATGCACGCGGCATCGCGCGCGCCAAAACCTAGTTTCTTATTAAACATACAAAAGTTACTTTTTCCATGATCAAACAAGATAGTTTTATACAGAGACACCGCCCTATACAAAAGTTATTTTATGGTTACAGAAACATTCACCAAGATAAATAAAAACTTCTTTATTTCATACACGGTGTATATGATTAAATACATTGAAAACGAGAAAAATTCAGGAGTACTGTCAGAGAGCTATACAGTTATACGTCCCATATAGCCCTATATGACATATATATACGACGCGTATAAGAAATTTCGACACTGACTATGAGAAAAAATTCAGAGGGTTGTCATATGGTTATACGCTACGTATAGATCTATACGACTCCTCTATACGACGCGTATGAAGTTATACGATCAGTATAGAAATTTTAAAGTGTAGATTTAAAATATTAGGGTGTTCAAATAACCAAACATTTTATAATATAAGGTATGTTATTAATACATTCAATTTATTTTATCAATTTGATATCTATATATACATACATATAAATACATAAAAAATATAAAAATAATAGAATTTCTCAGTGACGCATGTTTATATAACCCAACCAATAATATATAATAATATGGTTTTGTGGTGATGTGAGTGGGATATCCCGTAAAGTAGGAGGGAGAGAAGTGGGGCAGATGAGATGACAATGACATGTTATTATGTTTGGATTTGGATTCGACCGGATACTGACACCCCCACCTGTTTGCCACGCGCTCCCACTTGATCTCCTCATGTCAATTGCCTCTCATATCCTTTAACCATCTGTCAATCGACTTTCACCACCCTTAAAATCACTACCACATATCATCATTCTTTTAACTTTTAACAAAAAAAACTCACACACACACATTTCAACTTTAAGTTTTAACATAGAAAATATCACAGAATAATAATTAAATTTTAAAAGTGTTCTAATTTAGTCACTCATGCATATTTTTTTAAATTGGACATTAAACGATCAAATCAAGTCATTACCAAATTTTATTATGACAAGAAAGTAACGATGAAAAAGTCATTGGAGTTAGAATTTTCAATATATAATTATATTAAAAAATAAAAAAAAAACATGTTAATTATGAAAAAAATAAAAAAAAAATCTAAAATTTACGTCAACGTTCTATATCAGCATCAAAAGATAGAAAAAAATATTTTCTAACTGAATCCAAAAGTATAACATGCTAAAAAATATGTTATGACTTTTAATTTGTATAAAATATAAAAATAAGTGATCTAATTGGAACACTTTTAAAAATTGAGTTACTTAATTGGAACATTTTTGAAAGTTGGTTACTATTTTACAAAGTTATCCGGTTTTAATATATATATATATGTATGTATGTATCGTTTGTTTATAACGAGGCTTAAACATTTAACTTTTTGAGAAGAAACTAGTATTAGATCGATTTGTGTGTTATGGTTATGACGTTGAATCATAAAAATTAATAAAAACAAGGTTATTTAATTTTAATAATTGTAACTTATTTATTGGTCGTGATTAATCTTAAATCAAAAATATTTACAGATGCTCTTAATTTTGTTTTTCTCCAATTATCTCTTAATAATTGAGAACTAATACCGTTAGTTTTTTTAATTACGTGAACTACTTATATGGCCAAAACAATCAGAATGTTGAAATCAACCATCAGATCTGTCTATCTGAAATTTGTGCACCTTGAAACCCGTGTGACTCTGCCTCTTGAACTTAATCATTTGATTTGTTGGAGTTAGATTTCAGGTGAGGATGGAGAGTAGACACCCAAAAAAGAACCCGATAGAGACCGGAAGGTGACGGAGTTAAAAAACAGTAGCTCAAAGTTTGCCTCCATTAAATCAAAAAAACTAACGGGGGTTAAATCTTAGTTAGCAAAGAATCGTTGGATGAAAATAAACTCAAAGCAAAAATTGTTTGTATATATATTTTAAGTTGAGATTAATCCCAAACAATATCTGAAAGTTAGGATTATTAATATCCAATAACCCATATAAATAAGTTATATCAATTACGCATGCATATTACGACTTGTCTCTCACTTTGCGACTTAACAAAACTCAATTATCTCTCGTTGGGGTGTAACACGACTTAATCTTGAATAATATTCATGTTACGTTGTCATTTGTAAACTCCATGAAAGAAGTTAAATTAAAATAAACATTACGACGTGTAAAATTATGAATTTATGTCGATAAACATTAATACTTTGTATAAATAAATGAAATATTTAAGGAAATAATATTGAAAAGTCAAAAAAAAATTAAATCGTTAACGTTGATAATAACTTACATACAAATACGAAACCATGCAAAAAAACTTAACATTAAAACTATAAATTAAGTAAAGAAGTTGGTAAAAAATAAATTAAAACAAACATAAAAAAAATTAAAAGAAATAATAGAAAAAAGTAGAGAAGGTGCTTTGGATTGAAACTTTTTTTAATGACCAACGAATACTATAAATCGATCATCCAGGTAAACTCATTGGTGAAAAATCACCCACGCTCGCAATCACAAACAATGCGGATGATCTTATTTGTCTATCGTTCCAGAAGAAACACATACCTAAAGACTAAATGTAGTAAATCTTATGACCTACTTGAATAATCTTGTAACAAATGGGCGAGAACTAATATATGCTTTTGATTGATCATATGTAGTGAATGAGACGTAAAGAGCTACATACCATGTTATGTGCTATAGTTAAAGATCAAAATCATACTATATTGGTCTTTTCCATGATTCTTATGCTTTTGTTTAATTGACTATCGATCAGGCTGTGATAACAGAAAATAATGAAGAGTTTAAAGATGTCATAAAATAATATCTAATATGTCTTTATAAATAGTATTTTTAGAGACAATGTGTCTGTCACTAGATGTCTTGGCCACCAACCCCGATGGATTCATGTTCTTATAGATTTTATTTCTACGACATTTGGAACCACAGCCGATACCCGAGTGAGTCTTTCTGTGACGAGATTTCAACCATCCATACTGATTTTGACGCTTCTAAATCTAACTCACTTAAAAACACCATCAAAGAGAAAATAGATAAATGTAAAAAAAACTTCCTTGAGACCCCGTTGTTATCCAGACTATCCATATGTTTATGGATAAAGTCATTAGGATTAAAAAGTAATTTTGTAACTTCTTTTGCAAATTATTGAGTTTTTATGGTATATATTTAAACTTCATTGGTCATAAGTTTGGTCCAATAGCGTTGTAAATCTAAGTTTTTTAATATGGGAAATTTACATATTTTATTTCAAAAATTCACTAATTACATATTTATCTAAGTCAAAAAAATTAGTGACATATTTTTTTTACCAATGATCATAGTTTAAATAGTTAAAATAATCTATCTCAACATCTCATAAAAATATGTGGAGATTTGAGTTAAAGTCTCATTTGTGACAAACAAAGTAGGGTTTCAGATAGGCCAGAGGTTTTCTTATATATGTGAGTTTCTTTCTGAGGTTGATTTCAGGTTTCGTACTCGAGTAATGGAGATGATTGGGCAAACCAGTGATCCGTCAGTGATCCAATTAACCATTCAAAAAAATTACATATTTTTTTATTTCTAAAAAATATATGGTACATAGTTACCTATTTTATTGAAATTATTTACTGAGTAATTATTTTACTCGTATATTCACTAAAGTATTTTTATACATTTCACTTTTTAAGATAATCAATTAAACATTTTCTCATTCAAATATTCTATATAAATGGAAACAACAAAATTGCATCACCCTTAAAACTTCATTTCAAAACAAAAACAACTGATAATCATAGTTATATCTTTAAATACAAAACATAATTGCTAAAAGTTTTAAACAATTATAATAATGAAACATGAATATATTAAATCTCTTAATAAAAACAAAGTAAAATAGTCATTTAGTTGTTTAATATTAATAAAAGGAATAAATATGTAATATATGTGTTTTAGAAAGAAGAAATGAGTAATCAATTTATTAACTTGAAGAAATATATAATTTATGATTTTAAAAAAGATAAAATATTAAAATCCTTTTTGAAATCAACCCAGTGACTTAATATACCATTTGAATATATTGACAAATCTTTTGATAATATTATGCAAATCATTTTGAAGAAATGTGATGAATGTTATGTGTATTTATAAGATAGGCATGAGAGAAAGGTGGTAGCATTTTGGTCCTATTATATTTTCTTTTTGTTCAGCTTTTTTGGTCCTATTATATGTGCCCATAGAATGTTGCCCACAGGAAACCCTTAGTTTATGAAACAGACAGTGGTTTTAAAATGCTTACATGGATCCAAAGTGCTGCTGTAAACGTGATTCCACAAAGCCTGGAGCAACCCAGGTGGGCCACGTATATACTAAAAATCCACCTAGGATTTCACCTTTATTTCCTTTTAAGTTCTTATTATATTCCTTTCAAAAAAACTCTTATTATATTATTTACAAAAATGCTAAAAACACTACGTCTATAACGCGAAATTTTAAGTGTTAATAGTAATATTCTGGCTGTCCGACTGGTTATAATGAAAACAAAACATCTAATGGCTATGGTTTTAGAATCAATAAATCAAACCGGTTAGGTTGGTTGAATTGAAAGATCCTCAAAACCGGTCAAATTAATATCGTTTAACAGTTTGAATATGTTGTTATAAGTAAAACGATTATGTATAAAACCAATTTTTATTTCATATTCAGAAGCATAGCTAAAACTTTGTCTGATGGCTACTTTAATCACTGGCTAAACTTTGTTTGGAAATAAAAGTGACACTCTTTATGGATGATAGTTTTAACTCCACTGGTTGTTTAGATTATGCAACTATTCAAATCATATGTTCATGTCTTGCAAATTAAATTGTTTTTTTTCTATATCAATAAACATTCTTATTTCTTATAGTAAAGTGATACACACACAAAAGTTTTGGGTGTGGTGTAATTAGGTAAGAGTTAGAGTTGTGTGCTCATTCCAATCAAAGATTGTAAGTTTTAGTTTTAGTGAGAACAACTACTAAATTGTCCGGGTGTTACCTAATTTATCTTAGTTAATCTAAGAGTTTTTATTCAAAAATATATATATGCACGTAGAAATGTTACGAAAAAAAGGTAAAACGACATACCACCCAACTAAAAGTTGTATATTAAAATCATTCCCACTACGTAAATCGGTTTAAAAAATACTAACTAATGTTTTAAGTAATATGTGAAAATTGCTTCTCTCCTTTTTAAAGACTCACTAGAGTTAAAACCCATAAATATATGAATCAATTAATAGCCAAAACTAAATGTTAAATTATGGTGATTAACAAAAGATGCTCCTATTAAATTTGAGAGTATAAAATAGTATAATAGTGCAGTAAAACACGTTAACATGAGATGTGAAGCGTATGAGGTCAAAGATGGTATGTGTGGATTCGACCACACTCTGACATTCCACGTGCTTCCACGCGCCGCTTCACTCCTTTCATGCCCTCACCTCCTCAATGCCCTCCATCTGTCCAATTTTTTTAAAAAAATGAAAACAAAACAAAAACATTTTTTCTTTTTATTTGTTTTAACCTTTTATTACGTTACCCTCTATTTTGTTATTTATCGTAAATAAAGCTCTCCTTTCTGTTACGCAGATAAAGTTGTGCCTTCTTATCTGTTTATATCATTATCCATTTTATCCGTGTAAAGATGGCTCAATCATTTTAATAATTTAAATTGAAGTAAAAACTTGTGTCCACTTTTGAATTTCACCGAATGGGATAACTAATCGGTTAATATATAGACAACAACTTAGCTAATCAGTTCACATTTGATCGATTAATGCATATGAACTTCTCACGGATTGTAGATTTGATAAAGGATACAAATTTTAAGATACGCTGGTACTTTTATTGAATCCTCGTCAATTAACACTATGAAGCGTAGGGTGTTCAAAAGTATCCGAATCCTATCCAAAAATACGAATCTAAAAATCCGAATTTTTGGATTTCCGAAAATTCGAATTCGGATTCGGATAGTGATTTTCAAAAGTTTCGGATATTTGGATATCAGATTATCCGAAAACTGAAAATTATTTTATTTTTTATTTTTTTGAATTTTACATATATATTTACTTTAAATTGGTTTTCAGTGTATATTATGACTTTTATGATATGAGTTGTTTTTTATATTATTTTTATAATATTATATGTCTAATATTATATGATTTTCACTATCCGAAATTTTCGGATATCCGAAATTTCGAATCTTCAACTTTGAACACCCTAGTGAAGTGACTGCTCTGATGAGCACCCTCTTCAACCAACCTTTGTTGTGTTTTCTTTCTCCTTAAAATAATGGTTTTTACGCTGATAAAAAGTTTTAGCCGATAATTGCTCTTTCTTCTCCTCTTGTTTGATTGTGTTCGATTTAATTCATCTTTCTCTTCCTTTTTCTTCTGTCTGTTTAACAGCATGTGGTGCTTTACCACAATTAATGATTTTGCCATAATTTAGCGGTCAATTAGCACACACTCCACACAACTTGCCATGTAAGTGAAGTATTTGGGTGAATATGACGCAATCTTAACTTAATGGGCCAGGATATGGCAGTTAACCGACACATATAATTATGTCTCGTATCATATAAATTAAGCGTGTAGTTATAAGATCTATTTTATGTCTAGAAAAACTCAGCAAGCTCTATACAAACATATTTGTTATTACTAACTAATATTATTTATCATACTTTTTAAAGTATCAACATTAAAAAAAACCCAAAAACTTTTTAAAAAATGTTTAAAATATCACGTTATAAAAACACTTATTTTTCAAGACCCTTAGAAACTTCCACATTAATAACATTTGAAACACCTGAAATAACATCACCACCGTTTAGATTTAAAGACTAAATCTATAAATATGTATGAAAAAACATTATTTTTTAATTATCATCCAACCCCTATCCCGATCCACCTCCAAATCACCATATCTCCCGTCTTTCAAGTTTATTTACAAGAACTTTTAACCCAAAAACAACCCGGAAGAAAACAAGTAAACTAATCAATTCACATTCGATCAATTAATGCATATTAACGTAATAACGTCTCACCAATTGTAGATTTGATAAGCACTAAACATGATACAAATTTTAAGATACGCTGGTACTTTTATCAAACAGATAATATAACAAAATGCCACTCTTGGGTTACTGTAAACTTGTTGACCATAAATGACTCGATTGCATGTATATTCATTCAATCCTCACCAATTAACATTGTGAAGCGACTGCTCTGATGAGCACCCTCTTCAATCGGCCTTTGTTGCGTTTTCTTTCTCCTTAAATTACTGGTTGTTATGATGATAAAAGTTTTCTCCAATAATTGCTCTTTCTTCTCATCTTGTTTGATTCTATTCGATTTAATTCATCTTTCACTTTCTTTTTCTTCTATCTTTTTAACAACATGCGATGCTTTACCATAATTAATGATTTTGCCATGATTTAGCGGTCAATTCGCACACACTCCACACAACTTGCCATGTAAGTGAAGTATCTGGGTGAACATGACGCAATCTCAACTTAATGGGCTGGGATACGGTAGTTAACTGTGTCATACCATATATTTTCAACTTTTATTAAAGAGCCTATATTTATAAGATCTATTTTATGTTTAAAAAAACTCAGCAAACTCTATACAAACATATTTTTTATGACTAACTAATATTATTTATCATATTTTTTAAAGTTTAACATTAAAAAATCCCAAAAACTTTTAGAAAAATGTTTGAAATGTCACGTTATAAAAACACTCATTTTTCAAGACCCTCGAAAACCTCCCCATTAAAGACATTTAAAAACACCTGAAATAGCCACCGTCACCGTTTAAATTTAAAAACTAAATCTATAAATATGTATGAAAAAAGCATTATTTTTTTTAATTATCATCCAACCCTTAGTCCATCCACCTCCAAATCACCCTATCTCCCGTCTTTGAAGTTTATATACAAGAACTTTTAACCCAAAAACAACCCGGAAGGAAAAAAAAGTCACGTACACAAAAAAACCTCGCCCAGAAACATTGTTTATGATATGGTATTAGTACAACAACTAAAAATAACATAAGATGGATCATCCATTTAATGGTTAAACACCTAATAGGTTAATATTTACAAACTAATAATTATATATAATACTAATTATTAATTTTTGTATGCTATTAGGGTTGTATTATATGCTTTAGTGGGTTGTACCCACTTTTTTTCTTCTTCTTTGTATCTTGGACTCTTTTATTTTAACCTAAAATTTTTATATATTTTACAATTTACTCCCAATATTTTTTTACTTTCAACTTTGTTTCCTTATATTTTTTATATTTTACAAATTTCTCGTCTTACGTTTCAGTTTGAATTTTATAAGTTAACATGTCGTAGCGTGCGTGTGCGGTTTAACATTTTTATGCTTATTATTTCCTCGTTTAATGGCTCCGTCGCAACGCGTTGTTCCTACGTTTTATATGTTTTAAGTTTCACAACGCTTTTATGTCTACTTTTCAATCAATTTTTATTTTTTATATTTTTTTAAAACGTATTTTTCTTGTATTGATGATCGCTAATGGTAGTTTGTCACCCGTCGCAACACGAGAGAGTTTAATATTAGTTTTTTTTTTATATAAAAAATAACGCGCCGGACGTGAAAGTGGAAGTCCAGATTACTTTTGAAAAAAAGTGGACCCAAGAATGACGTCTGTTTATTATTATTATTATTATTTCGTAAAGCTCAGAAACATAAAACCGACACCTGCATCTCATGTAGTCGTAGCTCCATGAATGTGGAAAAACCTGGTTTTCCACGTACGCAAACCAAATACCAGCCTTTCCCAAACAGCTGCGCCTTCCCCTAAACCCAGCGGCTCTCTCCCTCCACGTATCCCTCACCACACCCACTATATATATATCCCCCACCCCCACACCCCTTTCAATTCTCTCTCTAAAACTGATCGAAACCCCCCATCAACAATTCACATCAACAATTCAACATCAACAATTCAACATCATCAATTCAACAATGCGTATGAGCTGCAATGGATGTCGAGTTCTCCGCAAAGGCTGCAGCGACAACTGCAGCATCAGACCCTGTTTGCACTGGATCAAGTCGCCGGAGTCTCAGGCCAACGCCACCGTCTTTCTTGCCAAGTTCTACGGCCGTGCCGGACTCATGAACCTCATCAACGCCGGCGACGAGCACCTCCGCCCTGGTAAGAATTCAAAATAGCACATGGGTTTCCATTTTTGAAGTTTTTTATAGCTGGTTTCCGGTGGGTTAATTTTGTGATTTGTGATTGCAGCGATATTCAGGTCGCTTTTGTATGAAGCATGTGGTCGGATCGTGAACCCGATATACGGGTCGGTGGGGTTGTTGTGGTCGGGGAGTTGGCAGCTTTGTCAGAACGCGGTGGAGGCGGTGCTTCAAGGCTCTCCGATCACTCAAATCGCCTCCGACACCGCGGAGACGAACAACGCCCCGCCGTTCAAGGCGTACGATATTCGTCATATATCTAAAGATGAGAACTCCGCCGTGTCGGAGCTTCACCGGGTCAGGACGCGGGGCCGGTTCAAGCGGTCCGGGAAGGGGAAAGCGAGTCGGGTTTGGGCCGGTCGAGGGTGGAGGAGGAGGAGGAGTCGGGTCAGGTGGAGAATGAGAATAATAATAATAATAATGTTAATAATAATAATAATGATTTTTCGAGCCATGAGTCGGCTTTGAGCCATCAGTCTGAGGTGGCGCATGTGGTGGACGGTGAGAGCCGTGAGGTGGTGGAGGAGAGCTTGGCTTCTGATGAGAATTCGCCGGCGAGGAAGCCGGCTGAAAGTGAAGCTGAAGTGGATGGTAGGGTCGAGCTGGAGCTGGAGCTGGAGCTGACGCTTGGGCAAGAGCCGGTTGATAGGGCTAAAGGTAAAGAAGTGGCTGTGGCTGTGGCTGCAGCTTTTGGGGGCTCTGACGCCGGAGCCGAGCTGAATCTGAGACTAGATTATCCGGCGTAATGGGGTTATCTCCGGCGGCTCAGTTTTGACGGTCGAGATCGGCGTATTTTGTTTTGTTGTTTTTTTAGATTAGTTTTGCTTTTTTTCCTTTTTTTAGGGTTTTAAAGTTTTTAGTTTTAACAACCGTTGTTGGGTTTATGCCTTTTTCCCGTAATCAAGAAAGTTGTGTACAATTGTGAATGATATTGGGGTAGAAAAGAGGGGAGAATATAGACCGTGTTTTGGCTACTTGATCTATGAGAAGTTGGTTGCCTTTATCTCTCTTGTAAATTTAGAGCAACAAACATGTGATAATGAATGGAATTTATACAATTTTTTAAAGGTTAGATGGATTTTACTTAAAATTTAAAATAATTGTGTTAATTTGAAAATGAAAATAAAGGGGTGAAGTCGGGAAGGTCATGGGAAGAAACAAAAAAGGGGAAGTGAGAGGGAGGATGAATATTGAATTGACACCGGGTCAGGACAAACCCTAGTGGTGTACAAATAATCTGTTTTTTATGTTATGAGTCAAACCGGTTTAGCTTACCAGAAACTCAAATCTGTCAAATCGATTTGGACCGGTTTGAAACCGGGTTTTTTAATAAACCAGTTGTAGGATTGGTTTTTAACTTTTAAAACCGGTTTATAAACCGGTTTTGAGGGCGGGGTTACCGAACCGGCATACAAACTGGCAATTCGGACCGGTTTTTTGAAAACGGTTCCGGTTTTTTGGGTTAACCTATGTTTTCCCCAAGTCTACCTCACCCTCTTCGGTGTGACAGCGGGAAATCACACCTTGAAGGTGGATGTGGTGTAAATTACTTCACCCTGATGACTTTTTGGGTTATGTGAAATATATATTATGTTAGAATTAATTTACTTTAATATTAATTCATCTATTGATGAACAGTTATTTTTTGGTGCAACTGCTAAGTACAATTATACAACTTGATGTTGCATACTTGGTGTCAAAAGAAGGAGAAGGAACTTCAGAGTTAGATTGCAGAAAATTATATTTGTATTTTAGCAATGTTGTTAAGACCGGATCGAATCGGCCGGGATTCGGTGTCTTGTGCGGGGTGAGTCGTTTCTGAGAGGTTGAACCGGCCGGTTCTTCCTGGACCGCTGGTCGGACCGGAAAAACCGGACTGGTTTGGACCGGATTTCCAATTTTTTTTAAGTTTTAACGGGTAAAAACGGAGTGTTAAACTATAAATTAAGAGCAACAAAACCAAAAAAACCAGCTTCACGCGGACCCGGTTTATTTCGAACGGCATTTGTAGGCGACCCAAATTTTCCAGCCAGAAACCCGTTTTTGCACCCTCCCTGCGCGCGGGTAGGTCATGATGTAAAAGGTATCATGAAGACATTGAATACCTTTCACCTTGTTATCACATATAAACACATAATGTTTCATTTGTTACACCAATGTGGGACAAGAGTGTTAGAGGGACTTCCTTTCACACCCTTATTTCCAACAAATATTTAATTACATATTTACATATATAAATATAATTAAAATATAGTTAAATCCGGTCCAACCGGTCCGACCACCAAACCAGTAAGGCGTCCGTTCGACGTCCGATCCGGTTCTGAAAATATTATATTTTAGAGAAACAGGGTTGTTGTTGTGGGTGTATTTGGTGAGTTGTCACTGTCGGAGGTTGCCGTCGTCGCCAATGATGTCTCTTTATACAGGTCATCCTTTGTTTCTCTCTAAAACCACCGCTATAGTGTTTCATCGTTGCGACAACCTCACATCTAACCACAGAACACCGTTGTTGACCGAACCTTTTAGGGTTTTGTCGATCGCACAGTCGGTGGTGCTCGATGCGGCCAACATGGTGGTGTGTGGTGAAACCGGTCGCGTAGTGGTTTTATGGGATTTTTTTGTGAATCTGGCGGTGACGAAGGTTGTGTTGGTCAGTCCGGTCACCATGTTGGTTTTATATGTTTGTGGTGGTGATGGAGGTAATTGTGATGGTTTATGATGGTGATCTATGTTACATTGGGATACATACGTTAGTTCCACGATGATGATGAGACATGCATCTGAGACCACTTTAAATGTGCAAAGATTGTTAATTTCATCAATCTGATTTTGAATTTGATTGCTATTACAGTGGCCTTGAGGTGATGATAATGGCTATGCGGGTTGAGTTGCATGTTCGTGATGATGAAAAAATGGGAATGTGTCATTTTCGTTATTTTGGCGTGAAAAACGGTTGTTTGCGATAACCAAAATTTTCGAGCCTTCAAAATGTTATACCATGTCACTAGGTTCATCTTAGACCTCGGTTATAGTTTTGCCATTTTACCGTTGACATGTGTTGTAGATTGTTACTCTGTTCTTACATGATGGTGAAATGATTCAGCTATCAATCACCCGAGTCTGAATCTAATTGATGGTCGGGCTATATTTGGTAGGCGATGATGATTCAAAAAGATGGATTCGTTTGTTGTAATGACGTGAAAAACTAAAATGTTTACAGCCACAACGAACTACATTGTTTATCTGAGCCTTATTTGTTAGAACATACTAGTTATATATATATAGGATGGTTCCTAAGAAA
Organism: Flaveria trinervia; assembly: GCA_025506515.1. NCBI lineage: Eukaryota > Viridiplantae > Streptophyta > Magnoliopsida > Asterales > Asteraceae > Flaveria > Flaveria trinervia. The sequence goes on from CM046452.1 coordinate 98,651,827, forward strand.
ATCATGATTTACTAGAAAACTATGAAAACCAAATCTAAACTATTGATCTATTTAATCAATGGTTGATATACAAAATAGCATTTTAGTAAATAATTCAAATTTTAATTAGATTATATTAATGATAAAAAGGTAAATTTGGAACAATATTTTTTAGTTTTGGAAGCAACAACCAAAATTCCTATATTCATTTTTCTCTCTCCACTTTCCTCTCTCATAAATTACATTTAAAAAAATTTCAAGAGTTGATTTAATTTTTGTTATCTTCATATGCATCAATAATTAATTTTATCCTTATTGTTTTTTAAACAATCCAACAATGAGCTCACGTAGCCATATGTTAATCTGCTTACGATACGTAACACATAAGCATATTGCATAATTAAATCTAATTGCAAATATTCAGACAAGGTAAATCATGTTTATACATCTTGTTACATATATACAACAATTATCAATTAGGTACATGTAACTATAATACATTACTAGTACAAAATACTTTATTAAAGTCATTAGTTTACGTATATGTAGACCTGGTTCCGTATATGTAACCTAATTACATATACGTAACAATCATAAAAACCTAGAACTTAAGTTTTATAAAAAATATCAACAAATACATAGAAGGTAAGGTATATGTAAGTAGCATTATATTTTACATGTACGTAAGTTGATGAAACTCTAATGAGTTACAAACATGTAACCCATAATCTTACATATATTACTCTTACTTACATATACGTAACCAAACATTAGTCTGAACTTCAGACTAATGTAAAGCGTTAAAAGGTGAACCTTCTCAAGGTCAAGCTTCGATGACAAACGAATGAAATATTTGGGCTTATAACATTGATGTGGTTCGGGAGCAAATGACGCAATTTGTAATTCAAGAAAGCTTGCCATTCAAACATTTCGACAACGAACGTTTGAATCGCCTCATTCAACGAACTCTTCAACCACGTTACACCAATGTAAGTCGTGCTACTCTTCGAAGAGATTGTTTAAAAATGTGGAAAAAAGCTAAAAATGAATTAATATCTTATTTTGAAAATTTACAAACCGGTGTTAACTTAACTAGTGATGTTTGGTCGACATCTCACGGTTCACCGGACTCGTACATTTGTGTCACCGCCCATTGAGTTGAACCCGATTCGTGGCAAATGATGAAACGTATGATTGCGTTTGAATTGTTTGATTATCCTCACACCGGCCAAAACATTTTTTATCTTATTGATAAAGTTATTCAAACGTATAAATTAAAAAACAAAATATTTTCTATATCTTTTGATAATGCGTTAAACAACACTCTTGTGATAGATCATTTGAAATTAAAATATAAGCCAATATGTGAAGGTGTGTTTTTTCATAGTCGATGTGTTGCGCACATCATAAACTTAACCGTTCAAGACGGTTTAAAAACAATTGAAACAATTAAAGATTGTTTTAAAAGAATGTTACGTGATATTTTTAGTAATAACCAAAGATAT